>OX392501.1:26940922-28337172 GCA_947623375.1 Apotomis capreana
CTATCTTCTCTACAGCGGTCTCCTCTTGGGAAATGCCGCTAGATTCACAATCAGACCCTTGTGTGCCCCAAGACCCAACCCAAGTGCCCTTGTGGCCTACTACTTACTGAATAAATTATTTCATTTCATTTCATATGTAAATATCACGTCATGTTGCGTTCTTTTAAGTAACGTTTTTTAGAAACGTTAATCATATACATTGCCATATATTCAATGAACATACATTAGGTACAAATATGCACCGCAGGTCTAAATCAGTTTACATATTAGGCGAGGTAAACCAACAAATACGCATTTATTTAAGCATAAAGATAATCCGTAAATAGATATATCACGTATATGATATATACACGGATTTTATACAAATATGCACTAATATACATTAAGTATAGGTATGTATCGTGCGTCATCAGACCTTTGTCCTCATTAGGGCTTCGTTCTAACATTTGACCTCTTGTAAGATTTATAAGCGTTGTATGTACTTACTCTCTCAAATAATATGGATCCGAAGTTCGTTCCTTCCAATTGAAATTGAAAACATATCATATTTCTAACAGCCAACTCAACAAGGTGGAAATTAATAACCGAATACATAAATAACCGATATCTACGACAACTATGTCTGTATAGAGTTGTAGTCTTCGACCTGTCCGCAAAAAAAATTAGGTTGTCAATAATGTCAAGGGTGTCATTCTATTATTTAGACACCAGACTAAAGTAACCTTTCCATTGTGTCATAGTTTTGGAGTTACTACATTTTAGAATGAGTAAATTTTAATAAAATAAATAGCAACCTTAGGAAAAATATAAAAACAGTGATTACATCCTCTTTCTAACGGAATACAGAAAAGTGATAAAATAGTAATCTTAAAAATATGAAATCTTGTCAATTAGATATATTGTTCCCAACTAGATGAACTCTGAAAATATATGGACAGGCTTACTATACCTATGCTATGATTGTACTGTATGACTACCATAACATCTAGTTAGCATAAGGACACCTTCAGCTTAAAGTTGACGCTATTTTCATTAACCCATTACAGTTCAACGCACCAAACAAAACCGATCATGTGTCAATAAAAACTTAAAATTCATACGAAACGTCACTCATTAATCTACCGTAAGTTAGATTTACAACCGACAGCGTCGTTTCTAGGTGAGCCGCAGAGAAGGGGCTCGGCGATCAGTATTTAAGCATGGAGAAATGCTCTCTCCACATCCACTCATCTCCGTCCTTCGCAGCAACACACACAACCACAGCAGTCATGGCAGCCAAGCTGATCGTACTAGCCACCGCCCTCGCCCTAGCGCAGGCCTCTCCGCTCCTGTACAACGGTAAGTTGGAATGAATTGAGGGGTGACGGGAAAGGTTTTGGGGAATTTCGTGCAACTTGAGAATTTTATTTTAAGATTAGATTAGATTGAGAATTTAATTTTACATTATGGGTTAATAAAAATTGGATTACAATTAATCTTTAATACGTTAAATACAAGTTACTCCCCTACGCCAAGTAACACACTGACTTATTTTTATTAATTGATAATAAAAATACTAAAATTTATAAAATATATTAATAAGTACTCGTACCTACCTCTATTGGCCTAGGCATTGTCATAAATTCTCATTAACGTGAGATATATTGATTACTAAGGTTGAATTGATATATGTATGTTAATTATTCGTTTCAATTACCAAAACAGTGAGTCATTTTTGTAGGGATCCGCATGGTTATTGAAAAAACTTAATAACCCTTGAAGATAAACTGTATATCGTAAAATAACAAATTTCTTAGTATTTTAGAAAAACTAACAAAAATGAATTATATCTTATAATAATGATATTTTTTTCTTTCAGGTTTCTTATACCGTGATGGTCGGGAATTCGCCATCGGCAAAGCGTACAGCAGCAACCTCGGCGCGCAAGCCTCCGGAGAAGCCTCCGTCGGCGACGGCGTGGCCCAGGCCTACGGAAGCGCCTTCAACAGCCCCCTCGCCCGCACCGAGTTCATCTACCCCGCCCAAGTGGCAAACGCCCAGGCTGAGGTCTACGACGCTCCCGCCATCCCCGTCTACGAATCAGCCAAAGCTACCGCAGAAGCCCAGAACGGCGGTGCCACTTTCTACGTCCCTGCCCCTGCGACCATCGTTTCTTACGAGCAAAACTTTGCCCCTGCTGAGATTAGCTATGAAATCCCGGCTGGCGCTCAGTCCGCCCAGTCTACCGCTTCGATAAACGGAGGCAGTGACTCATCCATCGCATCAGCTTCTACTAATGGCGCAGGATCCGCCTTATCTTCCGCTCGTACTCAGGGAGTCGGCAGCTACACTACTTCCACCAACGCCAACACCTACGGCTCTGGCTTTGGATCGGCCTCCTCGAACGCCAACTCTGGTATTGGCTCGGCCATTACTGCCGCCAGGACTCAGGGATTGAACAACGGATACAGCTCGGCTACTTCCCAGGCTAACGGCGGTATCGGCTCAAACCGCGCTTCTGCTGATGTACAGTCTAACGGAGGATACGGTTCCGCCTCTTCATCCGCCAACAACGCCGGAGCGGGATCCGCTATCAGCTCTGCCAAAACTCTCGGTTTCGGCGCCGGTTCTGCCGCTTCTGACGCCTCGGTCAACACCGGATACAACGGCGTGATCTCGTCCGCTAAGGCTGCCCCGAAGAAGAGCATCCACTGGCGCTTCGGTACTCTATACGGCACTCCCGCTTACACCAACGCTCGCGCTCAGGCTAACTCCAACGGCTTCGGCGCTGCCAAGTCCACCGCCGATGTGCACCAGACCGGTGCCGCTCACTCTGCCGCTAAGACCTATGGCTCTGAGGGTTCAGCCAACGCCAACGCTAACGTGAATGGAGGCTACGGCTCCGCCAACTCCGAGGCCAACAACCACGGCTCCGGTTTCGCCAAGAGCGCCGCCAACACTCACGGGTCCGGATATGGCTCCGCTGAGTCTCAGGCGAACACCCACGGCGCGGGCTTCGGAACTGCCAAGTCTTCGGCCAACACGAACGGTTACGGTTCTGCCAACGCTAACGCTGATATCAACGGTGGTGCTGGCATCGCGAAATCAGCGGCTAACAATGGTTTAGGTTACGGTTCAGCTGTGTCCTCGGCCAACACGAACGGTTATGGCTCTGCGCGCTCTGATGCCAACGTCCAAGGTTCGGCTTTCGGCTCCAGGAGCAACGCTGACGCAAGTACCTCTGGGTTCGGAACCGTGTCGTCCTCCGCGAGGACCCAGGGACTGAACGCCGCCTACAGGGTAGCGAATTCGGCGGCGAACACGCACGGATTCGGCTCGGCGCATGCCAACGCCCTCGTCAACTAAGTCAACATACGAGCAAGTACAGCAAGATGACACATAACTTATCTTGATGTATTGCCTAGTGAAATTTAATTTATTCTAGTTAAGTTATTTATTTGTTAGCTTTAAGGGTTCGTCTCTCAATGTTAATTGTGATGATGAAATAAAAGACTTTCGTTTATATCTGTTTTTCAATTAATTTATTCACTCATAAAAATATGCTTTTTAAAAGGAGACATGTTTTCCAATCGCCATAATACTTACCTATAACATAACAAAGCCATTTCGTCTGTACGTAGATACAATATTTTTATACATTTAAAAGCGATCACTACCAGCATTGATAATTACCTATACGTCACAAAAATATAAATTTTATAGCACAACCTTTCTTTGGTTAATTTCCATTAACACAACATATACAAATCATGAAAATAAATTTTGTTCCATATAATATGTATCCATAACACAATCACAATGTGCATTTTACATTTTATTCTGACTAATATTGTCTAAAATCACTGTTAGTCTAAATAATATGTTTCGTCTATGCATAAAATGAAAGCGTTTGGCATAAAATAGAGTTAAACCAAAAACCTATTTACATATATATATATATATATATATGTCACTTTAAACTTAAAAAAAACTCATTGGTCTCCCCGGGATTATATATATTAACTGAACTTTCAAAAACAAAAAAACATACGATGTTTTATTTGAATGCTGTATTCTGTTCGTAGGAACAATAAGCAAATACTTATGAGTTATATTATAAGACTATAGTTTATGAGGCACAATCTTCCCCTGCATGAGAGGCTTCAGGTACTTGTGGAAGCTCTGGTTGACGGGCTCGGCGTTGAGCGGACTCTTGAGCGCCTCGTCCATCAGCCGCTCGTACACGCGCCCGTCGTACGCGCCCAGAGAGGAGTTGAGGACCTGGAATAATTTAATTATAAGTATGCCTGATATATATATATATATTTTTTATAGAATCGTTTTTGTAAAATGTGGTATTACCACATAAAAAATAGAATCGATAAAAAAAACTATAAAAAATATTTAGAGCGGCGCCATCTCTCTCGCAGTCTTCACACTTGCTGTAAAGCAATGGGGACAGGGGATCGTGTGTGTAAAGCGCACATCCTAGGGTATGGCTAATGCGCATAAGCATTTCAAACACATATGACGCAGAGGGCGCTCCAGTAGCGTATGAATTATGGAATGAGGGATTTGGTGTGATTGATGTAGCGATCTAATAGCTCAGTTGGGAGAGCAATGCGCCGGCAACGCAGAGGTCGCAGGTTCATGCCCTGCTTAGATTGTAGTGGATCGCATTCAATTTTTCTTTCTTAATTTACCTTTGTGTCATTATTTATATGCCTGAAATATAAAACAAAAAGTGTAAGGTGTAGGGGTGCCAAAGTCTAGGTCGTACCAACGACGACACTGATAACTGTACATTTGTAAACTAATATAAAGTATAACGTGTTAAGGTCTATGGGTGTATAGTTAACTGTGTCTTCGTTTGTACATCACTTTGGGTATTGACATTTGCTGAACCGAACCACCATTCCATTAGTCTAAAGTGGGCCTGTATTAGAAGACTAAGTAAAATAGTGCACAATTTGCCATAAGTCCGCTTGTCGCGTGACATACATTGTTGTAAAGAATCGCTTTTTAAGGTAGTTGCAGAGCTGTCTCTTTCATACAAAACGTTTGACCAATACACACTTAGACGGATATTGCTCTAAGTAATTAAACATTCTTAAAAAAATCTTCACAGAATCTTATTTTCGCCAATGAAATCAGATTTGCTATAAATCATACAATTAGTTGTGTTCTACAGGAAAACATCCTTCCATCTCATTTCTAGTACATCCTTCAAGTTTAAAGATACAGTTGCATTTCGAAGAGCATGTGACAATGCACAAACCTCATGAAAAAACCTCTCAGGGTTCAGTCTAAAACACTTGACGAAGATGCCGTACCTCATCCCTGAAGTCGAATGCGTCGACCAGCCCCACGGCGTTGGGTCTGATCTTGCCGAGCAGTGTCTCGTATCTCTGCTGTAGCTGCTGCACATCAGTGGCAGTTATGGGGGTGTACTGAAACAAATAATCTTTATGACCATCCAATTTTCTGTACTAGGTATACTAGGTACAAAATGGCTGCAAAGGAAGAATAAGTTTCGGACAAAAAGAATAATTATTGTGACAAGCATTTATAGCAGACTACTTTTCTATGAACATCCATCAATTGTTCAGTGATTTTAAAGAGCCCAAGTAAACTCGGTAGGATTGCTGAATCTATTACAGAGTTCCCATGACCAACTTTCGGCTCCATCATCAGACCAGCCCATCAAAGTTAAGTAGGTAGGTATGCAAAATTTGAGCTCAATCGGTTGAAGATATTTGCTTCAATATTGAGTTGCAAGATTCCACCTAGGGTATGCAAACCCGGTTATTTTACCATACAAATAACCGGTTATAACCGGGATTACTATGAGAATATGAGAAACTTAGTCAAACCAAGTATCCGGTATACAATGATCGTCATTCATCTTAAATGTCGATCGTCTCATTAGTCAAGTCTTGTTTATAATATTGTAGGTGCTTAATAATTTTGTTTGTATATTTTTCAATGCCAATTGATTTAAATTCCTTATACCTGTACGACTTCATATTCAAGATATCTAGAAAAATAAAAATCTAGACCCAGATAGCCAAGGAATATCTAGGCAATCAGGTGAACGAATGTTAGTCAGAAGATATCAGGTTGAAATAAGTAGATTATGTTAGTCACGACCGCACGACTTTTGCCACAACCGGTCGCATCTTCGAGTACATTTTTATGAAGGTAATCTCTTGATCATAAATAGTTAATTGAACTATGGACGAAGGTAAAAGTGAACCACTTAAATTGAACAGTGTTGGTATATCTTACTTAGATTTCTTATCTACTTTGGTCAAGCCATTAGGACGATAATCATCTTATAATTTTGTGAAACAAATGGACTACAAAATGACATACTTAATGTACCTTATTGATTACGGCTTGAACCCCATTACAGAAAGCAGCTATTATTTAAGAGAAGTGCTACCTACCTATTGCAGAACTTTGAAGTTAGGTAGATTGTTATATGGCAATAATATCCAGTACTTTTTGACTGATCGACTGAAGGACACTGATTCCATGGTCATGAAATAATAAAAATGAACTTTTTGACCGATAGACTTAGAGTCAGACCACTCAAACTCAAACTCAAACTGACTCACTTTGTGTAGTTTGACAGTTCATTTTCTTGGAAGAGAGCGTCCTGGGCTGACTATAATTAGAATTATAGTAAACTTGTTCAGCTCATCTGAAGAAGATTTTTTTTTATGACTTTTATAGGATCTCATAACTGAATATAGCTTCCTCATTCCACCAGACATTCAACAACATACATAAATCATAATCCCACGTTATAATTGTTTAACAACAGATATTTCTGACTTCCGTTAACCTGTTCGCGGCGACCAGTTATGTTGTAAAATCACGTGGGTGGTCAATCACCATCAACGTCATTATCGCCATATAAAATCGAGTTTATTAATCAGCTTGTGTGAAATTAATGCAAAAGGATGCGAATTCGTATTTAATGTAAATTGGTGTCGAATCTAGACAACGTCTTGAAGTAAAAGTGTCTTCGAGTCTTTAATCGAAAAACGGCATTTTTGTCGAAGTATTGAATTTTGGTGCAGACACTGCAAAGACCCGGCAGAACAGCCATGCGACTTGTTTGTCGTGCGACTCAATGCTCTCACGGTATTAAAAGAAAACAGACAGCGCGGGCACCTAAATTCATTCATTAATTATTTCATCTAAGTACCTATACTTTTATAAAATTACAAAATCCAAAGAATCATATCATAGCCGCCATGATTCCAAGATTTGAACAGCGCGTAATGTGCGATTAACACGAACTGTATGGGAGCCTATGGGAGCTAATTAAGTTTGCCACCATGACGCCATCTACCGGCAACGCCACAACTGTTGAACAAAATTTGAGGGTTTTTAGATTCAGGTTCAGGCCCTTGGATATTTCAGGAAACTTTTTACCCGACTTCTTTCCTCCGTGAAGTTTAACTTTTTTGTTAAATCTTGTCTTGAGGCAGGGCAGTCATACCCGGATATCTGTTTGCTACCTACCACCTGCCTAATACCTATTTACTAAATTTAGTAATGTTAATTCTTTAGTATAATATTTAATTGTAATGACTAAAAAAAATACTGAAGAATTATAATAATACGAGTATATTCAATTTATTTAATGTCTACTCTACCTACTTATTCTATTAGGAGGCAGATTGTAGAATTGCTCTCGCGTTAAACGCCATCTCTGTTTACACATCTTTGAATGTTTTGTTATTCTAATTCAAAATGCTCAATATGTATAAAATAAAATATTTAAATAGAATGTCAAATTAAACAGTTTAGCCATTATAATAATATTAGATTTATAATAATTTTTATTTTAGGATATTTTTTCAATGTACATTATATTGTTAAAATCATGATGTGCATGCTTATTTTGGATGACATTTATCTGCAATGCCTGTCCTTTGTATCTTAATTTTTGAAATGAATGTAATCTGTTTAGTGTGCCAATAAAGAAAAATAAAAATAAAATATCTGTAGGTATACCTAAGTACCTGTGCTAAAGCACAGGTACTTAGGTATACCATAGATATTTAATACCATTTGCATGTGTTTTGTTTTGATATGTTTGATTTAAAACTTCGTAAGTCATCATCATCCTCCTAGCGTTTGTCCCGTCCAGAGACGGGGTCCGCTTTCCTGCATTTTTGCTTCCACTTCGCTCTATCCTGGACATCGTCTTCTTCTAACCCGCAGCTGTTCAGGTCCTTCCCTATAATATTGAGCCATCGAAGCCTAGGCCTTCCCCTCCGCCTACTACCTGGCAAGGTCAGGTCAAGTGCCCTGTTACCGACGTATTCAGACGTCCTTCTCTTGACATGCCCAAACCATCGTAGTCGACTTTCTTGGAGCTTGTCGGCGATATCTCTAACTCCAAGGCTGCCACGGATGTATTCATTTCTGATCCTGTCAACCCTGGAGACTCCAGACATCCACCTCAGCATCTTCATTTCTGCAACTTGGATGGCATGGACATGTCTTTGGGTCACCGTCCACGTTTCGCTGCCATACGTGAGAACTGGTCTTACCATTGTCTTGTACACGAGGCCTTTTATTTTTATGGGCATTTTACTGTCACAGGTTACACCACTCACTTCCCTCCACTTTAACCAAGCTGCGGCGATTCTATGTTGAATGTTCGCTTCCAGTAAACCTGAGTCGTGTATAATGCTCCCAAGATATTTATAGCCATCGCATTTTTGGACTTCTTGCCCATCGACCAAGATTGGCTCAGGGCGTGCATTAGGAACATTACACTCCATGAACTGGGTCTTCTGAACACTCAACACCAAACCGCCTCTCTGTAACTGGTGCTTCCATGCAAGTAATACATCTTTAAGGTCTTCTCGGCTCTCGGTACAGACAGCAACGTCGTCGGCATATATAAAAGTCCAAAGGGCTTTGTTCTGGGCTTCCTCCGTGAGGGTGTCGAGCACCAGGCTGAACAAGTACGGGCTTAGTACTGACCCCTGGTGAACTCCTTCGGTGACAGGTATGGATCTCGTCACCCCCACAGTGGTCCTAATAATTGACTTGGCTTCCCTATACATGTCGGCAATTAAAGTTACGTATGCCTCGGGGATATTTTTAGTCCGAAGACACCACCATATCGTCTCACGAGGCACGCGGTCGAATGCCTTTTCCATGTCAAGGAAGGCTATATACAACGGCTTGTTCTTAGCTCGGTATTCTTCAGCGATGGTATTGAGAGCAAACATGGGGTCGATAGTTGACATGCCTGGCACGAAACCGTATTGGTTGCTAGAGAGTGAACTTTCCATTCGTAACCGGCTATCTATCACTCGTTCGTACAATTTCATGGTATGACACATCAACTTAATGCCTCTATAGTTGTTACATTCATAACGACTTCCTTTTCCTTTATAAAGAGGTACAATGGTGCTGAGCCTCCACATATTTGGCATGCGAAAGGTCTCTAACATGATTCGACTAAACAAATTCGCCAGTAATATAACACCTTTATCTCCCAAACACTTCCACGCTTCAATTGGTATGCCATCAGGTCCGAGAGCTTTCTTATTCGCCATTTTGCTCAAGGCTTTTTTAACTTCTGACGGCGATACAGGTGTTATCAATCCCTCATTTACATGGACATGTGGGAGATTCAAAGTAGGGCTGTTTGTGTTCAGAAGTGTGTTGTAGTATTCGAACCAATTCTGCAAGATGTCTTTGTCGTCGTAAATTATCTGTCCATTTGACCCCTTTAACAGTTTCGTTTTAATTATGTCTTTACTTGCTTGATTACGTACTTTAGCAAGTTTATAAATATTTTTCTGACCTTCTTTGCTCTCTAGGCTGTCATAAATACCTTTAAGGGCCTTTGATTTTTCTTGGGCGACAATTTTCCTAGCTGACTTCTTTAAGGTCTTATATATCTGCTTATCTTCATCCGATTTGGTGGTCTGCCATTGTTTAAAAACAGTTTTCTTCTCACTTAGAGCATCCTGCACTGGATGAGTCCACCACCACGTTTCTTTAGGTATTCTTCTTCCTCCTTTTGTACGTCCAAGGACCTTATTTGCCGCTTCAAGAATGTTATCCTGTAGGTGATTCCAGATATGATCACTACTCTTTTGCATGTCTATCTCTAAGTCTTCCAACTCTTTTCTAAAATCAGTAGCTTTGTCTCCTTTTAGATGCCACCATCTAATAAGCGTTGGTTCCTTCTCCCTCTTAGGTTTTTCTTTTGTCTTAAATGTCATATCCATAACGACAATCCGATGTTGACTTGTGACACATTCACCCGGTATCACCTTACAGTTTTTAACCCTGCCGATGTCTGATCTTGGGACTAGTATATAGTCAATCTGTGTGCAGGCGGACCCGCTCTTGTAGGTAATCAAGTGTTCAGGCTTTTTGGCAAAGAATGAGTTTACAATGGCAAGATCGTGTGACATTGCAGTTGCGATGATCACTTTGCCGGCTTCATTTGTGGACCCGAAACCATAGCCACCGTGTACTCGCTCACTTGCTGGATACTCTGAACCGATGTGTCCATTTAGATCTCCTCCTAATATGGTCATTTCGTTTGAGGGTAATTTATGTAGAACATCGTCTAATTGTGACCAAAAAAGTTCCTTCTCAGTTTCTACACACCCAGTCTGGGGAGCGTATGCAGTTACGACGTTTACTACTTGATCTGATTAAAACTTCGTAAGTAACAGTCAATTATACAATTTACGGTCAATAGCTCCCATTTGAATGGGAACATTATGTAAATAATAATATATAGACTCGCTATCACAGTCACAGTAGGCACCTTAGCCGTCATTAAAGTAACTACCTACCATAAATCTCGAATAGTACCTTTACCATAACAGATTTAATAGCAGCAACAGTGCCCGTAAAGTATTAAAGCCAATAAATAAAACAATAATGGCGATCCCACACTCTTATCTCGCCCCGCAATCGATGAGTGGCCAATCAATGAACGATGCATCGATAATATCGGCACATGATGGGTTTAATGGTTTATTATTTTGGCGAACTAGAATAATGGCCCCATATTCCTATAACTGTACAGTAACCTTATGAGTCATGGACTAAATCGATATGAAGACATTAGTGGAGATCGATTTGTGTTATTGATTGACGCTTGCAAAAACCGAACTAGGTAGGTACCTACTCTATCAATGCCAAACTGAAAGTTTATACATAAGTACGATAAGTACTGTGCTGTGTTTTGTATAATATAGCTTTTGACCGCATAATATTGGATTGAAAATCTATGAAATTTATCTAATAACTAACTTTTTAATGGTCCGTATTACTTATGATACATTACGTAGTATACCATCAAAAATATTTTAATAATCAAAAACTTTTTGTTAATTTGTTGACCTTGCTAAATTGCCTAGTATCCGCAGTAAAGATTTGTCAAATGACAATGAGTGTATTTTCATTCACTCATATCATTTAATTCGTTCGTTCTAATTTTGACACCTGACAGTGACAGTTGACTTGACACAAGTCACGCAAAAGCGAAGGGATTCGCGAAGTTTATTGTATTTTGTAAATAAAATTTGATTCTATATCAATTAACAATTATGAGCGAAACGTTTAATTTGAAGTATAAAGACTATAAAGTATGTGTCATTTGCAATGTTTCACAATCAAAGGCCCCAGGTGTTCTGTACGCTAAGTTTCCTCAGAATATTAATCGGTAGGTTTCGTGTTTACTTTTGTTACTTTAATTATTGAATTTAAACCCCATATTTAAAATCTTTTAAATACAGTTGCCATAATCGCGGCAATTAAACAAACGAACCGTATTTGATAATTCTTAAGTTTCATTAAATTGGTTCCTATTTTTATGCAAAAAATACTCGTAATTCTCATACCTCAGTCTTCGTAACAATAAAAATGAGTCGGCAATTACATTTTTAATTTATATGGATGGTACCAATCTGATAAAATACATAGTAACTTGGCTCTCTCCATGTATACACTATACATGTTCACTATCTTGTCACCATACCAGCACAACACAGACTTGGTCTCTGTTTAACACTAGAATAAAGCACCTAAAATTATTTAAGGAAAGACCACTCCTATCCATCAAAATGTCATTGGTCTCAGTGAAATTATACAAAGCTAAATCCTATTTTTAGATGCAGAAAATGGATTCGAGTGATCGGTAACGTGAAATTACTCCAGCTGTCCTTAAAAAAGATCCAGTACCGCTTTGTGTGCGGCAAACATTTCTTACCACAGTACTTCACAAAAAGCGGGAAGCATTTGACGAAGGATGCAGTGCCCACCATCTTCCCGCACCACATAAAGCCGCTAAAGAAAGAGGTTGTTAAGCTGTTTCCGCCATTGGTGACTAGGACTAATGATAAGGTTTTACTCGGTAAGTGAATGTGTTTTGATGTTATATTTCAATATAAATGAGTAATGTTGCATGCGAAAGTATTAATGGTATACTTGTGACATCTATATTATAAAATTCTAGATTTGCATTGAAAATCAGTTTTCTATTGAGAGGGGTCATGATTTCAGGAAAAATCTTAATAGTGTGATGTGGGATCATCTTTTGGTTTTGTATGGGCCAACGGTGTCATGCCAGTCTGGTGAAAAAATATTTCATAATCATAATACCCTTTGTCCTCTCATCATGCCGAAATGGCTGGACATATTTTAACCAATTTTGATACAGGAATAGCTGGAAATCCAAAGATGGTTGTGGGTATAGTATAAGTACTTTCAATCCGACTACGATACTAGGTCGATGCAGAGTCAGCCACCGGCTAAGCTTGCACCATAGATTGGAGCGGAGTTTTTTTTTTTCGAAATTTTCTCTTCGTCACGACCTAGCAAAATTTAATTTGTGCATTTTCAAACAAAAATTTCTAAAATCGGTTGAGAACTCGCTGAGATCTGCGCATTGTTACAAAGTCCATTCGAGTCGATCCATGGGAGCTACAATAAAAATATCATGCTTACGAAGTTGAGGGTACCTTCTAGTAACTGTTATTTTCTTACAAATTTAAATATAAAAAAATTGTATAGCTACTGGTGGTTACCATTGTTCCCAAAGTTAACTAAACTATAACATGTCTAACAAAAAAAGTGATTGTCACATGTATAGAAAGTGCTAATATTTCTGATTTTAGAATGCACACAGAGGATTGTCCCCATTAAGAAAGAACCAGCATCCCCAGACTCTACAGTCTATGAATATCTAGAAGAAGAGTTTCAAGAACATATGGATCCAGGTAAAATTACTATATAAACTGGTTAAAATGGAACCTGCTAAGACCTCTGAAATTCACAAGCAATCTTAAAATGTAAATTAAGATTTCCTTTTCTGGCTTTGTCAAATGATGAATATTTTTATATTTTCTGATCTTTAATAAGGGTGCTTGGTCACCAGTATTCCCCTGTAATGTTAAAAAATTATATGAAAATTACGTTTGTGAACAAATTTTCATATATTTTTTTTACAATGGTTTCAGTGACGAGGCACCCTTACGCTCACACACAGTAATGTATTGTAATGTTCCTCAGATAGTTCAGAACCAGCAATAACAATAAATCAAGATGCTTTAGATCCTGCCGTTCAAGGTGATTATTCAATAATCTTTTATTATAATTCTAATTCTCAAGGAATAATAATTACACAGCATAGTCTGATTTTTATTGGCTTAAAAATTATATTATATTTGAAAATATTAAAAAAGTGAAAGCAGCGCAGCACTAAAGTAACGTCACCTTGTAGAAATATTGTCATTTTCAACCTACAAAAAGAATAGTGGTACAATTTCCATGCTAAATCCGTCTTAGTAATAGTCCAACTGTATAATTTACTGCGCTGTGACCAATTACTTCTCTATAGAAAAGATCAATCTGTCCATCTAGCGTTACACATAGATATATTCTTCACCTGTTAATTCCAGAATGCCTGCCTAGGATAATACCTATCTTGCACCACAACCTGCCGCCCAACTCGCAGACCACGGAGATATACACCATCAACAAGGACCGCCAGGTCATCCCGATCACCACCAAAGTGCTCAACGACGGGAAAGGTAATGTGTGGCCTTGAAAAATACTTAGAAATAACATCATTATTCGAGCGTTTGTTCCTAATCACTTTTATGGTTATTTTTTTGTAGAAGTGGCTGCAGATATCGATTTCGTTTCTGGTTAGGTATCTAAGTTTACCGGACATCAAACAAATATTCGAAAATGCCATCAAAATCGACGCCCAATTCTTCAAAAATATGTCCACGAAAGTGAGGCGGCTGAAACGCTCGAATAATGACCCAGATCATTTTTTTTTAGGATGTCAATCGATTCTATTTTTTATTGGGATTTTATTTATTTATTTATCGTATGGCATTTCAGTCACTGGATATAGGTACAATTCATTAAATAAAATTGAAAGGTTTAAGTTAGCCTTCTCCAGGTACTCTTTTATGGGTATCAAATATCTATATGGAACTAACTACACTTAGACTGCTCTAAAAGTCAGAAATGACCGTCAAAGTTCAACAAAAAGATTAAAATGAAAATGGTTATTTTTGGGTTGAGAACCAATATTTGTATGTAGACAATAAGTAATATGCCATTTTCACCTTGAAAAAGTGCGTTTAAGTTCACGTTTGACGTACAATTATTGTTTGTTAAATTATGACGATTCTGAAAACAATTTCAGAATTTAATACAATGATCAAAGTTTAAAGAAAAATTGAAAAAGGAGCTACCTGGTGAAGGGACCGGGAATCGAACCCGGTACCTCTGGATTACCGGTCCAGCGCGATAACCATTTCGCTACCCTAGCTCCCTTAATGGTTAGCAATAGATTTTGGTGTCATATAATAATATTTTAGAAGTTTGCTATTTGAATGCATGCCTCAAATTTAGATGCTAAAAAATAATCACCATGCTAAGTTACAATTACAGTGGCTTACAAAGAAGATAACTAGTGGCTGAGATATTATTATTCAGACGCGCGTTGGTTGTGGCTGACTTAGTAATTTAGAAGGTAACTTATATTTTCAGAGGCGAATAATGCTATTAAAAAGAAGCCTGTTTAAATAGTACCCATATAAATTTATAAATACAGTAATTAAACATCAGTCATCATTATTCCTATTGATACAGCGACCAAATACGTTCATAATATCTCAATTAAAATGTAAGTGAAAAGCCTATGTTTAAAATCTAAGTTGAAACTTTTATTCTGTTCTATTCCAGAATGCGTCGTAGAATTATCACAAAAGAAGATGCCTTCAGTGCCCAAAGGTAAGCTAGGCTTGATAATTATTCGTTTAAAACACATTCTTCGACTAGATACTGTTTTATTTTTAACACAATTTAGTTTTCTTAGGTTAGCCAATTTTACGAAACTTCATTTTCTTTTTCAGAACCAAAAGTGATACCGGTCAGCAATAAAGTGTTATCGACGATTCTAAAAAAAGGTGAGTTTTTTTAAGATAACTTCTAAATATACACTTGTTACACACTGATATTATCAGTGATAATATCAGTGTGATAATTTATCACACTAATATTATAAAGGCGAAAGTTTGGTGTGTTAATGTGTATGTTTGTTACTTCTTCACGCTCAAACGGCTAGACAATTTTGATACATTTTGGTAAGAAGGTAGCTGACACCCTGGATTAACAGATAGGCTACTTTTTATCCCGAAAAAAAATGTGTCCCCGTGGGATGAGCGCGTAACACAGCGCGGCGCAGATAGTGTGTAATAATTTGCTACGGAAAGTTCATGAGTTATGTCCTAGCCTAGAAGTATTATATTTTAAGAATTGTGCCTTTACCAACATTTTAAACCTATTTGTATCACACATAAATTATAATTCCAACAAATGGGACAGACAGAGCCCAGTAAAATGTAATAAAAACTCTATTTCCAGACGGGCACATACTGATAGAATCAATCGGTTACAACACAGACGCGCACGGGAGAAGTAAGTACATTTTACGTCACTCTAGGCCATAAGTGGGATTCTTTGGGGAGAAAAATTACACTTTCTGGCCCGGGCAAGACGTATAACTTTAGACAAACCACGTCAAATCAAATTAATTCGTAAAATCCCAGATCGCATATTTATGGCCCTCACCTTTGGGACATTCACGAATTCACCCCCTAGGTATATGTACATATTACAACAACTACAACAACAATACTTTATTGCACACCAATAAAAGTTTACAAAAGGAAACAAAACAAAGACAATTTATATATATTCCGTCTTATGATAACGTATAACGGTGCAAAATTACGCTCGCGCTCGTCTGGTTTTACTTTAAGTACTTTTCTGAATACATTATATCAAGTTTGTTAATTGTGGCGTATGGCGTTGCATCACACTCAACAGAATAAACATTTAACAGAATACTTAAATCCACCGACGGTATATTTCGAGAAGGAGTTCCTTAATCCGAGTAATTAACATTAAAACTCCCTAACCGATAAAAGGCCATAATATCGAATATGTTACATGGATCATACTACATTATTAAACTTTGTTCAATGCCACAAATCTGATAGAATCCTAGGGAAACGATAGTTCCCGAAAATTCTCGAAAATGTTCTCCATAATCCGTTTTGTATACAATTTACTCGAAACCTTCTTGCTCCTGAAAAAAATAGCGAACGGAGGGGCAAGTGTGTTAAATTAGCTGACAATTTTAGTATGCAATTTGGCATGAGCCAGTAATAAATTTGGCTTCTCTTGGGGACAAAAATTGTCGTCAATAATAATCTACATACATTAAAGTGAGTAAAGTTACCGACGTTTCTTCACAAGATTGTTTATTCATTTCCAGTAACACACACTACCCCAAAAAAACTGCAAAGAGAAGACCAAATGCAGAAGAAAATCGAGAAACTACAGCGAAGAAACAAACAGTTGAAACGGATGCTCCGGAACATGGTCATAGTCGACGAAATAGAATCCCCGAACATACAGAGAGTTATAGAGAGAGCTATAAGAAATAAGCAATTAAAAGATGGTATAAATGAGTTTACACACGAAAAGGAGTTGGCGATTTCGATACTGAAAAGAGCATTAAGTGCGTATCATTATCTGAGCTGTTTGATGCCTTTGCCGAATGTGTGTACGCTTCAAAAGATATCCAAAGGAGTTCCTGTTAGTAGTAATACCACGAAATGTAGGCATTTGTTGTAACTGAACATGCGCCTTGGTTCTTAATGTTGCCGTGCTCAGCGGCGAGCGAGGCGAGGTATGGAGCTCCATACAACAATATAAAAATTTATGACGGGGATTTCAAATTCTCAATCGAAAAATGATGTGATATGCTGATATTTCACCGTTTTTGATGAACTTAGATGGTAATCACGTTAATTTTATTGAGATATTATTTAATATTAACAAATATACGTTTATAATTTTCGTTGTTGTTTGAATCGTCTTGAACAAATGAAAAATCTACCAAGTGCGAGTCTGACTCGAGCACCGAGCGTTCCGTACAAATACTTATCCCATATTAACTGGCCGGGTTAAGTTAAGTTTGCACCTGGTATGTATGGCGCCGAATACAAATGAGGTACAAAATTGACGCAACCGATAACGTTTGTTATATGGGAGCTCCCCTTTCCCCTAACCCCCTATTTGTTGTTATAGCGGCAACAAAATTTCAACTGTCTCACAAGGTTGGTGAATGAGATACAGCCTGGTGACAGGCGAACAGACAGACGTATGGACAGCGGAGTCTTATTAATAGGGTCCCGTTTTTTACTCTTTGGGTACGCAAGCCCCAAAACTATCGAAAGTACACGTTATAGGTACTACTAATACTAACGCTATCTTACAAGTCTTACAACCATGCAACTAAGACACAGTTGTATATCATATAAGTAGTAGTATAAACATTAGACATTTTTAGAGCAGGGGCGCTTGCTTACCCCATGTCCCCGTGCCGCTTGCCCTGACTGAGAACAGAATATGAGACCTCGATACTTTGAACTGGTTTCCATATTCAGAGACGTTTTAAATGAACAAAGCGCCGCAAAATAATTTTATTAATCGGACCGACCAAGTTATGGCCTAAATGACTATCAGACGTAAATTAAAGAGTTATTCGAGATTATAAAGTTGTTCATGACCAACATTGTAATTGCGGACATACGGGTTAAACTGAGAACCTCCTTTTCCTTGAATTCGGTTAATAAGTTCTTCAAAGAAACGGGAATAGTATTAGATATACACTATTACCCAATGCCGATCACTAAATTGAATTGTTTAAATAAATTCATATCAACCCGATGATAATTTAGTGTTTACGTCTAATAAGGTACGACGTCATCAAAACGATCGTTGAACGGCTATTAAGAGATAGCCCCCAATAAATAATAAGATAAAGCTATAAAAGAATTCGCGTATCGGTGATAAGATAAACTAATTCCGCCACATTATAACGTTTACCTTACCTACGTAAATACATCTGTTATGAAATTGCTTGTACTCGAATGAAATGTAACACTTTAACATCTCATCGTACATATATAACTCTCACGTTCATTGAAAGGCAGTATTCCAATACCTACCGTCCATATTAGAAAACTATGGACGAATAGATATTGTGGTCCAACCGCCAAATCAAAAACAGAGATTGATATTACCTACTCTTTAGATTTCAGCAACTTCTTCGATAGTGTTGTAGTATCCCCGTTACATAGGTTTAAGTTCCAACACCTGCTACAGTAGTACCTACCGGTATACACTGAATCTTAGCATTTGCAGATCGTCTGGACCACTCAATCATCATAGCATCGTGTACCATACCATGTATATCGTGTGCTGGGCTCCCCTTTTTGCTTACCATCAGGCGAAGTGGAGCCACTATGTTGTGTCAATATAAAAACCGGCCAAGTGCGAGTCGGACTTGCGCAACGAGGGTTCCGTACAAACACTTCCCATCTTAACTGGCCGGGTAAATTCAGTTTGCACCTGGTATGTACGGCGCCGCATACAAATGCGGTACAAGGTTAAAGCAAACGATCACGTTTGTTTTGTTGTACGGCAGCCCTACTTAAATATTTTTTTATTCTGTTTTTAATAATTGTTGTTATAGCGGCAACAGAAATACATCATCTGTGAAAATTTCAAATAAGTATATATCACGGTTCATGAGATACAGCCTGGTGACAGACGGACGGACTTTGGGTACGGAACCCTAAAAAAAGGCCACATAATACTTTCAGCTCCAACAACAGTGAGCTGCCATTGCGACGTGGCTCCCCTTTTGCTTGCCATCGGGTGAAGATGAGCCTCTATTTTGTGCCAATATACGGGGTGATCAATCCAAATGGGTCAGTAGGGAGAAAACGGAAACTATAGGAGATAGGGAAATCTATTCTTAGGCACCATGGCGTCAGTTTGAGATTGAATAAAAACTGCATTTTTTTTTTAGTGTCATACATAACCGGGAATTGCACCTGGTTAAAATTATGTACGTAATCGCAAGTCATATTGTAATATTCTTTACAGCGGTTTTGACCGGGTAATGTATGAAATTATGTATGAGATTTATAAAAAAAATATAATGCAGTTTTTATTAAATTTAAAATCGACGCCATGGTTCCTAATAACAGATTTCCCTATCTCTTATAGTTTGTGACTTCCTCCTACTGACCCATTTGGATTGATCAACCGGTATAAAAAAAACAGCTGATGTACCTTAGTCTGTTCTGATTCCTTAATACACTTACCAATAGCAAATCGCCTAACCGCTCAAGCGCCCAGTACACAGCATACAGTTCCAGTAACTGCTGCAAGACTGTTCTAGTCTCCCCGCTGAGAGCGAACGTAGTCGCGTCTACCTCTGACTTGTACACTGACAGGAGAATCACTCGGGCATGGGCCTGTGGACAAAAACCTTAATAAGTTACTAGAAACGAGTGAAACTGTTTAGTGACGTCGTATAATATTTATCTGCGTATTTAAGGACGATCTGTACTTAACTAATGTTCAAATTAAACATTCATTTGCAGAAATGGCTCCATGATAAGGAACGTAGAATACTCTAAAGGTTTTGTCGAAATTTAAGTTAAAGTACGTACACATTCTAGGAATTCATGAACATTCTCATAAATATCCTAGCAAACAGTTAACTACCTATGCTAACCATCAACCTGAGCAACGGTTCACAAAACCGTCGTAGGTATAATAAAAAGTCTACCTATAGTCGCATTCTTCAATCGCACGTCAAAATAATAGATTTCGAATTTACGCAAAATTCCCACCATAAAACCATTACCGATAAAGGCGACGTAATTTAAATTCATTTATTGGCAAAATTGCCACCATTTGCATTTTAAACTAGATTCTTTGATATATGGCCCCATTGGCCCTGGCAAAATTCTAAGAATATAAACTGTAAAAACTCTTTTTATAAAATCTCACCGCCCGAGTCCCATTTCTCTAACAAGACATTTATGGTCCAATAAATCAACAGTCGTTATAAAATTGTATCAAAATGGTTCGATTTGCTTTGATATAAATATTGGGTTTTACGACTTGTGCTTTTATTGGATCACTCGAATTGATTATAAAACAAGACCAAGGAGAATTCGGTCATTGAGCTATCCTTTGATATGCTAAAAGTTCGGATTAATTTTATGTGTGTAGGTACCCCTTACTTGAGTAATCAAGTGAACGATACGATTACAACGTGAATGTGATAAGAACAAGATTTGATTTGAGAAGGATTTGATAAAAGAAGAGGAACGAAGTCCAATTCATTAAAAGAAACAGCGTCGTTTATACGCGTAAATTTTTTATGTGATAATAATAACGCAACAAGTTATCTAATTCTGACACAAGCAAAGGCGAAATATTTACCCTTGAACCATAAATATGAAGGCCGACAACTTAAGACCGTATTTTAGGCGTTAGTTTTTAAACTCGTTTTGTCTTAGGCAGTTTCTCTGTTAATATGATTACCTCGGAAGCAGCTACGAGCTGTACTGACGTCAGGTTCCACGCATCTTCAGGGCTTTGTCCGTTCTGAGTGTGTTTCTGCAGGCTCTCCAGACACGCCGTCACTTTTCTGCGATACAATTGGGATCACTGTTAAAGACTACAATTTTAGATTGGTCATATTCCCTCTATCTGCTGCTCCAACTAAATATATTTGTCTCCCTTTCCTCCCTATCATCCATCGCATCGCTTTATTCCTTCTTATAAAGACCAAATATGCAATACAAATTGTATATCATCTCACTCAATCGCCCGGGTAAAAATAACTAATGAAAACATACCCGGCAGCTACTTTCTGGAATCCTTTGACTATTCCGTGGACGGAGTTGTCCCACTTGGACATTTTGCTGCGGTCTGCCAGGTACTCCATCGAGGGGCTCACCTTCTGACCCATCGCCACTTGCGTGCCAGCTTTGATCAAAGCCCTGTCAAGCATAGCTTTTATTATAGTCAAAACTAGTCGTTTTATAAATGAAACAATATAAACTATGGACGAATAAATGAATAGATTGTCTAGAAGCTTTCAGTCGATGGCTCTGAACTGAACGTGTTAAGCAGAGCTCCGTCTTAACCGTCATACGAAATGTGTGGGACAGAGAGTTCGCTAAAGTAGCATCATCTAGATCTAGAACAAGCTTTTAATTTCAGTGGAATGGTTGGCAGTTGGCAGTCCTCGTCTTCTTGTATTGTCTGTCTACGGTCTAAACAGACCGTATGGATGAGAAAGTGATGGGTAGGTACTTCAAAACTACAGGGTAGTAGATTAAATAAAAATACCGAATAATAATTGAAACCTTTCTTTTTCTTCACTGCGACCCATAAACCTTTTCTGTAAATTGATTTAACCACTGAGCCGCAAAATGTTTACAAATCCTGAATCTACCGAGCACTAGTCGACTGGCTAACAAACTTGCTGGGATAACCTACCTCGCAGTCTGAAGGTGCAGAACAGTGTTCTCCCCCTCGTAGGTGTAGGCGGCGGTGACGTTGGCGTAGATCTGCGGCAAGTTTGAGGAGAGCATGTAGCCGTGGCCGCCGCAGGCCAGCCTGCAACGCTCCACCAGAACTGATGCGTCTCCTGTGCTGGTCGCCTTGAGGCAGCATGCTAGAGCATGCAGCTGGTGGAAAGAAATAAGCGTTAGTTAGTGACAGTGGCAGAATTGTCCTTATAACATGTTGCAACAATCTCTAGAAAAATGGTTGACCTCTATGACATTACATGTACCTATTTAATTTAGCTCACTCATTATTTTAACTACAAGGTTTAGTATGTTTAGGTACTTCTTACGATCTCTGGTTATTTTGGATTCGATCTAAGACTAGTGTGCATTTTTTTCCCAGAGTCCAAAAACATGGTGGGTATATATTGGTTGACGACGCGGTTGGCTTAAGTAGTTGGTAAGCACTTGCCTACTGAGCCGGCGGTCCCGGGTTCGAATCCTGGCCAGGGCAAATAGTTGTGTGATGAACTCGAATATTTGTGTCGTCTAGTACAAATGAGCTGTACTCAAACTAGCTACACAACATAAATTAAATGTATAGATCTTATAAGACATATATTACATTAAGCACTCACCTTTCTCGCGGACATAATAATATGTAACAAAAATTAAAAACAATAAATAACTTTCTATTCTATTCTATTATATAGTACAAATACCACAAGCTATCTTGAGCTTAATTTGGGACTAGATCGATTTGTGTGAGGTTGTCTGTTATTTATTTATTTATTCAAAAAGAGAAAATCAATAAGTGTCCGGGACTTATGAAAAGGGGTACCTAAGGAAGCAATATGCAATGGAGACCTCTTGGGTGATATGCGTGGTTTAATCGATCCATAAACTGTACCTCGGCCAAGTTATCCAGATTCCCGGCCGCCAGCTCCTTGTTCACTTTGTTGTACACCGTCCACAGCCAGTAGCAGTTCAGGTAGTATGCGTGGCTTGAAGCGATGCCGATAAACAGCTTGTGCTGCTGCGTCACGTAGTCCAGGATTTGGGGCTCCGGCTCACTGGAACAATATTCAAATACAATCAATTTATTGCAGGCATCAGAGGCCCCATACATTAATACGTTATATGTATGCTAGTTTTTCTTCTTATATTTAAAAACTAGCATCCATATATTAAATATCCATAACTATCACTAGCACGTTAAAATAACGACTAGTGATCCACTAGCTTTTGAGTGTCTACTAACCGACTGTGAAAACGCTGCAATACGATATGATACAGTATAAGGTTGGTCCTAATTCGTATACTATTTACGGACTTGGCCTATTCTCCTTCATGAAGACCAATTAAATATCGGGCTATTGTATTGGTTTCCATGAATGTGCCCGGGTGACATCTCTTTAACAACAATAAATTACATAGCGCCTATCAGGAGAAGAGGAGACACAATATATCATGTTTCTGCTCATGTTCGGAAAAGTCGTTGGCTGGCCACACTTAATACAATTTTTACAATCCGCCCTATACTTTTTACAGAAATTGAAAAAACGTTCATTATGCTGAGGTGGTCCGATTTCTTTGCACCCTAGTGTATAACAGAACGTCTTATTTTCACTTAGGTACGTTTCATTTTGGTCTGAAATACTTTAAACGTTCCTTACTTCGGTTTAGGTTGGGACTGTCTTCTAACAGCTGCATATCTCGTGGCGATAGTGACTGCTCTTCCCAAGGCATTGGCCATGTTACAGAGAATCGTCACTCTGATGTAGACCATGGTTCCATAAGTTAGCTTGCTGTTGGGTCCTGATTTGAACGTGCCATCCTGTAAAAGAATAGTGCAGGTATAAGATTAATTTTATAGTAATCCGATCCAATTCCTATTACGAAAAATTCCTTTTATTGTAATAAATAATACTGTATAACAACATTTACGACAGGGCCGCCGAGGATTTGTTCAACTAGATTTTTTAACAGATGGATCTACAAGTATGCAGCCTTACCTTCGACATCTGAGAGTACTTCATCAACATCCTATCCCTAGGAATCCTATGGTTCTCGAAGCCCAGGAACCCGTTGTTAACGGTGTTGAAGCCCAGCTTGGCCCCAATCTCGCCCAGCTTCACTCCCTTGATCGGCATGTGAGTGTCCAAGTCTCGGATTTGCACAATGAAGGGCTGGATGCCACAACTCTTGCCTTGGCTGTAGGTGTGAGCCATCACAACACAGTGGTTTGCAGTGTGCGCCACTGTACCAAAAAAAAACCAAAATGAGCAAAAAATTTCTAGTCTGAGTCCCAAATGTTAGTCGGATCACGTTATCAATTTCCTTCTTAGTTTTTCTTTAAATGAGCCAACTTAAAATTTCATTTTTATTATAGTTATAAAACATGACATGTATACTTATACTAATTTACGTATAGATAAGTAAAATGGTGAGTCGTGATCTTGATTCTTGATAAAGTTATGGTGCTGAAGTACGTATTAAAGGCTGAGAACTGGTATTTTCACATTTGCTTCATAACAAAAGTAAGAATCGTAATCTAGAGATCTATCTCTTCATTAAGATTATTACTTTTGTTATGAAGCAAATGTGAAAATACCAGTTCCAGATACGAATCCGGCTAGGTGGGTCTTTTTAAGAGTTCCTTACCTCAATCGGTAAAAATGGAACTTTGTTGTCCGTCTGTCTATCAAGACCTTTGTTTGAAAAATCGTGGGGAACAAGCTAAAATTAACTCTGATCTTGAATCTGTGCATCTGCTGAAGTCACGCACACTAACACCTTCAACCTTATTTTTAAGGCAGCACTAGTAGTGACAACCCTACAAGAATAGTTGACAAATAGAAATTTTACTTCCCAAAATACAATTTAGTCTTTATCATTTTACCATACAACCTCGCCTGTGATAATATTATCTCTCTCTTATTCCTAGCTATCATCCCACATGGTGGTGGGGTCAGCTTTCCTTACTCCATTTCTCCACTTCTCAATATTCTAAAATATCAAAATAATTAACTTACATCCGCCGGGCCACCACTTGTATGCTGTCAGTTTTGGGCTGTTTAGAACGAATTCTTCTGTCTTAGGGTCGTATACGGCCGTCGTCTCCAGACCACGAATAAACGTCCCGTGCCCCAACTCAGTCTGAAAAAAAGAGAATTATGACTATTTTTATTTAGGTTATCTATTATTTACCTGCCCGCAACTTTACATACAATATTGGAAAGTTTATCTAAAAGGGGGGAGGGGAGAGTATACAATAGAAGTTTTGTGCAAGCGTGTTTATGTCAGAGTGTAAGTCTGTTTGTCCGTATACCACAGTTTTTGATATTCCACTTTTCATTTCTTAAAATCCATCCAGCCGTTTTAGCATGATGAGTGCACAAATGTATGCCGACCGAGCAGTCCCTTGATGAAAATCACCTTACGAGTACGAAACACGTCAGGCCGTTCCTGGCAATTTAGTATAAATATAATAGTTAAACATAATCTAGCAAAATGTATTTACTCCAATGTATTAAAATATATACATATCTCTGATCTATTTCCATTAATCATCAAAATACGTAAAATTAAGTTATGTATATTTTTCTAACGCTACCCACATGAGTTTATAAGTGCCGGTCGATCCACGCATCGTGCGAGCGCTACCTGTGTGTTTAAGCAAATCATAAAATAAAATAAGTGATAACAAGTGCGTCAGCGTGCGGCGTTCGGGATGTGGGAATCGAACGAGTAGTAAAACCTAGTTTTTAAGCAACTTAAATTTAAGTTCTCATTTTAAGTGAATGTATTATATTATGTTCTTATGAGAATAAATGTCTTAAACCTAAATTTCATGCGAGTGTAAACCGCTTAAGGCGCTCTTTTCCCAGTAGACGCCGAACTCACTCATTTTGGAATGAGTCGTAAACATATTAAGCAGTGTTTGAAGATTATGAAAAACATATATATCATACTTAAGGATCTTGCGATTATAAAATCGTTTTCACCAACATGATTGGATAAATTCCGCTCGATAGAAAAGAATCCCAAAGTTACCTCTATTTGTAATATTTTTTCAGTGGCAAGGCTAAAATACGAAGTTTTTTTACCCGTTGTTCGCTTAAATGTATGGATACTAACATTATCTAGGTAAATTCGCTAGGATTGTCTCGATACAATTATTTATTTAATCACTAGAACTAAAAACCTGCTAAAAATCGTCGCGCGTCAGCGCTTGAAGAGCGTCAATTAGTTCCGCGCGACCACAGCCGGACAATATCGCCTTAATACAATAAGTCAAAGCGCATCACGTTATTACGTTATTTCCCTGAGCTTGGCCAATATCCACCAGTCCCTGGCACAGAGTTCGTCTTCGTCGAAGTCTAAGTCTACCCCAACACAACACAACCCGCTTGTAATCCCCTCATTAGCCATCCATCACTCAAGTCATCCGAAATAAGACAAACTTGCCCAGTCTGTTAAATAAGGCCATCTAGTCATCATCTGGTTTGACAGTTCATTTGCTTGGAAGAGATAGCTTGGTTTGACTCTATCGTCTTCGACTATCTAATCTCTTACGAGCTCAGGTTACCATGGTTAAATTTGGTCTGGTCTGGACGCCACTAAGTGGGTATTATATAATAGATGGCCTTATAACTGTTATAAGTAAAGTTTAGCTCTAGAAGACAAGATTAGATTAGATTAGATTAGATTACATTATTTATTTCACGATAAAAATTACATTACAAATTTGCTTAATGTCAAAATTATACGAATTAATATCATGATCGTCAAAAATAAGGCAAGATTAATAATACTAGAAAATGTTTACAATGTCAAAATAAGTTTAAAATAAAAGGGAAAGTCAACAGGTAAATAAAATATAAATAAATGAATCTAGTATCTCCCAATAAGGATCGTCATCACAAACTTAACATAATAATGGAATCAAATTAATAAAATAACACTAAGAATTTAAACAAAAATTATTTACACAATGTCAAAATATACCAGATTTCCAATACAAAAATAAAATAAAATAAAAACAAGAACGAGATAAGACTATAATATATACCTGAGCATATGTCCCAATGATCTCCATATTCTTGGCCTTCGGGAGCCAGTATTTCTGCTGCTCCTCGTTGCCCTGGCCGGTGATCACGTTGGTGAACATGGAGTAGTGAAGCATGAGTGGGGAGTTATCCTTGAAGACGGCCGATGATATGGTGGTGCGGATGCCTAACCTGAAAACAGAAGGGTTAGTATCATAGTGATATAATCTCATCTCACCATAAGACCCAGAAATTTAACAAGTTTTGGAAATAATCAAATAGACTGAATCCGAGGCCGAGCAGGCCGGTGAGTGTCGATGGCGTGGTGGATAGTAGAGGTATTGCCAACCTTTTCATGGAGCATTTTAAAGTCGATCCGCCTGTACGTGCCAGTATGGAGCCGGTGCTGGATGCTCCCGTCTGTCTTGCCTCACCGGTTACACCTGTTGTACTCATTAATGATGAGGATGTAGCCAGCGTCATAAAGAGGATGACGAGAGGTAAGTCTCCAGGACATGACAGTTTAAGCATAGAGCACCTGCAGTACGCTGGTGGTCATCACCTGCCGAGGGTCCTAGCGCTCCTGTTTAATTTGTGCATGAGGCATTCGTATCTGCCGGAGAACTTGATGCGTACAATAGTGGTGCCACTTGTTAAGAATAAAACGGGGGATGTAGCTGACAAGTGTAACTACAGACCCATATCGTTGGCAACTATCACGGCTAAGGTGTTGGACAGTCTGCTTGACGGCATGTTGACTAAACACCTTAAACTCCATGATGCCCAGTTCGGGTTTAGGCCTGGATTATCGACTGCCGCGGTGCTCTGCCTCAAGCACACTGTCAGATACTACACTGACAGGAAGACTCCAGTGTACGCAAGCTTTCTCGACCTGTCAAAGGCCTTCGATATGGTGTCGTATGATGTTCTCTGGCAGAAGTTGCGCTGTGAGACGGAGCTCCCGTTGGAAGTAATAGATTTGTTTAAGTTTTGGTACGGGAACCAGAAAAACAATGTAAGGTGGGGTGGTTTTTGTCTTTGATACGTACAGGTTGAAGTGTGGTGTCAGACAAGGGGGACAACCTGTACGTTAATGCGTTGATTGAGGGTGTCAGCAGTGTCAGAGTCGGATGCTCGATAGGAAATACAATGATTAACAACATCAGCTATGCTGACGACATGGTCAGCACCATGTCGTCAGCATAGCTGAGCCCATCAGTTTGCACACTGCGCGAATTACTCACTATGTGCGAGGAGTATGCTGGCACCCATGGATTCAGGTATAACGCAAAGAAAAGCAAATTGTTAGTTTTTAAACCGCGGGGTGGAGTAGTTGGTACCAAAAGTGTCACTATGTGATAGTGAGCTTGCGCGCGTGTCCAAATTTAAATACCTGGGTCACTGGGTGACGGATGATCAGTCCGACGTGGCTGACATTGAGAGGGAGCGCAGGGCCCTTGCAGTAAGAGCTAATATGCTGGCTCGCAGGTTTTCACGTTGTATAGTAAGGAAGTCAAATTGACGCTGTTTAAGGCATATTGCCAAACCTACACGTGTAGCCTGTGGGTCAGCTATACCAAGGGTTCTGCAAACGCACTGAGGGTGCAATACAATAACGCGTTTAGGTTGCTGTTGGGGCTGCCGCGTTACTGCAGCGCATCGGGAATGTTCGCCGAGGCGCGCGTTGATGGCTTTCATGCTATTTTACGCAAGCGAGCAGCCTCAATGATGCGACGTTTGCGCGGCAGTGCCAACAGCATCCTAAAGGTTGTGGCTGGCAGGCTGAACTGTCCCACACAGGCACATTGGATGCAACTCCATGTGCATGGGACGACTGACTTGTAAGCCACGCTCCCATTCTGTCTTTTGTATGTTTTAATTTATTTTTAGTTTTTGTATTTTTATTTTGATATTGCTTTGTCTAACACTAGGGGTAAGTTCTATGTTACTAACACGTTATATGGAGCCAAGCTCTGAAATAAATGATTTTTATTTTTATTTATTTTTATAGTATGAGAATAGTTGCCAGCCTATACATCATCATCAACAACTGCTATATTTGTTCCATTGGAGCCTATCATACTTATTATAAAGGTCCTTAAAAATTAAAACCATGGACTTGAAAACATTTAGGCCTTTCCTCCTTCACGAGGAGACCTCCGTAATGCTTCTTCCAAATTTACTTCCTATCCTATCCTCCTAAATATCCCGTACGCTAATACTTTAGTGTACCAATTCGACAGGATATCTGGGTTAATTTTGTTAAGTTTTTATACGGATCTCTTTATCCAGTCAGAGTATATCAGACAGGCGGATTTCACTTGGACTCGGCTAAGTGTAGCGAAATTCAGCAACAAATAGCTACCGGTGACCTAATTCCTGAAGCCATTCGGTATATATTGTTGTGTTCGCTTAGGACATCTTGAAAAAGATCTTGGGCTGAATGAACGCAGTCAGGCGATCGACAGGCAGCCCGCCTGTCTCCGGCCGGGCGTGTTTCGGCATTTGAAACGTGGTGCTGGCGAAGGATGGAGAAGATCAGTTCGATAGAAAAGTTACAAATGAAGAAGTACTTTAAAGAGTGAAAGAAAAAGGAATATGCTGAAAATTATAGAGAATAGGAGAATAGTCGGAATAGATTGACTATACTATAATAATAATACTATAATAATAATATAGAGAATAGGAAAAGAAAAATGTTAGGCAGCCTTATACGACATGATGCTTTTTTTATATAACATCATCTAGAAGGAAAGATTGAGGGGAAGCGAGGAAGATGAAGGCCAAGCATAAGTTACATTACACAAAAAAAGTAGGTAGACGTCATGTCGTAGGGAAGTCAAAGAAGTGGCTATGGATAGAGTTAGATGGCGAAAACTACATACATACATCTGCTACACCAACACGAATTTGACTCTTAAATATATGATGATGAACAGTTGTGACATACCTGGCTCGTTCGTCCTCAGAGAATTGGTTCTGGTCCAAATCGCCCAGGGTCTGGTGCATGATGACTGCCTTCCGAATGGCGTTCTCATACCGCTCCTTGTGGCTGAGGTATTCGTCAGGGATCTCATCTCTCAGACTTTTGACGCTTAGAACTTTGTCCTCTGAAAAAAAGAACGTTACTAGTCCTGTTACTGTGTAGGTGGAGATATTGAAGTAATATATAATAATACTTTTTTATACAAAAATGGAATTATCTCTAAAACAGCCGAATCCAGCGTACATTATCGGACATTTTTATGTTTAAATATGTCCAGTGATCCGTGGTTAAAATCATTCGCAATCCAGATAAACACCCCGAATAAGTAACTAAAAAATTAAGGTCATATTCACATACAATGCCAAAAAGGCTTTATTATACCATTGATACAAAGATCAATGTTCAAAGAAAAATTTAAATGCTTAACCTGGTGGACTCTGGATTCCCGGCCCTGCGTGTTAACCTTTCCACCAATCCTAACGCCCAGATAACCTGTAGAATTTTTCCTTATGCTTCGTGTGTCAATCATTGCATTGTTTGTTTGAAAGGTTTTACCTACACCTTAGCGACCTCTAAATTTTTCCTTGAACTTTGATCTTTGTATCAATGGTTTACCTAACATAAAAACAATACAGTTTCATAAAATAGGCTTAATAAATTACTATTTGAATTTTGAACGACTTTATTATTTTTTTAACAAGGGAGCGAAGCGTCTGTTTCGGCTTGGCCAAAAAATCTTTCGTATGTCCGGACGTTCGGCTGTTCTCACCTATAGATCACATTTCTCAACTTTTTCGAATTTTGTGAGTAGGCTCGGGAACCCCTATATCTAGATATTATTTAGTCGATCAAGTCTCGAAATTTTTCAATATGGCGGTGTTGAAAACGAAAATAATTCATATTTCAGCCATTTCATTTTCATTCACAAACAGGAGCCACTAGTTAAAAGCATAGCCCGGAGTTTTCGATGCAAGAATAATTTAACTATAGGCCGGGCCGACAGCAGGCGCCAGATCACTCGTGCTCCCAAAACCCCGTGGTATGTTATCACTACATAGATAAAACAAAGTCTTCCTTCTCTCTGTCCCTATGTATGCTTGGATCTTAAAAACAACGCAACGGATTTTGATGGGTTTTTTTATAGGTAGAGTGATTCAAAAGGAAGGTTTATATGAATAATACATGCATAATATAGCATTGCACCCGTGCGAAGCCAGGGCGGGTCGCCAGTAACTTTATAAGTAAGTTAAGTAGATCTACTTTACTGTAATAATGTGTAGGTACAGGTACACATTATTACAGTAAAATAGGTAAGTAGGTTAAGTAGTAAATTTGTTAATAGAAATTTGGACCCGATCTTTTTGCTCTCGAATGTACATAGTTGGATTTGAACGATGGCGTGTTATTTCTTTTGTTTTCCTAACCGTTCAAACGTTAGTATAATAATTATCCTTTATATGATGATAAAATTCATCAATGCAAATGTATATTATATCTGAGTTATGTTTTTATTTTATACTTTAAAAAATTAAGTGTTTACATCATCAAAGGCCTTTCAGTATTTTACAGACTATACCAACAGTGTCATGTAGGAAAACAACCCTTTTCATGGCTATGCAAGCCATGCCAATACGACAACACAAAGGCACACGCGACCACAGTGGTTACATATACATAGGTATATATATTATGGCAGACGGCATTTAACACAAACTCACGACAATCAAATAAATTACATAATTACATTATTATATATATCATTTGCTATACAGTTTCGCTTATCTTTTAACAGTAGGTATGCCGTCGTTTTTGTTTTAATAGCCTGCGTATTTCTATTAGGTATGATTGTTATGTCATACCAGTTGTCAAACCGTAAAATCATCAAGAAACCTGTTTTCGGGCCAATCTTAATACATAAAAATCTTAATTTGAACTTGCACGTGTAGGTAACGTACCTATGCGAGGAGCATTCAATATTTGAGATTGGTATTTTCCGAATTGCTCAAAAACTCAAACGTAATAGATACGCAGATAATACTATGGGCATTTATGAATGAATTCATTCAGGCAGGTCATTGTACTGTCAACTTCAAAAGTATCCATCAATTTCATTACTAATATGCATGTTGTTCCTGTTTATATCACAGGTTTGGAATTAATGCAAATTTTACGTAATATTAAAGTGTATAAGCAAGTTTTACATTGCAAACATAATTCAACAACAAAACAGGCAGTTAGCTATCTACGTTAAAATTATTTATATTCGCGGGCATACCGGTCGCCTTCCGTTGCCTCGTAATCTTCTCCCCTCCATCCAGGAAGTGTGTCAACTCCTGCGCATTGAAAGTACACCTCTCTCGCTCCTTCCGCAAATCTTCATTCACTTTCGGACTGACAACCATTTTGACGTTCACTCAGCTCCGAGTTGCGCTGTCACTGCACTGACTCTATTTAATTTTATTGTTGACAATACGTGTTTATCTGTATACTTTGTATCGTAATCTGCGAGATATTATAAGACCAAAGTTCGTTTACAATTGATCGTACTTTGGACCCGATATACGAACGTTATGCCTTGGAGAAAGTCTGTTCGGAACTAAGTAGCACTTGAGGAAATACTAGAAGTGAATTGCGTAAATTTACGTCACGTGTAATGTAAATGACTTGATAGGCCAATAAAACTAGTCTTCACGAATGACCGTATTCTTTGTATGTCAAGGAGTTAACTTACATATCTCAATATTTGAATGCCTAATCTCTCGTATTGACAACCGATGTACTACTTATACTAATACTAGTGATAAAATTGATAATATAACAGTGTTAATGAAGCAGTACCTATGTACCTTCATTATCTGACGCTTAAATAACTTGTCATTATCAATACTCAACACTATTATTATTACACACACGGTATTATTTTACTATAGCGAAACGACGCCACAACGTCGCTACTTCGTCTACTGCTGCTGTCTGCGATCCTATGGATACCTTAACAATACAAAAGAAGAATACCAGAAACAATGAGATAAAAAATTGTGCATAATATTGAAATCTACCTATCACGGTGTGGTCGGGCCAGGAAGCATGAAAGCCCAACACTGGAATATAAATGGCAACTTGGAATCAACCTAATAAATTGACATTTCATATTTTTGAGACTACTTACTACTACCTACTTACTAATTATTTTATAATTCATTTATTAAAATGTACTCATTCTAAAATGTAGTTCCATAACTATAAACTCACAATGGAATCGTTACTTTAGTGTATTATGAAATTTTGCGATTACTCAAAAACGGCTCGACCGATTTTGTTCAATATAGTTTTCATTGAAAGTACTTATAAGGCCTCATTTTTATGAATTTTTCCATAATTTTTTGACTCGTGGTTGAAAAGTTAGAGGGGGGGGACGCTTTTTTCTTATTTTCGGAGCGAATATTTACAAAACTGCTGACTTTATCAAAAAACAATGTTTGAAGACCCGTATTATTTTTAAAAGTCCTATTCAACGACATCCTACAGGCTAGTGTTGAAACGAAAAAAAAATTCACCCCCACTTTAGGTGTTCGAGAGGTACCTACCCGAAAAAAAATTTTTTTTAGTTTTTATTTACCGTTTTATCGTCGGGATACATACACATACTCATACCAAATTTCAGCTTTCTAGTACAGTCTGGCAAAAAAGAGTAGAATTAAAAAGTGGCAATACTGTAGTGGCGTCCCTTTCTAATCAATCTAAGAAAGCAGGGACGCCACTACAGTATTACCACTTTTTAATTTCTTCTCTTTTTTGCCAGACTATACTAATATATTTTTATACCATGGTACTAATGATCACGGAGCTAAGCCGCGGACGGACAGACGGACATGGCGAAACTATAAGGGTTCCTAGTTGACTACGAAACCCTAAAAAACGAATGAATGACGTTTCGGTTGACATCGTTAACAACTTTTTTTAGGATTGCGGCGGATAGGTCGAAGACGACAACTCTATTCATGCATATTTGTCGTAAATTTCGGTTATTTTATATGTATGTATCTTACTTCTTGTATTTGTTTACATACAGAAAAATAAATTCAACAAATATTTTAGCGTGTACACGACGCAAAGCTCTCGATCAAAGATATTAATTTTAATCTGTTCAAATTCAAATTCAAATTATTTATTTGCTGAAACTGTGGTACATGTTACATTTAGAGATGATACGAGCAAGTTTTCAGAACGGCACAATTTGCCCACATGTGGCATGCAAAGTAAAAATAAAATGTGTGGATCAGCCAGGCTAGATCTATACCATATTAAATTGTTTTAGTATTATTATGTACCTACTGTTATATTATTAATCTGTTCGTATATTTCATAAATTCTTATATTATACATATAATACAGTCGTTACATACAATAAAATTATTATTAATTCATATATTATCACAATAAAATCAATCAATATTATCACTAAAGTATTCATCAAAATTATAGTAAGCTTTTCCGATCAAAAAGGTTTTTAAACATTTTTTTAAATCCCATAGCAGTATTTTGTTCTGTAACAGTTTTCGGTAGTTTGTTGTAAATTTTTGGAGCCATCCCTAAAATACCTTTAGAGAGAAGAGCTGTTTTTGATGGATGTGCAAACAATTTGTTATGTTGCCGCTTGTTGTTGTTGTTGTAGCACATAAATCTCTTACAAATATAGCAACTTCATAGATATATAAGCACGGAAGTGTTAGAAGTTTTAGATTTATAAATTGTGGTTTACAGGATTCGGTGGGCATTAAGCCGCATACTGCTCTTACACCTTTTTTCCGGGTTTTAAATGCAAGATTACGATTAGTAGAATTGCCCCGAAAATAACTCCATATCGCAGCGTTGACGATACATAAGCATGATAAGCCGATAATACTGCAGAAACGGGCAATCTCTTGTCCATATTTATGACAACTTTTTGGACTAGCTCGAAGATCGCCATATTAATAGATTTATTTTTGCGAAAGCCTTTTTGTTCGGGAACCAATAAGTGATTTGACTCTAAGTAATTATATAGACTTTTGTATATAAACTTTTCAAATATTTTCGATATGATAGGTGTCAATGCTATCGGCCTATAGTTTTTAATTTCATCTTTTTGCCCTTTTTATAAACTGGTTTGATTATAGCTACCTTTAACTTTTCTGGGAATGTTCCATACTCGATACAAATGTTAGTCATTATAACTGAGTACGGGCGCAATATAATGTGATATCTTTTTAAGAATGTTTGTACTAATCCCATCGTATCCAGTAAGTACTGTTAGTATTTTTCAGTGAACAGATTAACTTACGAAGATCTTCTGGTACTGTAGGTGGCATAAAAAGATAATTACTAGAAGCGTATGTCATCATGCGTTAGTTCAGTTATCCGAGAACGCTTAACATACAATGAAACGTGAGTGTCAGGATGGCGAGTGCACATCAACAAAAAATGCAACTGAGGTATACGTCAGGAGTTAGTGCTAACAATGTGCACCAAAATTAGAGCAATGTGCCCGCCATCCTGATGTCAGGTTGGCGGGTACATTTTCAGTTCTAGCTAATGGCTGCCTACTCAAGGGTTTAAGAACTGCCTAAGGTTATTATTCGCAATGTGCTTCCACATGTATGAAGCACAAATGCAGGGCAAAGTTTGACGCAGAATAGGAATAAAACATTTATCACCAACAAACACTTTATTCACATCACAATCGACCCATTTTCCTAACGTCTTCACAGTTTCCCTTGCATGAAGGGCTTCAGGTGTGTGTGGAAGCTGCGGTTGACGGGTTCAGCGTTGAGCGGACTCTTGAGCGCCTCGTCCATCAGCCGCTCGTACACGCGTCCGTCGTACGCGCCCAGGGTTGACTGCAGGATCTGAGACACAAAACATGATGATTTAAATACCATCACTTGAGTACAAATAGCGCTATCTCTCCCTTTCTTGAATTTAAAGCGAGGGTGCAGTGACGAGGAGGCATTGCCGTAGGGCCACGAACATATATAAATATACTAAAACTACTTACTACTACTACTACTGTACGAGTACGCATTTTAAACATAACAATACAGAGGGCGGCAATTAATACGGTATGCATAGCGGTCCTGTTCCTGTGGCTCAACAGAGTTAATAGCTAGGTCGTGGGTCCACTTGGACTGCAGTGGATCGCATAAAATGTTGTCTTGTTTATATACTTTGTATCTATATACAAAATATATGAAATGTGGTATCACCACAAAAATAGGATCAACATTGGTTCTGTTTAATACTACATACTACTACCACAGTATACTTAAACAATCAAGTTCTTAACCGTTACGGAACCTGTGTTAACGAATGTCTTCAGAGTCCAATAACGTTTGTTATTCTTTGCCTTCAATTTTCTAGTTATAAATGACATAATGCTACACATCTACTCACGCTCCTATACGCAACCATTCAAGTTCCTTCTCAACGAACTCCTGAAGTTACGAACGAACGTTGACGTTATTTTCGATGTTTTGAAAGGACACAGGTCACTCTCCGTATTCCTCATTGCTCTCTTCGGCCGATCGCTAACTCTGCCTATGCCGGTCCCAAGCATGGATGTGAAAAGAGGAGTGTCGGAAAGATAAGTCCTACCTACCCGTAAAAAGACAACGCCGAGAACCGGGCCCGTTAATTAACCCGTTCGATCTTAGGTTTCAAAGACTCGAGGGGTTAGATCACCTCTGAAAGTTTTCCATTGAAGGACGCGGGAACCCAACGTGATACGCATCAAGCATCCCAAGAAAACATCTATCATGTATGGCAAATAATACAGCACTTTACCTGACTTAAACGAGTAACACGTTTGGCGGCTACTGCATAGAATATATTATAAGGTGTTGATGACGACGACATTTTGACCGAGTTAAGTACCACTGTTTAAACTTAAACCAATCGCTGATGCATCAATTTATATGCATTATTTTTATGGTAATTGTATTAAGCATAATAACATTACTTGTTTAATTTCGAGTGACTACTTTTGAATACGTTGGGAATTATAATACTCAAACGGAGGTTTTGAATCAAATTTACCAATGTCAACGTCAATGTTATGCTTTTTTTGTAACGACCAGTAACGACAGAATGATCAATATAGCAAATACCAAAGAGGAAAAAACCGGCCAAGTGCGAGTCGGACTCGCGCACCGAGGGTTCCGTACAAACACTTTCCATCCCTAAGTGGTTAAGTTAAGTTTGCACCTGGTATGTATAACGCCCCATATAAATTAGGTGCAAAGTTAGGTATTAAAATATTAAAAAAAACTACTTACTAGATCTCGTTCAAAACAATTTTCGTTGGTAGTTTTTATAGTAATGTACATCATATGTTTTTTTTAGATTTTTCATTTTCTTATTTTAGAAGTTAGAGGGGGGGGGACCAACTTTATTCCACTTTGGAAGCGTCTGTCACGCAATATTTTTGAAACCTCGATATCATTTTTGAAGACCTATCCATAGATACCCCACACGTATATGTTTGATGAAAAAAAAAATTTTGAGTTTCAGTTCTAAGTATGGGGAGCCCCCAATATTTATTATTATTTTTTTATTTTTGCATCAAAATCTTAATGCGGTTCACAGAATACATCTACCTACCAAGTTTCAACAGTATAGCTTTTATAGTTTCGGAAAAAAATGGCTGTGACATACGGACGGACAGACGGACGGACAGACAGACATGACGAATCTATAAGGGTTCCTTTTTTTGCCATTTGGCTACGGAACCCTAAAAATTATCTATATCTGCCTCTGTAGTGTCTTATTGCAAATGATGATGTTGTTGATGATGATTAAAATGATGATGGTGATGATGATTACAATGGTAATGATAATATGAGCCATGCAGTAGGTACAATGCAATAACTAGGATAATACCTAACAAACATTCAGGTGGCTGGCAATATGAGAGCTGAGCTGCGTGAGCGTGACATTGGCCGCAAATTGTGCTCAGGGACGTGCTATGCACCATGATGACGATGACCAACAAAACACTAATATATGACAAGAATTACCTCATCTCTGATATCGAAGGCGTCGACAAGCCCGACGGCGTTCGGTCTGATGAGTGCCAGCAGCTCCTCGTACCGCTGTTGCAAGCTTACGATGTCGCCTTCGCTGATGCTGGAATACTGCAAACATTCAGTTAAACTTTGAAAAACCAACTGGCTACAATTTGTACTGTTTAAGTTTGTGTCTCTGGGGTTTTTTACAAGCTTTTATTTAACTTGCATTGTATGTATGTATGTAAGTAGGTATGTTTGTTCGGGTGGAATTTTGCAACTCAATTTTGAAGCATATATCGTCAACAGATTGAGCTGAAATTTTGCATACTTACATAACTTTGATGACAATACAATAATATGGTACCATGGGGCTGATCTGATGATGGAGCCGGAAGGTGGCCATAGGAACTCTATAATAGAAAAAGCAATCCTACCGAGCTCGTTTGAGCTCTTTAGAATCGTCTCAGTGAGCATTTGATGGATATCCAAAGAAAAGTACAGTCGGCTATAAAAGCTTGTCACTAAAATGAAATTTTTGACAGAAACTTATTTTGTTCAATATCCTCTCGCGTGCCCATCAAACTGTGACACCGTAATACAAGTATTATTGCTATTAAGTAGTAGCTAACTTCACGGACGGACGCAAATACATGTGGTCTTTGAGAAGAAACCTATAGGTCGCTATAACTTTCTTTCATGCTCGACCTGTATCCACGGCAAACGATTCACAAATGTTCAAGATCTGATGGAATCCATGAGGTAAATCATGACAAATAAAACCCCACGCCAAGTAGTGTTACTGACATTTAAATACATACATACACATACGGTCTATAAATTCAAATTCATCAGTGATCCATAGATTGTTAGTAAAAAACAAAAAACAAATTACAAATTAAGGTTAGTAACAGTCATACATACATTGAACATAATAATAATTATTAATAATCATAGACAATACAGAAAAAAAACTATAATAATAAAAACCAAACAATCGGCACATTAACAATTAACAATTCTATGCTATCTATGCTTCATGGAAATGAATTGGAAAACTGCTGTTGATAACTGATGTTGTTGTTGAGCTGATGTTGATAGTTAACAGGCCCTGCACCATAAAAGTAATGTTTCTGTTTAGCCCAATGGTTGACTGGTAGAGAATGCCTTATAGCATTAAGTCCGCCATTCGTACACTTTTTGTTTTGTGCAATGAAGTTTAAATAAATAAATAAAACTGCCGTTCAGGCGTGTTCCATGCCTGCAAAATTTTGCCAGTCTACTGCAACTATAGAGTTCATTGTACCCGTAACAAGTCGCCGGTCCGCTCCAGAGCCCAGTACACCACGTACAGAGAGGCCAGCTGATGCATTACGGCCCTGACGTTTGGGGAGGACGACGCGGTCAGACGCTGCGTCTCTGACCAGTACGTGCTGCAGATCACAGCGCGGCAGTGAGCCTGGAAATTTTACATTAACATAATATATAGGATACTTGCGAGGAATCCAAAAGATTTTAACAACATAAGAATTTTTATGTGAATAATTATACTGCGCGATGATTATTCAGAGTAGAGGATATTGATTAGAAACTACCTTCATCCGTCTTTTTAATGGATGAAAGGTATATTACATAAAACGTAGTGTAGGTAAACAACCTGTATTGTATAAATCCGTTTAAATGTATCCAGCTTCAAAAATTTTAGAAAGCCAGTCAACATTAAAGCCGACATGGTTTCACCAAGATCTCCATAATGTACATCCTACGCAACCGTATGCAACGGTCACTAAAAAATGCCAGGGGGCAATAAATTTGCTGGTAATTTAGTTTCGAAGACCAACTTACGAAATACGACTGAACGAGCGTCGTTGTTCTAGTAATTCCATCATCATTCGACGCAACTTTTTGCTATGAGGATATTTTCATCTTGATTTTTGTATTAGCCGGCCACCGCGGTCATGTAACGCGACGCAACACAAAAAAATTAGACATTCTGATGGAACGTCTATGTAGTGGCTTGCAAAAATACAAAATGAACTATTTTCAACATATTTCTACTATGATGCATACCTCAACAGCAGCCACGAGTTGCACCGTCGACAGCTGCCAGGCTTCCTCATAGCTCATCCCAGTTCCCACTCTTCTTCGGATGCTCTTCACCGCGGATGAAATCTTTCTAAACACGTGTTAAGAAAAACTATACGTTATGTGTAAATTCGCATCGCAATATCAATTAGCAACTTTGTCACACCTGACAAAGGTAACAAGTTTCTGATTACTTATCACAGAGGACTGTTGCCTATTGCTTGGCAGATAGTAATAATTAATTACATAATAAACAAGAATTGGTTAATGTGAGTTTAGTTCCAGTTCTGCCGTGCTTACCCTGCTGCAAGGCGTTGGAAAGATCTTATAATGCCATCTAATGAAGGATCCCAGTCAATCTTGCCGAAGATTCCTTCTGATAAATAAGAGACCGTAGGCGAGACAGCGTTTCCTGCTTCTACCTGTTCAAAGGCTTTCACCAAAAATCTGTAATCACAAGAGAGTATACACTGTTAGATTGGATTATAGTCGGCTTAGTATCATCGAAAACGGGCAAAACATATGTAATAGCGTGCGAATAGTATGTACTGCATGGTTGCCCGGTCCCAGTAAGTGTGTAAATTCGGTGTTACCTGGCACACTGCAACATCAAAATCGTGTAGTCTCCTTCATGTGTCCTTATGGCGGTTCCATAGGCATACAAGCCGGGCAGGCGTGAAGACAGTATGTAGCCATGGCCGCCGCACGCGAAGCGGCACTGTTCTATCAGAACAAGAGAGTCCGAGGTGCACACCGCTTTTAGGCAGCTGGATAAAGCGTGGAGCTGGAAGAAGAGAGAGAGAAAGAGAGAGCAACATATTAAGGTTTCACTTCTTAGTGACGCTTGTAAAGAGATAAAAAAACTACTTAAATCAACAGGTGAACAATAGATGTGTAAAATAATTTATGTTGATTCATTGATTCTCCAGAGAGGACGGCGTACGTTTACGGAGTGCTGCTAGGTATCACCACTCACCACAACGCATTCCCGTTCCCGCATCATTAGCTTACAAAAAAGATTTTTTAATATTCTCGTGCTTTCTGCAATGCGAGCAGCAGTAGAATTGCTCAGACGAGTTATGTGTATTAGGACGGTTCAGGCCTTTCTTTACGTGGGAGAGTGGAGATCAAGCTGAAGGCAGAAGCAGGACCAGATGGTAAAACAAACCTCTGGCAGATTATCATCGTTGCCTTTGCGCATGTCGGCCTGCACGGCATTAAAAGTACGCCACAGCCAGCCGCTGGTCAGCTGCAGAGCATGCGCCGTCGCGATGCCGATGAACAACTTGTGCTGCTGCGTTATATAGTCCAGGACTTGAGGCTCCGGAGCACTGCAGAATATAATAGAAATAACCTAAATTCAGAATTTAAAAACCCCCGACCAAACCAAACGGCTAAGAACCATCTTTACGAAAACTTAACCAATCTTTACGGAATTTTACGAAAGTTTTGGAGGAGGAAACATAACAGACGAGAACAAAACCTCGATTTGTATGAAATATGAACCGTGGTATTTCCTCTTAAGCATGTCCTGGTTTTTAACAGTGTCTGGAAGCATACGTACTCAGGATCAGGCTGACACTGCCGCCGGACTGCAGAGTATCGCACAGCAATAGTAACGGCTTTGGCAACGTTGAAGGCAGCATCGTTTACCAGGATCACTCTGATGAACACCATCGTCCCATACGTGGCTTTCTTATGGGACTTCTTTACGTACGTCCCATCCTGAAAGATTTCCCATGGAACTATTTTGTTCATTCAATCATGTAACAGTTGGGTGGATGCACTATGTCCTAAACGATTTAAAAATGCAGACATAGCCAGTCTGATTACATAACTACTTGTATTATCGGGTTATAAAAATTGGGCAAGTGCGAGCCCGACTCGCGCATGAAGGGTTCCGTACCTATACATATATATAATCTATAACAAGTTTGTTGTATGGGAGCCCTCCTTAAATATTTATTTTATTTTATTTTTAGTATTTGTTGTAATAGCGGCAATAGAAATACATCATCTGTGAAAATTTCAACTGTCTAGCTATCACCGTTGTTGAGATACAGCCTGGTGACAGACGGACGGACGGACGGACGGACAGCGAAGTCTCAGTAATAGGGTCCCGTTCTTACCCTTTGGGTACGGAACAAGGTTACTCACTTTTCGACTCTACGTGGTCTTTTATAGATGCACTCAACCATATGCAAATGGGCTAAAAAAAATTATATGAGCGTAAATTATAAAAAAACTGGTGCTTGTGGTGCTTGGTTATAATTTTAATGTGGAAACACCACTATTTTTTATTGAACAATTGGTGCAAAGATCAACGTTTTACTAAACCGGTAATCCAGAGGGTTCGATTCCCGGTCTAATCCGCCAGGTGACGTTATTTTTTCTTTGTGCTTTGATCTTGATATCAATGGTTCAACTGGTGCTTGGTTAATGACAGGATCAACCACCCTATATTATTTCTCGGTTATTTTGCGACAAAGTAGTTACATGCTTAGTTACTTTTGAAGTTATAGTAGAGTTGTTAGTCCGCTGTTTTCTAACATAATTGTGCGCATCGGGTTACAAGCATGAAATTTCTACCACAGAAAGAGTGTTCCACGGTGATTATTTTCAGATGTGGAGGGAAGTCAGATTCGTCCCCTGTGAGGCGGGAGAGCGGAGTGAATACGGCCAAGTATCCCTGTTTTCTTTCTTTATTGCTGGTCAGTTAAGTATACCAGGACGTGTTTGGTGTCGTTTCCGTGTAAAACAAATATCAGAAATTCATTTTTTATGTTATTTTTGTATAGTTCTATATAAAAATATGGGTGTAATGGCCGAAAAGGTAAAAATCACAACAAGTTTTTTTATTCAGTGAGGTAAATTAGTTCAATTTCGTGAACATTTTCAAATTATTATTATTATTCCAAAAAGTTCATTTAATCTGGTTTCTAAAAATATATGCATGTTGGGCACTTCTCATACAAACAGTAGCTTAAAATATATCTTTACGTCGGCGTAACCAACGTAAATCTCCGAACGCATCCTATTTCGCTTCATTAAATACATTAAATAATGATTGTTAACATGCTTTTACATATAATATTTACTATTTACGTCCTAGAAAAACAAATTAATGTAATTAAAACAAAATATTATATTGCTAATGTATCACGAGCACACGGGCTAATCTCAACATCAACAATTTATTTAAGTTACTATTTGTATGAAGAATGCCCAATATTTATATATTTTTAGAAACTAGATTAAATTTGCTTCAGTTTTGTTGTAAATATTCAGGAAATATAACTAATTTATCTCCCTGATTAAAAAAACTTGTTGTGATTTTTACAATTTCGGAAATACAACCATATTTTTATATGGTACTATGAATAAATAACATGAAGAATGAATTCCTGATATCTGTTTTACACGAAAACGACACGACACAAGTCCTACTAGCGTTACCTGATCAGTAATATAAAAAGAAAAAGAGGACTCTTTTGTCCTATTCACCCCACTTTCCCGCCGCACAGGGGACGAATCTGACTTCCCTCCACATCTGAAAATAATCACCGTAGAATACTCTATCTGTGGTAGAAATTTCGTGGTTGTATCCCGATGTACAGAATTTCGCGACTTAGCAAAATGTACTAGAACACGCAGGCTAAGCTTAACATCAACATTTTTTTCAAGGTACTTTTTGTATGAGATGTGCCCAATATGTATACATTTTTAAAAACAAGATTAAATTTGCTGTTTAGTCATATTTTTTTTAATTGTAAATATTCAGGATAGATAACTAATTTATCGTTCTGAATAAGAAAAACTTGTTGTGATTTTTACCTTTTCGGCAATAAACCCAAATTATTATATGAAACTATTCTTAAATAACATGAGAAATTAATAGCTGATATCTATTTTACACGAAAACGATGTTGCACAAGCCCTAATAGCCTTAACTGATCAGTAATAAAAAAAAGAAAAAGAGCAGTACTTGGTCCTCTTCACCCCGCTCTTCCACCACACAGGGGACGTATCTGACTTCCCTCCACATCTGAAAATAATCACCGTGGAACGCTCTATGTGTGGTAGAAATTTCATGCTTGTAACCCGATGCGCACAATTTCGCGTCTTAGCAACTCTACTATTAACGGTATCTTGTGCAATATGTACATAACCGATAAGTCGCTCATAATAAACATAATATTATTTTATTATGATACTTAACTATGCTTGATAATGATAATTCATTATCAAGCATTATCCCTGGTAGCCATATATATATATATATATATTTATATATATGTATTTTATAGGTAACATGTGCAAATAAGATAACAATTGGCCTTCGTTAATACTGGCAGTGTCAATTTTCAATTATTATCCAATATAAGAAAATAACGAATTGGTATTTTTGCCTAAATCGATCGGTTAATGATCCTATAAGGTTCCAGAATTCACTATCCATAACGACCATAACCATAATCCAGTATCAGCAGAGGCCTCCACACGTGAAAGAAGACGGAAAAAGCTTTTATACTTGCCGATGTTTATATTATCAACTCCATAACTAACCTTCAATATCTGGGCATTCTTCATCAGCATGTTCTCCCTAGGTATCCTAACATTTTTGAACCCAAGGAACCCGTTGTCTGCAGTCACGTAGCCCATCCGTGGACCGATCTCGCCCACTGTAACTCCAGGAAGGGGCATGTGGGTGTCTGTGTCTCGTATTTGCACAATAAATGGGTGAGTCCCGTGGTGTTCCCCTTTGGAGTACAGTTGGGCTATGACGACGGCATGGTTTGCAGTTTTCCCCACTGTAACAAGGTTTAAGATTTTAAATCTCGGGATCTTATGATGACCAATGCTGTTACCATGATTTGAAACAAAGAGATCTAAGATTGAATGTCCGTATCATATCAACGGCCTACTTTAACACTGATTTATTAGATATGGCTAGGATAGGCTAATTCGACTGCAATTTTATAAACACGAGCCTTTACTCGGGCAGAAGCAGGAAGCTGGTGGATAAGAGAAGCGAAAGAACTGGTTATGGTGGTGAACTTCGAGAAAGCCTTTATCCAACCGTAGATGTCGTTCGGGTGAGGTAATGATGATAATGAATCCGATGCAGAGGCATAACATGCTAGACCGGAATTCGTCACATTCATAATATAAGAATAATCAAGGGGCCTATGATGAGTGCGTTTATCACATGATAAATAAGTGACAACGCATCTGTCACTCACACTCGCATCTTGTCAAAACGTGACGTATGCTTTGTCACTATTTATCGCGTGATAAAAGCAACATAGGGCTGCAGACAGTTTTTGCTCGTACTTACAACCACCAACCCACCACTTGTGGGAAGAAAGCGTTGGGCTGTTCAACACGAACTGCTCCGTTTCAGCGTCGTAGGTGGCCGTCGTCTCCAACCCCCTGATGAACGAGCCGTGCCCCAGCTCGGTCTGTAATATAGGAAGTACTTATCCGTTACCCGGTCTGTCCGGCTCCTTATCCGTTAAAAATGCTGATTGTTTTAGACGTTTTTCTATATGATGTGTCTTAACAAATTATCAATGTTACTAGTGAGAACAGAATTCCCTGTTTTTTTTTTCAATTGCTTTAACTTCGACATAGTGCTTGGAGCATTAACGTTAACTCATCCCTTAAACCGTTTAATGATATTCGAAAAAAAAAATTTTTTTATATCCCATACAAAGTAATTCAATATTTAGTTGTTGGCTATTGTACAAGGTCCTTTTGAGTTAGGCAACAGTTAGAGTCAACTTGTTGTTATTTTAACGTCACTGATAAAAACTTCATCGATGACAGAATTGAGGGCTCGTTAAAATCTTAGCTCGGTGGAATTCGTGTGGAAGGTCTTGGGTTCAAACCCCGGTAAAGAAGTTTCTTTTTGTATTTATTTTTTGTTCATTGGCAGTGAAAGGTAAATTTTTTGTGCTTATTTTTCATTTCAGAAGAATGTTTGCGATGTGTTATATCCATTTTTTTGAATTCACTTTATTTTAATTCTCTGCGGTTATGGTATAGTCACAAATGAAATTAATTAAAGTTTGAGTATTGGCCTAATAAAATAAAATGATCTCCTTTATCAGTATTTAATACTCAATATTTACATTAAACCAAAATAATAATATACTACAACTTGTTTTCAAAGTGCCCGCCATTATTCTCCAAACAAATATTCAACCGAAATCTTATTTCGCGATTTAAGTTGACAGGAGTGCACAGACTACTAAGAGATACTACGTATCAGACAACCATCTCTCTTACTATTGGCTTAGGCGCTTTTGCAAATGTCGTTACTGACGTTTAGTTTTTTTTTTGCAGGAGTGGCACGCATGGCATCGGCTTCTTCCTGAATTCATTGCAGTAGGTTTTCCCTCGAAGCCACAGGTTTGGAGTAGACTTTTCTTTTAAAGTACCCCAGACATTAAAGTCTGAGGGTGTTAGTTCCGGAGATCTGGCGGGCCACGCAAGAGTTTGACTGCCGCTTCCAATCCAACGCCCAGTAAAGTGCACATCCAAATACTGTCTAAAACCAGCCAGCAAAATGTGCGGGTGTCATGCTGGATCCAGTGTATCCGCAGTGTTTCCAATGGAGTATCATCGAAATAATCCAAATTATGCAAGTTCTTATTGGAATATCGACATCGGTACCCCCTTACTGCTTCCGTCGCATTTCCATTGCAGAAACCGTAAACAAAGTGCATATTGGCTTCTTCTTCGGTCGTATAAATTATCCGTGGCATCACCAACCAAGTGAACACAATTATTTAATAAAAAAATAAGTACGTAACAACAATAATAAATTAGTATTGTCAATTTGAAGTGACACATAGGTATGCAAGTCAAGTGAGAGCAAAAAGAACTTATTTATTTAGACCTTTTCGTACATAAGGAACACTGAAAACTCTTTACATACGAACGAGCAGAAAATAGGGTTTATTCCCAATTCTACAGATTTCTATTACAGATTTCCAATTCTACAGATTCCCAATTCTACAGATTATCATGTGTACAGATTCCCAATTCTACAGATTCTCATGTCTACAGATTCCCATTTCTACAGATTCCCAATCCTACAGATTCCCAATTCTACAGATTCCCAATTTTACAGATTCCCAATTCTACAGATTCCCAATTCTATAGATTTTCAATTCTACAGATTCCCAATTCTACAGATTTTCAATTCTACAGATTCCCAATTCTACAGATTCCCAATTCTACAGATTTCCATGAAATCAAATATATAATATATTTGCATGAAATTTCTACCACACATAGAGCCATCCACGGTGATTATTTTCAGATGTGGAGGGAATAAATTAGGGAATTACTAAACAGCAAATTTAATCTTGTTTTTAAAAATGTATACATATTGGGCACATCTCATACAAAAAGTACCTTGAAAAAAATGTTGATGTTAAGCTTAGCCTGCGTGTACTAGTACATTTTTCTAAGTCGCGAAATTGTGTACATCGGGATACAACCACGAAATTTCTAACACAGATAGAGTATTCTGCGGTGATTATTTTCAGATGTGGAGGGAAGTCAGATTCGTCCCCTGTGCGGCGGAAAAGTGGGGTGAATAGGACAAAGGAGTCCTCTTTTTCTTTTTATATTACTGATCAAATAACGCTACTAGTACTAGGACTTGTGTGGTGCCGTTTTCGTGTAAAACAGATATCATCAATTCATTTTTCATGTTATTTATTCAATATTCATAGTACCATTTGGTACCATATAAAAATATGGTTGTATTTCCGAAATTGTAAAAATCACAACAAGTTTTTTCTATTCAGGGAGATAAATTAGTTATATTTCCTGAATATTTACAACTAACAAAAATATAGCAAAATAGAAAATTTAATCTAGTTTCTAAAAATATATATATATTGAACACTCTTCATACAAACAGTAACTTAAATAAATTGTTGATGTTGAGATTAGCCCGTGTGCTCGTGATACATTAGCAAAAAAATATTTTGTTTCAATTCCATTAATTTGTTTTTCTAGGACGTATATAGTAAATATTATATGTAAAAGCATGTTAATAATCATTATTTAATGTATTTAATGAAGCGAAATAGGATGCGTTCGGAGATTTACGTTGGTTACGCCGACGTAAAGATGTATTTTAAGCTACTGTTTGTATGAGAAGTGCCCAACATGCATATATTTTTAAAAACAAGATTAAATGGGCTTTTTAAAATAATAATAATAATTCGAAAATGTTCACGAAATTGAACTAATTTACTTCACTGAAAAAAAAACTTGTTGTGATTTTTACCTTTTCGGCCATACACCCATATTTTTATATAATTTCTGATATTTGTTTTACACGGAAACGATACCAAACACGTCCTGGTAGACTTATTTATTTATTTATTTATTTATTATTACAGGTTACATAACATTACAGTTTACACCAATGCATCATGAACCGAACAGTGTTTATTTAGATGGCGAAACGGCGTGACTTAACTGACCAGCAATAAAGAAAGAAAAGAGGGATACTTGGCCCTATTCACTCCATTCTCCTGCCTCACAGGGGACGAATCTGACTTCCCTCCACATCTAAAAATAATCACCGTGGAACACTCAATCTGTGGTAGAAATTTCATGCTTGTAACCCGATGCGCACAATTATGTTAGAAAACAGCGGAGTAACAACTCTACTATAATAAGAAGAATAATAAAGCTCTTTGCTGCAAGAGAAGAGTAAGCAAAATTTGGTTATTTTTAAGAATGGTACTCTGTAGAGTTAAGAATCTGAATAAAGAATTGGTACAGCTGAGAATCTGTTTGTATTGTTCGGAATCTGTTTAATTAAGATTCTACTGTTAAGGTGTGAATCTGTAGACATGAACATGAGAATCTGTAGAAATGGGAATCTGTAGACATGAGAATCTGTAGAATTGGGAATCTGTAGACATGAGAATCTGTAGAAATGGGAATCCGTAGACATGAGAATCTGTAGAATTGGGAATCTGTACATATGATAATCTGTAGAATTGGGAATCTGTAGAATTAGGAATCTGTAGAATTGGGAATCTGTAAAATTGGGAATCTGTAGAAATGGGAATCTGTAGAAGTGGGAATCTGTAGAAATGGGAATCTGTAGACATGAGAATCTGTAGAATTGGGAATCTGTAGACATGATAATCTGTAGAAATGGGAATCTGTAGACATGAGAATCTGTAGGATTGGGAATCTGTAGACATGGGCCTAAAGGGAAAATAGTCTTTGGTTATAAGAAGATTTTACACGGGTTAAACTGAGATTAGTGATTAAATTTGGATTTTAAATAATTTGAAAACGGTGCGAGTTAGGAACTTAGTTTCTTTGAGAAATTGACTCAATAAGACGTAAAGAATTAACCCTTAAAGTTAAAGCAATTGAACAAAAACACGCTGTATTTGAAACCTAATAGTTTGAATTTTTCATAATAATTTTTGTTTCAAAAACTACGCGGAATTGACAAAATTGACGTTTTTTTTTAATTATTTTCAACTGCACGCATTGAAAGCGTGCATTAATTAGCTACGTTAAATATCTAGAACTCAGGGAAAAGTATTATTCACTTTAAAAAGTTGGATAAAACTATCAAAATATGTGTCATAATATGAAACAAAAAAAAAACATTTACAAATATATGTACATATTTCAACACGACTGTACGTTGTTATGAATAAATTACTTATTACTTATGTCCTCTTAAAAGTATATAGAGAATGAAGAATGCGCTTAACCTTTTGACCGCTCAGCTAGTCGACAGAAAACTGTGTCGCAGGCGCCAAGTGTAAGCGGCAGATAATATGACAATGTATAGCAGAAAATGATGTTGTGGCATCTGGGGCACAAGCCACAACTATCCGTCAACGTAGATTGCTGTTTTTGGCGCTCCAAAGGTGAAAACACTTTTTAAGAGATCTATCTCAGAGGGCCATGATGAGAGAAGGTTCTCTCGATCCGCCTACGGATGCTAAAATATTTTTTAGAATCTTGCCTGAGCGTATGTTCCAATAATCTGAAGATCCAGCGCCTTTGGCAGCCATTCGGCTTGCTGCTCCGGCGTGGCCTGACCTAGGATGGTAGGCACAAACATGCCCAGGTGGTTCGTGAAGGGAGACACCTCGTTGAAATAGGCATCTGCAGTGCGCCGGAGGAAGGATGATCTGGATTTAAAAAATAGGATTTTTTTGCCATAGGCTCGCTTTCCTTTTTTAACCTCCGACGAAAAAAGACGGGTGTTATAAGTTTAACAAACATGTGTATCTGTTTGTGGCATCATAGCGCCCATACGGGTGGACCGATGTGAGTGTTTTTTAATCAAAGTCCTGGTTTGTCGAGATGGTTATTCGCTTTATTTAATGAAAATCGGAGCTTCGTCTCCAAGATATTCAGCTTTTAGTGGCACAAGTAACCGGCTCTCCAAATTTGCTTTTATGTTCAGTTTTAGTTAGCATTTCATATATCAAAAATATATAAATAATATAAATATAAATGTATAATGTAATTGTTTTATTGTAGTATAGTATTATTTACGAAAAAAATCATTACTGTTGAGTTTCTTTCGGCTTTCTTCTCAACAACGGTCTCTTGCGAAAAGCCGGTAGATTCACAATCTGACTTGTAAAAGTGCCCTTGTGGCGTACTTACTGAATAAATTATTTCATTTCATTTCATCAATATTAAAAACAGGGTTTCATGATAACCAGCTACTTGTATCGAGAGTGTTTTAAAATGTTAACTTAGGATATATCTTGTAGTCTTATTAATTGAAATGTTCGATACAACCTAAATCATCATCACTATCACTATCACTACATAGTATAAAACAAAGTCGCTTTCTCTGTCCCTATGTCCCTTTGTATGCTTAAATCTTTAAAACTACGCAACGGATTTTGATGCGGTTTTCTTTAATAGATAGAGTGATTCAAGAGGAAGGTTTATATGTATAATACATGCATAATTTATCAGCATTGCACCCGTGCGAAGCCGGGGCGGGTCGCTAGTCTATAATAATTGTAAGTACATAGTTGAATAAACTCATCTAAACCTTTCTTGCGGCATAATAAAGTCACCAAGACTTACCCAATAGCTTCGATATCGAGGTCCCCCTTTTCGACATGGTCCTTGAATATGCTTGCGTATTGGCAGGATCTCTCAATTCCAAGTTCATATCTCTCCTTTAAACTTAGACATTCTTCTGGTTTGTCGTTTTTTAAGTATTCTTTATTTATAGCAATATTTTCTGAAAAACAAAAATGCTACCTATGTATATTTGACCTGGTTCGAAATATTCGAGAGAAGGGGCACCACAACAAGTTTTTTCCCTAGTTTAAAAAAGAACGTACAGCATAAAGCCATACGTTCTATACTTAAGTATCTATATCTAGTTATTATCTATCATCATTCAAATCATATTAAACTCCTCAAATATTGACACACTTATTATAATAGAACATACCTATATTTCGCCGCTCCTCAGTTTTCTCCTTTCCGCCGTCAATAATGTGCGTCAACTCCTCAATGTCGAAATTACACTTATTTCTTTCTCTCACCAAGTCTTCATTTATTACCACTTGAGAATCCATTTTGAAATGTAAACGATAATACGAATTAAATTATCTTTTATTTTATTTTATTGAGTTTTAGGTATGTTAACTATACTAAAGCCAATGACGGAATGTGTTTAATGCAAATTTACTTGAATTCAGTTGAGTGTTTCCTAATTAACATAGGCATGCATGACTGTTAACTATTGTTTCAAAATAGGGTACGTAAGGGTTACGTAAGGGTATTATGTGCACAGATTTTACATAGTAGATAGGTACATTGTGTATCAGGGGCGATACAGCTGGAATTACAAACAAGATTGTAGAAGATATTAGAAGTGAGCTGCTGATTCAAATTCGCAAAATTCCCATGCCGCTCGTGATTGATTTCAGATCGCCACTTCCGTTTGTCTTTGGGGTCCACCACTAAGTGGGACTTCTAAGTTTAGATGATGTCCAAACCTTAATATTTGAAGTGGATTCCATTTATTGAGAGGTGCCCCCTAAAGACTTAGAAAACGACACCGAATGATGTTATTCTTCCTACCAGATAAATTGAATAAAATGGAGGTAGTGAGTACTTACTTACTATATTGATCAATATAGTAAGTAAGTACTCAGTATAATAGGTAGCTCCTTGACGCTACCTCTAAAATATTAGTATTGGTCTCGTGTGAAATTATGAGAACATAATTAAAAGTTTCAATGAATATTTGTACTGCTTAAAGGTTTTGTTTTCAAATAAGGGTCACGTAGACCGCAAGCAAAACAATGTTATTAGTTAAATATATGTAAAATAATAATAATATTAATAGTACATACCTTTATCAAGAACTTTCATAATGGCACAATAAATAAGTAACAAATAGTTGGGAAATATTGAAGTAAACAACTTTCACTTTAATTACGTCTTTTTGATAACTCTAATCACGCATTGTAGATGATGTTTCACTTTGATGGTTCAGCAAAGAATGATTATTTCATATAATTTTAAAATTATTTATAGTTTCGGATAGTATAGATAAATTAGAGCCTGGTTGTTATCAATATTCTAGACTTATGGCCTTCCACATGACCACAGTGCATTGAATTAATCTGCTAATTACTGTAGCAAGCTAGCTTGAGCATCGACCGACCAGTATCTTTACAGTTTTATCTGATCACAGTTTCCCCTGCATGAATGGCTTGAGGTGTGTGTGGAAGCTCTGGTTGACGGGTTCAGCGTTGAGTGGACTCCTAAGCGCCTCTTCCATCAGCCGCTCGTACACGCGCCCGTCGTATGCGCCCAACGTCGACTGCAGGATCTGAGGATGGAGTATGGTTTAGAATATAATAGTGGGACTCCATAACAGGCCGTCCGCGTTGTTATGGCAGTCCCATACGCAAAATTAACACAGTATGGACTTGATGTATCCCATACAACCAGTCCATACTGCGTTGTTGCGCCGAGTCAACCCCGGTGGTGCGGGAGGTTTCTAATAGAACAGCTTATAGCACATATTATACAATGTAAGACCCCTGCAGAAGACCGAAAGGAACAGATCAACAATAAAAACGTTTCGAGCTTTGGTACCCCATGATCGTTGGATTACAGAGTCACCATTTATCGGAAAACATTCCTGGTTCCTGTCAAACGTTTTTGAGAATATTTCCTGTTCAAAAAACGTTTCCAGTAATTCTTAGACACAGTACTATATCTCTGTTGATGACACTCACTCCATCAATGATGTCGAAGGCATCGACCAGCCCCACGGCGTTGGGGCGTATCTTGGCCAGGAGCTCTTCGTAGCAGAATTGGAGCTCGTCCACATCATGCGTCGATATACTCGTATACTGGAACAGACAATTGGTTCGTTAAACATTTTCGGAATATACACACACAGTATACCTACATAGACACAGGCAAGTGCGAAACTAACGACGTATCTAGGGACCGTAGTGACAATCTTTGAGGAAGAATTCCCTGCACAAAAGTAACTTACTAGTTATTCTAAGGGCTTTATCATACTTGCGATTGCGAGTTTTCTGTACAAATAAGCGTCGCGGCGAACTCGCCTTAATACAAAATTCCCTCGCAAATCGCTAGTGTGATGAGGCCCTAACACAAATCGCACTTCACATCCAAAGGCACACTTGCGTCCGTCCTCATAGACCATGGACGTTTTTCACTAAGACAGTATCACGGACTAATTATTCGTCCATGGATATAGAGTTCTCACCAATAGCAAATCGTTAAGCTTCTCCAGCGCCCAGTAGAGGGCGTAAAGTTCGACCAACTGCTCCAGAACAAGTTTCACTTCTGGCGGCATACTTGCGTCGAGTTTCCTTATTTCATCGTGGAATGTAGAGGCTATTATCACTCTGCAGTGCGCCTGAAATTATAAATAAGTAAAACAAAATAGCTCGCGCATAGTGCTTCAAATTAGCTGGTCATATATATTATGTCTAAGGATGGTCGTTTAAATAAGTCCACGCCCGCAGAAAGAGGGAGGTGCGGTAGAAAGGCGGTCACAAATAAGGGATTTAAAGGGGAGACAGGTGAATATCTGTGTGGTCCCCTTCAGATCCGTGTCTCATTTATTCATTTATACCTACAATCAATCTTTAGACAGTTCACGCATTCATGCTTTCAACTATTACTAACTATTACTACTAACTTTTTTTACTACTAGTTTTTTGCTGGCACTCAACCATTCAACCATTAACTATTAAAATGCATCTTTTTCTATTGTATGTACCTGAAGAAGAATATTTACCTCAGCAGCTGAGACGAGCTGTACCGAAGTGGCGTTCCACGCGTCTTCAGGCGCCATGCCTGAGTCCATGCGTTTCTTCATGTTCTTCACAGCATTCGCCACTTTACTGTAATAATAGCAGACTGCTCACTGAAAATCCACTGTCAGTATCGATTTTTCTCGATCAAGTCCTAATTTGACCAATGGGAAAAACTCCCAATTAGCTATCAGTCATATAACCACAGTTATAATAATAGGTCACTTCATCAGCCAGCCATGACCAGTGAACCATTAATGGACGCGTTTATCATGCGGTTAATAAATCATAAAGCATACGTCACTCATGATGTTTCATTATCACAATAATAAGTACAATTACTGACCAAGTATCGCACTTACCTAAATATTTCCCCTAAAGAGTAGAATCTTACTAGTAATATAAATACATTTATATCACACGTGTAATAAAAGTAAAGAGATCACAGGCGTTCAAAAAGCCACATCAGAGTCTTCCTATTTTAGTTGCTAATTCCTTCAAAATTAATTCCTCTTCATAATTTTACGCACAAATTGATTGTTGTACCTTTAAATTTCGGGATGATATCTCACTTACCCCATAGCTACCTTCTGTAGCCCCCTTATGATGCCTTCGACGGAGTTATCCCATCGTGAGCAGAAGCCAGGAGCACTGGCTGTCTTCAGGTACGCCACGGTTGGGGTCAAAGACTCCATTCCGGACTGCCATGTCTTGACTAGGTACCTGTGAATTTACCAATGCAAATCACAATATTAATAGTGTTTTCTTCAAGTTTATCGTGTTTAATCCGTTTTAAACTTCAAAAACTTTTCACTCCTTATCACACGTAACAAAAGGCGCTTTAACGATAGAATAGGATTTATAAATTATACGAGGAGGAGCGTTCGGTTCGATAATAACTAATCCCTCGACGTTATCCACTATTAATTATATACTTTAGGTTTTATTCCATTCATTCACACGTAACGTAGCTATTTGTGGAAGAATTTGTAACGAATGTAACAGAGTCAAATCCTCTGTACTATAATTGTGTACTATGAGATGATATCTGATTGGTGAGAACTCTATAATATGTAAAGTCTGTTTAAGGTAGATGTGAATATGTCTCTGATTTCAACCCCTTCGTTATCCGAATCCATACAATAGTCGTGTGGTATATGAACCTCCAACTCGTTTAACCTGGCAGTCTGCAATAGTAGCACGGTGTTCTCCCCCTCGTAAGTGCAGGCCGCGGTGACCAACCCATACGTCATTGGCAGGTTGGACGATTGCATATACCCGTGGCCTCCACAGGCCAAACGGCTGCGCTCCACGTACATGGCAGTGTCGGCTGTGCTCACTGCTTTGAGGCAGCACGCTAGCGCGTGCAACTAGAAGAACAAAGTGTATTTTGTATGAAGGCGATCGCGCAGCGTCTTCGCCGCGTCGCTTATTTGTATAGAAAATACGCTCGCAAATCGCAAGTGTGATAAGGCCCTAACGTGGCATGTAGGTAGGGCTGCCATCCGTCCGGGTTTCCCCGGATTTGTCCTAGTTTGGCGGGTTTTCAAAAAGTATCCGGGGAAAACCCGGGCACTTCTATGTGAGTGAAAAAAAAGCTATTGTTTTTTTAGGGTTCCGTACCCAAAGGGTAAAAACGGGACCCTATTACTGAGACTTCGCTGTCCGTCCGTCCGTCCGTCTGTCACCAGGCTGTATCTCAAGAACGGTGATAGCTAGACAGTTGAAATTTTCACTTGTGATGTATTTCTATTGCCGCTATAACAACAAATACTAAAAATAAAATGAAATAAATATTTAAGGGGGGCTCCCATACAACAAACTTGTTATAGATTATGGTACGGAACCCTTCATGCGCAAGTCGGACTCGCACTTTCCCAATTTTTTTTAATAATATTATTATCGGACACGTCCGGGTGGGAAATTGGGGTTCGGTGAATTTAGTGACATGCCACATTGCCGTTAATTTATTACGTTTACTGCGTCACGCAGCTTAGGATCTCTGGTTCCCTGAAAGTTTGATTAAACTAGGGTGTAAAGATTCGGGGTGGATATCTCTACTATCTCTAGTAATCCTTCCAAGTGAGACTTAAAGCATATTATTATCGATAGATTAAAGGTAGCATAGATTAAGATAGATACCTCCAGGTACCAGCAGCTGCTCCGTGACCGTGACGTCATAGAGGGTCCCTCCCACACCACTATTCCGATGAAGATGTTTTAAGCAACCAACTTTATAGTAAAGTATGGCTAGGATAGATACCTCCGGCAGTAGTCTCTCCAAGTTGCCTCAGACCAACAAATCCGTGACGTCATGGAAGGTCTCCCACAACATAAGATCTTACGTTGTTGCGTCACGTAGTTCAGGGTCTATGTCTGTATTTTTTGTTAGTTCCATCTGAACGATAGTAAAGATGGATACCTCTGGCAGTCTCTCCAGGTTGCCCCCAACCAGCTGCTCCGTGACGTCATGGAAGGTCTCCCACAGCATGTTCGCGGTCAGTCGTAGAGCGTGGCACGCCGCTATTCCAATAAAGATCTTGTGTTGCTGCGTCACGTAGTCTAGGATCTGGGGCTCCGGTTCCCTGTGAGAACAATCTTTTTTGAGAGTAATTTCTGTACGACGACAAAATTGTAAATGTTAAATAGTGCTTGAAATTGATTAGAATTACCTACGTGTTTTATTTATAATTCAATATCTTCCACATATATATACCTAAACAGTTCGTGAACTCTCCGATGGCGATTCGGATTTGGGTGAAAACTGAGATGTTCTATCTGGATCGCGTAAGAGCGAGCGAGACAGTTATTAAACGCGAATTACATTCTGACAGCTCACGCACTGTAGGTACTTTTTGTGAAGTTTGTGTGTGTGTGTTTTAAATAAAATGAGTAGCAGAGGAAATACTTCGACAGCGCATCGCTGAGATCCGGTTATAGCCACCGCCTTGGACAGATATCTGTCACCACACTTACACACTTTTGCAGTTTGTGTCTTACCCCTCTTTCAGCTGACTCTGGCGCCGCACTGCCGAGAACCGCGTCGCGATGGTCACAGCTTTCGATAAATAGTTCACCATGTCGTACACGATCACCACCCGCACGAACACCATCGCTCCGTAGTTCAACTTCGAGTTCCTAGCGTTTCTCACATATGTGCCGTCCTGAATTAGACATACAACTTAGTTAGAAAGTAATATTTCCGTCTCAAGATCAAATTTCATAATTTTATTCATGCCCAAAGTCCTTATACAGCTTAAATTAGAGTTATAAGAGCTGTATTAAGCTCTTATTTATACAGCCTGTTTGCTATTTAGGTATGTTTTCTGCTTACTAAGAATAGATCTCACCTCCAAAACCTGTGCATGCTTCATCAGCATCTGATCCCTGGGTATCCTCAAGTGGTCGAAGCCTATAAAACCGTTGTCCACTGAGTTGAGGCCCAATTTGGCTCCAATGTCGCCAACCTTCAAATAATCATACCAACTATTTATTGTCTAGAAAAATCTACAAATGTTCTGTGGACACTAGAACAGAATCTAAAAGGGAGGGACAGGGCATAGCATCAAACTGTATGCAGGGGGTTACAAATTTTATATTTTTGAGTAGGTAGCGTTTTTAGATCTTGAAGCTGAAAGTCTTAACACATCTAGCGTTAAACCTAAACTTCCTCGTAACGGCATGAACGTATTATTGACTAAAGACTTGTAAATAACGCCGTACTTACCTTGATCCCAGGCAAAGGCATGTGTGTCTCCTCATCTCGGACCTGGATGATGAAGGAGTGGATCCCGTGGCATTGTCCTTTGGTATACAGCTGGGCGACCACTATACAGTAGTTGGCTGTGTGACCCACTAGAAAAAAAAAATACTTTCTTCAGGTACCTCGCTATCCTCAAGTGGCCGAAGCCTAGGATAACGTTGTCCCCTGAGTCGAGGCCCAATTTAGCTCCAATGTCCCCAACCTTTACATAATGACACGAACGAGGAACGTCCTCATGTTATTTGAACTGCGATGCCGTTTGAATGCAATGCAATGCAACATGCAAACAGCAAGAACATTTTACAATAGGTACAAACAGTTAGGTCATTTTTTTCTGCCATTTGTTCTGCATCACTTTCGTAGACACCATTTAGTCGAAGTGCCTGTAATGTATGTAGTCTTTTTTTTATCGAAGTGTTTGGCCACCATTACCATTCTGGGCACTTTAACAGAAATGCGCTCGCTATACTGAGGCGGTTGATACGCTCGAGAAATTGCCCTGCAGACCGAATGACCCATGCCGTGACCCTGCTCTGTCTATATAACAGACCTCCATGTAATCTAGGTCTGTGTTTTATTTATTACTTACATCCGCCGGGCCACCACTTGTACGAAGTGAGGGTGGGGCTGTGCAGTACGAACTCTTTGGTTGTGGGGTCGTATGTGGCGGTCGTCTCCAGGCCGCGGATGAATGTGCCGTGTCCCAGCTCCGTCTGAAAAACATTACACAGATACTGTAAAACTAAGTACTTAAGCATGTACTTACCTACTGGTGGCTATGTGAGCTCTGTAGACCTCGCGTTTTTTTTTAAATGTTGAAATTTTTACTTTTAACGTTTTCAAACTATTATCTAGACACGCGGCAGCGTGTCCAGCCAAGTTCACCGCAGGAACTGGCGAGCAGCAGCCGTGTGTTATATTACACGAACCGTTTGGAGCCACTTTTGACCCCTCAATAACTCCAAATCTATTCAACAGAAAAAAATGAAATTTGGCTTATGTATTTAGGTCCCTGAGAACAACTAGAACCACAAATTTCATAAATGTAGATGAAATAGTTATTGAGATATTGACGTCCAAAAAACGGCATTTTTATCACTGACTGACTGACTCACTAGTAATCAAAAACCTAACCCACTTCCAGGTGACCTAGAAAGATGAAATTTGGCATTCAGCTTGGTAATTGTGTGTGTACACATATAAAAATCAAAAACAGTGATATTTTTTAGTTTTATTATTATTATTATTTATGCTTGTTGCCTCAGAACTCCGTCATTTATTAACCGATTTGGAAAGTTCTTTCTTTGTTTGTAAGATGGCACTCTCTCTCTCACACACACACCACACACACACACACACACACACACACACACACACACACACACAGAGAAGGTTAATAAATTGCCGTGGCGCGGGGACGGATAGCGAAGCGCGGGAGCGCGGCGTGGCGAGGAGCGGTCCGGCCCCTCCCTCTACCCCGCGTCACTCTAGTCAAGACAGGTGGGGCGTCAATTCAAATTTCTGTACAAAAAGTAATGATATCCCATCAAAAACATAAATGTTAAATTAGAGCCAAGTTCTCGCATGCAACGTTGTCGACTTCGCCGACAAAAGAATTGAGATCTATATGGGCGCCAAGTTCTTTGCCCTAAATTTTTTAGATACAAGGACATGCGACATACTCAATGCATTTATTTTACTTGGGGTGTAATTCAATATCAAGATTTGACTTGGCTAGTTTTCACAAACTGACTTAATTTTATCAAAGTAACATAGTATTATTATCAAGCTAACAGTATAAGTAACAGGACGTACACTAACTTGCGTACATACCTTTACGAAAATAGGTTAATGATTAGACAAATGTAATATACATTTATATGTAAAAACTAGCCAAGTCCAGTCTTGATATTGAATTACACCCCAAGTAAAATAAATGCATTGAGTATGTCGCATGTCCTTGTATCTAAAAAATTTAGGGCAAAGAACTTGGCGCCCATATAGATCTCAATTCTTTTGTCGGCGAAGTCGACAACGTTGCATGCGAGAACTTGGCTCTAATTTAACATTTATGTTTTTGATGGGATCAATTTATCAACAATTATCTCCGCCATTTAGAAAAATTTCATAAAACTGAATGGACATAAAAAAAATATCGAATATATCGAATCGAACCTACTCATAAAATTGAATGAGAATCGGTTGAGAAATGAAATTACTTGGCGAGAACAGCCGGAGAGCATCTGGATATCAAAACATATCCAGATGCTTTCCGGCTGTTGTGACACTTCCCTCGCTTGGCTCGCTCGGTCTATTAAATCTGTACGACATCGTCGATTGTATGATATGGTCGAAGCGTCAACAAATAATACCCATTCAGTCGAATCGAGGTAACTAATTAGGAGGCGAGATCAGAAAGTCTTGCTCTTTCTCATGTCTATTCATTCTATACATGAGCGTTGTAGCTGTCGATGTTGCAGTTTAATGTCCCGGTCAACCAGAGAGCCAGCTTGTTCTTCAGTGCCCTGGGTGAGGAATGCGGGTATGAACATCATGTACCTACACTTAGAAAAGTCGTCCCTCTTCATATCTGCCCCACGTAACCTACCTGAGCGTAGCTTCCGATGATGCTGCAGTTCCAAGCCCTGGGTAGCCAGTGAGCCTGCTGTTCTTCCGTGCCCTGGTTCAGGATTGCTGGCATAAACATGATGTAGTGTACACCGAACGACGAACCGTCGCGGGTGCTCGACGATCCTAGTAGCCCGCTGATCACGTCTCTGATAGAACAGAATTGGTAAGTTGGAAAATATTCAGAATAACACATATTTACTAAATATTATCGGGATAAAAGTAACCTATGTGTTAAATAAGGGTGATGCTATCTCCATACCAAAATTTATCAAAAATTGATCCAACCATTTGAGCGTGAAGAAGTAACAAACTTACACACAAACACACTCACAAACTTTCGCCTGTATAATATTAGTGTGATTAGCAATTCTCCATGATAACATTAGTTGCCCAAATACCGCAGTGTCTGAAGACGACGATTTTTAACCAATATGCGTTGCCAGTGATGACACACGGCACTGAGACGTGGTCGCGCGCAATGATCTTCTTTAATAGGACCCAAATTTACTCAAGGGGCAATGGAGCGAGCTATGCTCGAGGTTTCCTTATGCGTGATGAAGTGAAGAGAACGAAGGTCTTGCGGAAAGATATAGCTCAGGTGGCAATGGGTGGAGTACATTACTCGTAGAACCGATGGCCGTTGTGGCAGAAAAGTTCATGAGTGGCAACCGCGCACCAGAAGGTGCAGTATGGGAAGGCCCCCCAAGGTGGACTGACGACCTAATTATATGATCGCGGGGAAACCATTGGACGAGGGCGACGCACGACCCATCGTTGTGGAGAACATTGGGGGAGTTCTTTGTCCAACAGTGGATTGTCTATCGGCTTCCTTGGTTCCACTATTTACAACAGTGCTGTAAAGCAAAATGTACTCATTCCTCAAAGTTCTATGCATAAGGCCAAATTACTTCTATTTGAATGGGTTAGTTCCCTGAACTACTACGAAACTGAGGCTCCTTGATAAGAGAGCCTAGAATTATTTTTAATTTTCTTAACCTGTCCCAGTTTGTAACCATGTTAAATTGTGTTCTTACTGTATTTGTTTCCATTTTCATTATCGTTAAACAGTAGAATAGCTAGCTTATCATTTCAGTTTGTTTGTTAGCTACGAGTAACATGTTGTATTCTATTAAGCCATGACATTTAATTGAATCGTTGGCTCCCGCGATACAGGCTTAGCCTAGTGCGGGGTCCCCTGGTAATTCCGAATTTCACATGTTATGCACGCTTCTACACACATCTTCTTGCTGTACCTAATTGTTGTTTTTTTTTGTGCAATAAAGAATCTTTTTATCTTATCTTATCTGATGTTTTTTTTTTTCACACAGATCAATCTAGTCCCAAATTAAGCTCAAGAAGGCTTGTGTTATGGGTACTAGACGACTATAGACATCCTTATATAGATAAATATATACTTAAATACATAGAACAATCATGACCCAAGCACAATTTATTCGAGTTCATCACACAAATATTTGCTCTGGCCGGGAATCGAACTCGGGACCGCCAGCTCAGTAGGCAGGTCTCTACAAACTGCGCCAACCGCGTCGTCAAATGATGATGATGAATATAGTTGTCATAGCCCTGGATAACATTCGCCTGTTTTTGTATCCCACTTCTGAACTAAAACCCCCTCCCCTGCATGTCCACTCGTTCCTGTCCCTATTTATCTCTAACCAATCATGTAAAATACATGTAATTTGTTTTCTAGATCGTTGTATCATCTGCACCTCTAGCAAAACTGTGATACGCAAGACTTTCTCGCGCGAGGTATTTATCTATCTCTTTCCGTGTAGTGCTGTGAGAGAGTGACAGGTGACAAGAGTCGCGAAGCATAGTTGTGCTAGACGGGCTGGGCTGACCACATTCGCTGCAAGCATCATAAAAGTTGAGCTCACTTAATGACCTAACTTAAGGCACTAACAATGACCTTATGCGATAATCATCCATAGTTATGAATGACGCAAATAAAATTCAAGTACAAAATCCATGTCTTCGGCATGACTCTAAAGAAAGGCCTTATTATTATTCAATGTAAATGTAAGCAGGTGCTGAAAGGTCGTTACGGACTCGCTTATTTACAAGCCGATTCGATTTGATATAAAAGGTTAAAGACAGATACGATAAAAGAAACTAAAATACGTACCTTTTCAACCGACTTCCATAAGGAGGAGGTCTTCAATACGACTATATGTAAATATTTTTTGTTTGATATATGTTACCTACGTGATAATTCCACTAATTGTGGACCGATCATCAAAATGTATTAAGTATAAAGCATTAACAATGATTTTATAAAGTTAAGTATGTACTTATTCAGGTATTTGCGTCTGATAAGAACTTGTAACGTTTTTAATCTTGTGTTTAATGTTACATATTAAGCGCGATTATGTCTCTCCTGTTAACACGTGTAGCTTGACTGTAATGTGTTAATTGTATGGAACAAATAAATAAATAAATAAGTAGTCATCATCTTTATGCTGAGTAGATGATGAAAGGTACAACTCCTTAAAACAGCAACGTACAGGTGAATTGAGAATCTCCTAGCTCTTTTCTAAATCGGTTGAATCGGTCGATTCGGTCGCTTATTCACCCTAATTGTCATTGTGGCAAGAACGCAAAGAGCACGTTTCAATTTCCTGTAGGTACAATACATTACATTCACACCACCCATAGATATAGTATACACCACCTAAGCTATACTTAGACGTACAGTGGTCATCTAAAGAGGATGTCAATTTTATTATGCAATTTGACATTTATGCCTGTAGTAAAATCGTCTATCTCATGATTCTACCATCGCAGAACTTTGTCGCAATATAGGGACTGTATATAACTCGAGTTGTGTTGAATTGCGAAAAAGAAAATAAAATAAATAAAGAAAGAAAGAAAGACATTTATTCGGGGACAAAACATAATTGCGTAGATAAATAGTGACAAACAAAGAAAAAATAAACATAAAAATCCATAACTAAGTAGGTACTTAACTATAAGTACTGCATAAATGCTAATTATGAGTGCCTCGAAACGTAAATTGTGCTTATAGGTGGCCTGGGACTCGAACCCGGTATTTTTGAAAGACGTTGGACCGGTAATCCGAAGATACCGAGTTCGAATCCCGTTCGAGAACCTACCTAGGTATACAGTCAAAAACTGAGTATAGGTTTACTATACTCAGTTTTTGACTCGACATCGATGAGTTTAAAAATGTCGGTGACTGGGAATGTGGATTTATTGAAACGAGTTGGGAAGTCACAAAATATAGTTTTTAAGTGAGTAGAAAACATTGAGAAAGAGTAAGGCATTTATAGTATTTTATGCAATCGTTGCACAATGGAGGTTCTTAAAGTCGAGTACCGCGTTTAGGTCACGAGGCTTGCCGAGTGGCCTATGTAAGGTACGAGACTTTAAGACCTAATTGTGTAACTATTGCATACAATACTTTTTATACGAGCAAAACTCAGAAAATAATTTTTTACTTTAATCGTCATTCTCCAATATGATTTTTTATTTTTGATGTAACCTTTTTCGTTCAACTAAAACTGACCTATTAAAAAAAAACATGATCGCGATGGCCATGGCGGGTGCCTCGTGATTGGTGAATTTTTTTGACAAGTAATTTCAACCAATCAGTGAGCATCAACTAAGCTTAATGTTCTCTTTTTGAAATTATTAGAGTTGTGTAGATAGATGTCTTATGAATATTAAAGTTCTGTAGCGGGTACCATAGAGTATAGAATTTTGTTACAGGATTAAAAAGTGCGTTATTGTGATTTTGTCTGTGAAATTATAATTGACAGATTAAAGTCTGCGAGTATAAAAAGATGCTTAAAGGCTCGATTGAGAGCAATAGTAAGATAACAATATAATAGGTACCTATAACGTTTCCACTTACCGATAGTTAGTAATGTTAGACCGTCCTTCCTCCTGTAGTCGGCGAACCAATTTGAAAAGGATCACAGACTTCTTGATTCCATTCTCGTACCGCTCTTTATGACTGAGGTACTCCTCTGGTATCCCCTCGGAGAGCTCTTTCTCACTCAACATTATCTTTTCTAAAAAAAATAGCAATGCCTTTAGATGAATTTGCTATTAACATTTTTCGGCGCTTGTTGCATTTTGGCTCGAAAGGTTATTAACCCGCTCAATGAATTGCCGCGAGCTCGCGTTCACTACTGAGTACTGACTATTTATGTAATATCACAGATTATAATTATACAAGTTACTACGTAATATTGAGACCTAGTTTACAGCTGATACCAAAGAAATTCCATACAACCGAGGTGCAAACTGATCCGGTCGTTACTTTACCTACCCGTTGTATTAGCTTCATAGGAAATTAAGTTCTTAGCTATATTTAATCCCTAATAATGATGATCTCTGAGCCAAGTTTCATCTTAATCCATTCGAAGGTTTGTGCGTTATTGAGTGGCAAACTTTCAAACCCTAAATTATCTTCACAAACTTTCAAATGTATAAAATGATGTAGTCGCATAATTGAATGAAAATTATGTGTTTTTATAATGTATTACCTCTATATTTGCGCTCTAAAGTCCTTTGCGGCGTACCATCTATAAACGTGGTCAATGCTTTTATATTGAAAGTGCATTTGTCCCTCTCCTTCTGCAGGTCCTTGTTTACTTCCCCCATGACTTAACACTTGCGGCAGTTATGTATGTACATAAATAAACTGTTTTTAAATCGAATGGCGCGACGTCCGTTCGCTGCAAGGTCTGACCACAAACTAAACTACAATTGAATCCTTGTTCCTTGTGTATAAGTAAGCCGAAATGTGGTTTGACTGACTCGCAACGCAAGGTAATGAGGTAGCCGGTGCACTTCGTGATTGGCACGCTGGCTCAATATTACAGGGTTCTAATAATTGACGTTTTCATTGTGAAACTTCTTGTCCTTATAACAATGTTCAAATTTCTATTCATTAAATGAAACCGAGGAACCTAGCGGCGATATCATGAGTTTATAAATTAACGGTAGTCACAATCACATCAATTATACGTTGTCATATTATTCTTATTAAGTTGTGAACTTAAATCGAAGTATAATTGTTCTCTAGCAAATTTTGTAGGTAGGTATACTAGTTATATTGCTTGGTAATTACTGCACCCTTTCCAGCCAAACAAGAATGAGAAAATAGGTAATAGGTTGACGCAAGACGCAGACGCAACTAAGCATGAAAACACGGAGAGCAAGGCCAAAGTTTTAAGCCGGGATTGTTTTTTAGGGTTCCGTAGTCAACTAGGAACCCTTATAGTTTCGCCATGTCCGTCTGTCCGTCCGCGGCTTAGCTCCGTGATCATTAGTACTAGAAAGCTGAAATTTGGTATGAGTATGTGAATTATCACGCCGACAAAACGGTAGAATAAAAACTAAATTAAATGAAGATCTTCTTGATAAGTTGGATCGACTTCTTAATAATTGTATTCGTTTCATTTTCTGTCTCCGTAAATATGATCACGTGTCCTCATTTCGCTCTCAACTTGGCTGGTTTCCCATCCGTCAACGACGCAACATTCGTATGCTTTGCATTCTCTATTCGATTCTTAACGATCCACAATCTCCTGAATACCTCAAGACTTTCTTCTGTTATATCGAATCCACTCGTAACCGTCATTTTCGCTCTTCCGGCAATCTCGCCCTTTCTATCCCTCTTCACCGCACTGGTTTCATGTCAAATTCATTCTCACTTCAAGTGGCTCGCCTCTGGAACGGTCTTCCTCTCTCAATTAAACAGGCACCGAGTAAGCTAGCGTTTAAAAAGTCCGTGTGCAGCTTCTTTGCTGGCAGAAATGAAGTCTCGTAGTCTATCTGCTTAGTATGTTTCATCGCTGTATATATTTATGTATATATTTATTTATATTATATATGTTTATATTATATTAGATGTATGCATATATTTACATGTATAGCAAAATTATGTATAAGTATTATAATTATGTTTTGTTACTTATGTGTAAGTTAGTTGCACCGCCTACAATTTTTCCGCTTTGCCCTAAGGTTGACTGGTAGAGAATGCCTCATGGCATTAAGTCCGCCTTTTGTACGATAAGTTTTCTTTTGTGCAATAAAGATTAAATAAATAAATAAATAAAAAAACACTTTTTTTTTCGGGTACCTCCCTCCCGTACACCTAAAGAGGGGGTGATTTTTTTTTTTCATTCGAACACTAGTGTGGGGTGTCGTTGAATACCTAGGTCTTTTAAAATAATAGGGGTCTCCGAAAATTATTTTTTGATAAAGTCAGCAGTTTTGTAAACATTCGCTCCGAAAATAAAAAAATAGTGTCCCCCCCCCTCTCTAACTTTTCAACCACAGCTGAAATTATGGAAAAATTCATGAAAATGAGGCCTTATAAGTACTTTCAATGAAAACTATACTCGTATTTAATAAAATCGGTCGAGCCGTTTTTGAGTTATCGCAAAAGATCATAATTTTCTTAGGGGCCATCCATAAATTACGTCACACGTTAAGGGGTGGGGGGGGGGGGGGGTCATACCAAACGTGACAGTACATGTTAAAGGTATAGCAAAAAAGCGTGACATAGGGGGGGGGGAGGGGTTCAAAAAGTCAACATTTTGCGTGACGTAATATGTGGATGAACCCTTATGACGTAAGTGCCGCGCGGTGTCCCTACACTTCGAACGTTACACATACACATATTGGTTAAGTGCTATACTATATTTAAACATTTTGCTCAATCTGGCGCTTATAATCGATAACTTCCAGAAGGTAATAAGTAATTACTGTTACTTTGGCGTTTACGACCTTTTTATAGAGCTTGAAATCTTTCTCATAATTTAAGTCTTTCTCGTAATTTTCGTCTATTGTGAAAGATGGGCAACTACGGAACCCTACACTGAGCGTGGCCCGACATGCTCTTGGCCGGTTTTATTGTTCTTTTCTTAAAAATAATTACTTTTACAACAGTACACTTCGTGACGCAATATTTCGTGCTGTAATGTAAATGTTTTTATAAAATAAATAAATAATAAATGGATATCGGAAATGCAATCAGTTACCTATTTTTAGTATGGGACAAAATCTGAGCTCATTTTTTTATGCTAACGTTATATGAAATTCGGTGGTTATTACTTAATCGCTCGTCAGGCAGAGCCTAGATGTCGATTCGAATCCCGTGCTAAGCATAAATATTTTAAACTAAATATTCGCTTTAGTAATCCCTGCCCAAATGTTTCTGCTTTGTTATTAATATTAAATTGTTATAAATATTTGTTTTATTAAATTATAAGGATTAATAAATAATATGTTTGCCAAACCTTATTTTGAGCAACAGAAATTAAATTTATCGATATCGATTGATTTAATAAGTCGATATCTCTGTCCCTTCATACTTTTGTAATTTGAACAATTAGTTGTAATAAATATTAGTGATAATTATAATACAGTCTATTCGGGAATAGTGGGATAGACGGTACTTCGTACAATTTACTTGTCATGCAACATGAGGCGCGAGTCCGTGTACAACGCTTTACGAAGCAGAAGCTGGCTGATTCTCCCTCTTTGGCACGCTATGCATTATTTGCCGCCACCATTAATGGCCGATGGGAGATGCCTCGAACTCTGGTCTTAGGTACGAGTCTCGCTCGCTCGTATCTCTCGCTCAACCGCTCGCCGCACAGCTGGCCGCGCAGTCGTTAAGTGATTCTATTGCCTTTCCAAATCAACTCACGCGGTGTTCAGGTAGTGGTACAGGATGCCAATAAAAGACAAAAGTAGTGTTTTTTTTTAATTAATAAAGAGGTGTTCACTTCTTGGCGGTGACGGCGGCCTCGTCCTCGCGCGCGAAGGTCTGCAGCAGCTCCTCCTTCTTGGCGGCGATGCGCTCCTCGCGCCGCTTGCGCGCCTCCTTCACCTTGTTGCGGCGGGCCTCCGCCTGGTCGCTGGAATACAAATACACTAATCAGTAACGGCTCCGAATGTAAAACTCACAATCGAAAATCCCTCGTTGAGGAACATGATACTCGGTCATAAGTAAACAAGAGAATCGTTTGAATAAAGTGCTCATTGGCGTATCTATGATTGTTTTTCAGAGGGGGTCAGTGAGGCCATGGCCTATGAGATGAAGCCATAAATTTCTAACGGTAACCCAACATCCTTGGGTGGGTACTAGACCATATTGGGGTAGGCACGGCCCTCGCCCCTATGAAAGTGCTACATTGTAGACATTTGAATATCACGTGCCATTTTGCTCATTCAAATATTGCTCAGCTTAGAGCAGTAGTGAGACCTTTTAGCAGGCGAGGGCGCTTCTGTTAAGATTTTTTAATAGGCAATACTTATTTACAAAACAGTAAGAAATCTTTATTTACAAACAGTAAGAGTTCCAACCCTGTGAATCCATTTGATAGACCCTTAAATTGGGTTCTAAAGGCAGAAGGCACATCAGCCAAAAAAAACTGTCAAGACGAAAAGTTTAAAAATGGTTAAGGAAAAGCCGTGGCAAGTAAAAATTAAAGACCTGCAGTTTGTATTCTAACAACATTACCAAGCCCTATTCCACCTTACATAGTAATGAGAGGGAACGTTGCGAAGGGTCACGGTATGGCGTCGTGTCACGGAATGCTAATTAACATTTCAATGATCTCTGTCTCATAAGATTCAAAACTAAAATGCTTTTTTCAACCTCATAATGATATGTCGTGAGTTTTACGATGCACAGCACCGATTTCCATCGCTCGATGCCTAACGTACCACGTTCTCGTAACATTGCACGTCATAATGTTACGAGGAATGTGTTTTATTTTTGACCTTACTTTGATGCTTCTCTTGTTACCTAACTCTGGATAAACCATACTTCAAAACAGTCTAGTCCAGTTACTCACCTAAGCATCTTAGTCCTGGCCTTCTCAGCCTTCTTCCTGTGGATGTACTCCATCAGCACACGCTTGTTCTTGAACACATTACCCTTCGCCTTCATGTACAGGGCGTGGTACAGATGTCTGTCAATCTTCTTGGCGGTTCTGTACTTGAGCAGCAGTTTACGCAGCACTCGTTGCCTTTGGACCCAGAGTTCCTGGAAGGGAATTGAAGGTTTATAATACAGTTTGGGTGCATAACAAGCTGTCGGTGGCCTATAATGTAACTATGTCACTTGCTGATGGCTGCTACATCCTGTGCATTAGTAATGGAAATATGTTGTGATCATTTAAATCAGTTAGATATTTAGGATATTTTAATAATTCTTTCGAAGCTTCATTACAGCTACAAGAATAAAATATACCTTCAGTAATTACAGTAATTACATGTTGTTGCATTTATAACCTGGTTAGCCATGCCATAAGACATTGGTCATAGTAAATATTAGAAATGTATTCTCAGAGACAATAAACCTTTTAAGTTAATATTATTTGCTATTTTACATTACATTAAGGTTCTACTGATCAGCATTTTTTTAGTTCATAGATGGCTTGACTGAGACCTCCATAAGAATTTGAAACATGTTGGGCCGTTGCTGACAATTTTTACATCAGGTTAAACCAATTTTATGATTATTAAAGACAGATGATGACTAAAAAGATGGCTCACGATAGTTTTAATTTAACAATATTATGGCTTGAATAAATTAAATCACTTCAATACTAAATAAGCAGGTACTTTTAAGATATGTAAAACGGGTTTTGTGATGTCATGTTAGTATTAGTGTTTGAATCTATTGGAATGAACAATATTTGCCAACAATAGAAAAAAACCTAAAATCTTATTTTTATTGTGCACTCTGAACCTATGTTGAACTTGTGGTAACAAAGTTTTGGAAATGGATACAGACGAGAAGAAAACCTCAATTCATATGGAATAATGAGCATTGGTATTTCCTCTCAAGTCTCACAAGAGATTTATAAGCTTTTGTTCATGGTTAAAATGTGACTGATACCCCTTTTCACTAGACCAACAGATTTGTACCCAGCTCTACATAAGAACATAAGTGAAGTGTTTTGCACACAAAGAGTTAATAGGTTTTAAAAAAAATTACAATCTATTGATTATTGATTAGGTTAAGTTTGTTTCATAATAATCCCAAATATTTCTTGGTTTCAGAGAAAAATGCTTTTGATGAAATTGATGAAATGAAACAGTTCATAGAGCGATTATTGATAACACAAAAGTAAACTTACAAAGTTGTTAATAAGGTGTATGCTATATTGTTCAGTGAAACAGAATATTAAGAGCACTCAGCAATGTGTTTCTACGAGACATGTGTCAAAATTTGTCATGTCGTAAGTATTAATAATGAAAATGAAAAAGATTTTTTTTTATTTAACTAAACAACACAACATAATTATTTATGCTTTTGGGTCCTGAGCTAGGATTCCCTGTGTTACAGGACCCAGTAGGGTATGAAGGAAAGTTAGACACGTTCAAATGCGTACAGAGTTAAAACTTAATGACTAAAGGTAAAACTATAACTAGTAGTGACAGAAAGTTAAGCTAAAATATAATTGACATGCAATAAAATAGGCACTATGGACTCAAGTGTATAAGGTGGGTTTTAAGTTTAATATATATGTATAGTAATAAGCTATAGTAGACAATAAAATAGAACAAAACATTATATGTAACTACGGACATGCAAAATATATATTTAAATCTAATTAATAACAATAATATAGTCAGGTGCTTTTTTTTTCCCTCTTTCCTTGCGGGCCCTAAGGGGACTTATAGTCATGTGCGAGTTACACTTTCCTAAATAAGTCACTGACGAGAGGGACACCAATATATGAGACATGTATAGAGATAACTCCATCTCATTCCTTTGTATTGCCGCTTTGCCTGTTTTCTATTATATTTAAGTATAGTCAAAATTGTTAAAGCTGTTGGTTCTCCTAAGGGCTTGTGCACAAATCACGTGAGGTTCAATAGGGGGGTGGGGGTCACGTAAAAATCACGATAAATCACGTTGGGGGAGGGGGGGTATAAGGAGACCTCACGTGTATTTTTCCACAGTGAACGAACTAAAAAAAATCGATATTTTTTTCTCGGTTTTGTTCAAAATAAGTCTTCACTTGTTAAATACTTCAAAATAGCGAGTCAATTTTACGAAATTTTGGCGGAAAAAAAATACACGTGAGGTAGTGAGGGGGAGGGGTGGTTAGCAATGAACCTCACCAAATATCACCATGGGGGAGGGGGGGGTCAAAAAGTAGCCGAAAAAACCTCACGTGATTTGTGCACAAGCCCTAAGTAAATAAATAAATTGGTGACTAATTAAAGAAAGTTAATAGCTGCATAATCAGAAAAATCAATAAAAGAGATAATACCTTTTGTGGCATCCTAGCGTTGGCTGTACCTCTTCTCTTACCGAAGCCGCAGTGACGACCCTTCCTGCGGGCCTCTGTGTTCTTGCGCACGCGCGCGCGCGAGTGCACGGCTACGGGTTTCTTGATGACCAGACCATCCTTGATCATCTTACGGATGTTCTGTCCTGTAAAGTTAACATTCAAAATTTAAGTAAAAATTTTAACAAAATTTAAGTAAAGTTAACATTCAAAATTTAAATAAAACAATTTAAACAGATTGTATAGTGTAGTCATTATTTGTTTCATTTGAATGTGTGACATTTGGGGAAGCCAAAGAAAATATTATTCAAAAATTAATCTACAGACAACAATTTTGACCAGTTTAAAATTATCATAATAGGACAAATGGGTCACTTCAAAATAAAAACAACACAAATACGTATTTAATTAATGATGATGATGATAATGTTATAATGCTATCGTCCATGATAATTTTTAAGTAGTTTCATTTTGTTAGAGGTCTTAAAAAGAGCTGGAATCCTACATAAAATATTTTAGACAAAGTTGCTTCTAATACCAGAACATTCAAAATGCTGCTGAAAACCTATTATACTTTTAGAACAAGTGAACAAATCCATAAAAAGTAATCAGCAAGTGTTGATACAAACTAATTGAGTGGTTAAATTTCGTTCTCAATAATTCATTTTGCATATTTTGGAACACCTTTCAAATTCAGTAGCATATTGAAAACACCTGGAAACTCATAATATTCCGAAAAATATGAACATGTCAGAATCGGTGTATTTAAAGTCAATGCAACAAATTCCAACCTATATGTACGAAATATTTGAGGGTAAACATGATTTTTTGACACCACATTTCACAGCTCATCCTGCAATCAGTTAAACTTAGATTTTGGTTATCGATCGCATGAATAATTTGTATTCGTTCAGTTAAGAGAGTAAGATAACATTCGATGAAACACAGCGTGGTAGTACAAAGTTATACTTACGGGAGTTGGTGTTGGCGATTTCATTGATCTCGTTGGGATCTAACCACACCTTCTTTTTACCACATCGCATAACAGAGGCTGCTAGCCTCTTCTGCAGCTTTAAGGAACTGAAAATAAAGAAATCTCATGTGAGACCACATGGCATACAGACAGGCCGATAAGGACCAACACCAAGCACAGTCTAGAAACCTCTGTAAAACACAGAAACACATTAATCAGTTCCTAAATAACTTGAATAGTTCACTGATCTTCTCTAATTCCTTCTATTTTAATACTTTCCCTATTTTTTCCTCGGAACTAACCTCATCTTGACGGAGTGAGATCCAACGCATACAAGAAAGAAATATGGCGGCGCGAGATAGCTAGTGATGGCTGTAATATCGATAAAATATCCCGATTAAAATTAATCGATTATAAGATATTCTATTTGTACAATAAGTTTTTTTTTTTTTTTTTTCGTTTTCAATCATTATTTCCAAACAATTTTATTTCCAAAAAAAATAATACTAGAATAAAATCGAGTATGTCATGAAAATCAGCAAAACCATTTGAAGTATCATGCAGTTAAAATTTATCGAGTACCTAAAACCGTTAATACTTAACTTTAGATAACAATAACAAAAAATATATATGCAAAATATTAGATTTACCAAATCATATTTCAAGTACATTTATTTCGTTCATTTCGAAACTAATCGATGCGATCTTATCTACGACTTGGCGTGTAGAGTCGCGTTTAGTTATAAAACATATGGCAACATTCATTTGATTATGTCAAAATCAAAATACTGTCAACGTCACCATTTTAAGACGTTTTTTTTAGGTTTAACCTGAATGTCAGCTTTTTTTAATTGAATTAAAATATACCAAATATAATAAAAAGGTCGCTACACAGCTTTATATTATATTAATAACCGTCTAAAACTACATTAGTTAATTATTTTCTGTAAGCAATACGATTTTGTGTCAAAAAAACAATTACCTTGTAAATTAAAATTGGTCGGTAAATAAAAGAAAAATGCCTCAAGATCAAGAAGTTTCTTTTCTTATATTTATTGTTCTGTCTTCATTCTTGTCTTATTTTATACGTTGAATAAATACTTCAAATGTAATTTAACCCAAATACTGAAATAAATATCTTTTAGATAAGAGTCGTAAAGTTCGGATCGGATTGTCGCCGGTGCGTCTATTTATCATAATAATAATAAATAAGATCTGCGTGGTACTGTTACCACGGGCGTAAATATTATTCAAATTACATTACTTAATTACTATTTTGTTATCAAATAAATCGTATTAATAGATAATTTCATACAGCATAGTTATCAGGACGATAATTTTAAATCCTGTTCGAGCGTTCACGTAATTCGGGTCGCTCACGTACCAACAAAACTTGTTTTCGCTCAACGCGGCGGTGGCAAAAGTTGTGAATTAAATTTCCAGTCACCGCACCGCTCTCACCGAGGCAGACGTTTGTTAAAATTGTTAAAATGACGGAAGTATCGAAAGTGAATCCTGATCTCCAGAGGGAAAGAGATAATTGCACATTCAATGTAACAGAATTAACAAACTTGATTGATGGAGGAGTACAGAAAACAGAGGAGAGGAGAAAAAGGGGTGAGTACATAGTTATTATTTGTGCTTGGACTTGGTCATTAAGTTAAACATCTCAGTTATTATGATTGCGTGATTTCTTAGGACCATGAATAATTCCATCTACACTTTTAGTTTCATGCTTGTCATAATGAAACTTTAATTGGGTAAATTATAAAATATAATTATATTAATAGTTTTTGTTAAATTGTTTTCTTACTAGAATTGTGTCTTAGAAGAATTGTTATCTTATGTGTTATATTTCACACCAGATGAAGTCTTATTTCCTTACCTTTGTTATTCTTTGTTTAATTTTTCACCCATAATAAATGAATATAGTGGAAGATATTAGGGGATGCATATGTCTAATACTGGACAGAAGAATGATGATGATGATGTTGATGATGAAATTTTATTTTGCAAACTTTCTGATATTTAGCATGGTTCTTGTGTAGTTGCAGTTTCTGCATTATTAATTATGTGCAGTTATGTCAGTCACAGCACAGCCAGCAATTTATTTCATCATGTTGTTTATTTTGTCAATCATATATGTTCCTGGAACTTTTAAGCTGACAAGTCATTAGTGCATAGAGAGCTTGCTAAGTTTCTGCTAGAGTTGGGTAGACATTATGAGCTGCTCATCATCTTAATGATTTGCCTACCCACCAAATATCCACAGCTGAACATATCTCAATGATTTCCACAACAAATGGTTGCACATCTTCTGTATCCATGTGCTTGAAGAGCAAGTAAATCAAATCACTCATTGCAGGCAACTGTGACCCATACACAATACCCTTAGTCTATCATAGATATTAAATATAAGCTAAGCCAACACTTAGGGCAACAGTTGGTTATCTTTTAGCAGGCTAGGACCAGAATTTAATGAAGTTTGAGCAGCCCAAATTATTTTATTAGCAACAGAATACTATTTAATTATCTTTGTGTACAGAACAGTCAAGGGTAGCAAGGATGAGGTGCATCATGCGCAAATAGCTTTTTGATGGCTTAGCTAGGTGAGACAGCTTGTGGAAGATGATAAGCCACATCTGAAAGATTAATTTTCCATCCATTTCACTGGTTTCGGATTAAAATGGATGCAGACAATAAATAGTTGTAGGTATGCCACACTTTCAAGAGAGAGTCTTCAGTCCCGTCGAGACCATGAACATGACATTATGTTTGAAGCATTTAGGGAATAAATTAACACTTTTGAACATGATTAGTCCCGTTTTGTTATAATAATATGCTCTGCATAATAAAGATTTCTCTAAACTATTCAGATTTTTTTACATTAAACAGCTGTTGAATTTTTTTTTTCTGTTCTAGGGATCTATATTAAAACTTATAAACATGTATTGTATTTGAGATTTCTCGCAAGCCTTCAAAGCAAAGTGTGAGTTCAAAGGCTACCATTGTTATCTTGTTACGAGAACAGATTCACTCTTTACTTGTAAATGACACACTTGTTTATACTATTATATACACACATTTTATGCAATTATGCTTGTGTTCAGGAAGTATCAAATAGCCTATTTCACTTGTGTATTTTGAGTAAAATATCTTCGATGTAGGTACAAATATGAAATTTTTTCGACTTGATTAGTCATTATGTAGGTGCTTAATTGAGTATAGAGGAAAATAGACTTTCTGTTCGTCATAGTACTAATAGTCTCATAGTTAGTATGTTATACATAAGTTCTGATCTCGATTGCTTTCTATAGCTTAAATATATTGCTTTTAATTTATCAATTCATAATATCCCATTAATGCAATACATTAGTGAAGCCTAGCTATCAATGGATCGCGTACTTTTGTTTGATATAGTAATACGGTATTCTATTAAAAGTAAACTCACGTGATAGGTACCGCCGACTGGGGTTACTTTGATTCACACCACGGGGTAACATTTTGAGCATCCATTAAAAAAAATGAATACATCTGGTTTTTAACATGTTCATAATTTCAATATTTTTGCTTATCCACATTAAAGCAATAATTAATTTACTGGCACGTTCATAAGCAAGCTTCCTATAGTTTCAAAAATGAATGATAAAAGTTAACCCACAGTTCAAAGTAACCTCAGTTGAAGGCATTAAATACTAGAAAACGGGGATTTTGAGAAGATAAGTATCATTCAATATTTTTGCACTTCGGGAATTATGGAGATGCCACGAGTTTGCGCGACCAGCGGCGTGTCGAGCGGTTGAGCGAGAGATCCGAGTGCGGCGGCCACCGCTCACCGCTAAAGGTCTTCGCACATTATAAGAACTCAACGGCAACTCGATCCTATGCCAAATATTGAAATTTAAGCCCTATGTCATATTTACTAGGTTTAATTTAAAAAAATGTACGACGCGTCGTCCACTCGTCGTCCACTACTAATATTATTTTTTGCCCTAGTATTATTAAACCTAGTAAATATGACATAGGGCTTAAATTTCAATATTTGGCATAGAATCGAGTCGCCGTTGAGTTGTTATGACCGAGTTCGTGGCATCTCCATTAGACAATTCATGCCTAGACCAAAATACTTAATACGTATGCCAAACAAAGATTTTTTTTTTTATAACGGCACAACATACTGGCTTCACTTTGCCTGATGGTAAGCAAAAATTTTTAACAAAAAAAAGAACCGACTTCAGTAAAACTAACCCGTTCAAGTACAGATTACATTTGACTCACCCTTCGAAGTCGGTGCCAAACCTCGCGTAAAATAAGAACTGAGTGGTTTGGGATCGACTTTTTTTGCTTTTTATGATTCATATAAAAGTTCTAGTGGCCATCTATGGTGTTCATCATCAGTTTCTTTACACCAAATCCTATTTACTGAATGTAAATTCTTGACTTTATTAATAAATTACCGAAAGCGCCGTACATGTCCCTATAACATTTGAAGAGCTCCCTCGATTTCTCCAAGATTCCATCATCAGATCCCGACTTAGTACCAACGGGACCAACTCGGAGTTATACCCTTTCGATAAAAAAAAATGAAAATCGGTTCACGGTTCTCGGAGATATCGAGTAACATACATACAAAAAAAAAAGTTAGAATTGAGAACCTCCTCCTTTTTTGAAGTCGGTTAAAAAGGGAAGCCCAACTCACAATGGCAACTGACAAGAAACCAATGGTGCCATGCTGACGAGAGTTTCTTCGCGCATAGATATGCTTCTAGTATACGATATTTAACCCTACTTCTCGTTTATTACAGAGGAGATGGTGCTCAAAGAGGGCATCCACCTGGACGAGGTGCCGTCTGAATATCTCAGCCACAAGGAAAAGTATGAGCTGGCTGTGAAGAAGGCGTGCTACCTGTTCAAAATGATCCGCAGGCTTCAGGAAGAAGAAAATACTGGGATGGAGAACTATCAGTAAGTAAATCCGCGTCATCTTCTGCGCAAGCAAGCCACCTTTTTCTTTACCTTAGTTGAGTAAAGTAAAAAGAAGAATCCATAGAATCTTATAAAGAATATAAGATTTTTGGATGTTCAGCTATACATGAACCGTTGCCAGGCGTCCGGATAAAGCCGAATATAGTTAAGCTTTTTGATTGTGTGTCCGGACAAAATGAGAATTTTACACATTTTTTTTTTCGTATACCTATTAATACTGCGGCACAAAATCCTCATTAATGTACGGTGTCCGGCCTTTTCACCCAAATATGCGGCCAAATTAGCTGGTCTGTCCGGCTATTACTTTGGCGACCTGGCAACCCTACATGAACCTTTAGCATGATAAGACCGCATATTCCCATCGACAGATGGCGTTTAAATTGGGTACAATTTAAATGCTCACCAAAATGGCTTTTATACCCCCAAAACTAAATACCAAATAAATTGAATTGCCTCCATCTATCTATCTATATATATAAAACTCAAAGGTGACTGACTGACTGACTGACTGACATAGTGATCTATCAACGCACAGCCCAAACCACTGGACGGATCGGGCTGAAATTTGGCATGCAGGTAGATGTTATGACGTAGGCATCCGCTAAGAAAGGATTTTTCAAAATTCACCCCCTAAAGGGGTGAAATGGGGGTCCAAAGTTTGTATGGGCAAACAAGATTAGTTAGACTATTTTATTCGAAACTTCACAGGAGTATTCCTAACAATAAATGAGTAAACACGTGTTTCAGGTTTTTTGAAAATTCAACCCCTAAAAGGGAGAAATGTGGTGACAAAGTCTGAAAATCAGCATGGGTATTGTTTTTATGGTTTATCGGGTCGCTGATTACAAAAACCGCAACGATTTTAAAATCCAACGTGGCGGACGTGAGTTACCATCTCCCCTGTTGGAGTGAAATAGGGTTGAAATGTCTAAATACTAAACCGCTGGTTCTAGAGAGTTCAAATTTGGCACGTAGGTTCCTTATAAGGTGTAGGGGTGCACTAAGAAAGGATTTTTCAAAATTTACCCCCTAAAGGGGTGAAATGGGGGTCCAAAGTTTGTATGGCGAAAGAAGATTAGTTAGACTATTTTATTCGAAACTTCACAGGAGTATTTCTAACAATAAATGAGTTAACACGTGTTTCAGTTTTTTTTTAATTCAACCCCTAAAAGGGAGAAATGTGGTGACAAAGTCTGAAAATCCATTGGTAATGCTTTAATGGTTTATCGGGTCGGGTCGCCTTTTGGGGTGCGATGGGGACTAAATATGAGTACGGGTGTAATTTTTATGGTTTGTTGGGACGTTAATTACGAAAATGCCACCGATTTTGAAATTTTATTTGTGGTCATGAAAATTCTTGAAAGCTTTTGCGCCAAATTGCAATTTAATAGGTCCAGTAGTTTTGCAGCAAATCGATTGTAACAGACGGACTGAAAGACAGCTACACGTGATCCTATAAGGGGGTTCTTTTTTTGCTTTTGAGGTATGGATAGAGACCCGTGTTATCCTAATAGATTAAAAAAGTAGTATTTGGTGGTGTTGTGATAATCAAAGACGGTTGAATGACAACTGATTTTATTACTTTTCACAAGTACCCACAACATCTTTCCCTTTAAAGAAGAGTATTTTAAAAATTTTAAACAACCACCACCGAGTGACATGACGAGTCACATGACTTATATACTAAGTACCTAATAATTATAATAAGTTCATTGTTGACAATAAGGACTAATCTCCTTCCTGGAAATCTTTTTTTTTTTTTTGTATTGAGTATTTAGCAAACAGCTACTGAGATTCCAATAAAATAAAATAAAACTTATTTTTTCCTGAGAGTAATCATTGGAGAGTGCGATTCTATAATTGTATCCTCCCATGTTTCAACTGAAGAATCGTCACTATTGTCATCAAGTGAAATAATCGTATCGGGATCACAGTCACACTCACCATCAACCTCACATTTATCTGCATTTGTAGGGGGCTCATTCGGGGCGGATGATGAACATTCTGGTTCACATTTAATTAAATGCCTCCTATTACGACGATAGATCCCCATTCTATTTTTAACCAGATATGATCTGGGAGAGTCACACTCTGATACAATTTGCCCTCTGGTTCTACGATTCCTATCCAGTACAATAACATTATCGCCTTTATTCAGTTTAGGCAATTCTTTACATCGCTGATCATAGTACTGCTTACTCTTTTGCTGATTACTAATTATTATTTTATGTTGATCAGCTGGTACAGGCTTGGGCTGCAACAGATCGGGATGCACGGGCAGTCTGCACCTCAGCATGCGGCCCATTAACATTTGCGCGGGCGAGCTCAGATTGTCGCGAGGAGTGTTGTTATAACTAAGCAGGTTTAAATAGAAATCCGAATACCTAGCCAACGTTATATTAGACTTCACCCCGAAGTACTCATCGAACTTTTTAAGTAATGCCTTGACGTCGTCACGTTCACTATCATTATCGAACTTGAAGGTTTGATAAACGTCGAACCCGTCTGGCCCGATCAAATTGATAAGCAAACTAGACTGTACAGCCGAATCTTCTTTATGCACCCCCGATGCTTTTAGAAATAGATCGAACTGTGTCCTCCATTTTCTCCATGCGTCGGCCCGGCCGACGGGGCTGCCATCCAAGCTGAGTTCCGTCGGAGGTCTTGCGTGTTCCATGTTTGATTATTACTTCGCCGTATGAAACACTCACAAATAACCTACTTTTACCACTAAGCGTATGCTTTTTACGTACAAACTCCAATTTAAAACGGCACCGCTGCCACCATGTTGTGATAATCAAAGACGGTTGAATGACAACTGATTTTATTACTTTTCACAAGTACCCACAACAGGTGGCATCTCGATCGTCGTCAATCGGTACCTATAGGCGGGCGGCGCGTTGGGACGGGATGAGTAATGATCGGGAAACTTTCAATAATAAGTCATTTCAGAATTCTGAATTACGTTTATCTGGCTCAGAATAATACATTTTTTATTCATCAACGAAGAGAACCTCAATATCTTACAATAGAACATGACGTAACTTATAACATGGCTTAGAATCATTAAACCAATCTTGAATAACAAGTCTCAGGGGCAAACTCTCAAATTTGCGGGTATTGACTTGAGAGAACATTGCTTCTCTCATGGACAGTTTTATGTTGCTTGCTCTCGAGTAAGTTCACCCAGTAGCTTGATAGTTTTAGCGCCTAATGACAGATTAGTCAAGAATATTGTGTAAGTACAAAGAAGTTTTGTAGGCCCTATTTTTTTACACACGCTAAACAAAAGTAAAGCCGCAAAAACTATACATAATTAATAATAATACTTCTTAACGCGAGCGAAGCCGCGGGCACAAGCTAGTTTTTTAATATAAATTCACTCTATACAGTGCTCCCCAAATTAAATCATTTTGTATACCAAAATCGATATACATTACACCAGAATAATTTTATGTTGAGTCAGAATATCTTTTTGCTTCCCAAAATGGATTTTTTGCTCACCAAATATTGTTTTCATAAAACATCAAAATGATTACCAAAAAATATCTTTTTGCTTCCCAAAATGGATGTTTTGCTCACCAAAATGGATGTTTTGCTCACCAAATATTGTTTTCATAAATTAGTGTTTCAGCTAGGTAACCATCTAATCCTGATCACCTTTCAGAGCAGATCCGACTCGGCCGGGTTAGGTTAGGTTAGTTTTTTTTTTTATATCCCTAAAAAACGCTCCATAATTCAAATTCAAATTCAAATTCAAAATATTTATTTCAGACAATGTCCATAGAGTGTTAGTTACAAAGGTCTTACAATCTATGTTAGTATGCAAATAAATAACAAAACAAAGAATAAAAATAAAATAACTTACAAAATGTCATATACGATGCCTCGAGAGCCCATGTGTAAGGAGTTCCAGTGCCTCCACAGTGAGCATGTAGGATTCTCCCAAACAAGTCTTACGAGGGTGTTGGAGCTGTCACGCACGCGACGCATGAGGGAAGCCGTTCGCTTGCGAATTATTGCCGTGAAACCGTCGACGCTCGCCTCAGCGAACATCCCAGACGCGCTACAAAAGCGTGACAGTCCGAATAGTGCCCTGAAACCGTTATTGTATTGGACGCGCAGAGCATTAAGCGTCTTTTTAGTGTAGTTCGTCCACAGACTGCACGTGTAAAAGGATTGGCAAAAAGCTTTGAAAAGAGTCTTCTTGACGTCCCCGTTACAGCGTGCGAACCTACGTGTCAACATGTTGCATCTTACTGCTAATGCTCTGCGCTCCCTCTCCATATCCACATCGTCTTGAAGATTATCGGTGACCCAGTGCCCGAGATACTTAAATCGCGACACTCTGTTAAGAGGAACCCCGCACAGCTGTACGGCAGGAACTGATGTTAAGGCTTTATTGTTCCCTGCTTTAAATACTAGCAGTTCACTCTTATTCGTGTTATATCTCAGGCCATGAGTCACCGCATACTCCTCACAGATTCTCAACAACTTTACAAGAGCGCTGATCGCCGGGCACAGCAGCACCATATCATCAGCATAACTAATATTATTTACAGTGGTACCCCCTATCGAGCAACCGATACCCGTACTACTGAGCCTAGCGATCAACTCATCCATGTACAGGTTAAACAACCTAGGTGAACTTAAACCACCTTGCCTAACACCACACTTCAACCTGTACACATCTGAGTACGCGCCTGCCCATCTAACTTGATTGGTTTGGTTACCGTACCAGAACTGAAAAAGGTTAATCACCCCTTTCGGAGTACTCGTGTTGTTCCTCAGTTTATCCCACAGGATATCGTACGAGACCATATCGAAAGCCTTGGACAGGTCCAAGAAACAGGCAATGACAGGTGTGTTACTTGCAGTATAGTGTTGCACGGTGTGCTTAAAGCAGAGAATAGCACTCTCGGTTGACAGACCTGGTTTAAACCCAAACTGAGCATCCTGAGATTTGATGTGCTGCGCAAGAAGATTATCAAGTACTCCATCCAGCACTTTTGCAGCCACCGTTGCTAGCGATATTGGCCTATAGTTGGACCCGTCCGAGGCATTTCCTGATTTATTTTTGACAATTGGTACTACGACAGTTTTCATAAGACTGCTGGGGAGGTAACAATGATTCATACAGAGATTGAAGAGCATTTTGAGAACCCGAGGTAGGTGATCACCCGCGTGCTGCAGGTGCTCGATACTGAGACCATCGTGACCCGGTGACTTGCCTCTCGTCATCGATTGAATGACGTCCTTAACCTCCTTAATAGTAAAATGAACCGGCAGCTCGTCAAAATGGTCATCAGCATGGAGCACCCGAGACTCCAGTGGACTGTCAACTTTAAAATTATTTACAAACAAGTTAGCAATTTGAGTTGGTTCACACGCACCGTCCACACTGGCCGGCAACGTAGTCTTAGGTCCAATTTGACCCGTGCACTTCCAGAACTTGTTGAAGTCTTTAGCTTTGTGGTGAGTAGCTATTATGTCCATTTTTATCTGCATTTCGTTATCCTGACACCACTTAAGCTTATCCTTAAACACTTTCCGGGAAGCACACATGTCCCGGAAAAGAGGCCCTGACGACGGTTTTCCAAACAAAACCCACTGCTGAAAAATAAGCCTCGCTTGAGCGTGGAAGTCTTTTACATATTTATTCCACCCTGTAACCTGCTTACGCTTACACTTCCTAACAATTTTACTGGCTCTCGAGGCATCCTGCAAACTTACAACAATATCATTATATAATTTATCTAATATCTCATTATGTGACTGGTCGTTACAGAAATGATCACAGCATAAACTTAATTCAACAGGAAAATCAATATGTTTCAATTTATCACAGCACAATTCATTATATAATTTTATTTGGTCATAATCCCTGTCCCCCCATATAATATCATTATTATCGCCTCGCATGTCACTTATGGTATTCGACTTAAAACAATTTACTTTACATTTTACTAACATTGGAAAATGGTCCGACCAATAGGTGTCATACTGGACTGCTACATCAACAACAGCTAGCCATGCTGGCTCAGTCACTATGCAGTGATCCAGCCAACGTCTACTCCCGTGAGCCTCACTCACGAAAGTATACGAGTCTGAGTCACTGCCCAGCCACTCTAGATCAGCAATACGCCACTTCTGTTCCACACAAAAATCACACAATTCTGTAAAGAAAGGCTCTCCTGGATGTGCATTAAAATCGCCTAGCGCAAAAACAGAATCGGCGTTGTAGGTTTCGATGATCGCAAAAATCTCACTGAGGCATTCCGTAAATTCAGGTAGATTGTCGGCACTATCAGTCGGCATGTACACTGCGAAAAATAGCATCGAGTGGTCTCCGGTATTACCAATAATGTGCGGTAGTCATTATTAGCTATGCTATATCAATTTGAAATTTTCTCCATACAAATCGTTTTTTTTTTTCGATATTTTCCGAATTTGACCGAATTTTCGGACAAGATTTCAGATTCATATTTTTGAGCCCCGAGAGCCCCCCGATACCGAGTTTCAGCCGCGTAGCACCAATTTGAAATTTTGAATCGTTTTTTTTTCGATATTTTCCGAATTTGACCGAATTTTCGGACAAGATTTCAGATTCGTATTTTTGAGCCCCAAGAGCCCCCCGATACAGAGTTTTAGCCGCCTAGCACCAATTTGAAATTCTGAATCGTTTTTTTTCGATACCTATTTTCCGAATTTGACCGAATTTTCGGACAAGACTTCAGATTCATATTTTTGAGCCCCGAGAGCCCCCCGATACCGAGTTTTAGCCGCCTAGCACCAATTTGAAATTTTGGTGAAAAAAGCCATTTTGGTGAGCATTTAGTTTTTTGCCTCAGCAAAAATGACTAAAATGGAAGTAATAATATAAAATATTGGTGACATCCATTTAACAGTAATTTAGATTATTTGGTCTGAAATTAACTTTTTAGGTGTGCATATATTTTTATAGGATGTAAGAAAAAGAATTATTTGCTTTATTTATAGAATAGTTTGGGGTACACTATTTGGTGAGCATTCATCCGTTTTGGTGAGCATTAAGAATTTATTGGTAGTAATTTATCAATATATTTGGTAGGCGTTTAATCATATTTGGTAGGCGTTTAAACCCAAGCCGTTTAAATTGTAGCCCATACAAACAAAGAAAATAGTTAAAATTAATAAGAAAGTAGTTAAGATTTTTGACATATAGAAACTAGGTTTTGACTGCAATACAGAAAAAAACCCTTGGTCCGATGTTTATTACCTTAAACTTGCATTATTATCTTCTAGAGCACCGATTTATACTTTAATTGTGTTAGTTTCTCTCTAGAACGTTGACCAATTAATTAATTAGGTACTATGCGATGCGAATGCCATTATTTCATTAACTAGGTAAGTACTTGCCCTACGATGGACATTGTAGTACCTACCTATTTAATTTTAAAACGTGGTAATTTGTTCTAAATACTAGAAGGCGCTCGGAACATTGTCCGCGTAGGCGGGTAAAAAGTAAAAATCGTAACCATCTTTGAATGCCCAGCTGCTCTCTCTCTCTCCTACCTGTGTCCAGCCGTTTCGGTGTGATGAGCAGATTAAATATCAACAATTAATGACGCTGTGCGGCTGACCCCGCGCGACTATAAATACAATCGCGTTATGAGTAGGTATAATGAATTGTTCACGCAATAGGGGATGCGTCTGATGTAGAATTATACAACATAGTGTAGTTATATGAATAAAATTAGCTCAATATGTCATGATACAAATAAAACAAATAAAAACAAAAAACTATTAAAACACACACACACTATTAAAACTTTTTTGAAATATGTGTCTTCAAAGGTACGAAAATTGTATGTTTTTATAATCCAAAAGAAATTTGGAAATTGTTTTTAGAATCTTCATAATTTAACAAAACTATAATTGTATGACAACCATGAACTTAAACGCACTTTTTCACGGTGAAAATGGCAAATTACTTATTTTCTCCATACAAATACTGGTAGGTACCCGATCCATAGATGACGTCATTATATATAGGTATAGTTGCCGGCAAATTTTAGAACAAAAATGGCGGATCTGCGCATGTACATTTGTACGTAAATAGGCTACTGCGCAGTCAAGGTTATGCTCTAAAAGTTTGCAAAGTTTGCCGGCAGTTGTAAGCCATTAGTATGGAGCGTTTATAGTCCTCTGTTGAACTTTAACGGTCATTTCTAACTTTTAGAGCCGTCTAAGTGTAGTTAGTCCTTAGTAATATAGACATTTGATCCCAATAAAAAATAAAATCGAGTGGCATCCTCAAAAAAAATGTCCGCATACCTATTCGCGCTCTTATGATACTCCTGAAGTAATGACCCCTCGCTATATAAAACTGATTTTCAATAACATTTTAGAATTTAATATTTTCTCCGGTTTCCGCGATATAATACGTTTAAATTGTTTTATTAAAATTGTATAATATTGTCGGTGAAATGGGTAGGGGGATTTTTTCATCACATAAATAAATAATTCGAATTTATAAATTAGATTGCCCTCAGCGCAACGTTAAAAATATAAGCCCATAACTGGGATTTAAAACGCATTTTTTTTAAGTGTTAACGCATTTTTAAAGTAAGGGCTACTTGAGTTGCTTGCCTGTACACGGCAGAAGGTACACACTACACACTATGTTATTTTCATACTCTTATTTTAAATAGGACCTCCTACCTATATTTAAGTAATAAACGTCAAAAAACAAATCAATAGCGTCAAAAAAGCAAGCATTAAAAATAAAAAAAACATGCGCTCGACCCAAAAAAATGGCCTTTCAGTCTATGAATGACGCTTAATCAGTACTAGCACGACTGTGACACGCAATTATTAGCCGTGGGATAAATTATCGTACTGTCCCTTTCCGACTATAGTGTTGGTTGGACTGGTAGCTATCGCGCTACAAGAGTAGCCGTAGCAAAGGTCATAAACTGTTCAGCAGAACAATTAGGCTACTAGTATAGGGAGAGATAAGACCGCCGTTTGTTGATGTTCTGAATACGATATTCTTTACAGACACGGAAACATCTCTGACGCGATAAGTGGGTTACCAAGGTACCAAGACACACTTAAACGCAGAAATAAAAAACTATTTCTATTCAGAGCTCTAAATAAAAAAAAAATAGAACTAAATCACTGTTCCGCGAAAATATGTGTCGCGGCACACTGGTACCCTAGCCATTAGTTGGTTTGTGTCAGATAAATAAGACGATCTCATAAATTAAAAAAAAAAGCGATCGGAAGACAAAACCTATGTAGCTCTATTCACATTTTTCATTTACGGTGTGGTGTACCTCCGAATTTAGCGATTTTCATGGTGTACCCGGGATCTAAAAAGTTTGCAGAACGCTTCTCTAAATATAGCATCTTTACATATTTTTAGATCAAATTCTAAACATTTCATGAATCATGAATACATCTTACAATAGTACATATTCAAGAACGATTTGAAAGTCCCAAGAAATTGTAAACAATGCTATTTACATAAAATATGTTCAAATGACAGCAACATAAAAACAAGGTCCACATAGATAACAGTTATTTATTACCATTCCGTGATTGTTTATTTATCATATCAGTCTGTCGTTACACGTCAACGATGATCTTACTGAATACTAAATCACTGACATTGTTTCCATAATTATGAATGAAGACAATGCATTCTTGCCGCTCAGTTTCGCATGCCAATCTTTAAGTAACACCTTTTTTAGGGTTCCGTAGTCAACTAGGAACCCTTATAGTTTCGCCATGTCCGTCTGTCCGTCCGTCCGTCCGTCCGTCCGTCCCGTCCGCGGCTTAGCTCCGTGATCATTAGTACTAGAAAGCTAAAATTTGGTATGAGTATGTGTATGTATAACGCCGACAGAACGGTAAAATAAAATTAATAAAAAAAAATTTTTTTCGGGTACCTCTCGAACACCTTAAGTGGGGGTGAATTTTTTTTTTTTCAACACTGGTGTGTGGGGTGTCGTTGAATAGGTCTTGTAAAAATAACAGGGGTCTTCTAACATTATTTTTTGATAAAGTCAGCAGTTTTGTAAATATTCGCTCCAAAAACAAAAAAAATAGTGTCCCCCCCCTCTAACTTTTCAACCACGGGTCAAAAAAATTCGGAAAAATTCATGTTAATGAGGCCTTATAAGTACTTTCAATGAAAACTATATTGAACAAAATCGGTTGAGCCGTTTTTGAGTTATCGCCAAATTTCATATTTTTCCTTTAAAAGGTCGTAAGTTGACTTCCAGAAGGTAATAAGTGATTACAGTTTCTAGGGCGTTTACGACCTTTTTATAGAGATTAAAATCTTTCTTAACGTAAACCTCGGGCTTAAAACAGCAGTTTATTGTGAAGGATGAGCAACTACGGAACCCTACACTGAGCGTTGGCCGGTTTTTAACATAATGTATCCAGAATTTATATGGATAATTACATCGTTCCAAACTATCAAATCGCGAAAGCTCAAAAAGTTGCTAAGGTGACAGAGACATAAAGAACCTGGCGAGGCCAAGTGCGAGTCGGACTGGCGCACCGATTGTTCCGTACAAACACTTTCCAACTGAACACAGCAAAGTTAACGCAACTGATCACGTTAGTTGTAGACATATGGGAGCCCCACTTAAATATTTATTTTATTCTGTTTTTAGTTTGTTATAGCGGCAACAGAAATACATCATCTGTGAAATTTTCAACTGTCTAACTATTACAGCCTGGTGACAAACAGTGTGTCAAAAGTTTAAGTTAAAAATTTGCAGTTACACGGTTTTGTCGACAGAGAGGTGCTCGGCGGCTCACTAGGTTCCGCGATTCTTCGAGACGGCTCCCCCCTGACGCTGCACTACGTGATGTTCATACCCACCATCATGGGGCAGGCCACGGTGGAACAGCAAGTCCTCTGGATCGGCCGGGCCTTCAACTGCGACATCATTGGAACTTATGCCCAGGTAATGTCTCTAATGTGTCTATTCTCTCACAACTAAATGGGTCAATCAACTATTTTCTGCCACTCGTTGCCATGGTGATGCCCCTGGGTCACTTTTTAAAACTACGATTTTCCGTGGTTATATTTAGCAAACGCTTTGTTATTTAAGCAGTTATAAGCCCATTCTTATGTAGACTATCTCCTGACAATACCAGTAATATCAATTATCAACACTTCTTAGAAATTTAATCACTATTATCCCCTGGGTCACGGACAGAATAACAGCAAGAAAAAGTTGATCCACCCAAATATTAAATCACGGCTGTCCACCATCTGTATGCACCGTGTACTGTCATACTTTGGCCACATAATGCGAAGAGGAGACGAGAGCCTTGAAACACTGGTCGTGATTGGTAGCATCGAAGGCAAGAGAGCCCGAGGCCGTTCACCAACCAGGTGGTCTGACCAAGTCAAAGAAGCAACCTCCTTTAGCAAATTCCACCAGGCGGTGAGGCCGACTATGGACCGGGACCGATGGAGGCCGATCATTATGGCAAAACCAGCCTGTGATTACGATCCTCAGTAATGAGGGACCGATTGAAGAGAGAGAATATCTCGGGAGGTTTTCCTCAACTCATGGATGCGCCCTATGCTTAAATGCTCGTGTTTATCCCGATCATCATAGGACAGGCAACGGGCAGATACAGGGCGTGAGCTGTCAGAATGCCTTTCGCGTTTTATACCTGTTTCGCTCGCTCTTACGCGATCCAGATAAGAAGCTCTTAGTTTTCACCAGAACTCGAATCGAAAAAAGAAAAAGAAATTTTAGAAATTGTGCGCTTATTAGGGTTCCGTACCCAAAGGGTAAAAACGGGACCCTATTACTGAGACTTCGCTGTCCGTCCGTTCGTCCGTCCGTCCGTCCGTCCGGCTGTCACCAGGCTGTATCTCAAGAACGGTGATAGCTAGACAGTTGAAATTTACACCACAAATAGTAAAAATAAAATAAAATAAATATTTAAGGGGGGCTCCCAATCCCATACAAAAAACGGGATTGGTTGCGTTAACTTTGCACCTCATTTGTATGGAGCGCTATACATACCAGGTGCAAACTTAACTTAACCACTTAAGGATGGAAAGTGTTTGTACGGAACAATCGGTGCGCGAGTCCGACTCGCACTTGACCGGTTTTTTTTATATTCCCTTACATTGTGAAGGTACATATTAGGTTTTGTTCTTGTTATAGACGGAGTTAGATCCGCCGAGCACCTCTCTGTCGACAAAACCGTGTAACTGCAATTTTTAATTACATAACTTTAGAAAATTTCATGTGCCAATATCAAAATATGCGCGTTATTCAGTCCAGATTGTGAATCAACATTTGGTTCTCAGTTTTAGGCAGACCGTGTCAGTTCAATCCTTTTATCTGACACGATTTGTGCCCCTACAGTGCCCTAAATAATCATGGGCGACCCGGCCTCGTAATAAACGGGACCCTATTACTGAGACTCCGCTGTCCGTCCGTCTCTCTGCCCGTCTGTCTGTCACCAGGCTTAATCTCATGAAACATAAAACGGGACCCTACTACTAAGATTCCGCTGTCCGTCCGTAAGTCTGTCTGTCTGACTGTTCGTCTGTCACCAGGCTGTATCTCATGAACCGTGATAGTACAACAGTGGAAATTTTCACATTTTATTTCTGTTGCTGCTATAACAACAAACACTAAAGACAGAATAAAATAAATATTTAAGTGGGGCTCCCATACAACAAAAGTGATTGGTTAACTTTGCATCTCATTTGTGTGCGGCGCCATACATACCAGGTGCAAACTTAACTTAACGGCCAGTTAAGTTGGGAGGTGTTTGTGCGGAACAATCGGTGCGCGAGTCCGACTCGCACTTGGCCGGTTTTTTTATATTCCCTTACATTGTGAAGGTACATATTAGATTTTGTTCTTGTTATAGACGGAGCTGGGACACGGCACATTCATCCGCGGCCTGGAGACGACCGCCACATACGACCCCTCGACCAAAGAGTTCGTTCTGCACAGCCCCACCCTCACTTCGTACAAGTGGTGGCCCGGCGGATGTACGTAATATAATATTGTTAAAGATGTATATCATCATGTTATCAAATAGCATCCTCGGTCTGTTCATAATATATTCGGCCATCTGCTAAAACTAGCGCTGCTATGAAATGTTGTAGGAATGGACCACCATAGGTACAACTAGCTTCGAAGGATTTATTTGCAAGTCTCCTAGTGGCGCGAGTCGGCCGGCGCCCATTGACATCGCCGACGCATAGCACTCTTAAGAGGCCTTATTCCTTTTAAAATGCTGATTGTTTTGACATTTTTCTCTATGATCAAACATGTTTCTTAACATATTATTGATGTTACTACCTAGAACAGGGCTATTGAGATTTATTGGTATATATTTGAAGCCCACAGTTTGAATTTTTCATTGATAATTTTTGTTTCAAAAACTACTCGAAATTGACAAAATTCACGCGGAAAATTAGTTTTTTCAACTTTTTTTCGACTGTACGCAATAAAAGCGTGAAATAGCTATGTTACTACCTAGAACTCGGGGAAAAGTATTATTCACTTCAAAAAGTTGGTTGAAATTATCAATATATTTGTCATAATATGAAAAAAAAAAATTGAAAGGAATAAGGCCTCTTCAATTTTAATTAGTTGTAATCTTCCCCAGTGGCCCACACCGCAAACTACTGCATAGTAGTGGCCCAACTATACACCCAGGGCAAGTGCCACGGCATCCACCCGTTTATCGTGCAGCTACGAGATGAAGAAACACACATGCCACTCCCTGGCATCAAGGTTGGCGAGATCGGCGCCAAGCTTGGCATGAATGGCACCAACAACGGGTTCCTTGGATTTGACCACGTCAGGATACCAAGGGATCACATGCTGATGAAGAACGCCAAAGTATTGGAGGTCAGTTTATAACCCCCCCACAAACAAAATGTTTAATTTTATTGTTGTTGTTGGTACCTTACAATCACAGATCGGATACCGTTATTCAATTTCGTTTTTTCCCTTATTTTAATACATTTTTATATTATAGTGGGCTGATTTCAAAGATCTATATCTAAAACTAAATTTTATTTAATATCATTCGAAAAAAATGCGAAATTAGAAAGATATCTCAGTTTTAATGAATGGCGGTACCAATCCCTGTTTACAATGTGTCCCATTCGCCTTTTCCATCACCTCACTATGTGTCTTTTAGCATCAACTACACTACCCAAAGGTTGTCTGGAAGAGATCACTCTTTAGCGATGAGATCGTCTGGTCGTTGTATCGTATGTATGTTAATGCAGGGTTTTTTAGAGTTCATGAGCTCCGAAGAGGTCCATTACTTGATTGTCAGGATTTCGTCACAATTGAAGCTAATTCGTTGATTTACTTCCAAGGTACTTTCCTGCAATTTTTTCCAAGGATATCAATCAATCATTTATTTCTAAAAATATGGTACAAATTAGTTTAGTAAATGAGGTTAGTTCAGCATATTCTGCTAGTATAGCGTAGAAATATTTAACTTACGACTAAGAACCTAAAATTAATTTGATTATTAATTTGAACCAAGAACCTAAAATTAATTTGATATATGTGATGACACAAAAAAAAATGAAGGTACTCCAGCCTTTTAATAGTTTAAGAGTTACTTGTTGTGTCTATCTGTAAGTCACCAGCAGCAAGCATTGTTAGACAGATATTCTAATTTTTATTCAATGGTGAATAGATAACAATGTACGTACTCGAGTGAAGAAAATTCGTTACAACGTTTAAGGACCATATGTTACGTCTATTCATTAACTCATTTCCATTTTACCATTCTTGCCATAGCATTTACAGTGCAAAGATTTTTTATTCTAATCTAATCTTATCCGATATTCTTTGCCGATATCTATTTTATTGTAGTTTTACTATTCAGTACTGTGGGGTAACTATTATGTTAATAAGACAAACTTGCAATCTTGCGATAAGAGCGATCAATCAAAATTAATGTTATTTTTATTGTGATTAAAATAAATATTCTTAGATTTAAATCCGCAGACCGGGAAAACAATGAAAATAGTTTGCGAGTATAAGTTTGTATGTACACTACACGTAGGTATTTATTTATAGTTGTTTACATCGAAAGTATTTTATTGCATTGACAAGCAAAAATCTAAAAAAATGAGGCGCGTTTACAACAGGCGTATAGCTAACGGAATTTTTGAAATAATCTTCTGAAATATATACCAAATAATTACCATTGTATACTTGCAAAATGTACCTATAATGAAATCTATAATGACAGAGTTTCTAAAAACAAAAAAACCTATATATGTGATAAGCCTGAAATTTCTGAGAATATACGTTCCACTAACACAAACAAAACTACGTAACAGATTTCCATAAAACTTTTTCATAAATACAGCTTAGATATCAAGAATGGGACATAGGCTACAATTGATAAGGATATTCCTTAAGAAGAGAGAAAAACAAGTGGGGTGGAACAAGTGTTGAAAGTGTAATTATATGCCGCAGCAACCTTCTGCACAAGCGCAAGCGTAAGGAAAAAATAATAAGTAAATATAGACAAACAAGCATGAATATTCATACATATTTTAAAATATTAGATGAGAACAATTTCAAAGAATATCCTCAAGACTAAATGTTGTAAAATGTTTCTTCAATAACTGAATTGCCTCGAATTTCAATGAAATACTGTGATGTCTAATGCCTATGTTTTATGACCTATGAACTCGTCAGGAAGTGATTGTCATACAATTGAATTAATAGTTATTACTTGTGACATCTAAGTTTGGCGTGACCCGTTCTGCCCTTTCTGTATTATACACTGGTAGCGGAATGTATTTGTGCGAAAATGGGAAAAATGTTGATTGATTACTATGTTTAACACTGTGCTCGTGTAAAATGGACTGGTTTCCAGTTAATTAGAATACAAATTTACTGTTCGGTAGTGACGCAGAAAATAAATCGGTCCGAGCCGTAAATCGTAGGAAAAACGAAAGCCGCAAGACTAACGCGCAGTCAAGAGAGCGTACTCGGGACGTCCAACTGTCCGAAGATCTGTTTGGCGTTCTAGGTACTTACATACCGCTGGAGCGACGAAGTCTTGTAAGACCTGAACGAACTCAGTGCCTTCGAGTGGGCAGATACGGCGGTGGATAGAGAACCCTGAAGATTTTTAGTGTCGGAGGCTAAAATCCACAACGGGTCGATGCACCATAGGCGTAAGTAGTAATAGTATCCATTTGTGGCTGAATCTCCGTAGAGTCTCTTCTTTTATCGACAGTTACCGAATCTACCGCAGTATGTATGTGTCTTGCCATACCATTTTAAACGGTTTTCATCATTTCAGGACGGCACATACGTGAGGGCGCCGAGCTCGAAGTTGACCTACGGCACCATGATGTTCGTGCGAGTGGTACTGGTGAACGACGTCTGCAGTTACATGGCCAAAGCGGTGACCATCGCCACGCGGTACAGCGCCGTGCGGCACCAATCACAGCCGAAACCCGAGTGAGTACGATGACAAGGGTAGAACAACCGAAAGAGAGCTACTGGCTGTATGGTACCAAAATGAAGGTGCGCGTGGCGTTGGTTGGTGGCGGTGACCATCGCCACGCGGTACAGAGCAGTGCGGCACCAATCTCAGCCGAAACCCGAGTGAGTACGATGTCAAGGGTAGAACCACCGAAAGAGAGCTACTGGCTGTATGGTACCAAAATGTAGGTGCGCGTGGCGTTGGTTGGTGGCGGTGACCATGCGACGTTTGCTCCCCAGGAAGTGGTCTTAAATTAAACAAAGTCGTCAACAATATAATTAATAATTTATTTTTAAAAGTCGTGGGTTATATGGCCGTCTGATTTTACTCCGGGGTTCGGTACTTCCCCGCTCTGATGCTGTGGCTGCAGGTCTTGGCTTGGCAGTGGGTCCGTAGCAAAACTGGAAGGCGCCGGCCGTTGGTGTCGGTGTTCAGACTTTAAAATGTAGTTGGGCGAGGGTGCGGGCAAGCTCCACGCACCGCGGCTGTCGCCGTAGTTTTTTTTATTAAAAATGTTGCACCCCAGTGGGGTGCGACACAAACACTTATAGTTTAACCGATTGGTTTTGAAAAGACTTCCAAATATGTCGGAAGGATATTACTTATTAGTAAATTATTTAAAACATTATAAATGTTCAGCGCGTAAGAGGACACTCAGCGAGGCTAGTGAACGCGACCGAACCAAATATCACGAAAGTAAGTAATGCCGCGAGTGCTTCTTCGAATGTTCTAGCTGAAGTAGACAAAGGCGCGCGCATTAGCCAATCAGTGCGCACTTCGATACAGGTGATGTGCTGATATCGCAAGCAGTTTACCGTCGCGCACACAAGTGCTATTTAGTTTAATGTATTTAAATCATTTATGTTATTGTGCTAAGTTGTGTTGTTTATTATGATGTTATTATAAATAAGTAAGAATTATTTAACGTATTTTATATTTAAGTTAACAATGTATATTTTATTTTATGTTTATTTTATATAAGTTAACAATGTTATTGTTTTCGTAATTATTTCTGTAATAATAATAATTATGTACGTACAACGGTACAACCATCGCCACGCGCAGTGCGGCACCTATTTCAGCCGGAACCTGAGCAATTACCTTACGCTAGCATATACGAAAGAGCTACTAGCAGTACTAGGATACCTAAGGCATCAAGATGTCTATGCGATGGTCATTGACATTCCAGTAGCTATTGAGGTCGAAACTGATAATAAAAACTGCAGGGTTACATTACACTTCACTTTTAATAGAAAGATCTATTGAGAAATGATTGACCCAAAAAGTTCTGACTTGGCGGTGTGTTTTATTTATTACGAAGAACATTTCGTATTTCAACAACTTATTCACTTTCGCACATCACATCACACTATAATATTATAAAGTTTGTTAGTGTGTTTATGTGTATCTTTGTTACTACTTCACGCTCAAACGGCTGGACCAATTTTGATAAATTTTGGTATGAAGATAGTTGACACCCTAGATTGAGACGTAGGCTACTTTTCATCCCCAAAAATTTTGTGTTCCCGTAGGATGAGCGGGTAACACTGCGCGGTGCAGCTTGTATTTATTAAGGTGATGCGTTAAGATTTAGTACATTTTTCAACGTGTGTCATTATAGCCGACAAGATATAGTCCATCTTCTAAATTTAGACGACGCGTTTGGTTCGGTTTGTAGACACCTGCCTACTGAGCCGGCGGTCCCGGGCTCGAATCCCGGCCAGGGCAAATATTTGTGTGATGAACTCGAATATTTGTGCTTGGGTCATGGTTGTTCTATGTATTTAAGTATATATTTATCTATATAAGTACGTATATCGTCGTCTAGTATCCATAACACAAGCCTTCTTGAGCTTAATTTGGGACTAGATCGATTTGTGTGAGGTTGTCCGATATTTATTTATTATTTATTTATTATTATTATCCCCAGTGAACCCGAGCCGCAAATCCTGGAGTACGTAACCCAGCAGCACAAACTGGCGATCGGGATTGCGTCCGTGCACGCGCTCCGACTGAGCGCCTCGTGGCTGTGGATCATGTACAACAACGTCACCGCCGAACTGGAGGCCGGGGACCTGGAGAGACTGCCTGAGGTATGGAACAATATGTGAGACACGTTGGAGATAACTCTATATGGCTCCTTCGTATGGAGTTTTTATGCGATCTTATAGTAGAGAATACTAATTAGAAACGACCATAATAATCTTTTTTTTTTTTTAATGTACTATTGATACCAAGATCAAAGAATAATAAAAAATTGAAATGCGTATAACTTTCGGATTTTTCCTTATGCTTTGTTTGTCGATCTTTGCATTGTTTATTTTGGCTTTGCACCTCAGCGACTTTTCTAAGTTACTTTATATTCACATCTTACTGCATTAATACTTTATACTATAATATATAAAGTTTATAGCGAACGAGCCAGCGAGAGAGGCTGCTAACCAAATTTATTGATTTATGTAATATTGCGGTCTGTCATTAATTTTAATGCGGGTACATTAATAATAATGACACATTACATGTTTCATAAATTTATAATCATACCTAGGTCACGATTTTTTAGGTATTCATTTGTGCCCCACGCAACAGCAAGTTTCCAACACTTAAATTTGATTATGGCGGTCTTATCGCTCTTTAGCGATAAGACCGCCTGTTGTCTACCGTTATTTATAAATTGTATTTATCTTGTTTCCTTTTGTAAACTTTTATTGGTGTGCAATAAAGTATTGTTGTATTGTATTGTATTGTATGTCCAGTTGCACGCGCTCTCGTGCTGCCTCAAGGCGGTGAGCACGGCGGACGCGGCCGAGTGCGTGGAGCGGTGCCGGCTGGCGTGCGGCGGGCACGGCTACATGCTGGCCTCCTCCTTCCCGCTCATGTACGGCATGGTGACCGCGGCCTGCACGTACGAGGGGGAGAACACTGTGCTGCACCTGCAGACTGCCAGGTTAGTGAAAGCCTAAAGCTGCCAAAAGCTAAAAGTCGCGTGGCGTCCATAGAATTACAATTTTCTCCGGCTCGAGCGGTTATGAACATACCTGCATATAAAGCGACACCTATAATGGCTCTTTGAAAAGCGTCCCCATCGGAAGCCAGTTTTATTAATAGTATCTGAAATTCGAGTTGTTTTTATTTAGAAACAGAATCATGGCCTTATTCGGAAAAGGATAAAGACCTAGTAAACGATGACGGTTTTTTTATAAAATAGTGTGTATCGAGTGAAGTCCGACGTCAGATTCCAAATCTGCAAAATCGAAAAGCAACTTCGTGACGATCAACGTTCGATCCGTTCTCTTCTGTAGGGTTAATATTGATCCATCGGCAAGGTGTTCATCCTCACACACTGGAGCTTAAATGGTCGAGAACTGTGCGGCTCCAGAGAAATTTCCTACCGCAAACGCTTTGGAATGAGCTTCCTGCCTAGGTTTTTCCCGGGGGCTACAGCATGCGGTTTTTAAAGAGGGGAGTAAATAGTTCCTTAAAGGGTCGGCAACGCGCGTGTGATGCTGCTGGCGTCGCAAGCGTCCATAGGCGGCGTAACTGCTTAACATCAGGCGAGCCGCATATTTGTTTGGCATCGTCGTAGTATAAAAAAATAATACCCACGATGTATTTTTACTGGGTAATTGATACCATATAATTAGTAGTGTATCTGTGTCAATGAGTGTGTCTCCGTAGATACTTGGTGAAGGCGTGGCAGCAAGCGGCGGGCGGCGACGCGCTCACTCCGACTGTGTCGTACCTCGCGGCCGCGCGCGCCGAGCGACGCGCGCCGGCCTGGGCCCGCAGCGTCGGCGGCGTCAGCCACGGCTTCCAGAGAGTGGCCGCCTGGTGAGAGCTCATACACCTGGTGCAGGCGTGGCAGCAGGCGGCGGGCGGCGACGCGCTGACTCCGACCGTGTCGTACCGAGCGACGCGCGCCGGCCTGGGCCCGCAGCGTCGGCGGCGTCAGCCACGGCTTCCAGAGAGTGGCCGCCTGGTGAGAGCTCATACACCTGGTGCAGGCGTGGCAGCAGGCGGCGGGCGGCGACGCGCTGACTCCGACCGTGTCGTACCGAGCGACGCGCGCCGGCCTGGGCCCGCAGCGTCGGCGGCGTCAGCCACGGCTTCCAGAGAGTGGCCGCCTGGTGAGAGCTCATACACCTGGTGCAGGCGTGGCAGCAGGCGGCGGGCGGCGACGCGCTGACTCCGACCGTGTCGTACCGAGCGACGCGCGCCGGCCTGGGCCCGCAGCGTCGGCGGCGTCAGCCACGGCTTCCAGAGAGTGGCCGCCTGGTGAGAGCTCATACACCTGGTGCAGGCGTGGCAGCAGGCGGCGGGCGGCGACGCGCTGACTCCGACCGTGTCGTACCGAGCGACGCGCGCCGGCCTGGGCCCGCAGCGTCGGCGGCGTCAGCCACGGCTTCCAGAGAGTGGCCGCCTGGTGAGAGCTCATACACCTGGTGCAGGCGTGGCAGCAGGCGGCGGGCGGCGACGCGCTGACTCCGACCGTGTCGTACCGAGCGACGCGCGCCGGCCTGGGCCCGCAGCGTCGGCGGCGTCAGCCACGGCTTCCAGAGAGTGGCCGCCTGGTGAGAGCTCATACACCTGGTGCAGGCGTGGCAGCAGGCGGCGGGCGGCGACGCGCTGACTCCGACCGTGTCGTACCGAGCGACGCGCGCCGGCCTGGGCCCGCAGCGTCGGCGGCGTCAGCCACGGCTTCCAGAGAGTGGCCGCCTGGTGAGAGCTCATACACCTGGTGCAGGCGTGGCAGCAGGCGGCGGGCGGCGACGCGCTGACTCCGACCGTGTCGTACCGAGCGACGCGCGCCGGCCTGGGCCCGCAGCGTCGGCGGCGTCAGCCACGGCTTCCAGAGAGTGGCCGCCTGGTGAGAGCTCATACACCTGGTGCAGGCGTGGCAGCAGGCGGCGGGCGGCGACGCGCTGACTCCGACCGTGTCGTACCGAGCGACGCGCGCCGGCCTGGGCCCGCAGCGTCGGCGGCGTCAGCCACGGCTTCCAGAGAGTGGCCGCCTGGTGAGAGCTCATACACCTGGTGCAGGCGTGGCAGCAGGCGGCGGGCGGCGACGCGCTGACTCCGACCGTGTCGTACCGAGCGACGCGCGCCGGCCTGGGCCCGCAGCGTCGGCGGCGTCAGCCACGGCTTCCAGAGAGTGGCCGCCTGGTGAGAGCTCATACACCTGGTGCAGGCGTGGCAGCAGGCGGCGGGCGGCGACGCGCTGACTCCGACCGTGTCGTACCGAGCGACGCGCGCCGGCCTGGGCCCGCAGCGTCGGCGGCGTCAGCCACGGCTTCCAGAGAGTGGCCGCCTGGTGAGAGCTCATACACCTGGTGCAGGCGTGGCAGCAGGCGGCGGGCGGCGACGCGCTGACTCCGACCGTGTCGTACCGAGCGACGCGCGCCGGCCTGGGCCCGCAGCGTCGGCGGCGTCAGCCACGGCTTCCAGAGAGTGGCCGCCTGGTGAGAGCTCATACACCTGGTGCAGGCGTGGCAGCAGGCGGCGGGCGGCGACGCGCTGACTCCGACCGTGTCGTACCGAGCGACGCGCGCCGGCCTGGGCCCGCAGCGTCGGCGGCGTCAGCCACGGCTTCCAGAGAGTGGCCGCCTGGTGAGAGCTCATACACCTGGTGCAGGCGTGGCAGCAGGCGGCGGGCGGCGACGCGCTGACTCCGACCGTGTCGTACCGAGCGACGCGCGCCGGCCTGGGCCCGCAGCGTCGGCGGCGTCAGCCACGGCTTCCAGAGAGTGGCCGCCTGGTGAGAGCTCATACACCTGGTGCAGGCGTGGCAGCAGGCGGCGGGCGGCGACGCGCTGACTCCGACCGTGTCGTACCGAGCGACGCGCGCCGGCCTGGGCCCGCAGCGTCGGCGGCGTCAGCCACGGCTTCCAGAGAGTGGCCGCCTGGTGAGAGCTCATACACCTGGTGCAGGCGTGGCAGCAGGCGGCGGGCGGCGACGCGCTGACTCCGACCGTGTCGTACCGAGCGACGCGCGCCGGCCTGGGCCCGCAGCGTCGGCGGCGTCAGCCACGGCTTCCAGAGAGTGGCCGCCTGGTGAGAGCTCATATACCTAAACCAATATCAGCTATACCATTGACACAAAGCTCGAACCACAAAGAAAAGGAAAGCTACTTGTAGTTTACCGGTCCGATGTTATGTCATGTATTTTTCGAACAACCTCCCAATTTAAAATGTCCCTAGACAATATGTGCGGTATTGTATGACACGATAAGCGAGGAATGCCATAGATCACTCAGTAAATTTAAGACAACACTATAAATACTCTCATGTATCAACATAAAGGCCTGGCCACGACATCACGCGATCAGCGGAGCTGCGAGCGGCGACCTTTCGCTCCCACATATGGCCGCCGCTGGACGCGCGAAGTCGTGGCCGTAACTTTTGATTTGTCCGCGCATCGCGACACCCGTCGTCTCACTTATTGTTTTATTTATTTTATAGCAAGATAGCTCTGTGCGTGGCGAACATCGAGAAGCGACAGCGCGCCGGCATGTCGTACGAGGACGCGTGGAACATGACCTCCGTGCAGCTCGTCAGCGCCTCTGAGGTACATGCGGCCACAAATCGCCCGGTGACAACCAAAACGCACTAAAATTTCTGTCACTACTCTTCAAACCCTCGTATCTAGTTTGTGGATTGATACTGAGATACGAGCGTTGTTTTAAGTAGGCATTTGTTACTTAGTGAGTTTTGGTTGTCAACAGACGAAATAGAACTGTAAACAATTACAATATTCATTTTTAGACAAAGTTTAAATATAAATTATAATTATTTACCCCCAGGCCCATTGTCGTTCGTTCATCCTGACGACTTACTTCGAAGAAACCGAGAAGCAAGTGAAGACCGTGTCGCCCGCGCTCCGGACCGTGCTGTGGCAGCTGGTGGAGCTGTACGCAGTGTACTGGGCACTTCAGCGTGTGGGGGACCTGCTCAGGGTGAGTACACGCGCTGTGGGCCGTGCTGTGGCAGCTGGTGGACCTGTACGCAGTGTACTGGGCACTTCAGCGTGTGGGGGACCTGCTCAGGGTGAGTACACGCGCTCCGGACCGTGCTGTGGCAGCTGGTGACCTGTACGCAGTGTACTGGGCACTTCAGCGTGTGGGGGACCTGCTCAGGGTGAGTACACGCGCTGTGGGCCGTGCTGTGGCAGCTGGTGGACCTGTACGCAGTGTACTGGGCACTTCAGCGTGTGGGGGACCTGCTCAGGGTGAGTACACGCGCTCCGGACCGTGCTGTGGCAGCTGGTGACCTGTACGCAGTGTACTGGGCACTTCAGCGTGTGGGGGACCTGCTCAGGGTGAGTACACGCGCTGTGGGCCGTGCTGTGGCAGCTGGTGGACCTGTACGCAGTGTACTGGGCACTTCAGCGTGTGGGGGACCTGCTCAGGGTGAGTACACGCGCTCCGGACCGTGCTGTGGCAGCTGGTGACCTGTACGCAGTGTACTGGGCACTTCAGCGTGTGGGGGACCTGCTCAGGGTGAGTACACGCGCTGTGGGCCGTGCTGTGGCAGCTGGTGACCTGTACGCAGTGTACTGGGCACTTCAGCGTGTGGGGGACCTGCTCAGGGTGAGTACACGCGCTGTGGGCCGTGCTGTGGCAGCTGGTGGACCTGTACGCAGTGTACTGGGCACTTCAGCGTGTGGGGGACCTGCTCAGGGTGAGTACACGCGCTCCGGACCGTGCTGTGGCAGCTGGTGACCTGTACGCAGTGTACTGGGCACTTCAGCGTGTGGGGGACCTGCTCAGGGTGAGTACACGCGCTGTGGGCCGTGCTGTGGCAGCTGGTGGACCTGTACGCAGTGTACTGGGCACTTCAGCGTGTGGGGGACCTGCTCAGGGTGAGTACACGCGCTCCGGACCGTGCTGTGGCAGCTGGTGACCTGTACGCAGTGTACTGGGCACTTCAGCGTGTGGGGGACCTGCTCAGGGTGAGTACACGCGCTGTGGGCCGTGCTGTGGCAGCTGGTGACCTGTACGCAGTGTACTGGGCACTTCAGCGTGTGGGGGACCTGCTCAGGGTGAGTACACGCGCTGTGGGCCGTGCTGTGGCAGCTGGTGGACCTGTACGCAGTGTACTGGGCACTTCAGCGTGTGGGGGACCTGCTCAGGGTGAGTACACGCGCTCCGGACCGTGCTGTGGCAGCTGGTGACCTGTACGCAGTGTACTGGGCACTTCAGCGTGTGGGGGACCTGCTCAGGGTGAGTACACGCGCTCCGGACCGTGCTGTGGCAGCTGGTGACCTGTACGCAGTGTACTGGGCACTTCAGCGTGTGGGGGACCTGCTCAGGGTGAGTACACGCGCTCCGGACCGTGCTGTGGCAGCTGGTGACCTGTACGCAGTGTACTGGGCACTTCAGCGTGTGGGGGACCTGCTCAGGGTGAGTACACGCGCTGTGGGCCGTGCTGTGGCAGCTGGTGACCTGTACGCAGTGTACTGGGCACTTCAGCGTGTGGGGGACCTGCTCAGGGTGAGTACACGCGCTGTGGGCCGTGCTGTGGCAGCTGGTGGACCTGTACGCAGTGTACTGGGCACTTCAGCGTGTGGGGGACCTGCTCAGGGTGAGTACACGCGCTCCGGACCGTGCTGTGGCAGCTGGTGACCTGTACGCAGTGTACTGGGCACTTCAGCGTGTGGGGGACCTGCTCAGGGTGAGTACACGATAGTACGATGAGAGTGTAAGGGACACGTTAATACGACGAGAGTCTCAATCTGACGTATAATACGAGGAGGGTCTCAATGTTTCACTGTAAAACAGCGAGTCTCACTTTATCTATTTATTTAACCCCGACAACTGTTTTAATATTACTTATATATTTTCATAGGAAAATGTTAAGTAAAAAAAGCTTGTCCAAATTATTATGGACGGTAAGGGACACAAAAAAGTCGTATTTGTCGTATTGAAATTAAACTTTGCATGAAAAACTTTCTTTAAAAAAACTTATTATTGTTTCCCGTCACCAGTTCACATCGATCACGGAGAACGACATCGAGCAGATGCAGACCTGGTACGAGGAGCTGCTGATCAAAATTCGGGTCAACGCCGTCGGCCTCGTCGACGCCTTCGACATCAAGGATGAGGTGAGATTAACACTTCACATCTCTATTTTTCGTTTTAATATAAACATTTGGTTTACCATAGCAGACGTTATAGCCTAGCAAATGCCGGTCTGGCCCAGGTAGGGGCGCTAATAACAGTTTTCATATGGCAATAATGTGCATACGTCATATATTTACATTATTAAAATTCATTAGCAATTTGTCATTAACGAAATTTAAAACATTCTTTACCGGAACTGCTGCTCAATCCTTCGTTTTTCTTGCGAAATAAATACTGAATCCTATTGAAAAAAAACTTGGCTTTCATCATTGTGGATAGTTTTGGCTTTATTATGCAAAAAATACTTGAAATTTGCATCAGTGACATTCACCGACTTTCAACGTCATCAGTTACCAAAAATTTGTCGTTATCAGTAAAACAAATTAGTACAGTCGCCATCAGATATATCGCAGCATATAAGGCGTTCATAAATATCTGAACACGACTCTTATTGCCTGGGCGTTACAGTACATGTTCAGATATTTATGAACGCCTCTTATGCTGCGATATATCTGATGGCGACTGTACAACTAAAAATCCGCGATATGACGTGGGTTGAAAAATGCCCTGTGGGGCTATACTTACCAACAGTTATTATCTGTTTACGACCTTAAGCTAAGCATTATTATTATTTATTATTATAGCATTATGATTATTTTTATAAATCACATACATCATTTCATACATAACCCGGTCAAAACCGCTATAAAAAATGTTACAATATGACATGCCATTACACAGAATTTTAACCACGGTCAGTTCCCGGTTTAGCTAAGCATTGAAATGCAGCTTTCCCAATCGGTTCATCGACCGAACCACAGTCAGACACTGACAGTTTCAGACAGATAGATAAAGTGTTATCTTTCGCCAGATCCTCCACTCAGCCCTGGGCGCGTACGACGGGCGCGTGTACGAGCGGCTGATGGACGAGGCGCTCAAGAGTCCGCTCAACGCTGAACCCGTCAACCAGAGCTTCCACAAGTACCTGAAGCCATTCATGCAGGGGAAACTGTGATCTAACCGCGATTTATACAACACAAGAAAATAGTAGTTTCATAATTCACTATATATAGAACAAATATGAAATCGGACAATTGACGTATTTCAGCACCTAACCGTGATTTATACAACACACAAGAACATAGTAGTTTAATAATTCACTATATATAGAACAAATATGAAATCGGACAATTGACGTATTTCAGCACCTCTGACAGCTATAAAATATGGTCAGATAGTTGACAACATTACATATTTTTAAGAGTACAATTTTTTTTTATTACCTAATGTAATCACTGTTTTTATATTTTTACTGAGATTACGATTATTTTATTATCATAAATTTATTAACATTTACTCATTCTAAAATGCAGTAACTCCAAAAGTATGACACAACGGAAAGGTTACTTTAGTGTGTGTATTTATTAAAAGAAACTAATGACGTTTTGGTTGACATTGTTGACAGCTAATTTTTTTCGCGGATAGGTCAAAGACGACAACTCTATCCAGGCATTAGTGGTCGTAGATTTTGGTTATTTTATGCATTTGTCTTATATTTGTTTACATACAGCAAAATGAATTTATTTAAATATTTTAACGTGTACACGACACAAAGCTCTCTCGTCCTCTATATTAATTTTCATCTGTTAGAAATATGAAATGTTGTCTATTGCAAATATCCCTTTCCAACTTATATAATATTCTTGCTAGGAGAAGATCAAAGTTACTGATGAAGACTTTGTCTTCTCACATAAAGGTAGAAGTGAAACCGAACAAACATACGTATGTAAATAAAGAAATCATATTTTAGAGAAATTCTTAAGAGGTGCAATATTTTATACACAGACAACTTAACCCTATAGACCCCACTTCATAAAACTTTCTCTAGTATCTCATGTTGCCAAATTGGCGGGGTGAGGAGGGCAACAAGTGCACTGTGATTGGCTAGTTCAAGGTCAGCGAGAAATGACGCATGCGGTATAAGATGCGCGCCATTTTTGATAGTGATGGGACACAGTCGAAAAAGAAACTGCAGAAACCAGACATTATTGCTAACGGAGATGTGGTTTGAACCGCTTGAGTTTCAATCTATAAATCTAAATGAATACTTTATCGCAGCTGAAACTTCCCGCCATATAACTAAGGGTGGTGGTACACTTTTCTTTATTAAAAGATTGAAATCTGATTCAACATTGCACACTCTCGATGCAGATGTATGTTGATAATATCGAAAAGGAATGAGAAATGTGTGGTTTAAGCGTAAATATAGGTCAATTAAAACTCCATGTAATTGTTCTTTACAGATGTCCTCAGTCAAGTGTAAAATCATTGCTCCATACTATCACAAAAAAATAATTTTAGATTTAAGCACCATTAAAAACACGAACGTAGTAATATTATGTGGCGACTTTAATATTGATTTTTCAGACCAAAAGGTGTCGATACTAAGGAATTGTTAAGTACAAATATTTCGCGAAGCATAAAATGAAGCCAACAACGGACTACAACAAAAACAGCTTCAACAATAGATAACTTTGTTACTGATAGCCAGGACATTTCAAAGGCTTTGGTAGACCTAACTCATTTTCTTACCATGATGCCCAGATAATATACTTAAATAACAATACAGCTATAAATAACTTCAATGCCGTACAAAATGCTCACAAATGGAGAAGGTTCACAAAAAATTAAAATATATGCTTTACAAATGCACTCGAATTGCTATAGATTGCTCGGATATTCTTAATAGTTTGAACATCAAAGTACAGCTTTTGAATTTTTATGACATTTTAAATAAACTACCTAATGGGTATTCTATAAGAACTACGCGTATTATAGCTAGTGGTGTCAGAAAAAGTTACAGAACTAAAAATATATATATATATTAAATGAAGAAATAAATATGATGAAAAATTTAATAGGTACATATTTTAAACTATACCAGGAGTTTTTAAGAAAGTGCTTGCAACTGTTAAAAGTCTTTACTTGAAAAAAACTAAAGCGATAGCACGCTGTAAATTAAAGACTATCTGGTAACTGGTTAAAGACACCACTGGCAACACTTCTGTAAATTCGAAAATAAAACGTGATGACGATATAATAACTACCTAATGGCAAACCATTTTTAATCAGAATCAGAATATTATTTATTGCCTTAAAAAAACTACTACTAATTATTATTAAAACTACTTCTACTATTAATTATTAATTTCTTAAGTCTGGCAAAGTATGCAGCACTAGTGACAAACGGAACGATTTTACAAATTATCTTGAAAAGAAGAAATTTCATAACACAAAATCAACGTTTATAAAAGCTATAACGGAGTGCGTAATTATAAAAATAATAAAAATAAAACAAATTCATACGGTCTTGATGGTATACCGGCTGCAATATTGACATTTTACGTATACCACTGTGCAACATTTTCAACGAGCATATTAAAGCTGGGGTGTACTCCTGATGTACTTAAGGATGCTAAAGTAATTCCCATATTTGAAAAAAGGCAGTCCTTCGGTAAATACCTTAATGACAATTCATATCTTTCTAATAGACAATACGGTTTCTGTAGAAATAAAAACACCTGCTATAACTGGACTTGTATCTGAAACTCTTAACAACATAAATCAAGGTATGAAATGTTCAGGCATCTTCTATGACTTAATCAAAGCGTTCGATTGCAATGATTTTGGTTGCTCAATTTCTATTACTTTGGTTCTTGAATGTCGATCTAGAATTTAATTTTTAAGTGGCATAATCATAAACACATTTCCAAGAAATCAGCAAGTGCATGTTACTCCTTAGAGACATTATAATAGGTATGTAATAACTCTACACTTAAGCCAGTGTATTTTGCATATATGTCGAAAGTATAATTGGCTACGGGATGGGATATAGGAGGCCTGAGAAAGCAGTAATGATGAGAATAATGTTTTATATTTACAAAAGAAATGTAGAAGGTTGATAGAGGGATACTTTCCAGATACTCATAGGCTATTTCTAAAAAAAACTATTCTATTCATAAAAAAATCGCATTTACCCTGTAATCTCGCTGCACATTTGTCATTAAAAATCCAACAAGCAAACAAAAAATGGAGATTTTTTCGGAAGATTAATTAAGTTTTCATCAAAATCCGTTCAGCCGTTTTCACGTGATGCGCGGTCATCAGACAAACAGATAAACAAACAAACGGATAAAAAGATAAACAGATGAAAATTCTAAAAACTTTTGGAACGTGTTCTGTTATCGATTCTTAGTATCCCCCGCCAACTTTCTTTCGAATATCTTCCATGTACAGACTTTCGAGCCACTTCAGCTTTATTTTATGTAATATGTATCGTATTTATCCAGGATATTAAGTAGTCTTTCTCCAAGATTACAATTATCTGTTTTCAAAAATTTATCGAAATTCAGCAGTTTAGACATTTATGGTTTCATAATTGTACATTTATGTACTTAACATACATTTCGATTATTCAATAATAAAAAAAGTTTATCTTCTATAAAAAGTTCAATATTGTTTAACGGGTATCGGTTACGTACCTACGTAAGTGTAATTAATCAATCACATCACTACTAAAAACACTGCAAAGGTAGACAAAGACGGAATTACAAAATTAGCAAGTGAAAGTAAGAGACAGTGGACAGTTGACACAAGACATCAACGCGTCGCTAGGTTACCAACCTACATTTATAACTTATTACATTATTTGTAAAATAGTAAAATATAGCTCATTTGTGAAATGAAATCCCATAGTTTTGAAGACTAGATGTTTTGCTGCATTTTCCATACAATAAGGCATATTTAGAACACTTTATAAGCCAAGTAAGCAGTGGAATATTGCATGTTACTTCGTCAACAGTCAACCGCGAACTAAGAGAGCGTTTGGGGGCGTGGTGAGCGCTTCTTATTTGTTGAGCTTAAGCTTGGCTCACCCGGGCGCCCTTATAAGCGGGGTCTATAGGTTAAGTGGTCTGTGATTTTATATTATACGAAAGATGAACTGAATCGCTATAGAGAAAATATATTTTATTTATAAGTAGTTACATAATTTTAGGTGGTGGATGTTGAACATTCCTTAAAAGTGACTGTCCTATAAAAATATATATTGTATAAAATAAAATACAAGCAAGGAATAGGCAGTCGCTTTAATTGGCTAAGAGATTTATCATGAGATTTTTAAATTTCAATAAAATAGATTTTATATTATTTTCGTATTCTGCTGTTTGATTTCAATAAGCAATCCTTTCCCATACCATATAATCAAACTGTGTGATCTCTTTTTGCATAGTTTTCAAAATAAACCAAGTACTGATCTAGGGTATAAAGTTTGACTAAGTATCGAATTTTCACAGAACATATAAAAAAAATAACTGTTTATTTCTTTTAAAGGCATACATTTTGCAACTGCCTACTGAGCCCACGGTCCTGGGTTCGAATACCGGCCGGCGCAAATATTTGTGTGATGAACTCGAATATTTGTTCCTAGGTCATAGATTGTGTCTATCAAAAAATATATATGTATATTTATTCGGATTTTTACATTCGTGTCTTTAGTGGGTTTCTAGGTAGGTAGTATGTATATCGTCATCCAGTGCCCATAACACAAGTTGTAGGTAAAGCTTACTGTGACTAGATTGATCTGTGTGATTTTACATAGAAAACTATCGTGAGTCTCAGACATATTAAAATACTTAAACGGGTTTACTCACGTCGTAGAAGTCGAATAACGCTCGACATGTTTCGAATCGGTACGCGATTCATCATCAGGAGAGACGACCAGTCGCGACGGCGGACAATCGAACACTGCGGGCACGCGCCCTGTCCGCGCGGCTGCTCGACGCGGGTGTCACCGGCGGAGGCGCAAAACTACCCTCATCATCACGCACAATGCCAATTGTCGGGTTGCACACAACACTCACTACGTCATTTGCTAAGGTCTCGTCCACACTAACCACCGATGTAGTATCCAAAACCGTCCTCCAACTAGGGGGCACTGACCATCCACAATCTCGGTTAAAATTCAGATGACGACTAATTTCGATAGCCTCCCGTACTTTCCGCGGAATGGAAAACTTTTCTCTCGCCAGCACAGTTACCTTATCGAAACGAATATAGTGAGACGTATCCGAATTCAGTGAATGTTCCGTCACTGCAGAACCCCGGGTATCCTGATTTTTCATACTACGTATGTGTTCAGTCACTCTTGTGGAAATGTTCCGGCCAGTCTCTCCTATATAGTTCTTCCCACAGGAGCACGGAATCATATATACGCCAGGATTACTTAAGGGTTCCTTATCTTTGGGGGAACGCACCAACTGTCTGAGCTGTATCTGTGTGATGTGAGGTTGTCCGATGATTTATTTTATTATTCACTGCACATGTAAATTAACGACTGTGTAATAATAACTTAAAATGTTACATCAGATAAAACTATCCTTCTCAGTATCTCATCATTTTTATGAGAGAAATAGCTCAATTATTATAATTTTACCATCGTGTCCAGATCGTGTCTGACGATACCGTCAATGAAGCCATATAATATCGGTAATTATGTTGGGTTGTGGTTTTGCGTGAGATGGAATTTTATATTTATTCCAAGAGACTTTGACCCTACTAGTTACCGTGGAAACATACATATGAATAAATTGATGATCCTGAACTGAAGGCTCCTTATCCGTTCAAAAATGCTGATTTACACATTTTTCTCTATGATCAAACATGTTTTTTAATATATTATTAATGTTACTACTAGTCTGAGCTTATAACAGTTATAACAGATTATTTGGTAGCGATTTATTGGTAGGTATATTTTTGAAACCTACATTTTGAACTTTTCCTTGATAATTTTTGTTTCAAGAACTACTCGAAATTGACAAAATTCACGCAGAAAACAGTTTTTACAACTTTTTTACGACTGCACGCAATAAAAGCATGAAATAGCTATGTTACTTTCTAGAACCCAGGGACAAGTATTATTCACTTCAAAAAGTTGGTAGAATTTATCAATATGTCTGTCATAATATTAAAACATAAATTCAAGGGGAATATGGCCTCGTATATTAAAAAAATGATTCACGTCAGCCTTTTTCACTCACGTTCAATGGGAAACCAAATAATTATGAAAGAGATAAATAAAAACTGGCTGCTCGTAGTAATCTATTTGTATTAGTCATTCCCTCGACAGGTGTAGTATAAAATGATGGGTTGTCGTTGTTGTCGGCACAGTCCATCAGCATGGCTCGCATAGCAGCGTTTTGCGCACTAGGGCTTCTAGTGTGTGTCTACGCGGCTCCAGGTAAAAAAATTTTTTTTACGCTACCATAGGCCAATAATTAAAGACACCCAAATGTGCCAATGCCTATACAGTGACGCGCGCCGCAGACCTTGTAGACGAAGCCAGAGAGGTCTAAGCCCTATACATTACGTATGGCACTTAGATCTGTCTTTACACTAATACTATCCGTTGAGCTACCAGGAAACTTTCTTTGTATAGACGTGGGCAGTTTCATGAGACTATTTGGTCCATGGTCAATATGTATTCTCCTTGATGTGATTGATACTTTTAAGGTCAAAGTGAACAAACTGCGTCTCAGTAAGCGGGCTCCATCACATACCTTGTCTTCACTTTTGTTCAAAGAATAGTAACAGTACAGTCAGTAGTAAAAGCTAGTCACACTTTTTTGTGACTGAAACTTTTAGAAATATTCACCGTTACAGGTTACAGTCGCGGCAGCAACGATGGAGAAAAGGGCAGCGATGATACAACTAGAGATGGGAAAACTGATGAAAGAGACAACCATGCCTTCGATATTGGTGGAGGTGATAAAGGCAAAGAAATCAATAAAGGCAATGAACATACCGAAGGTGCTCAAAGCACTAAATATAGCGATGGCGCGCGAAGTAATGGTAACATCTATGCTCTGGACAATCTCGAGGTGGTAAAACAAAAACCTAGAAGTGGAGTTCTATTCGCTCCAAAAGACGGTCAGGACAGCATCGAAGATGAAAATAAGGGAGGTGAAAACAGCCACGGCGACTCAGCTGGGCCTGAAAGAGGGAGTAACAATGGTGCAGTTAAGAATAGCGAAAAGAGCAACGATTTAAGTCCCAAGGGAAATAACTATGAATCAGGGCATGGTGATGTAAATGCTGGAAAGGAAAACGCTAGCCGATACAAGCGTGATGAATCAGAGGACAAGGGGAATGAGGGCGGTGGAGGAGGTGGGAAAGGCGGCGATGGAAATGGAAAGGGAGGCGGCTCAGGTGATGGGAAAACCGCCGGAGGGAATGGTGAACGCCACCGAAGATCTCCTGGCGGGTTCAACTTCAAGAGTAAAGGCGGTAAAGGTGGAGGCGGAGGTTATAGCGGTGGTGGGGGAAATGGCGGTGGCAGGGGATGTGGCTGTGGCAGGGGGCATGGCGGTGGCGGGGGATATGGCAGTGGTGGGGGATATGGCGGTGGCGGGGGATATGGCGGTGGCGGGGGATACGGCGGTGGCGGGGGATAGTCGATTGTAAAAAGTGTTAGCTAACTGGCAGAAGTTACGTGCGTTGGTAATTAATTATTCAAAATATTGCAGTTTTTTTTTATAAACCTACGTTATAAATTATTATCAGTTTTTTTTATTCCAGTCCCCATCCCAACTTTTTCCCCGGTGAAAATCTAAGTTTGACAGAAGGTACAGATATAGTGCATAATCTTTCGCCATCGCGTTTTGTCGGGAAAGCACATATTCATTAAAACGCTAGTAGCATAGACCATAAGGTGGCTAGTAGATTCGCCCCATGAACGGTCGCTTAATGCTGAGCGGATAGGTAATGGACGAGTTAATATGTCTCAAGGCCACGTGGTCGGCCGATGGAATCGGCCACGGCTGGCAGCCACTTAACTCTCCTGACGCAGTCGGTTAACAACAATCGCAATGTCATCTTGTTACCAGCATTTCCAAAGAGCATTTCAGATGAAACAATACGCAAAAACATAAAAGAACTCAATACCGCTCGGGAAAAATAATAAAATAATTATTATAATTTGAATCGATACGTCACATAATCGACTCTATAAGAAAAAAAATACCGGTATAGAAAATCTTACTTCACAACACTAGCGATCGAAAACTACTCATTCATTTCATTTATGCCATTGTCACTGTCATTGTCACCTCAAATTCCTCAAAATTGTCTTTGCTTGCCTTGCCATTCAATATTTTGATTGCGAATTGTGAACCGTAGTAACTGTGTTTATTTACTATTAAGTGAAAATAATATTTTACATAGTTATGAATTCGAATATGGAGAAATGGACTAATAGCTGCCGTGCTTGCCTGTCTACATCAGAGTCTTTCACATACTTCTTGTGTGATAATATATCACCCGAAGTTTATTGGTTTTGCACTTCTTTAGAGGTTTGATTTTTATATTAAATAGTAAAAATATACCGTATGCAAAGCAAGTATAATGAGAAAACATTGTCCATGAAACTGATTATTCGTTTTATCTATTACACACATATTGATTTCATACATACGCTGATAGTAGCTGGTTCCATACCAATATTTTTACAGTAATATTTTTTTTTAATAGTTATAAGTTTATTGATAATTATGAACTAAACATGTTGGTATATGTTAATTTTAGGTGAAGGAAGATACACTTCCTAAGTCACTATGCAATGGTTGCTATGACTTACTTACAAAATTTTCGGAGTTTAAAAAACTATGTATAGAATCAGAAAACATACTGTATACCATTTTAAAGAGTGCCGAATCAGATAATAAAAATTGTCTGAATTTAAAAACTGAGCTTGATGAGGATATATATGTGAAGAAACTGGAAGCTAGTGATGTTCTGGTCAAAACAGAAGATCTGGATAGCATTGGTAAATGTTTTTTATGTATGTTTAGTATACCTACTTACCTGTTATAAATTTTTGAGGATTTATGTTTTTGTGTCAAATCAGTTTAATTAAATATGTAATCAATAATTACCTTAAAACCCAATATATGTATATATAAATTATTATTTTCAGGTGATTTAGACACAGATTTTTGTAATGATACTTATGAAGAAGAAAATGCACCACTTTACAAACCCAATACAATGTAAGTATTCTTTTTTTATTCTTGTATTAATGTAAGTGTGTACATATATTAAACTTAATAAGATTATTTGAAAACAATTTCATTTCATAAACCTAATTACTGGGCTAATTATGAATGTATTAGATTTATTTTGATTATTAAAATGGTTGCATAAACTATTAAAGCTTCATTCAATTTCAGAGCACACAATCCAGGGCCTAGAAAGAAGTATGCGAAGCCGGTGTTAAAATTAAAGAAAGTCAGAAAAAGGTTTCATTACACATGTGAGTTATGTTACAAGAAGTTTGGCTTTAGAGAGCGTTTTGAAGCCCACAAGCTGGAACATGAGGGGAAAATAGTAAGTACAATATCAATTTACAAAATATTAAACTGTACAATGAGATTTTTGTAAAGAAAGATACGAAAAAATATGTGATTCTCAGCCATGAGAATTTTGCAAGGTGTATTTTGAGAGGGGGGCATCGCATGGGTGCATCCCCTTGACCCTGTTGCGAACACGTATTGAACCCTGTCTTATTTCAGTCTGGTGGGTTTTATAAAAACAAGCACAATTGAATACCAAAATGTATATATTCCAGACATCAATATACTGTGTCCCATGCAACAAAACCTTCACGACCTGGGGCGGGCTGAAGCGTCACAACGACTGTGAGCACACTAGACTGACCCTCGAACAGCTGACATGCCAGTTGTGCTCCAAGGTGTTCAAGAGCCCGCGGACTCTAGCCATACATCGCCGAACCCATGGCGAGAGGAAGCTGCGGATATGTGACATTTGCGGAAAGGGCTTCAAAAGCGATTTAACTTTGAAGGTAAGATTACTCAACTGACCCTCAACCAGTTCTGCCGTGATTTTTTAAAAGCCCGCCTTATGTATACAATGTCTATGTAGAAGACTGCCTTTTAGTGAATGACGGCAGAGTTGACAAGTTGTGATCCTAGGTCCTAGGTGTTCAAGACCCCGCGCACACTGGTCATACACCGTAAGACCTGAGGAAGGTGGAGATATATTATACAAGGAGGCGCCCGCAACTTCGTCCGTTTAGTTTTTTTCTTTACCGTAGACGGGTATAGACGGGTAAAAAGTATCCTAAAGATGGTTACATCTTTGGATGTCCAGCTATCCCTGTACTAAAATTGGTTAAAATTCGTCCAGCCGTTTTGACGTGATGCGAGGACAATGGAATTTATGACCAACAGATGGCGCCAGGCTGGCATGGCGCCGCGTGCCCGTACAAAACAAATGTCGATCCTGCATCACGCTAATAAGGTTTTTCCTGAAATCATGACACCTCCATAGAAAACTGATTTTCAATACAAATCTAGAATTTTATAATAGAAAGGCATTCATAAGGGATTTAACTTTGAAGGTAAGATTAAAGGCCTCTATATGGACCAATCGGGCTCTGCGCATGCCGTTCCGGCTTCTTAGCTTTGACCAGCAAACTGACCTTTGTTATAGTTTTCACAAGCCTACAACGGCTACAACCCAACTGACTTTTATTTTAAGGCAAAAGGCTAAATTCAAGTTGCAGTATAAAATGGTAATTTACTGCTTATACTGCAAATCAAACGTGTCTGTTACTTTATCAACTAATTTCTATTTTCAGTCTCACCTAGAAACGCATATAGAAAACCGTGAGCGACGTTACACATGCCAACATTGCGGAAAGAAGTTTCTCAGTAAAAAGACGTGCGCGTCCCACGCGTCGAGGCGCCACAGCGACCGCCGCTACATCTGCCACCACTGTGACTACCCCTTCACTGATAAGAGCAACCTCGCCAAACACGTGCGGATCCACGAAGGGAAGCAAAAGCTGCACAAATGTGATTTATGCTTGAAAACATTCGCAGCACACTCGTCTCTAGTCATCCACAAAAGAATCCACACTGGTGAGAAACCTTTTTCATGCAGCTATTGCCCGAAAAGTTTCTCCAATAAACGCATGTTGGTGGACCATCACAGGATACATACGGGGGAGAAGCCACACAAGTGCGCGGTCTGCGAGCAGAGCTTCACGCAGCGCGGGACCATGAAGCGGCATATGAAGGTGCACCAACGAATCTGTACCTAAGAAGGATGAAGTAGCCTTTTCAAAGTCAGTGCTGTATTAAAGTAATCAATAACAATAAGCGCGTGTTGGTGGATCGTCACAGATACATGCTGAGGAGAAACCACACCAAGTGCGCGGGCTGCGTGCAGAACTTAACGAAGCGCGGGACTATGAAGTGGCAAATGAAAGTACATCAACGAATGTGTACATAAAAATAATGGAGTGGCTTAATGAAAGTCAGCACTGATGTAAAGTTAGTCTAGATAAAAATCAGCTAATAAGAAGTATTTATTTCACTTCGACTTGCAATGTTTTTTTTAGATTCGCGAGCAGTTCAATCTGACTTCAAAATGTTACTTCCAATAAAAAACAGATATGGCATCCGCAGCTTATACAATACGACTTGTCATAATACTAAAGTTGATTACGAATTACAAGTATAATAACGAAGAATAAGTTAGATGTTTTATGATCTAATTAATGTATTTTAAAAGTATAAGATAAATCGTCGTCCAGTACTCTGTAGTATGAAGAGTTACTTAGTCGCTAGATCGATTTGCGTAAGATTGTCCCAGATTATTTATTTATATGCGAGAAATAAATATTTACAGTGGTTATACTGACTTTATACTTAACATCTTTTTCACTAAACTAAGATTCAAACAAATATTTTCCTTAAAAGAACTCTTTTTTTAAGTTTTGTCACAGGCATATGATTTGTCTCGTTTATTTGCGAGGTGATGAGTGATACAGAGGTTTGAATATACACCACCATAATAATGTGAAGGAGCTCATTGACTTATTGCTCTTATAATATGAACGATTAAAATAAACAACCTAGGAAGTGCCTTCGGTGAATTCAGTCATTGAATCGTCTGCAGTGGAGGAGCATGGCGATAAAGTGATTCGAAAGGAAGTGGGACTGCAAGCGTCATGTTCGCTTTTCGGCCGATGGAATTGGTCACGTCTGGAAGCTATTTAACCATAAAAGTATTATGCCCACAACATTACTCTTTGTTGAAAAACCGGCACAGGAAACGAATCAGTACATCCCTACTTCATTCTAATATATAATGAAATTCATTCATTCATTTCATTCAAAAATAAATAGCTGTCAACTGTCAATTTTGACAAATGACAAGTTTTGTTTACTTTTCTCGATGTTTATTTAAAAAGTTAATTATTGCTATATTTTACGGAATGGATAAGTGGAACTATACATGCCGTTCTTGTTTGAGCACAGCAGAATCTTTCGCATATTTTATTTATAAAGACATATCTGCAGAAACATATTCATTTTGTACATCCATTGAGGTATGTTTATTCTTCTATTTATCTTATATGTTTGGCATACCAATACTTTCCAACTAGTTATTTACTAACTTAAAACCGCATACAACATACAGCCTAGTATAATATAAAATATTGATTGTCTTTAAATTTTAGGTCAAATACGATGAACTACCAAAATCTCTATGTAGCAGTTGCTACCACCTCCTAAACAAGTTTTCAGAATTTAAAAAGACGTGTATTGAATCGGAAAACAAATTACTGGGATTTGCAAAAAATATAATTGTGAAAAATGAACCTATTCCAGAAGTAAAGTTAGAAATAAAGGATTCTAGAGTTGAAGATGCTACAAAAGAGAGTAATAACGAATTTAAAATTACAGGTAATACAATATGGTTCCAGTAGCACTGGTCATCACAAATCAACTGACTTTTGACTGATTTGGTAATCATAAACCTGTCAATGACCTAGAGTTAGCTTTTTTAAATATTATTGTAAAATTATGTGATTTAAAATAAGTTAAAGTTAAATGGTACACTCAATGGTGGCTTTATGAGGGGGCCAACCGGGCGGTCACCCAGGGCACTGGCTTCTAAATAGCATTTTATAACCAGTTGCAGGATTCCTAGTGTGCCTCATAATGACATACTCACCTGGGCACCTGAATGCCTAAGTTCAGCCCTGAGTACATTTTATGTTGTGTGTGACATGAAGTGAAATTATAGAGTTGTTCAAAAGTTTTAGTATAATTTTTGATAAGGAAATGTTCTGAGAAATATAAATAACCTGGATTAAAAAAAACCTGGTTTTTACTTCCAGACCGAAATTAAATATTTATATTAAAACATAGTAAATTTTTACTTTGTTCATATTGGGTTATTTTTTTCAACTGTTTGTGTGCAACTTATTAAGTATCAGTAATATCAGTATATAGTTCTCATTCTTAATGAGATAAAAATTGAGTTATACATAGAATCACTGCCTGAAAGTGATCAACAGTTTTCATTGTTTCTTATTTTCAGGTGCAGCAAAAACAAATTATGCAAATAGTTTTGTAGTTAAGGACACATTCGCAAGGTAATATAACAGGCAAGGCTCTGACTAATCAATTTTTATTAAAGCAGTAACGCTAGCATAAACTAAAATGTTTTATGGGACCAACATGGAGATACTTCCTCTCAAACAATAAAGTAATTCTCCAAAACAGTTTCCTAGGTTCTGAGACATCAAACATAAAAAAATACAGATCTACATTTTTAAAGTTGGTTTAAAAAAAGGATTTTATACTGTAATGCAGTACAATATATATCTTCTATTAAAATAATCTATTTATTTTTAGCGTATTGCCTCCAAGCAAGCCCATAAAAAAGAATGTAAAGGCTGTGAAACGGAAAAGAATATACAACTTCAAGTGCGAGCGCTGTGAAAGAAGCTTTGCGTTTAAGGAACGGCTTGAGGGTCACCTGCTGGAACACGAGGGGAAAGAGGTAAGTACATATAGAGCAGTAAACACCCAACCTAGAAATGACACCATGACGGATTTTATCCGAAATAGATGCTTTCCTAGGGTTCGGTACCCATAGTGTGCTTACATTACAAGCTGTTACTAATCTTCCATTGTCTATTTGCCTGTTGGTCACAGCGCTGTATCTTTCCAACCTTAATAGGTATAAACTTGAAATTTTCTCGTAATAAATGTTCACCCATTAAAAGCAGCCAAAACAACAAACATAGTTTTTAGGGTCCAAAATGTTTGTGTGTGTGTGTTGCATAGAGTATAAAAAAAAAAATTAAAATTTCAGCTGTTTATTTCTTAAAAATTATTTTTAGTTTTACAGAGCTTAGAGAAAATCTTTAACTTATTAAGATTATAGTACTAAGCCTAAGCATACCACTAGGTATAGGCTCATAACCTATTCCTAGTAATATGTACTCAGAATACTAAATACACCTATGTATTTTTATGATTCTGTATTTTTATTATTTAACATGTTTTTGACTTTATTTATGATACCATCCATGACATGGGTGGGGAATCCATTCAGTGTATGAGGTAACAGGTTTGTCCATACTCTTTTACCATATATGTTAGTGCAGTGTATGTATTACTATGGCCATTATTAGTTCGCCTTTGTACAAATCAATTCTTATTTGCCTTTATGTATATAGATATATATATATATATCCTGACCGTTTTCGGCCACGGCGACTGCTTCAACTCCTCTGTTGGCGTTTGTGTGCTCTCATGTGGCTAACGTAGCCGATCTTGTTAATTAAGCCCCGTGAGCACAACGGGCACGAGAGAACACCATTATTATAATTATAGCTGATCACCGCTGGTGGTCGGGCTTTCAGCTCATCCCTCTTGTCGTCGAGTTCAGTACGTCGACGGAATTCAAAAACACTGGTGTGTTTCTTGACCAAAGATCTCCATTCAGGGCGGTTAGCGGCCTGCATCTCCCACTGTAGTGGCTCAATATCGCAACTCTTCATGTGGCGCTTAAGCACATCTTTATACCTGAGAAGTTGCCCGCCTTGCTTTCGCTTGCCTTCCTCCAACTCAGAGTAAAAGATGTGTTTGTGTATATACAATAGTGTTAACATACATACATACCTGCTCACATTCTAACCAGCGACTTAATCGCTACTGCTAATCGGGTACATTATATGATTACAGGCGCCAATACAATGCAAGACATGCAACAAAACCTTCAAGCACTGGAGCGGGCTGCGCTGCCACATCGAGTCTGTGCACTCGCTGCTGCCCTTCAGGGAGGTGACGTGCCCGGTGTGCTGCAAGGTGTACAAGTCGTCGTCCACACTTAAAGCGCACCAGCGGACGCATCAGAAACGGGAGCGGGTGTGCGAGGAGTGTGGGAGGACGTTTAAAAGTGACGTCACTTTTAAGGTGAGTGTTCCTCCATCCCGGCTACTGCTCAAGGTGTACAATGAGCTACAAGCTAAGGTGTAAATGGGCCATGCATTTGTGCAGCCCATATTACAATTCGTTGTCCACGTTCAAGGCGCACTAGCAGACGCATCAGAAACGGCAGCGGTTGTGGTAGAGTTCAAAAGTGATGTCACTTTTAAGGAGAGTATTAGGGTATTGTAGTCTACAATACCCGAATTGTAGTACTCTTCCATTCAGGCTATTGCCCTTCAAGGTGACTTGCCCATTTTGTACGTCCATGCAATCTTCACTATGAACTGCGAATTGCCTACTGTGTTGCCATATATAATTTTCTATTTAACCTAAAAAATATATCCTAGATTCTTAAAGTACCTAAAAATTATGATTGCCCTACCAATACACTGACTTGTTTGACGATTTATTCTGTAGGTACTCTATTCTCCTTTAAATTCTATAATTCATAGCGCGATACTAAGAGTACTTTTCTTAGTATCGCGCTATGAATTATAGAATTTAAATTACAAAACTTTTCAAAAAAAAAAAAAAGTTTAACCTAACCCTTTAATTCACAGAACCACCTAGAAACCCACATAAAGAACCGCGAACGCAACTTCACATGCGAGCACTGCGGCCGAAAGTACATCAGCAAGAAAACCCTCGCGAAACACGTGTACCGCCGACACACAGACAGACAGTTCATATGCAACTACTGCAACTACATCTTCACCGATAAAGCTAACCTCATCCGGCATATAATGCTCCACGAAGGCCGGCACCCTAAGTTCGAATGCGACGTGTGTTCCAGGCTGTTGACTTCCCAAGCTTCGCTAGTGCTTCATAAAAGGATTCACAGCGGTGAGAAGCCGTTTCCTTGCGCGCATTGCGGGAAGAAGTTTTCGGATAAGGCGGTGCTGACGGAGCACGAGCGCGTTCACACAGGAGAGAAGCCGTTCGCGTGCGCGCTGTGCGAGCTGCGGTTCGCGCGCCGCAGCTCCATGCGCCGGCACATGAAGGTGCACAAGTAACCGCACGGGTTGTGTATTAAGGAAACTGTTGCTGTTTTCATATCAATGTACACGCGGAACAAAAAGAAACGTGCGCCGAGTTATTAAGATGTGGAAATGTATATGAAACAAGGGAAAATGTGCATCGCGCTGTTGTAATATCAGTGTAACTATATTCTGCAAGTAGGCCACAAGGTCACTTTTACATGTCTGAGTCTACTGGCATTCCACAAGAGGAGACCACTGTTGAGAAGAAACGCCGAATAAAAATTCAACAGTCAGTAATTTTTCAGAAAAAATACTCAATTATTACACTTATATGAATTTAACCTAATTTGTACCTATCGTACCTTTGTACCTATATGCGTAATTGCGTATCAAGCTGTTCTGACATCAATATTCATACGAAATAAAAGAAAAGTTCATATTAAACTAAAGAAACCATGTATCGAATTGTTTTGATATCACGGCAACCAATTTCCCAAGCCTCAAGACCCATCGAAGAAAAGCCGTTTCCTGGCATTGCGGGAACAAGTTCTCATACAAATGATAAATAAACTCCATTGTAAAAACTCCTGTTAATGTACCTACCTTTTTTATTCACAAACTGACCGGCGATTGATCTCAGTATCACCTGATGGTAAGTGACTAACGGGTTCGAGGATGTAGCTTGCCGGTTCAGTAATAGCCTATTCACTCTTACCTTGAAGATACCCAAATTATAATTTTCTGGAAATACATACGATGGGAGTGAGTTCCATTCCTTAGAGGTTCGCGTTAGAAATGATGAAGCAAATCGCTTCTCGCGAATAAGTGGTAAACTGACAACATAAGGATGAAATCCGATGAAGAATTAAATCGTGCAATACCTTTGATAAAATATTGCCTTTTATCACTTTATTGCAAGTGTATTCATTCAACAACCTTGAATAGGCCCTCTTAATAATACTAAGAACCTTATACAGTCGCGGACAAATAAAAAAAAAATACGCAAAATTGGGATAACAAACAGAAACGGAGTCATGTTGGATAACACCATTTAATAATAAAATAAAATTGATATCCACATAACATTAATTCTTGATATTACAGTCTGACCAAAAAGAGTAGAAATTAAAAAGTGGCAATACTGTAGTGTCGTCCCTTCCTAATCAATCTAAGAAAACGGGGACGGCACTACAGTATTGCCACTTTTTAATTTCTACTCTTTTTGGTCAGAGTGTAATTCCATAGTCGCTTTAAGTTGCTTGATAGTGCCCCGTCAGTAAGAAAAGAAGTTAATCCTGACAACTGTCATTTCAATTTTCAACTGACTTCATAAAAGTACGAGGTTCTTAATTCTACTCTTTTTTTTAGTAATTATGAATCGATTTTGATTATTCTCTCTATGTTTGGCAGTTTATACTTCCCAGGTGATCTCATACATTTTATCAAAATCGTTTCAGCGCTTTTTGAGAAAATCAACAAATATATCGCCTGGTGACAGCCAAAACTCACTAAAATTTCTGTCACTGCTCTTCAAAACCTCGTATCTAAGTACATTGACACTAAATTTCGTATCTTTTATATCTTTTAAGTGCTTTCAAGTGAGTATTTATTACTTTGTCAGTTTTGGATACTGACGATATACCCATATCGCTCATTAACCCTTTGACCGCCAAAGACGGCAAATCACGTCATCGGGAATTCGTGCCACTGACGCCAACGACGCCTATTGACGTCAAAAATTTCAATGGTCAAAAACATGCTAATTCAAACCACTATCTGTGTTTTTCTCTGTTGATTTTGGAGCACTTTTTTTTGTTGTTTGTTTGTCGTCAGTGGCACGGTGGATTGCTTTGCCGCTTGGCGCTCAAAGGGTTAAAGTCGGTTATTTTTTGTGAAAAAGTGATTATTATATAACATGAAATCGTACCGGCGGGCACCATAGTTCCTTGATTTACAACGATTAGTTTATTGATTTATTGGTTCATGTCGAAAACAAACGGTAATCATTACTATTCAAAAAGTTCACATAATAAACCATTGATACAAAGATCAAAGCTCAAAGCCGGGAATCGAACCCGGTCCCTCTGGATTGCCAGTCCAGCGCGTTAACCACGGAGTATATGGAGATGGCATTCAGCGCAGTTTGTTCTAGCACCGCTGTAGCCGACTTTTACACGCACACAATTATATTCGTATAAAAATAAGGTTTTACAACAAACAGAAGTGAGTTGACATTGGCTGAGCTAATGTGTGCGATTTTCGTGGTCATACACTACTACGATCAACGTATCGAGAATTTTAGCCCTTATATGCATATCAGACAATGCATTTATTTTTATTATAACTTAAATAGAAATAAAATAAAAGGCAAAAGTAACTTTATGTTTCGGTACGACAAAGTCTCGAATTGACAAGAAATTGATTTACTACTTCCGTCAATTCGGTAGTGTCACTTTTGATATTAACGCTGGCAAAATATCACAAGGTTTTATGTTACAATTTTAAAACATTTAAAATTGAACCTTATCCTTGTAACACGGGGCTTAATTTTAACGACCCAGAAAATGTCATGTAAGCTCAGCCAGCGGTATGCATCTACTGATTCTAAAGGTTAAGGGCGTGATCAAATCAAAATAGTCGATATCGATAAAATAATAATATGTATAGGTTTATAATATAATGCATGTTGAAAATATTTATATTGTATGGTCGTAAATTAAATTATCAGACCTTTTAATTTTTGGCGACGAAATCAAATGGAAGGGTCATCTCAATCTTTCTATCGTTCAAAATGTTTACATATAGTGATATATGAATAATAAAAACATCACCTTACAACATTTGGGACAGGTAGTAGGTAAATTATAAACGGAGTAGATTTATTTATTTTATCATATAAAATGTAAACAAAATACATAAGGGACAATCGTACACAACTCGCCCTGACCTTATACTAAGCAATGCTTTTAATATCGGTACTTACTAGACGATGATATAAACAATATACTTATGTATATAAATACATACATACAATTAACATCCATAACCCAGGAACAAAATATTCGAGTTCATCACAGAAATATTTGCCCTTGCCGAGATTCGAACGAAGGACCGCCGGCTCAGTAGGCAGGTGCATAAAAACTGCGCCAACCTCGTCGTCAACTGACTAGCACGTTATTATATTATTGTGGATTAGCAAAACAATAATACTGTTTTAATCTAATAATTTTGTCACCCACTGCTATTGATTTCGCTGTATTACCTAATAAAATTACTTGTCTGAATTTAAAAAACCGGCCAGGTGCGATTCTGACTCGCGCACCGAGGGTTCCGTACAAACTTTCACTTATCCCATCTTAATTGGCCTGGTTGAGTTAAGTTTGCATCTGAAATGTATGGCGCCGCATACAAACGAGGTGCAAATACTTATAAAAATAATGTAATAATTAATGTAATTTAATCTGCAAATTCTGAGTTTTAGTTATTATTTTTGACATAAGTAACAAATTGAAATATGTAACAATCAAGTATTTGAATATTGTTTTATTTTGTTTGCATGCCTTTTTGGTAGAACATAAGCACCGTATACCTTTATCACCTAATTTATTACTATGTTCTTGCAATAAACGAATTTGAATTTGAATCAAACTTAACGCAACCAAGTTTTCCAAATAAATATGATTTACCTATTTATTTATTTAATTAATCTTTATTGCACAAAAGTAAACGTATCGTACAAAAGGTGGACTTGATGTTTGAAAAGGACTATTTTTTTGAGATTTTTATTAGTATTTGTAGTAAGTATGTGGCGATTTCAGATTTCTATAAGTATTCGTAGTACTTGCCAAATGTCATAGTTCTAGGTTATCGGGAAGTACCCTATCACTTTGATTCCCTTGAGAGTGTCGAAATGTACGTTTTTGGCGACATAAACGGCCGTATCTTTTTTTCACGTTAACGTAGAAGCTTGTGCACAGCTTTAAGGGACCCTAGACCTGAGTATATATACAAATAGTGTTAATTTCAACTCGATACCTCCACGCGTTCTCGAGATAAAGGGTCTTGACAGACAGACAGACAGACGGACGGACGGACGGACAACAAAGTGATCCTATAAGATTTTCGATTTTTCCGATTGAGGTGTGGAACCCTAAAAAACAAGGTGATAAAGTGTAAATTATATTATTAAAATGGGCAAGTTAGTATGAAACACGAGCGGCTCACATTAAAACCTCTATACAGAATATCGACAATTTATGGTTTAGGCTTGTTCCCCCGCACTAAATTGTCAGACGGACGTATACATTGCGTGCTCCTAAAGATGTTGCGTGAATAGTTGCCATGTCAAGCTAGTAATGTATAATTGTCATAATACACTGCAATATTTTACGAAATATTACAAAATACCGAATTTTATTACTTCCCAGTGAAATTAAACTGTATCAGGTATCTTTTTGAGTATGCAGATCTCGCCTGTGACGATTATAAAGGCCCAATTCGGCATATTTCTATTTTTTTGGCACATAATTACTCAAGCACGTTCGTACGGCAACTAAGTGACTGTTGACATCACGTTGACATATATTTGGCAATTTGGGCTAAAGATCGGTTACGCGTGCCCCGCCCAATACCCAGTCTATAGTATTCTTATGGTCTGTGGCGTTAACATTTCCGCTTTATTAAAATTGTGGTGTGTATCCACATTAAAAATATGAGACATTACATGTTTCATAGATTTGTAAGTTCACATAACGTTTAACACTATAATGAGTCCAATGAAGTAGTATGTGCTGTCCGCCACGGCACGCTAGCGCCGCCACTTGGCCGGCCCGCCGGTCACGTGTGGCGGTACTCGTAGTGCGCGGGCGCGAGCGGCGCGCGCTCGTCGCGCAGGTGACCCTGGGAAATACAAATGTTGACTTGCTACAAATGTATTATTTTAATTCTTATCTCACCACTTCCCGTTTAATTTGTTTTCTCCGCTACACAAAGGTTGTCTGGAAGAGATCGCTCTTTAGCGATAACACCGGCTATTGTCCACCATTGTTTAATTTAAGATTTCTCATGTAATATGTTTCTTTTTGGTGTGCAATAAAGTATTGTATTGTATTGTACAGTCGCGGAATGAAAAAAGTCCGTCACTTTTGGACCTATACACCATCACGTAAAGTCGAAAAGTTACCAACCTTTTCATTCCCTGACTATACATAAAAGATGTTAAACATCAGGTATATTTAAATATACAGGTTCAAAAGCCATGAAAATTCTCACTTCCTAGCCAAGGTAAAACTTTAAGACAAACCACGGGCGGTGAATTCGTAAAGCCCCAGATCGCATATTTATGGCCTTCGCCTTCGGTTCGGGCCACAAACACCTCATCGGGGATATGTACGAATTCACCGCCCTAAGTAAGTATGTAATGTGCTATAAATTCTTCGCTTCACTTTACGTTAGCAGACGTTACTCATAGGCGTATCAAGGGGGGGGGTGGCTGGGTGGGCCTTACCCATACCCACCCCAATATGATCCAGTGCCCACCCCAGGATGTTCGGTTACCCATATACATTCATGGCTTCATCTCATAGCTCTGAAAAATAAACTTAGATACGCCAATAGTTACTGCTGTAATAGACTTGAATCCATACTAATCCATTACTAATATTATAAATGCGAAAGTGTGTCTGTCTGTCTGTTACCTCTTCACGCTTAAACCGCTGTACCGACTTAGATGAAATTTGGTATGGAGATAGTTTGAGACCCGGGAAAGGACATAGGATACTTTTCATCCCGAGAATATTTAGTGTTCCCGTGGGATGAGCCGGTAACACCGCGGGGCACAGCTAGTAGTTGTATGGTACCTTCATGTGTCTGTTGAGCGCGCACTTCTGTATGAAGGCCTGGCTGCACAGCTGGCACTTGTGCGGCTTCTCTCCGGTGTGGATCATGCGGTGGTTGCGCAGGTCCTTGCGCGCCATGAACTTCTTGGGGCACAGGTCGCAGGCGTACGGACGCTCTCCTGCAAATAATTTATGGATATAGATCTTGGGTGTCCTTCGCAATCCTATAACGCAGCCGTCTTGCCTGCTAACCCACCGCCAAACAGCAATGTTCGCATTGTTGTGTTCCGGTGTGGGGGTAAGATAGCCGGTGAAATTACTAACATAGAGGCATTCTATCTTCGTCCTCCGGGTAGGCAAGCACTTGTGACTCCTCTGGTGTTGCAGGTGTTTATGGGCGACGGTAATCGCTTTCCATCAGGCGATACGTTTGCTCGTTTGCCCCCTGACATAAAAAAAAAAAAAATACTAAACCTTTTTCCTGTAAGGGCTGCGAATACGCGGCTATGGAGTCCCGAACCAAAAGGAAAGTTTGTCAAGTTGGTGTTTAGGTATTTTTTTCATAAAAAATAGCGGGCCAAGTTATGAGGGTTCAAAAAAACGAAGAAACGTTTCGAGAAAAGGTAGGTAGTGCACTTAAGAAAGTGCAGGAAACAAGAAAGTATGAACCGCTTTCTTACTTTAAGCCTTAAATGCATACAATAACACTGATTTTATTTCTGAAATGAAATCCACGTCAGTTTGAGATTTCGGGACAATGTTGACAAAGTCTAATGGCAATATTCAGATTTTGACCTGTGTCATTTCAGTAACGTGTAGATATGCATCATCATGCATTTAAGGGTTAAGGCTAATGAGTTTACTGGAGCGGAGCAGAGCTTTGTAGAATGGACCAATCATATCCCTCAGATTGAAATGCACTTCTTGTAGGCTTTACAAAGACTCAACCTGATTGGTTAATTTTCTCTGCTCCGCTTGAGTGGCCAGGCAGCCTTAGGCACATTGGCTGCCTTACACACAGCGTGGAAGTAGAACCATCCACTATAGCAAGGGAAATTTTAACAAAAGCATATGCATCGGGATAACTATCGTTAGGGAGATGCCACGAACTAGCCCGACACGCTACTTGTGTCTCGCTCACTCCTATGGCCGCCGCGTTCGAATCTCTCGCTCAACCGCTCGCCGCGCCGCTGGTCGCGCTAAGTCGTGGCATCTCCGTTAGGATAAACTATCCGCAGTCTAGTACAACTAGCCGCGACTTCGCTTGTTGCGTGAGACGCACACCCGTCCTTATCACACTTTATTGAAAGGAAGATGACGGACGATCTATGTCGCATTTCATAGTTGAGCTAGAGGTGCAGAACACAAGTTGTTAAGGAAAAAATAAGGTAATCAATTGCATTGTCCAAAAAATATCGTGTTACCTGTATGCGTTCTCATATGTATCGCCATGAAACTCCTGCTTTTGAAGGTTTTGTCGCACAGTTGGCAAGAGAAGGGCTTGTCGGTAGAATGCGAACGCATATGCTTCGCCAGGTCGGCCTGCAATCAACATTTAAAACAAAATTAAATACATCCACTAACACACTTTCGCATTACCCGTCGCCTTAACTATGGAATGTAGAAGGAGGAGGAGCAGCATCTTTCATAGGAGAATATTAGAAACAGTGTCAATAATTCCAAAAGGCTCCACAAGCGGCGCTGGAGTAGCTGGAGTAAGTGAAACTATCTACTGTCTATAAACTGCAGGATATGAAACCTCAACTTATGGAGGGTAGAGGTATTTCAACTCTTTGCTTTGTGTTGTCAAAACAATGAAGACTCGTGATTAAATTATTGTGTGATTTTTTACTAGTAACATTTTTAAAATAGAAGAAAAATGGGGAAAATCGGGCTAACCCTTCCAGCGTTTTGACACAGTTTTGACTTTCATTACTTTCGTTTCCCATCTGTATCGTTTCACCAAATTTTAATTTGTCCGAAAGCCATACCATTTACATTTTCTGAAACTGTTAATTTTTCAGAATAATTATAAAACCGACCTAAAACCTATCCTAATGGGTTCTTTAAAACGATGTTTATAACATCCTAAATATTACGGATTTCAGGAAAAAAACTTTGAACAAATGAAAATTTGGCAAAACGTTACAGATGGGAAACAATGTTTCGGAGTTGAGATAGGATACAAACATAGCTCTCTAGCAACACTAGCGCCACCAAGTTAACACCTTTCGGCGGACACTTTTTAATATATGAAGATGCTGCTCCTCCCCTCTACACTCCATAGTTAAGGCAACGGATAATGCGATACTAGCGCCACTACAGATTTATTCTTATATCTTCTAAATCAGATCAATTTTTATAGCCTTAACGTGACGGCTTAGCTCACCTTGATATAGAACCTCATGTCGCACTGAGTGCACGCGTAGTTCTTGATGCCGGTGTGCCGGATGAGGTGTATCTTGAGGTTGCCCGGCTGCGCGAACTTCTTGCCGCACTGGTAGCAGCCGTAGTTGCGCTCGTTCTTGTGCGTCTCTATGTGCATCTGTGGACGGGTGCGTTTGTGATGGCTGTTCACGCTGGGCGTTGGAACGTTAAGGATAATTTCATGATTTTTTAAGACACTGCTCTATATGGCATTAACCACAGGTCGTCAAAATCAAGTAACTGCGTGTACTTAATTGTATAGTAGGAGATAATTCTGTCAAGTTTTACCACTAGAGGCGCCACTACCGCAATCAGTAAATTTTGTGGAAAGATATAGCAGAACGGATTATTTTTTTTAGGCGATTTTTGGTTAGGTTACAAATGTTTCTACAGGGTGTTTGGTGGCTAGATGCAAAGGTTTAAGGAGGTGATAGAGGAGGTATTTTTAAACATTTCTAGCCATATATGTCTTAGACGAAATTTGATTTTTTTTTTTTAAATTGAAATTTTAAGAATTTTAGAAAAATACCCAGAATTTGGTAGAAACGAGTTTAAAGTGCCCGAATACGCGTTATTTTGTACACACTATCTTTTGTTTCTGATAGTTTAATGTATGTCGGACCAAATAAAGCCACTTTTAAGTGTATTTATGGCCTCTAAAACCAAATAAAGGCATATGAAACTTTAAAAAAAAACGTAGGTTGACACGAGCATAATTTTGATGTGCCATAAAAAAAAATAAAAAAAAATCTTTGAATTGTTCAAACACTTTTAAAAACATGCCTATTTATTGTTCTTTCTTTAAAGGTATCAGTCATTCACATCGCTTGCCAAATCTCTGAGTTAAGAGCTAAATACCAAAGTTAGGGAGCACTTCCTAAGAATTCCAAATCCCCGTACTAGTCTTGAAATTTTACTTTAAGTAGGTACCTAGCTAATAAATAACGTGTAAAAAATAAAACAAAAAAGTTTGTTTTAATTAATTCATTCTAAGCTAATTCTTTTTTATAAATTAAATAAAAATGAATAAATAGCAAGTACCATTTTCCACAATACACCAAAGTCCGAGGAGGATTATAAAAAAGCTCTAAACTAAATACCATAGCTTTAAATTTGGAACACGTTATTTTAAGAATAAGAATTTTCAAATTTGGAATTTTATCAATTGCCTTTTTTTTAAGTTTTCACGATAGCCAATTGCAAATTTAGTTCTTCTATGAAAATTTAACAAACGGTTGACGCGGTTTTCATTTTGTAATTAAACATTATGAACCTAACATGGGTGCATCACAAACCACATTTTCTGTCCCGATCAAAGTTCTGCCAATAACTCCAGCCCTCTTTTTAAAATCTATCATTTGGACACAGATGAGTCAAAGTTTTCAAGAGAGGGGATCACACACTTTTATAACCTTCATGAATGGGCTGACAAGGACGCAAATCCTCATTGGAAGAAGCAGGTCTCCTTTTAAAGAAGTTTTCAGTTAACGTGTGGGCTGGAGTTATTGGCAGAACTTTGATCGGGCCAGAAAATGTGGTTTGTGATGGGTGATGTTAGGTTCATAATGTTTAACTACAACATGTAAACCGCGTCAACCGTTTGTTAAATTTTCATAGAAGAACTAAATTTGCAATTGGCTATCGTGAAAACTTAAAAAAAAGGCAATTCATAAAATTCCAAATTTGAAAATTCTTATTCTTAAAATAACGTGTTCCAAATTTAAAGCTATGGTATTTAGTTTAGAGCTTTTTTATAATCCTCCTCGGACTTTGGTGTATTGTGGAAAATGGTACTTGCTATTTATTCATTTTTATTTAATTTATAAAAAAGAATTAGCTTAGAATGAATTAATTAAAACAAACTTTTTTGTTTTATTTTTTACACGTTATTTATTAGCTAGGTACCTACTTAAAGTAAAATTTCAAGACTAGTACGGGGATTTGGAATTCTTAGGAAGTGCTCCCTAACTTTGGTATTTAGCTCTTAACTCAGAGATTTGGCAAGCGATGTGAATGACTGATACCTTTAAAGAAAGAACAACAAATAGGCATGTTTTTAAAAGTGTTTGAACAATTCAAAGATTTTTTTTAATTTTTTTTTATGGCACATCAAAATTATGCTCGTGTCAACCTACGTTTTTTTTTAAAGTTTCATATGCCTTTATTTGGTTTTAGATGCCATAAATACACTTAAAATGTGGCTTTATTTGGTCCGACATACATTAAACTATCAGAAACAAAAGATAGTGTGTACAAAATAACGCGTATTCGGGCACTATAAACACGTTTCTACCAAATTCTGGGTATTTTTCTAAAATTATTGAAATTTCAATTAAAAAAAAAATATCAAATTTCGTCTACGACATATATGGCTAGAAATGTTTAAAAATACCTCCTCTATCACCTCCTTAAACCTTTGCATCTAGCCACCAAACACCCTGTATATTGTTTACTGAATACGACCACACATCACAACGGTAACTTATAAGTTTTAATACTGAAAATGTTCGTTTTCCTGATCGAGTATTAGTGCCCCGATTTATTAGCAATTAGCGGTAGCGAATGGGCCATCTGACAAAATGTGCGTCTGCCGGAGGGCTTCAAAGTGCAAATTGAATTCCCAGTCGGTCGGTAACTATTGAAAATTTTCTAAAATTTGTCAAAATTCCAAAAAAAATTCGCGGACTAGGATCGAGAATTTCCCATTACAATTTTTATTCAGCTTGCTATTCAAGAAACGGAAATAATCTAAAGTAGGAGCCATATTAGGAGGCGAGTGGACAAAAAATGAAGGCGGTAGTGGGTCCCTTACGTGTGAGGTTAGAAAACAAATTTTATCATGTGCTTTGCTTTATTATTTCTAAATTACATTTCCAATGCCTTTGATAGTTGCGCGAAGTGTGAGATCTGTAGATTTTTTGTCGTATTGAAGCCATGTTTTGTATGTATTTATATCTAACAAACCAATAAAGCCAAGCTCAGCTCAGGGAATTAAACTACCAATAACAAAGAGTTAAAAATGTACGCGTTCATTCGTACCTATGGATATCAGGCTCTAACTTGACAGTGACGTGACATGGACAGCGCTTGTCTGTGTTCAGGTTAACGCATCCTAAATGCGATCAGCGCTCATGCGTGCAGCTCTCCGTGGCGCCACCTATGGGCCAAGAAGATCAGCACTGGCCTTTTCGTCACAGCTATAATGATTTCATAGTTACCTATTGTGTTGTTATATTTTTTTTTTATCACTTCAGTCACGTCACGAATAAATGTATTTCTTTCTTTCTTTCTCACAGTAAAACTCTAACCAATTTAGAAAAAAGCTTCCCAACAACCAATTACCTTCAAATTATGCGCCTGCACAAATCTAGCATCGCACAGATGGCACGCGTGCTTTTTGATACCCGCATGTATCAGCTCATGGTTCTTTAGCACGTTGAGGTACGCGAAGTCTTTGCCGCAAGTCAGGCACTGGTACTTCCTGACTCCCGAATGGGTGCGCGAGTGGCTGGTTAGGCTCCGGAACGTGAGGAAGGATTTGTCGCATTCGCTGCATTTGATGTCTGGCTGGAGGCAGAGAGAATACCCTGAGCACTCTTGTGGCGTTTCCGTTAGTGGGTTTGTACTGAACACGAAGTCCAACTCCGAAATTATCCTTAATGTTTCAATTGCCCATGCACATTTAGTAAATAATGTAAGCATACAATCATAAGTATAATATTTTCTGTGTCACCTAGAACCATTTCAATTGTAATTGAGTAGTTTTTTTATTTTATTATACAGGGTGTTTGGAACAACGATGCAGTTTAAGAGGTCATACAGGGGACTATTTGGAAGAGTTTTACTCCTATATGCCGTAGTCCAATCTGTGAGTTTTTTTTAAATCAAATTTTTCATTTCGACAAAAAAATTTACATCAAACAAAAAATAAAAAAGGTAAATAAATAAATAATAAATATTAAGGGACAATCATACACAAATCGACCTAGTCCCAAACTAAGCAAAGCTTGTACTATGGGTACTAGACGACGATATACATAATATATAAATACATATATAGATAACATCCATGACCCAAGAACAAATATTTGCCTCGGCCGGGATTCGAACCCGGGACCGCCGACTCAGTAGGCAGGTGTCTACCAACCGAGCCAAACGCGTCGTCATAAGATAAAGTGCATAGTTCGGGAGAGGGGGCTCGTGACACCTTGCTAAAAAAGTGCCACGGTGAGGTAACGCGTCACTTTAATGGACTATATTTTCGTAAATGTATGAAACATGTAATGTCTCATTTTTTTTCCTGAGGTACCGGGTTCGATTCCCAGTGTCTTCCACCAGGTAACTCATTTTTCAATTTTTCTTTAAGCTTTGATCTTTGTATCAATGGTTTATATTTTCGTAATTTATTGTTTGAGAAAATAAAAAATATGTCCAAATTTGTTTGGTAATCTGACAAATGAATTATTTTTTTCTAAGGCATATTGTAAGAGATGACATCAATAATAGATTTACATATGGGTAAGTACTGTACAAAAATCAACACTACAAGACATTGATTTTTAGGGAGCAGAGAACAAACATTTTACCTTCTTGCCAAAATGGCTCCGCATGTGAGCCTCTAGTGTCTCATATTTTTGGAACCTCTTGTCGCATTTGACACATTTCATTCTGTCCCTTTTCTTAGTTGGTTCAGCACTTTTTCTGTATACTCGTCTCTTTCTCCTGAAATCATAATTTATTATCCTTAATTTGGATTGATATAAATAGTAAGTTGCTCATAATAAGCCACATAACGGGCAATGAAGTGAAGTTTCATCTGAGGTACTTTGTGTGGTCCAATCACAAATGATTATATCTATTTGAGAACCAAGGTCTTCTATAAAATCCAAAGCTTTTCCAGACTTAAGTGGCAAGGAGCAGTGCCCATTATTTGTTAACCCTTAATTTGTCAATGTCCAATCTACTGGACACAACCTATGACCCTCTTTTTGTATATTTTTCCAAACCACAATTGTTTGAACTGTCCCGATGAGCCTTGAATAGAACTTTAGTGTTCTTTTCCAAATTAAGGTATAAAGTCCAAAGTCAGGCAATGCAGAGTCAGAAGGTTCACAATAAGGTTAACTAATGATCTGGAAAAGATTGTAAGAAACCTTCAGATGAAGCAGCCGATAACCTGTACTATGAAGAACCTAGGCCCTATATCCTATGTCTGATGTCCATTGTTTGGCTGAAATTATGATTAACTGTATAAAATATATAGTGAACAAGAAACTAACATTTTTTTAGGCGCTACCTCCTCGTAAGGTTCACTAGACTCATGGCTGGAGGATGAGTCTTCTTGTAACCCCTGTTCAGCTAACTCATTCACAATATTGCTTTCAACTGGTTGTCCTTCATCTTTTACCTAGAAGCAAAATATTAATTAATCAGCTATCAATTTGAATTAGCATTCGAATTTTAGATTTATGTAGATTAATTATTGTCTGTGCAAGTGAAGTGAGCGAAGCAAATCTGTTTCAGTTCAGCTTGTCCCAAAATTCTTTCATATGTTCAGATATTTTCTGGCTGTCCTCGGCTAGAGGTCGAATTTCTCAAACAATTCTTATCAAATTTAGTGAGTAGGTTCAGTTCAGTTATATTGATACTAGTTTTCAGTTTTTCATGTCTTTTTTAAATAGCACGGACATGGGGGTAGGAAACGTAAAAATGAAATATTTCGGCAATTTTGAAAAAACCTAGTGAGGTCGTCAGCTCACAGAGACACTAGTATAATAATGTTGGGATTTCTACCTGTAGCTGTTGCCTTAGTATAGAATTTGATCTGGAGACCACTTGTTTGAAGTAGTACAGCTGATTTAATAAATCTAGGCATGACTGGCATATTAGTTTTGGCAGCGGATCATTTTCTGAAATCTGAAATAAACTGTTAATTGTTTTTATAAGTAGGTACAATAAGAATGATGTTGTAATGTGAAGTTAGGGTTTGAAAGTTACAGATACTTAATAACGTTGTTTACGGTTAAAAATATAATAAAATAATAAATAATCGTAGTTATACAATATTTTTTATTAAAATGTATGTGATAAATAAAACATCGTACCTCGACAGATGTACAAAACTTAAAAACTTCGGCCGAGCACACGGAAAACAAATCTTTCAATGGTTCACCATTCGCTAAACAAGCTCGGCACACGTTCTGCAGGTCCAGTGTTTCTTCCATCTCCATTGTGTATCGAAATTATACTGGTTTTAGTATTAAACAAAAATCGATTTAAATCATCACAATTTATTAATTCAATAATAAGCAAACTCTTCGAACTGAAGCTAACTTCAGTCTCAGTCTATGTATTGTATTTGTATACATACTATCATACTATATCCATGCTATATACGCTGTCAAACTGTCAAACAAAATAATGCGAGTATGTTTCGGTTATGGTTAAATACGCAAAAAAAGAGGAGTCTCAAACTTGATAATATGCCGTAACATAAACAAATGCTCGTTTTCTCTAAGTATGAAAAAAAACTAAACATTGATTTTATTTTATTACTATTTTTTTATTAACACTACATTAAACTTGATATTGTTTCAAAGTGGTTAAAACTACTTAAAATTGGTCGACAACCGAACAAAATGTAGTAAACAAAAATTAGGTGCAAGTTTAAAATATGATTTAAAAAATGGGAAATGCATGAATTTTAAATAAGTACCTATTTGTTGTTTAGGTATTGAATAACTCGTTGGAATTGGAAATAATGGAAATACGCATCTAGGACCTGCTGAGCTAGGGCAACTTGCCGCGGTACTGCTTGTCGTGCGACACGGCGAGGAACCACCATTTACGTCCTGTCCTGTTGCAACAAGTAACAATACAGGGTGTATTTAAGTCGTGATTCTTTTGATTGCTATCCAAAATATGAACGAACTTTGGGTGCTTAAAAAGTATTTACATGAACTCTTAATATAGGTAGGTTATGATGAGATACCTATAACCGTTATTAAGGATAATTTAGATCTGCTATCCGAACCACTGGCGAGTTTTTACAATAATTGCTTCGAATTAAATATGTTTCCAGAACAGTTAAAAGTTGCAAGAATATTGCCTGTGTTTAAGAAAGGCAAAGGAAGTGATCCTTTGAATTACAGACCTATATCCTTGCTACCAGTCCTATCTAAGGTATTCGAAAAATTAATAAAAGTACGACTACAGAGACATCTTGTTCGTAATAATGTCCTCAATAACCGCCAATTCGGGTATCAAAAAAGTATTGGTACAAGTGAAGCAATTAATACTCTGATTCATGATGTTGTTACTCAAATGAATGATAAGAAAAAAGTTGCTGGCGTGTTCTTAGATCTCAGTTCGGCTTTCGACACGGTTGATCATAATATTTTGTTGAGTAAACTAGAGCATTATGGAATTCATAACAAGGAACTAAAATTATTTAAGTCTTATCTCACAAACAGAAAACAGTACGTTGAACTGAAATCCGTGGTAGATGGTACTGAAAGAGTAGTCCAATCTAAAATGGTTACTATAAATCGAGGTGTCCCTCAGGGTTCGATTTTAGGCCCGTTATTTTTTATAGTATTTCTGAATGACCTCATACCCCACATCTCCAACTCAGTACCAAATGCCAACTTAATTGTGTTTGCTGACGATACTAATGCTGTTATTTCAGCAGAAAATATGACAGAACTAAATGACAGAGTTAATACTGCTCTATTGCTATTTAACAGATGGTTTGCGGTTAATAATTTGAAACTGAACCCTAGTAAAACTAGTGTCATGTTGTTCAAGGCTACCACAAAAAATTCAGATTCTTTAGATATACAATTAAATGGGGTTAAAATTCTGCAAACTGAAGTAGTGAAATTCCTAGGGATCCATATTGATGCGCTTTTGAATTGGAAACATGAAATACAGGCTTTGACCAACTCAATAGGAGCTGCTTGCTATGCTCTTCGTAGCCTAAGAGATGTGATACAAATTCAGCAACTTAAAATGGTATATCATGCTCTAGTAGAATCCAAGCTGCGCTATAGTATCAAATTATGGGGAAATAGCTATAAATACAATGTGGACGCTATTTTTAAAATGCAAAAAAGGGCTATTCGCACTATTGTACGCATCCCTCAGAGCGAATCTTGCAGAGATCACTTTTGAAATCTTAAAATCTTACCTGTGCCATGCCTCTATATCCTCGTGCTACTCACAGATTTAATAAAGCACCTTAATAAATGGGAAAGCATAAAAGACAGAGAAAAAAGATGGGCAACAAGACGAAAGGATATAGCTTGCAATATTGTCCCGAAGCTTAACGTAGTCAGACACGCGGCGTATTTTCAATCGGTGCTTCTATATAATAAATTGCCGTCTGAGCTCAAAACGATAGCAAATAGTAAGATTTTCAATGCAAGGCTTAAGAAGTTTCTGTTAGAAAAATCGTACTACTCAGTTGAGGACTTTATCAATGATCAATTTTAACTTTAGCACATATACTTGTCATTGTATCCAATTTTAATTATCAATAATTATAATATAATGCATGTTTATATAAACTGCCCTGACATTTAATTTGAAAACTTAAACTAGGTAATATTATTTTTGACAATTACTTTTATCAACTATTATGTACTGTGTAATTTAATACTGTGTAATTTTTATAATGTGATTTTAAAATTCAAACACAATGTAAATTGTTCATGAATAAATGATATGATGATATGATATGATATATGTAGAATATAATTTGTATTTTGTATATATGTATATTATATTAACATGCTGCATTCAATCACCTCTACGTCTTTCAGTAAAACAATATCCCTAAGTACCTTATTTAAATTTATAGGTAATACTTGCATTTTACAAAATACATTATTCATTTATTAATAAACTTTTCTTGGCACTGTACCCTAAACGGCGAATGTTGTTCCCGGGAGACTTTATTTGTTATTCCAAAAATTCACATATTAATGGGGAATCAACATTTTTGTAAGCCTCACAAAAATGTATACCTAACACATTTTTTCATATGAAAATTCTGCATTCAATCAATATTATTAGAAATTTATCATATTTTATGAAGTGTCTCAGGGATCATCATATTTGCCAAATGGGTTACTTATAACTATATTAATGAAAATAAAGCATTAATTTAGGTATACGTTATAATAACGATTGAAGCAACTGAGAATCAGGTCTAAGAAGCCGTATTAAGCAGTGTGTATTTTGGTACCTATTGTTCAAATCTAAACAGTAGATAATTTGGATTAGCTCAACTCGCCGATAATGAATATCAGAAAGTATTCGGATTAATACTGGCAATGAAGCAAGGATTCTCCTATGATATATCTGCTGATAATGTTAAGCATACTTGTGTGAAACAATAGGTATTTATGAAGTTAAGCATCTGACGCTTATCAAACTATTCAACAACACGTATTGAGTCCGCCAGCCGCCCACTCAATGATTGCATTGTCAACTTAACTTCAAAACACGAACATGATATCAACGACCGGGATCATATCTATGTAGTTATATTTGTTTATAATGATGTACTCTATCTTTGTATGGTCAGCATAGTAGCTATAAAATTAACCAATGTATGTCGAATCGCGTACCTACAAAATTTGTCGACTACTTTTAATGTTGACTGTACTTAACTGGACTATCGGCTATCGCAATCAATAAGCTTTTGAGAAATAAATTAAGCAAATAAAATCGATTACAATTGAAGATTTTAGTCACTGTTAGATGAAAAAACGGAAATCACACTAATATTATGAAGGCGAAAGTTTGTTATTGTATTTGTGTGTTTATGTGTTAAGCATGTTTGTTACTTCTTCACGCTCTAACGGCTAGACTAATTCTGATAAATTTTGGTATGAAGGTAGCTGACACTGACACCTTGGATTAACACATATGGTACATTTTATTAAATAAAAAGAGTTCCCGTGAAATGAGCGGGTAACACCGCGCGGCGCAGCTAGTACTTATATATAATTATATAAAAATTACAAACTAATCGGTAAAGCGCATAGAGTATATTGAAGTTACAGAGTATACAGTCAAATTTGTCATTTCCGTCGTGTAATGGGGGTTCAGTAATTCATTTCAAATCAAAAATTATAAGGTGGTTCCTAAGATATAGCGCTAGGACGGACGGATCGACAAACATGCAGACCTGTATAAATTATATTTTATTAGCATGTATAAACCAATAAATAAATCAATATTAGGAGGCAATTATAGAATACATTTTATTAGTCACCATAAAGATAAAATTTCAGCATTTAATGTGTACCTGTACCTACTAAACTTTTTTTTGCCGTTAGATTTATCTCCCTATCTTTATATTAATTATAAATGAATGAGATTCATTATCATTTATCAACAGTGTGTTTAATTCCGAGTTCACACTCACATTTAAGTAAGCTGGCTAGTTTTAATAACATGTTTACTTTCCTAACTGTAAATTCGACGCGCACCATCGGCCGAGAAAGAATGAAGCGCAAACGAAGACGTCACTCTGTTGAATAGTATAGTTTTAGGTTATGTTTGTAACTGATGTACTGTATAAGTAATGATATTTTCCTTAATTAGTACTGCAACTTAGCATACATTTCTTATACCTACCATCAAACCAACCGTGTATTTAATTTGTCATCGCAAAGAAGTAAAAATTTGATGCAGTTTCAATGTCACCTACCAAGAAGAATTTTATTGTTCGTCAACTATAATCCTGAGATAGCCTTGTAGTGAATACTTCAACACAACATCATGATTGTGTACGTGTAACAAAGTGAAGTGTGGAGTTCAGAGGCATAAAATCCCATTGCTGATAAACGTAATTTTCAGTTATATTATTGCGTTGTCGTGGTACGGTCGCTTATAACAAGTGTCAATTTATGTCAGCGGAAATGGAAAGTGAAATAAAGAGTGATACAGTACCAATTGCTATCACACCTAGTGATGAAAGAATAAACCGCTTATCACGTCTTTTTGAAGAAGAGTTCGGAAGTAAGCCGTCATTTTATGTGCGAGTGCCGGGACGTGTAAATATTATTGGTGAGCATATTGATTACTGCGGCTATCCGGTGTTGCCCATGGCGTTAGAACAAGATATTTTAGTTGCGGCAAGTTTAGTGCCTGAACCGGAACTATTTTTACGAAACGCCAACCGCAAATACAAAAGTTTTGATATAAAGATTAAAACTTTTGAAGACATTGAAATAACACCGGACGTCGATGGAAAACCATTTTGGTATAATTATGTTTTATGCGGTATTAAAGGGGCTTTAGAGCACTTGCAAAATAAAATGGAAAATGGGCTGCAGCTTTACATAGACGGAAATATTCCACCAGCTTCTGGCCTTTCCAGCTCATCGGCACTTGTAAGCGCTGCTTGTTTATCATTTTTATATGCTCAAAATGTATATTTAAGCAAAACGGAAATAGCATCATTGTGTGCTAATAGCGAGCGATATATCGGAACTCAGGGCGGTGGTATGGACCAAGCAATTGCATTTCTAGCTGAAAAATGCTGTGCACAATACATAACATTTCAGCCTCTCAAAGCTACATCAGTAAGTCTGCCCGAAGATGCTGTTTTTGTTGTAGCACACAGCTTGGCAGAAGCAAACAAAGCAGCAACCAACGACTTTAACAGACGGGTTATAGAGTGTAGATTAGCTGCTAAAATTCTGCTTACGCTAAACGGGATTCCTACTGATAAACAGATAATAACTCTGAGCGAAACTCATAAGAAAATGGAAAGGAGTTTAAAAGAGATGATTAAATTAGTCCACGACAAATTACCGAAAGAGATCTATACAAAGGCTGAGGTTTGTAGCATTTTGAACATTAAGGAAGACGAAATGGAAAGTTTGTACCTTACAGCAAACACGAAACATATAACAGAATTTAAATTGAAGCAGAGGGCTCTACATGTGTATGAAGAAGCCATGAGAGTTGAAGACTTTCGCAATATATGCACGCACTCTTCAGGCAATGGAAAAGTCAACGGGACAAATGGTTACTCAACCAACGGAGAATCCGATACTGTTATTGAAGATACTTTGACTATTCTTGGTAAATTAATGTTAGATAGCCACAAAAGCTTAAAGAATTTATACGAGTGTTCTCATGAAAATTTGGATCGTATAGTAGAAATATCACAGAAGTTAGGTGTACATTCTCGCTTAACAGGGGCTGGGTGGGGTGGTTGTGTTGTTGCTCTTTGCCCTAATACACTATTAGAAAAATATATTGATACATTAAAAGAAGAATTTTACGATAAACATTGCAATGTTGATAAGGGTAATGCACATTTGTATGTATTTGCTACAACACCAAATCATGGTGCTGTTATTTATGTTAATTAATATTAAATATTCATTTTTTTATTAAATGTGTAGGTAAATTATAATCCGATCGATGAATAGTCTCTGCATTTTTTGATTATAGTATCCAGTTTTTTAAATTCCAATTAATTAATATTAAATATTACTTCTTGCTAATTTAGCCCGTGTTTTGCCAGACAAATGATTTTAAATGAAGTAATAAAAATATGTCAACTTCATCTGTACGTGTCACCGAGATTATGATTGTAAACTACCAACTGGGCTCCTTAAAGTTATCTTTTGCTTTAAATCGTGTATTATGAAATACAATCGAATGCATTTATGGTGCCAATTATTATAAATTAAGTTGTAAATTAAAGATATTGTACTTTATTTAATTTTTATTTACAAAGTATTCATAAAAGGAAATGTGTGGTTACATTTAGGTGCAGTTTTTGTTTAGTTTTAGCGTAGGTTTCCTTTCAACTAGTGCTAGCGGTTTTCACGCCATTTTATTATTCATAAGACTTTAGAGACGCCATATTATTTTAATCTTTTGTCCTTAAACAGTGCATTAGAAATAAAAAAGTATTTGTAAGATGTTTACAATGAAGCGAAAAATTGAAAAATTTAATGGTTCAGACAGGATTCGAACCTGCCCACCCTAAGGCATGTTGAAGCAACTGGTTGAAAGATTCAATGGCTCTGACATCTGGTTCGGTGGTCCAGTTGGTAGGACGCCCGTATTGGCCCGGAAAGCCGTTGGAAACGCAGGTTCGAATCCTGTCTCAACCATTAAATTTTTCAATTTTTCGCTTCATTGTAAACATCTTTTTCGTTTAGCAGACGTTACTGCTTTAATATAAATAATTATTTGTAAGATAAGTAATAAGAAAATAAATTAATCTTACTATGTATTAACGTTGTTTAGTTTATTGGAATAAGACACACATACATACACAAAGCGGTTTACTGAAACAGTTAAGAAATATAATGGCCAATTGTCTTTCTTAACTATTTCATTTCGCCAATTAGGTCGTTCTATAAAAGAAGCTGTTTAATTTCAGAACTATAACCTACTCGAATCTATTTAAACTACGATTGCGATGAATAAAAACGTAAATTGAGAAATAAAACAGTTGTAAAATCTGTCCATGTTTCATTTTGAAAAAAAAAAACACAAAACAACTCTTATATGTATTCGAAAATAACCCAAGTTAATAGATAGTAATCAATTTTTGTTTAAAATCATATTACTTATAAAACCTACTAAAGCAATCAATAAAAATATTAGTTAACAAATGCCCGTAACTCTGTATCACCCTGTATAGTTTGGTACATGCCACGTATGTACCAAATGGTATAATTGCGGCACGCGTACAGATATCAATATCTGCTATAAATATAATAAAACAAGTAAGTATTAAACTTATATAGTTTTCCTTAAATTAATAAAGCTAACTTATAGAAACGCAACGCAGTGTATCTTTTCTTTTAGTACCATATTAGATAAGTTGAAGAAGAAGTAATAATGGGTTGAAAGACAGTTGAATTTATTTATTTATTATCTTATTTTATCCCTATTTATTTAATTGTATAATTATAATATGTACCTGTACCCCTATGACTGTATTACATTTTTTATTGACTTTAAAAAAACATAAAAGTTCAAAAATTTAGTGTAAAAGGAAGGAGCGGCATCTTCATATATCCGAAAGTGTCCGCTGAAAGGTGTTAAATTGGTGACGCTACTAGAGTCTAACCACGCTAATTAATTGTCAAACCATAAAAAGTGAGTCAGTTTGTATGGTTTGACAGTTAATAAAAAAAAACTGTAAAAAAAATGGTTTATTAAAAAAAAATAAAAAAATATATATATATTTGCTTTAGAGTTGGCGTAGTTTGACTCATGTCTGAAAGTAGTTCCGTTACTTGGCAACGGCAATACATTATTAATAAAACTTATTAATGACTTTCTTTTATGTATTTAAAGGAATTATATAGGAATTATTCTGGTCACCTCAAATATTAGTAAAAACAATTCGTCCATCTACATTATTATATTCACATATTAATTTAATCTCTTAGGCTAGGTTCACAGTATATATATAAGCTAAAGCAGTATGGAAATTTGAAATAAATACTTACGCGCCAATCGAGATTTAGGGTATACCTACGCGCCAATCGAGAGTTAGGGTTGTCGTCTTAATTAATGAAAAATTAAAAAGTTATTTTGCTTAGTTTATCTGTATCTCAGCTGTTAGTTAGGCCTTTTTTAGAATTCCGTATCCAAAGGGTAAGAAACGGGGCCCTATTACTAAGACTCCACTGTCCGTCCATCTGTCACCAGGCTGTTTCTCATGAACCGTGATAGTCAGACAGTTGAAATTTTCACAGATGAAGTTTTTCTGTTGCCGCTATAACAACAAATATAAAAAAAACCGAGTAATATTAATATTAAAGGGGGCTCCCATACAACACACGTGACCGGTTGCGTTAACTTAACACCTCATTTGTATGCGGCGCCATACATACCAGGAGCAAAGTTAACTTAACCCCGTTGGCGTATCTAAGATTATTTTTCAGGCGGGGCCTGGGTGGGGCCCGGCCATGGCCTATGAGATAAAGTCATGAATTTCTATCGGTAACCCAAAATCCTGGGGTGGGCACTAGACCATATTGGGGTGGGCATGGCCCACCCGGCCACCCCCCTAAATACGCCAATGTAAACCCAGCCAATTAAGATGGGATAAGTGTTGGTACGGAACCCTTGGTGCGCGAGTCCAACTCGCACTTGGCCGGTTTTATGAGATAAACATTAGAAAATTATGTCACACTTAATTTTTATAAAAATAAGATATTTTTATTAAAATGTCTATTTGGGTTATAAAATGATCAAATAATCGAATGAATTGACAAATTTACAAACAGAATCATGTCATTAAAAAAGTTTAACATTTTATGTAGCGTCTTTATTCTTACGCTAGATAAGTACCTACCTATCTATTTTAAATTGACTGAGAAATAGTTTCGCCTGTTACGACACATTTGGAAAGCCTTATTATTAAATTTTATACTTAGTGTAAAAAAATCCCCATTCTAATGAATAACTTTATTAAATAAATTATCAAAAAACGGCGGCACGGCACCATGTAACTGATTTTATCTACTTCGTGATAAATTGATGCAGCTACTTTACATATTTAAGTATTATCTTTGAAAATAACAGCGAAAAGGTTTGAAGAAGCCGAGTTCAAACCTTAAGGCAGGCCCGACTTGGCTTAGGTTAGGTACGACGCTACGACGACGAGCGAAGCGAGGAGGAGTGTTAGGTTGAACTGCGACCCTAACGAGCGAGCGAGCTGCGCAGGTCCAACATGGCTTATGATTCCTAACATTACCTATTACACCATAAGGCAGATCCGACTTGGCTTAGGTTAGGTACGACGGCGAGCGAAGCGAGGAGGAGTGTTAGGTTGAACTGCGACCCTAACGAGCGAGCGAAGCGAGTGAGCCGCGCAGGTCTGACTTGATGGAAGGTTTCGGGATCGCCAGATAAAATGCATGTGCTCTGTTCAAGTAATTTATTGAGACTAAATATGGGCCGACATAAGAAACATAGAAAACAAACTGTCATAGAAAAAACTTAATTCTATCTATACAAACGAGTTTGTATAGGTTTACCCATAAACCCTATGTTCCAACACTGGCCCTTAAACCAATATAAACTCGTTAACCTAAACAAAAGTTAACAGAAACAAAGACACATCCGCTGTCCTTACAATTAAAAACAACACACAGTATCAAAAGTACAGAAATAGTATAAATTAATAAATATAAATCCGCATCATATAAAATAGTAAACACTAAAAACATATATGAAACGGATCTAAAATAATTTATACTAAGTTCTATAAATTACTTAGATACCTACTATCTCACTTATTATTATCAAAAATAAATAAATGAGATACAAACCTATCGTGTTTTTCTTTTGGTAAAGGTTTCGTTAACACGTCGGCCACCATTTGATCAGTCGAAAGATATTTCAAAGCAACAGTACCTTGTTCAACTATCTCCCTAATGAAATGGTGTCTAACGTCTATGTGTTTCGTTCTGGCGTGGTACATAGAATTGGTGCATAACTTTAATGCCGATTGGTTGTCATTATGCAAAGTTATGTTGTACTGTACCCCATAAATTTCGAACAAAAACTTGCGCAGAAACAGTGCCTCTTTGCAAGCATCTGACAAAGACATATACTCCGCCTCCGTGCTGGAAAGAGCTACTGTCTTCTGCTTCCTACTCTCCCATGAGATAGTAGACTTACCGATTTTGAAAACGAAACCAGTATAAGATCGACGATCAACCTCACTCGCCGCATAGTCAGCATCAGCATACGCAACGATGTCCAGTCCCGACTTTTGAAAAGTTAAACAAAAATCAATCGTACCTTTTAAGTAGCGAAGAACTCTTTTTGCCGCTTTCCAATGGGATTCATCAAACACCTCGTTGAACTGGCTCAGTAGACTGACAGCATGGGCGATGTCCGGACGCGAACAAATCGCGATATACATGAGACAGCCTATCAGGCCTCTGTAGTCGTGAGTACAATCCTTCGAAGTGGATTTCACGAGCTTCAGTCCTGTTTCCATAGGTGTCCGGCAGGCTTGCAATCTGACATTTGAAAACGTTCTAGTACCGTCTTAATGTAACTTGACTGGTCTAAAGTTATCTCATTGCTCTTTCTGCACAGCCTCATGCATGTGGTGCGCTGGCCCTAAATCTTTTATTTCGAAGGCCTTTTTCAACTCTTCTTTGATACCTGCCGTTCCTCGGCAATCTGGTGAAGAAAATAACATTATGTCATCGACATAGAGCGCAATTATAATCATAGATTTCCCGCTCGACTTGACATAAACACAGGGTTCCGAAGATAAACGTTTGAATTTCATTTTGTTTGTTAAAACGCCATTTATCTTTTCATACCAAGACTTTGAAGCTTGCTTCAGTCCGTATATGGCTATATTCAACTTATAAACTTTATCCTCTTGACTTTTTACTTTGTAACCTTCTGGTTGCTCCATGTAAACAGTTTCTTTGAGTTCGCCATTCAAAAACGCCGTTTTGACATCCAGATGTTCAATATTCATATTATATTCTGCAGCTAAAGCCAATAGCGTGCGTATAGTAGAATATCTCACAACGGGTGAGAACGTATTCAGGTAATCTATACCATACTTCTGTGTGTAACCCTTTGCAACAAGGCGCGCTTTATACCTTAAAACTTCTCCATCGAGACCAAGTTTCTTTTTAAAAATCCACTTGCATTTCACAGGCCGTTGCTTCATATTGCGGTCAGTCAGAGTCCAACACTTATTATCAATGAAGGATTTATACTCTTCCGCCATCGCGGCTTTCCATTTATCCGCTTTCGGGCCATTCAGTGCCTCACGAACAGTCTGAGGGTCCCCCGCGTCGCAGAACAGCACACGCGCTACACTAGCAGACTCAAATGAGTTATCACAGTCTTCCAGCGTCGAGTCTCCTGGGACGTACGTCTCATCCGCAGGGTCATCTGGGGTCGCACTACTGCTCTCAGAATCATCTATCGTAATTATACTGTTTTCTTGACAGCTTTCACTAGATGCTTCTATAGCCTCTGGAGATGAATTGGGTTGCACTTGAGTGTTATTAGTCACCGTCACATTGTTATTAATTAGTTCAAACAGATTGTAACGTAAACTGTCATTTTCACTCGATGATATGTCATTCCAAAACATATGTTCAAGAAAAGTGACATTTCTTGCTATTATGATATTTTTCGGACTCGCCGGGTCTACTAATCTATAACCCTTTGTTTCGTCACAATATCCAACGAAAATGTATTTCTTACTCTTGGGATCCAGCTTGTCCCGTTTATGCTGAAGGGCGTAGGCTTGGCAACCAAAAATGCGCAGGTGGCTAAGGTTCTCCTTTTTACCTGTCCATTTCTCTTCTGGAGTACACCCCATCACAGCTTTAGTTGGTGAGCGATTCTTAAGGTAAACAGCCGTATTGACAGCTTCTGCCCAAAACTCCTTTTTCAGACCTGCGTCCTGAAGCATGCACCTGGCCTTTTCCATGATACTCTTGTTCGCGCGTTCCGCGACTCCATTCTGTTGCGGTGATCTTGGAACTGTGGTCTGGTGTCGAATTCCATGCTTCTTCAGGAACTGCTGAAAAATTAAATTGACATATTCACCACCTCCGTCAGTACGAAAAACCTTTATTTTCTTATTGGTTTGGTTTTCTACGAGAGCTTTGAATTCCTTAAAGTACTCGAAAACCTCACTCTTCATTTTAAGGAAATAAACGAATGTTTTTCTAGACAGATCATCAATGAATGTCAATATATACCGTTTCCCACCTACGGACGGGCATGGGAGTGGTCCCATGACATCACTATGAACCAACCCAAGAATCTCTTTCGCTCTGGTCTCTGATTTCTTTGGAAATGGCAACCTACTTTGTTTACCTACAATACAGGAAACACACGATTGAAATTTGTTATTGTCATTAGAAATTCCAGTGACCATACCTTTTCGCAACAACTCCATGCTCCTAGTATTCAGGTGCGCTAGACGGCGGTGCCAAGTTTGTTGCGTAGACTGGCTTCGTGGTACTGCAGGAGACTTCGCTTGCTTGACGTGCTCAACAGGACGACCATCATCCTTCCGTTGAGGTAGTGACGTCTTGCTGTCACCTGAGTGACGTGTACCTGTGGACGAAGGTGAGCATATGGCTTGCGAGGACGTCTCGCAAGACAAAACAGACACTGTTTCGATGGCATCGAGTTGATAAATACCATCTCTCAGAGTTGCTGTAGCCAAAACTTCCCCGTCGTCAGTAATAGTACACACGCCAGAACGAAACACAACTTCGTAACCTTTACGAACCATTTCGCTGACAGATAACAAGTTGGCAGACAAACTAGGAACTAAGTACACATTACTTATCGTTCTTACACAATTGTCCTTTAAAACAACTTCCACTGATCCTTTTCCAGCCGTCATCATTGCCTATCCGTTAGCAATGAACACCTTCTTCGGCTTGTCGCATATGAAATCCGACATCACGCTGCGATCGTTGCACAGATGAAGCGTCGACCCACTATCCACGTACCACACGTCTCGCCGAATTCCAGCAGTCAACGCTGTAAAATGCGTCTGCTTTTTCCGACCGCTCTTGTTGCTGTCAGACTTGTCAGGGCAGTCCTCCATGCAATGCCCAGTCTTCTTGCACTTGAAGCACTTTATTGGTTTGCGTGCTTTTCGAGCTGTGAAAACCGTTGAATTTTCATCTTTTTCAACACGACGTGAATTTTCTTGCAGCAATTTTGTTTTGACAATTTCGCTTGACAGTGACAAATTCGAATCTTCGAGTGCCATAATCAAAGGGTCAAAGTCACTTGTCAACCCGCTGAGTAAAATAACGGCCAGGAAATCGTCTTCTAGAGGTGAACCAATTTCACTCAAAAGTTGCGATGTATCCGTTATTTTATTTACGTATGCCTCCATACAATCATATTCGCTCAATTTCGTTGCGAATAACGTACGAAGCAAACCGAGTCGTCGACAAAAACCTCTATCCTCGTATGCCTTCTGCAGACTCGCCCATGCCTCTCGCGCCGTCTTTGCGTTTCTAATAAGTGGAAACACCGTAGGCTGCACCGACAAGGCAATTTTTGCGAACGCTTTTTCTTGCTTTTTGATATCCTCGCACTTATTTTCAGTTTCACCGACGCAATCCCACAGATCGTCGTGAATGAGCAGCATTTTCATCAGGAATTTCCATGAATTATAATTTTGTATTCCGGATAGTTTTTCCATCGAAACATTTTGACTGGCAGATGCCATCTTTTGTTTCTTGCGAGAAAATGTTACGAAAATATAATACGAATATCAAAAACACGTCCACTTCATAAACAAAAGTTTACTTTAGAGATCTGGCATCACACGCTCTGCTACCATGATGGAAGGTTTCGGGATCGCCAGATAAAAAGCATGTGCTCTGTTCAAGTAATTTATTGAGACTAAATATGGGCCGACATAAGAAACATAGAAAACAAACTGTCATAGAATAAACTTAATTCTATCTATACAAACGAGTTTGTATAGGTTTACCCATAAACCCTATGTTCCAACACTGGCCCAACGGATTACGATTCCTAACATTACCTATTTCACCTTAAGGCAGTATTTAAGTATATGAAAACGCTATTATTCTAAATAGTATGTATGTTAAACAAATTTATGTGATAAATATGTTATACGAAAGTATAATTATGCCTATTGTCAATTATGTCATATAGCCTGTTATATCAATCGATAATTAGAGAAAAGCAAAATATAGGATAAAACCATTATATGAAACGTTACATTATATGAAACAACTTTATATCAATCGATTGTATATCAAGTGTATGTTAGTTTATCTGACATTATATGAAACATTACGGACCCGTATACAACACATTACAATCGTGGCATATTTAAAAAATCGCGGATAGCACACGCAATAAACACAAACAGTGACCGCTCGTCTCAACGTGGCACTGTGGCACTCGCGACTAACAGCAGCAGCACTACAAAGTCCGCTTCGGGGCCTCGTAAACAGTTGCGTCTCACTCAGTGTGTGCGCTATTTCGACCGTTTGTAAGTTTCCATACTTCTTTAGCTTATATATTACGTATCTACTGTGCTAGATTTTTCATAATACATGTAAGTATATAAAAGTAAAAAAAAAAAAACTACCTCTTTGTTACTTTAATTTCGGACGGCATTGGAAGCATTATTTATTTTATTGCTTGTAAGCAAAAGCGCGGACACTTTTTCAAATATTTTCCTATGAAAGATGCTGCTCCTTCCCTTTTACAATCCATATGTCAAACACACCTGACAACCTGCCAACAAAATCCATGTCGTGCATATGACGTTTGAAGAATTTTGACTTTGACTTTGACATTTCTGCAGGTATATAACTATATATTTCTTTGTGAATTTCGTTAATATTTTGTAATAAATAATGTCGTAACTAATACATTTTCATTACACTTAGCTCAAAACTGATATCTTTGCAATTCAGAACTCTAGTCGCTGGTGATTGTCGGTGCTAAAACCCATATTAAAAGAGGTTAGTTGCTACAATATTTTTCTCTATCTCTGCAATGAAATTGAAAAACTATGCCTTTAAATTTCACACGTTAACTTGTTTTATAGCTTACCAAGGACTTCCAGCTATAATTATGTCCAAGGTATATCATTGAAATGTATTATGATGTGTCACTATAATAGAGGTTATGAAAATGCAAGCTTTGTAATAATATTTATTTACTTTTGAATTCCATTTATTATTGTAAGACGTTTTCGTTTTTAATTCTGTTCCTAAAGCTTAATTATAAAGTTAGAATTTGCTTACGATGTGTATTTTTTTATGTTTTTAATGCATAAATATTAGCATGTTAATGTTATTTTAATGAATGAACTACGAATTATTTTGTACCTTACCCACTACATTTCCTTCGGTTCTCTAGGATCTACCTTATAATAATTAAGTCCTCTTGGCCTATTTATTGGATAGTTTTTGAGAATTAGGACCTTTAAAGTAATTTTTCAAACCTTGCGCAAGTTGCACCACTTATGATTTGAATTAATCATTGTATATTTGATGTTTGACATCAGAATGGGAAGATTGTTTCTAAAGTTGCATCATCCAAACCAATATTAAAGGAATTCATTCAGCATCAAAAGTAGCTGTCAATTTGACTACTGGCTGCTTCTTGATGTAGTATTAAAATATATTTTTTTTTCGTAAACTGTTGGATCACTACTGGCTTATGTCAAAATGCATTCTAATATTGTCAGCTACGTTAAGTTGATCAAAAACGAATTAAATTTACCAATGATAAGGTATATTGCAATGTTGCGTTTTCTTTTGTAGTATGGCATGTCACTTTTAGAAAAAAATATTGACTGGATGTTTTATTGAAGAGATAAAGGGGTTCCATTTATTAAACTATTTGCTTTCTATTTTCATTATTGCAGAACAACTCTGATAACAATCCAGATCCACCATCCCCCGACTTGAGCACAGCCCAGAAGAGACGGATCAGACGCAAAAGACTCCAAGCGGCCCGCACAGCAAACCCTTTGATCCAACATCAAACCATCAATATCATTGACAGCATCCGCAGAGACATCTCATTCTTGCAAGCCACCAATAGCTCCCTGGTCCTAGAAATAGACCCACTACCTATTAAAAGTAAAGTTAAAGGTTATAAAATAGAAAAGATAGTAAAAGCCGTCAAAGTAGTTGACCAATTGGAACCGGATATCAAAGAAATGTCTTCAACAGAAAAATCAAGGGAAGAAGTCAAGGCTGCTAGAGAGGCTAAAAAACTAGCTAAGCAGAAAGGAAAAAAGGATGCGGATCCAAGCAAGCAAGAAACAGAAACAAAAGTAATTAAAGATGTAACTGCCAATGAAAAGGCTGATTTAAAAAAAGTAAGTCCAACTAAAGGAAAAGATGAAGTTGATAAGGCCGTTATACATACAGATAAACCTGTGGGTACAGACAAAAAGGTACCGAGAAAAACAGAGGATATCAATAAAGTCAAAGATGTTGGTAATAAGGCTGTTGAGAAAACGGATAAAGTAATAGCTGAAACAGCTGATAAATCAGGTTCTGCAGATGATAAAAACAAAGATCAAATAAAAGCAGAAAGAGCTGCTAAGAAAGCTGCAAAACATGCAAAGAAAAAGGGCTCAGAAGGTGACGCTCCAAAAGGAGATCAGGAGATGACAGTCAAAGATGTTGTTAACACATTGAAAGACATTGCCAATGTGGCTAAAGAAGTACAAGATGTGACTGCAAAGGTACAGGCAATTCATTTGGAAGGTAAAAAGGTATGATGTCTTGTATGTCTTGTTAATAGTAACAATTCTATCATGTCTATGTTGGTTATGGGATATTAACATAAACAATAGATTCAATTAAAATAATATTTATTTTAATATACTGTTAGGAGAGACGTGTACTACTAACTAAACAGCGTGATCAATAATAAACTAAACCAATGCATACCTCTTCAGGATAGAGGTTTATAAAAACAACGAACACTTGACAGTGTAGACTAGTCTCCATGTGAGTAACAGAGAAAGTCATAAAGCATACAAGTTAGAGTAGCACGGATTTGTTTTTGAGAATTCCAACACGCCCCTTCAAAAATAAATCTACTTTCTCTAAAATAATTAATACTTATAATCTATTTACAATAATAGATCACACGCTCTCCTTTATCTGGGGTACAATTTTATCATGGTCCAACATTTGTTGCATAGGATTAGGGAAAACCCAGAAAAACCTAACCAAACCATTTCCTATAAATATTTATATATTTAACTATATATATTTACATTATCCAACTTTAATATAAGCATTTACTATTTATCTATTTATATTATTCCAAGTTTCTCTCTCATGAGAGAAAAACGCACTGTGGGCAATGGTTTTGTAAGGATGTCAGCCAGCTGATTACCTGTGGAAATATAATTCACTTTAATAACATTGTTCTCCACCTGTTCTCTAGAAAAATGATATTTTATATCAATATGTTTCGATCTTTTGTGACTCGTTGGATTGTTTGCAATGCTTATACAACCATTATTATCCTCATAGATCGGTATGGGACTAGTTGTTTTAATGTTTATACTGGTCATAAAAGACTTTAGCCAAAGAGCTTCCCTAACAGCTTCGAACAAAGCCATGTATTCAGCTTCAGTAGATGAAGCAGCCACTGTTTGTTGTCTTTTTGTTTGCCAGCATAATGTGCATTGTTCAAATAATTGAAATAAATAACCAGTTGTACTTTTTCTGTCCAATTCATTACCACCCCAGTCAGAGTCAACAAACCCACACAAAAAGTTTTGACTGTTATTTCGGACATATGTTAACTTCAGGTCCATAGATCCTTTCAAGTACCGTAATAACCTTTTTAAGTATGACCATAGTTTATAGTTGTTTTTGTTCGTAAATCTGCTCAATAAGTTGACAGAAAAAGTTAAGTCAGGTCGAGTGCAGACCATAAGATACATTAAACAACCGATAAGGTTTTTACATGAGGCTTCAGTTATTTCACACGAATTTAACTCGTTGTAATCAATTTTACTTTCTAAGGGTGTGCTGACAGGTTTACAGTCACTCATGTTAAACTTTTCTAAAATAGTTTTTATGTACAGTTCCTGATCTAAAGTGATTTTATTATCGGTTCTTTCGATTCGAATTCCCAAGAAACACTTAATTTCATTTAAGTCTACCATTTTAAACTGGTTCAATAAATAACTTTTGAAACTATTCATGGTATTTAAATCTGCAGTTAAGATAACGAGATCATCGACATATAGTACTACGTAAATGTTTTTCATTATATCACCCGCATCTAAAATGTAAATGCATCTATCAGCTGATGAGTACCGAAAACCCTTATTTATCAAAGCTTGTTCGAACATTTGAAACCAACAACGTGCGGATTGTTTTAATCCATATAACGACTTATTTAATTTGCAGACCTGATTATCTGCACATGGGATTCCTTCAGGAACTTTCATGTATATTTCTTCCTGTAACTTCCCATTTAAAAATGCCGTTTTAACATCCATATGATGAAGAAGCAAATTAAATTGATTCACAAAGGCTAACATAAATCTGAAACTTGTAATTCTTGCGACTGGTGCAAATGTTTCACTATAGTCAACTAAATATTCTTGACTAAAACCGCGAGCCACTAAACGTGCTTTATATTTCAAAGGTTTTCCAAACTCATCATTTTTAATCGTAAATATCCATTTACAATCGACAATATTTCTATTTACGGGTTTTTCTACAAGTGTCCAGGTCTTATTTTCAGTGAGAGAATTTATTTCCTCTTTAATTGCATTTTCCCATGAATACCTATCATCTCTAGATGCAATTTCTTTATAACATGTTGGTATTTTACAAAGCAAAGACTTTGCACACAATAAATAATTAAAGGTACTGTCTTCATTTTCATTATACGACACAGTAGGTAGGTTTTTAATCCTTTCACTCCTTCTTAAACTATTTTCATTTACCGATTCATTTTGAGATTTTGTCAAGTTATTATCAAATGTGCTACGGCTTGGATATACATCTGTTTCACTTACTACAGATTTATTACTATTAGTAGGTCGATTATCAAATGAACTACAGGTTGGGTACGCATCTGTTTCACTTACAGATTTATTAGGTTGTTGACCTAATGGTGCAGAAGAACTGCCAGTTTGTTTAATTCCATCTGATTTTGTCTTATCAGATTTTACGCACAACCTCTTATACGAGTGCTTGTCAGATTTACCATAATTATCTGAAATAATTTGGTCAGGCAACAACGGCCTACTAGATAAGAAATTAATCTCATCAACTATAACATCTCTGACTTTTACAAACTTTTGATCTACCATATCCCACACCTTATAGCCATTCGGTTCATAACCAACTAATATACCTTTTTGCGACTTTTCATCAAACTTGGTTTTCCTTGTTTTATTCAGAAAATAAACAGTTGAACCGAATACCTTCAAATATTTCAGTACAGGTATTTTACTATGCCACATTTCAAAAGGTGTTTTATCGGTTTTCAGTGCTTTTGTTGGGCTTATATTAATTAAATAAGTGGCTGTTAATACTGATTCGCCCCAGAACCTTTTATCAAGCTTAGCACCTGGGATCATAGCTCGACTTCGTTCTTTTATTGTACGGATCATACGTTCAGCAATACCGTTTAATGCTGGCGTATGCGGCACTGTTAAATGGTAGCTAATACCTTTTTTCACACAATACTGTTTCATTTCATTTGATAAATACTCACCGCTATTATCAGAATACAAATTGACTATTCTCAAATTAAAATGCACTTCAGACTTAGCGACGAAATCTTGAAACGCAGCAAAAACGTCTGATTTATGGGCTATTAAGTACGTCACAGTGTAGTGCGTAAATTCGTCTACAAAAACAACAAAATAGTTTTTTCCGTCTACGGTTGAAGGAGTGATGGGACCACATACGTCCGTATGCACATTGAATAGAGGTCGTTTTATGACTTTATGTTTTGATTTATTAAATGGCAAACATGCTTGTTTCCCATTTATACAAGCTTCACATAATTTATCACTTACTGTAATATTATTCAATTTCTCGATATCAGAAAACATTCGCTTGCTTTTTATCTGTGCAAACTTGGATTTACCAATATGTCCAAGTCTTTGATGCCATAATTCGTAATTATTATTAACGAATCTATTCGATGTATTAGCGCATTTGTCAAGCACACAATTAATACCAATTAAATTGTTCAAACACTCACCCTTTGTTACCACCTTACCCTTATTCAACACTTGTACCGTACAATTGTTGTCAAAAATAACAGTCATTCCGGCTTGTTGCATTTTCTTGACCGAAAGCAAGTTATACAGAATCTCGGCACAGTAGAGTACATCTTGTAGATCACCTTTTATGCCCAAATTGCTGACTACGGCCAGATTGCCTTTCTTTGTCGCTTGAATATATGATCCATTTTTTGCAACTAAAATGTTTATTGGTGTTTCCAATGACTCAAAACCTTGCGCTAAATCTTGCCTATTAATTAAATGATCAGAGGCTCCGGAATCCAAAATAAACGAGATGCAGTTTTGGTTTTCTTGGTTATTACTGTATTCTCCAGTCATAAAAGCAAATCCCGAAGTCTTAACACCTTCCTGATCTGTGATATTAACAGTCTGAACAGTTCTATTGTTTCTATTCCCTTTTTGTTGATGGTTTTTGCCCTTCTGTTTGTTGTAAAAACAGTTCTTTTGTAAATGGCCCTTTCTACCACAACAATGACACTTAATGTGTTTATATTGATGGTCTTTCTTTATGTAGGAGTTTTTATACGGTCTATTAGCGTTGGCATTCCGATTCATGTACGTATGTCTAGGTTTAATGTATTCTTGACGAATAGTATCAGCTTGAAGTACTTTCATACTCGTGTCTCGCCGTCCATTAATCACTTTTATTTCGTGATCCAACAGCCTAGTTTTCACAAACGCGAGTGTTAAATTGTCCTCGGTCAATGTTTCAATTGCTGTTACGACACCGTCATAATCGTTGGGTAGTGTCATAAAAAGATGGGTCACTTTGTCTGCCTCTTCAAGTTTTGCTCCAGCAGCCATTATTTCGACGATTAATTCATCAAATGACTGAAAATGTCTTAGTAAGGTTGTATCACCTTCCAGTTTTAGGTTTAGTAATCGCTTACGCAAAGCAAGCTGGGTTGCAATACTTTTCCTTTCATAAATATTGTTTAACTTTTCGAATATTTGTTTTGCACTATCGTTTTCACCCACAAGTCCTAATAAAGAGTCTGACAAATATTCTATCAGAGTATTCTTTGCAATACGTTCATTTTAAATCCATTCATTGTCCTGTATCACCGGAGTTTCACTGTCAATCACATCCACAACATCAAGTTCATTTAATAAATTTCTTATTCTTAGTTTCCACACACTATATTTGTCCCCATTAAATGGCTTAATATTCCTTTTTGACTTCGCAGTGTCCATTTTGAATTATTATTCAAAATCACTCAGAAAACACACTTAGTCACAAGTCTTTAAAATTAGGCACTAAAAAGTTCTTTTATTTTATTTTAAATTCACTCCACTATTAATTTACTTTAACTGCACTGGGCCCATAACCTGTTGGTTATGGGATATTAACATAAACAATAGATTCAATTAAAATAATATTTATTTTAATATACTGTTAGGAGAGACGTGTACTACTAACTAAACAGCGTGATCAATAATAAACTAAACCAATGCATACCTCTTCAGGATAGAGGTTTATAAAAACAACGAACACTTGACAGTGTAGACTAGTCTCCATGTGAGTAACAGAGAAAGTCATAAAGCATACAAGTTAGAGTAGCACGGATTTGTTTTTGAGAATTCCAACAGTCTATACCTAAAACTCTATAGTAGGTATAATATAAATAAATAAATAAATAACAGACAATTTCACACAAATCTATCTAGTCCCAAATTAAGCTCAAGAAGGCTTGTGTTATGACTACTAGACGACGATATACGTTATAGATAAATATATACTTAAATACATAGAACAACCATGGCCCAAGCACAAATATTCGAGTTCACCACATAAATATTTGCCTTGGCTGGGATTCGAACCCGGGACCGCCGGCTAAGTAGGCAGGTCTCTACAAACTGAACCAACCGCGTAACACTGATAAGGCTGGTGAAATTTAGATGACACGTTTTTATTGTCTTTTTTCTGAAGGTTTTTTGAATTTAAATATATCCTTAATCAGAGGGAAACGAATGTTCGTTATAATATAAGATTGCTTCAATACATCCCATGAGTATTGATGCAATCTAACATTGATGCTTCATTTTATTTGATTCATATATAGTTATTTGAACTTAAATCTTTGTATTAACATTGTAGTTATTATTGCACAGAAACAATGTTGATTCTATTTTTGTGGTGATACCACATTTCACCATTCACTTGTAGAACGCGCTTAGCATTTAAACATAAAAATACAGAGGTTGTTGTAAAAAACGGACCTGTTCTGGTTAAACAGAGATTGTGTGTTCGAGTCCAACTTGGACTGGCATACATTTTGGCTTCTTATTTATCCTTTGAATATACAAAATTGTAGTTACTATTTCTACCATAATATTGAACTTTTATTCATTTTAAGCCAGAGGAATCCAGTAAGAGCAAAGCAGAGCTAAAGGCAGAGCGGCGCGCTAAGCAAGAAGCACAGCGCGCGGCCAAGCAAGTCGCCGCCAAGCCAGCGGTCGCCAAGCCAGCCGACGCCAAGCCCAAGGAGGCGCCAGAGGACGCAAAGGACAAGGTGTGTTACCCCTGTATATTTTCATAACTTTTTCCATTCTTTTGACCCCTGACGATAAGGGTGTTATACGTTTTACATGTGTATCTGTGCATCTGCGTATCTGTCCGGGTGAGCGTAGCACCCAAACGAAAGATGTGATTTGAGTGCGGTTTTTTTAATGGAAACTCTTGTGTCTGTCGTAATGGTTCTTAGCTATGATTAGTGGAAATAGGAGCAGTGGTCTCCGAGATATTCTGCTTTCCTTGGAACAGTATAAAGCTAAGAGACATTTGTCGTTTTGTACAGTATTTAATTTTAGGATCATTTTTTTATTACTTATTAAATGACGGTCTCGTGTTTTAAATTTTTGGTTTAAGAGGCCTTATTCCTTTTAAAATGCTGATTGTTTTAAATATTTTTCTCTATAATCATTGATCAAACATGTTTCTTAACATATTATTGATGTTACTACCTAGGAAAGGGCTATTGGGATTTAACTATTGGTATATATTTGAAACCTACCGTTTGAATTTTTTATTGATAATTTTTGTTTCAAAAACTACTCGAAATTGACATAATCCACGCGGAAAATTAGTTTTTTCAACTTATTTTTGAATGCACGCAATGAAATCATGAAATAGCTATGTTACTACCTAGAACTCGGGGAAATGTATTATTAACTTCAAAAAGTTGGCTGAAATTATCAATATATATGTCATATGAAAAAATTTTTTTAAAAGGAATAAGCCCTCTTAAGTCATTTATTAAATATATCACAATTTTTTTCCAGGAAAAGTCCCCTAAACCCAAAACGTTAGAGAAGGCGAAGTCGAAGCCCCAGGTGTTCCAGCGCGTGAGCTGGTTCCAGCACCTCAGCGTGGAGTCTGGCAAGGAACAGAACATCACCCTCAACTCCAAGTAAGTTTTATCATTAAATGTTTTTATAGAATCTTTTTTATCGATTCTATTGGAAATACCACATTTTTATTTTTTTTATAAATACCGACACAAAGGTAAATTATGAAAGAAAACTCCTAGGGTGTGCTAATGTGCGTAAGCATTTTAAACACATATGACGTGACGAGAATTATGGAATGAAAGATTTGGTGTGATTGACGTAACGATCTAATAGCTCAGTTGGGAGAGCACTACGCCGGAAACCTAGGGGTCGCAGGTTTGAGTCCTGCTTAGATTTAACTTTGTGTCAATATTTATAAAGTTTTATCATTATTCAATTGTGTCAGAAAGGGTTATGTTTTATTGTTTTACTGCAGTTGTGTGTGTGTGTGTACGTCTATGTCATTGGGACGCTTTGCAGCCTAAATAACTTCATGAATGTTGACATATGAAATGTTGTTAAATTTAACGAATGAAGTGACTATGAGTTTTTGGGACACCATTTAGCCACTAGACACAACCTGCACTATATTTCGTCTGGTGATGGCTTTCTACAAATAAGCAGATGGCCAACGAACTTATAAAGCCTTTTTTAATATTTGAAATCCTAAATAACTTTATCAAATGCGTACATACTGATTGTGTAAACTACACAGTCTACACGATTTGAAACAACAATAGATTTGAAATGGTTAATTAATAATGATCTTACTAGCTTTAAAAAAAAAACGATTTTTTGTGAGATCTACTAGAAAGTTAAATCTTATTAATTGAGATTTGAAATTTCGAGAACAGACAAAGACGCCATTTTTGCCTTTTGCCTATCTGTGGCGTTACGTAGAATACCGAGTAAATAAACAGAAGGGCTACTTCGATGTTCGAAATTCTACCGTCGTATAGTGCCATCCCGCTTATTCAAATATACTTTCACAGGACATCGAGAGGGACGGCACTATTCGGAATTGCGGAGTAGCCCTTCAGTTTTTTTACGGGACCGGTGACGTCACTATTAAGAGCGAAAATGGCGGACAACGTTCAAAATACAGAACAAAAACCATATTTTCAAAATCAATTTTGTCAGTCGAACTTAACTGAAAAATATAAATTTAGGTTCCGTATGTTAAATACTATACGAAATAGAGTTGACTAAACTAATGCGACTTTCAAAATTTAACAGCTCTTACTAGGTATCCAGGACGATGCTCTCTCTGTCTCTTTCTGTCTGTATAGTGTGTACCTGTTCGTTACAGCCTCCACCCCGCCATCATCAAGCTGGGAGTGCAGTTGGCGACGCGCGTCGTGTCGGGCTCTAATGCCAGGTGTATAGCGTTGCTCGACGCTTTGAAGAAGGTAACCTACACCAATGATAAATAAATAGCAGTGTGGACGTACACGCTTTGCTTCGGTCAAATTTATGACAGATAAAACAAAATGGCGTGCCAGTCTTTCGTATTACGCGAAACGGAATAACCGTAACTTGACAATGTGTGCTATTTGTTTGTTTGAAACATAAAAAAAATATTGAATTAGCTTTTTTTGGAAAATCCTCTGTAGGAACGTAGCAGCAAGTCAAAAGTCAAAAGCTGATTGCGTGCCGCGGCGCCATATTGTTTTATCTGTCAAATGGGCGAACAAGACGGCTCGGGCTTGCCGCGCGCGGCATTCGGTGAGCGTAATTTCATCCAATGCCTGAGGAGTGCGCCGAATGCCGCGCGCGGAATTTGCTTCGCGAGGCCGCTCGCTCTGTGTGGACCCGGCTAATCCCTACTATCCATACTAATATTATAAATGCGAAAGTGTATCTGTTTGTCTGTCTGTCTGTCTGTTACCTCTTCACGCTTAAACCCAAAGAGCATATAATCACTACGTTTTAAGAGTCGGCACTTTCATACAAGCCGCTAATCGGAATTATGAAAGCCTTTTGTACCAACCTAACAACTTACAACAGTGGTACCAACATAGTAAAATCCAATTCTACTACGAGTATGTTGGTACCAATGTTGTTAGGGCTTGACAAATACGAATCATACTTTTCTATCGATATCGATAAATATTCGATATGCGTAGTTGCGTAGGTTTGAAAGCAGTTTTTTTTTGTAATGCAAAAAACGACCAACATGATTAATTGATTAAAATACAAGTCACTTTGACAAATAAATACCTATGCTGGTCGCTTCCTGCATAACTTTGGTAAACTTTAGTGCTGGTTTTACGAAAATAAATATACGCCTTAACAATTGTTTATTTATTTTTGACATAACCATACATAATTGTTTATTTATATATGAACAGTTTATCATTGGTTTTTGTTTTCAAGCAACATATTAGTAAACATAAAGTCGGTTGACCTAGGACCTGTAAAAGAAACGCTTTATGAGATTTTCACATTTTCATTTAACTCTCTAATCGCCGGCACCTAAAAATAAAACAACAAATTGTATCGATAATTTGTTCACATCACTATGTTATTGTTGCTAAAAGTATGATTTGATTTTTGAGAAAGTACATTATTTAACGTATTTACCTGATATCTACTACAATCTGAGTAAAACAGCTACCAAATACGATATATATATATATAAAGTAAATTGGCACTGAAATACACCAAGTTTTACCTGATCGGGTCAAGCAAAAATCTTGCTAAAATATGCCAGTTTTTTTTCTGACACTCCCAATGCCACAAACTTCACACTTTCTTGTACATTTCCCTGGCATTATTCTTATAAAACACTGACACACTACTATAACATAATAATAATTTTGTAACAACAAACCAAACAACAAGAAAATTTTATTCCGCCATAGATTTTTACAACTTGTGTCAAATTGAGGGTTGTATGACATTTGTTATTGCGTCTTAATCAATTAGACGTTACGAGACTTGTTACACGAAGGAATCGGTTGTCGTTTTAATTTAGTAGAATTATTTTTATATTTCAATGTTGGCACAAAAGGCTTTCATAATTCAGTATTGTATGCATTGTCGCTGGACTGCTTAAACCGCTGAACCGATTTAGATGAAATTTGGTATATAGATAGTTTCAGTCCCGGGGAAGGACATAGGATACTTTTCATCCCGAATAAATATAGTGTTCCCGTGGGATGAGCGGGGTAACACCGCGGGGCACAACTAGTTAATTATAATTAAGTAGATCAATACGTAATATTAAAAACAGCAAAGGTACATTCATGCAATGGACTGCCCAAAGCAGATTTTATCTGGTCAGTCCATCGCATGGGTAATCTGCCACGTGACCTCGTTCCCTGGAATTTCCCCGCACAACTAGACGTTTAACCCTTTGACCGCCAAAGACGGCAAATCACGTCATCGGGAATTCGTGCCACTGACGCCAACGACGCCTATTGACGTCAAAAATTTCAGTGGCCAAAACATGCTAATTCAAACCACTATCTGTGTTTTTCAACCTCTGTTGATTTTGGAGCACTTTTTTTTTTGTTTGGCGTCAGTGGCACGGTTAATTGCTTTGCCGCTCGGCGCTCAAAGGGTTAATGGAATCACTGTTCCGCCTCGAAACGTGTCCGAAGAATATACGTATGCGTGATTGTACGAGAGCAGATAGACGCTGCTTGATGCAAGGTTCCTCAAGTATGGACATATTTGTGCGATCGGTCCAGGATACTCCCAGCATTCACCTCCTGCACCACATCTCCAGAGCATCTATCTTTTTCCGTGCTGGAGGCAAATGCTGGGAGTATCCCAGACCGATCGCACAGATATATCCATACTTCAGGAACTTTGCATCAAGCAACGTCTATCTGCTCTCGTACAATCATGCATACTCAAGTTTTTCTGACACGTGTCGAAGTGGAACAGTGATAAAGGGAAAAGATAGATGTTCTGGAGATGTGTTTCCATTTCCCGCAACGTCCACGTTTCAGAAGCGTACAAAATATGGGAAAGACAAGTGTTTTTACGAGCCGGGTCTTTGGTGATGTGTCTATTCCGCAATAATTTTTTCTCAAACATGCAATGAAATATTGTCTTTGCGTTCCTTATAATGGGCTCGGAAGTATCGGTTTTTGGGCGCAACAACTCGAGAGGACTGTAAAGGGATTTCATACTGCTTTTCAGGCCTAGGCCTGCAAAGTAACTTTTTTTTGGTTTCAACAACAAGGTCATTCACACAGCTGGCTGGTTTGACAAAAAGCAGGTTTTGTTTTTAAAGGTTGGTTGTTAGACACTTGTGGAAAAAAAATTCAAAATGGCGACTTTTTTTTTCAAAATTTCAAATTGGTGCTAGGCGGCTAAAACTCGGTATCGGGGGGCTCTCGGGGCTCAAAAATATGAATCTGAACTTGTCCGAATCTTGTCCGAAGATTCGGTCAAATTCGGAAAATATCGAAAAAAAAAAACGATTTGTATGGAGAAAATTTCAAATTGGTCCTAGGAGGCTGAAATTCGGTATCCGGGGGTTTTTGGGGCTCCTGAGTCAGAATCTGAAATCGGATTTTTAAAATTCGGTCAAATTCGGATTCGGGGGCTCTCGGGGCTCAAAAATATGAATCTGAAATCTTGTCCGAAAATTCGGTCAAATTCGGAAAATGTCGAAAAAAACGATTTGTATGGAGAAAATTTCAAATTGGTCCTAGGAGGCTGAAATTCGGTATCCGGGGGTTTTTGGGGCTCCTGAGTCAGAATCTGAAATCGGATTTTTTAAATTCGGTCAAATTCGGTATCGGGGGGCTCTCGGGGCTCAAAAATATGAATCTGAAATCTTGTCCGAAAATTCGGTCAAATTCGGAAAATATCGAAAAAAAAAACGATTTGTATGGAGAAAATTTCAAATTGGTCCTAGGAGGCTGAAATTCGGTATCCGGGGGTTTTTGGGGCTCCTGAGTCAGAATCTGAAATCGGATTTTTAAAATTCGGTCAAATTCGGAAAATATCGGACAAACAATATTAAGTGTTATTCTTTGAAGTATATTTTTTTATTTCATTGTATGTTTGAGAAAAGCACTATACATGCCTCGTCGTGAAAACGGATTCCCGGCCTCGTATCACTATCCGGCCTCGCTCGCACGCTCGCTCGGCCGTATATACCTACTTGGCCGGAAATCCTCATTTTCCCGGCCTCTGATGTAATGTACTATTAGGCTAACAGCATACATTTCTTGGCAGATGGTGTCAGACTACACACTGCCGGCCCGCACGGAATACGCGCGCGGGTTCGAGACCCATCTGAAGGAGAGCCTGCAGTACCTGTGGAGCATGCGGCAGCCCACCGCCTCGCAGGTCAACGCCGTCAAGTTCTTCCGCCACCAGCTGACGCAGCTGCCGCATAGCGTGGACGAGTTTGACGTGAGTCCAGTTCTGCTCTGTCCCCAAGTCTGCAGTACCTGTGGAGCATGCGGCAGCCCACCGCCTCGCAGGTCAACGCCGTCAAGTTCTTCCGCCACCAGCTGACGCAGCTGCCGCATAGCGTGGACGAGTTTGACGTGAGTCCAGTTCTGCTCTGTCCCCAAGTCTGCAGTACCTGTGGAGCATGCGGCAGCCCACCGCCTCGCAGGTCAACGCCGTCAAGTTCTTCCGCCACCAGCTGACGCAGCTGCCGCATAGCGTGGACGAGTTTGACGTGAGTCCAGTTCTGCTCTGTCCCCAAGTCTGCAGTACCTGTGGAGCATGCGGCAGCCCTCCGCCTCGCAGGTCAACGCCGTCAAGTTCTTCCGCCACCAGCTGACGCAGCTGCCGCATAGCGTGGACGAGTTTGACGTGAGTCCAGTTCTGCTCTGTCCCCAAGTCTGCAGTACCTGTGGAGCATGCGGCAGCCCACCGCCTCGCAGGTCAACGCCGTCAAGTTCTTCCGCCACCAGCTGACGCAGCTGCCGCATAGCGTGGACGAGTTTGACGTGAGTCCAGTTCTGCTCTGTGTCCAAGTCTGCAGTACCTGTGGAGCATGCGGCAGCCCACCGCCTCGCAGGTCAACGCCGTCAAGTTCTTCCGCCACCAGCTGACGCAGCTGCCGCATAGCGTGGACGAGTTTGACGTGAGTCCAGTTCTGCTCTGTCCCCAAGTCTGCAGTACCTGTGGAGCATGCGGCAGCCCACCGCCTCGCAGGTCAACGCCGTCAAGTTCTTCCGCCACCAGCTGACGCAGCTGCCGCATAGCGTGGACGAGTTTGACGTGAGTCCAGTTCTGCTCTGTGTCCAAGTCTGCAGTACCTGTGGAGCATGCGGCAGCCCACCGCCTCGCAGGTCAACGCCGTCAAGTTCTTCCGCCACCAGCTGACGCAGCTGCCGCATAGCGTGGACGAGTTTGACGTGAGTCCAGTTCTGCTCTGTCCCCAAGTCTGCAGTACCTGTGGAGCATGCGGCAGCCCACCGCCTCGCAGGTCAACGCCGTCAAGTTCTTCCGCCACCAGCTGACGCAGCTGCCACACAACGTGGACGAGTTTGACGTGAGTCCAGTTGTGTTTTCTGTATCTAAGTCTTGGGCTAAACCAGACTTTCCAGAGATGGGTGAGCCCTCCAAATTACAACAGTGTAAAAAGTTTAAAAATATTTTGTCACTTTTCGTTACTACCGTGAAAATTAAAGGCAATGTAGCTTGGTGTTTGGTCTTTATTTCAGTCGCATATAATTTCTAAATACCTCATATAATAGGAGAAATCTGAACACCCGTAAAGTCCTTTTTTAGGTTATATCGGGAAAGTCTACCTTGTTACGTAACGCTTAGACATGAAACTTATACCAATAAGTGAGTAATGATGTTTACTTTAATCATGTCTGCTGGTTTTTCAATAGTTGTTATACTTTTTGAGGAAAAGATGTTACTCGAATTTGCGCATATAGTACGAGCAGTGCTACCAAGATGGCGGTGTGTACTTGACGCCGTAAAAACCGTAAAATTGTACGAGCTAACGAAAAAAGTTACATACAAACTTTCGCCCTTATGATATTAGTGTGATGATTGACTTGTCAGGCCAAGAAGACGCTGCACGAGGAGATAGACCGGTACATCCGCGAACAGATCGACACGGCGGGCGAGGCCATCAGCATCGCCGTGCGGAACAAGATCTCCGAGGGCGACAGGATACTAACCTATGGATGGTAAGTAAAAAAGAAAGAATTTCGCTGCAATTAGAAGTAACATTTGAGTAACATATTGTAATAAGTTTAACATATGTGTATTTGGGTATCTGTGTGTCAGTCTGTGGCACCGTAGCTCCAATTTTAGTGTGTTTTTAATTTAAAGACTTTTCTGTCGAGATGGTTGTTAGCTATGTTTGGTGGAAATATGACAGTAGTTTCCAAGATATTCATAGTCCATTGAATAAAAAGTTCTAGAGTGCGTGAGTTAGTAACGTAAGATGTTTCTTCGGAAACATGTCAAGAGTCTCTAGGTAATAAACATACTAAAACCCCGGGACACTAGGAGGAGCCCCGGAGTGGGGGGAGGGGGGGAAAGGGTCAATTTTTTCATTTTTCGCTTAAATCTCAAAAACGGTACATGTTAGAGAAAAACTTTCAAGGAAAAGTTGAAAGGCTATAAAATTATCTACAAGTTGTACCTAAATATTTTTTTCCTATATCCTACCGTTTCTGAGTTACACGCAGTAAAAAATGATTTTGGCTCAAACAATTTCCCCATACTACATACCCATGTTTATCACATCAATCGATCAAAAAATATTTCTTTCTTCCAAAAAACTCAAATGTGCAACTTGTGACCGGTACTGATAGATTGCTCTTAATTAGGTCTATAATTGGTAAAGTAAACACATTCCTCCATGGAAGCCTTTAGGAGGAATCGATTGTCAAAATATTATATTAGGGTAGTTTGAGTTACTGAACTTGATCTTTTTATTTCTTCTTCCAAAAAAACTCAAAAGTCAACTTGTGACCGGTACAGATAGATTGCTCATAATTAGGTCTATCATTGATAAAAATACCAGATTCCACCACGGAGGCGTTTACGGGGAATTGAATTTTATTAGGGTAGTTACGATACTTGAACTTTTTATTTTTTTTCTTCCAAAAAGCTCAAAAGTGCAACTTGTGACCAGTACTGATAGATTGCTCTTAATTAGGTCTATAATTGGTAAAAAAAACACATTCCTCCATGGAAGCCTTTAGGAAGAATTGATTGTCAAAATATTATATTAGGGTAGTTACGCAACTTGACCTTTTTATTTTTTTTCTTGCAAAAAGCTCAAAAGTGCAACTTGTGACCGCTACTGATAGATTGCTCTTAATTAGGTCTATAATTGGTAAAAAAAACACATTCCTCCATGGAAGCCTTTAGGAGGAATCGATTGTCAAAATATTATATAAGGGTAGTTTTCGAATTTTTCACCTTTCATGGGATGTAGCTCGAAAACGGCTGCGAATAGAAAAAAAATATTTAAGTACAACTTGTAGATAATTTTATGGCCTTTCAACTTTTCCTTGAAAGTTTTTCTCTAACATGTACCGTTTTTGAGATTTAAGCGAAAAATGAAAAAATGGACCCTTTCCCCCCCTCCCCCCACTCCGGGGCTCCTCCTAGTGTCCCGGGGTTTTAGTATGTTTATTACCTAGGGACTCTTGACATGTTTCCGAAGAAACATCTTACGTTACTAACTCACGCACTCTAGACCCCCCTTGGAGGGACTCATTCAATGGACTATCAGCTGTAATTGGAACAACTGGCAAATATTGAAGCTAAGTATTCTAATTTTTAGTTATGTAGTATTTTCTATGTCACCTATTGGACGAGGGTCTCATGACCAGCTTGTGACTTGTGTCAGGGGTGTTTTAAATGTTTAATTTAGGTTATCTTCTCCAGTTCGTCACTAATAGAGCGCATCTTCCGCGAGGCCTGGGAGGCCGGCGTGCAGTTCGAGTGCGTGGTCGTCGGCAACCGCGTGCATCCACAGGGCCGGGAGATGCTGCGCCGGCTGGTGAAGAGCGGCCTGCCGTGCTCCTACCTGGACATCACCGCCGTCAGCTACATCATGCAGAAGGTGAGTTACATCCACAGGCCGGGAGATGCTGCGCCGGCTGGTGAAGAGCGGCCTGCCGTGCTCCTACCTGGACATCACCGCCGTCAGCTACATCATGCAGAAGGTGAGTTACATCCACAGGCCGGGAGATGCTGCGCCGGCTGGTGAAGAGCGGCCTGCCGTGCTCCTACCTGGACATCACCGCCGTCAGCTACATCATGCAGAAGGTGAGTTACATCCACAGGCCGGGAGATGCTGCGCCGGCTGGTGAAGACCGGCCTGCCGTGCTCCTACCTGGACATCACCGCCGTCAGCTACATCATGCAGAAGGTGAGTTACATCCACAGGCCGGGAGATGCTGCGCCGGCTGGTGAAGAGCGGCCTGCCGTGCTCCTACCTGGACATCACCGCCGTCAGCTACATCATGCAGAAGGTGAGTTACATCCACAGGCCGGGAGATGCTGCGCCGGCTGGTGAAGAGCGGCCTGCCGTGCTCCTACCTGGACATCACCGCCGTCAGCTACATCATGCAGAAGGTGAGTTACATCCACAGGCCGGGAGATGCTGCGCCGGCTGGTGAAGACCGGCCTGCCGTGCTCCTACCTGGACATCACCGCCGTCAGCTACATCATGCAGAAGGTGAGTTACATCCACAGGCCGGGAGATGCTGCGCCGGCTGGTGAAGAGCGGCCTGCCGTGCTCCTACCTGGACATCACCGCCGTCAGCTACATCATGCAGAAGGTGAGTTACATCCACAGGCCGGGAGATGCTGCGCCGGCTGGTGAAGACCGGCCTGCCGTGCTCCTACCTGGACATCACCGCCGTCAGCTACATCATGCAGAAGGTGAGTTACATCCACAGGCCGGGAGATGCTGCGCCGGCTGGTGAAGAGCGGCCTGCCGTGCTCCTACCTGGACATCACCGCCGTCAGCTACATCATGCAGAAGGTGAGTTACATCCACAGGCCGGGAGATGCTGCGCCGGCTGGTGAAGAGCGGCCTGCCGTGCTCCTACCTGGACATCACCGCCGTCAGCTACATCATGCAGAAGGTGAGTTACATCCACAGGCCGGGAGATGCTGCGCCGGCTGGTGAAGAGCGGCCTGCCGTGCTCCTACCTGGACATCACCGCCGTCAGCTACATCATGCAGAAGGCGAGTTACATCCACAGGGCGGGAGATGCTGCGCCGGCTGGTGAAGACCGGCCTGCCGTGCTCCTACCTGGACATCACCGCCGTCAGCTACATCATGCAGAAGGTGAGTTACATCCACAGGCCGGGAGATGCTGCGCCGGCTGGTGAAGACCGGCCTGCCGTGCTCCTACCTGGACATCACCGCCGTCAGCTACATCATGCAGAAGGTGAGTTACATCCACAGGGCGGGAGATGCTGCGCCGGCTGGTGAAGACCGGCCTGCCGTGCTCCTACCTGGACATCACCGCCGTCAGCTACATCATGCAGAAGGTGAGTTACATCCACAGGCCGGGAGATGCTGCGCCGGCTGGTGAAGACCGGCCTGCCGTGCTCCTACCTGGACATCACCGCCGTCAGCTACATCATGCAGAAGGTGAGTTACATCCACAGGGCGGGAGATGCTGCGCCGGCTGGTGAAGACCGGCCTGCCGTGCTCCTACCTGGACATCACCGCCGTCAGCTACATCATGCAGAAGGTGAGTTACATCCACAGGCCGGGAGATGCTGCGCCGGCTGGTGAAGACCGGCCTGCCGTGCTCCTACCTGGACATCACCGCCGTCAGCTACATCATGCAGAAGGTGAGTTACATCCACAGGGCGGGAGATGCTGCGCCGGCTGGTGAAGACCGGCCTGCCGTGCTCCTACCTGGACATCACCGCCGTCAGCTACATCATGCAGAAGGTGAGTTACATCCACAGGCCGGGAGATGCTGCGCCGGCTGGTGAAGACCGGCCTGCCGTGCTCCTACCTGGACATCACCGCCGTCAGCTACATCATGCAGAAGGTGAGTTACATCCACAGGGCGGGAGATGCTGCGCCGGCTGGTGAAGACCGGCCTGCCGTGCTCCTACCTGGACATCACCGCCGTCAGCTACATCATGCAGAAGGTGAGTTACATCCACAGGCCGGGAGATGCTGCGCCGGCTGGTGAAGACCGGCCTGCCGTGCTCCTACCTGGACATCACCGCCGTCAGCTACATCATGCAGAAGGTGAGTTACATCCACAGGGCGGGAGATGCTGCGCCGGCTGGTGAAGACCGGCCTGCCGTGCTCCTACCTGGACATCACCGCCGTCAGCTACATCATGCAGAAGGTGAGTTACATCCACAGGCCGGGAGATGCTGCGCCGGCTGGTGAAGACCGGCCTGCCGTGCTCCTACCTGGACATCACCGCCGTCAGCTACATCATGCAGAAGGTGAGTTACATCCACAGGCCGGGAGATGCTGCGCCGGCTGGTGAAGACCGGCCTGCCGTGCTCCTACCTGGACATCACCGCCGTCAGCTACATCATGCAGAAGGTGAGTTACATCCACAGGGCGGGAGATGCTGCGCCGGCTGGTGAAGACCGGCCTGCCGTGCTCCTACCTGGACATCACCGCCGTCAGCTACATCATGCAGAAGGTGAGTTACATCCACAGGCCGGGAGATGCTGCGCCGGCTGGTGAAGACCGGCCTGCCGTGCTCCTACCTGGACATCACCGCCGTCAGCTACATCATGCAGAAGGTGAGTTACATCCACAGGGCGGGAGATGCTGCGCCGGCTGGTGAAGACCGGCCTGCCGTGCTCCTACCTGGACATCACCGCCGTCAGCTACATCATGCAGAAGGTGAGTTACATCCACAGGGCGGGAGATGCTGCGCCGGCTGGTGAAGACCGGCCTGCCGTGCTCCTACCTGGACATCACCGCCGTCAGCTACATCATGCAGAAGGTGAGTTACATCCACAGGGCGGGAGATGCTGCGCTGGCTGGTGAAGACCGGCCTGCCGTGCTCCTACCTGGACATCACCGCCGTCAGCTACATCATGCAGAAGGTGAGTTACATCCACAGGCCGGGAGATGCTGCGCCGGCTGGTGAAGACCGGCCTGCCGTGCTCCTACCTGGACATCACCGCCGTCAGCTACATCATGCAGAAGGTGAGTTACATCCACAGGCCGGGAGATGCTGCGCCGGCTGGTGAAGACCGGCCTGCCGTGCTCCTACCTGGACATCACCGCCGTCAGCTACATCATGCAGAAGGTGAGTTACATCCACAGGCCGGGAGATGCTGCGCCGGCTGGTGAAGACCGGCCTGCCGTGCTCCTACCTGGACATCACCGCCGTCAGCTACATCATGCAGAAGGTGAGTTACATCCACAGGCCGGGAGATGCTGCGCCGGCTGGTGAAGACCGGCCTGCCGTGCTCCTACCTGGACATCACCGCCGTCAGCTACATCATGCAGAAGGTGAGTTACATCCACAGGCCGGGAGATGCTGCGCCGGCTGGTGAAGACCGGCCTGCCGTGCTCCTACCTGGACATCACCGCCGTCAGCTACATCATGCAGAAGGTGAGTTACATCCACAGGGCGGGAGATGCTGCGCTGGCTGGTGAAGACCGGCCTGCCGTGCTCCTACCTGGACATCACCGCCGTCAGCTACATCATGCAGAAGGTGAGTTACATCCACAGGGCGGGAGATGCTGCGCTGGCTGGTGAAGACCGGCCTGCCGTGCTCCTACCTGGACATCACCGCCGTCAGCTACATCATGCAGAAGGTGAGTTACATCCACAGGCCGGGAGATGCTGCGCCGGCTGGTGAAGACCGGCCTGCCGTGCTCCTACCTGGACATCACCGCCGTCAGCTACATCATGCAGAAGGTGAGTTACATCCACAGGCCGGGAGATGCTGCGCCGGCTGGTGAAGACCGGCCTGCCGTGCTCCTACCTGGACATCACCGCCGTCAGCTACATCATGCAGAAGGTGAGTTACATCCACAGGGCGGGAGATGCTGCGCTGGCTGGTGAAGACCGGCCTGCCGTGCTCCTACCTGGACATCACCGCCGTCAGCTACATCATGCAGAAGGTGAGTTACATCCACAGGCCGGGAGATGCTGCGCCGGCTGGTGAAGACCGGCCTGCCGTGCTCCTACCTGGACATCACCGCCGTCAGCTACATCATGCAGAAGGTGAGTTACATCCACAGGCCGGGAGATGCTGCGCCGGCTGGTGAAGACCGGCCTGCCGTGCTCCTACCTGGACATCACCGCCGTCAGCTACATCATGCAGAAGGTGAGTTACATCCACAGGCCGGGAGATGCTGCGCCGGCTGGTGAAGACCGGCCTGCCGTGCTCCTACCTGGACATCACCGCCGTCAGCTACATCATGCAGAAGGTGAGTTACATCCACAGGCCGGGAGATGCTGCGCCGGCTGGTGAAGACCGGCCTGCCGTGCTCCTACCTGGACATCACCGCCGTCAGCTACATCATGCAGAAGGTGAGTTACATCCACAGGCCGGGAGATGCTGCGCCGGCTGGTGAAGACCGGCCTGCCGTGCTCCTACCTGGACATCACCGCCGTCAGCTACATCATGCAGAAGGTGAGTCCCATCCACAGGCCGGGAGATGCTGCGCCGGCTGGTGAAGACCGGCCTGCCGTGCTCCTACCTGGACATCACCGCCGTCAGCTACATCATGCAGAAGGTGAGTCCCATCCACAGGGCGGGAGATGCTGCGCCGGCTGGTGAAGACCGGCCTGCCGTGCTCCTACCTGGACATCACCGCCGTCAGCTACATCATGCAGAAGGTGAGTTACATCCACAGGCCGGGAGATGCTGCGCCGGCTGGTGAAGACCGGCCTGCCGTGCTCCTACCTGGACATCACCGCCGTCAGCTACATCATGCAGAAGGTGAGTTACATCCACAGGCCGGGAGATGCTGCGCCGGCTGGTGAAGACCGGCCTGCCGTGCTCCTACCTGGACATCACCGCCGTCAGCTACATCATGCAGAAGGTGAGTTACATCCACAGGCCGGGAGATGCTGCGCCGGCTGGTGAAGACCGGCCTGCCGTGCTCCTACCTGGACATCACCGCCGTCAGCTACATCATGCAGAAGGTGAGTTACATCCACAGGCCGGGAGATGCTGCGCCGGCTGGTGAAGACCGGCCTGCCGTGCTCCTACCTGGACATCACCGCCGTCAGCTACATCATGCAGAAGGTGAGTTACATCCACAGGCCGGGAGATGCTGCGCCGGCTGGTGAAGACCGGCCTGCCGTGCTCCTACCTGGACATCACCGCCGTCAGCTACATCATGCAGAAGGTGAGTTACATCCACAGGCCGGGAGATGCTGCGCCGGCTGGTGAAGACCGGCCTGCCGTGCTCCTACCTGGACATCACCGCCGTCAGCTACATCATGCAGAAGGTGAGTTACATCCACAGGCCGGGAGATGCTGCGCCGGCTGGTGAAGACCGGCCTGCCGTGCTCCTACCTGGACATCACCGCCGTCAGCTACATCATGCAGAAGGTGAGTTACATCCACAGGCCGGGAGATGCTGCGCCGGCTGGTGAAGACCGGCCTGCCGTGCTCCTACCTGGACATCACCGCCGTCAGCTACATCATGCAGAAGGTGAGTTACATCCACAGGCCGGGAGATGCTGCGCCGGCTGGTGAAGACCGGCCTGCCGTGCTCCTACCTGGACATCACCGCCGTCAGCTACATCATGCAGAAGGTGAGTTACATCCACAGGCCGGGAGATGCTGCGCCGGCTGGTGAAGACCGGCCTGCCGTGCTCCTACCTGGACATCACCGCCGTCAGCTACATCATGCAGAAGGTGAGTTACATCCACAGGCCGGGAGATGCTGCGCCGGCTGGTGAAGACCGGCCTGCCGTGCTCCTACCTGGACATCACCGCCGTCAGCTACATCATGCAGAAGGTGAGTCCCATCCACAGGGCGGGAGATGCTGCGCCGGCTGGTGAAGACCGGCCTGCCGTGCTCCTACCTGGACATCACCGCCGTCAGCTACATCATGCAGAAGGTGAGTCCCATCCACAGGCCGGGAGATGCTGCGCCGGCTGGTGAAGACCGGCCTGCCGTGCTCCTACCTGGACATCACCGCCGTCAGCTACATCATGCAGAAGGTGAGTTACATCCACAGGCCGGGAGATGCTGCGCCGGCTGGTGAAGACCGGCCTGCCGTGCTCCTACCTGGACATCACCGCCGTCAGCTACATCATGCAGAAGGTGAGTTACATCCACAGGCCGGGAGATGCTGCGCCGGCTGGTGAAGACCGGCCTGCCGTGCTCCTACCTGGACATCACCGCCGTCAGCTACATCATGCAGAAGGTAAGTTCAATCAACATGCTTAGCGAATTGTACGTCGAGTTGCACCGTTAGTGGGATCTTCTGCTACGCGGGGGGAAAATCTTACTTCCTGGCCAAGGCAACACGGAAAACTAGCAATCACGGGCGGCGATTCATAAAGCTCCATATCGCATATTTATCTATCTATATCATATTTATATATATGCATCTGACCTGTTTGAGCTACATCTCCTGGGATCTGGGACATTTACTAATTCACCGCCATAGCATAGGTATGTAATGTAATAAAATGGTCATGTCGCATGCTGTGTTCGAATTTTAATTCTATGAAATTGGTCCCATTGTCAGAATTAAATTAGATGAAATTAACCTATAGTCTGACCATAAAGAGTAGAAATTAAAAAGTGGCAATACTGTAGTGCCTTCCCTTTCTAATGAATCTAAGAAAACAAAGACGACACTACAGTATTGCCACTTTTTAATTTCTACTCTTTTTGGTCAGACTGTATATTTTGGGTAATTCATGGCTTGTTACTAGACTTACACTCTGACTTACAGATGTGTCCGAGTACATCTGTTGAATTGGCTCAGAGACTATACTTTAATGCTCTCGATTTTTCGTTGTCCAGAAATGATAGCCGACCTGATCAGGTCGGTTTAAGTATCCAACCGACCTGATCAGATCGGCCCTATCATTCGTAACTAGCTTTTCAACGTCGTATTTTGTCGACAGATAAGCAAGGTGTACATAGTTGTTAGTAGTGTTTAAGTTTTTTATTTACTGTTTCTTTGTTTTTCCTATTTTCTTGAAATAAATTATAATATATTTAGCAAGGTTAATAATTAACATAAAACCTTAAATAAAAATTAAAAACTAGACTTAAAAATAAATAAAATTTAGCAAGGTGATAGATCTTTTGTCGAGCGGAAATTATAGCCGATCTGATCAGATCGGTTATAGGTAACTAGGTTCTAAACGTAAGATTTGTCGGCAGATAAGCAAGGTGATAGTGGGCGCGCAGGCGCTGCTGGCGGACGGGTCGGTGCGCGGCGCGCTGGGCACGGCGCAGGTGATGTGATATTTGCATGCTTAGTTAAGCAGGTTATGGTTGACCTATTTTTTGTATACCACCTATGTACTTATACCCATAATCAGCAAATAAATTAATTTGATTTCATTTCAGGTGGCGCTGCTGGCGCGCGCGCGCAACGTGCCCGTGCTCGTGGCCGCCGAGACGCACAAGGTGTCCGCGCGCGTGCAGGTCGCGCCCACCGACTACAACGAACTGGGTAAGCTAGCTTCCAGGCACACAACAGATAGGTGCAGAAATCAATCTACATAGGGTAAATCGCCAATTACTGGCCATTAGCTAATTCGTGTCTGGCCACAGCTTCATATTGTCAGCCGCGGTGCTTGTCTTCTTCGGGCCATCAGTGTAGTCACCTACTTTTTCGACATCATATCGGTCATTTCTCTTTACCTAACTGGTCACCTCGTACTAAAAATGAACTCTGCCCACCTACAAACTAAAGTCATTTTAGTATAACGTGGCCAGTTATTGAAGGTTGGCCAGTAATTAACACCTTATACTAAAATTAATTATGTTTGTAGGTGAACAGAGTTCATATTTCATATTTATTTATTGCATCCATGGTTACATTTCGATCTTACATTATTTATTACATTGGTTTCTCATGGACCCTGGTAGGGTACAGCAATTGTAAGTCAGTCTTAAATCTAAAATGGAGTAATTTTGGATTTTAACTTGTTTCATTATAAAATAGATTAGCAAACGATAAAAATGTCATGTCAATAATAATCATTCTTGAGTCACATAATATAATACAATAATAATAATAATATGAAGTCGTTATAGATTGCTACATTAAATCATAAACATTTAGGAATAAATAGAATGTAAATGAGCTTCAATCACTAAAAAAGTCCTTGAGGCTATAATAACATTTGTTGATTAAAAAACAGTTCATTTTAAGTATGAGGTGATCAGTTATTGAACGCCTGAACGGTACAGTACAGTAATTGGCGATTTACCCTACAAGCGCGCTCGAGCAAACGCACGCGCTTGTATGTAGATTGATTTCTGTACCTATCTGTTTTGTGTTCCAGGCGTGGACAATCCTGTCGGCCGATCACTTGACCTTGATCCCTGCTTTCATTGCATTGGTCAATGCTTATTTTTTATAGACATTATATTTCCACAAAAACTATTTTTTTACGTCACCCTTGTCCGTAAGTAGGGTTTTGTGCCTGCTACGCGATGAGAAAATCTCACTTCCTTGCCAAGGCTAGACGTAAAACTTTAGGGCGGTAATTCGTAAAGCCCGAGATCGCATATTTATGGCCCTCGCCTTCGGTTCGGACTACAAACACATGCGATCTGGGACGTTCAAGAATTCACCGCCCTAGGCATGTAATGTACTATTACAGTAAATACAGTTATGTACAGTCTGCTGTTCAAATAACCTTCGGGTTATCTCCTATTCAACTCGTTTTTATGCTGTAGAAATTTGAACCTACTTTTTTACCCAAACCGAAGGCATGGAATGGAAGACGCTTTTAGGCAAGGAATGTAAACGTGCCTTATGATCGTGAAAGTCAGAATGTCACATCATTTTAGCATTTTAGGGCTCCATATCCAATGGGTAAAAAACGCGACCCTATTACTAAGATTTCGCTGTCGGTCCGTCTGTCTGTCACCAGGCTGTATTGTATGAACCATGATAGACCAACTAGACAGTTGATTTTTTTTACAGATGATGTATTTTCATTGCCGCGATAATAACAAATACTAACAGAATAAAATAGGCTCTACAGGAACCCTCGGGCGCAAGTCCAACTCGCACTTACTTTAAAAATTAAACGAGGAATTTATTATCGGTTGTCAGGCGACCCCGACGACCTGATCGACAAGTCGGACGGGTCGTCGCCGCTGCGCGGCTGGCGCGCCAACCCGAACCTGACGCCGCTCAACCTGATGTACGACGTGACGCCGCCCAGCCTCGTCACCGCCGTCGTCACCGAGCTCGCCATCCTGCCGTGCACCAGCGCGCCCGTCGTGCTCAGGTTCAAGCTCTCCGAATACGGCATATAAACCAGTATAGTTCGAATCGCATTTGTTAAGCGAATCCCATTGGCTTTGTACCCGATGAACAATACCATTATCTGTATTGTATTCATTATCTCCGTGGCGCCACCTATGGTCCCACCGGAAGATCAGCGCTGGCTCTCGAGCTAGCATCTTGCTGAGGTGGGACCTTTTCGTGGCACAGCCATAAAAATATAGTTACTTATTGTTTTATTTTATTTTCTTATTTCTGTCACACCTTGTATGTAAATGTTTTGTTGCAAGTCACGAATAAATGTATTTCTTTCTTTCTTTCTTTCTTATTGTTAGCTGCGGCCACAACTGCCACTTCAAAATGTAAGGCGTTATAAGTGCAAATTACTTTTACACTAAATTAGTCTTTAAGACAAACGAAATAAGGTTTACTCTTAAACAAAGAGAACAGAGATGTTGGTCACTTCGTAAGTGAAAGAGCAGTGAAGCTCGTTTTGATGCTTATAATGACAATGAAGTGACCAACATCTCTGTTCTCTTTGTTTAAGAGTAAACCTTATTTCGTTTGACTTAAAGACTAGTTTAGTGTAAAATTAATTTGCACTTATAACGCCTTACATTTTGAAGTGGCAGTTGTGGCCGCAGCTAACAATACAGATAATGGTATTGTTCATCGGGTACAAAGCTAAGTGGATTCGCTCAACCAAAAGAATTATTTCTATATCTAGTACTAGTATCCGTGTTTTGTGTACCCGTAGCCGGATCCCACTGTGTCCCGGATGCCGTGTTAGGGTGCGGCTCGTCTGCAGCGGAGCACGGAGACTTGCGGAATCGACCAATCACTTGAGGTGAATCTGAATCTCGGCTCCGGTTCACTTGTGTGATTTGTTGGATTTCGCACGTCTCCGCTTGAGTGGAGCCGCACCCTAACACGGAAACGAAGATCCGGGCCGTTCGGAACGTGTAATTAAGATACGTAGCTCCGTGTTACACGGAGATGCTTTTCTTGTTACACGCGGATCTGATCCGTCCGTGACGTTTAGTGAAGATTCTATGTGTGACTTTGTCTAAACTCATAATGGCTATTGGCTGGTTATATAGAAAAAATAATAATGTCAATATTTACTTAAATATAAATATCTGGAATCAATGCAAAAATATAATTCAAGTTTGATTTAAATAGAAATAAACTACAAGCATACAGTATTATAAGGGTCGGTTTGACAAGCTTTCATTCAATACCCGAGCGGAGCTTAGATCCGGCGATCCGTAGCCGAACGCAGACACGGCTACGTATCTTTGGAGTGACCGTGTACGGGATCTTAGGGCCGCCGGTGCTAAGAACACGGAGCTACGGTTCCGCGTGTAACACGGATATCAGAAGCCGTAATATAAACTGTTTGAACCCGACAATACTGAGCTTCAAACTCTTAGAGCCTTATCACACTTGCGATTTGCGAGGGAGTTTTCTATACAAATAAGCGTCGCGGCGAACTCGCCGCGTGATCAGGATGACATATAACCATGATATGTCCACTGTTCTGTCCCCGTGATACTCTCACTATCATAATATCTCCGAATATGATAATAATAAGTTTACAAATAGGATAATAAGATCCCATCACCTCTAGAATAACTGTGACACACGACTCTTTGTCGCACGACAAATACTCTGTCACTTTCCTTTTAATACCGTGCGAGCATGACAGGTGATGCTGGGTCGAGCGACAAGCGAAGTCGCGGCGAAATATGCTAGCCACAGTGTCACAGTTATGCTGGAGGTGAGAACGCCTTATGACAGGCGGACGCGGTTGAGAACATTTTTTATAATCATTTATATAGAAATGGAGACGTAATGGAAAGAGTGACTACGGATTTGAGCTTAGCTGTTTTGGTAAATTTATTTAAAAACCGGAAGGTGGAGACAATGAATATTGGAGATTAGAATCAAGTAAAGTGCCAACTTAATGCCAAACAATTTAAAAACTATTGGCAATGGCTTGTTCATGTGGTGCTACGGATTTGAAACACGCGTGTATGATATTTCATACTTATTTTCTTGGTTGTAATGATATTTTAATATAATTAGGGTACTGTAGTTGATCGGATAAATTATTTTATTTGATGCACTGTCACATACGAGTATGATACACATTATTTGTTAGTAAGGATTATTAGATCTACCAGGCTGGCTACTATGTTGTTGTTGTGTTAGCATTAAAAAACTATTATCATTGTTTTCTTTTGTGATTATGGCTAAGTTGAATAGACCATTAAATAGAATGACTGTGTATATAGTTTGATTCTTCCATATTTATCAACGCACATGATAAAAACGAGTGTATGTGTTTTTTGGAATGCAAAATAAATATTACGAATAGTTTTATTGAAGTTATTCTAAGGCTTTCTGAAATACTTGTGAAACTAATATTTTGGTTTCGTATGTTTGTGCTTGGTTACAATTTACCTTTAAACTTATGTTCTTGATTTGTACATAATCTTTTGCAATACAAATATGTTTTGTTAAGATTTTATGAGTGAGTCCATAGATTTAAATATGTACATCTACAGTTTAATTTGCAATTAATGTATGGAATGGCATCCTTTCCAACTAAACTGTAGTTGTATAACTTGTAAAGGTAATCTACCTATTTTATTTACATAAAAGTATATTTCAGACTCAAATAAAACAATTATTTTAAAAAACCTCTTTTATTTTATGTATTCTTCACACAATCACGTAATATGCAAGTGAACTAGTTGCATTAAAATAATAAAGTAGTCTCACAACATAACTCTCAATATAATAATAATTTATTCCTTATGAGGGTGTTCAGACTTATGAATAGAGAAATCTAATCTTACATAAATAATTACACATAGGAATAACATGTACAAGAACCCAACAACCAACAGCGGCTCCTGCAACATGAGCAGGCGCGGGAATGTGTACCGAAGTTGGAAGTCCTGGATATGGTTCTCCACAACATTCTTCTTTGTGAATGAAATCACCGGACGACCTTTGGTATCCAAATAAGTGTAGTGCAAGCTATCGGGCAGCCTGGTCACTGGGTATGGGATGTTCACCTTAATATTAGTGGAACCTTCCGGCAAAATAATCTTTGTGACAACCTCATCAACCTGCATATCATCGAAAATATGGTCAATGACTCTCATTTTCAGCAAATATTCATTGCCATACTGGTACAAGTACTCATAGCTTGGTACATTGTATCCTAAAGTGTAGTGGCTTCTCCAGCCACCGAAAAGAGGGTATCTCGGCCTCAGATCCAACTCCACAGAGTCCTTCTTGACTTTCATGTTGGATGTAGAGATGTTGCCATTAGTGTCACGGTAATAGACATCAGAGGCTGATGCAGGAAGGAGAGTTTTGTAGGAGCGCACACTGGCTGGACCACTGTGGTGATCCTGTTGGTAGTCATAACGGGAGAATGGACCCTTCAGCAAAGCACCGGTGTGCTCAACCTCAATAACTTCCTCAACAGCAACGTTGCCCCAGTGGGAGACCTCAATGAGACGCTCGACGCGCGTCACAGTGAGGAAGGGCGAGTTGTTCTTGTAATGAATGCTTAGTTCCTTCTCACTGAAAGCACCAGTATTGGTATAAGGTCCGTAGATAATAGAGCCGTCTTGTTGTACGAAAGGCTTCACCTTTGTGAACGACTCCACGCTCTTCGTGTTCAATACAACAGTGGTTTTTTGTGAGGCAACAGAGTAGGGCGAGTAGAAGTGCAGATTACCATGGTACTTGACTAATTGGTCCTCAGCTTGGGTGATGGTCGTCGGGTAAGGGAGTAGCGCCTTTGTGAGCACCGCTTCACTGGTAATGACCGCTGTGGAGCCGGCGTTGATGGCCTCTTTAAGCTCGACACGCCAGAACTTAGCATTATCATAACCTTTCACTGTTGTCTCCGTTAGCCGAACATCCTTGTTACTGCTATCCTTAGCACCGATAAATGCAAGATTATTTTTGGCAGCACCCTCAAAAGCGAGTAAGAATTGTTTCACCGGCGAAGACCCAGCATTTTCTAAAGTTATTTTCGATGAAATTTTCACGAGTTGCGATGTGATATCTATCGTTCTGTCAACATTCTTGATTTTTATATCACTGGAGATTGTATCCACTGCGGCGCTTTCACACTTGATGAAAACGTAAATCAGAAATATAAAGCAAAATTGTAATTTAGCCATCGCCGGTAACATTTTCCTCCCTGCCACTGTTTGACAATTCAGCGGAAGGACACGCCACCACTTCGGAGGAAATACGTTGTAATGTTCTGTGTTGCCAGCCTTTTCTTGTGAAAAGAGGAATCGATTGCTAGTGATAGGTGTTAAGAATCGATTTATTGAGATACAGATAAATAACCGGTATTGAAGTATTCCAAGAACATCACTACAGAAATATGAAAATTTGTTTCGTTCATTCTTTCTTTTTAGAAATATTTCATTCGTTGCGTTGTTCGTTCTCCTTCCGTTCAATTCAATCGGTTCAATTTATATATATTATATATATTTATTTAGTTTAGTTTAGTTGAGTGAGGTTTTTTCTGTAGTAAGGTTGTTACGTTTTATTTTATGTTCGGTCCTAGTTTATAGTAATTACTTACCGCATCACAAGAACTTTTCTTGGAATTCGTGAATGAAGACTCGCATTGTGTGGTTGCTGAACTTTCTAGCATCGCTATCCATAACATTTGCGTGTAATTTCTACCTGGGCTCGGCAGGAAATTGATGCCCGTATCGTAATCACGATGAGTTTGTTACTTCGCATCACCCTTCTTCTGTTCGGTAAGTTAAATAGGCCATTCAGTTTATACCTACGTACTATGCAGTTTAGTTTATAGTGGAAATAAAGTAACTAATAAATATTTTTCAGCACTGAATCTATTATCATCATGCGAGGCATTTGGAAGCTACAGCGGCAAAGGCTACGGCTCGGGGAAGTATGGAGCTAAACCATCCAACAACCCTATGCTGCCGCAGGGCGCGGCAGCCGACGTCCCCGGACAGAGCGTGGCGCGCCGCGGCCTCGGCCTCTCGGCCTGGGGCATCATAGTAATTATTTTAGCGGTAATCCTCGGAGGAATGGGCTTTTACTATTTCTCAATGTGCTACCCTATTTTGTGCAAAAAGGAAAGAAAGTATGGTAGTATACACGTAGATACGTAAAGAGTATGTATTTGTAATGGAATATCAAATCATATCAGCATTAATTGACTGACTTAGTGCTTATGAAATAACTGACTGACTATTAAAATCTAATCTTAGATATTTACAAAGAACATACCTGCAGGTATATTCATTGCATTTTGCGAAACACTACCTTTTTTACCTGTTGTAGGTAGAAGAACTTTATCTTTGTATTTGTATTACATTTTTAAATTTAGGGACCAGCAAAGAATAGAACAAAACTACTAAAATGTAAGCCAATTGTAAACGTATGTTTGTAGATTATCATTGCAGGGTGAAACATGCAAATTGGTCAGTAAATGCTGGAATTTTTGTGTCTGGCTTTTCTCTTGTGAGGTCGCATTCACAAGTCAGCATGGATTTTACTACCTGGGGCTAGGGCTGCCATCGGTCCAGGATTCCCCGGATTTGTCCTAGTTTGGAGGCCGTCCGGGGGTTTACGAAAACCCAGACACTTTTTATGTGAATAGATACGATTTAGGTAATGTCTGGGTTCAGCGAATTCAGAGATGGCAGCCCTACCTGGGGCCCATTTCACGAAGGTACAATTGGTACAAATTACAAGAGGAAATATATTTTTAACTTCTTCTTCTATAAAAACCTCATTAAAAAGAGACTCCTACTTTTAGTTTCATTAAATGGGCCCCTGCCTTTACTGACATATTTAAATGTTTCCTGTATATGGGAATTCATAATACTCTAACATAAGAGTGATTCATTTTATAAAACGCACTGGGTCAATTTAATTAGTAATAATATTGTGTCGAAGATCAAGAAGACTTCCTTATTAACTTCCCTTAGGTTTTCCAAAGTCTCATTTAAATATACAAATTGATTGTGTTCATCCTTGTGTATAACTTAGTATAATTAAATGAGGAAACATGGCAATTAAGCCATTGTACTTTATATATAGGTGCCATAGAACTTATTTCATTAAGATATAACTTTAATAATTTACTCCTTTTATTTTAAGTGTATACAATATTAGCTGAAAAGGCTAGAATGCTCTTAGTTTTACATATTTCGGTTAATAATAGGCAAGGATAAACAACTAAATTGATATTATAGTTTAAACAGTTATCTGTTGAAGAACCTGTTCTACATTTTGCCTTGTCCTAATTGGTTCAGTATTATCTTGTGTAATGGATAGCATAATTATCTGTAAACAAACTACATAAGACTGTAACTCCAACTTTTTTTGTATATTCTAGATTAAGATGTCTTATCTTAGTGAAGTGCTCAAATAAATTATTCTTTATACCTACATGTTGCGTTGTTATCAGTGAATTCTCTTTTAAGAATTTTATCTTTGGTTGGGCTGGGCTTACTTACATCCTATTCACTAGAACTGATTCTTATACTGCTAAGCAAAATTTGCACCTTTAGAAACAACACTGTAAATTAAGGTGCAAGTATAATCTCGAACAAATAGTAGCCGCATTGTAGTTTTTAATAAAAGTAATAGGTAATTTGTTGATATAATGATCACCTACCCTGTTCTAATACTTCTAATAAAATAGTAAACTACAAAAAAAAATTGGGATTACCATTGGAAACCATATTAATAACGAATACGCCTACAAATTAATATGTGATGTTTCATTATAAGACTCATTATAAAAAAATATTTAATAATTGAGCAAGGGAAACATCTCTATTTCAGATTTGCCAAGATTTCTTTTGATGTCTTAGGAGTTTGGATTGCCGGCTGTTCTCGCTTACAGGGCACAATTCTCATGAAATTTTATGAATAGGTTCGATAAATATATAAATTTTTTGTCGAGTCAGTTTTCCGATTTTTTTCAAAATGGCGGATATGGGGGTTGAAGCAAAAAAATCTGTAACTTTAAAACAAAGTCGCGGAGTCTACAGCTCACAGAGACACCAGTTATCAGTAAACTACTACTAGTACCCATAAACACAAGCCTTCTTGAGCTTAATTTGGGACTAGATCGATTTGTGTGAGGTTGTCTGATATCTATTTATTTATTTATTTACTGCTATCGTAAACTTTTAAGTACGTGACACATAGGGGATACATCTATTTTAATATTGGTCTGTCTCTATGTTCAAAATGACTGAATAGAATTAAACTTCGTACTAATTAAGATGTCCGTATGCGCCTGCAGCCTTGTGCTCACTGGGCCGCGGCCTCCGATTATGTTAATGATGTATTGTTTTTTGGCCGACATTGCTAGTAAAGGATTTGCTTTTAGGAAAACATTCATTCATTTGCGTCTATATTTAATTGTTTGGCATACTGAACTTGTTTCTACTTCCCAAGCTAGGTCTATTTGTATGGTGGTTTGTAAAATCATACACGAAAATATATAGTATAAATTTATTAGGAAAGAATTCATTTTATATTTAATAAAATTATCTAAATCTGAATGTACTGTTATTTTATTATACTAATGTTAATTACAATTTCGTTACATTTATGGAAGAATATTGGTACAAAACCATTTTTCATATAGATATGATACAGTGGCTTACAATAAATAGATAAAGGAAATTACTCACACTCGAAATTTACTTTGAAACATGACAAAATTCTTGGAACTAAATAACACGAATGTTCACAATTCATAATCATACATATATAATAAACCTCATCATATTCACACGATTTCCTATCGATAAATGCACGAAAATAGTTCGGTATGACATTGTGATTCAATGTAGATAAAAAGATATGTCAAGTCACTGGTAGAATCAGAGTATATAGATTTTGCATGAGACATCAAGCCCTTTATATTAGTAGGTTTTCATAAATAATTTGTTACTATAACTTAAAATTTTCGTTTGTTTTACTTTTAACATTTTTACGTCCATTATTTATGTACAGAACTATACATTTGACCACATCCAAAGCACTAAAAATACCATACTAGATAGATTTTTCAATTATCAGGAACATAAGTCTTATGCCACAAATTGTCCTAACGCGTTATAAAAGCAACGCATAGAACGAAGTTAGATTAAGTAATAGGTTGTCTTCATCTATCAGATTTCTTTACGAATTACTTTACTACTTGTGGTTCTTATAACCGAGACGCTTAATTGTTGTTGACTCATTAAAGGGTTTCTAAAATCCAAAAACCACCTTACATTTGAATACTCTTTAATAATAATTTTAGTACTCGTCAAATAGATACTACGGTGGCGTCAGCTGGTGATTTTTGCACTTTAGGTTTGGTTTCCTCTTACGCTGACGTCGATGCGCTGACTCGTCATACACCACTATCGCGCGCTCAGTGCGAAGATGACCGCTGAACTGCATACGCGATCGATGGTACGCTCGACCACAAAACAGATAGGTACAGAAATCAATCTACATACAAGCGCGCTCGAGCAAACGCACACATAGACATTGCTCACGGACACGTCAAGCGGATGGCACTCGCGCTCGCACTGGTCTGAACTGGTCCGAGATATCGTGCTCGAGCGCGCTTGCATGTAGAATGATTTCTGTACCCATCTGTTTTGTGGCTCGCCGTCAGCGTAGAAGGAAATGAAGCAGTAGTTTTAGAACGTCACTGGGAGCTGTGACATCACACATTTCACTCAACACTTTCACTCGCTCGCCACGGCACTGGGTCCTTATAACTCGTCCTTCTCCAGGTCGACGTCGGACAGGTCGATGTCGTCCTCGGGCGGCAGCTCGCCGTCCTGGCCGTCCCAGGGCTCCGCGGACGAGATCGAGGGCATCTGCGCGCCGCGGACCGGCGCCGTCTGGCCGCGGCCGAACGATAGGTCTCTGGAATAATTTAATTATTGATTAAAAATTAAATTCGTGTAAGATTAGGGTAGGCAGTTGGATCGTTTTGATCTTTTAGTAACATAGGCCACGAAAAATTTAAGAAAAAAGCAAGCTATAAATAGCCGTGTGAAACAGTTGGTTCAAGTTGTCTTAAAAATAGTAGGTTTGTTCAATGTTTGTTCCGTCTCACTTTTGTCGACCCCTGTTTGGTCGAAATGCACCACAATATAGTTCGAAATGACACAAAAATCTACGGACAATTGAGCTATTTCAGAATTGTCATAATTTTACAAAACAATAATCGTCTGACAACCAAGGACTTAACCCACTTTTTCACGGTGAAAATTACAAACGACTTATTCTCTATACAAATATTGGCACCAAACCCACAAATGACTTCACATGTAGACGTGGCAATTTGTGCGGAGCGTTTTTAGTGCTCCATAGGAATGTTGAACTTTGACGGTAATTTCTAACTTTTAGAGCATTCTAAGTGTAATAAGTCCCATAAAACATTTGATCCCAATAAAAAGTACAATCAATTGACATCCTCAAAAAAAATTATAGCCTATAGAGCAAGTCGCGCTACTCTCAGAAGTACCTTCGTCATTGGTAGTTAGAAGGGCATGTTACCTGAGGAACTCGTTGATGCCGGTCTCGGAGAAGGAGCCGCGCAGCGTGGAGAACTTGAGTTTCTTGGCGTTGACGACGGCCATGGCCGGGTACCCGAACCCGCCCAGCTCCAGCGCCTGCTCCAGCGCCGCCTGCTGCCCCGCCTCCGACCACACCCAACTGGGGAACAATGTTGACATTAATAATCTACCCCGACATTTACGACAATTTGACAAAATTTCATACTTTTTAAGACTACAATTTTATCACTTTTCTGTATTCCGCAAAGAGGACATAATCACTGTTTTTATATTTTTCCTAGGATGAAAATTTACTCATTCTAAAATGTCATAACTCCAAAACTATGGCACAATGGAAACCTTACATAAGTCTGGTGTCTAATGAAAAAAGACGAATGACGTTGCTCTTGACATTATTGAGTTTTTTTTTCACGGATAGGTCGAAGACTACAACTCTATGCAGGTCTAGTTGTCGTACCTATATTTCCGTTATTATATGTATTTTCTTATATTTCTTTATATACCGAAAAATAAATTCAAATATTTTTTTAGGGCACAACGCAAAGATCTCTCGATCTCTATATTAATTTCCACCTGTTAGAAATATGACATGTCAATTCTACTGGACAGGTTATCCACATTGATATTTTTAAACTTGTAAATGCCTCCCGCACCGTTGCCTCGCCAGATACGGCTCTGGTAATTGAATATTTTTCCGCTGCAATTCGTGCAGTCAGTAACTAAACTATTATACTATAGATGGGACTTTAACTCATATACAAAGTCACGTTCCACCAACCTGACGATGGCGTTACCAGCTTTATTGTGCACGCTAGCGCCATCTAGAGAAATGACGCGCTAGTGTAAGACACGCATGTTATTGGAGCGGAGCGAGCGAAGCTCCCATGGATCGACTCGAATGGACTTTGTAACAATGCGCAGATCTCAGCGAGTTCTCAACCGATTTTAGAAATTTTTGTTTTAAAATGCACAAATTAAATTTCGCTAGGTCGTGGCGAAGAGAAAATTTCGAAAAAAAAAAAAAAAAAAAAAAAAACTCCGCTCCAATCTATGGTGCAAGCTTAGCCGGTGGCTGACTCTGCATCGACCTAGTAGAGACGTTGAACTGTATTTTTGTCAGGAATATAGGCTGATCGGACTCACCCCCACATCTTGCTCTTGTACTTGTCGCCGAGCCGGCGCAGCACGCCGAGATACTCGTTCCGGCACGCCGCGCCGCAGTCCAGGATGTGCGGCAGCACCGACACCACGCACAGCGGCTTCTCCGAGCACGCCCGCATCGTCTCCGCCGACACGACCTGGAACATTCCATCAACCGTCAGATAGGGTGGAGATGCAGCTGAAGAGGCCGCAGCTAACTGGAGCGATAACTGGACATGCCCTGCTAAACAAGCACTTATTCACTCTAGGTGTTACTGACAGTCTTTGCAGAGCTTGCTTGGAGGCCGAAGAGACTGCCGCCCACGTCATTCTCGAATGTCCTGGTGTGGCCAAATACCGGGCACAACACCTCGGGTCTCCGAGGTCACTCCCAGAAGTCGTCGGCAACATCAAGGGACTGCTAGGCTTCCTGGTGGAGTTGGGTTGGCAAGAGTAGTGCCAGCAAGCCTTTACGCAACATAGGCGCATTGTAAGACGTCGAGTTGCGGAAAACTAGCCCGCGATAACCTATAACCTATATAACAGATAAGGTGGCTAAACTGGTAAATCGCTTGGCACAGTACATATATACGCTAAAGCAGTATGGAAACACACAGCAAGCGTTTACGAGGCCCCGAAGCGGACTTCGCAGTGCTGTTAGTAGCGAGTGTCGTGTCGAGACGAGCGGTCACTGTTTGTGTTTATTGCGTGCGCTGTCCGCGATTTTTAGGGTTCCGTACCCAAAGGGTAAAAACGGGACCCTATTACTGAGATTTCGCTGTCCGTCCGTTCATCCGTCTGTCACCAGGCTGTATCTCAAGAACGGTGATGGCTAAACAGTTGAAATTTTGACAGATGATGTATTTACCAGAAAATTTTAACCGTCGAACTATCACGGTTCATGAGATACAGCCTGGTGACAGACGAACACACCGACAGCCAGACGGTCAACGGAGTCTTAGTAATAGGGTTCCGCTTTTTACCCTTTGGGTACGGAACCCTAAATAAGGCCTTGCTAACAGCTGAGATACAGATAAACTACACAAAAAACTTTTAAATTTTACATTAATTAAGAGGGCAACTCTAGCGCACGATTGGCGCGTAGGTATTTATTTCTAAAAACGGGCCTAGTTTCCATACTGCTTTGCGCATACATGTACTGTGCGCTTGGTGACAACCAAAACCCACTAATTTTTTTGTCACTACTTTTCAAAACCTCGTATCTAGTTAGTAGATTGATACTGAGATGCGAGCTTTGTCTTAAGTAGGCATTTATTAATTATTACTTAGATAGTTTTGGTCCACAGACGGTATGTAGGCGGTCCTTGCTTGAGAGGACTGTGATCAATTGAGGTTTTTTGGGAGACCAAGGATGCCTGATGATTTTACAATGGGTAAAAACGGTGATGCCAATGTTCGGTTATCTGAACAGGGTTTTGACAGAAGTTTCTCCGACGCGAGGAATTAGGCTCGATTTTGGGAGTGATTTTTCGATTTCTAAAATATCTCATTATTGTAACTTAAAGAAAAATAAGTTTAAGATGTTCTAGAAAGGTTTTTATGCTACTATTTATATTTCGGACATTCCTTAACCGCTAGTCGCGCAAAGTAGTGGCAAAGTTAGTCTCCTTTCACAGTTACTTTAATTGCATTTGATAGTGTAGAAGGATAATAAATGTTTTAGCTATATTATATAGATCCTCAATAATCCTCATAAGTAGATGTGTCATGAAAAAAATTGGAAAATAAAAATTGGCCATAAATAATAAAATTAATTTCCATATCATATGGTATAAATCTAATTCCCTGTCGTCAACATTGAACTTGGAGAATGTGAATTGAACAACAGTGAATTGGACTGGAGTAAATTTTCGCCCGCATGCTGACATTTTACGCAAGGTCCTGATAATTTTTACGGCATTTCACAAGCTTAATAAATCTTTTTATAGCCGTTTCATACTCCATTTACAGTCAGATCGTAATATAGACGTTATGTTCACGTCAAACACATATCATTCCCAGTACAATATTTTACAATATTTTCCCATCGGTAAAGACTGAACATAAATAGCCAAAAAAAATGGTATAACCCAGTTCTAGTTTCTTCTAAAGAGCCACTAATCGAAAGCTCGAGTCAAACTATATTACGGAGATGCCACGACTTTGCGCGACCATCGGCGTGGCGAGGGGTTGAGCGGTTGAGAGAGTGAGTGAGAGAAAAATAGTTTTTAATTGAATAACGGCACATTTCGGATTGTGCCGTTGTTCTTGATAAGCAACGATGTATCGCACGCCGCGCCGCCCGCCACTAAGACCTATTTCGTGGCATCTACCATAGAGGCGCCAGGGATGCGGTATGTTTTTTTTTCCTACTTCTTACTTTCTAGCTAGAAATCAACAGAGGGTAAAACCTGATATTGACCGCTCAGCTCAGCCCCCAAATATTCTTACGGAGGCGTAGTGATAGTGATATGTCACGTTACAAATTTGATTGTGGGGTAGCGGGTAGCTTCTTTGAGTAACAGACGGTTATCTCTTCAGGTACCAGTACTTGTTGAAGGGGGTACAGCCCTCACCTTTGCTTGTGTTTTGCTCTAAAGATATAATAATCTATTATGTACTTTAAAGGCTGACCAAGAGGCAAGATCAAGTCAAGACTGCACTCGGACCACTCCACGAATGCACAAAGAGCACTAACTACAGTACGGGAGGAATGGCGACGAATAGCCAAGCTTGCCACCAAGCCTGATATGACGACCACGACCACTCTGCCAAGAGTGTGACGACAAAGAAGACTTAGGGTTACGCTTACCTGAAAGAGCATCTACCCCTCTCATAATTCGTATTTTATTCAACTGGTCCCATTATCATTTGGCTGAATGCATGTATGTATTTATTGTTTATTATATTTGTGTAGTTATTTGTTTTTTTTTTTTTTTCTGATTTTTGCATCGCCTAATAACATTATTTTTTTCAAATTCTCCAATAGCCAAAGGTTGTCTGGAAGAGATCACTCTTTAGCGATAAGACCGCCTGTTGTTTACATCTAATTATAATTTCTTGCGTTGTATTTCTCCTGTATGTTTCATGAGGTGAGAAATAAAGAGCAAAAGGTCGTATCTTTATATGGACTTCATAGTCAGATACGACTTTTTGACGTAAAACGGCAGTATTTTACAAGCTTTTATTTAGCTTGCATGGTATGTTTAAAGTATGTATGTTCGGGTGAAATCTTGCAACTCAATTTTGAAGCAGATATCGTCAACTGATTGAGCTGAAATTTTGCATACTTACTTAAATTTGATGACAATACAATAATATGGTACCATGGGGCTGATCTGATGATGGAGCCGGAAGGTGGCCATAGGAACTCTATAATAGAAAAAGCAATCCTTCCGAGCTTGGGCTCTTTAGAATCGTCTCAGTGAGCATTTGATGGATATCCAAAGAAAAGTACAGTCGACTATAAAAGCTTGCCACTAAAATGTCATTTTTGACAGAAACTTATTATTGGTGTAGAGTTCTTACCTGGACAACTTCGGGTGCCGGTATGTTCTCAGCGAGTTTCTCGAGCGCCCACGTGACGATGTCGCCGCTGGTGCGGCCGCCGTTGTAGTCTTCGACCGAGTCGCTGGTCTTCTTGCCTGACGGGAACATCTTGATGGTGGGGTAACCCTGGACCTGGTAGCGGCTCGCCATCGCCTGGTGCACTGTGGCATCGAGCGCGCCGAGTTTCACCTGCAAATTGTACGTTGTATATGTTAGGTAAACGGACATTTATTGAAAACTAGCTGTGCCCCGCGGTGTTACCCGCTCATCCGATGGGAACACTACATTTTTTCGGGATGAATAGTATCCTATGTCCTTTCCCGGGTCTCAAACTATCTCCATACAAAATGTCATCTCGGTCGGTTTAGCGGTTTAAGCGTGAAGAGGTAACAGACAGACAGACAGACACACTTTCGCATTTATAACATTAGTATGGATGATTGCCTTCTAAATGGCTGAACCAATTTTTTTTTATAACTAAGAATACCAAGACGGCGAGACGACCTGGACATGTTCCTAAATAATTGGACGGAAATTGCACCGAACTGGGAGTTGTGGAAATCGAGGGGAGAGGCCTTTTCCCAGCAATGGGACACAAGTACAGGCTAGTAAAATAAGAAAAAGGATTCCCTTTATTAAGCTACTTTTCATAGAAAAATACAGAATCTTAATCAATCATTTCGAAGCTGCGATGCCCTACACAAACTTAAGCTACTTTTCATAGAAAAATACAGAATCTTAATCAATCATTTCGAAGCTGCGATGCCCTACACAAACTCATATTAATATCTCTCTTTTTTGCATGAGATTACAAATGATGATTATAATTAACAAAACGCTTATCATTTTCTCTAGAGAAAGATCTAAGACATATAGATCTTAACTAGAACTACCGTTTGTGGACCTTGCAAATCTATGCGAACAAGTGCGAAGCAAGCAGAGAACAGTTATGCACCTATTTCGTCAGACGTAGTCAAATCAATTCTCGGGCAAGCCAGAAAAATATTAACTTACTTTTCTTTCTCTAAAAGCAATATTTAGAGATCTCGAATACTCTTAAATAGTAAAGCCGTGTAGGAATCGAGTACTATAGACCCCTCGCCACAAATACCTAATGCCTTGAAATTGTGCAATAAACGAAACCATTGTCTGTGTCTGGATCAATAAACACAGATTGCAAAAAAGAAGTTATGATGTTCATATCTCAGTATGAACGAGCTCGAGAAACAACGATTCTCAGAAATAGTAATGTGATCGCATTCACACGCTATAGCCGCGAGTGAGGAGTCGGGATAGTGAAGGAAGTTTAAAACTTCACTTTGTTTAAAGAACATCATCATTCAAGTGTCGTTTGGGAAGTGGACGAACGTAGCTGAATCGAAATTAAAAAATTTCGCGGTTTTCAGCGGGACAAAAAAAACTAAGAAATCGATTTCACGAGTCGAAACTAAATTATTAAACATTTTTAATTAACTAGTTTTTTCAGCTTCACAATACCTATATTTTACAAATGTTCACGACTTTCACGAGGTAAGTCATACATTATTAACTCTCCTAGTCCTAAAATAAAACGTAGTGAAGGAATATTTGCATAGCTGTTTTATAAGTAACTACTGTTTTTGAAATAAATGTTATAATAACAGTTTTTGTCTGTTGGGTGACTCGAATACCTCTAGCACACTCTATCCCACTCTTTATTTGACAAAATTTTGCCCGTCTCTTTATTTTCAATGTCGTGCAAGCAAGACGGGTGATCCTGAGCCTCGCGATGATTAGTCGCGGTAATTTCATTTATGATTCGATGAAAGTAACTCCGTAAAAATAAAAAACTCAGCCTAACTTACTCCACAGCATGTTGATCGTCTCTTTTTTCATAAGGGTATCCTATTACAACTCCGAAAAATTGGTTCCTATCTGTAACGTTTCACCTTAATTTGTCCGAAAGTCGTAGGTTAGGTTTTATTATTATTCTGAAATATGAACAGCTTTGGAAAAAAAATACCTTCGGACAAATGAAACGGACTTACGATAGATAACCGTTCATAAGACCTATGGTGATAATGATTTGGTGTAGGGCCGCCCGGTCGGTTCAATCGTTCATTCAGCCCAATTCCCAGTTGGAGCAAACGGTTACTGTTCCGGTGGCGCTCCCATACAGCCTTCTTCCTCTAACTGTCTAAGGTGATAGTTTTTTTTTTATTATTCTAAATAGCCATGCATTTAACCTTGATTGCACCTGATGTTAAGTGACAATAAGGCCTAAGATGGAGCATGCTTGGCTAGACCTACCTTAAACCTTATGATCAAAAAGTCGGTATTATAATCTCATATGTTACCTTGCCCTTGAGCTCCGAGGCAGCCTTGGCCCACTGCGGCTCCAGGTTCTTGCAGTGGCCGCACCAGGGCGCGAAGAACTCCACCAACCACAGGTCCTCGCTGTCCAGCACCAGCTCTTTGAAGTTGCTGTCTGTGAGCTCAATCACATCCGACTGAAAAGAAGAGGTCATTTAAAATTCAAATCTCGTGTCCATCAACACTCTTTTGAAGACGGATCTGAAGAGCAATTTTTGAGATAAGATACTGTATGTGTAAATCACCTTGGTGCTTAGGTATATGGTAATTTTATTAAATAAAATGTAAATAGGTATAGGTGTGTATTTAATTTGCTTGCAATTAATAAAGATATCGATTAATAACCCACTTATTATATCCCTACCATTTCGGACCAGGAAAAAAAGCATGTTTGAAGTCAATTTTGTTTCCGCTACCGCTATAGTGCAAATCACGAAACTAGGGGTGCAACCCTTAGAATTAATTTTGGTCAATAACATTCTTATCTAGTTAAGCGCGAATTACACAAAGCAGTTGTAGATCCAAGATGTTGGTTGAGTGGGGTGTAGAATGAACTGAGGGTAGGTTTTATCAAGTCTATAGTAGGAGGACTCAGATGTTTGGTTCTCAATGTTACGAATGTTTGTTTATCATTCGACAAACCGGTGGCGGTGACTTCTACATAGTCGCTGATTTAAACAGGGGAACGCCAAAGGTAACAGATACGATTCATCACTATTGACCATCTTGAGAACTTACGTATTTAGTGAAGATATTTCAGGCCTCTTTTCAGTAGTGAAAGGTGTCTGTATGTGCATTCAAAAACAGGGGTACAAGAATATATGTACGCAGAATGTATACATCAACGTGCGATATGCTGATGTCGGTTTAATTAATCCCAACCCGATACATTTTGATTAAGATTAGGTAATAAAGCCTACTACTACATTAGGCCTCTATTGCCTATATTTCGTGGACATAACAACTCAAATTATCTGTAATATAAGTCTAAAAATCGTGATATCCTGTACGAACATTAGGTAATAAATCTGATGAATCAAGAATTTGGTCTTTCATTTCATATGCAATTGTGAGGATGAACGTAACAGAATAAAACTTAAACCGCCCACGGCAGAACAAACAGATCAAAAACGGTAAGTACTGGCCAAATGCCAAATCCATAAAAGGACTGTATCGGCTGACGTGTGTTTCGGCGATAGCCCGTCTAAAAGTGAGAGCGGGCGTGGGCGGAGATCGTGGGAGCAAAACGGAGAAATATGTGGGCCACTGCTCACGGATAATAACATTTTTTATTCCGATTAGAAGTTGTAGAAAATAGTTTGGATACTATATTTTGCACTCGTTACATTTCGAGGAATTTATTGAAGATTATGTTGTGCGTTTTCGTCAGCAATGCGCCTCTACTGCCACTTCAGACTAGGGTGGAATATTACTCGAAAAAATCAGTCTTTTTTATAGTATTTTTTTTTTTCGGTCAGACTAGCATTATATTTGGCTGTGAAACGACGATATAATTATGTATTGGTTAATTAAAACAAAATTCTGAACAAGACTCTTAAGCCGCAACGTCGCAACAATTCCTTCGGATGACGCAACAATTCCTAGAATGTCCAGTTGTCCAGATTTCTGGCAGTTCGCACCTACACGGTACAGATCACAATATCTCAAAATTTTCTCATGAAATTTTGTGAGTGTGTTCGATATGTATATAGATTTATTTTGTCAGTTTAATTTGTTCATTTAAGGTCGCATTTTTCAAATTATTCTCGTCACATTTTGTGAGTAGATTCGTTAATTATAATATAGCTCTATTAATACCGTTTTTCGTTTTTTTGCCCTTAGTAATGACCTCTCGAGTTTGTTTTGAAATGGCTGAAATTTATAATGTTTTACGTTTTCAACCCACGCGTCTCCGCCATTTTAAAAATGTCGAAAAACAGCATAAAAAGAAATGAGTGAACCTATGCACAAAATGTTACGATAATCGGTTAGGAAATGCGACCTCTGAGCGAGAACAGCCGGAAATCGGGACTCACGTTTATCCAAACATATGAGAGAATTTTTGGACCAAGCTCAAACGGAAACTCTTCTCTCGCTCGGTCAATCAGAGTAAGCCCTGTTATGAAAGGTTATTGTAAAATAACCGGATTTGTATTTCCTAGTAAAAAATAATGTTGTTGTAAGGAACCCTACGCGCGCGTATCCAAAACTTGGCGGAGTTATAGCTATAGTTATTTACCCAAATTTGCACTTACGCAATGGCTAGTCCCACCGCAGTCGCAAGTTTTATGATACAATCCAATGATCATGAAATAAGCGCAAGCCACACAGAAAAGACAAATTGAGGACGCGTCGCAACCGCGGCGGCCCTTTAAGGAACTTTCGTACTAAACGTATTGTAAAACAAGAGTGTACTTATATCAAATAGCGGCCCAGGCACGACTTAGCGGCACCAGCGGCAGCGGTGAGCGCCGAGCGGCAAAAACAAAATCATACCGTACCATGAGTTTACAGTGACAGTATTCGCTAGCGACTGCGTAAACGATTTGTTTTTTTTTATGCTGATTCTAAAAGCCCTTAGGCTGTTATCGTAAGTCGCTGTGTTGTGGTGGTAGGTTAGCCGCAGCATAAACCTCGGCACCACGTCTGGGATGATCTCGCGCGCGGGCGCTCGGAACAGCGGATGAGTACCTAGCTGAGGCAACTGGTCTCTTGTCCTGTCAGTTTGTAAAACAGTATCTAGCTGGGCTTTACATTTTGTGGAAGGCAAGAGTAAACGATTTGTATGGAGAGTTGTAGTTGTACAAAGTGACCGCAAGCAGCGCTGTACTAATCTCCATACAATTCTACGCTGTCGCTACCGAATACGGTCACGTTAATTCATGGTAAGGGTACTGATGTATGAAGCATGCCACGAACCGCTGCGTCCCGCTCTGGCTGAGCGAATCGTGGCGCGGGGCACGGCGGGAACAAATGTATCAGCGAGTAGGAAAGTTGCCAGCTTGCCACGAGTTCAGAGCGGCGCGAGCGACAGATCGCGCGGTGTCCGTGGCATTCTTGCCGCCCACCGCGCCGCTGATAGAGCGCGACGGCGACACGTCCTCGCCCCGTCTCTTCTGTCTGTTTAGCATCGTGATGGTTCTATTCGTTTAGTACGAAAACTCATAATAAGGGGCGTCGCGTCCGTGGCGCGTCTCGCCCTGCGTCTTTTCTGTGTGGCTTGCGGCATAGATTTTTACTGGTTTTCAGTAGTATTCCGAAATTTCTTATTTTGAGAGTGATATCCAACAACTCACACTATTATTACATGGGCCTCATTCGGTCATAAGATAAGGTTCTGCATAAGGTTTTTTTTTTCAGATTTTTTACTGTTTGAATAATCTCGGCAGATAAACTGATATCATGAGGCGTGTTTATTGTATACAGATTGTTATTTTATTAATATAGAGATAAGATAAATGTCAACGCTCCTGCTACGAAAGTGATTAGGGCCAACGGAAGCTTAGCTTAAACATTGAAAACCACGTTATCGAAAAATCGTGATGTTGCTCGTACATATAATGTTGGCAACACGTAATTGTGACTTTGACTTTTAAAAACGGAATGAAGATCTAATACAAATAGAGGGTTCCGACTTTTTTCACGATAAAATTTCAATGTGATGTTTTACTTTAGTATTGAAAAGAGAAGTAATAAAATATTAAACTGTAAATATATTTTTTTCATAAGCTTGTGTACTGATCCTATTACATTTTTGTGAGCACACTATGTTCAGTTTTCTGTCTTGAAAAAGAATGCAGAGTTTTCTATACCATTATCGGATCCATTTTGTGATTTGATTTTACCAACAAGCCTGTTTCTCATTGGACGTCTTTTGCGATGTATTTTAGTATTGTCAACTAAGTCATTTGAATGAAACAGAGCTTGTAGTTCATCTAACTTAAGCTTGGCACCAGTAATAGGTGCTCGTATTACTAACGATTGGTTTTGCAGTTTCTGAACTTTTGACTTCAGGAATTTCTGCTCTTGAGGAGTATGGTTTGTTTTCTGCTGTTTATGAACTCGAGTATTTCGTTTTTGTAATCTCTGAGCTTGTGGTGTACGGATTGGTTTTTTCAGTTTCTGAACATGCGGTTTTCTGTATATTTTTTTAAGTTTCTTAACTTGAGGTTTATTGGATACTTTATGCAACTTCTTTACATGAGGTTTCCGGATGAGGTTTTCACTTCGTGGTCTTGTACGTGAAATCTTTTTCCATGGGATATTATGCCCAAAACCTTGACGCTAGTAAGTAGTCAAAGAATATTTATAAGTGAAATTAAATTAAAATGAAAGTACATATAGGAGTACACCAGCATGAATTAACTATTATAATAAATAAAAATAAATTCCTAATTGAATCTTAACACTTTTGCTACCAGGAACCCGCCTGGTAGGCACTCGTAATCATTGCTCAGATGCCGGTCACGTATTTTTGCTTAAAGAGCTACCCACCTAGCGGGCTCTCGGTTTCTGGGGTAGGGTTAAATTTTATATCTGGTTGCGAAAGTGTTAAAATTAAAAAATATCTTAAAATTATAAATCACAATTTAAGATTAAAAATCAATATTGTAGTTTGTCCATCTGACTGTTTTGCTTAACTAGAGGTAGGTTAAACTTGATATCCAAAATGTAAGTTCTACGTTTCAGGCTACTGTACTGCATTATAGATAGACTGAAGATAGATAGATACAATACCTGTCCTATCACAACCTGTAATTATACTGCTTTTCCAGTACCTTCCTCAGCAACATTATCAACCTTGCATTTACCTTATCTGCGGAGCCTCCGCTTGACTTCTTCCCTAGATTTTCATATGCTCTCTCCTTAGCTGCCTTCAGGCCAGCGTCAACAAATGCATCTGCGGTCCTCTGTCCCTGGTAGGGTGTGTGTTTGGAGCCCGTGAACACCTTGATTGTAGGGAAGCCATTGACTCCAAACTTCCCTGCTAAGCTTTTGTGTTGGTCTGCGTCAACAGCTCCTAATTTAATGATGCCCTGAGAACAAAAACATATATTTATTTTATTTTATGCTCTTTATAGAAAGACGGCCAGTATTTCGTCTACAAACAAAGACATTTCTTAGAAAGAGGGATACTCTTTGACTCAGATAAATGGGTAATTTATAATCCCTATGTAGCGTAACATGACACCTAAGTGTTACGTGTTAATGCTACCTATACTCATATTCCTCAAAGTTAAGGATCGATGCCAAAATCCAATTTAAACAGATTTAATACTCACTCTCAGTGCTTTGGCAGCTTTCTTGTATTCAGGCACGAGGTTTTTGCAATGTCCACACCATGGGGCGTAGAATTCTACGATCCATACTTCGTCGGAATTTGTGACGAGACGATCGAAATTACTGGGAGTGAGGTCGACTACGTCAGACGAAGAGTCATACAGAGCCTGGGACCCCGCCACACACAGCAACAACCCTAAAATTATCAGTAAAATTAGAAACACCGACCATGTTATCGTAATCTACCACACACCGTGAACATAAATTTCACCCTCGATTAAGATATTATGAAAACATACCTAAGTATAACGTATGAAACATTTTCGCAAATTTAACGCTACTTTAACTTATGAGCTAACGAAACACCGGCTTTGTTCTGAATTTTCACAAGTTTGAGTCAGTCATCGGCCAAACAACGGTTGAAATAAATACACGTCAATTCTTCTCGAATGTCAAGGCACCGGGGATTGTCAATGGATTTCGTGGTCGCGCATGATTGGTACGTTTGCTTTGGGCGCCAAAAGCCCAAATTTACGAATGAACTGTGTTGGTGTTATAGAAACTCGAAGTGTTATTTATTAATATTTTTCTATCTAAACTATAAGCTTATGCGTCGTATTATTTAAACTTTGGACAGAATAAAACACTTTCTTTTTAATAGCCCATTCTCATTTAAATGTAAGATTAAATCAAATAAACTTTGTAAGTTAAGTAACTCATCATTTGACTAGACAAATAGCTAGTACCTATACCTATTGCTGAAAATGCAAATACAAACAACTTATAAAGTACAACTAGTTCTTATTGCTGTTTGCTTTTGATATCTTCTGTACTGCTTCTATCCTTTTGATTAAAGCCTACCAATATTTTGTTCAACCAGACTTCGAAGATTTTTTCGATCTGATCAGTTGATGCACTATCTGTGTTACAACCGCCTTAGTTTCGCGCCCACATTTTTATCAAAGTATATTTTTGTTGCATTTCCAGCCATATATTTTTTTTATAGATTTTTAAGAAATGTAAGAAACAGGTATCCTATTGACATCTACAGGCATATCGATATAAATATGTCCACAAAAGTGACGCGGAACTAAACGACGAAACGACCAAATTAGGTGTTTTCAAGGCCAAGTGGTTGGCAGATGGAATCGGACACGTCTGAATACTATTTAAAAATACTAAACCAGTTTTTAGCACTATATTCTGTGCCTGATATTTTTTAAACTCAATGATCACTTCTCACGTCACGCAGTGATTTGTTACAAAATTAACTAACTAACAAAATATCATATTGAACTTGCTTTAAATAATTAATAACAATTTCAGTATTGATACATTATATGAATAACACCAACGTGCAAATGCTGCTTTATGCGGTAACACATATATGTATTTGTTATGGTGGTAGAACCGAGTTATTATTTCATTCTCTGACAACTTTAACTATGCAGACTGCACGCCAGACATTTAAATACAGATAATACAGATTGCATTGCCTGTCAAAAGTCACTGTTATTTCTCAATATTTTGTTCATTTATTATGCTTAAAAATAAAATGGTTGAAATCCTCAAATTCCTCAATAAACTTGTGAAACTACAATGTTAAGGCGGTATATACGTTCCCTATGTTATGAAGGTAATTTATATATGGATTTAGGTTATGTTCGCATTGTTTTGATGATTTTGATTGGATGGACTGAAATTTTGAGACATAGACAAGATTTTTTGAGAAGTCATTGGCAAGTAACGACAGCCGGAGAGGCGGGCAAATTAGGCGGGAAACTGGCCTAGCGTCTGGTCAAGTGCAGTGAATCATTTGTTTGTTAATTTTTGCAGTTAGAAGAGGCTATTATAAGATGAGTGCCACCAATACAAAACCGTTCACGGTGTTCGTGGAAGGTAATATTGGCAGCGGCAAAACAACTTTTCTGGAACATTTCCGTCAATTTGAAGATATTACGCTTCTCACCGAACCTGTGGAGGAATGGCGCAATCTCCGAGGATGGAACCTCTTGGTATGTATCACGCCGCGTTAATATCACTAAATAATGTTAATCTGTATATGAATTATAAATACTGGACGCAGACGTTCCAGTAATTATTAATAGAGGTTGAATAACCTAATGACCTCAAAGCTACCTTCCATTTATACAAATGTACACACCCCCTGACTATTAACTCCTGAATATAGGAGTATATTATAATTCTATTCTATTAAAATTTAAGTGATTCCTATTACATATTCCAGGATCTCATGTACAAAGACCCAACAAAATGGGCAATGGCTTTCCAAGCCTATGTGTCACTGACTATGCTGGATATGCATCGGAGACCTACAGTAACCCCAGTGAAGCTCATGGAGCGGTCTCTGTACAGTGCAAGATACTGCTTTGTAGAGCATATGCACAGGAGTGGGACTCTACATCCAGCCCAGTTTTCAGTCCTTGACGAGTGGTTTAGGTTCATACATAATGAGATTCCCATCCAAGCTGATTTGATTGGTAAGTAGATCGTAGTATCTATTGATTTATTATTTTATTTACAGCCTTTTCTCAGATACATCATATTATAGTTGAAAAATTTGAAGAATATTTGTTGTTAACCTTTACAACAAATATTCTTCAAAGGCATATTTGTTGTCAAATTCATCAAGGGTATGCTTCTTGTGGAGTTAAATCAAATGTACATTGTTGTGCTTTAACTCTACAAGGTGCATACTAGCATACAACAAATTCGATTTTTGAACTGCTTCCAAACACTGTTTAAATGGGTCACTACTATGGAGCATGTGTCAAATACATTTAATTAATAGACAAGCTGGGAATGCTCTCAATTGACGAAATGAGTTAAGTAGGCTGTAACCTAAATATTGTGTTGTTATCAAGATGTTATGTCTGTCTTGTTTGGTATCTGAATAATCATACTAGTTTGTATGTTTTAGAAAATTCTTAACAAGTTTTAAGTGAATATTAAATTATTTCCTATACCTAAATTTAAAAGAAGTTATGTTTGTTTATAAATAGTGATAATTGGGTCCTCGAAACTAGTTGCATTTATAGTCCATTTTTGAAATGGTGATAGAATTGATAGATTCATAAAAAAATAATTAAGTATGGGTAACGCTCAGGAGTGTTTCAACTGCTCAGTTGTGTAACTAAATTTAGTCAAATAGGTATCATCTCTTTTTGAGTGCATCACATCACAATTCGCAAAAAGCGCTCTGTTATGACCTCACCAATTAATGCTTTGTTTTTGAAGAAATAATGTTTAATTATTTGTGAAAACATAAGTCAAAACACTTCTGAGCCTTACCCGTATACATAATTACATACTCATTCTGAATTTTACAGTATACCTGAGAACAAACCCAGCGATCGCCCATGAGAGAATAAAGAAGAGGGCCCGCTCTGAAGAGCAGTGCGTCCCCCTCTCTTATTTAGAAGAACTCCACACACTCCATGAGGATTGGCTAGTGAACAGAACCCATGCAGAGTGCCCCGCTCCAGTAAGTATACTACTTCTTATTTATATTATGAGGTCTATGAAAGTTTAGGACAAGATGACCTACTCTGACATCACAGCCAAACGGAGCTCTCTTAAGTACGAACCGCAAAATACCTCTTTACCAAGCTCGTCACTAGAACTAATTCTCAGCAAACAGTCAGAAAAATTAGATCAACTTATTCAACACATAGGCACACTAATAGGCCTATTAACTACAGTCATTTCCAAACTGCATTCATAATTCCTTTACGTGTCGCAATGTGGAACATCAACGGATTGTCGGCCAACCTCTTGGAACTTCAAGAAATAATCAAAAATAACAAACTGGATGTAGTTCTCATATCAGAGTCACATTCCACTAAGAACAGCTGCTATCATATGAAAGGTTTTAACGTTTACTTTACCCCACATCCAGATGATGGAAAAGCCCATGCTGGAACCGCCATTGTTATCAAATCAAATATAAAACACTCTCAGTTGAAATGCTATATCACAGACCACATCCAGGCTACGATAATAAGATTAGAGGATCACTCACAAAATCACTGCACAGATGTTTGAAAACTACTTTGGAATGTTGGGTAATAGATTTATTACAGGAGGTGATTGGAATGCCAAGCATATGTTTTGGGGATCACGTATCACACTCTCTAGAGGTGGCGCATTAAAGCAATGCCTTGACACAAAACATCTTATACCACTGTCCTCTGGAAAACCCACTAGCTGGCCCTCAGACCAGAAAAAATTACCGGATTTGTTGGATTTCTTTGTTACAAAGGGTATTAGCCATCTTTACTCTACAGTGGAATCAAACCTAGATGGATCATCCGACCATACGCCGGTAATTCTCACACTGAGCACCACAATAATCAACAAGGAGCCACCAGAGAGCCTAACTAATCACAAAACGGATTGGGACGGATTTCGAATATACCTGGATGAGAACATAAATTTGAAGCTACCCTTAAAAACGCCAGAAGATGTTGATGATGCTTGCGAATATATTACAAAGATGATCCAGATATCTGCTTGGAAAAATACACCGTACCTGTGTCGCTCCCACCCGGCAGCATCACCACAATCAGGCGATATAAAATCAAAACTCCAGGAAAAACGACGTCTTAGAAGAATTTGGCACCAATCCCAGCATCCGTCTGATAAAACTGCATTTAATCGAGCTGCAAAAGAACTGAAAGCACAATTACAGGAAGCGGCTAATTCACGGTTTCGTAAAACTCTCCAGAATATGTCTCCCCAGGGCAAGGGAGAATATTCGCTGTGGAAGGCATCACAAATTACGAGGAAGCCACAACAATTTCACCCGCCACTCCGATCGATAAACTCATGGGCGAGAACCGATGCTGGAAAAGCGGAAGTCTTTGCGAATCATCTAGCAGAAATCTTCAAACCCAATGACGGTTCTGACGAATCACAGGTAGACGCAATTCTTCAACAGGATCTTCAGATGAGCCTCCCAATTTCACCCACGTCACCAAGAGAGATAGCAGCAGAAATTAGGCGACTTGACAACAACAAGGCTCCAGGTTTCGATCTGATCACTCCAAAAGTTCTAAAAGAATTACCGAAAAAAATTATTACTCTACTCGCCTCACTCTTCAATGCTATCTTTAGGACATTACATATCCCTATGTTCTGGAAAATATCACAAATAATTATGATCCACAAAGACTGCAAACCCCTACACGAAGCTTCGTCTTATCGTCCAATCAGTCTCACACCAGTTCTCTCAAAACTGTGCGAAAGAATATTTGTCGCTTAAAAGTGCACCTGGACAACTGTGCAGTTATTCCCAAGCACCAGTTTGGATTTCGGAAATCACATTCAACAGTTGAACAAATGCACCGAGTGTATCATGAGATCCGAAGCTGCTTCGAAAAGAAACAGTACTGTTCAGCGGCCTTCTTGGATGTCCAGCAAGCTTTCGACAAAGTTTGGCACAAAGGTTTGTTGTGCAAAGTTAAGGGACAATTACCACACTCTATGTATCTCATTGTGAAATCCTATCTCTCAGATCGTCTCTTCCAAGTGAAACATGGTGATGCTAGATCTGCTTTGCACAATATGGAGGCCGGTGTTCCGCAGGGCTCCGTACTTGGCCCTGTATTATATAATATTTTCACATCAGATCTTCCAACTTCCGAAGATGTGACAGTGGCGACATACGCTGATGATGTAGCTTACCTTGCCAGTGATGTAAGTCCAGAAGAAGCTAGCAACAAACTACAACATCTACTAGACAAAACCCACGCATGGTTGGAGAAGTGGCGCATCCGGGCAAGTGCTCAAAAGTCCAACCACATCACATTCACATTGAGGAAATAAGACTGCCCACCTGTCAAACTTGGCCCTGCTTTTCTACCGGACACTAGCTATGTAAGGTATCTAGGTTTCCATCTAGATAGAAGACTTACATGGAAAATTCATATAAAAAAGAAAAGAGATGAGATTAATTACAAATTCAGGAACCTCTACTGGCTGATGGGAAGAAACTCAGCCCTCTCTGTTGATAACAAGCTGCTGATATACAACTCTGTCCTAAAACCAGTTTGGACATATGGCATTCCGCTTTGGAGTACTGCTAGCAAAACCAACATATTATGCTTGCAACGTGTACAAAATAGCATTCTGCGCAGCATCGCTAATGCTCCTTGGTTCTCCAAAAATGATGAGATACACGAACATCTTGAAGTCCCAACAGTTCATGCTGAAATAGAAAAGTACAAAAAGAAATATGTGGAACGCCTGTCACTTCATCCCAATCCGCTGGCAACTCAACTTCTAGAACCTCCTCTTACTGTGAAGAAGCTGAAAAGGAAGGATGTATTATAAAAGGATAGTAGAGGCGCTGGCCTCTACGCCTACATGCCATTAACCACTCCACAAATCAGCTTATACTCTTCCGAATGATTGCCGATTGGCCAAGAAAAAAAAAAAAAAAAATGAAAGTTTAGAGCACCAAGAAAATAGAAGGAAAGAAATACATTTATTCGTGACGTGTGATAAATCATAATTACATAAAAGGTGTGACAGAAATAAGAAAATAAAATAAAACAATAAGTAACTATTTTTATGGCTGTGCCACGAAAAGGTCCGACCTCAGCAAGAAAATAGGGATTTTAGTTATTTACCTGGCTATGCCATTAGAGTGCATGTACCTTTGTATGATTTTAGATATTACAATTATTAATTAGCATAACTCCTGTGGCGCTGAGACCTTATTGTTAGTGGATGTGGGACTCTTAACTCACTGATGAGTTGTTGTTGAGGAATGAAAATTGCTGCTGAAATTCGATATCATATTCACTTGTACATACATGTCTATTCATAGATATGGTGATGCATCAGACAGGTTTAAACGTGTTGTTATTTTTGTGTATGTTTCCATCTATGCATGTTATATCTATCATTTAATGAGAATGTTTCAATCATCACTTTGTATAAAGAAAGTACTTTCATTATCAAAATAATTACTATAAAAATCCTAAGCTAAAATATGTCTTATTATATTCCTAAGCTAGTATGTCAGTGCTTTTGATACCAAAACTTAGATTTCTGGGACTCCATTTAGTGTTCCAGTTACCTAGTCTAGAAAAACAATCTGTTGTGTGTGGGATAGCGATACGCCGATACCAAACAATTGTACCCAACTCTTCCAGGTACTCGTCATAGACGCAGACTTGGACCTATCTCAAATAACCGAAGAATACAAGAGGACTGAGCACCAGATCCTCAGGAAGGCTGTGGATGTGGTCATGAGGTCTCCCAACAAGCTGAGCCCCAAGAAACCCATCACCACCTCACCCATCAAAATTGTTCCACAAATTAGACTGTAACATAGACTTAACCTTTTGCTAAGGTTGCTTTAAATATTATTTATTAGTTTAAATGTGTGTTCTTGATTCTATCAAAGTTTTCACTTTGGTAAAATGGTAGTTTAATCTGTCGCTATTCTAGGCAGGGGCTTTGTCTTCTTTGTATATTGAAATTTCAATATTGAAATAAATTTACAGAGGATGTTTCATAAATGACTAAACTTGAATCTTAATCTTAGGTCATATTTGTCATTCTTCCGTAACTTGAGGTTTGACGGGATAGCAAGCATGCCTCCGGTTTTGATTTCACTGGTCATACCCAGGTACTTGTAGAGATCTATTTTACCTTGACTACACCAGTGAGCAATCGGAGCACTTGGAGCAGCTAACAGAACTGCAAAACTCTGAAGTGCTATTAAGGATATATTGATGCAGCCCAGTTGAAATACTGATTATTTTGGTAAATCATAGTGTGCCTTGTCAGTAAAAGGAAATTGTTTCAATGCTTGAAGCAAGTTTCATTAGTTTTGACTAGCAATATTGTTTGTTGTATAACGATTAAAATTAAAGTTCTCTAGCTGTCTGTGTTTGGCGTCTTAGATTACCTGAATTATTTTGATCTGGGGTAGATGCAGGACTTTTAACCCTTGTTTATATTGTATTGAAATTGTGACATGCCTAATGTTTCCTTCTGTATTTAGTATTATTTTGTCTAGATTGTAAGTTGTAATTTATAAAGTATATAATGGGTGATTATTTGAGCGTTTTAACCGCCTCATTAATATGTCTGCAATATCGACGACCTCCGTATAAACTGAGGCGCCAGTTTCGGTTGTAGAGGTCGCGCATTTTTACAATTCATATCAAAATGATGTTAATAGCTTCTATGAATTGGCCAATACTGTGGACAAATTAATGAAACGGTTAAAACGGTAAATTAACCACCCTAATGACTATGTACATTACTGTACATATTGTACCATTGAATATGGGAATTTTGATTGAAGATTGCAATTGATTTGTAAGATAAAGGTGCATTTTATTATGTATGTTAAAGACATATTATGCCTTTTAACATATTGCATTTAATATGTTTATGCAATATATCATCTTGTTGAGAAAGCTATTTCAAAATAAATGGTCATATAGTACTGTTGACTGAAGCAAATATTTGTATTTGCATAGGAATTCACTTTCAAAGAATCACAAATTGCATAGTTGAGTTTTGCCAAATATGCAAAATTGACTATATATAATGTAATATATGAATGAATAAATTACATTTCTACTTAATTGTTATTTAATTATATCTATTATCCTTCATATCCACGTTCATTTGATTTGTTTTATTGAATAATCAATGTTGAAACTATGATCTTGTCCAAAATTTAAAGTTACGTCTCAAAATAGGAGTCTAAAACGGAGCTAATCTGTAATAAAAGTGGTATTTTATTTTACCAATCTTGATACCCTATTGCCACGCCACACGTCTTATTGTCCAGAAATGATATGCAAGAAGTGGTGTTATTTTTTCAAAACCATTCTGGCAATGCTGAAATATTACCTGATTTTTTGGCGGGAGATTTAAAAAAATCTTGGGTGGTCACTTTGTGGTGCTTTGTGTAATTAATACGGTGAATAGAGACTAAAGTACTATGTGTGACCTTACAAACGGTCCGGTAGTTTTGAATTTTTGATATGTTGTCTAGGATGGTTAGTCAGTGTTTAAAATGCAAAATGCACAATTCCCCCCCCGCGCCCGCCGCCATATTGAAAAAACCGGCACTTTCTTCATATTTTTGCTCATATCTTCCTTTAGGAGCATTTTAGCTAGAAGAAAGCTTGGACAATGTTATAGAGCGTTAAATTTACTACATTCTCCATTTTATATTTTGTTTCTAGGACAGATAGTTACGGAGATATGCACATTTTAAAAAACTTAAGAAATTGCAATTTCCAACTCAAAAACAAACTTCTGGATTATATCTTCGTTTAGGAGCATTTTAGCTAGAACATTGCTTGGGCAATGTTGTAGAGAATTAAATTTACTATAATTTACATTTCAAATTTTGTTTCTAGGACAGATGATTACGGAGATATGTAAAAAATAAAGTCACATTTTCCGAAAATATATGTAAAAATGGACATGAGTTTTATAAGCAATTATATTTCCTACGTGTTTTAATTTGTCCTAGACTAGTCCGTAACTGAATGACGGCGTTCTAAACCAAGAATTTTGAGAAATTTCCGGAAAATTCGACTTTTTCTGTTTTTTAAATGAGCATATCTCCGTAATTATCTGTCCTAGAACCAAAATTTGAAATGTTAATTATAGTAAATTTAATTCTCTACAACATTGCACAAGCACTGTTCTAGCTAAAATGCTCCTAAACGAAGATATAATCCAGAAGTTTGTTTTTGAGTTGGAAATTGCAATTTCTTAAGTTTTTTTAAATGTGCATACCTCCGTAACTATCTGTCCTAGAAACAAAATATAAAATGGAAAATGTAGTAAATTTAACGCTCTATAACATTGTCGAAGCTTTCTTCTAGCTAAAATGCTCCTAAAGGAAGATATGGGCAAAAATATGAAGAAAGTGCCGGTTTTTTCAATATGGCGGCGGGCGCGGAGGGGGGGGGGGGGGGGGGGAATTGTGCATTTTGCATTTTAAACACTGACTAACCATCCTAGACAACATATCAAAAATTCAAAACTACCGGACCGTTTGTAAGGTCAAAATCCTTTATTCACTGAATTAAATGGGAATATTGGGAATTATAGTTTTGATACTAAAGCCCAACTAAAGCCTGACCAGAAATATACGAGGACTGTCAAGAGGGCGCTATTTAAGATTTATATGGCAACAATTTTGCAACCAATCGCAACCGCACTGTTAGTCTATATATCATTTAATGGAATGCACTCTTTCCTGACTGTTTTTCGTGTACACATTATTGATAATATTATGTACACGACTGTGAATGATTTTCGGCATTTTCTTTGGATATTTTTAAATATTTGTCTTTTAAAGAAACCACCACGAATGACATTCACATTGTTGACAACCATAATAAAATCATTGCCAGTGTAAGAAATTAGTTCCAGTGAAAATCCGCAATATGGCGCATCCTCATATTTCTGGTCAGGCTTTAGAAAATATTTTAAATTTTCTGTCCACACAGTTACCTAAGGAAATAAGTTAAATATGTCAAACTAAGACTAACCAGCCCAGGATTTTTGAATTTCCCGCCAAACATTTGAGTAATTTTTCATTTCAGCTGCCAGACTAACCCTCCCAAGATCCTTGGTGTGTCTTGCGATAAATCGCGTCTTGTTCACAGTAATATTTTTTCTTTGCATGCAACACTAACATTTTATAAGGCTACACACATTTTGGTCGATTTGATCAGGTCGGTAATTAATTCTTACCGTCTTGACTTGATGCCGACGGGAGTTCCGCGTTATTGGCTTCAAAGGCAGCCAATCGAATCGGTCATGTCTAGTAGAAGCTTATGAAAAAAAAACTTCGAGTTTCCTTTACGACCATTCAACCAATCCACACTGAGGTATAAGTTAAAAACAGTGTTATCATTGGCCGAAACGAATTACTCAAATCAAAAGTCAAAATGACATCTCAACTCTCATGAGTCTCAAGAAAGAAAAATATAGGTGTTTACTAATTACTTATTGCTGCCGAAATATATATATAGGTCATAATTAAATAATTATTTCTAGTCTATAATCTTAAAAGATTCTTTACAATTTTATTATATTTTCTAGTTAAATTAGTTGCATTGTGATGTGTTCTTGTTGCGGCAACGAGTTGGTATTGAATTCGGCACTACATGAAGTGCTATCCACTAATTATAATCTAGTTGCAAATTTATTTGATTTAGAAATCATTTCGGGAATTATTTTTACTAGTCTTATTGTTATTGGTGTCTCTACGGTTGTTGTTATCCGCAAGTCGGCGTGGACTTGCAAGAAGTATTAGACAATTTTATGAAAGTAAAAGTGCTGTAATGTAATCAACATTGGAAGTTCCTGTGAGGTGGTTTATTTAAAGGTAAGTTAGTCCTTGTTTTCTATATTTAAGACTGTTGTTGTTATGAATATACTGTTCTGTTTACAATCTCCAAAGTGTATGTGTGATTCATCAGCCAATAAAAAGATTAAAACTGAAAACTGAAGAGTTGTAAGAGTGGAAGAAGAGTAAAAAGACCGAAGTGATAAAACAAAATGCATATATGATTATAATTTTTGAAACTAATTGACAAGACCATTAATATTTATTGCTTTAGTTGATAACAACAAAAAAAGCATGCCCATGTAACTTTTGTTGTCATTATAAGATTATCTTGTAAAAGCTTTTTTGTTACCAAATATTTGTTTTTAATGGGTACTAGAAAAAGATACTCATTATTGGTTTCAGTAAGTGAGGAATTTGTAGATAATTTTGGCCACATTGTAGATAAGTTTAAATTCCAGTGCAAATGAACATGAAGCTAATGTTACTGTGTGCTTATTTCATTGTTAAACTTAAAAAAAAAAACTGGAAGTTTATATCAGAGATGCACCAAATATTCTGCTACTATCCTTTATCTGACCTGCCAGGCCCTTATTTTAATATCTGGCCGGATAGGAACATTCTATCCGGCCAGATGTCGATAGTAATTTTGCCTGATTTTGGGGTAAGAAATGGAATCTACTGCTACTATCCGATATCTACTAGTTCTTTCAGCTGAATATTTGGCAGCTAGAGATCACACCTTATATTAGTAATTCAGCCAAATAACTGTCCATTGCATCTCTAGTTTATATAAAAGCTTACCTGGCTTTTAAATCTACAAAATCTCCAAATAAGTTATTACTTTCTTACCTACATCCAAGCTCCTTAACACTTTCATGGACAGTATATCAACAGACGTAAATAGGGACGCTAGAGTCACTAGGACTCATGATATGGCACCATGTCTGTGGACAATGACTTTTATCTCCTAAGACGGAAGACCGAATGGTGTTTGTATGTGCAGTCTTCGGCTAGAAATGGGTTGTCTGTGCCGCAGCATGCAATTTTCAAAATAGTCCTGTATCCATGAACATGTAAAAATTCATATGGTAATGAGTAATGAGAAATATTTTGTGTTAATAAGGATTTAATGCTTTGCATGTGCAGAGAGATACTCTATACCAATGTGGTTAAAGGTGTGATCATCACATCAATTCTACAGATTCAAATGCAGTAGTCAAGGCCTTTACCAATTCACCCGTAATTCCAATACACAAGTAATTGCTTTTACATCCTGTTATGCCAGGATGCCACATTCTAAGTCGGTCCCTCACTGCTGAGGATCTTGACTTTGTGATTAATATTTTTCATAGCAGCTTAATATTTTCATCGGTTTCCGCAACTGTCACACATTTAAATAAAACAATTTAAACGGATTATACCGCGTATATTAATTATTTGAGCCTCCCTGACGTTTCGCTACCTTTACAGATACCGTTGTCAAAGGTTGACTGAGAAAAACACAATTTTTCTCTGTCAAAGTTACATTTGTGCAAACCAACCATGCCAGATGGGCCTAATGTGTAAAGATAGTTACATATGGGCCAGAAGCGCATTTATTATTTTATTTAAAATATCTACCAGCGGTTCACTATAAGGCTTACTGAGGACAAAGCTCTCTTCTTCTCCCTGTCAGTTGCTTTGTGGAGTTTGACAGTGTACCCAATTGGTTGGATATCTTCTTCTTGGATAGGCTTCTTCTCCTATTTCTTTTGTTCTTTGTATATTTTCATTATCAGTGGTCATGCCAATTCTGTAGTGCTTTTATAATCTTTAATAGAAAAATTACAATACACGATTTTTTACAATGTATTTTATTCAAATTCATACACATCTAGATTTAAAATGAGCTCTGCAAATATTTTTTTTTGTTCTGTAAATAACTCACACTTCTATTTATGCGTATCTTCCAAGTCGATGTAGTTAGTACTTAACTGTTTTTAATCTATTTATTTATTTAATTTAAATTCTCAAGTATTAGTTTCTTTACAAAAGCAATGTAAAATTTAAAATAGAATGATTACTACAAAATATAAATAAACACATAAAACCCAACTACTGCTGCCATCAGGGCAGAGCAACGAAGAGAATGCGCGTCATATTCAGGAGTACTGCTTCTGAATCTGACTCTTGTAACAGCCATCTAACGGGAGTCTCTAAGGTGTCTGTCGTGATCGTGACTCTTCGCTATAAGACAGTTTGCCGAAATCGGGATATAATGATCGTTGAATCAAAATCGCCCATGATGATCACGTCACGAGCGAAGTCAAGGCACTTGCTGAGTTTGTCCTTCTTGGCCTCGACGATGTAGCATTGTAGCCGTACGTAGGATAGGTAGAGTCTGACCATAAATAGTAGAAATTAAAAAGTGGCAATACTGTAGTGTCGTCCACGTTTTCTTAGATTGATTAGAAAGGGACGACACTACAGTATTGCCACTTTTTAATTTCTAGTCTTTTTGGTCAGACTGTATGTATATGAGTACCTATTACTGCCGTCGCTTTGAACGAGCTACCAACACTGCACAGTGCGTCGTTTAGGATATACCTACCGTAGTTGTTCGTCATTATCACTTCGTTCGTAATTGCACATAAAAACCTTCGGGTTATCCGAAGAGATCAGAAGCTTTGTAAAATCTTTGTGGAACGGCTTGTGTAGCTCATTACCGCCTACTCTTCCATATGTCCTTACGGACGTCGGAGCTAAGCACCTTGTGGGAGAGGCCCTTGTCCGCTATCACTACATTGCGTTGTATCCCACACTTGGTGCTTACTCCCTTTGAGGTAATATACTCCCTGAGGCACCAGACCACGCGGCTATGAAGACACTTGGCGTTTATAAAGTCCATAATTATGCGGGATATATAGATAGCCTCCTAAGTCATAACTTTACTGACCGTTCCCATTGTGAGCAGTGGTGGTGGCTCCTACATCTTGGCCTCCTTCATATTTGACTTAGTCATACATAGTATGCTTTTAAAGAGTTCCTATTCGTGCTTTTTTGGTGCAAATTCATAAGTTTTCGACTTCCGAACTTCTGAGTTAAGCGTGAGTTTTTTAGGATTTTGGCGTAGTACCTATTCTCTAGGGAAAGCCCGCAAAAACCTGATATTCTTTTACAACTGGATCGTTTTCGTATCTCTCTATAGCCGTCGTTGCTAGGCACACTGTCACAGATTATGTTAACTCATTGATTATATTATCTCCTGTATGCTAGACTGGTTGTCAGCCAACGAAAGTGAGCGCGACCGGGTGAACGGCGCTAGTTTATCGCTAATATTACCTCATTCGACTCGCCCACTTTTTTACCGCCTGTACACACTCGCTGATACCAGGCGAGAGGATGATTCCATCACTTTCGTACCTTAATACAAGTGAGAAGAGGCAGGCTTGTGCGAATCGCTCGGTCTCGGCGAGTGTGTACCGGCGTTTCACTTTCCTACGGGCAGAAAGCGTGAAGTATGAACCTGTCCTATTCGCCTTTTTATTGACACTTGCTTGTAATTAATTACATTTTTACTGCCCTATGCGTCACTTTGTAGGATGCGTGAGAGCGCAAAGAAACAGATGTATGAATGAGTATAAAAAGCTAATTTGATGGAGGATTACATACTTGCATAGTGCTGCAGTTCTCGACTGCAATGCATGTAGCGAATAACACACAAGTAAAGTAGTAAAAATAATATCCCACATTCTCGTATCATTTGCAGCTCGAATCGAAAGCGATTCTGAAGTTATAAATCGCCTAGTGACAACCAAACTCACTAAAATGTATGTCACTTCTCTTCAGAACCTCGTATCTAGTTTCTAGATTGATACTGAGATGCGAGCTTTGTTTTAAGTAGGTAGGTATTTATGTTACTTAGTGAGTTTTGGTTGTCAACAGACATCATCCTCCTAGCCTTTGTCCCATTTTTTGAGAATAAATTCTCAATCGGGGTCGGCTACCTAAATCCCAAGATGTGGCGTAGGCACTAGTTTTTACGCAAGCGGTTTTGGTTGTCAACGGACGAAATGTTATAATCTTGGAAATCTCGTAGGGTCAGGCTGTCAGGCTCAATAGCAAATTATATGCCTACCAGATATTTTATGAATGATTTGACATTCATTGCATGCATTAACCTGATAACCCAATACAGGATTCCAAACTTTCTAAAGCTTCGTCACTGTAGTCGCCGCTGATTGGATTTTTTGGTATAACTTGCCCTAAAATGTGTGTTGGCGGTTGCGATTGAGACTCTTTTGTTACATAGAGTGGTGGTGTACCTATTTATATATATATGTATATTATCTATATATATGTACCTAGTATGAGTATTTTAATTATATGAAAGTATGTTGTTTGATGCAACGTCTACAATTATTTCTCTGCTTCGCCCTAAGGTTGACTGGTAGAGAATGCCTCATGGCATTAAGTCCGCCTTTTGTACGTTAAGTTTTTCTTTTGTGCAATAAAGTTTAAATAAATAAATAAATAAAGAGATGGTTACAGGAATTATGTGACACATTCCACGTTTCATAGAAATGAGGATATTTATTACATTAACATTAAATATAATTGCTACGATTTAATTTATACACATTTACCTCATATCAATGTTAAATTCCATGGTAAGATACTAATCTTACCATGAAATGAATAAGTAAGCCAGAATGCCATTTTATCGATTCTATTCTACATGCATCGTTAATCAATTTGAATCCCTGGTTATATAGAGCCTTTGCACATTATGACAATTTATAGTTTCTATAATACAGCGTTTCTTACCCAAAAATTAAATATTTTTACTTTGATAAGGTTCTAAAGGATGAGGTTCTATGTACCTTACATTTCATAGCAAGTTCAAGCAAGGCAAGTTGGTTATGGTTAATGAGTTGTTTTCAATAATATATACACAAAACTACGATCGCGTCGTTTGTGTAACGAAAGTTAGTTATACAAAAAAGGTATGGGATAACATTCGTTACACAAAGGAATCCGTAAGTTTTGTTTTGATTATAACTACATGTGTTTTTAAAACGACTCTTATAATATAACAATAAAGTTCTAGAATGCTTAACGAGTATTTATTACTTATCAATCCGGTACCGTCATAAATTGGCGAGTTAAACGAAAAAACACTTCTTCCAATCAACATCAATATATCCGATTGAAGCGGCAACTTTGCGAAAAGGGTGATCATGATCAGTTCGTCATTTGCAATTTGTATAATGTCAATCTATATCAATATTATCAATCAGACCAGTTTCATTCAATCGAATGAGTGCACTATTTTGGTAATGTTCTTGGAACGGAGACGGGATAGGTACGCTAAGAATTTTGTAGCCGCGTTGTGTTGTTCATTTAATTGAAATTCCTGCTGTTTACGGATTATAAATCTCCTTATCTGATGTTGTTTTCTACTATTTATTTAGTATGACTAAAGTTTTGGTACTTATTACAAAAATATTTGTGTGAAATTTTCATGTAGGTAACATAATCATGATTTTGTTTTTGGTTGTGTCTTTACGTGATAGGTATTTATCGTATTTCCATTATCGTTAAAGTTACATGATAAGTATCAAATCAATCAGACCAATAAAAAATCACCTATTTAAATAAAGGTTTTGTAAGGCTAAATCTAAACGTGGAGCTACACAAGGAAGGAAGATTAAATAACAAAATTAAAAGATTTATTTAAACTACCTACTTATTTATTATGCTTCGTCTATTTTGACATATGTTAACCTTATCCCCTATCGCACGCAGCGGGGCCGATCAGATAAAACAGCTCTACATTTTTACCGTTAGATGTAAATAAAACTAGTAAAGACCGACGATTGCGATTCGATCGACGTTGCCAGCTTGCCGCCGCCATTGCGGTGCGAGCGAATCGATCGCCGACCGAAACGACCCTCGCGACACGACTGCGTTGCCGGCCCGCCGACCGCTGCGCCGCGCCGCCCGCAGTCTGCTCTAAACGCTCCCCGGCGAAACCTCAAAATGTTCAGCGAGAAATTAGACCTCAAGCTCATAGGTCTCGTCAGGGACAACACGGTTCTCTACGATCACAATAATGCTCAATACATGGACTTCAATGCGCGCGAAGTCGTCTGGCAGAAAATAGGCGACGAACTCAAGCGGCCCGGTGAGTTTTATGATGTTTACGATTTGACGAGTTGAAATCGTTTACAATTTACGACGCACACCGGTTTTACTTACGCGTTTGTTTTGTTTTTAGCGGCCGAGTGCAAGGCGAGGTGGATTAACATTAGGGATATCAACAGGCGGATTTTAAGGAAAACTGTGAGTTCGTCCGGGAAGCGAGTAAAGCTGTATAAATATGACAGCGAACTTTCGTTCATGAGGCCGTTTTATAGGGACATTTTGATACAGAACGGCGAGTTTTCGTGGGATGAAAGGAATCGGGAATGCGAGATGGAGGATGCCCCGGACGCTCCTGACGCCAGCGATGACTGTGACGATTCTATCGATGAGAAACCGATAAGGGCTCAGAAAGCTGCTAAACAGAAGTCTGGGATCAAGAAAAAGAAAAAGAAGAGGAAGTTTGAGGAAGTCGAGATAGTGAATCCGCCGGGCAGCGTAGGGGAGCCCAGTACGACAGGGCTGGCAGAATTCGACGCTTGCGACCCTGTCGACTCCTTCCTCTTGAGCATCGGGGCCACGCTAAAAACGTTCTCGCCGTATCATCTAAACGTGGCTAAGAGTAAAATTTTCGCAGTCGTTCAAGAACACGATTTGCAGCAGATTGTTCAGAAGAAGGGTGAGGCGGAAGACAAGATGCCTTTAAACATGATCTAAGTTTGTTAAGTGATTTTGTATTTAATTTTGTGAAGAGGATGATTTCAAGTGTGCATTTGTGCTCTGATGTGCCACGGTAGACTTAAGCGAAATGGACCTATTAGATAAATATTAATAAGAGTATCTTTATTGTTTTATTTCCATAATTTGTGCATTTTCTATACGGTCGTATCGTATACGAACACCGTGCTATAAAAATACGACGGGATACCTACTTACTTACAAAAACAAGTTTTTCCTCGTGATTGCGCCGGCGTGGCCAACGTGTTTTGATTCTCTCCTTTGTACCTACTTCTTTGGGAACGATAAATTGATTTCCTGGAACATCAATATTAATGAAAAATTGGCCAAGTGCGAGTCCGACTCGCGCATGAAGGGTTCCGTACCATAATCTTTAACAATTTTGTTGTATAGGAGCCCCCCTTAAATATTTATTTTATTTTATTTTTAGTATTTGTTGTTATAGCGGCAATAGAAATACATCATCTGTAAAAATTTCAACTGTCTAGCTATCACCGTTCTTGAGATACAGCCTGGTGACAGACGGACGGACGGACGGACGGACGGACGGACGGACGGACAGCGAAGTCGTAGTAATAGGGTCCCGTTTTTACCCTTTGGGTACGGAACCCTAAAAAGCATCAAACACCTTCGTATTTCTAATGAATGAGGCCTGGCGAGGAATAATAATATTAATAAAAAGAAGTTTCATAATTATATTTTTTAATTCTCAATAGTTCAATAAACGAAAACATCAACATTTTCTCAAGTACACACGATTCCATTAAAAAAAACTTTGTAGACGTAGATGAATCAAATTTTAAACATCCAATGTGACTTTTCATAAATCTACATTGCTCATCAATAAAACAGCATTGAGCCCTAGTTTACCTCCAGACACGTTTTATTCAGTACCCATATAACGCCACCGATTGGGCGATATCAATACAAACGCTCTATTTTATATTCCACATTAATATTAACCGGGGGAACCTGCGTCATGTATGACAAATTTTACTAACATGAAGTAACTTGACTTTCATAAGGATATTGAAATTGTGATTTGTTTTGGACAGTTGTTTGCTTATTCTCCGTTATTGTCCTGTGTTCGGGAGATACTTAACCCGTTTACAAAAGGACGCAACTTACAGAACAATCTTTACTGCTTAAGCCTTTCTGGATTGGGAGAGCAGAAAGTATGGGCTAAAAAAGATACATCTTGAAATACAATCGTAAGCGAGAGAGAGTTGATATGATACTTAAAGAGATCTATTTGAAATAGGTTTTCGTGTAAGCGTGAGTACGTAGCGTAGCCATGTGGCTATGACTTGTAGTGGAAATATCTCTAAAATGATTTTTACAAGTACCAAATACTGATAAATACGTTGATTATGTTTCCAAAATTGCTACATTTCGATTTAAAAAAATCTCTAGGTATCACAATCAAACCCATTTTTACCTGGGTTTCTAGGTGATGATTTGAGAAGTTATTCACTCAGTCAATATTGGGGACAGCAACTTCATAGTTCATATGCATTGTGGCGCCTTATTGGTTATCTTGTAGAATTCGCAGCTATTTCAATTAACATCCTTCTACACAACGAATAATAAGTAAGTGTTCGGAACAGTTCTTGCTTCTTCGACAAAAACGTTAGTTGGGAAATGAGACGGTTCCGAAATTAATTAATTAATTTGGGAAATAGGTACACCGAAAACGTAAAATATTATATCAACGAGAATTGGAGGTATTGCTTTGATTTTGCAACAATTTCACTTCAGGAAATTGAGATTAGTTTTATAATTCCTACATTTCATTTTGTTTAATAGTAAAATCGGTTCTACAATCAAATGCTGGTTATAATTTCCGCTCGTGTTTCCTGATTACACCAATTAATTTACGATTTGTTGCAGCTAATGGAACACACACACAATTTATCAACTTTATGCAACTATAGTGTGTAACTACCTATACCGGGTGATCAATCCAAATGAGTCAGTAGGGAAAAGTCACAAACTATAAGAGATAGGGAAATCTGTTCTTAGGAACCATGGCGTCGATTTTAGATTTAATAAAAACGGCATTATTTATTGGAGTTTACTCCTTAAGAATCGATTTTCATATATAAGCCCGGGGTATGAAAAATATGGGGTATAAAATCGAACGTATCTGCCGTGCTAATTTAAAAAGTCGTATCTCAGTATACGATCGGAGTAAAAATACGACTTCTTAATTTAGCAGGTAATGCGTTACGCGTTATAGGCTAAGATCCCGATATAAAATGACCTTCACCGAGATGTTTATTTTATGAAATGTATTTTATAATCAATTTAATATGTCAATAAATATATTGCATATGGGTTGCCTAACAAATTTTAGTCCAGGGTATGTTTAATTAATAATAAAAAAAAATGTTTTAAACATTTCACCGGTTTGATTAATATTAGATAAATTCTATACCAATCGAAAGTATGAAGCCCATAGAATATGCAAACGTTAGGTTACCTATTCTTTTCCCGTCACAACTATCGGGTAGCCAGGTATAAACAGGTAAATCTATACCTACTAGCATTTTGCAACGGTCTGATTATTGAATTGAAACTGAATAAAATTAAAGATTATTTAATTATGAATTTATCTAATAATCAAATCGGTGAAATGTTAAAAAAATATATATTTTTATTTTTTACTAAACATACCCTGGACTAAAAATTGTTAGGCAACCCATATGCAATATATTTATTGACATATTAAACTAAATATAAAATACATTCATCAAATAAACATCTCGGTGAAGGTCGTTTTATATCGGGATCTTAGTCTATAACGCTTAACGCATAACCTGCTAAATTAAGAAGTCGTATTTTTACCCCGATCGTATACTGAGATACGACTTTTTAAACTACCATTATGTTCACATAAACAAACTATAAAATTGTCAATGTCAACTTCATGTCGAGTGTCAACAAAATTTTATAAATAAAATAAAATTTAATCAAATCTACGCTTAACGGGTAAAATGTGCTGCTTTTGAAACAATAGCGCCCATCACACAATCGGCTAAAAGATACGTGTTCGTTTCAGCTCCCAAACAAACCTAACGAATTTTTGTGATATCCAAGATTACAACTTTTATAACGTGCAATGCAAAGACCGTGTTTTCTTGGTGTTTAAGCCGTGCTTGTATGGTGCTAAGATCGAAGAAGACGTCTTGCTGTAGAGAGAGAGACCGCTTTAATTGTGACTCAGCTTTAAGCTTAGAAATAGAGAAGGCGTGAATACTTTTCCATCACCACTGCTCTCATTTTCCTGCATTCAGCCGCAGAATGGTTTTGATTTCGTGAAACTTTCCAGGATAAATACATACATAAATCAAGGATCCAACACAACCGAGCCATTCATTTTCTAGACGGGAGTGTTGCCGACCGACAAGAAGCTATGAAGTTTAAATCGAAATTGTTATGTTTTTGATGTTGGCTTTTAAATTGTATCTTTTTTTATTATAATTGTTTGTATTTTTACTTTTATTTGTAAGTGTTAGTTATAAATATGAGTGATCCTTCTTCATCCTTGCGCTGTCCCCATTGTCCCAACTCAACTCGAACTTTTACCCCTCATGGACTTAAAGTGCATATAGGGCACATGCATAAACATTTTCCCCAAGTCATCCCCTCCAACCCTAGACTGTCGGTTTCACAGCAAGCTCATGGTAACAACCCCATTCATCTAGATTTTGGTGATCTAGCTACGTTAAAGCAGTCAGTACGTGTGTTACGGCATATCCCCAAAGGGGCGCGAAACTTGGCAGCGGCCAAATTGAGCGACCTCATTGATAAGTGTATCGACTCCAATGGCACTCTCGAATGGTTTAGTTTACTGTCTTTTGCCTATTCCGCACTCAAATCGCCTGAAGCGTCGGCCACGGGCAATTTAACCACGAAAGTTAAGAGAAATATTAACTCTGCTTCTTTTGATATCAGTGGGAACATCGGTGCAGAGACCACGCCTTTGAGATCACACTCCATACTGAAGACAATTGAGCGTAAAGTACATGAAGGGGATCTCAGGTGCAGTGCGAGTGCTTATGTCGGATGAGGGCGTGGCGCCGTCGAGCCCTGAGACTTTAGCTACGCTGCAGTCGAAGCATCCAGCCCCGTCCCGGCCGCTGGTACTTCCACCGGAACCATATCTATTTCTGCCTTAACTGTTAAGCCGGAGGAAGTGGTGCAGGCACTCAGCTCTTTCAACAATAGTTCGGCCGCCGGTTTGGATGGTATCCGCCCTGTTCATCTTAAGGAGCTTACGTCTGCATCTGCGGGAGACGCCGATTTTCGGCTCCTGGAACATCTGGCCAAGCTTTGTAATTTTTTGCTCAGTGGTCAATTAAACCCTGAAGTTTGCTCCTATATTTATGGTGCTTCCTTATGTGCGCTGTCAAAAAAAGACGGTGGTATAAGACCCATTGCCATAGGCAGCGCTTTCCGCCGCTTAACGGCAAAGCTAGGATGCCGTGCAGTGAGAGAAGAAATGGCAGCTTATCTGCAACCTTGCCAATTAGGGTTTGGCACAAGATTGGGCTGCGAGGCTGCAATTCACGCTACGCGGGCTTTTTCGGTAGATAGCAAAAACTTAGAATCCGTTTTAATACGTATAGTTAAGTTCATATCATTGTAATAGTTAAGTACTTATGCTTTCTGAAAAAATGACTGACTGTTGAGTTTCTTTCGGCGTTTCTTCTCAACAGTGGTCTCCTCTTGTGAAATGCCGGTAGACTCAGACATGTAAAAGTGCCCTTGTGGCCTACTTGCAGAATAAAGTTCATTATTTCATTATTATTATTATTAATTAAAATTGATTTAAAAAACGCGTTTAACTCAGTGGAGCGTGATGTTTTACTGTCCGAAGTGAAGGATAAAGTGCCATCACTCTACCCCTTCATTTTCCAAGTATATTCTTCCGCTTCTAATCTTTTCTACAATGGTCCTCTTGTTCTTTCCCAAGTTGGTGCACAGCAGGGGGATCCGCTAGGCCCTTTAGTTTTCTGTCTGGCCATACAAAAGGTAATTTCAGAGGTTAAATCCCCATTGAATATCTGGTACCTAGATGACGGTACCCTAGGTGGTAAACCTGAAGAAGTGGAACAAGACTTGCTCATGCTCCTGCCTCGTTTAAAAGCTCTGGGTTTAGATATTAATTTCAGCAAATGCGAATTTTTCCCCTGCAGTACCAACTCACACGATTCTTTCCCCTTATTCAGTGCTCTGCTCCCCGGACTGAAAGTGTTGTCGGCGAGATCTTTCAACCTCTTGGGGTCCCCAATATTCCCAGAAGCCATTCCTGAAGCCTTCGAGGAGAGAAAGCTGCTTCTGCTGATGGCTGCGCAGAGGTTGAATGAACTTTCGGCTCACGTAGCCCTCGTTATGTTGCGAGTTTGCTTTGCCGTGCCTAAGCTGACATATTTCTTGTGCACCGTGCCAGCCTGGCTGCACCCTGTCCAGACAGACTCCTTTGACTTCGTGTTGAAGAAGAGTTTGGAAAAGGTGCTGAACGTCTCCCTTAACCAAGGTCAATGGGACCAGGTTTCTCTGCCGATTCGAACTGGTGGTTTGGGCGTGCGTCGCGCGCGAGATGTGAGCCTCCCGGCCTTCCTGGCTTCGGCGTGTGGGGTGGTGGACCTTGTCACTCAAATTTTATCTTTTGATGGTGACAAGGCTATCATTCCTTACGCCTCCGATGCTTTGACGGCCTGGACGGCTCTTAATCCCGGCGTAGCCATACCCGTAGAATTGTTCCGTCAGCGTCTATGGGTTTATTTATATGAGAGTGCGCGCACCACGATTTTCATAAACCCATAAGTAAGCTTATTTCTGCGACAAAATTATCGCGCGACTAAAAAAAATCGTGGTGCGCGCCTGGCCTGAAGAGTAAACTCCAGTCGTGCGTCGGAGCTGACACACACACTTTTTTTTTTATAAATCTCATGCATTATTTTTATACATAACCTGGTCAAAACCGCTGTAAAGAATGTTACAATAAGACATGTGATTACTTACAAAATTTTAACCAGGTTGAATTCCCGGTTATGTATGAGATTTATAAAAAAATAAGAATGCAGTTTCTAATAAATCTAAAATCGACGCGCGTCGCCATGGTTCTTAAGAACAGATTTCCCTATCTCTTATAGTTTTCGTTTTCTCCCAACTGACCCATTTGGATTGATCACCCTGTATCAGAGATGGGCAAAATGTATTCGAATAACGAATAAGAATAACCAAATTATTCGCGAATGACGAATGAAAACCACGAATGATTATTCGTCGAATAATTTATCTCGAATAATTTATTCGTCGAATGAATTGTCACGAATAATTCTGTGGCCCTAGTAAAAAGAAGTATAAGTCAGATTTACCCTAGCTTAAGGAGCCTTTCGCTAATACCTCGTTTATTATACTACCTGTGCCACAGGGCGGATACTGCCTTCTAAAAACTGAGTTTCGAATGTCAGTGATGATGATGATGATGATGATGAGATGATGAAAAAAACAAATATATTTCGTGAATTTATTTGAATAAAAATAACAAATCAAATCAAATCAAAATGGTTTATTTGTCAAACATAGGTAGGTAACAGGTGGCATACAATTATTACAAGTAACAAGTACATCTATGTTTCACCGTTAGGCACACAAATATATATTTATTATTATTATGCTAGTTTTAAACATTATTTCATATTATGAATAGGTTTATGTCAAGGCATTATTTATTCACATTTATCAATAAAGAAATCATAACGAATAAATCATTCGTCATTTGAAAAGTGGCATTCGCGAATAATTTATTCGCGGATGATTTATCCTTTTAACTTTGCTGTGACGTTTTTACTACAAATGCTTAACTATCGGAGCGCTAAAAAAAGCTCGTAGTTTTATTTCAAGCCGTAAGTATTTATTGTAAGTAATGCACACTTGGAATAGCTTCTAAGACTTGCAATTCATTTGATTATTATTAGTGATGGTAGGGAGGTTTAGGACCTACATGCAGGCAGGCTGCCAATAAAATTAAGTGTTGTTAAGCTAACTTCGTGATCTAATTATTTATTTATTTTTGTTATTCAGAAATGTTATAGTGTGCTGTGATTAGAAACACCCAACTGGACAAGTAAGTAACTACAAAATGCAATCCATATTTGTATTTATGTCTGGACGAAATGGATGACCGGTGAACATACTTAACTGTCTGCCAGCAGCCAGTCTCCCTATCCCAAAAACGGATAGGCAAATCCATAACCGCGATGCCAATGGTGAAAAGCTGGTGCAGTGCAACTGGTTGAAAAATTCAATGGCTCGCGCATCGGTTCGGCGGTCTTATAGGTAAGACGCCCGTGTTCGGCCGGAAAGCCGTTGAAACGCGTGTTCAAACCCCACCCGAACCAGTACATTTTTATTTTTTCAATGCTTCAATGTAAACATTTGATTCCAGCATTAAATATTTTGCAATGGTCGCCATTGCAAAATCTCTCTCCCCACTCTTCGAGTTCACACCCAATGACCCATATTGGTTTTGTGTCCTTCTCTGGTGCTGATTTAAATTGTTATAAATGCTATAATATAACCACATTGATAACACGACAAAAGAACTAAAAAGGCGTTGAAACTTGCTAATACGCCGTAAGTAATTTGGGTAAAATTAAAAAGTAAAATGGGACGTTCAGCCCCATTGCCCTAGAACCTAAAATAGAAGTCAGCGTGGGCGACAAGTATTGATTTTGAATATGTTTACATACGTATTACGTATTTATAGCCAAAAAGGTTGACTACATAGTTAAATTTCCGCCAAAGTATGGTTAATATCACTTACGCGCTGACATATTGATGCAAGTTCGGTGACAAGTCACGTTATAGTATTACCAAGATTATCTAATGACAGAAACAGAAACACTCGTCAGATTTATCTCGACGAGAAATGTACATATGCAATATATATATATATATATATATATATATATATATATATATATATTTTAAGATTATATTAATCTTCTCTCCTTAAGGAAAATCAATAAAATCAAATCTGGTTTAATGAGGACAAGTCACTTCTCGTCGTCAGTCAAAATGCAATGATCCTTATATTGTAATAGTAACATTACATACCTAGGGCGGTGAATTTGTGAATGTCCCAGATCGCAGGTGTTTGTGGCCCGAACCAAAAGTGAGGAGAGAGAGTTTTTGGGATAGGGAGACTGGCTGCTGGCTGACAGTTAAGTATGTTCACCGGTCATCCATTTCGTCCAGACATAAATACTAAGGTTGACTGGTAGAGAATGCCGCATGGCATTAAGTTCGCCTTTTGTACGTTAAGTTTTTTCTTTTGTGCAATAAAGTTTAAATAAATAAATAAATAAATACAAATATGGATTGCATTGCAGTTACTTACTTGTCCAGTTGGGTGTTTCTAATCACAGCACACTATAACATTTCTGAATAACAAAAATAAATAAATAATTAGATCACGAAGTTAGCTTAACAACGCTTAATTTTATTGGCAGCCTGCATGTAGGTCCTAAACCTCTGTTGAGAATTAGAGTTACAAACTGGTGATAGATGTCGCTAGTAGTACCTCCACGCCGCATACAAACAGTGACTTCAAATTAAGTTTACCCAATTGCCTGCTAGATGTCGCTGTACCATCCACAAACTAGCTAACGAAGTGTTTATAAAAATGATGACGTCCCAAGCCTCCCAAAGCCCAAGTCAGTAACCAAACAGTGTAATATATAGTGTTAAGTATAAGTAGAGTGAATAGTGCAGTGTTCTAGTGAAGTGACGTGAGAGTGACCAGCCAGCCCAGGTATTATCATTTGGTCCTTCGAGCCGGATCAGGCTGTGTTGCGCGCGAGTGTTTCGTGTTACGGTAGTGCAGTGAAAAGTGAACTCTATTGGATTGCCTTAAGGATTGTAACTGAGTAAGATCGTTTCATTTATTTGGACTTAGAAAATTTGTGTGCAAAAAAGACTTAGAATATTTTAACGTAATTTGAACTTAACCTAAAATTCGTAAGTAAACGTGGACTTAGTGAATCTGTGTAAAAACTTAGAAAAAAACAGTGTTTTGGACTTGGTTATAATTTAGTAGTTTGAACTTTGAAAATTTAAGTGTTAAAGTTAAAAAACGTGGTATGGACTTGAAATATTTGCACTGATTTGCGTTGCGTGTATTTTGAGGTTAGGCTTGGGACCGGAACATTCAAAATGGAGGCATTATACGAAGTTCAATTGGATAATATAAAGGTACTTAGAAAAGCGACTGCGAACTTTAAGAAGACTCCCAAGACGCGACTTACAAAAGCTTACTTGGAAGTGAGAGTTGATAATTTAGATAAACAGTGGGAAATATTTCAAGAAACGCACAGAGAGATAGTGAAATTAGCAACACCAGAACAACGAAACAGCCATGAATATTTTGAGCAAGATTTATACGACAATGTATCAGAAGAGTATTTGCAAACTAAAGTAGACATAACCGCGTTGTTAGAAGAGAGTCAACCACAACCAGGCCGTTCAGATCACGTCATTGAAAGAAACGAAAGTCAATCCATTAGACCACAGTGCCAAGAAGTGAAACTACCTAAAATTAATATTCCACAATTTCACGGGAATTGCAATGATTGGGGGACTTTTAAGGATTTGTATACATCTCTCATTCATAATCAGAGTTCGTTGAGCCCGGTACAGAAATTGCACTACTTGAAAAGTTGCCTTACTGGTGAAGCGGAGCAACTGCTTAAACACATTCAAATAACAGACAAGAACTATGAGGTGGCATGGACAACTTTACAGAATAGGTATAATAATAAGAGAATTGTAGTCAACACTATTTTGAACAGATTATTGGGGCAGAAGAAACTAAGCATGGAGTCAGCCAAAGGTGTCAAAGAATTACTGGATACAACTACAGAATGTCTGAATAGTTTGAAGAACAATGACATAAGCATCTCTAACTGGGATCCCATCATTATTCATGTCATAGTGAATAAATTAGATAGCGAGTCACATAAACAATGGAAAGAGAACTTGAAGACATTTTCTGTAGAAGAGTTGCCAACTTTGGAACGCTTTAGTGCATTTCTAGAAGGAAGGTTTAGAGTGCTTGAAATGATTCAAACTGCACACCCTAAAGATAAACCTCAAATAAAATCCAAATCATTCCATGTGACTGCTCAGTCTGACAGTACTGGTACTACAGATTCCAGTCAACAATGTAGTTTTTGTAATGAGGAACACTTGATCTACAACTGTAAGGAGTTTGCAAAACTGGATCCCGAGAAACGATCCCAGGAAGTTCAAACACTAGGCCTTTGTTTCAACTGTCTGAAACCTGGACATAGTGTTAGATTTTGTAGACGGAGTACCACATGCCTTCGCTGTAAAAGGAAACATCATACACTATTACATGTTACTAAGCCACGCCCGGAGAAACAAGAAGCTACACCAGAAAAAGAAAACAATGAGAAACCTAAACCACCAATCAACATAGTATCTCACTGTGCATCACAAAATCAGGTTACTCTTTTGGCGACAGCACTAGTGAATATTATGACTAACAGAGGAGCACAAGTGGTTCGAGCACTTATAGACCCATGTTCGCAGGAGTCATTCATAACTGAGGAGACAGCAAGAAAACTACAACTCAAGCGAATAAGAGTAGATGGTCAGGTGACAGGTGTTGGGAAGATGTCAACTCCAATCAAGCATGCGGCGGAGATACAAATTGTATCGAGAATTAATGAGACTTATAAGCTAAACTGCACCGCCTACGTGATAAATCAAGTCACTGAAATCATGCCTGTTACTAAGATAGATAGCAAACAATGGACACAGCTACATGGTTTGGAATTAGCCGATCCAACATACTGCAATCCTGGGAAGATAGATCTGTTGCTAGGAGTCAATGTCTATACAGACATATTAATGAGTGGCATCATAAAGGGTAAGCCAGGATCACCATTAGCCCAAGAGACTTCCCTCGGTTGGATAATATCAGGAGGAGCACCCGCTCAAGAGTATGGAAAAAATGGAATAATTGTCAGCATGCATTTGAATGTGAGCTTAGACAACATGCTGCAACGATTTTGGGAATCGGAGACGCTAGATACTGAGAGCAAACACACTCTAACACCTCTAGAAAAGAGAGCTGAGGAGATTTATGAGAAAACACTAGCGAGAGACCAGGATGGAAGAGTTATAGTGGGCCTACCATTCGCAAGAGATACACCGATTCTACCTGAGGAGTCCCGAGCAATTGCTGTGAAGAGACTTGAATGTCTAGAGAGGAAATTAGCACGCAACAGCAAATTGAAAGAAGATTATGATAATGTCATTAAGGAATATCTCACCTTAAATCACATGGAACAGGTAGACAAACCTATACGAGGGAGCAATAATACAGTTTACCTGCCACACCATGCAGTTATACGCGAAGATAAGGAGACCTCTAAAGTGCGTGTTGTATATGATGCATCATGTAAAGGAATTAATGGAGTATCGCTCAATGATGAACTATTAGTGGGGCCATCCCTACAAGAGGAGCTACGAGACATCATCATGAGATGGAGACAACACAAGATCTGCTTTGTTGCTGACATAATTAAAATGTACAGGCAAATTAAAGTTAGAGAGACAGATGCTGACTATCAGCGAATAATAGTGTATAGGTTTGGTCCAGACAAAGAAATTCAAGATTTCAGATTATTAACCGTGACCTTCGGTACGGCCTGCGCCCCGTACTTAGCAATCAGAACTCTTAAACAACTGGCCAAAGAAGAGAAGGATACTTACCCCATAGCATCTGAAATCATTAATAGAGACTTTTATATGGATGATGTGCTGACAGGGTTTGATAGCGAACAAGCAGCATTGGAAGCACATGAGCAGCTCCAGCATGTGATGAGTAAAGGGTGCTTTGAATTGCAAAAGGTAGCTTCCAACAGTACAGAGTTTATGTCAGCTATTCAACCTGAAAAGAGAGATAACTCGACCACATTAGATATGAATAGGAAGAATCACATAAAGACACTCGGTATCATATGGGATATAAATGAGGATAACCTGAAGGTAGCGCAAAAGGATATCAACACTGATATAGACAAACCTGTCACCAAGAGAAACATACTCGGTCAGATTGCTTCTCTCTTCGATCCTCATGGATGGTTAGCTCCGGCTTTGATGACAGCCAAGATATTCATGCAACGTTTGTGGCTTGCTCATGTGGATTGGGATCAAGAGATTCCTGAAGACTTAAAAGAAGAATGGCTGAAGTATCAAAAGGAATTACCTGTTTTGTCAGAGATACAACTTCAGCGATGGACAGGTTCGAGTCAAGATTCTGTGACCGAGTTACACGGGTTTTCTGATGCATCCCAGGCAGGCTATGCTGCTGTAGTATACCTGCGAGTAATGCCAAAGGATGGATCACAGTGTCAAGTGTCTTTAATTACAGCCAAGACAAAGGTAGCCCCAGTGGCTAAGCCTCTCTCTTTACCACGCCTGGAGCTATGTGGAGCATCACTGCTTAGCAAATTAATGAGACATGTCATGACAGTTTTAAATATTGAGCTGCATCAAACTTATGCTTGGGTGGACTCAAAAGTGGTTTTAGCATGGATAAAAGGAGATCCAAATAGATGGACATCTTATGTAAAGAATAGAGTAATAGATATTAGAAACAATTTAGATACTCACTGGTTGTATGTAAACACAAAGGAGAATCCGTGTGATCCAGCTTCCAGAGGGCTGTCACCGAGTAAACTGAAACAACATGAAATGTGGTTCAACGGTCCAGAGTTCTTACATCAACGTGATTTTACCATACCTGTAGAAGATGTACCTGAAACAGATTTAGAGAAACGCTTGTTAATAAAATGTAACATAACAACACTTCCTTCAGATAGTGAAATACTTACCTTGTTAAAGAAATATTCGTCCCTGCAGAAACTCCTGGATGTTGTTGCCTACTGTAGAAGATGGTTGAAAATCCTGAAAAATGAAAAGAAGTTTACAAAGCATATAACCTGTGAAGAGCGAGATGAAGCACTTACTATATGTTTGAAGATGTCGCAGCAGATGGAGTTCCCTGAAGAAATTAATAGTCTTAAGAATGGAAAGGCAATTAAGAAGAGCAGTCGTTTACTACCTTTTACACCATACCTAGATGACAAAGGACTATTGAGATTAGGTGGACGATTGAAGTATGCAGATATGAGTATGGAGGAGAAGCATCCTATTCTTATAACTAAAGATAACGCACTCTTACCTGTTTTGTTGGATGATGCACACAAACATACTCTTCATGGTGGACCTCAGCTCATGACACCTTACCTGAGAAGTAAATACTGGATTATTGAAGGAGGTTCTTCTATAAAGTATTTTTATCAAAAATGTATAACATGTGCTCGGCACAATGCAAAAGCAAATACTCAATTGATGGGAAACCTACCTGAAGTTCGAGTGAAGCCATCACGTCCCTTTCTTATTAGTGGTGTGGATTTTGCGGGTCCCATCTCATGCAGAATGAGCAAAGGACGAGGAGCAAAAACATTCAAGGCTTATATTGCGTTGTTTATATGTATGTCTACCAAAGCCATACATCTTGAATTGGTTAGCGATATGACCACCGAAGCGTTTATCGCTGCTTTTAAAAGGTTCGTGTCCAGACGAGGCCATTGTAAGGAGCTTTGGAGTGACCATGGCACTACATTCATCGCAGCTGAAAAGGAGTTTATCAAAATGTGGCAGCAAGGTCGCAACGAAGTCCCTGACGAGTTACTTAAGAATTTAGACGATAAAGGAACAAGGTGGAGATATATTCCACCTGGAGCACCAAACTTCGGAGGATTATGGGAAGCCGGTGTAAAGTCAACGAAATATCATCTGAAGAGAATTATGAAGGATTCAACTTTAACATTCGAAGAAATGTACACCGTGCTTGCTCAAATCGAAGCATGTCTCAATTCTCGCCCCTTGGCTCCATTAGGTGACAACCTAGATTATTTAACACCTGGACATTTCCTGGTTGGAGAGCCCTTGATAACTTTACCAGATCGCAGTAATGAGCAGAGTAACATAGCAAGTCTATCAAGATGGCAGTTAACCCAACGCATGTTAAGAGATTTTTGGAATAAATGGCAGACTGAGTATCTTTCTCGCCTTCAGCTACGTCCAAAGTGGAACACAACTCAAAAGGATTTAGAACTTGGAGAGTTAGTTTTGATTAAGGATGCAAGATTCCCACCAGCGCACTGGAGAGTAGGTAGAGTACTGAAGAAGTACCCAGGCACTGATGGATTGACTCGTATGTATGACATTCGCACAGCCTTTGGGATCACCCAACGCCCAATCACCAAGCTGTGCAGACTTCCTAACTAGTACCAGGAATACTTCCTTGGCGGCGGAGGATGTTGAGAATTAGAGTTACAAACTGGTGATAGATGTCGCTAGTAGTACCTCCACGCCGCATACAAACAGTGACTTCAAATTAAGTTTACCCAATTGCCTGCTAGATGTCGCTGTACCATCCACAAACTAGCTAACGAAGTGTTTATAAAAATGATGACGTCCCAAGCCTCCCAAAGCCCAAGTCAGTAACCAAACAGTGTAATATATAGTGTTAAGTATAAGTAGAGTGAATAGTGCAGTGTTCTAGTGAAGTGACGTGAGAGTGACCAGCCAGCCCAGGTATTATCAACCTCCCTACCATCACTAATAATAATCAAATGAATTGCAAGTCTTAGAAGCTATTCCAAGTGTGCATTACTTACAATAAATACTTACGGCTTGAAATAAAACTACGAGCTTGTTAGCGCTCCGATAGTTAAGCATTTGTAGTAAAAACGTCACAGCAAAGTAGAACTATGGCTAAAGAATCCCTCGGATTGCCGCACGTAGTCCCCGACTGGTGTAGTTGCAGCTGATTTTAAGAGTTAATTGGGACCCCACTTACTTGGACAGGACGCGGACAAGCCAATTTTATCTCTAGTCGAAGACAATTAGTCTACTTTTTGTAACAGGTCCCTTAATGTGAACCGTATCGGCCAGTAATACTTTACTGGACACTCCTAAAAACTGTCGTAATTCACTAGGAAAGGTATGTCTGTTATGCTCTTTTATTCAAGGGAGTGAAATAGTGGATTTATTATACATATTTATACGGACAGCAAAAGGCCCGAGCAAAAAGCGGTTTACTATGCGCCTCGCCTGAAATATCAAGCCTAATACCCGCCGCATGACCATAATTCTACAGAGCTGTGTCATAAATACGTTTGATTCTATTTCGTTCTATACCATTTGAAGTCGGATATCGTAGCCAATAAAAGGAATATTAAAATCGACTTGTTGCGTGTGCCCGTGCAGGAATTATGATTTACAGCCTCTGACATAAATATTATAAAGCTTTGCTAGAGGAATGTTGTTTATGTGGCTTTGAGAAACTTTAACTTACATTTTTATCTATGAGTTCTATATTTATGGTTATGTATGCAGTCGGAAGCGAATAGGGTCACTAGTTCGAGATAGAGTTATCGTCGAGCATTTGTAACATTGTCGGAGGGAATACATATAATAGTCGTTATCATTATCGCCGGCGACAGATCTCATCGGGCATGCGGCAAGTGACGTAAGTGAGCGGGCCAAGTTTTCGGGGCCCCCACCAGAGTTTGTTTACAAGAGCGTCGCTCGAGCGCCGGCACTCCACCGCCGACACTCGGCCTCCTCGCGCACGACCGCGACGCGACGCACCCGGCTACCGGCGAGACAGTGTCAAAACTACAATACAACTAACTCGGCTCCGTAAACTGCTCGATTACGGCTATTACAGAACTTATCTTGTCGGCTTCGGTTTCATTATAAACATAGAGTTCAAGTGTGTGTGCAGGAACCAGCCTTACCTCGGACACCGCCTAAAGGTGAGTTTAACGAGTTTTTAGGAGTATTCCGTTTTTGTCTTTTTAACATATGCTAGGAAATAATCATAGATGAGGTCTATTACATCTGCAATCATACGCGATAGTTTAGTTTGAAACAACATCGTCGAGATCGATAATTTTGTGTGCTCGTAATAAGGCACTTGGTGTATAAGTGAGGCTGTTAATTTTTATGCCACTTGCGTTCCTTTTCGAAACTAAACCGGTTGGGATGTTTTTAAAGCTGGTGTAATAAAATGTCCGTATCGGCGCCCCGATCAGCACTCACGTGGTAAATAGGCTGGGTTCCTGTTTGGCTTACTCAAGAGCCCAAATTTTTATGAGAGCCGTCTGGCAATCGGTTTATCTCCCAACAAACCTAATTTTATTCACATTGCGACATTTATATCAATGTGTCAATATAGTGTCCCGTTTATTTGCTGTACGATTCGCGGTATAACTTAGTTGCGATAAGTGCGTTGATCGATAGAGCATTAAGTATTTTCCTACAGCAAATACGTCGAGATATGAACTTAGCAAACCTCTTTTATCAGGATACGGTGACAATTATTTGTGTTTGATGTTGAAATGCACTCTAACAAAGATATTTACATTGTGCGTTTATTTTTGTGGCGTTTTGTTTAAATAAGGTGTGTTTGAAGTTGAATGCATTTCTCAATTATAGCTACGATCGATTTGTAGTATACCTAGTGCGTTCCAAGTACATTTATATCTTAAACATTTATCGATATACCTAATCTATATAGATAGCGATAAAAATCCTTTATACTTATGTTAAATCCCAAGTCACCACAGAATATAGGTTAGTGGGCATATAGTGAATTTGATTTTAGTGTTACTGATAACAATGACTTGGTAAAGTTAAGATACTTTCTTAAGTTCACTATAATAACTATACTTAATCTGACGTAAAAGAGAAGAGCGGTGTCAAAACTCATTGCACAGTAGTCATTTATGCTGCAAAACGAGTTTGAAATCGCTCTTTTTACGTGAGTACAGGTATAAAATAGATTTAGTCATAATTTGGCCTTTTAGCAACAATTTTTAGCGGAAATCTTACAAACTTTAAAATGTTCATGCTTTCAGCAGTTTACGGTTTGACATCAGTGTCATCACCCCTTAAGACATTTCTTTTCATGTTTTTAGCATCATTCTACTCTGACCTATGCGATTTTATAACCACTATCCTGCGTGCTTTATAGTTTCTCATAAGCAGAATAACAGGCTCACAATGATCTGCACAACCCTTAATATTCTTGAAAGATAATATTGAGTCCGTGTGTATATAATTTTGATCACTTGTCTGTACTTGCACTTTCCATCTCTCATATCTATTCCTACAGCTATTCCTCTCAAAGGATTCCCTTTCCCTGTCGACCTCTAGACGTTTGACCTCGTCTTCGAGTCCGTCTCCCTCATTGGGAATTACCTCTCCCGAAATTTCCTTTACTGTGGACAATTTTTCACGTCGTTGTTTGTGAAGACTTAATATACTTCTATACAAAGGCTTTATTGTTACATTGTAGGAAATTATTTCCGAAGAAATGTCGCTCGTTGCCCTTGGCCTGTATTTATTCTATGGATCAATACCTAAAATTATACATACATTATTTATAAAATTCTTATTTTCCACAGTCTTTTTTTGATATACGAGGGTTGTTTGATAAATACACGTTTTAAAAAGTTATTCTTGTTACTGGCTGAAATTATGTATACGAACTTTTTAGGCATCCTTTATGGACTAGAAAAAAAACAGCGTTCTTTTGTTTTTTTTCTTTTAACGGCTTTTTACGACGGAGTTCGCGTTGTTATTGCAATAATGGAGAAAGAGCAGTATCGTTCTGTAATTCGTTTTCTGTTTTTGGAAGGAAATTCTTGTGATGAAATAAAAGTACGCATGCAAGCTGTTTACAATGATCATACTCCTTCTATGACAACCATTAGATATTGATACAATGAATTTAAACGAGGCAGAACGTCCATCTTTGATGAAGATCGCCCAGGACGTCCTGTTGAGGTGACCACAGGTGATATGGTAAAAAAAATTGAGAATATTGTATTAAGCGATCGCCGAATAAAACTTAGAGAACTTGTCGACATTGTAAATGTTTCGATTGAACACGTGCAGCACATTTTAGAACACAAAGTAGGCATGAAGAAGGTTTCGGCGAGGTGGGTGCCGCGTTTGCTCACCGAGGAACAAAAGCTCACCCGGAAGCAAATTTCAAGGCACTGTTTAGATAAGTACGAAAGTAGTCCGGGTGAGTTCCTTCGGCGTTTTGTGACTGTTGATGAAACGTGGATACACCACTATACCCCAGAAAGTAAAGAACAGTCTAAACAGTGGATTTTGCCGGGGGAATCAGCTCCAAAGAAGGCGAAGACCGTTCCATCGGCCGGAAAGGTCATGGCGACTGTTTTTTGGGACTCGCAGGGAATCATCCATACTGATTATTTACAAAAAGGAAGAACGATAACCGGGCAATATTACGCTAATTTATTGCAAGAATTTGATACCATTTTGAAAAAAAGAGACCACATCTAAATAAGAAAAAAGTTCTCTTTCATCATTATAATGCACCAGCTCACTCGTCAAGAATCGCAGACTCCAAATTAAAGCAATTACATTATGAATCTGCCTCATCCGCCCTATTCCCCAGACCTGGCTCCCTGTGACTTCTTCCTATTCCCAAATTTAAAAAAATGGCTCGGTGGAAAGAAATTTTCGTCCAATGAAGAGGTCATTGCCGCCACGGAGGCCTATTTTCACGACTTTCCGAAATCTTATTTTTTAGACGGCTTATTAAAGCTAGAACACCGTTGGAACAAGTGTATAGAGTTGGAAGGTGACTATGTAGAAAAATAAATATACACGTATACAAACCTTTGTTGTTTTTTTCTAAACACGGGTATTTATCAAACAACCCTCGTACATAGTAGGTATAGAAAGTAATTGATAACTATTTATCAATTACGAACCCTGTAAAGGACGATATGTCATTTACAGGGTGTAATACATTTTTAATTGATGGATTAAAATATGAAAAGCGTAATATTGAAGTGACAATCTGGAAATAATGGGTGTCTATCATTTCATCGAAATTTCTTACGTCGATTTTCATGTCATCGAAAACTATTCCACGAATGTCTTTTCATTTTTTTTTTCTAATCACATAATCATCAATTCATTTACTTTTCGAATAATCGATCAACTATTCAACGTAAATTGTTTCGAATTTGTCTCAAATCGTAGCTTAACTATTCATCGAATTTACTTTTCATCGAAACATGATTCACAGATAGCACGTCCCATTTATTATTACTGCCACGAAAAATGTTTCATCGTAGTAACGTTACGGATCATGAAAAAAAAATAACCTAAACCTAACCCAATCAAGTCGGGTTTCAGGTCATAAAAAAAAAATAACCTAAACCTAACCCAACCAGGTCGGATCTAGCCAAGTAGGGTTTCAGGTCATAAAAAAAAAAACCTAACCAAACCAAGTCGGATCTAGCCAAGTCGGGTTTCAGGTCATTAAAAAAAAATAACCTAAACCTAACCCACCAAGTCGGGTTTCAGGTCATATTGCCACGAAGAAGAAGAAGCGTATTATTGAGTCTATTAACACTAGTGAAACGATTTTCTATGATATAATAAGTATGGGAATTAAAACTTACGTTAAATCAAAATTATAGTAAAAGCGATTCGATGAACGACTACGTCGATAAACAAATAAAATAATGAAGTGAAATTCGATGAGTTGATTCTTGTGTAAAAGGTAATTCGAGCAAATGTACAAGCGATCTAACGAAGTTCGATGAATGATTCCTAAGTTGTAATAAAATTCTGCGAATAGTGTTATGGGAAACGATAATCGATGAAACGATTTTCGGTAAAGTGATGGATTACCGGAAATAATAGTATTAAAACTGTTAAAAGAGCTGGAATTGAATCTTCGAATGGAACAGCTAACACTGATAATGTTATTTTTAAAGAAACAACATAATAGAAGTTATCAATTAAACGACGAGTTTTTGTTAGCCTGAGATACAGATAACTGGTAGTTGAGACACTATCGGTCACTGAACCGGTACTCGGAGTATTATCTCTCTGTTAATTGCTGGAATCGTGGGAATGAAATATTAATCAACACCGCCGATCTTTAATTAAAATACGTACTTGAGCTTTTGTATGCACTATATGTATTTGTATAACGTGTTCTTGCGTATAGTGTATCTATACAGTCAAGGAATGCGGGTATTTAATAGTTAACTCATCGGTAGCTCGAAGTTATGGCTCATTTATTTGTCGATATGCGCAATTCGTTGCTAATTCCTGCAAATTGTTGCCGGTGGAGCGAGGTGCCACTAGGAACAATTTTGGGGCCAAATGTTTTAAATCCTTGAACATCATATGACTGATTTGTTTTTTGGATTTACTTAGACTGGACTCACATGCACACAGAATTTACTTAAGTGTAAGAGTTTTATCACTTTTACAATATCATTGTACATCTACTTTTGAAGTGAACTGTCAGACTTAACTCATTTCATATGCTTGACTCTGATGTCGGCCAGTTTATATTTAGCGGGCAGCGGGTTTCCGAACCGATATGAAAGTAATTAGAGAAGCCACGTTCTTGTATTGTAACCAGTTTGCTTCGGTCGCTCACTGTACTCTTTTATTATTATACTTCGGGTAGATTTTGTTGCATTGGTCCAAGACCGTACTTACTTTATCTAGGGGATGTTGATACAAGTTTGCATTATTGGCCATGCACGAGTAACCTACTGCTTTAATTTAGTCTCTTATTTAACTCAGTAGTCTCTAAATGTTTACAATGAAGCGAAAAAACATCATTGAAAACATTTGGCTAACGTTAGCAGACGTTACTGCTTAAATAAAAATTAATCAGGAGTCTCTGCTTAGAACATATTTATAGATATAACATATATGAATATGATGATTATTTTCAAAGGTATTCCTATCTTTGATCGAACTTCATGGTAATTTTCATTAATCATTAATCATTTTACATTATATTCATAAAACAAATAGTGTAACGTAAGTACCTAAAAAAAGCATACTATATATAGTAGGTAAATCTTCACAACTAAATGTTGAAGCCGGTGTAATTAAAATTAATTTGTGTTTAAAATGTTTTCAGATTGAAGGTAAAAGTTAACTTTCGGCATCACAAACAAATGAAAGTAATCTGCCAAGCAACTGACTAGTTCGTATTAGTTTCGCTCTCGACTGCTTCCATTTCACTCGTATTCATTGGTGGTTGAATACCGGGCACATGCTGGTATGTTTTTAGCTTCTTTGCACATGGAAAATTTGGAAGCAGCCAAGAAACTCGCTCAAATGTTTTAGTGCAAACATGTAACATAGATCGTATGCAAAATTACTTTATACAGATACAAAATGTAATGATTTTATAGTAGTGCCCCTGATTTGTTTGTGGTTACAGCATCGAGTACTATGTAAGTTGTTGATTTGAATTCATTTTGTAACAATGTCGATGCAACATTGATTTTATTAATTTAATTCACAAGCCTGTTGTTTATGTATGTAAATGTTGTCGTTTAATGTAAACTGGTCAAGTGCAGTTGGAATTTTTATTGAAGCGTACAGTCAGCAATTAGTTTCAGATATTATTTTTCTGTATATATTTATAAGACAGTTTTAACGTAAGAGCTACTAACACTAACATAATTGATCATGTCCAAATGCAAAAAATATCAATTTCTTAAACTTACTTCTCAATATCGTGTTTATGACACAAAAAAACATCCACGTGAAGTCATTCTAGGTCTGGTAGATTTCAATTTTAAAGTTTAGAACGAACGTAGCCTAAACGAAGTCTCCATCATCCGACGATGTGTATTGAGTACGTTATAGAATAAGTCTAAAATAAGTATGATTTTCTACCCGATCTGCTCGTTAACATCATGTGTAAATTTTCCAAAAAAAATCGTTTGTTTATATTAACATGTTGTGTGTGACTCAAATATACAAAAGCGCTTAAATAAAATTCAATTATACACATGCAAATAAATGCATAAAATCCTTGATTCTCGGAAGCCTGAGCAAAAAGCGAAATTAAACCAAATGTGTTTGCGTACGAGAGAGAAAGTTATGTTATACGCAGCGCATGTGCCTGACGGATTTACGTGATGATGACGCGCACGTTGCGAAAACATGCGCAAAAAGTAACTAACAGAAATCTATCGATACTGTACCGCGCGATTATCGATACATTGAGTAACGAACTTCAGTCCCGCATGCTAGTTGCATCCAACCCAACAGTGACTTCTGTACTTCTAATAGAGGAAGTGTCCTCCAAATCCGACCACGCTCCGCATGTTTATCTTCAACGTCTTCTAGGAGTAACTAAAACAAAACTTTCCTAATTGCAACTATGTTGATTCATGTCATGTCTTCCAATTTGGCTGTAGTACTAAATCTATATTGTGGATATAGTCTGCTAAAGATACGCCAAGTTTAAGATTAATGAGCCGAAACGTACTGCCGAGTGTTCCAAAATAAATGCAGGTCGTGTCGGAAAGTAGGCTCAACATTGTCATTAATATCTGTATCAATTACGTTTTTCGCTAGTTTATCAGCGTTACACATCCATTAATCATCTTTTTCCTGTATTCGGCTGTGTGGCGTACATCTCCGCCTGGCCTTGATCTTGGCGTTGACGGTCCATTGCCGAAGCCAAAAGCTCGCGCTGAAATTGAAAGAGAAATTGGTGTCATCGCAGAATTCGCCCGGTGCCGAGCGCTGGACCGTGCGCCCGGGCGAAGTAAAAGTGTTCCAAAAATGTACGCGAAATTACATTGCGTTTTCGCCTTAACCAGGTTATGGATGTGGGTCGAGTAACAGCTATCTGTTAGAGTTGATACTTTTGTTGTCCTGACATCCGGCTTTGTCAAAGTGTTCAGGGTCACTGAAATTTGCTTTTTTGCGCCATTAGCAGCCGTTGGACGTTTGTCGCGTGTAACTCGAAGCGTAAAGCTTTTATCTTCGTTAGCTAGCTCGATCGCTTTTTTAAGAAATACTTTTTACAAAGAGATCTTTTATCTTTCAACTGTTTGAGTTATTTATATATATTTTATCAGTGGTAAACAAACTGGTCTGTGTAACTCGTGTAAGCAGCTTTGCTATTGACCCTGCCAGTGAAATGTCTGCTCGAGGACCTGTCGACCCCCAGATAACCCCACCGTCGTGGCAATGGAAAGTATATGAAATTCTGTCGTGATCGGATAACCTCAGACTATGAATAAGATATTAAACATATAGTTGATCATTAAAAAAACAACGTGATCACATTTATAATGGCTCTTGCCGGTGTTGGCATTGATCGTTAATTTCATATTTATAACAGATAAATTATACCATGTTGTTGTAAACCGCTACTTCATTGTCTTTACGGTGAACAATGTCCTTGACACCAAATATCTAGGCTACATAACTAGGCTGTAGAATTACTGTTACGGAGAAATTAAAGTACCATTGACTTGATACGACCGTCAATGAAGTATGAAAGTTTGGCGATAGGCTATCACGGGCGTTATCTTCAACAGTAACCAATCTTATACATGATAGATATAAAGGAGATTTTTAAAATAGCACTTCCTTTTCTTCAGGCGTTTTAACTGCGATGATCTTTTATATCTGTAGTTTATCCATCACATTTTAGAATAACTATATTTATTGTGCTTGTTTTGTCGTCTGAATTCCACATATTTGTTTTAAACACAATATTCAAGTGCTCATATATAAGTATGAGTAGCAGCATTGTTAATAGAATGAAACTGTCCGAGAACAATACTCTGCAGGGTCAGAAACACGTGAATGGCATGATTTATTATAATTAATTCATTAGTAAAGCGAGAGTACCTTTCGAAAGTTAAAGGATTTGCTCAAACGATTTATAATGTAAATTTCTCTTGGGTATTTTGGTTATTGCAAACTGGTTATTGTCATGCTTCACTTAGCATACAAGTCTTGTTTTTATAATTCAGGCTTTGGTTATTAAGGTCAGACCAGAATTACTGCCAAAAGATGGCTTTATTAAGGATCCGAATTACTTTAGACGATGCCTCTCTTGTTCACACGGGGTTGCATGCGCGGTCTGCGCTGTCACTTTTCCCTTGATTGACCCCGTCTTGCATCACTCTCTCTTTTGTTTCGTTCCCAAGGCATAGTCTCCAGGGCTACGCTTAGTTAATGTATCTGCAATTGTTCTGTTTCTCCTTCACCTGTTTGAAAAGGTTCAGTATCATTATTATACTTTACGTAGTGAAAAAAAGAGTTTTTCGTATTTGCCCTAATTTCATTTGATGAGGTGAGGTGATCGCTGATCAAAGAACAAAGCTTCTAATTCGACTGTTAAAAGGTTAAATAGCAGAAATTGTACTGTTATTCAATTTCCGTGTCGTGATGTCGTCTTAGGTTTTTCTGGTGTATTGTTATTGGGTTCCTTACAATATTGTCTTCTTTTAATCCCTGTAACACTCCATGTATATGCGGAGATTGGAGATGGAGAACGGTCTACATATTTTGTTCTTTAGCCTTTTATATACGGGTTTACCTTTGTGCACTAGCTTAACTCGAACTTGACCGGTTTTTCTCTTTGTCAGTTTTTCCGCATTATGAGTTTCTTCAGCCATCGGGTAAAATTGTTGTTTTTGTTATAAGATAAAAGCCTTAAAAAGAAGCGCATAATTTTCGGTTTCCTTAAGAGAAATTCCAAACCTTGTGTTTGGTTTAATTTTTAGTGGATGTTGTTTGGAGTGCATCACCCGGGAGTGGCCGGTAAGTTGTTTGCAAAGGACGGCCTTATTTGTGGAGCTTAGTGCACCGAGTGTAGGCTGAGATGAGTGAGATGCATACGCTTAATCATGAAGTGTTTAATCTTGAAATACTGTTTGTTGTTTCTTTTAAACTTTTATTCGGTGTGTATATTTACTTACTTTAATAAATTAGTTCCCTCGAAACTTAACTTCCCTCAAGTCACTCTCCCGTTATTAAATTAACTATAAGTCAAGTATTTCTATAGGTATCCTTCTCGCGGGGTACGTTTTTTACAACATATATATATAAGAGAAAAATATAAAATACATCTTACATTTATTAATGAATTCTGTTTTTTAATGTGTGTGGGAACAGTGCAATTATTTATTGTATGATTATTGTTAATTACCTTACCAACGTTATTGACACCGCGGTTATTCATGATAAAATTAATAAGTTTACGCACTCTAAAATCTAACGACCAGTATGTGATTGTTTCGATCGATACGCATTATTAGAACCTAAGTTTTTAAGTAAATAATTCTCAATATCAGACACATTCCTCACCTACACCTGTTACAAACTGGTCTCCATTCTACAAGAATTATGACGAAAACTTATAAACTTAGTTTTATGTTTCCTGTTAAGCGATGTAATTAATGTGTCTGTGATTTAAATTTCATGAGTTCTGTCCTTGTATGTGTCTATAATCTGTACCGAAACGAACTGACGATTTCCTAATAAATATATGTCTTGTTTCAACACGTGTTGCTTATATCCATTGAATTTGTCTGGAATCTCAGTAATTTCTAAGGAACTTGTTTCGGTTCTCCTTTCTGCCCGCATTTAGAACACGTGAATAAACTGACGTCATTGATTTTGCTTTGACGATAGTAGTTTGTTTGTATACAACTGTAAACGATACAATACATGTCGTTAATACTTAAATAAATGTGTTGAACATAAATGAACTCATAACCTGTTTGAAGTCTGCGTGTCAAAAATTAACTACAGCATTATATTTGACATTCAAAATTGAAATTTTAATCTATTGATACCCTAACTACTGGTGCTTTAAATATATAATAAATGAAAATTATGTTATACGAGGTTTTCTGGGCCATTGCACCAAATTTTTACAGTGTTCTGTATGGATTTTATTGGGCTTTCAATTTGTTTAATGGCCTACAATACTTTCCTCGTTTGACGTCATACATCTGTAAAATAAAATGCAATAAATTTCTATCCTTCACCGGCAAGTTGTTGGTAAATATGATAGAGGCCCTAATGGGATTAGTATTAGTACTGCCGAAAATCATTTTAATGAAGGTGCGTCGGCTTCCAAGGACACAACTACGGACAAAAATTAGTCATACGCTGCTGGTACAGATTTTTGCAAGACTGCTTTAGATGTGTGCGTCATTTCAGACTTGTAGCGGCCAACGTGTATAGCACACCGTGATAACGCATGTGTGTTCTGCGTGTATCTTTTGTTATCGTTGCTATATTTTATACGACTGAACGCTTATTTCTTTTTTAAGGACAATAAGCTATAAAAACGTACGCAATGATTAAGCCTTTTGTTTATGTGAAAATTTGGCAAGGTGTCTTTTTGAAAAGATGGCATAAATTCTACAAACGGCTCTTAATATGCAAAACGGTGATATTCACTTGGCTGGCTTTTTGGTAAAATTTTCACATGTTATGACCTAGTTTTTCTAACTGAATCATCTATCACGTTATTCTCATATAGTCGCTATATTTTCATTAATTTGTTTTTATGATTTTGCTTATTTAACACCTCTCTTTTTTCCTTGATATACATGTGTGACTATTGATCGTCATTAAATACTATTTCTAATCACTCTAATCAGACAGTGATCTTTTTCATAATTTGTGATCTTTTGGTCATTAATTCAACCCCCAAATTGTAAATTAACTTAAGCGTTGCCAAGTAGAAATGTCTAGTTTTGTCTCCATTGCCACAATATTTCCACTGTTTACGCTTTTCATATCTCAAGATTACTCCCCAATTATCATCTTACTTAATGTATACGTTGTATATCAATGTTACCTTCAAGTTCGTCATGTTTCATAACTACTCTCTCGTTAAATGGTTACAGGGTGCTTCTCCATTTGCACGTTCCACTTCGCCCAATGAACAGAGGTGACTAGTGTCAAATTGGTGGTATTAGTGTAGTGATTCGTTGACAGCGACCTTGGCCGACACGAACAGTTCAAACCATGCCTATTAGACTATATTTGTGACGTAACTGTGTAAATCTTGCGCCGGCTGCCTAGAGACAGGTTTACGTATAGACGCTGAGATGTTAGAAAGCCTGCGATGTCTATCGTAATAGTTGCTTTAGTTACGTGAAGTGTAATGTGTCGTTCTATATTGAGAATGAATTTCAATAATAAATCAAACTACCCAATTGAATTCACTATCTCGAACATTAATTTGTATATTTGCTACGGATCTAACGCGTAGGTACCTTGGAATTGTAACCATCTAACATTTTGAACGTTGTAATTGTTATAAATAACGTTCATCAGAATCACTGACCACTGTATTATGTCAATGATTCTTGCAAAGTCGTGCTATTTCATGGGTTGAGTTGGAATAAACATAGAATTAATTTGTAGTAAGTATTTGGTTTATCATCACAAAAAGCCTTCTGACAGAGTTTGTTTCGGAACTGCTGTTTTTTTTGGTTCACATTTTCCCCCATTTTGAAAAATTTGGACAACTGGTTCGATGAAATATTCCATATACTTACCGAAGCCACTCACAAATTTTCATGAGTATCGATTGATAAATGCGACTTTAAGGCGAGAACAACCGGAAAGCATCTGGACGTTCAAAGTTTCAAACATAAACATCCAGACGGCCATACGAAAGAATTTTGGACCAAGCTGAAACGGAGACGCTCGGTCAACTAACGCCGCTTATTATGCCTAGCGGAGTGTATCCTAGTTAAACCTATTATTATTCTAGACTCTCGACGGCCATACCTGCGCCCGCGGCTTTGGCACGGCGATGCAATGAGATCAACAATGTCAAGGATCTGTTGCGCAACTCCACCGGACATCACCCTGCTATGAATAGACATATCTATACTTAAAAATTAATATTCATGCATAGACGAAGGTGACCATGTACATTTGGAAATACCCCATCACTTTTTGTTTTAATGATCTTATCTGTCCTCTGAATAAATTAGAAATATCACTTGTTACTTGTGCTTCAACGTTTTGCGTTTATGAATGCTTAATTATCTTTTTATTTTATTGTTTAAGTAAAAGTTAGCGTGTTATGTAATCGTTAAAATTAATTGCAAGACAATGGCATATTGTTTGCAGGTTTAATCCTATCAGCTTTGTCATATTCATATATATTATACTAGCGGCCGCCCGCGACTTCGTCCGCGTAGATTTTTGATGATGACAAAGATATTAAAATCGGTAAATGAATTTTATTCTTAGTTAAAATGGTCTAGACAATGCAATTGTTAAAGAATTTTTGAAGATTTTCCAATTAGATTACGGGAATTGTTTGCAGGATGCTTAATATTTATTCCGTCAGTTACCTGATGCTTTTAATCTTTGGCAAAAATGACTGCAAGATTAGAGAATGGGGATCTTAGTTATTATGAGTGAGATTTAAAATAGTATTTGATGCAACCGTTGTATAAGAGGGGGCAAAAAACGCGAGTGGCATGAGTTAAGATGTGAGCGCCGCGAACATCGTAAGAAAGATGCCACGAGCGTTTTTTGACCTACTTATACAACGTTGCATACAATACTTTTTCTACGACTCGACATTTCATAAATAAAATGCAAATAAACAACAAAGAAAATAATTGTATTACATGTTCCCGATCGGAATCAACAAAATTAAAACAAAAATAGTCTCTGATAAACTTTTTTTTTATTGACGTCCATCTGTCAAAAAAATATGGACTTATACATAAAGGTATACGGTCACTGTACTAAACATCTGTCAAAAAATATGAACTTATACATAAAAGTATTCGGTCACTATACTAAACATCCATGCACTCAAGATAAAACTTTTTTTTTAAATTGTCAGCAATGCCTTAGTACAATAACTTTTTTTTAAATTGCAAATTGTGTGAATGCAGCTGTTTACCTTGCAATCTGTGGTATTAAGTGATGCTTTTTTGGCGACATCATAACATCGTTTCGCAGTGTTTTTTTGGGCAGTAGAGTATAGACTTTTACAGACTTTCATAATTTATGTCTTTGAGTTAGTAACTATATAAATGACAGAAAAAAGTACTGGAGTAGAAAAAAAATGTTAAATATCATAAGGGTGTTAAAACAATCTTAAACTCAGCACTGGAAATCGAGAGATGGAGGCAGTTTAATGAAGAGTATCTCTTTTAATAATAATAAATAATAAACTTTATTTCAAAACAATAATAAATAATGACCTCTGTTCATAAGAAGGCAGCACTGGTATTTGTACATGCCGGCCTGGCTATTAAGGCGACTCCGTACGTGGAATGGTGATTTTTAAAGTCCTAAGGCTCGTAATCTAGCCAACGGAAAAATTTGAAAAAAATATATGTTATTTTTGACTATTTCTTCTAAAAAATTATAGTTGGATTTTTTTTTACCGCAATAATTACTATGGAAAAAATAATGTTGAAATAGGGTCGTTTTTAATTTTCAATTCCCTAAGGCTTCTAAACTACAAATGATATTTACACGGCTCTTTCGCAAGAACATTGACAATTCATTGATCTTTAATCGTATTGTTTAAAAGGTAGTAAAATGTAAATTCGGTCTAATAAAGCATCAAAAAAACTGAGTTTCCGCGAGCGCGGCCGTGCCCGGGCTGCGAGCTCAGTGTAAATCTAACCGTCGAAGGGGAAGGCTGTGTCACTTGCTCTCGCGATCCATCTAGTTTCGGAAAATGGTTATAGTACCGGATCCCGCGGAGGTTCGATCTGTCTTCGTGCGTTTGAAGTGTATTTTAAGAGAGTGTAGTTCGTTTTTTCTCACGACTACGCTATGCGACATAACAAAATGCACTCATTTTCATATAGAATTAAATTTAACTGTTTTTTTCGTATTTAGGTATCTATTAATTTTAAGTACTTATAAAAAAAAATGTCATTGCTTAGCATTCCCGGACACATTTGGATACTTAGATATTCTCAGTCATGGGCCCACAACAGACAGGATTCCCAGAAAATAACACTTTTGGTGTGGGTTTTAGGACCCTTCTCTGTGTAATATTAAAGTACCTTAGGTATTTCGGTTAGTAAAAAAAATCTGATAATACAGATATTTAAGTATGATAACGTCTAATGATCTTTATTAATTCAACCCTAAGAGATATGAATATCGTAATGCAGAACAAGTATTGTTCGTTTGAATACCATTGTAATATTCGGTAAAACGCTTATTTACGAATACGAATATTTATTGTAAGTATTCACATTCGTTGCGTCACTAGTACAGTACATGACATATGATATAAAAATACATTATCAAAAATTACAATAATTTTCTAGTTCAAGAAGGCAAGTGACAATTTTGGCATGAGGGCTTATTTATGTAAATATAGTCAGAATACATATTTGCATCAATAAATTTCCCACTTCATATTTAAATCTAAATGAGCCTTAGTAATTATTGACATATCCGTGGGGCCTAGCTAGACATACCTAGCCTGGCCATAAGTTCTGTTCCAATTGTTTACCGTTTATAAAATAAAAACCTAATTTTTATTGGAGCGAAGCTCCCATGGATCGACTCGAATGGACTTTGTAACAATGCGCAGATCTCAGCGAGTTCTCAACCGATTTTAGAAATTTTTGTTTTAAAATGCATAAATTAAATTTCGCTAGGTCGTGACGAAGAGAAAATTTCGAAAAAGAAAAAAAAAATAAAACTCCGCTCCAATATATGGTGCAAGCTTAGCCGGTGGCTGACTCTGCATCGACCTAGTTACATATCGTTTAAAAGCCATATATTAATGATCGGATTACAGTTGAATTAATGGAAAAATATATAACTTTATTTAGACTCATCGTAATGCCCAGACTTGATTTTTTACTAATGCTCAAAATTTTTCTCTCTAAGCTTGCCAGAGGGCAATGAAACGATCTTGGATCAAATTACTCGATCGCGTAAGGAACGCCAAAACCCAAATAGCTTACGTAACTCAGACAACCGCTAAACTAAAGTAGGGCTGACACGTTTGCCGCATGTCAACCGATCTGCAGATCAAGAAATCTACACCCACCCGATAAAATTCGGAACTTCTAAGTTAACGTAATAAAAAGATACAGCTTTTTATGCCGCAAAAAAACGTATCTACGCTGGAAAGGAAAATTATCCAAGACACGGAGCTAACTTTACAGGAGATCTAAAAAACTACGAACTTTTTCAAAAAAATAAAAAGTTATTAAATATTCTGTGGACCTACTTTTTAAATGAAGCATTTTATAATGTCGCTTTTGTTATTTTGTCTATTAATGGAATAATTTAAAATTTAGCATCGCTTACGCAAAATTGCTGTCAAAATAGAATTAGGTAAAATTATCTAATCGACACGCTTTCCGAGATATAAGTCAGGTAAAATAGTATAATCTACATTTTACACAACAATCAACACAGTAAACAATATCTATGTGCATACGATGCTCATTTTATATAAACAATATCATGTTTTTTACATGTTGCTTTTGTTATCTTGTCTATTAATGGAATATTTTAGGATTTAGCGTCGCTTACGCAAAATGGCCGTCATAATAGAATTAGGTAAAATTATCTAAACGACACGTTTCCCGAGAAATTAGTCAGGTAAAATAGTATAATCTATTACGCAACAATCAACACAGTTAACAATATATATGTGCATGCTCATTTTATAGTCAGGTAAATATATAAATGTGCATAAATCAGCATGAAATAAATCAAGAAAAAATATCTAATCGCCTTTGTAGGAAATATTTCAGACATGAAAATCTATATATCGTACAATAAAACCTCACGATTAATGTTTTAATTAGAGGAAAATATTTATTTTCAAACATTAAAATTAATGAAGTGACATTTAAAGTTCTCTAAGACAAAAACTTATGGTCCAATTACGCAAATACAAAAAAAACCTGCTTTAGAAATGTTAAAGATTTATTCATCAGATATCACGTGAAATTTCAATTTTATTAATTTTTATGTGTGATCTGCTGAAAGATTTCCAGTAGTTCTAGACCAATGTATGGTAGCAAACGATAGCTATGTCTAATGAGAACAGCACAAGAGTTCACGAACTACGTGAAATTTCAAGTTTTACAATTGCAATGAGATAATATCCTATCCTAACAAAAATAACAAAACTACCTACAACTCTGTGTGGTATAAGTGACGTCTCTTAAGACACTGTTTGAGTGAGATGGCGTTTGGGTCCATCAAGCGAGTCCAAAGTAATGCCTTAGCGCCACAGACACAGATTTACACCGCAGATGGGCCTAACGGCCTTTATAAATATATTGAATTACTTACTACTAAATGTGTGATATTTTATAAAACAGCTTATTTTATAATAAGCGACAGTAGTCGATCAAAGTCATATCAGGTAAAAAAGGATAAGCGACAATGGTTTCATAGTATCAAAGCAGGTAAATTTGGATAAACGCCAATAGTTAAGATACGACCATCAGGTAATTTAATCTATGTTATTTTTTTTATAGAATCATATCGATTCTGTTTAATAATGTGGAAATACCACATTTTTACTTTTTGGCTAATGCGCATAAGCATTTTAAACACACATGACACAGAGGGCGCTCCAGTAGCGAAGAATTATGGAATCAAAGATTTAGTGTGATTGACGTAACGATATGATAGCTCAGTTGGTAGAGCACTACGCCGGAAACTTAGGGTCGCAGGTTCGAGTCCTGCTTACATTGCAGTGGATCACATTCAATTTTTCTTTCATAATTTACCTTTATGTTTATTTTATCATAAAGACATAAGAAAGGCGGTAAAATGCCTCAAACGACATTAAAATATATTTTACGATCAGGTAAAAACAGTTAACCAACAAGTGCAAGGTTAGTTGCAATAAAGAAAATTATCCAAGTTTTTGATCTGTTTTGACAAATAAGTAAAAAAGCTCTAAGGTTCATTATTATGCAAAAAACTTTTTATGTAATCTCCATTTTGCTAAAAAAAAACCTCAAAAATCAAGTCGTTAAGTAGAAAAAAAAGTAGAAATTCTCTAAATCACCGACGGGATAAGCGACACAAAAGTCGTCAGACAGATGTATACGAGACCCAACCCATTCGATGCAGAAAAATCTGCCGATCCCAACAGTGTGTATAACTCAATATCCCCAAAAATGTCGCTTAGATAAGTTCTCCTTTCCAGCATCGGCATATTTTGACACTCAAGTAAATTAACATTTATAGGGTATCCATTGACCTTGAACATTGAAATTAGCCAAAAAATTCGTCTAGTAAAATATCGTCAATATCAACAAGTATAGGGGAAAATCTGAGAACATTACTAATGTAGTCATAAAAAACTATCACTGTTTATAAGTAGGTAAAGGACGTAAATCCGTTTTCCAACGGTAAAGTTGAGTTTGTCGCTCTATTATTTATAGTTTATCTTTTCATTAGAGCAGCATGACCCGGGGGATAAAGCTGTACCTCCACTACTATGTTAAAATATCGGTTCATCCGCTGGGTCACGATATGATTTATTTATTAAAAAACTATATTTTTTATTTCTGCATGATTTTACACGTATACTTAATCAAGAATCTTGTCGGCATTTTAACTATTTTTGGTAGGTACCTACACATACAAAAGAAACTAAAAAGTATTTTTCGATGCGAGACTTCCAAATGGCCAATTTCACTTATTTTTTTGGAAAATAGCTTTAACGCATTTTATTTTTAATATTATACCGTAGTGGGTAAATAGATATTTAGTAATCCGCAATAATTATATCATTGTTTAAATGATTTATTTTACTTCGAGATTTTTCAATGCCTTTATTATAAGGTTTGTTGATCTTCAACTCTCGCTCGGACTATGCGAGTGTAAGAAGCTGCTTGGACGCCACTCAACGAGATTATGAACGAAGTAATGTTCCGGGGGCGCACGGTCGGCGGGGGGAATAACGTTAGGCTCCGCCCAGATCCTCAAGGACGTTGGGATTAGGAGTCGCTTTAAACGAAAAGAGTGGTGTGGCGGAGTTCCCGAATGCGGGGGCCAAAATGTTTCTAAATGGTCTAGCAGGTACGCCAGTTATTAAAAAGGCTAGTGTTTAAAGATAATGCTGAAATGTGACCATTAAAAACTAAATGCACATAAGCGAATTTAATGATGCGATTACTATTTTGGTCTACAGGCTAGTAGTATTGTTTGAAGAGTGATTCAATATATTCTGGTGCTATAGTTCTCTATATCTCTCAAGAAGCTAAATAAAGTAAGAATAGGTATATAAAGTAAAAATTATTCATGTGCTGATAGACAACTCACTAAATATAGGAACACAAAGTTTGGAACACAATAAATAAGAGACAGCACTAAGAACATATTGTTGACATTCAACCATAGAAAAGGGCAAGTTCGCTTTAAAAAAAGGACGTAGTCACTGGGTAGTAGACAGGAAATAAAAAATATATAAACTGATAACGTTAGCGTAACACTTCTTTATAAACAACATTAGCGGTGTTCCCCATACAAACTTTGCACCCCTTTTTAACGCCCTTAGAGGTGAAATTTTCCAAAACGCTGAAATTACTTTTTTGTATTTGATTAAGTAAGCTATCTACAAAGTTTCAAGTCACTAGTTCAAAAAATAAAGTTTCTCCCATATAAACATTGCACCCCTTTTTAACCCCCTTAAGGGTGAAATTTTCTAAAACGCTGAAAGTACTTTTTATGTTTTTAAATAAGCAATCATTCTACAAAGTTTCAAGTCTCTAACTCCAAAAAAAAGTTTACCCCATACAAACTTTGCACTCCTATTTAACCCTCTTAGGGGAGGTATTTCCAAAAATCCCTTCTTATCTCTAGCCCACGTTATAAAAGTAACCTACTGTGCAAAAATCAACTCTCTCACATTAGTAGTTTCGGCTGTGCGTTGATGAGTCAGTCAGGACTTCTTCTTTTATATATATTATACTAGCGGCCGCCCGCGACTTCGTCCGCGTAGATTTTTGATGATGACAAAGATATTAAAATAGGTAGGTAAGGAATTTTATTCTTAGTTAATTCACCCCCTTAGGGGCAGAATTTTGCAAAACGCTGAAGTCACTTTTTCTGTATTTGATTAAGTAAGCGTTCTACATAGTTTCAACTCTCTAGTTCAATAAATAAAGTTTCTCCCATATAAACATTGCACCCCTATTTAACCCCTTAAGGGGTGGAATTTTCTAAAACGCTGAAAGTACTTTTTGTGATTTTTAATAAGTAATCTTTCTACAAAGTTTCAAGTCTTTAGCTGAAAAAAAAAGTTCCCCCCATACAAACTTTTAACCCCTTTTAACCCTTTTAAATGACGAATTTTTGAAAACGCTGAAATTATCTTGTATTCTAATAGTGTACCTTTAAACAAAAATTCAAGTCCCGCGCTCAACAAAATACTTAATCTCCATACAAACTTTTAACCCATTTTTTACCACCTTAGGGGGTGAATTTTCAAAAACGCTGAAATGAGTTTTCTTCCATTTTATTTTAATACCTTTTTACAAAGTTTCAAGTATCTATCTCAAAAAAAAAAGTTTCCCCCATACAAACTTTGCACCCCTTTTTAACACCCTTAGGGATTGAATTTTTCAAAATCGCTTCTTATCTCTAGCCCACGTTATAAAAGTAACCTACTGTGCAAAAATCAACTCTCTAACATTGGTAGTTTCGGCTGTGCGTTGATGAGTCAGTCAGGACTTCTTCTTTTATATATATAGATAAACAATGACAATTAAGAATCGCATGTTATCTAACTTGATTTTTTAGGGTTCCGTAGCCAAATGGCAAAAAACGGAACCCTTATAGATTCGTCATGTCTGTCTGTCCGTCTGTCCGTCTGTCTGTCCGTCTGTCCGTCCGTATGTCACAGCCATTTTTTTCCGAAACTATAAGAGCTATACTGTTGAAACTTGGTAGGTAGATGTATTCTGTGAACCGCATTAAGATTTTGATGCAAAAATAAAAAAATAATAATAAATATTGGGGGCTCCCCATACTTAGAACTGAAACTCAAAAATTTATATTCATCAAACACATACGTGTGGGGTATCTATGGATAGGTCTTCAAAAATGATATCGAGGTTTCTAAAATATTTTTTTTCTAAACCGAATAGTTTGCGTGACAGACGCTTCCAAAGTGGAAAAAAGTTGCCCCCCCGCCCCTCTAACTTCTAAAATAAGAAAATGAAAAATCTAAAAAAAACATATGATGTACATTACTATAAAAACTACCAACGAAAATTGTACAACGAAAGTTGTTTGAACGAGATCTAGTAAGTAGTTTTTTTTTTAATACCTAACTTTGCACCTAATTTATATGGGGCGCTATACATACCAGGTGCAAACTTAACTTAACCACTTAGGGATGGAAAGTGTTTGTACGGAACCCTCGGTGCGCGAGTCCGACTCGCACTTGGCCGGTTTTTGTGAGGAGGGATTGTTGGGAATTTTATGATTTTCCGGGATGATATGCGATGGTAAGATGTTTCGCTTCTTTTCGATTTCGATTCTTAACCAAACAGACTGAAAATTTGACTAAGGTTTTTCATTTTATTCGAAACAGTTTTAATGTCGTTCATAGTGGAGCTAGTTCGGAGTCTATTGTTATTGTTGTAACAACATCTGGAACACCTACGTCACCTTCAATAGCATGAAGACTTTGTAACGGTGATTTGATTTTGACTTAAAACAACTTAGGTTGCAATGTCTTGTTAATTCTCTTCAATATTAAGATACCTACGCTTAATTTTCCATGGAAGAGCAGTAAGTCAAGTGCTGGTATCTCGCGCCGCGGGGTCCTGCGCGATGTTTTATGCAGACACACCTTCTCGGAAGATTTGTTTGACACAGCCGCCTTTTTGCGTGAATTATTGCCGTTAATCAGACTTTTGTTTTAATTTTGTCTTCTCTTCGGTTCATTATGGATTTTGTTTTATTACACGCCAGTTCTTTTGGAACCTCTTTAGCTTTAGTGTTATATTTTATTGTTTCGAGTCTTGGGTGTTTGGCTTTTCGTTTTGTTTTGTTTCCTCAGGATAATTGATAGGTTTTCGCTTGTGATTTTCCGGTTTATTGTTTGGATGTGTTAAACTTGATATGATTATTATAGAAGCAATTGTTAATTTGATGTCATCATTATGACCGTTAAGGATTGCTGTTCATTCAGTTGTCAGAAGATTTGGCGAAGATTTTACAATCATACGTAATTAGAACCACCTGCATATTTGCGTTTGTGTCAACCAACTCAATTACAATGCTAATCTGAGTAATCTGATTGAGGTTTAGCATAAATGCCTGTTTTATCAATTCGGATAAATCATTTGTACTCAACTCACAGCTGCTGTTGAAAATTAATCTTCGCATTAAGTTTAATTTGATTTGCAAATACATGTACTCTTTGCCAGGTAGTCTTTGCAAATACTACGACTACGTTCTTTAATTCCTCAATAATGATTGCTAATTAATTAGGCAATATAGTTTTAACACGCTCCAAAAATATTATTAAAATAAATCAATCAATTATTTATTATCTTGTATGTAGATATTCTGTGTACAATTTAAGATATCTCTCTCAACAATCTTTAGGTCAGTTATTACAAACCTTGTACAGTCAGCCAGGAAAATGATTACCACTTTTGGACCTTAATACTCTTAAAATAGAAAAGTAGTAGACCAATTTTTTTGCTTACTCGATTCTCTTACTCGTTGGATTACATTTAAGTTTTTCTGCCCTTTTGGTCGAACCACAAACGATTCATTATCCAGATGGGCATCCCACTCGGCATTGTATTGCACTTTATTGCATTTATTCCGATAATTATGCATTCGTTCACCGCAGCACGTACTCATGTCTAGGCTTTTGTTGGCACTAGGAGACCTAAGGAAAATACGCCTTAAGGTATTTGGAACTTGACTCATACGGTATCATATTGGTATCATCGTAATGTCGAAAATGGTGTTACCGCCTCGCGCTAAGGGTCTTCGACTTGTTTGCGTCTGATTGTGGTCAATTAACATGACTGGATCAACTCCTGCGCACTGGAATCCGCGCAGCCTCCGGGCCGTTTTAAATGCTAATCGATTCTTAATTAAAACATCGTATCGATACATGCGATACTAATAATATTCAAATCGATAATAATCTGTGTTTATTCTCAACTCCCACAAGACTTGGTATTATATGGTTAAGTAAATATTAAGTAGGCGCGAGGCGAACTGAGCTCTATAAAATACGCAGTTTTTTTGTAGATGAATTTAAAATGAGCACACTAGAAGAATTACATAGTTATATATCAGATTAACCACAACACGAAATTAAAATTGTATTAGTCACATCCAAATATTTTGGCACGTAAACTATGATAACATGTCTCGCTTTTGATCATACCGGAATGTATGAAGATTTATAAATGTATAGAAATGTATGAATTATATTATATTTTGCTAGGAATACCATTTTTTATTAGGGTTCCGTACCCAAAGGGTAAAAACGGGACCCTATTACTGAGACTTCGCTGTCCGTCCGTCCGTCTGTCACCAGGCTGTATCTCAAGAACGGTGATAGCTAGACAGTTGAAATTTTCACAGATTATGTTTTCTATTGCCGCTATAACAACAAATACTAAAAATAAAATAAAATAAACATTTAAGGGGGGCTCCCCGGGCTCCCATATAGCAAACTTACAGATAATGGTACGGAACCCTTCGTGCGCGAGTCCCACTCGCACTTGGCCGATTTTTAATTGGTAATTATAATATAATTCATCGTCCTCGTTCAAAAAACCCTCATTAGGTAAAGATTAGCGATGCTGTAACCACGTCTCTCTTATTTGCTTTCGTTGAATGCGATGTAAAGTCGATAGTGTAACCATTTTGTATTCTGATTGATTGCCTTTGAGTTTGTTATTTTTGGTTTAGGTATATTATCGTGAATATCAACAACCAGTTGCTTCCTGATACAAATTTCCATAGAAGATATTCCTTTACCTACACCTTCGAGAGGGAAGATGTTTGGTCACCTTATACACGACATGACACTTGAAGCAACATCATCGAAGGAAGTTGAAGGAAAGCGAGGCAGGGGAAGACCAAGAATAAGCTACCTAAAATAAATAAAAGAGAAGGTAAACGTCATGTCGTATAGGGAAACCAAGGAGTTGGCTATCGATAGGGATAGATGGAGACAGCTTCATACTACATCAGCTTCACCGACAAGAGTTTGACTCTTCAATTAATGACGATGACAAAGAACAAATACAATGAAAAATTTGAACCACTTTAAAATATATGATTACAATCATGGCAGTAAAATTTCTGAGGTTCTTCATAGTAGAAAAATAATATTTGTTTTTATCAGTCCGCGATTATTATTAGTGAGTGATATATTAAACTGAATACTTTTTAATATTTTAAACGTTGAAATACCTGTATGTATGTTACTTTGATTCCCTATACTCGTATGCAATCTCAACACGAAAATGGTTTAGATAGCTTCAAATCTTAAGAATTTAAATATCTCACGGTTCACAGTTACATAACCTGTGACGTAAACGTTATCTATTTACCGAAGGACCTGTTTCTTGAATCCGGTCCTAGGGCTCCTAGGTAATTAAGGACTAGAATTTATATCCATTCAGCTTAGGCGTTACGATTGTCGTGATTGCTTAGCGTTTATATTATAATTATGAGGCGGTTTATGCTCTAGGTGCCCGTTAGATCATTCGTCAATCCCTCTATTGATCGTGCTTCTGTTTCCAGATTGTAATGCAACATATTGAGTATCGTTACACCTGTGTCATTACTTTCTTTTTAGTCTATTTTTAACCCCCGACGAAAAAAGAGGGGTTATAAGTTATAAGTTTAACATGTGTATCTGAATTCTGAATATCTGTGCATCTGTGTGTCTTTCTGTGGCATCGTAGCTCCCAAACGGATGGACCAATTTGAGTGCGGTTTTTTTTAATCGAAAGACTTATCCGTCGAGATGATTTTGGTGGAAGTAAGACCAGTCGTTCCCAAGATATTCCGCTTTAATTAGAACAAGTGACAAGATCTCAGCCAATATTGAAGCTATGAATTCCACATTTTGTAGTTATGTTCAGTTTTAGTAGCATTTTCTATATCACTCATTGAATGAGGGTCTCGTGATGACCAGCTACTTGAGTCGGGGGTGTTTAAATTTTTTAATTTAGGTTATGATAAATAGTTTATCGACCTAGTGTTGGCTTGTCGACCTTCGAATCCTGTCTTAGTTCCAATTCAACTTTGTTATGAGAACTAGTTGGGTCGTATGAATTAAGTGTAGTGTCAACAAGATCATTAAATTCGAATAAAAAAACTTCACGCGGGAAACTAGTGATCGTCATACACTTTAAGATAAATAGGGTTAACAGTTGATACACATGCGCATGTAGGTAATAGCTTTATTATTTGCGCCATATTTAATGTTATCGATATTATAGACATGTTTTTATAGCTTTGTTGTCTTCGGCGGAGATTTTTCTTAATTGTCAGCAGTCAAATTCAGAGGAGAGAAGTTGACAACGACAACTGAAACCATTACCAACTTAACATACAAATTAAAATTTCAGGGCTTTTTATTTTCATACATGATTTTCACTATCAAGTCAAGACCTATATGTAAATGTGTATGAAAAAGTTATTGCAGGCGAAATTAAGTTAAAGTTAAAGGATATAAAAGTTCTTCGTTAAACTCTACAGCCCCTTCCTTCTTTTGTGTGTAATAATGTGACATAACGATTATTTCTTACTATGCACTACTTGAAAGTTAAAAATATAGCCGAATCCTTGGGCATGTGCTTACTAAAATTTGGAAATTATATTCATAATAATATTCGTTATTTATCTACTTACTTGGAGGATACATTGCAAAAAGGTATATGTAGATTATTAGTTCAAATACTTAACAATTATGTTATTCCCGATTCAATGTGTCTTAAACATCCCTTTTTGTATCATGTGTAAAAATATAACACAAGAACTAGTTTACTATGCGGAGCGAACCTTGGATATGTCGAGAATAGTAAACAGTTGCTCCTATTTTTGGCAATTCTGTGCATATTCGGTCATATGGAAACTGCCTCTATGAGGTAAAAAACTTCAGCACGACGATAAGATACTTACCTTTCAGAACACATAAATTCAGTCGTGTATATTATAATAGACTGATAGTTTACTGTGATTGAGATAATAGTTAATAATAACCACAGCGAGGAATGCTTTGGTCAAGTTTATATATAGGTATATATATAAAGATTAATTTACATTATTTGATAATTTGGGAAAGACATTGATTGGGCGCACTTTACAACTGGGGCCGTGTAGCTTTGGTTAGGATTACCCGTTTCATCTGTTAACCAAACTGCGCTCCAGCTTGACAGGTGGTCTAGCTCTGTATGGAATGGAAGTATCTCAGTCAGTAACGCCGAGGAGTCGACGGCATGGCGCGCAAGTGCCTGCTCACTCACCTTGACCGCGCATTATGTCCTCTCACTCATAGACTAAGAGTCGGAGATGAATACGCACCTGTAGGTCGTACATAGTATTCACATAACGACAATCCTTTCAATCCTCACTACTTAGATAGTTGGTCCACAACTATGCGTTTTTCTAGAAATTTCCTGCCTCGCACGACTGCATTATGGAATGAATTGTCGTTTGCGGTATTTACAGACCGATACGACCTTCAAATCTTCAAGAAAAGAGCCTATTTCCATCTGATAGGCCGGCAACGGACTTGTGACTCCTCTAGTGTCTATGGGCGACGGTAATCGCTTTCCATCAGGCGATCTGTTTGCTCGTTTGCCCCCTATGATATAAAAAACATAATATGCCTGAAACTGTGCCTTTCTGGAAACGTCTACTCTGTTTACTCACTTTCGCTACTTACAAAAAAGGGTATGCTCGGGAACGGCACAACTTTGGACATTTTCGTAAGCAGAAAGTCCTTGAAATTTTCTGGTCTTAACATGTTTACGGACTCAGGACGATTTTAGAGATTGCATGCTGCGGCACTAGGAAGCTTTGTGATATGTGTCAAAAAAAACGGCACAAGGCAGTTGCCTACCCCCTGTGCGTATCTTTTACTATAGGCGAGAACTCAGTCAACGGGTCACGTATAACACTGCTTGGCTGAAGCCAGGAGGCCAAGGGCTCCTATAATAAGTTAGCAGACAGATAAATTACATGTTCTTCAGGTAGACTTTACTAACGGTTACCACAAAGTTTGAGCGCGAGAGAAATATTACTTAGATGAATTATCAATAACAATAAAAGGAATTATCTGACGGGTACTATTAACTCTGCTATAGCTCAGTGGCCTACGAGTAATTATGTCTTACTTGTACAGGTCCATTTTTGTGAGGCTATTCTATAAGAAATCATTTCATCCCCAGGTTTAAAGTTGTACTATTCTGCAGTGAGGTACAAGGGCTAGAGTAAAACGATACATTTTTTTTGGAATTAAAATGAGGATGGAAGTTTTTCAAAAACACATATCGTACATGTTTTAGAGTGATGCTGGATAGACGTGCACAGGGCATTAGAAGGTGCATTAGAAAATTTATGCAGGGTGATAAATTAATATTACAATGATAATATATATAGAGTTGAAGTTACCGAGCGTTTCTTTCTGAAATGACCATATACGTCCAATACGTAAGTAACTTAAGCGTAGCGTAATAACGTATCGGATTACAGCTTCATGCAACCTCTACCTGGTAGAATATAAAGTAGTATTCGATGGTAATAAAGTGGTATACATCGATTTTTTGTCTTAATGTTTGTATTCATCCCTCGAATATCGTGACGTGTGTCGTGATCGATATGAATTACAAAGTGTATGTATGAGCCCTTTAGTCTACCGAAAACACGGTGTATAAAGTATTTGGTATTCACATACAAGGCGAACCATCTGATTTGGGCGTGGGAAATTTGACCTTGGGTCTCAATGTTAATCCCAAAAACCAAACTCACCCTGTTATATAAAAAACTCCCGTGTTATACGTTCATACTTGCAATACCGTCGCAGAGTCCCTCCAGGTCACTCACTCTGCGATGCGTTGAGTATTTCTATTTTTAGAACTTTTTAATTGCTTAGGAACTTTTATTTAAGAAATAGAACACCGATTTTGTAAGCAATTAACTTCTAGCAATGCCACTTTTTCGTTTGAGAGATTTTTCCAAATTTGTAATTGGCATGGCATTGAGGTTCCGAAAAATGCTGCATTTCTTTTTATTATTTCATTAAGTTCAACAAAGGACTGGATGCGGAAAACATTTGAGAAAATATTTAAATCATCATCATCATCCTTCTTGCCCTAACCTTACCTCGTCACCATCGGGGTCGACTTACCTAATCCCAGGAATTGGTGTTCGCCCTAGTTTACGAAAACCTCTGCCTCCTGACCTTACAACTCAGAGGAAAACTAAGACTGTATGTTCGGAATTAGGCTCTTTAAAAATACACTTAGGAAAAGATCATTCATCTCATCCTGTATAATGTATATGACGTTTCGAGAGGATTGACGTGGGTTGACGTTGATTTAAGTATTTCTTTTTGGTGGTTTTTTGTATTCTGTATGCCAGTTTGATTTTAAATATTGTGGGGAATATTGGAGTGTTTTATTTAGACAGAAGAAGGTAACATAGTTTTATTACGCGTTTAAAACTTAGAGATTGAATTGTCAAAACGCAATGGTTTGGTCGGAACCGGCCTTTTGTGTTTGGAAGTTTATTCAATTTATTCCAATAGGTCGGGATTAAATAAATCGCCGTATTGTTGGTGTGTTAGGGGGTAACGTAGGCAATAGGCAGGCTTTCATACGTCGGTTGCAACACGACAACCACGAACGTGCTCAATTTGCCGTGATGAGATCGAGATCGATTACGCGGGGCTGGTATTATAACTTCAGTCTTACTTTCTGGCCGGTAAAATGAAAAGTTAACAGAGTCTAATAATAGATAGACCGACAAGCCAATGAATAGATAATTCTGTACAATCAAATGTATACTTCTTACTCTACGCACAGAGCAGTACCAATTAATATTTTGAAGGGAGTTCGTGATTTCACTAAAAAACGTCGACGAAACTCTGGCAGAATATCAAACGATGTTTTGGCAAGACTGATGTCTGTTTTGGTCCAGCTCGTGTCGCGCAGGTCACGCCGGGCCTTGATAAACGTCTAGTCTAGTGCTCGGCGGTAGCAACAACCTGCCGCGCAAGTTTGTGCCGTCCCGTTATCACTGGAGCGATAGCGCGCCGATAATCCCGCCGTTGCACAACTTTTGTGTATCTCGGAATGCAGTTAGTACTGCGCTTCATTAAGCGGCGGTCGTAAAAAACGCACGACTCACGCGTGTTACATTAAAGCTCTAACATTTTTTGCCCTCGGTAATTAGTACCTAGACTCGTGTGAGCCGGTGTCGCCGGTGGTCATCGGCCCCCTGGTGAGTTTCGCAAGTCCAGTTATCTGTATGACTCGTTTCACATTAATATTCCAGAGGAGCCGTTAATGCGAACCTAGCGCTAGCTCTATGCGAGCCCCGGCCGTCAATGAAATTGTAATTCGGCGACAGTAACTATTCCGATTCATTTCAGTCCGAGAATGTGCCGGTAACGTGACCCGATACGTGACGCTCCGAGTCTCGCCTCGAAAACAAAAAAAGACCCCTCAAGTCTGTTTCTAATTCACGCTACGTGTAAATTGTAAACCGATACGGGCTTAAAAAGCTTTTTAGTGGGACAAAGACATTCCGTAGTGTCGAGACGAGAGGGAATCTTCCACGGAGGGCGGCGCGCAGACGGCTTTCAACGTATGTAAATACGTGTCCTGCAAAAAACGTATGGACGACCAATAAAAACCCCGTGTGGGGAGAAGCCGAGGGGCGGCCGGGCGTCGCGGGCGCTCGGGCCTCGGGCGCACTGCGCAGTCTCTCTCGGCCGCGCTGGATGCGCGCACGCAGCCTCCACCCTCCCTCGGCACTATGCGCATACGAGCCCGCACCACCGAACCACCCACGATCCTACTTTTTGCGATACGATTCCGTTAACCACTAGAGCTTCGCGTGCGATCCGTTTCCGCTCCGCCGATCATTGCGACGTAGATTAGGGGTTGCGCCCGCTCAATTGTGTTGCGCTGTGATTATGAAGTGAGTTAGCTCAACAGATGGAAGATGAGCGTGTCTCGTTCGCGGACAGTAGCGTCATGACCTACCTTAACTTTGATGGGCCCGTCTTAATGTGTGTTTTTCTATTGTCGCAGGGCGAACGCGGTCGCTCCAGTACCAGCGGGCGGGGAGGCGAGCCCCGCGGGCCCGCCGGCCGAGGACGCCATGAGGGGCGTCGAGGGGACACCGGAGGAACAGGAAAAGTTAGCGTCGGGAAACAACAATGGCTCCCTGGACTGCAAACTGCCGGCGCCTCATGTCGTTCCTCGCTCCGCGTTCCACTCGACACGGGTGTTTATGCTCGTGTTTCTGTCCGGTTGGGTGCTGCAGGGCATGTTCCTCACGTATTTCGTGAGCGTGACTACAACAGTGGAGAAGTTGTTTAAAATAGAGTCGAAGACGACGGGGACGTTGTTGGCGGCGACGGAGATCGGTCAGATATGCACGGCGTTGTTTCTGACGTATCTGGCGGGGCGCGGGCACCGACCGCGATGGATCGCGTGCATGATGTTGGTACTTGCAGTGGGAGTAATCGGGTGTGTGCTGCCGCATATGAAGTATGGGACGGAGCTCTTGGACGTGCACTTGGACTCGCACCGGGGCGGCGCGGCGCCGATCTGCTCCGAGGACAGCTTCGCCAACAGCACGTGTGACGCGAAGCACGTGAAAAGCACGGCGGACCGCGCTTCGATGACGGCGGTGGTGATCCCGTGGCTGTTCGTGTGCCTGCTGGTGGTGGGCGTGGGCCAGACCGGCATCGCCACGCTGGGCATCCCCTACGTCGACGACAACGTCGGCAGTCGACAGTCGCCACTTTACATGGGTATGTCACATTCGCTTAGTTCTAGTTTCGCAGATTTTTTTTTTGCATGGCCGCTTTATTCGTTCGAGACTGTATATAAGTAATCTATCGAGTTGCGTGAACCTACCTGAATGATACATATTTATGCATTGATATGAGTAAAATTTTAGTAACAGTATCGAATATTTTACTCCCAACTTTGATATAAGTACTTAAAGACATTCTTGATCAGTTTGCATTGACATTTTTCTGATAAAAGTCATCACGCCTGAAGCATTAAGTACGCGTGTTATAATGTTGTACGATAAAGTTATTTATTATTGCTGAAGACGGATAAATATTGCGGTTCAAAGGTTGGAAGACTTGGAACATTTAGCAGAAACCGTGACCTTGCTTGTAGGGTGATATGAGGAAAATCGGTAGATAATGACGTAATTTATAAAAATCTAGAATTATTCAAAATCAAATCGTGGTAATAGATCAAAAATTCACATACATCTATCGTGGGAGCTAATAATCTATTAGAATATATCTTTTTTTTATTAGATACATTTTACTACAAAAAAAGAAGGGAAAAATAGAAGAGAAAAGAAAAAGGGGAAGACCGAGAAGGACATAAGTATATGGAGCAAATAAAAGAAAAAATAAATGTTTCATTATATAAAGACGTAAAAGAAAAAGCGGAATGTAGAATGAGCTGGAAATTACTCCACCGACAAAAGCCTAGCTCTTAAATATATGATGATGACATTTTACTATATTTGACTTCCTTGCGATGATTCTTTACGTTAGCTGTATGAAAATCACAAGAAGTGAGAATTTTTTCATTTGTAATTTACTTGTAGCCCTCATGAAAGGTTCGCTCATACATTAGATAAACAAGCGTAACGCTTCAAGCGTTAACCAACTAGCAAATGTGAAAAAATCGATAATATTCATAATTGTTGTATCAATAAAACCATTCGCCCGCATCGGAATGCCTGCATCATAATGAATTGTTAACTGCAATTGAGATCCATTGGCCCGCGCTTCGCACGAAAGCTCAAGTGCGTTGCACATAGGGCTCGATTAAGATCGTTTACATCGATTGTTGCGATGAAAATCGCGCATAAAGGCGAATAAATCAGCGCGCGCCGCCCACGCCGCCCGCCCTCCGTCTTGCGTAAAGACGCCTCGTAAACGGTTTTGTTGCTATTCGGATGTGTCGTATATTTGTAGCTGGTTTTAACGTATCGGGTATGCATACAGCGACAAGTTAGTAAAAAACCATGGCCTTGCTTGGCTATAATCGTCTAGGAAGTTAAAAAAACGCAATTATTGGCACTGAAAACGCATTATTTTTGTCATACCGATAACTCGAATCCACCGAAATGTTGGTTGTGTTTTTTTTTGTAAACATCCCTTCAACTAACTAGGCATTTAATTAGCAAAAGTACTTAATTTTGGTTTTCTAATTCAATTCGATTAATAAACACACGACTCCATTTACTCCCTAAACTACCCAAAAGTCACGTGATCGCGACAAGGGCGCGTTGTCGTCTGGGGCACATAGAGCTTTTTTAACCCCCGACAAAAAACAGAGCCATTTTTATTGCTTCTTTGTTGGTCGTTTAACTTTCACTATAGATAGAGCTATTTTGTTTATTTATTAAAATCATGTTCTGAATAGGAAAGTGCAGGATATAGGGGAAAACTTTGTCCACTATAAGAACACTCATTTCGGCGCGGGTACACAAACCATCACTTAATATCAGATTGTTCTACTCCATATCGTTTGTTGACAAGTAAAACTCACTAAGTAACAAATACCTACGTACAGCAAAGCTCGAATCTCGGTATCAATCTACATACTAGATTACGAGGTCTTGAAGAGCAGTGACAGAAATTTTAATGAGTTTTGATTGTCACCAGGCGATATATGGTATAACTAGCTTCGGGATAAAAAGTTGCCTATGTGTTAATCCAGGGTGTCAGCTACCACCATACCAAAATTTATCAAAATTGCTCCTGCCGTTTGAGCGTGAAGAAGTAACAAACATGGGTACACATAAACACTCAGAAACTTTCGCCTCTGACGTGATTTTTATACTAACACAAATGGCTGAAGTGGAGAATTACCTATACGGCTACAATCTTACCCAGTTCATCATATGTACGACTATCAACGATTTTTTTAAATATATTTTTACGTAAGTCAAAAGGTGATTTCTCAACTTGAATTGTCTGCACTGTAAAATGTTGCAAATGTGACTTAACCAGTTCTTTTCCTTAGCCCTTCCTGTAGTTGTAAATATTTCTCCGTTTTCGCGTACGTTTGTTGTGTCTGCGTCGGTGGTGTAACGCACGCGCGTGTAAGCCGATATATTTGCACTTGCAGCTGAAAAATAATATCCAAGTTGCAACTTATGTAATTTTTGTCGCATAGCGATTTCTCAAATTGCTACCGCATTAAATACCGTTGCTGACTATTATAAATAATAAATACATACTAAAGGTCAAATCGACCTGGTCCCTAACTAAGTAATAAGCTTGTAGTATGGGTACTAGACGACGATATACACAATATATATACACAGACCACTTCCATGACCCAGGAACAAATATTCAACTTCATCACACAAATATTTGCCTCTGCCGGGATCCGAATCCAAGACCGCCGGGTCAGTAGGCAGCTATTACCATTACGCAAGCTATAATTATTTTCCATTGGTTGCTCATTTAAGGAATTTGAATTACATTCATAATTAGAGTGAATCGCAACGATATATCACAGCAGAAAGCATATTTCAACTCAGAAACATCCAATCCTTCCAGTTCACCAAAGCCAGTCCTTGTTAATATTGCATTACCAAGGGTCTCTGTAATACTAGTTATTAATCCTGGTCAAATAATACGGCTGCAGTAACAAGAACGGTAATTTACTCCTTCCAAGAGATGCAGCCTCCATACGTTCTCTACGTTCTATCCAATTTTTTGTTCTGATCGACTAATGACAAATAACCTCACTTACCATCTGCTTATAATATACATAAATGCTTCAGAAACAGACCAAGTACTATTTGAACTTGGTTTCATATCAACAGACGCAAATAACGCTAAAAATCTTATTATGTACGAGCATGGATAGTTGGAGACCATTAATTTGTAACTTTAGTCTTAGTTAGACGATCTTATTGCTCCTCTTTGAGTTGGGAATTTTAAAAAACTCTCTCTCTCTCTCTTTTCCATTATGCGTTTAGATTTTCTTGGTTGGAAAGCGAACTTGGGCCATTGAGCCCATTGTTGGTCATAAATGTTCTCAGCCGATAACGTAATATATGTATATACAAAATGCTACTGTGTTTGTACGCCCTTGTGCCATTTATGCATGCAATAGCGGTCAGGATATCGATGCATTGATAACTAACTGCGCTCTTTCATTCGAATGTAATGTAGGTTAATGCTGTTTAAACTGGTCCAATGTAACTTTCAATTAGATGATGACAGGAGTATTTAGTCTTTACTATTTTATTTGACCGAAGTTTTCGTTTAGGTAATTCATAGTCGAAAAATATCGATCCAATGTGCCTCCATCCAATTTGATCTAATGTAGTCAACTTGGGACCTCTCTTTTCTGTCGTTTCGGTCTTGGCAGAGCGGTCGTGCTTACGTTGAGGCATCTAAGTCGGTGGTAGAGGCGGACACAGCTTTACGCACGATCTCCCGCCATCCTCCCTGTTAGCAGACTATCTGCCGCAGTCAGATACGCAGTTTTATATGCGGATTTTACTTGGTCAGTCCGACGCATAAATGAACTGTCGCAAGTGTCGCAACCACCAGCCGCTCCATGGCAGGTGAAGTTGGGATATTTTAGAATAAAAATGTCATAACGAAGATCCCACATCACTCCTTAGGAAGGAACGACTAGGAAGATACATAGTTTATTAAGACGTTAAATTAAATATCTAATTTTTTTAATAACCTAATTTCATTAATGACAAGCACGTGCATCTTGATCAAAGGTCTATTGGAAAAGTGTTTCGTCCAAACTGCATCGATGGAAACAATCTAATCTTCCTTTGCGTAACTCCGCTCTCGCTAATTCGAATATCAATTTGTGGTAACGATAGTTGACCCGAATTGGACCAAACTGAACGTCCGCGATAGGCTCATTATATCTCACAATTTAGGTCACTTGCAATATCGTGTTCAGTCACCATCAGTGGGTCTATGATAGTCGCGTTATCGCTATTGATAATATATTAATATCCTTTTTGTGTATAACAAACGTAAGCGGGAGAATGGAAGAGTAACGGATGTTTTGTTTAGGTACTCTGATAAACTGAGCATGATAAATGAATGGGAAACATATCTGGACCTAATTGTAGCTAAGTAATTTGGGACTACTGACTATTACCTTGTCGAGGAAAGATGTTTCTGATTGTATGTTTCTGTCCCTTTCATTTCTATTCTCTGCCAAACAGAGTGTTAAATCAATTCTTATATGAATTTTTGATGTGTCTACATTGCACTCGTATATAACACGGCCAACATATTACGAACTCTCGTCGCGAGGTCTCTGGCGGTCAATTTCATCAAATCTATTGCATCACAGAAATAGGGCGTGCATCAAGCCACGTGCTCCACCAATTGAGATGCAATAAAATTAAGAAGTAAAAGGTGCAGCTCTATTTCAGTAGCAGATTTGTGCCACTGGGGCGGCGCGTCTGCGACAATTTGAGCTTGTTGTCGCAGTTATGCAGCCGCCACGTTAACCGTGTCTTCTTCAGTTGAGTCCGTAAGGGAATTGACAGTTCCATTTTGGAACTGTTTAATATTTAGTTTGATGGATCATGCATCGCTACTCCTCGTAAGATGGGCAGGCAGCAGGCATATGCACTCGTTAGACGTTTCTTGTAAATATTGTAGGGTTGTATCCGTGTACATTTTAGGTCCACTGTACAGTAAACACCAAATAGTTGATTGGAAGTTACATCTTCAATTCATATTATGTTTGAAAAGCTAGTTTCTTGTACGAATTAGTAAATTCTAATTTGTTAACTTATAATTATAAATATCTCGTTTCGTATGCATTTGGTATATTTTTGAATTTAAAGTTAGAATAGCCAGGTTTTCTATTCCATTCATACTTTTCTCTAAATATTTACAATAGTTGCCGACGGAAACGTTAACGTCCCGGATTTCAAGAGCGAGCGTTATGTGAACCAAATAGTATCCCAGTTTAGCCGTATATCGGGCAGTGGGCCGGATTTCTTAATTTGTTCCACTTGCCTTCTCCACGCGTGACAGGACGGAGCTATCTTCGTGCTTATTAGGAGGCGACTGGTTTTTTAGAGAACATCATTATTTCCTTCTTTGATCAGCTCGGCATTTTTCAGTTTTTACGGAGAGTGTGTTGGTAAAGTTTGAAGCAGTTGTCTGGGGGTTTGTATGTAGGTTTCTAATTCGTGGATTGATTTGCATCGGTTTTTATGACGCACCCGAGTTCATGCGTTATTCCAAACGTATGCTCAACTAATTCGAAGATGTTTGGGGTTTCATATTTGTCATCTTTTAATTTTTATCTAGTGAATTTCAACTGTTGCATGCACGTGTGGATGACTAGGCCAGTCTTCATACAATAGAGTTCCTCGTTCTAACTTTACCATGAGCTATTTTCATAACATCGTTTTCATATTCCTATCACTGCAACGCATGACGCGACGCGACGTGCGCATGGCACATGCTACGTTTTGCAACACCCGCTGCTATCATATTGCACTGTACAGTAATCATTAGTTGGCATAGGTCAGTTTAGTCCTACGATTAGATTTCATACAAATCGCCGATTAAACAAACGATCCAATCGATTATGTGCACTTATCGGACGAGTGTGATACTGATAAAATTTGCATAATTCTTTACTCAAACGCCTAGCTTGATATAGCTTTGAATTAGGACTTTAGTTGTGCAGACTTAAGTTACTTTTGCAACATTGGTACTGAATGCGATCTTTTGATAGATACTAGGTAATGCAATAAGTAAAATGTTCACGCGAACATTCAGGCCGTATTTGCATTTTGAGGATAATGGTAGTTAATAGTGAGGATTGCGAAACTTGTAACGTTATGACCTGTGTTGTACCCAAAAGTCGAATAGAATTACTAATGAGCTGATAACTGCTCTCTGAGTTATGTTTTGTAGGTATTAGAGTTTACAAGAATTGATGGAATCTTTTTACTGTGTTTATAAGGAAAATGGATTTAGAAATAATATCTTCACGTGTAAACAGTTATGGAGATTCTAATTTAGAATCTTCTTAGCACTTAATTTATTATTTCAATCATCATATCTAGTTTCTTTTTCGTTTTCTGACCGATTTGTTTCATCACCGCTAAGGATAGTGACTCCAACTGATGCTGGTCTCAGCTCTCCACTTCTACCTGTCGGTTGCTCTTTAAGAGTTTCTTGAAGAAAAACCTTACTGGTGGTTCGTATGTGACCGGTAATACTATTTTTATGGACTTCAGTCCTGTGATTTTTAGCCCTGCCTTTCTCACCAATATTGTGAAAACTATTCACAACGTGTGGAATGACGTTTTCGTCTCAAAATCTGCTGCGCGCTGTCACAATTGTTTTATATTCCGCCACTCATTCGCTTGTTCAGGTGATGCGGACGCTTACGCTTCCGCGGATTAGTCACGCCTCCTAAAACACAGTTCATCGAACTATCGATTCAGAATTATGTCGCGAAGTAAATAACAATAACTGCGGTCTGTTAACGACTCACGATTCACACGAAAAGATTAAATCACTTTTAAATGGTGTAGGCAGTTAACTAGCTTATAGCAAAGCAAAACTAATCTGAGGCGCCATGTGATAAAATAGACACTAGCTATTAGCTATTAATAGTGAAGTTAATCCAGTGTAAGTAAATTAAAAGTATACCGCACCAAAACGTGAGCACTCAATTTATTTATATATCTTAGGCAAGGTACTTACTCAAAGAAACAGAGAACTTCCCGCAAATCGTACAAAGGTTTTGGGAATAAAAAAATGCTTAGTAATGACATAGTCGGAGATACTCGACTCCAGGTGATAACTCTGGAGTTGAAAAATATGGCTGCTTTGAGGCCTCTGCCGCTTGCGTTTAATCTATGCTCGTGTGTTTGTCAACTAACTAACGCAATAATGTACTAAAAGAAAGTAGAGTACCAATTCCAGTTTCATTTGACAACAACGTAGGGATTTGTTGAACGACGATGACCTTATTTATCGCAGCGAGCGGACAAGGTTATCTGCACTGAAAGGCAGGGCTCGCCTTTCATATCGGCTTGTTTGCGTTTTTAAGTATCTTTCTACAACCATTTCATTAATGAAATGCATGTCCGATGCATTGGTGTAAATACATGTAATTTTCCGTCGGTGGTCCGATTCGTAAAAAATTGGACCTTTAAAATGCGTAATTCGTCAATTTTGACAATCGGCGAGCGTTAATTCGAGAGAGCATCGGTTAATGATGCACCGAGTGGAACCGGTATGTTGTACAGTCGACGATTATAACTTGGCCATAAACGGCTCTATTGCGAGGGCTGTAGGACATTGTCGTGTGCGTGTGACTGTACTCTGGTTCGTCATAAAAAGTTGCTGCAGGCCTGGGCTCCGCCCGTTTTGAAAAACGATCCTGACGAGGTCATTATTTATTACAAAAGCGCATGATGATAGGACGGCGTATTTTATTTTCTCCCGAGCACGCGAGCGCTCGTTTTTTGGCAACCGCAGACGTCGATTTCTGAGAAAGATTACATTTGGAAACTAAGTACCTGATTGTTTTTCGGTCGATCACCCTTACCTTATGAGATGTTTTATTATTTATTATGTTATGACCAATATTGTTTTTGGCCTTGTGGTTTTGAATAATTAGTACCTTCTCAGAAACGGATATTATTTCATTTCTCCGACATCCTCAAAATTACCGACCGTTTAATAAGGTACTCATCGAGTGCAGACCTGTAATGTTTCGCTTGTAAATATACGCCCAAATGGCCGTTGTAGACCTCGAATGCCCTAACTATTACAGTGGACTGATCAGCTTAATGGCGTGTAATCATCCTAATAAAATCAACGTAGGGAGGAATGCATTTGTCCGGAAACGATGGAGGAATTTACCGACCGCCAACCAGTCGTAATGAGCATAAGCAAGGAGTAAATTCTTCCTGCTTACGTTTTACGACCTGTATCATCAACTCTAGACCACATATTCATAGGCAAATATGGACATGCGTACCACTCCCGCACTGACAAGTGCAACGCCTCACGTGACGGCAATTTGTCGGCAGCGGGTTGAACGCTCGCCAATTATCAGCCCTAGCCCTACTAGATAAACGGCTAGACGTGCTAGCACGGCATTTACTGCAATTCCAACAGCATTCCCTCTCGCACTAAACAAGATAGACGCGGCTATAATTAAACCATGCTAGCACCCGAAAGGTTACTTTACATAATTGCCATCCCCGACGTTATTACTCTCTTTAAAGTTTACTACATCATCAACTGCCGATTACGGGTATTCCTTGAATCAATCCGACGCAGTTAAGCCTGTCTTTATTCGTGTTTTTTTTTTACCGACGTCCTGCCTGTTCCTTATAAGGAGCGCGGTTATTAGGTCTTAAACGTTATGAGAAGACATCTACTGCGTTGCATGTTTGGTTTCGTGCAGAATGATGAATGCGAGAACGCGCGTGAGCGAAGTTGATGCGTATGCGCCGTAATCGGTATCACGTAATCTGATTTAATATCTGTGAGAACAAAAGTCGTACACGTGATCGGTGTTTGTTATCGAGATCGCCTTCATTAGGATTGGGGAAACGTTTTTCGCTTTGCATTGAATTCGTTGGTGGTATATTTGTGGTTGTACGATATGTGATATAATATTATTAACGAGTAGTAGCTGGAAGTAGATAAAAGCTTTCAGATGTTTCTGATATAAATATGAATATGACCGATTTGTTCTGTGCTACATTTCTTAAATATCGGCATAACGACGCATTAGACATTATTATTCTTCAATATTTAGCAGACAACAAACAATATTAAGTTTTTTTAGATAGAGATGCAGTTCAGATGTTTTAATTTATCACTATATTCTTTAAATATTTACTTATATCAAAATGACTTCAGGTTTTCGGATTTTAGATTATGATTATGAATACACTTCAGGGCAGGATACGTTCATCCTAATATAGTCTAGGGCATTACTAGCCTGGAGAGACGATTCTTTTTGTTTCTACTTCATCAGCTTTCGTATGGTCTTAATTGGCTGTTATTGCGCTGATTTTTTTGATAACCTTTCTTATGTGTTGCTTTCTTTGTCCCCAGCGATCACCATCGGCATCAGGGTGATCGGCCCAGCGCTGGGCTTCCTCCTGGGGGCCCTGTGCACCAGGGTCTACGTGGATCCCCTCAGCGACCCTGGCTACGATTCCAGTGACCCGCGATGGGTTGGCGCTTGGTGGCTTGGTAAGTTCTATGCAATTTGTTAACCAAGATACATCAAATGGTACTGTCTCGAAACGGATAGGTAATAGAAAATGTCGATGTCGTTGGGTAAATTCGAATGAATTGTGTAATATCTCTCCAAATAGCTTGTCTTTTCAACGGTTCATTTAACTCCAAGTGAGGCAGTTGGTAGTTGGCTACCAGGATTTTAAAATACTCAACGAGTAATTAATGCTTTACCGATACTATGATTCTTCGTTAATGCATTGGAGCATGGAACTCGTAAATATTGCTTCAATCCCACATGAATATATGGAAATCTTGTTAATAATGAGCCTCATTACGAAAACCGACGAGCCGGTAAGGCCTTCAAACGAATCCATGAGCAATTATAACTCAATATTAAATACGTATGTATTAGCTCAGAGGAGTTGTAATCCCCGCTGGTTGCTAGGCTGTATAAATTACAATTCATTAAGTGGATACAATAATTAAATTGTCTTTCTAAGTCGGCTTCATAATTTACTGCATCACGCAAAAGCATCGATAATTTTCTTACCCTATCGTAGAATTCTAAAACCAACCTTGCAATGTGCTAAGAAAGTACACATTGTACGAACAATGTGACGTTGAGAAATGTAGAGGTTGAAATAATGTGCTCTGGTAATGTTAGACCAGATAATGTAATGCAACGCTGTGGATCGATCGCCTTGCATTTTCTTTGCGAAGACCCATTATCCCATCAGCCCATCACCCGAATAATAATATGATATTTTACGATACAAAGTTGCTGATTATTACGAATTGTCAGCGGTGGCGAGGAATCAAATATTTGCTTTGTAAAGATTGGACCAAAATAGATGACCTTTGAAGTGCTCTTTAAGAGCATATTCACCTAGATTTTGTGTCATTATGAATTACCATAGTAAAAGTCATGAATTTAATTGCAGTCTGGTGTAGTCAGACTTAAGCTGTTTTAACTCTGTAATGCCGCACTCACTGGTAATGCAAGAGCTCAATTGTGGAGTATAAAAATAGACAAACGCCTATTTGTCCTAAATAATAGTGTTGTTATGCATGTAGTGTATTCATAGATGTGCCCGAGTGCCCGCAAGTATGAGCCACGGCATTCCATCGCGGAACTGCCATCTACCGTTACCGAAGCGCTTGCGCAGATTTTGCGCGCAAAATCCTCGAAGAAAGCACGCGCGTGACCCGTTTGCCAAGCCGATGCGTACGCAACGTTAAAAACACGCGTGCATCACTACCCGTCCCTTCTACTCTATAGAACAAACGTCACAGTCGCTTAACTTTCATCGCGAAAACCGTATTTTAAACTCGGCGGGGTGTTAGAAAACTGTATTCGTGCCCCGACTGGCAATAAAGTGAATTCGCGAATAACCATTGCATGCTTTCCGAGTATTTCCTTATTGTTCTATTTCGCTAGATGAGTTCATGAATGGGGGACTGAATTCTGATTAGTTTTTTTTAAACTGATATACAAAGTAGCTCGCCTCATTATGTATAATTTGAATATGAATCGTTATATACAAAAGGTAGTTTTCTCAAGCGTCGTGTAAATTTAACTGAGGAGAAATATGGATTTTGTCACAAATTGATTGTTTGCGTAAAAGTGCTTTGCATAATTCATATCTAATCACCGATAATTTCTTTACATTGTCGGTGAATATCACTCGAATATCAAATGTTGAAGTGCAAGGTCGTTTCTTATCCGATTAGGTTCTCCGAGAATGATTAAGGTGATTGAAGTGAAGGTATAAAAAATTTGAAAAGAGGAAGTATGCAGGGATAATAATTCAGAACTGAACGAATATGCATCCTTAAGGACTTGAAGCTTTAACAATACTACTATCTGCACAGTAAATAATGTAGATTTCGGCAATTTCGACATGTTTGATTAGTGATTCGAACAAATCATGGTTTCTAAGAAATTAAATGCCCTCGGTGAGCCAGTATGGGCATAAAGAGTCATTCGTCCGAGTTTTGTTTTTCCAGAAACTGTGTACCTACCGTAATTTGGGGTGTTTAACAACGGGCGTCTCACCACACCTACGAAAAACAATTGGGCTTAAAATTACCACTTTTCAAGGTTAATCATTCGAAAAGATTACAGTTATTTAGTATAACGTTATAAACATGGTCCTGCGAATGAAAATACAAATCAAACTCAAACTCATTGTCCAAATTTAATGTCCCCAATTTTTGTTTAATAGTATCCGAACTAACCTTTCTTCATTCTCTACTATATCCCCGAAGATTTACGTCAAGAGAAAGTCTTTCGGTGGAATTCAATTTTAGAATACTTATGCTTTCATTGGAGTGAGGTTTTTGCAACTTCGTTTGCTGTCTCCCTTATGTTTCAAATTAAGTTTGGCAATCCTTCCTCCATACAGCAACGGGCATATAGACCGTCAGCTGCATTTGCTGCTTGCCTCGCTCGCTCCAATCACGTCGAATTGCGTTAAGTGCTGTTTTTCGGGATCATGAAATTTCGTAAGAATATTTTTTTCAGAGGAGCGGAACTTTGCAAGTATCCAGCTGGATTTGGTGTTTCCTTTATGAATTAAGGTTAGCGATGATTCCTCCATACACAGACATTTAGAATTATAGAGATTGGCGCAACTCGCTGACTCGCTCCAATCACGTTACTTACCGTCTTTCGGAATCATGAAATATTGGAAAAGAGTGATGTTTTTACAAGAACGAATCTTTGGAAACAGATACTGCTTGATTTCTTGTACCTTATGCATATAGAGTCGCAACGCATTCGACCGCCGTTGCCTTCCTCGCTCTAAACACGTCCAATTCGGATAATTGCTGTCTTTCGGAATCATGCCATTTCAGAAGAATCGTGCTTACAGAGGAACATATCTTTGCAAACAAGTCGCGTTTGTTGTCTCCCTTATGAATTAAGTTTGGCAATGCTTCCAGCGTTCAACGGGCATATAGAGCGTGTTGCAACACATTCGACCGCTGTTGCCTCCCTCGCTCCAATCACGTCCAATTGCGGTAATTGCTTCTGCGAAAGGGCTGGTCTGTCTGGCTCTTTGTTCGGTTCTTGCGTCACTTATTGACAGTATATTACGATTTATTACTGTCTGTATGCTCAGTCGGATGTCTCTGGATTGTTGGTACATGTAGGTAGCAAAAAGTATATTCAATATGAGATAGTTAGTCCAGCAGCGAGACATGTTTTACCATCGTCTGTCGGCAAAGTTTTTAACTTGCGCTTTCAATAAGTTACATCAGTGACAAAGATAGAGACAGAAATATGAATATGAACTGTATTCACTACATCTGTATTGTTCAGTACAAACTGAACTACATATTAGTAACAGACCTGTAAGTAAGCAGTTGCGAAATGATTATACCTTCTAATTATGTTTGTGGCTCTATAGGTAAAGAAGCTTATTCAACAATGATATTTGATGGCAATAATGAAAATACGTTTGCATGTTCGACTTTAAGACCCGGAAACGTATAGTAAATAAATCCATTTAATTTCGTGCCCGTTTAATCTTAGTAGCCGTTGCGTATCGCGGTCCGGAAAGGTCTCGTCGTCTCGCTCGTGTCGATTCGTCTGGTTTTCCCGGAGCGGTTGCATTTCCACGCGACTTTCGCTTTTCCTCGCCGTCACCGTCATGCCGGGCGCACGCGTTATGAAACTCGCACCGCTTACATCACGCCACGTCACCAACTAAAATAACTAGCCTCGGTCACGGCCAAGGCTGCCTCACAATTGCCCGTCGTAATGAGGATTTGGTGGGACGCGACACCCGCCATGCCCACTTTTACTTTTAAACCGGTCGCGCGACCTCCGCTCTAAAACTCGAGGGGTTACATTTCTCGATTTCCAGCTTTGAATTTGGAAGCGTCTTTTGATTAACGTAAACAATAAAATCCTATAGTAGTACCTATGTCTAGTGAACGCCCTTGACTCAGCGGCGACCGGGCGACCTTGTGGGCGCGAATGTTTTCTGTTTGTATGGCGCGGTTAGACGTATCGCTATATCTAGGTATCGGAATTATTTCGTACGTTGGTGGATTAGCGCAATTCGTCTCGGCTTGTGGCGTCTCGCGGACCGTGAACTGTTTCAAGGGTTAGCACTCACGCGATCTAAAGCTGATTTCATCAACGTCAAATATCAAATATTCACCTTTTATATCAGGGATACACCCTAAAATAATTCTACATGCGATTCCTGGAAGATTTTTCTTTATTCTAGGCGAATACGATTCATTTGTGTACATAGTAAATAATTGAATGGCCATTCTTGGCCGAGACCTTGACGGGCCCATGACCACGAATTAGTCTGCGTTTCGGATAGCCTGTTTCACACGTCGGCCGATAATTGCCATAATTAGATATGCCTCGGCTCCATATAATTTCTTCAACACACACACTATGAATCCTGTACAAGGAATTTAACTCCTTTAAAGCTATTTGCGCGATAATTTAGCAGGTTTTTGGCAAAAAAAATGATTTCCTGTAGGTGCTGTGTGTACCGTAGCACCCAAATTTATTAAGATGTGAAAATGTTCTGCATTAACATAGGTATCATAATGCCAGTTATGTACTATGATTGTTGCGGTGAATATTTACCGTAAAGTAGAATGATCGTTATATTTTAGGAAACGGCTACCTTTTAGGGTTTTCCTTACCAAGAAAAAGAACATTGTAACATTAAAAGACATAATCGATGTTGTACAAATGAGGTGTGAATTTTTCCTCAGATTTCCGTTTCCAGCAGACATTCATAAATATTTTTTTAATAATTTGTACATCTTAATAATAGCTTTTTAATAAGTCAGCCTGTCAATTCATTCACTCTCATGCATTATTTTCCTCTCTGATATCAACTCTTCAAATAAACGCCCAAAAGAAACGCACAAGAGGACGAAAACTTATGCAAATTTACACGAGTCTAGACTGAGCATCCGGTACTTAATCAGCTCTATTAGTTGACAGACTTTATCAAAATCTGCTATTTTGGGAATACTGGGTGTAAAGTGACCATAATTATGTAGCTATGTAGGTAACCAAGAATCCTGCATACGAATATTACGAATGGACGAATAGAAAATATTTACTCTCATCTCGTTTTTTGAAGCTTTTTCTCGGTCGAGGAACAAGTCGAAGATTTGGTCATAAAAAAATGTCGTTTTTAAGGAATCGGTGCGTTGTAAGGAATCACGATGGAATTTTAATTCTAATTATAAACCAGTTTAAAGGCTATTTTATTACATAAGATGGGATTGAGAGTACCTTCTCGAGTTTAATAGCCTGTTTATTATGATAGGGTAGTAGAGCCGCTAGACTGCAGATAGGCTACGGTAATCGCATACCATTAGGTGAGCCGTAGATACGCTTATTTGCCACCAACATGGTTTAAAAAAAATACACGTGTATAATCAAGCTTATTTTATATAATAATAATAACATCGCAGCACACGAAGCTGTTCTACTGTTAATAAAACATTTATTGCATGTGATCGTTGCTGACAATTTCTAATTCCCAAACGTAAACAACATTTTGTTCGGCTGGATATTAAAACTTATCCAAAGGTCTACCTACTTTCATTTTTCCATACCGACATTTTTAGTCTATTCGAAGTCATGAATGTCACTAAACAAGTAGAAAGAACAGCTTTGTATTTTACAATAAATATAAAGATAGAAACAGTGCAAAACATTTTAGACCCTGACCAGATTTGAACTGGTACCCTATGCCATGCCGGGGCGATACGCTCTTACTAATTAAGCTACAGATTCTGGTGAGGGTCTTTAAATTTTATCACTGATGTTGTGTTTAGATCTTTGTGCAAACAGTAGTTTGCATTCAACCGGTTTATTATACCGTCAACGGCTCTAGTAAGAAGCTATGAAACTGACTTCCTCCCAATCCTTCGTTGTTTCTATCTTGGTATTTGTAATATATAAGAAATAGTGATTAACTTCACTTTAAAATTGCGAATATTTTTTGCGAAGATTTTGCATAACAGTCAATGGTTTAGCTATAAAAACAACTTCTGTTCTGTCTAAACAACCGTCGCAACATCATGATCATATTATCTAGATCGATCACTTTACGTTAGAGGCAAACCAAACTTCTTCATTCCGACCGGTTTCAATCTTCACCATCGGTCTACCCGTCACTTAAATTGTCATAATGAATATCGATTACGAGTGATGACTGTTGGTTTCCAGGCATGGTGTTCATAGCGGGCTTCATCGTGATCCTGTCGGCGCTGATGTTCTTCTTCCCGAAGCAGATCCGTCAGGAGCCTGTTCCAGTCACCAGGAAGAGCAAAGATAAGAGTCAGCCGTTCTTCAAAGGTTGGTGCTACAATAATCTTTAGCTAAGTCAGTTCTTATAATACTTTTTTCTACTCCAGTACTTTTTTATGCTATTTATATAGTTACTAACTCTAATATAAAGACATAAATTATGAAAGTCTGTAAAAGTCTATACTCTATTGCCCAAAAAAACACTGCTAAACGATGTTATAATGTCGCCAAAAAAGCATCACTTAGTACCACAGATTACAAGATAAACAGCTGCATTCACACAATTTGCAATAAAAAAAAAGCTTATTGTACTAAAAGGCATTGCTGCCATCTTAAAAAAAAGTTTTATCTTCAGTGCATGGATGTTTAGCATAGTGAACGTATACCTTTATGTAATTATTTTGGGTACATGTAATTATTTTCTTTGTTGTTTATTTGCATTTTATTTATGAAATGTCGAGTCGTAGAAAAAGTATTGTATGCAACGTTGTATAAGTAGGTCAAAAAAAGCTCGTGGCATCTTTCTTACGATGTTAGCTACGCTCACATCGTAACCCATGCCACTCGCCTTTTTTGCCCCCTCTTATACAACGGTTGCATAAAATACTATATAGAGACACCTTACATACATAGCTGACCTTCCAGTACTAAAAAAGTACTCAAGAGTTGTTTATCTCTTAGTCGTATATTGTACAATTCTAATATCAACGCATTTTTGACGCTTTGCACACCAATGCCCTTTCCTCTAAATGTTGTTATTAACACACCTCGTTTGAACTGAACACAGTGTTCCTTTGCTTCCAAACCGTAACCATCATATATCATCAAAATGTGCATGCACTTCTGAATATACTTAGACATCTCGGAAAAAAAAGATCCCATAGCACCCGTATCCAACATTAACCACACCGTCATTGACTTGCAGACTTCTTCGCCACGATCAAGCGGCAGCTGACCAACGATATCCTCATGTGGCGGACGGCGAGCTCCGTGCTGCATCTGATGCCGATCTCTGGAGTCTACAGTTTCCTGCCCAAGTACTTGGAGAAACAGTTCAGGCTGCCCACGCACGATGCCAATCTAGTCTCGGGTGAGGTACTATGACGAAAGGTGCTATAGCGAGATATTGACTGATACTTCGTTGCCTAGTGTAGTGGTAACCTAATGAGGAGTACGGTCAGTTCACTTTTGTATCTAATGCCCATCTATGGCGTCTTGCCTAAGTATCTGGAGAAGCAGTTCCGGGCGCTCACGCACGAAGCCAATCTAGTCTTGGGTGAGGTACTATGAGAGATGATAGCGTCTGAATGGTGTTCCTGCTTATTTATGAGGGAGTGGACCAAAGACAACTTAAGACTGTTTGTATTATTGAACACAGTTCCAGTTTTCATCGAGTGGAAGGTAGGTCAAGGAATAAATAAATATGAGACAACCTCACACAAATCGACCTTGTCCCAAACGAAGCTTAAGAAAGCTGGTGTTCCATAACACCAGCACCCACCCATGTACTATACGACGATATACGTACTTATATACATATATACTTAAATACATATAACATTCCATGACCCAGGCACAAATACTCGAGTTCATTACACAAGTATTTGCCAGGTAAGAAATATAGCTCAGAAGTAACTTGCTACTTGATGTTATTGAGAATCAGCGCTCTGAAATTTTTAGAATGTTACATGGAAATAAAATAGCGCTATTAAAAGTGACACGCATATAATAAAATAGCTGACAATTTGCTCTAGGTTTTTATATTATATGACATAGAATTGAGTTCATGAATAACAGCGAACTGTTAAGTTAAATTATACCATAATGTGCTCATAAAATGCCCTGCCGGCTGAAAGGCTGACCTCGCATAACTATTTATGTGGAAGAGATGTTATGAATGTAATGTTACTCATCAAATTAGATTTTTTACGCCTGTTTTATTTTGCGTCATGGGCAAGGGGGTTTCACTCCGCACCAAGTGTCAAAAATTATACCTGTTAATTTCGGGTCACAATTGTGCCCCGGCCCGCCCATCGCTCCACCTTTATTCGGCTAGGGTCGGCACGTTTGAAGCGAAGACAATGCATAGATTATATTTTTATTATTTATATTTTATTTATATTTTTAACCGACTTTAAAAGGAAGATATTCAGTGTTCGCTACATTGAATCGTTTTGTAAGATCGCCGATTATCTCCGTAAAGTGTTAATCAATTTTCATCTATTTTTATTAGAAAGAGAATACGGTTACTACTACGATTTTCCCATTGACATTAAGTCTAATGATAATGGGGCACTTGCCTACTAGATCTCGGGACTGGTTCAACGTAGACAAGAGTGGTTTTCGTTTTTCTGCTCACTTTACTGAACATTTACAGCCAGTATCATAAAATTAACCTGATGATGGACCCTGGAAATATGGACTGGATCTCAAGATTGGTTCAACGCGGACATGTGCGGTTTTCACATTTCAATTCACCACAATGAACATTTAGGCCCAGTATCATAAAATTGACCTGATGATGGATCATGGAAGTGCCTACCGGATCTCAGGACTGGTTCAACGTAGACAAAATGTGTTTTACGTTCTACTTCATGGTTTGAAAACAAAAACCAAACATGTTTACTTTAAACCAATCCAAAAATTCAGTAGAGCCCATCATTATAAAGATCGTAGTGTTAGATCAGAGAAGTGTTTTCCCTTTTGCTTAAGTATTCAACCCTAGGAGTATGACACGCCCCACAGAAGCTACAGCCAACAGCGTCGTACGTCATTAAAAATGGCCAATCAGATATGAGTAGGCTAATTCATTTGCAAAAGCGGCAAATAGGTAACAAAAGAGTGCGGCTTCTGTAGTGTCTTTATTCTGTGTCATGGGTGATTCACATTTATAACTGCAGTATAAGTCTTTTATTTTTCTAAATTAAAAAACATTTTTCTAAATATCAAAACAATACTTTATTGAATGGATTTTCTATGCTGTGACTCAAATCAACATTATTTGCTAGTTTTGAATGATAACAAATATAGAAGTAAAGCTGATCAATCGTGTTAATGGATAAACTTATTGATTCTATTCGACGTTTGTTCCAGGTCTGGGTGGTATTCTAGTGATGGGGCTGGGCATCATCACGTCGGGCGTGGTGATCCTCAAGCTGGTGCCGACGGCGCGGCAGGTGGCCGCCTGGACCGCCGCCACCGCCGCCGTCTACAGCGCCGGTGAGCACTGTGATACGCGGCATAGCGTCACCTGTCACTCTCTCATTGTACTGTACAGATAGAGACAGCTTCCGGTTATATTTTGTTGCATTTATACACAAACTATAATGAATAGAGTAGCTTCTTGATATAACACACGATATTTTTCTTGTTTCACATAGTCGTGACTTAAGATGGCCGCATGCGTTTAAGTTGTGTTGTTCGTTATTTATTCATTTTTGTTGTTCAATGTGTAGTATTGATAGCGTATTGTGCAGTGATCTAACGTATGAGTGAATAGCTAATGAAGAATTCAACTTGAAGCGTTCATAGCCCTTCCTGGGTCAAGGCCCGATAGTCCGCGTGGGTTTTTGTAAATCGCTATCACTTTACAAAAAGCAAAACCTCACCGAACAACGGCATGCTCTACGAGCAAACTCGAAATTGGCGAAATCATCATTAACTTTGATGGAAGCCTTATTTTAAAATTAGATTAGATAGAGATAGATTAATATCTCGCGCGTGAATGAGTCGCGTATCACAATACGCTAGTTGACTCATGTCAAATTGTAATAAACTAATGTTTATTCCGCATAGTATTTAGCAAAGGAAACCTAAATATATATTTTTCAATTCATAAAAGTGAAAGATGGCTGAAAAAATTGAATTTCAAAATATGGTTTTTAATCTGTATTTTGAAATGCTTAAAACGCTGTCCGCCATTTTCGCTTATGATAGTGACGACGCGTTTGGCTCGGTTGGTAGACACCTGCCTACTGAGTCGGCGGTCGCGGGTTCGAATCCCGGCCGGGGCAAATATTTGTGCAAAATATTTGTTCTCGGGTCATGGATGTTATCTATATATGTATTTATATATTATGTATATCGTCGTCTAGTACCCATAGTACAAGCTTTGCTTAGTTTGGGACTAGGTCGATTTGTGTATGATTGTCCCTTAATATTTATTTATTTATTTATCGGTCATGTAAACAAAACTGAAAGTCTACTTTGACGACTTCGAATAGTGCCGTCCCTCTCGATCTCCCGTCAAAGTATATTGGAGTGAGCGGAATGGCACTATAAGACGGTCGAATTTCGAATATTTACTTGTAATTCTACGTCACGCCACAGATTAGCGAAAGGGAAAAATGGCGGACGGCGTTTTTGGCTGTTTATGAAATTTTTAATTTTCAATTGATAAAATTTAGCTTTCTAACTTTCAGAATAATACAAGACATTCTTTCAGAGCTAGTAAAATCATTAATTACCATTTCCAATATATTTCAAAACTGGGTCAACTAGCCTATTGTGGTAGAGCAGGCACGCCTTCGCGCGACCACAGGAGTGAGCGAGACAGCGCTCGGACCGCGCCGCTCGCATATATGGCTCCCTCTCGCCGCTTCGCCGGTCGCGCGGAGTCGTGGCCGCGTCAGACGGTGCGTGACGTGAATCGAGCATGCGACTTTCATTTCATTTACTTCAATCATCAAAGAATCATACGTACATATAATATACATATTATGTAATACAATAAAATGCGGTACGGTACTGTTCGGCACGTTACGGAACGGTATGGTACGTAACGGTACGGTATGGTACGTTACGGTACAGTACAGTAGAGTGCAGTACAATAATATACAATACGATACAAATCGTCTTTATTGCTCACCTCAAATACACAGGGATACAAAACATGGGAAATATACAATAAAATAATAAACAGAAGCAAACAACAGGCGGTCTACTTTACACCTAACCATACCTAACTTACCTTACAATCTAACTTGTATATTTATACAATAACCAAAATACACACATATTTATTCGGCGACGTGTGACGTTTCTTGGTGTCAACTAACCGGCTTCGAAAACGCCAGAAAACGACGTCGTTCGGGCAGAGCTCCATGATAGAATCACTCCATCGCTAATTGGAGCGAAGCTCCCATGGATCGACTCGAATGGACTTCGTAACAATGCGCAGCTCTTAGCGAGTTCTCAACGGATTTTAGAAATTTTTGTTTTAAAATGCACAATAGTTATTTGTGCAACAAGAGAGCAAAGTTGTTTTTTGTTACGAGTGCTGATTTTGAGTCCCGAGCAAGCGAAGGATTCTATGTTAGAATCCTGAGTGTAGCGAGGGACTATATATATATTTTTTGGTGATAAATAAAAAAAAAAACTCAACAGCACGAGATGCAAAAAACTTTGCTCTCGTGTAGCACACACAACTTTTCACCTCATCAGCGAAAACATATTCGAAATTTTGAGATTTTTCTTCCAACGTATGTTTATAGTCTTTGTTGCTGATTTCAATAATATTATTAATCAGAAAATAGATAATCGCTGCTTAAAAAGGAATAACAATATAATTTAATTGAAATTATAATCAACCTACCAACACGGTTATTTTCATTATTTGATCAAATTGGAAGATTTAGCAGATACATGAACATGACGTGTTTATTTATAAATAAATATTATATTACGAGTTTTTTTTTTCATAAATTGATTAATATTTTTACTCGTAAAACACCAAACAAAATAAATGAAAAAGAAAATAACAATTACAATATGAACTCGATATTTTTTAAGGTATGTTTCGAATATGCATCTTTGATAAATGGTGAAATTATAAACCATTATTATATTTACAATAAGTAATAAGTTGAAAAATCTTATTTTATTTGAGCAATGATCTATTGTTTTATATAAAAGGCACAATAATTTTAATATTTGGTCGTTAAATAAAAATATAATAAACAAAAAAAAAATACGTTGCAATAAAAACTTTTTCGGGTGTTTTTAATGAATTTTTTGGTATAACGAGTATCCGAACTGTTCTCAATTGAGGTCAGATTCGAAAATCGAATTTCAAATTGATAAGTTTCTATCCCTCTCTTTTATATACATATGAAAGAAACAGAGTGCATCGAGATTCAAATGAATTGAATTTTATAATTAACCTTTGGCTGAAGAATGACAATTCGTGGTCAGATATTGAAAAAATTAAAAAGCTACTTTCTACTCACGCTCGAAACAAAATCGCATTTTGTTCACTGTTATCTGACAGCAAAATCGCCATGTTTGAGCTGGTGAGGTGAAAATTAAATTTCGCTAGGTCGTGACGAAGAGAAAATTTCGAAAAAAAAAAAACCGCTCCATTCTATGGTGCAAGCTTAGCCGGTGGCTGACTCTGCTTCGACCTAGTAATAACATTATATACTTAATATAAAACTATGCAAATTCTCGCACTGCCTCAATGGGGCTTTTTACCTAAAGGTGTCGCTACAGCACAGCGTTGCTACCCGAAGGCTATACAAGTACTAAGTATACGTTTATTCCAGGCATGGTGGTGCTAATGTTCGTGAGCTGCCCGGAGGAGAGTTTCCGCGCGCTGGGCGGCGCGGGGGCGAGCAGCAACCTCAGCTGCAGCGCCGCGTGTCCGTGCGACGGCCTGCCCTACAGCCCCGTGTGCGGGCTGGTGAGTAACATGCCAGTCTGTTTATATTCCAGGCATGGTGGTGCTAATGTTCGTGAGCTGCCCGGAGGAGAGTTTCCGCGCGCTGGGCGGCGCGGGGGCGAGCAGCAACCTCAGCTGCAGCGCCGCGTGTCCGTGCGACGGCCTGCCCTACAGCCCCGTGTGCGGGCTGGTGAGTAACATGCCAGTCTGTTTATATTCCAGGCATGGTGGTGCTAATGTTCGTGAGCTGCCCGGAGGAGAGTTTCCGCGCGCTGGGCGGCGCGGGGGCGAGCAGCAACCTCAGCTGCAGCGCCGCGTGTCCGTGCGACGGCCTGCCCTACAGCCCCGTGTGCGGGCTGGTGAGTAACATGCCAGTCTGTTTATATTCCAGGCATGGTGGTGCTAATGTTCGTGAGCTGCCCGGAGGAGAGTTTCCGCGCGCTGGGCGGCGCGGGGGCGAGCAGCAACCTCAGCTGCAGCGCCGCGTGTCCGTGCGACGGCCTGCCCTACAGCCCCGTGTGCGGGCTGGTGAGTAACATGCCAGTCTGTTTATATTCCAGGCATGGTGGTGCTAATGTTCGTGAGCTGCCCGGAGGAGAGTTTCCGCGCGCTGGGCGGCGCGGGGGCGAGCAGCAACCTCAGCTGCAGCGCCGCGTGTCCGTGCGACGGCCTGCCCTACAGCCCCGTGTGCGGGCTGGTGAGTAACATGCCAGTCTGTTTATATTCCAGGCATGGTGGTGCTAATGTTCGTGAGCTGCCCGGAGGAGAGTTTCCGCGCGCTGGGCGGCGCGGGGGCGAGCAGCAACCTCAGCTGCAGCGCCGCGTGTCCGTGCGACGGCCTGCCCTACAGCCCCGTGTGCGGGCTGGTGAGTAACATGCCAGTCTGTTTATATTCCAGGCATGGTGGTGCTAATGTTCGTGAGCTGCCCGGAGGAGAGTTTCCGCGCGCTGGGCGGCGCGGGGGCGAGCAGCAACCTCAGCTGCAGCGCCGCGTGTCCGTGCGACGGCCTGCCCTACAGCCCCGTGTGCGGGCTGGTGAGTAACATGCCAGTCTGTTTATATTCCAGGCATGGTGGTGCTAATGTTCGTGAGCTGCCCGGAGGAGAGTTTCCGCGCGCTGGGCGGCGCGGGGGCGAGCAGCAACCTCAGCTGCAGCGCCGCGTGTCCGTGCGACGGCCTGCCCTACAGCCCCGTGTGCGGGCTGGTGAGTAACATGCCAGTCTGTTTATATTCCAGGCATGGTGGTGCTAATGTTCGTGAGCTGCCCGGAGGAGAGTTTCCGCGCGCTGGGCGGCGCGGGGGCGAGCAGCAACCTCAGCTGCAGCGCCGCGTGTCCGTGCGACGGCCTGCCCTACAGCCCCGTGTGCGGGCTGGTGAGTAACATACCAGACTCTTCATTTTTAGGGTTCCGTACCCAAAGGGTAAAAACGGGACCCTATTACTGAGACTTCGCTGTCAGTCCGTCGGTCACCAGGCTGTATCTCAAGAACGGTGATAGCTAGACAGTTGAAATATTCACAGATGATGTATTTCTATTGCCGCTATAACAACAAATACTAAAAATAAAATAAAATAAATATTTAAGGGGGGCTCCCATACAACAAACGGGATTGGTTGCGTTAACTTTGCACCTCATTTGTATAGAGCGCTATACATACCAGGTGCAAACTTAACTTAACCACTTAAGGATGAAGTGTTTGTACGGAACCCTCGGTGCGCGAGTCCGACTCGCACTTGACCGGTTTTTATTCGATGCAGAGGAAGATAATGGTGCCAATCTCGTCAGAAAATGCAGCCTCACCTCGGGGCTGCATTTTCCGGGGGCGTATACATTTGAAGACAAAAGACTACAGATTGTTTGTCTTCAAATGCACTATGCGTAACTATCAAAGACATTGAACAACTTAGTAAAGGCAAATTTGTTTTCCGACCTCGCGCGTAAGGGACCCGGTACCGCCTACATTTTATGTCCGCCCGCCTCCTAATAGGGCTCAAACTGTAGCTTAATTCAATGCCGAAATAAAAAAAATCCCGTTTCCTGGAATACGAGCTCAAAAAAAAGTTATCGGGAAATTCTCGAATATTATTGTATTTCTCGAAACATGAAATACATTTTAACAGAAAAAGTATGTATGAGGGCTTATCCCTTCTTATCCTCCACCTCCGTTCATCGTAATCCTCATTGCTGGGGGTCGTGCCATCCACCATGGGTCAGCTTCCTCTGGATGATGTTGCGCCCCCTTACACGGTCCTCGGCCACCTGGAGCGCGTCGTGGAAGTTGGAGTCAAGTGCAGTTCGGATTTGGTCGTACCAACACATCGGGCTGCGGCCCCGAGGCCTCTCCCCTGGATATTTCTAGTGGCCAATAGTTTTTCCAGATTGTCGTCTTCTGCTATAGTGTGTGAATAATGATGTGTATGTATTGCAGGACGCGTACACGTACACGTCGCCATGCCAGGCGGGCTGTCGCGGCAGCGTGCAGCTGGACAACAGCACGTGGCTGTACCACGGCTGCGCCTGCATCGACGCCAACGGCACCGGACTGAAGGCCCGCGCCGCGTGAGTATACAGTGTGCACGTGGCACACGCGCCATGCCAGGCGGGCTGTCGCGGCAGCGTGCAGCTGGACAACAGCACGTGGCTGTACCACGGCTGCGCCTGCATCGACGCCAACGGCACCGGACTGAAGGCCCGCGCCGCGTGAGTATACAGTGTGCACGTGGCACACGCGCCATGCCAGGCGGGCTGTCGCGGCAGCGTGCAGCTGGACAACAGCACGTGGCTGTACCACGGCTGCGCCTGCATCGACGCCAACGGCACCGGACTGAAGGCCCGCGCCGCGTGAGTATACAGTGTGCACGTGGCACACGCGCCATGCCAGGCGGGCTGTCGCGGCAGCGTGCAGCTGGACAACAGCACGTGGCTGTACCACGGCTGCGCCTGCATCGACGCCAACGGCACCGGACTGAAGGCCCGCGCCGCGTGAGTATACAGTGTGCACGTGGCACACGCGCCATGCCAGGCGGGCTGTCGCGGCAGCGTGCAGCTGGACAACAGCACGTGGCTGTACCACGGCTGCGCCTGCATCGACGCCAACGGCACCGGACTGAAGGCCCGCGCCGCGTGAGTATACAGTGTGCACGTGGCACACGCGCCATGCCAGGCGGGCTGTCGCGGCAGCGTGCAGCTGGACAACAGCACGTGGCTGTACCACGGCTGCGCCTGCATCGACGCCAACGGCACCGGACTGAAGGCCCGCGCCGCGTGAGTATACAGTGTGCACGTGGCACACGCGCCATGCCAGGCGGGCTGTCGCGGCAGCGTGCAGCTGGACAACAGCACGTGGCTGTACCACGGCTGCGCCTGCATCGACGCCAACGGCACCGGACTGAAGGCCCGCGCCGCGTGAGTATACAGTGTGCACGTGGCACACGCGCCATGCCAGGCGGGCTGTCGCGGCAGCGTGCAGCTGGACAACAGCACGTGGCTGTACCACGGCTGCGCCTGCATCGACGCCAACGGCACCGGACTGAAGGCCCGCGCCGCGTGAGTATACAGTGTGCACGTGGCACACGCGCCATGCCAGGCGGGCTGTCGCGGCAGCGTGCAGCTGGACAACAGCACGTGGCTGTACCACGGCTGCGCCTGCATCGACGCCAACGGCACCGGACTGAAGGCCCGCGCCGCGTGAGTATACAGTGTGCACGTGGCACACGCGCCATGCCAGGCGGGCTGTCGCGGCAGCGTGCAGCTGGACAACAGCACGTGGCTGTACCACGGCTGCGCCTGCATCGACGCCAACGGCACCGGACTGAAGGCCCGCGCCGCGTGAGTATACAGTGTGCACGTGGCACACGCGCCATGCCAGGCGGGCTGTCGCGGCAGCGTGCAGCTGGACAACAGCACGTGGCTGTACCACGGCTGCGCCTGCATCGACGCCAACGGCACCGGACTGAAGGCCCGCGCCGCGTGAGTATACAGTGTGCACGTGGCACACGCGCCGTGCCAGGCGGGCTGTCGCGGCAGCGTGCAGCTGGACAACAGCACGTGGCTGTACCACGGCTGCGCCTGCATCGACGCCAACGGCACCGGACTGAAGGCCCGCGCCGCGTGAGTATACAGTGTGCACGTGGCACACGCGCCGTGCCAGGCGGGCTGTCGCGGCAGCGTGCAGCTGGACAACAGCACGTGGCTGTACCACGGCTGCGCCTGCATCGACGCCAACGGCACCGGACTGAAGGCCCGCGCCGCGTGAGTATACAGTGTGCACGTGGCACACGCGCCGTGCCAGGCGGGCTGTCGCGGCAGCGTGCAGCTGGACAACAGCACGTGGCTGTACCACGGCTGCGCCTGCATCGACGCCAACGGCACCGGACTGAAGGCCCGCGCCGCGTGAGTATACAGTGTGCACGTGGCACACGCGCCGTGCCAGGCGGGCTGTCGCGGCAGCGTGCAGCTGGACAACAGCACGTGGCTGTACCACGGCTGCGCCTGCATCGACGCCAACGGCACCGGACTGAAGGCCCGCGCCGCGTGAGTATACAGTGTGCACGTGGCACACGCGCCGTGCCAGGCGGGCTGTCGCGGCAGCGTGCAGCTGGACAACAGCACGTGGCTGTACCACGGCTGCGCCTGCATCGACGCCAACGGCACCGGACTGAAGGCCCGCGCCGCGTGAGTATACAGTGTGCACGTGGCACACGCGCCGTGCCAGGCGGGCTGTCGCGGCAGCGTGCAGCTGGACAACAGCACGTGGCTGTACCACGGCTGCGCCTGCATCGACGCCAACGGCACCGGACTGAAGGCCCGCGCCGCGTGAGTATACAGGGTGCACATGGCACACGCGCCGTGCCAGGCGGGCTGTCGCGGCAGCGTGCAGCTGGACAACAGCACGTGGCTGTACCACGGCTGCGCCTGCATCGACGCCAACGGCACCGGACTGAAGGCCCGCGCCGCGTGAGTATACAGTGTGCACGTGGCACACGCGCCGTGCCAGGCGGGCTGTCGCGGCAGCGTGCAGCTGGACAACAGCACGTGGCTGTACCACGGCTGCGCCTGCATCGACGCCAACGGCACCGGACTGAAGGCCCGCGCCGCGTGAGTATACAGTGTGCACGTGGCACACGCGCCGTGCCAGGCGGGCTGTCGCGGCAGCGTGCAGCTGGACAACAGCACGTGGCTGTACCACGGCTGCGCCTGCATCGACGCCAACGGCACCGGACTGAAGGCCCGCGCCGCGTGAGTATACAGTGTGCACGTGGCACACGCGCCGTGCCAGGCGGGCTGTCGCGGCAGCGTGCAGCTGGACAACAGCACAATATTTAACATACGTCACTGACGATTGCAGACGGTTAGTAACAACCGATCGCTCCTGTTCCAGATTGGAGCGCTACTCGCTGCTGAACGCCTCGTCCCGCGAGCCGGGGGGGGCGCCGGCGCCGGCGCGGGGCTACGCGGTGTCGGGCGAGTGCGGCGGGCCGTGCGCGCAGATCTACGCGTTCATCGCCATCTTCGCCGCGCTCATGTTCGTGCACGCCAGCGGGGAGGTGGGCGCCGTGCTGCTCATCATACGGTGCACAGACAAACACGGTCAGTTTTTTTTTTTTTATTTTTTTTATTTTATTTTTTTTTTTTTTATTTATGTCAGAACTGCGGGCGACCTTTCCGTTCTCGCATCGGACTACACAGTCACCAAAGAAGTTGTCTCCATAGTATTGCATAAAATACGAAAACTCGAAACCGTCTCTGATTGTTTTTTTTATTTAATGTTTAACTATACATATACAAGGATACTAACAAAATGTGGTATTTGTACAACAGAACGAAGCTCACAACTTAGTACACACACTCGGTCGTTTTTTATTTTCGAATGTTGTACACAGATAAAGCGATGGCGATGGGCGTGATCCAGTTCGCAATAGGAGTGTTCGGCAACGTGCCGTGCCCCATACTGTTCGGGGCCGCCATCGACGCCGCGTGCCGCGCGCGCGACGTGCTGTGCGGCGCGCTCGGCGCATGCGCCTCCTACGACAACGATAGCTTGCGGCATCTGTTCCTAGGTGAGTACACGTGCCGTGCGTCATACTGTTCGGGGCCGCCATCGACGGTGAGTGGTGAGTTAGGTGAGTAAACTTAACATTATGTCGTCCTTCGTGTGCTGTTCTCACCTGTTAAGATACCGCGAGCCGCACGCGCATATAGCCTATACTTTATGTTAAGCATCGAACTTGGCGTCTATTCCGAAATTTGTGATACAATCCAGCAGTTTCAATTTATTCGATGATATAAATATCGTGCTTACAAGGGTGTTAAGCGATGAAACGTCCATAAGTAATGATTGCCCTGTTAGGGCGTAACAACATGGCGTAGGTACTCGAAATATTGCTTTCGAATTTTTTTTATTAATCTTATTTGAAGCAGTCGTCAGTGCACATGTCGCAGACACCATACGATTTTTTTTTGTTACCACGTTCGTTTTAATTAATTAGGTCAAAAAGGTACTGGGATCGTAAAATGTGTATAAGTGCGCTACTAATAACTACTGTGTTTCCAGGGTTGTCATCAGGGCTGATGTTCCTGGCGTTCATAATGGACATGCTGGTGTGGAGCAAGGCGGGCCGCATCGACATGAACCCCGGCGACGCGCCGCGCGACGCCGCGCCGCTCGCGGTACAACCCCCGCCCGAGTCGCAGCTCTGACAGCTTTACGAGTCACACTTCTAACGTGACAACCCTACAGCAGCTAACTGACACTGGTGATGCGTGACAACCCTAGAACTCGAAGCGTTGCGGGTTAGTCGCCGGCCCTATATGTCGACGTTCGAAAACCGTGTGACAACCCTAGATCGGATCCAAGCGTTATCACGACAGCGTAGCTTCGAAAACTGTAAGTCACGTTTTGTATTGTGCGGGGCAACCTTAGGGCAGTGTCGTATTGCTACGGCAGTACCACGGCTCTGATTTGAGTCAAACTTCTATGCTGCTTGTCACACCTAAAAATCTAATGTCCCCATGAGACATTCATTGTGTGACAACCCTAGAACAATTCGCAGCGTTGCCCTGGCAACCGTAACCGAGTCGACTAAGTACGAAGCGTTATGACGAAGTGCGATACAATTAGTGTTTTGACATGCATGTTAATATATGTTAGTTCCGTTGTCTTTTAATGTTTATTGGTAATTAATTTACCGATGGTATATTAACTACGAAATTATGCTTAAGATTCGGTCACTTATTTTAAAAATTATGAAAAGGACCTAATGAAAATGCGTTCGAATGATGGGCGTCGTAACAAATAATGTGCAACAATATTTTTATATTTTAACTGGCATCATTTGAAACCAGTTTAGCGATTATGAAATTAGATCAAATTTAAATGAACTACGTTTGCATTTTCTGTTATATTTATGCATTTTATACACTAGTTACATTATATGAAATAAGTATTTCTGCTCAATTTTATATGAGAATTAGTTTGATCAATCGAGCATAATAGTTATCAATTGTAAATATATAAATAAATGAAATAAACTGGGATCAAATATAAGCTTAAACCAATACTTGTATATAATAATATACGAATGCATAATGCGTCATTTTTGTGGTACACCTTACGTTTTTGAATGACAGATCTCTTCGGGTGTTTTGTGATAGTTCGGCTACAACACTGTCGAAGGATCACTAAAGCTCTGGTATCCTCCAGCGGCGGCTATAGGTGGGAGCGGGAGCACTGAGTGCGGTGTCTCGCTCTCTCCAATGGCTGCCGCTCGCTGCTGACACCAAAGCTATTCTCGGAAACCAGAGCTTATACAGCTATTACTTACTAACATTAGTCACTGACGAGAGGGATGCAGCAATACGAAGGAGTGAGATGCAGTTATCTCTATACGTGTCTCACATATTGCTGTATCCCTCACGTCAGTGGCTAATTTAGGAGAGTGTAATAGCCGCATTAGCGCTACATATTATGTGTAAACGACAAATTTATTACAGTGCCAATAACTGCGTTGGTTTGAATCCTACCTTTTTTAAATATTTTCACAACCTTTGACAACGGTATCTGTAAAGGTATACTTAGTAGTAGTCTAGTTTAGTCTTTGTTTTTAATTGACCTCCTGTGCCTAAGGCAGTTTATTTCTTGGGAATTCTCTTATTTAGTGAAAATTATTTAAACCCTTAATAAAAATTTTACGTTTTAGCTTTTAACCTATTAAAGGGACAATTTGAGATTAAATACTGCTTCCCAAATTATACCTATTTAGAACCCGTTTCGTCTCTTGAGAAATATTTAGTCGTTTGTCGATATAACATTTATTGGCACGGATAAATTTGTCGCGCCACATAATGCTACATCACCTTATAATAAACGCTGTAATAGCTATCACATATATATGGGACTGAGATTGTTATAAAGCTGGGCTCACACTATGGTCAAATATAAAAAAAATGCCTGTGAATGGATTCATGAAAATATTGAATAAATTGACGACATAGTATGAACGCAGCTATATTTTAATCGATTATTGCGAATTACATGGCTAGTGATTAGACGTTATATTAGTTAAGTGCAAGTTTTTTTTTACAAATTACTTTTAAATTGTAAATATCATCAAATAAACAATATAATCACATAATAATAATTAGCTTAATTATACGTTCTGTGTTTAGTTTAGTCTGTTGTCTATTATATTTTAAATCTACTTTATTACTTAATTCTACTTCTTATTGTATTATAATGAACCTTTTACAACGGTTTGAGGAACTATGGTGCCGCACGTATTCGTTTACAAATTAATTTTAGGCTGTTTTAAATGGTAATTGACTATCGAAATTTCTCATATTCCAAGCTGAGATTCGATTCTTTGTCGGAAACAAGGTGTATTATCCCGAAATAATAAGCATGGGAGAGTGAATTATTGCACAGGACCGGGATTGTTGGAAGAAATGGGGGAGGCCTTTGGGATGACATACTCCTTATATCATATAAAAATGATAAAATAAAATGAAATGGAATAAAAAATAAAACAATTTTATAAGTTTGTAAGCATTGATTGTGCGTTGTGTTGTTTTGGCGATCAAGTTCTAGTAAAAACAAATTGTTAGGGAAAGCAAGGACTGAAGATTATACGCGTAACATACCAGTGAACATAAATATACAAATAGTATAATAGGAAGACGGCTTGGTCGCCTACATCAATTGTACCATAGTTTCTTAGCGAAATAATTATAATATTTCTTTTTAAAAAGGCTGGGTCGTGTGTAACTTTTTAATATATTAGAATAGCTGATCGACTTAGAGTTAGACTTAATGAGAACTAGAACTCTCTTGCCCGGGACTTTCTATTGGCAATATCGGGATTCCGGAATTTTAATATTTATATAAAATATCCCGGGGTTGAAAGCTCTAGTGTGAACTCGCCGTAACTATGACGTCAGGAAGTTTTAGATCTGTGATCGTTTAAATCATAATAAACTACTTATTTTCGTGTATACATATTATTGCTCGGGTTTTCTTTGCATGTGCAATACGTTTTTATAGGCATTTTAATGTTAGGCTAAGGAATATGTCGGACCGTAATGAGAAGTGTAAACAAATGTAAAAGAAAAGTCGATAAAGCAACGCGCAATTTTACATTGTTGTTTTTATTAAGGGTTTTTACTAAAAAAACACTAGCAAAAAAATCAAGAGAAACCATCTTTTATGTGAGTAAATTTCCTCCACTAAACATGGAGATGATATTATTACTTTTTAACTATTGGCTCTCGAAATGGTCTCTTTAAATGAATTCACTGAATTTCTTTAGCAATTAATGTTTCCTGAATGTCACCTGTGCATTATGTTGGTGCAATTTCGCTTTATAAAATTATATTTATAAAATTATAGTTCAATTTGTAAAAAAACTTAGATATTTATATTAACTTTATTTACTTATCAGCTTGTATTTTCTGTAATTTAATATATGTAATTTAATGTTTTTGCACTTGATTATAATATTTTAGCTGCCATACTTAGGTATATTAGAACGGACTATATTCAATTTTTCAGGCCAGTTGCAATGACATAGATAAAAGTTAAAACAAATATACTTCGCAGTTTTGTTTGTTACCCCTTTTCTAAACTAAATAAGAACCACTCAATGAACAAGAAGAAAAATAACGGACTGTACGAGGGGAGGTCCAAAAGTCCGCGGAATGAAGTAGAAGGAGGTAAAATTGTACAAAACCTCTTTGCTTATCTGGTATGAGAACTCTTTAGAAAAAAAATATATAAATGTCAATTCAAAATCGTCATTTGTTTTAAAGATATCACCCTTCAAACAAATTATTTCGGAATAAACGTGCGACTATGGAGCAAATTGAATATCGTGTCGTGATAAAATTTCTATCGAAGCAAGGAAAACCTCCGCAACTTATAATTAATGAAATGAAAACCGTCTACGGGGACCGGTGCCCTGCTAAAACCATGATTTACAAGTGGCATGGCCTCTTTAAACATGGCAGGGAGTCAATTGAAGACGACCCTCGTCCAGGACGGCCGATTGAGGTCACATCGTCGGATATCGTTCAAAAAGTTGAAAAACTCGTACTAGAAGATGCTCGACTTAAAAAGAAACAATTAGCTGCATTAGTTGGTGTATCAGATGCAACAATTTTGAGGATCCTACATGACCATCTTGGCATGACGAAAGTGAGTGCTAGGTGGGTACCAAGAATGCTCAAACCGCAGCAGATGCAACAACGAGTTGAAGCATCGAAGCAATTTTTGAATCTGTGCGGTGACAATCCTACACACATATTGGAACGAATTGTGACTGGAGATGAGACTTGGGTTCATCATTTTGAACCGGAGTCGAAACAAGAGTCTATGCAGTGGCATAAGAAGGGTGCACCAGCTCCGAAGAAGTTCAGGGTATCAGAATCAGCCGGAAAGGTGATGGCTACGATTTTTTGGGATTCGACAGGAATTCTTATGATCGACTACAAGGACAAGGGTGTTACCATTACTGGGACATATTATGCAATGCTATTAAATTATATTAGAAAGACTACGTGAAGCTATTAAAGAAAAAAGGCGGGGAAAACTGTCAAAGGGTGTGCTGCTGTTGCACGACAATGCACCGGTTCACAAGAGCCATATTGCGACTGCTGCTCTTAACAGATGCGGCTTCGAATCGCTGGTTCACCCACCCTACAGCCCGGATCTGGCCCCCAGTGATTATTATTTGTTCCCAAATTTAAAAAAAGAACTACGAGGAAAAAAGTTTTGTGACGATGAAGAAGTGAAGGAGGCTATTTCAGCTCATTTTGAAGGCAAAGATAAAAAATATTTTTTTGATGGCCTACATAAATTAATTAGTCGATCTGAAAAATGCGTTAAACTCGAGGGTAAATATATTGAAAAGGAAAATTACTTTTATTGTTTTATTTAATTTGCAAATACTTCATTCCGCGAATTTTTGAACCTCCCCTCGTATCTAACAATAAGTTTTTTTAACATAATGCGGCAATTACACTCCTAAATGAGTCACCGTCGAGAGGGATGCAGCAATACGTGACAAACGTATGGAGATAACTCCATCTCACTCTAAACGTGACAAACGTATGGAAATCACTCCATCTCACTCTTTCGTATTGCTGCATCCCTCTCGTCAGTGACTAATTTAGGAAAGTGTAATAGCTCCATAAGTCTTAACACTCATTTGATTCTTGGCCATTATCTTTTATACACCGTGTTTTTTTTATTTATTTTAACCCAGAAAGTGTCTCTAAATATTCTTATGGTATGGTATGTAGTTATTTGGTTGCTTATTTGTTGAGACAAATAAGAGCCTTTACTAATATATTAAACGGCGTGAACTATCATAGCTTTATTTAGACGATGTTAAGAAAACTTAAAAAAAAACACGGTGTAATGTGTAAATTATGTATGTATATGTTATAATATGAACCAATTCTTAGTAATACATTACACTACAATACATTCTTAGTAATACATACAATACTTGGTCCGTAGCATTACACCTTATTTCTTTAGGTATTTAACTAAAAGCATCATTCAGCCAATCAAAGTATTTTTTGATATAACATTAAGGGGCTCCCTACAGAAATCAGCCAATTTGATGATTTTTACATCGTATCTAGTTTGTGGATTATAGAGTTACAATGTCCTATTTAATATATATTGTAGTATGGTCTATGCTTAACACTTTGTAGTGACCCGAATTTTGATTTAACGACTGTGTATTTTATAAAAAAATATTCGGTGAAGGACCAAAAATACACTAATCTCGTTTCTACTTTTATCCCCGGTGTATATGTAGAAAATATCTTACATTTTATTGTTCTAAACCCTATTCCACAACATTTGTTGTGAAGCTTTTTCTATTTTTCTCAATACTTTTCGAGAAAAACGCAAAAAACCGTTTCCATAACTTTTTCCCCGAAAAAATCGTAAACTTTGACGGCCTGTTTCTCAAAGTCAGTGACATGTGAAAGGTACTTGATACGGTATTTTGATGTGGAAAAACTATGTTATTATGATTAGCTATTTATAATATGGGAAAATCTATCGCAACAGATCGAAGGTCATTGAGAGCGGGGAGCCCCTTAACAGTAGGTACGACATAAAAGAGTAGAAATTAAAAAGTGGCAATACTGTAGTGCCGTCCCCGTTTTCTTAGATTGATTAGAAAGGGACGACGCTACAGTATTACCGGACTGTACATCACTGGCCGAATGACCATGGTCTCGTGGTTTTCTTTATTGAATAAATAGGGTATAGTTACATAATATAGGTATACAATCATAAACTCAGTGTACACGAGTCAAGTTTTTGACTGTCATTTTTTACTGTCTCAGGCGTTACTCAAAATGTATCTCGAGTTACTAAGTCTGTTTATTAAGTTTAACAGTTTGGATCAGGGATCGTTACTGGTATTCATTAAAATTGAGATATATGTTTCTAATTTGGCGTTTCTTTTTCAAACAATATTAAATAGAATCTAGGTGTCGATATAGAACTTTGAAATTAGGTGTAACAATAAGCGAAAAACCGAAATTGAATACCGGTATTATGGTGCCGAATACCGGTATCTAATCCCTGGTTAAAACCTTTTAACGTACCGTATAGAAAAGGCATTTGAAGGCGAAATTTTGCATCGAAGTTTAAAAGTTTTGCACAGATTTATGTCGATTTAAACTGATACGATTTTCACACATTATTATAACTAAACGGGATATAATCGCGCCCAAAAAGCGTTTATTCAGTCCCTTCGAGACTATGAACGTAGTATCACGTTCGAAACGTCGAGGTAATTAAAAAAGTTGGGTATCTCGTTTGCTGTAAACGTCGCTAGAAGTCCGCGTGAAGGTTCCTCTAGTCTACGTTAGTTATAGTTGTTAATACCTCTGGACACACAATATGGCAGTGCTGACATAGAACCTAGGATATTATAATAATCTTTTTAGATTTTCTATACGCGAAATGTACTAGTTTTATAGTAAAATCTAGTGCAAATTTTTGAATGGCACTCGACACCTCTGAGTGTTACCTTTATCTACTTAGGTGTATAGATATGTTGTTGAAGCAAAACTTGTGTTAATATAGTGGTGAGATTAGTGAACTATATAAGCTCGTGAGGCCTCATGTAGCTCTCAATGCACTAAGTACCACTTATTAACTCTGACCCAGACAGACTATGCTATACGAAGGCATAAACGCTCAATGTACCTACATTACGATGTACAAGATTCTTTCGGTGCATTCTATTCGTCAAGACCTAGTTTAGATCTTCACAAAAGACAAGTCTTCTCCGCAGGTACATGTAAAGAAATTGTACATTGAAATGTACAGTGAAAGACTGACGCGTACCTTTTTTATTAAACCTTATTGTCATTGTGACAAGAGCGTAAATGGGACGTGTTTATACTACCTTGACTGTACATTGGGCTTTTAGGTCTCATAGTTTTATTTAGGCTTGCCTCACGAGGATAAAGGTGTTTGTCACCGCGAGCATTCCCCTGTCATGGGACAAAAATTAGATTTTCATATTAACTTTTTGTTACATTATAAACGAATGAGAGCATCCTAACAACCCTAACAGTTGTTAGGGTGCTCTCATTCGAGGTCGATGTCGATATTAAAGATGCAAGTTTTACATGAAAATAAAAAACAAACCACTATATTGACAGCAGTTTTGTTTCGGTGATCCGTCTATGATAAATGATAATGTATTGGCAATGCAACACCCCTTTTTTCATAGTAGGGTAGCGTAAAGAAAACTGTTCTATTATTGGTCCCTCTATTCACGAGGTATCAATGTTGCAAGTACAGTGTAGTAGTAAACGTTTGGTACATTATTGAGTGCCAATAAATTTTATAGTTTACCCTTCTGTGACAAAAAGGGTACCGCGTTTCCTAAAAAAAATTCTTCTTCGCTGTAAGGAAATAAGTAGAATTAAAATTGTACCAAAAACGCACACTTTGTGAGGAATTTTGTACGATGCCGTACCGAACCTACTTAGCGGGGAACTTTCAGGCGCTACAAATATGTAAGTGCTCAAAAAATACAACTGCATAAATCTATGATAATGATAAAACATAGGTAACACACATCACTGCCTCCGTATTTTTAGTTTTCGAAGAAATAATGGGCAGACCAATTGACTTGACTGCAGACCAAAGTTCCAAGATAAAAGTTTCAAATCAAATCCTGTCGTCACTGTCACTCCTACATTTTATTTCAGAACAGTAAGAGGGATAGTTTGATACTTTAACATCTTCGAACTCAGGGTGCGAAAAGCCAGTACCTGATGTAGTCTTACATCAGTAGCGTGGAAGTTCCCCCAAGTGTATATGATTAATTTCACAACGTCCGTCTTATCATGATCCGGTGAACTGTTTACGTAATATATTTAGGTATCTATAGATTTGTTACTGTGACCGCTGTCACATATTTTTTAATTATTTGTAAATAAAAAAAATATTGATGTAATCTGGTTGTTTTCCTATAGCTCACCCTGCTCACCCCTCTAGTTATTACAACAACCGTCTTATATACGTTACATCACCCTTGGCCGTAAGTGGGATTTTCTGCCCGCTACGCGAGGAGAAAATCATACTTCCTGGCCAAGGCAAGACCAAGACGTAAAACTTTAGACAAACCACGGGTGGTAATTCGTAAAGCCCAAGATCGCATATTTATGACCCTCACCTTCGGTTCGGTCCACAAACACCTAAGATCTGGGACATTCACGAATTCACCGCCCCGCCCTAGGTATGTAATATTCTATAACGTCACCCCAGGCCGTAACAGAGATGCCATGACTTCGCGCGACAGCGGTGCGCTGTGGTAACCTATCTCAAACCCTAAAAACCATTGACCGAATTTCATTTGTCCGAAAACTATTCGAATAAGTTTCGTTTGTCCGATGACAGGTTTCGTACATTTTTCTTTTTACCATTTAGTAGAAGTATCGTTTGTCCGAAAAACTTTTCCCGTCACATTCACTGGCCCTATGAGTTGTTACGTATTTTGTTTCGTAGCCCATTTTTCATCTACTCAATGATACTTTTGGCGCTGCATACCTACATTTAAATAAATTTTCAGTTTACCTTTTAACTTTTCCCGCCCCATCTACTTGCCCTCTGAATTGAGACGTCTTTTGTTTAATACCCTTTTTTTCATTTACTTACCCAATGATATTTTTGTTATTACCTACCTACATAAGAACTGCGACCACAACAGCGCGGGAGCAGAGCGAGTGAACCTAGCGTGCCGCAGCAGTAGCCGGCAGAGCGCCTAACCGACCTGGCTGGGTTAGGTTAGGTTAGAACTGCGACCACAACAGCGCGCGAGCCGAGCGAGTGAACTTAGCATGCCACGGCAGCAGCCGGCAAAGCGCCAAAACCGACCTGGCTGGGTTAGGTTAGGTTAGAACTGCGACCACAACAGCGCGCGAGCCGAGCGAGTGAACTTAGCATGCCACGGCAGCAGCCGGCAAAGCGCCAAAACCGACCTGGCTGGGTTAGGTTAGGTTAGAACTGCGACCACAACAGCGCGCGAGCCGAGCGAGTGAACTTAGCATGCCACGGCAGCAGCCGGCAAAGCGCCAAAACCGACCTGGCTGGGTTAGGTTAGGTTAGAACTGCGACCACAACAGCGCGCGAGCCGAGCGAGTGAACCTAGCGTGCCGCAGCAGCAGCCGGCAAAGCGCCAAAACCGACCTGGCTGGGTTAGGTTAGGGTAGAACTGCGACCACAACAGCGCGCGAGCCGAGCGAGCTAAGCTAGCGTGCCGCGGCAGCAGCCGGCCAAGCGCCAAAACCGACCTGGCTGGGTTAGGTTAGAACTGCGACCAAAACATCGCGCGAGCCAAGCGAGCAAAATGAGCATGCCGCGGCAGCGGCCGGCGAAGCGCCAGAGCGAAATTATAAAGTCCATTTGAGAAAAGCCGAGTAGTTAAAAACCGAATCGTTACATCGGACGAATTAAATCAAAGTCATACAAAAAAAGTCGAATAATTAATAAACCGAAACGTTGCATCGGAAAACTGATATTACAGACAAATAAGATTTAGGGAAACGTGTCATTAGTCAAGTGAATAAAAAACCTAAACAATTCATGCCTAATCGTAAAATATCGAAATGAATTATCGGACAAATGAAAAAAAGTTAAAATGATATTCGTCGAATAAGTAGTTTTTGTCGAAACGAAAATCGGATTAACGTTTTTAGTGTTTCAGATAGGTAACCTTATTATATCGAAAATCATCACTAGATAAACTTCGTTTAACAAACACTTGACAGTCGCAACCTACAAAAAGCATTATTATTAAAACCTATTCCCTAGTTGCACCCCGCCCACAATTTATCTGCTTTGACCAATGGTTGACTGGTAGAAAATGCCCAATAGCACTAAGTCCGCCTTTTGTACAAACTGTTTTTCATTTATGCAATAAAGATTAAATAAATAAAATGAATAGTGGTACAATTTTCATACTAAATCCAGTCTTAGTGATGGTTCGTGTGTAGGTATGATTTACTGTGCTGTGAGCTGTGACCAATCACTTGTCGCTTAACCTACCTACTGAACATAACACTTGGTGGTCAAGTGGGCCCGCAGAGCACCGTTTTGCGAGACCTTAAAAAGATGGCGGTAAGTTTTAAAAATTTCCGCCTTCTCGTTAATATCAGCGTTTTACCTACCAATAAAACGCTTATTAAGCAGTAACCTTATTTGAAGCCTAAATAAATAAATAATTTGAGAGTAGCGAACCTGATTTCCTGTAACAGATCGGTCAAAAGTACTAATACTCCCCTTACATCCCTTCCCTTTGACGTCATGTCCTGTGCTGTGCACCAGGTGGGGGCCGAGCTAACGGATCGTGCTCGGAACCCTCCTCATTGGATCTTAAATTATTTTTAAAAATTTACCAGGCAGAATTTAAGTATTAGGCTTCAAATAAGGTTACTGCTTAATAAGCGTTTTATTGGTAGGTAAAACGCTGATATTAAGCTGTGAACCGTTATTTGAAGCCTAAATAAATAAATAATTTGAGACCTGTTTGTTATCGCCTGATGAACAGCACGACGCCAATGTGACTATAGAGGGATATGGATAGATATAGATGATATACAACAAACAAACAACATAAACTCCGAAATCATATTATTTATTAATCAATAAAATTTCAAATGAAGTTGTACATTGTAAACAAAGGTACTTATACTAGGCATGTAATCATGTATTTTACTTAATCTAGATTAGACAACTTAGCACTAAGATTAACCATTACTTATACACAATTATTTCTGTTTACAAATCATTTATAAATCTTTCGTTCCGTCAAATTAGTTTGTACCTACAGCATACTACCTATATACAAAAATTGAGCAATCACACAAAATGAAATTTTAATAGATACATTTTACTGACTTACTGGTGCAAATAAATTAGCACAGGACTGTGTAGGTACATTCACGGGTTCAATTGGTCGACAATAATATTTTAGGAAAGTGTTCTCGGACCGCCAGTTCCCCCGGGCTAGTATTTCATCTAATGGGGTGTTCTCAACCCAGCTCTTAGATGCTACTGCAGGTCGGATGCTGCCAGCACTAGCCTTAACACCGGCCTGCATTAGGATCTTTTTCACCCAGCCCGAAATAACCGTCCGTGAAGCAGCTTTTGGCTGTCCACACGTTGTCAAAAACAAGTTATCAACAGCACAAGCTGTACGTCTATGTTGAGATAACGTAATTACCTGCTTAATCCAAAATAATGGATCCAAAACTTTACAGTCTCTATTACAAAAAATTTGCCAGCCGGATTGACGATTTAATACAGTATCTGTTTTGGATCCATATTTTGGCCAAAAGGTTATAGAATTATCTGTAATAATACAACTATCACCATCTATGCCCAAAAGTGTCAAATCATGCACTCGTCGGCCAGAGCATAACAACAATAAGATTGCAGCGCGTGCAGAGCATTCAAACAAACTGTTCTCGTTAGAGTTATTATTTTTTAACCAATTAACAAGTATATCCGTATCCCATATAGGGACTATTTTATGATTAACCTTAGAGAGACTTATAGACTTCAAAGCTTGGCGTACTAATATATGTGAACTGAGTCGATTACTCAGGCATGGATCACAAAGAGTTGAGATTGCTGATTTGTACACTAAAATCGTACTGTACGCTAGACCCTGCGTAAGGTGAAGGTCTATTAAAAACTTTGCTAAGTCAGCACCCTGTGGTTTTGAAATACTAACAGAATTATTATTAGCCCAAACTTGCCATTTCTGCCATGCAGTCTTGTAAGTTTTCATAGAAGAGTCTCGCCAACTTTTCTGTAAAAACTCCATTTGATCACGCGACCATCCAATCAAACTTTCTGACCACCCCCACATCTCCAGACTTCCAGGGTCATGTCCTGCACCATTGGAGGGGGTTGACCGGTCGTTGCATCCACTAGGACCTTCTCCAGGTTGTGAATCGTGAACGGGGGTCCTAGAGCCCTGTTCTTGAGGTCTGGTCGCCAAAATACTTTCAACCAACGCGGAGCTACAACTAGGTAAATTCCTCTCGCGTTGTTGAGGTGTTGTAGCACGCGAGGGATCAGAAAAGGCGGTGGAAATACCCACGCTAGGGGATAGTTCCACACTTGGCTGAAGGCATCGTAAAGGGTGGCTCGTTTGTCCGTCAGATCTAGGGTCCCGTATGATGGGAGAACGTGCGCCACTGATGACGCAAAGAGGTCTATTATTGGATGGCCGAACTTGGCGAAAATCAGATTCATTAAGTCGGGTAGGAGATGCCACTCGGGGGGCCTTGAAAGACGAGACAAGTGATCGGCTTCGCCGTTGTAGCGGCCTGGCAAGTAATGTACTTCCATGTGGATTCGGAATTGATCTAAAATCGTGAAAATGTGATGAGCAATTTCCATCAGGGACGCAGATTTTGTGCCTCCCTCGTTCCTCATATACGCCACTACTGTTCTGTTGTCTGATTGGATCAACAGAGAGGAACCGGCCAGGCGCCGACCGTGACCTTCTAAGACGTATCGAATTGCCAACATCTCGCGATGGTTGGAGTGAAGCTTTGCTTCCTGTGGGGACCACAGACCCGACAGTCGGAGGTTGTCCAACTGTGCTCCCCATGCTTGTCCTGACGCATCGGTAACCAGGTAATTGGTGATTGGTGGATAATGTATCGGAGAACTTGCCTCGAGGTTGGTGCACCACCATCTTAGCTCTTCCATTACACTGGCTGGTATCTGATAGCGATAGCGTTGGTTCACTAGTAGTAGATTTTGACAATGGTTTAGTAAAGCTCTGTGATTGAGACGACCCCTGGGGACCATAAAACTGGCAAAATTTAGCATTCCCACCAAACTTCGGACTTCGCGTACATTGCCTTTCCCCTCTCTTAGCAGGTTTAGCACCTTTTCTCGTATGCTTTGTGCTTTTTGAAGAGGTAGACACTTTTCGTTTGTGTGAGGATCCCAATTTACTCCTAAATATTGAAGGCACATTTGTGGGATCAACACCGACTTGTCGTAATTTACTTTCCAGCCTAGATGCTCTAATACTTGAGTCACATGAACAGATTGACGACCCAGAGTCTGTGGGTCCTGATGGGCGAGCAAAAAGTCGTCCAGATAAACCACTATTCGAAGGCCTTTCTCTCTGAACACCTGAGCTACCCAATTCGTTAGGGATGCAAAAATTCTTGGTGCACAAGCGAGGCCAAAAGGTAGACAAGTCATTTGCAGTAATTGTTGGTCGTAAATTAGTCTGAGGTAACGTTGATGTCCCCGGGCGACCGGTACATGGAAATATGCATTCGACAAATCTATTTTGACAAGCCAGTCGCGAGGTTGAAGGAATGTTGATATTTTGTGTGTGTTTATCAACCGAAACGGTTTTACGAACACATAATCGTTTAGGTTCCTTAAATTGAAAATCGGTCGGGCAGAGCCGTCGCTTTTGGGTACCAGAAATATTTGAGACACGAAGCTGGGACTGGGATCCACAGGCTCCAACACTTTCATTTGCAACATTTGATTTATAACTTGATCCATTTCTAGACTCTTTGGGGTTTCCAAAGGATGCATCATTAAATTTGGATAAAACAAAGGGGGCTTGGCAATGAAGGGAATTCGAAAATTTTGAATGATTTGTATTAATATTGTCGGAGCCTGAAGATCCCTCCAACTTTGCACAAAGTCCGCCAACCGGCCTGCCCGAAATCTCGAGTCAGAACTTTCGTTTACCCTGCCCTCGTGACGTGGAGGGGCCTGGGAATCGAACCACTCTGTAGTTATTGGCAAAATTGTCATTGTTTTGAAAATTCTTATTAGGCCTCTGGCGCGACGGCATAGTCTGTTGACCAGATTTTTGTAAATGGTGAGGGTAGTCGCGCGGTTGGGTTGGATAATTCATGAACATGTTAGGCATTTGCATTGGCAATGGCATCCGATTCATAAAATCGGGATTATATACATAATTGGAATGAAACAAAGTAGGGGCTTTGTTTGTGTAAGTATTCGCATAACTAGGCATGGCCTGAGTCTGCTGTTGTGGCTGAGCTTGCGCAGCAGCTTTGTTATTGGAGGGCGCCCGGGGCGGCCAAAATATTTTAGATGCCCCACCAGCTTTTTCGATTGCGCTGGCAAACAATTCTTTATTAAACAAGTTATCGCAGGTAGGCGGAATTTTTCGCAAGCTAGCTTTCAGAAAATTATCTTTTACCGATCGCAAGATACTGTCTCGCCTTTGTTGTATAAGTTCGGCCCTATGGCCGCAAGCAATTCGTAAAACATCATTACTAATTTTTTGAAAGCTACCCAGCACAAAAATTTCGTTCAATTTTTCCTCTAATAATTTTGGCGTAACTTGCCCAACAGAGTTCGACCATTCAACTAAAGTCTTGAAACCGCTTTGAGCTGCTTCATTTTGTTTAATGAGGGCTTGTGTAATAGCTGCGAAGCCCCGTTCGATCAATGCTAGAGAATTAAATTTATCATAAGGCTTAATCTCATCGTTAGTTTCTAAATACGTGAACCCTGGCGAGGAACAGTATTGTTTTTGTGCGTCTGCATAGCGTACGCTATCCCAGTCTTCAGTGTTGAAGCGCTGAATGCTGTTTATCAATTGTACTAAATTTGGCAACGATTTAGGGATAGACGGTTCTTTTAGAACTGTATTCAAAGGCAATTGGAACGAGCACGTGGGCACGGGCTGTTCAGATTGCGGGGGCGCAGTGGCCGCTTCCTCGGCAAAAAGTTCGCCACTGACATCGGCACTAACATCTGAATAGTTATCGGCTGGCCCCGGGGTGGAATGGAAGGCAGGTTGAAAAGCCGCACTACCCGCAATAAAATTTGTAATACCACTTACTTGTTCACTCAAATATCTTATTGCACTAGCTGTCGAATCCATACGGCACCGCTTATGCTTACGTTTCTTTTCTTTAGCCTTCCGTTTCTCTCCAGCTCGAGGCGGCATGGGCACCTGCGCCTCCGTAGGCGGTGCCGGTGGGGGAGTATCCGCTGATGAACTACTACTCATAGAAGAATCCGTGGTTTCACCCGAATCGTTCTCCATTGTAGTATTATATTCTGGAAATATAATCAAGTTAAAAAACGAACGGTAACACCGTTAATATTTTAAATTATCAAAGTACTTAGCTGCTAAAATTTGGTACTACGTACCTAGCAGCACGACCGATTGCTACGGCAAACAAGACGCCAATGAGGAGGGTTCCGAGCACGATCCGTTAGCTCGGCCCCCACCTGGTGCACAGCACAGGACATGACGTCAAAGGGAAGGGATGTAAGGGGAGTATTAGTACTTTTGACCGATCTGTTACAGGAAATCAGGTTCGCTACTCTCAAATTATTTATTTATTTAGGCTTCAAATAACGGTTCACAGCTTAATAAACAACTGTAGGTAACTCTTTTTTTTAATATACAACCATCAACGTATGACAAAGAAATATTATAATGGATTAAATTTCCTTATGAAATCACTCTCAATAACATTATAAATATTCCTATTTTTAAATAAATCTTCAATTCTTTAGTAATGTGCATCTTACAGTATGCATTAAAGGGTTAATGAGTTATTTTTATTTACTGGCGGTTTCACGAGAAACTAGAAGAATCGATGTTTCCAAATGTTTACAGAAAATATGTTACAGTTAATAATGTATAGGTATTCGAAGTAATTAAAATTTAAAATATGACATCACTAATCTTATTAAAACTTTCGTGAGACATATGACATTACTATAAAATAAAAACGTAAATTATAAAAGAGTCCAAGCATAACTTAGGTTAGTAATATCTACAACAGAAAAACAAAATCAAAATTGCGGTTTTCTTTTACGGCAAGCCATCGTATATCGTAAAATGTTGCAACGTAATTAGGGCAAATGTAAAATTGATTGAAAGAAAAGACAAATATGGTAATTTTCATTCGTACCTGTATCTATTGGGAGTCGATTATCAACCGACTATAGTGCGACACAAAAGAGTAGAAAATAAATGAGGGCGCCACTTCCTTCGCAACTGTCACATTTTTGACGTAAAGTGCTTGAATATGGCAACAATTTTGTATGAAAATTTTTAGTTCCTTTTTCATCCGTTTTCTACTCTTTTGTGTCGGGCTGTACATTACGGCGATAATACCACAGATAATATTACGGCGGCAATTTGAAAATCGAAACGCTGTGTTTCTTAGTAATAGCTCACCCAATGAAAACCAAAATCTATCGAATAGGGGAAATAATTCGTATAGAAGGGAATTTTGGCTTAGTTTTACATAAAGGTATTTTAAACAATAGACAGAAAGTACTGGTGGATGGGTCGGTGGGGGGTGTACAGGTTCCTTTTTTAGTTATTCCTAAATAACTGTTAAACGGTGGCTCCCACAGTAAAATTCTAATAGAGATTTACATTACATTTGTGCAAACTATTACCCTTCTTATAAATTGTTTCATGACATATTAAGCATTTCATTTTGGCAGTTTTGCCATAATCGCCACGCTTGGCATGCAGGTTGGCGAACGCAGTAATATCCACCGTACTAAAGAAAAAAATGGAAAGGATGCTGCTGCCCATCCTACGGCGGCGGTCTTGGACGTAGTTTTAGGACATACCCGGGTCGGCACATTGCTCGTAGAATCGATGGCCGTTGGGGCAGAAAGGGTCTTGAGTGGCCACCGCGGACCGAAAGACGCAGCGTTGGAAGGTCTCCAAAAAGGGAGACAGATGACCTGGTTAAGATCGCAGGTAGAAATTGGACGAGGGCGGCGCAAGATCGATCGTTGTGGAGAATTTTGGGGAAGGCCTTTGTCCAGCAGTGGACGTCTGTCGGCTGATATGATGATGATATTGAGCTAGCTTTGTTGATGTCACTACCGTATGCTGAAGAATTTAACATCAGTCGTTATCCCTTTTGATCCAAGTTTGTCTTTTCAAGGAACTCTAAACAAGGTATGTAAATGGAATGGTGTCGGGTGCAAACAATCTTTATTACAAAATAAAACGAAGAATTTATTGACTGCTACATTTAAATTATATGCACAAACATTCCAAAGTTACACGTGTAGTTGATAATTTTTTTTTTATCGTGTGTTTCTACGGCATCATTTTGAATTAAAAATTTAAAAAACCCCCGACATGACAACCAATAAAAAGAAAGAAATAAAATCTACGAAATGTGCCTGTACAATGAACAGTAGAAAAATAATCCAAGCTCCGTTGCGGTCGGGGGACCGCTAAGTACCTAAATGAAGTGAAAGGAAACGCGAGTGCTGGAGAACCTTCTGCACTAACATAGAATCAAACGCTCAGGCAGCCAGGGTTAAAAACATCTTATCCAGCGAACCAAACCGTCACCTAGGCTCTCTGAAAAAACCAGACAACACTTATACTAACACAGATAGTGAAATGTCTGAGTTGTTACTTGATACACACTTCCCAGGCTGCTCCATTACGGAGAACTGTGCATGGGACCAGGCAGGTCAACAGGAATTTGATCAACCACCTGTTGAAGCCGCACACACTGCCCAAAGAATTGTAACACTGGAAAGGGTGTTATGGGCAATAAACAGCTTCTCTGCGTTCAAAGCGGCAGGATTAGATGGTATATTTCCGGGACTTATGCAGTGGTGCAAAAACACCATCGCGCCACACTTAGTCCAAATATACCAGGCCTGCCTAAGACACCGATATATTCCCAAGAAATGGAGAGAAGTTAAGGTGGTATTCATACCCAAACCAGGTAAGAGTGATTATACGCAGCCAAAGTCATACAGGCCGATAAGCCTCACATCGTTCCTATTAAAAACTCTGGAACGCCTCTGTGATCGCGACCTCAGAGATGGGACCTTAGCGCTATATCCTCTTCACCCCCAACAACACGCCTACAGTTCAGGCAAATCAACCGAATCAGCACTACACAGCGTTGTTTCACCCATAGAACACGCATTATCAACACAATCCTCAGCGCTTGTGGCCTTCATCGACATCGAAGGAGCCTTTGACAAGACGCAATTCAACAGCATTAGCCAAGCCCTGCTCAGACATGGAGCCGATCAGACCGTAGCAGGTTGGATTGATAACATGCTGAGACAAAGGGCTGTACAGGTAACAGTGAACGGCACAACTCGAGCTATCGTGTCAAGAGGCTGCCCACAGGGTGGAGTTATATCACCACTCCTGTGAAACCTCGTAGTGGACGGATTAATCCGGAAGCTCAACGAGGCTGGCTTCTATACTGTAGGCTATGCAGACGATGTAGCAATCCTCGTAAGAGGAAAGTTTGAGGCTACCTTCTGTGACCTTATGCAAGAGGCACTCAAAATCGTCGAACTATGGTGTTCTGACCAAGGCTTGACAGTCAACCCAGCCAAAACAGAACTAGTCTTGTTCACTAAGAAGCGAAACATAAAAATCAGTCGCTTGCCAAAACTCCAAAACACAACTCTGACTCTCAGCAAAGAGGTAAAGTATCTGGGCGTCATCCTGGATGACAAATTACTATGGAACAAACACTTAGAAAACAAATTGAACAAAGCGTTGCGTCGTATTCTGGCAGTGTAAAAGACTAATTGGTAGAACCTGGGGCTTACACCCCAGGATCACAATGTGGCTTTACACTGCGGTTATAAGACCTATTATCACCTACGGCGCTGTGGTTTGGTGGCTCAGAACCAAACTGACAACAGCCAAACATAAACTGCAGCAATTTCAAAGACTTGCTTGTGTAGCAACGACGGGCTGCATGAGAACAACACAGCGGCAATGGAGATACTGCTAGGACTGCCACCCCTTGAACTATTCATTCAGCAAGAGGCGGCGTCAGCAGCTATCAGACTGAAGTCACTTAACCTCTGGGGTGTAACACACGGGGGTCATGCCGAAATACTTGAGGAGGCTATCAGACACGAGCCAATGATAGCTGCTCCCAACGACAAGATACCCAAACAGCATTACTTCAATAAGAGCTACAAAATCGAGCTAATTGAAGAACCTTACGATCGATCCGATATAAATGAAATACGCATATATACGGATGGGTCAAAGACACAAACAGGTACAGGAGCTGGAATATACTCACCTGAAATAAACGTTAACATATCAATAGCCTTAGGAAAATATAGCTCCATCTTCCAATGTGAATGTCTTGCCATCACACAGGCTGCCAAGGCAGTTGCTACGCGAGGTATCAAAAACCAAAAGATACGTATTGTTTCCGACAGCGCTGTAGTTTTACGAGCTCTGGAGAATGAAACAATCAAATCCGGGCTCGTACTAGAGTGTCACTCAGCATTGCAAACGATCGGCATGAATAATCGGATCACGTTGCAATGGATTAAAGGGCACAGTGGCTCTCTAGGTAACGATGCAGCCGACCAGCTGGCTAGGAGAGGATCCGATGACTTGGCAATTGGCCCAGATCCTATGCTCCCCTTGGCGTTTAATCAGCTGCGTACATGGCTTCGTCACAGAACACAATCACAACACGCCGATCAATGGGCAGAAACCAGTACATGCAGGCAGTCCCGGCAAACAGTCCCATACCCAGACACACGCCTGACAAAGCGCCTGTTATCGCTAAGCAGGCCCGCCCTGCGAGTAGTAGTAGGCACTATCACTGGACACTGCACACTTAACAAGCATTTATATGTTATAGGAATGACCGATAGCCCCCTGTGTAGGGGATGCCTGTCGGCCGAAGAAACAGCTACCCACGTGATCCTGGAATGCGCTGCCGTAGCTAAGCAACGGGCTGAAATCCTCAAAGCACCGAGGTCACTTCGTGAAGCCTGTGGAGACACCAGGAGAATCCTGCGCTTCTGGACGGAGTTAGGCTGGCTAGACTATTACCCGGCAAATCTGTACGCACAATGGCCCGAACATACACGGGCTAAGTGCGGAAAGCGGAGCCCATAACCATAACCATAACCATGACAGAGTGTGCCATTAGAAAGTTCATAGAGTCTGAAAAGGGAGGAGTAAATATCAATGGCAATAAAATACAGTTTATTCGTTTTGCTGACGACATTGCAGCCTTGGCACAGACACATAAACAGTTAGAAGAGTTAGTTTTAGAAATGGATTATGCGATCGATTACACAAACGCGATTCTACCTATGCGTGATTCTACACAATATGGGTTCAACACAACTGCAGTTTACTACATTCGTGATTCCACACAGCCGCTATTTTAACGCAATCGGGATTCAACCTATTCGTGGTTCTGCTCAATATGGGTTCAACGCAATCGCAGTTTACTACATTCGTAACTCCGCTCAGTTGTTATTTTTACACAATAATAGCGTTTCATCTACCATTTGGTTTCATCCATAATGGTAAATACCCAATTAACCCATTCAGGGCCAGTGACTCAGCGTATGGGTCATGCTCAAACAGTCGCGCAGGGCCAGTGACTCGTATGTGAGTCATGACTAAATCCAAATTAAAAAAAAAGGAAACTTACTATGACTTAATAGTATTAGTATAATGAAAGCTACTAACCACATTTACAAGGTATATTAGGAGAAAAACATCTAAATCGTTTCTATTTATCAATACAGGGCCTAAAATATTCAAGTTTGGTTTACTATAGATTCATATTTTTTATGTGGTAATACCACATTTTTACTTTTTATAAATAATGACACAAAGGTAAATTAAGAAAGAAAAATGCAAGAAAGCTTTGGGTTAAAGATAAATAAAACAAAAACACTACCACCAGTCACTCTAAATAACATACCAATAGAACAAGTCAAACAATTTAAACAGTCATGTAAATGGTTTCCATAATTTCTTGGCTCTAGACAACAGTTTGTAGAAAACAGAACGTGGGAAATTACTCAAGTCAAGTAGGTACTAAACACCTTAGCGGCGGCATACACGCGAGGCTCTATAGGTACAGCAAATTTGGTAACACACTGAAATATCTGCTAAATAAAAAAATAAAAAACGTGGGGTGCCCATTAGTACACTGGGTAAGTACTTATTTCAGATCCAATTTTCCTGTTTTGGTCGGCGACCGACACGCCATTGATACCGTGACACCTGAGCGTGACACCGACACCATTGTCAGATCAAAGCGTGTCTCGTTTAGAGCCACCTTTATTTGCGACTCGGTTAGCTAACACGAGCATAGGTCTAGGTCACTCTTATGTTTAGGTTTTTAGCGAAATATACCCAATTCCTTTTCGTTTTTTTTTTATATAGGTACTACTACTACTTAACGGCTCAGCGACCCAAAGCGAATCTTGGCCTTCTTTTTTATATAGGTAACTCTCTTTTATCAAATACATGTGCAAAATCAGGGCCGTCTCTACCACTGTGGGCATTCTGGCTGGGCACGTGCCCAGGGTGAGTAATTATTTAATACTGATAAAAAGGTAGGTAAAGGTAGGTTACCTTTTAAAGTTATCTCTAGTACCTAAATTTTCTTTCCTCGTTCTATTTTACCTTTTTTAATGACGTGATGCTGGCAACAATGTCTTCACGACGATTGCCATAAAAAAAACGGTAGGTAAATTTCTTAGTTTTATTAACAAGTAAGTAATTAAAAAAAATATCAGTCAAACTCACACAAATCGATCTAGTTCCAAAGTAAGCCCAAGAAGGCTTGTGTTATGGGAACAAGACGACGATATACTTACTTCTATAAATAAATATATACTTAAATACATAGAACAACCATGACCCTAGCACAAATATTTGCCCTGATCGGGATTCGAACCCGGGCCTGCCGGCTCAGTAGGTAGGAGCACTATACAAAAGTGCGCCAACCGCGTAGTCAAAGTAATAAATTTCAAGGCTTATTTTTTATTGTTACAATGTAAATATTATATTATTTTTATCAAGTTCCCAATTAGTTGTGTGTCTCTAAGAATAGCTACCAGCCTACGAATATGTCACCGATTTTACCCCAATAAAATAGGAAGTCGGAGCCGGTGGCACGTAGACCTATTCAACGACACCCCACACGCTAGTATTGGAACGAAAAAAAATGTATGTACGGGAGGTACCTGAAAAAAAAACTTTTTTTAGTTTTTATTTTACTGTTTGGTCGGCATAATACATAAACATGCTCATACAAAATTTCAGCTTTCTAGCACTTATGATCACGGAGCTAAGCCGCGGACGGACAGACGGACATGGCGAAACTATAAGGGTTCCTAGTTGTGACTACGGAACCCTAAAAAGCCGATGATGAAAGATACAGTTGTAATCCTCTCCCTCACTCTCAAGGGCATCTGTTAGTTAATACACAATGCTTGACAAAGTTATTAAAACACGTCTTGGTCATCGACCCTCCATTTCTTTTGCGCGGTGTTATTGGCAGGAAGTTGTAAATACTGTGCTTCCAGGAATCGGCTCGTGAGCTATACAAGTAAAAACTTGCGAAAACCGTCAAGCACGAAATTAATGTACATTCAGCAAACTTTACAATACAAAGGTTGGCTAAAAGTTTTCTGGTTACGTAGAAACTATAATACTGCATTATACTTATTATACAATTTGATGTGCTTGACCTTGGTATCAAAATTCAAAGTTTACTATACCTATATTACTACATATTTAGTTAAGACTACTAGGTAATGAAAGTAATAAATAATGTATTATGAAGTTATGATATGAAAGTCTAATAGTTATTTGTGCAACAAGAGAGCAAAGTTGTTTTTTGTTGCGAGTGCTGATTTTGAGTCCCAAGCAAGCGAAGGTTTCTATGTTTGAATCACGAGCGTAGCGAGTGATTCTAATTTAGAATCCTGAGTGTAGCGAGGTACTCAACAGCACGAGATGCAAAAACTTTGCTCTCGTGGTAACACACACAACTTTTCACCTCAACAGCGAGAACAAATTCGACTTTTTGTACTTTTTATTCCAAGCATTCAGGTGTAGATACCTATGTGTATTGTCTTTGATGCTGATTTCAATGGCATTAATAAAATAGATACCCACTGCTTGAAATGAAATCGCTACGCTCGTGATTGAAACCTAGAATCCTTCGCTTGCTCGGGACTCAAAATCAGCACTCGCAGTCGCAACACAACACAACTTTGCTCTCTTGTTGCACAAATAACTATTGGACTATGTGCCATTAATGAAGGTAATTATTTAGTAATAAGTTTACATTTTATATACCAATATTGATGTTTGACACAATTTGCGTACAAGTTATATTAAAATGAATAAATAAATTTAAAAATATAGTCTTTTAATTTTAGCGATTCATGGAGCTGATCTGCAGGGCTAGCATGTCTTGCCGCGATTTCGTTTGTCAAGCGAGTCAGCATCACTTGTCTTGCTCGCACGATATTGAAAGGATAGTGACAGGTAGAGTCGCGAGTCAAAGTGATGCTAAGCTAGACGTATGGTGTCATAAAAACTGACGCTGGTTGAGCGAGAGGCCCGAGCGCGGCGGCCATAAGAGTGAGCGAGACATGTACCGCGCACCGCTGCCACTCGCTGCTAAGACAGAAGGGGTGGCCGAGCCGTAACAAATTAAAAGCGAGTTTAGAATGCTCACTTAGAATGTCTGTCTTATAATATTACATTTAAATGAATATTGAAGATCTTACCAAAAAAGTGGAATAGGCCTATAGTTTTTGATTCACTGACTTCCAAATATGGAAGTCAGTGAATCAAAAACTATACTTTTTTATTTTTTTGTATGTAGGTACATATATGTTTATGGAGGTATGTATGTCTTTGTGCGTCGTCCATCACGCGAACGGCTAGGCTACAGTTGGTTACTTTTTACCCGACTACAAAAACAAATAACCCATATCTATTTTTTTTCTTTTGAGCGAACTAAGTTTTGTTTTGTGCACCTTCTAGTTTTCCATAGAAACAAAAACTTTAGAAAAATTCATCAGTTTCACTTCACTAAACAGACATTCAGAGATTTTAAACGAGAGAAACTTTTAAATTCAGTGGTTCACCACGTACGGATCGCCGACAGATTCGCAACAAAAAAGGGATGACTTGTATTTTCAGCGATTTTGCGCAAACAGCTAGGATTAGTTGACAGATTCGAGCGATATAAAATGGGTACAGGGACGGGTTCTTGACAGTGGCCACCCAGTGATTACCAGAGAACAACGCAAAATAATAATAAAATATGGCGAAATTCGTGCTCTTCTTCCTGGCTGTTTTAGCTTTTGTAGCTTGTGTTATTGCTGCACCAGGTAAGACGATATTAAATAATATTAGGTACTAATTATACTTATTAAAATGTAACATAATCTGCATCAAACTATCATACGCTGAGTAAACGTCTTGTCATGTTGTGTTATAGCTAAGTACAGTCCATGAGCTCTTAGACTGGAATTCGGGTTTGGGTGAACTCGGGAGCAATAAGAGCTAGTGAGACAGGTAAAAAACTCGAATAACATTACGTCAGCTCACTGACTGTAGTCATGCATAGACAAGACTTCAATCTCCAGAGAGGGTATAGTGTAGCACCTGTCTTGAAAGATATATATTTATCCCATCAGGTGTATCGTACACAGGTCGCGAGAGGCGGTTCTATGATGGCGGCTATGGCGGCCACGGGCACGGTGGGATCGGTGGCTATGGAGGTCATGGAGGACACGGCGGCTACGGCTTCGGGGGCCTGGTGCCACATTCCAACACGCAGAGCTTCTCCAAGTCCTCGGCCAGCGCCAGCTCCGTGTCGGGCGGTGTCGCTTTAGGATGAGACCGTGAGTAAGAACATTTTCGATGTATAAGGTAATGAGTGGGGATCTCACGATGGCGATTAATATTTCATGGGAAATGACGCCTATGGCGATTCCGCATTCCTACTCACTAGGAACATCTTCGTCAAGTCATCTACCAGTGCCTGGTGACGTATTCCAGGGCTCTCAAGCTCTTAGGGACATTATGCTCTTGAGCTTGGATGGAATTAACAATGAGCCCCCAATCTTTTGCATAGGGATTCTTAACCAATCAGCTGTGGAAATACAGACGAGGGGTATAACACGAAGTAGATACTTGATTAGTCAGAAAAACGATTCTAACCCAAGGCTAGAGTGAGAGTGCTTGGTTAGAGTGTCTTAAGAGCGGTGTGTTCTATTTAACTTGAGCTGCATTAAACCATTGATGCAAAGATCAAAGCAGAAAGAATAATTGAAATGCGTAACCTGGCGCAAGAGACCGGGAATCAAACCCGGTGCGTCTGGATTACCGGTCCAGCGTTTGTTGGTCGGCACACACATACAAGTATGTCATACTAATATGTAACGGTGTATGTACCTATTAAATATGAATTCTTTTATTACAGATGAGAACCAGACTATAACGCAAAGAGGCTACGTAAATATAAATACATTGAAGTTCGACTGCGGATTGTGTTTGTGCTGTATTTAGTATAGTTATAAGTTTAGGAGACTAACGTATAAGTAAAGCGATGGTATTTCATATCATCTGTAGAGATTGTAAATCAAACCTGACGTGATTAAGTGGTAATTAACAAATTTAATACTTATAGCATCGTTATTTCTACGTTGAATATTATTTTTCATCAATAGCGTTTTCATTGTGGTTCACTTATTTAGAAAAGGTAACTGAACTTCTAATAGTATATTGTATTATGTTTATGTAGTAATGTATTATTTGTAGCTGTTGGTTTTACTAATAAATAATAAACAAATATAAAGTTGGTTCTACTAATAAATATTGAAGATTAAGTGTTGTAGCTTAATTAATTTTAAATAATTTATTATTTTTTTATACAAAATACTAGCTTGTTAGTGTTTGCTAAGCAATAATACCTACCATAGAAAGGGCATGATAAAATAAAGCACAAATTCATAAAGTTGTTTAAATTTATTGATTGCGGTCCTTATTCTTAATAGGTAAATTCGAAACGTGAAATAATTAGAGTATTATTTTTTTGAGATGTTTCCCATTTTGGTCCATGAGCTGCAGATTTTAGATCCCTATAGCAAGGGCTGAACTGTACCTACCCTATTGTGCCTTGATTTAATATACAATTGTTGACTAAAAAGAAATTATTCGATAATACTGTAGGCATTACAGTTGTATAATATTTTCTTGGGCTCAATTGAACCTGCATGTGTGCTTCACGGCTCTACCAGTGATCGGCACGGCCCGAGCAACATGTATTCGAATGATTGAAGTAAAATAAATTTAACATTATTATATTATATTACACACAATAGAACAATCTTCTTGCAATGTTGTTGCACGGTTCCTGCCGATTACTCACTCTGTGCGATTACTGAAAATAAGTTATTTAGCCTATGTAACTAACACCGAATTCCCGTACTCTATCGCGCACGAGATGGCACGCGGACTTGTGACAAGTTGGTGACATGACTTGCGGCGGCAGGACGAGTCTTCACCAAGCTGCGCGTGAGTTGGTCCTTCGCCTCCCGCTTGTTAATGATGATGTACGCCCGTTCGATGCTTTCACTACTGAAATAAGGGGTTCATTAATACAAAGTAAGAACCAGTGGCTCAGTGAACGTAAAAATTGAAATTTCCCTGAGGTTTACAGCTGATAGAATGATTTTCTTTAATACCGTTTTCAACCCTTTAATATCCGCCATTTTGAAAAGTTTCGTACATCAGAAACGACAAAAATACTATATCAATTAACCTTGTACTTACTCACAAAATTTCATGAGAAATGTGACCTCTAATCGAAACATTCGAAAGAATTGTAAGCCTCGATCAATAAGAATAAGAATTCGGATACTTGAAAGTGAATAATCTGTGGCAGCAGTGCATCAAATTGATGCACTGTGAAATGAAGTAGGCAAGACGAAATGGATTGATTATTGACCTGTCGTCATCGCTGCAGTCTGCCACTCCAATATGGTCGCCGGCGATGCTGGCATCCTCCACAGTGTCCAACAAGTATCCATTCACATAGTTCCGCCGCATCCTTACGCCTGAGGGAATGGATGTTATTTATTGCATAGTGTACATAAAAATAACTTCAAACAATTACAGTAATTTTTCTCAGGCCTATACAGGGTGGAATTTTTCTATGGGCCCTAGAGTAGTTCCCCTCCAGGGCCCATAGAAAAAAGAACTTGTAATAAGTATTAAATTTCATGGAATCTCGTACAACAGATGAGTGTAGGGCTAAGTTTACTGGATTAATTTTATCCAGAACAATAGTCCTACTGATTCGTGAAATAAAATATCGAGGGTTCATTTTTTAATTTTTAGTTGGTTCGATTCCCGGTTGAGGCAAGCAAATTTTGGAAAATCTTTGAATGCAGTTTTGTTTCTTTTTAAAAATAAAGGAATGTTTCCTTTCAGTAAAATGAGCTTACTAAAGGATTTAAGGTAGTTCCCCTCCAGAAGGGCCCATTGAAAAATTCCACCCGGTATATTGATCTCATTCGTTTCGAATCGACTTGTCAATTTATGTAAGGAGAGTCTTCAGAATGCCTTCAGTAAAGGCTGCAGTTATATACTATATTGTGTAACTGCAGTATATTGTTTGACTTGATTGCAATAATATTATGATTCTAGGTATTATTTATCACCTGTTCCGGGGACAAGATTATGGTGGCGTGGCGTGAAACAAAATCTCTAGGACCGATTTAGTTTTATTACTGTATTAAGCGGTTTAACAAACAACAATTTAACAATAATTTAATATGTCTCACGAAAGTGTGAATACGATTTAGTTTACTTTATGTCAAATTAGAATATGCAATATTTTCTATATTGGGCAAGGTTTAGGATCCCTTCTAACATGGCGCTATTAGGCAAAAAATAAAAATATGTATATCCGCAAAGTAACGCCTTATTCGGTTCACTATTATCTTGTAGAAACTTTTTTGACATATATTTGTTTTGCATAACGATACTTGGCAGAAGTAACGTTTGGCAGAAACATCTTACGCAGAGTATGCTTTGGCATAAATCATTTCGCAGATTTTTATAATACCGAATCTTATATTGGCATAATGTTGATGAGCATAACAGTCTTCTAAACGAATAGTACTTTCGCAGATAATTTTTTTGCATAATATTTTAGGCTGCATAAAGTTGTCAAGCCGAATACCATTTGATTCCAAGATAGACTTCATTGTCTTATCTTGTTGTACAGGACATATGCGGAATACCTAACCTAATCCAAGTCGGACCTGCCCTAAGGTGCAATCAGTACCTAATTTATGCATTACAAATTGTTGTGATTACACATTTTGTCCATGGAGTGGTATGGTAGCCGGCCGATGCCGCGTGGCTCGCTCGCTTCGCTCGCTCGTTAGGATCTCAGTTCAACCTAACACTCCTCCTCGCTTCGCTCGTCGTCGTACCTAACCTAATCCAAGTCGGACCTGCCCTAAGGTGCAATCAGTACCTAATTTATGCATTACAAATTGTTGTGATTAGGATTACACATTTTGTCCATGGAGTGGTATGGTAGCCGGCCGAACAGTTGCCCCGCGGCGGCAAGATACCTAACACTGCTCCTCGAACCGCTCGTCGTCGTACCTAACGGTACTTACATTCTACTACGTAAAGTTTACTTAACGCACTTTTCTGCTAGTAGAAAATAATTATGCTATTGTAATCGTATGCTATAGGATTATTATGGTACATACAATTATGCCAAACCAAAGTCTGCCAAAGATATATTCTACAAAACAATGTGCTGCAAAATGTGTCGTATGCGAGGTAGTAGTAATGCCAACTATACCTTTATGCCATCTTACCATTCGACCGAAAGTGTTTCTGCGAAACCTGTTATGCGAAGTGTATTTCTGACCAATATTATTCTGCCAGATGAGGGTAACCCCCTTATTCATTTAATTATATAAAAAAATGTACTTACTGGGAACAGCAGCAACAACAACAAAGTAAGCAGCAACCGCAACAACACACGTTCCTACGCCGACCATTTTTTTTATATTGAATACATTTTATTTTAGTCGACTCTTTTATGCTGATAGTTGGCCTAATTCCAGCAGGATGTATGGTATTAACGCAATGACAGAACCGATTTCAATGTCAGATTTGGTGATGAGCCGACAGAACAAAGGGCGTCCTTTTGCATTTAGATTTGTCATATTATGGTCTCAAGTTGATTTTAATGACTTGATATAATGATAACCCTCGATTCGATGTCCACCACTACCACAGAATAGGTCATTGTCAGATTTAGGTTCGCGTCTTTTCGGTGGACACGTACAAAGTTAAGGACGTTTAGGCCTAATTTTCCGATCAAAATTATATTAGCATAAACGACGTTTCCCTTTCTGTGGGCTTGCGTTTTAAGAACGTAACTTCTATGCACATTACTCTGTTAACTATTGGCCACCAAAGAGACAACTTTTGTTTTTTGAACTGACAATGACCGAAATACGTAATTACTACATAACCTGTGACATAGCTTCATAGAATTACCAAAAAATTGGGCAAGTGCGAGTTCGACTCGCGCATGAAGGGTTCCGTACCTATATATACACATATATATATATATATATATACATAATCTATAACAAGTTTGTTGTATGGGAGCCCCCCTTAAATATTTATTTTATTTTATTTTTAGTATTTGTTGTTATAGCGGCAATAGAAATACAGCATCTGTGAAAATTTCAACTGTCTAGCTATCACCGTTCTTGAGATACAGCCTGGTGACAGACGGACGGACGGACGGACGGACGGATGGACGGACGGACGGACGGACGGACAGCGAAGTCTCAGTAATAGGGTCCCGTTTTTACCCTTTGGGTACGGAACCCTAAAAAAATGTATATAGGTACCTATATATAATGGATCATCATTACTAATAACTAATTCCGTGGCCGCGAGTTGCGTAGCAGCACGGATAGCTGCACCTGATGAGAGCTCCATGAGTTCGAAACATGTCCGGCCGTTCCTGACAATTTTTACGTGAGTTTAATTGATTATTCATTATAAATAAAATAACTAATTATTTCCTTTAATAGTAAACCTTTCCTCCGCCATACGACAGCCAGCCCAAGCCTCAGTATCGTAACATACGGAACATGCATGCATGCAGCTGGAATTCATAGTAGATCGAGAAAATTAATAATGTTTAAGGGCGTCCTACCAACTGGACCACCGAACCAGATGTCAGAGCCATTGAATTTGTCAACCAGTTGCTTACCTTACGGTGGCATCGTGTTGGCTCGGAAAGCCGTTGGAGACGCAGGGTCAAATCCTGTCTGAACCACTAAATTTTTCGCTTCATTTTAAACATTTGGTTTACGTTAGCAGACGTTACAGCTTTAATAAAAATAAATAAAAATTATAATATCAGGGGAAATAATTCGTGAAGTCTTGAAAATTGGTGTCCAGATGGATATACTAAAAGTCCTCGAGGGTGGGGAGTGTGCTGAACTGCTGAGGGTGTAGGGGGAGTTGTAGGTACCTTTTTCGGATATTTGCTCATATCTCGAATATTTAGCTGTACAAATAGCATTATAATTAGGTACTTCAGACAAAAAAAATGTACATAAAAATTTGTAGAAAATTTTGCAGTCATTTTTATTTTTACTCTACGATCAATTCTTTGGGAGCTACAGGATGTTTATGTTAACAAAAATATAAAAAAATGACGTTCAAGAAATCGTAGATTTTTCGTAGTTGTTCATCATAACAACAAACCGCAGTCGACCACCTAGTTGGGTGGTGTAGCAGTTTTGTGCCGTCGGGAAAGTCCCGTTACCGATAAATTCTCATTTGGGAATATTCTGAGTAAATTCCCATTGTTCCCGGGAATATACCAACTAGGTGGACCCATTCGTTTGTTATTTAGCTTTTAACTCACTTATTGAATACAAGCAAGCTGTTTTCGCTTTTCGACTCACCCTGAATCTCCGCTTAGAGTCACTATTATAAAATTGACCTGGTACTGGACCATAGATTCCCATAATGGATCGGATCTCAAGATACGTTCAACGCAGATATGTGCGGTTTTCACATTTCAACTCATCTTGATGAGCAATTAGAGACGATATCAAAAATTGATCTGATGATGGACCTTGGGAGTGCGTTATTGGATCTTGGGATAACCTAAACTAGGTACCCGATGTATGTATCTATATTGTTATTTATAAATAAAAATATAATATTCATAGAAACATAGACTTTATTTCATACATATCTGCATTATAGCAAACGTAGATCTATTTAATCACATTTGGGCTTTTTAATTTCTTCCGTCCTGAAGTGCAGAGGGTGCGTTTAATAGAGTTTAGTAGAAGGGCTGTAATAAAAAAAATACATATTCAATTTCATTGCAAATATAGGTATACATATTAATCTAATGGGAAAAACGACATTTAAACATTCCTGAACAGCCTAAACCCAAAGGTGACTCTATGAGACTGCTTAACAATGTCAGCATCATCTCGAAAATTACCCAATTTGTTCGTTGTATACTGTGGAGGGTCTGTTACTATTAACATAGTCTAAAGAAACTAAAAATTAAGCTTTTATTCGGTTACCTCTCGTACACCTAAAGTGGGGGTGTTTTTTTTTTCGTTCCAACACTGGTGTGTGCGGTGTTTGTCTTTTAAAATAATAGGGGTCTCCAAACATTTTGATATAGTCAGCAGCATTTGTAAATATTCGCTCCGGAAATCCAAAATAAAGCGCCCCCCCTCCTCTAACTTTTCAACCACGGGTCAAAAATTCATGAAAATGAGGCCTTATAAGTACTTTCAATGAAAAATATATTGAATAAAATCGGTCGAGCCGTTTTTGAGTTATCGCAGTAATTTTTCTCTATGATCAGACATGTTTCTTAACATATTAATGATGTTACTGCCTAGAACAGGGCTGTTGGAACATACTGGTATAGGTATATTTCAAACCTACAGTTTGAACTTTTCATTAATAATTTTTGTTTCAAACCTACTCGAAATTGACAAAATTCACGCAGAAAATTAGTTTTTTGGAGTTTACTCCTTAAGAATCGATTTTCATATATAAGCCCGGGGTATGAAAAATATGGGGTGTAAAATCGAACGTATCTGCCGTGCTAATTTAAAAAGTCGTATCTCAGTATACGATCGGGGTAAAAATACGACTTCGTAATTTAGCAGGTTATGCGTTAAGCGTTATAGACTAAGGTCCCGATATAAAATAACCTTCACCGAGATGTTTATTTGATGAAATGTATTTTATATTTAATTTAATATGTCAATAATTATATTGCATATGGGTTGCCTAACAAATTTTAGTCCAGGGTATGTTTAATTAATAATAAAAAAAAATTGTTTTAAACATTTCACCGGTTTGATTAATATTAGATAAATTCTATACCAATCGAAAGTATGAAGCCCATAGAATATGCAAACCTTAGGTTGCCTATATTCTTTTCCCGTCACAACTATTGGGTAGCCAGGTATAAACAGGTAAATCTATACCTACTAGCATGTTGCAAAGGTCTGATTGTTGAATTGAAATTGAATAAAATTAAAGATTATTTAATTAGGAATTTATCTAATTATAATCAAATTGGTGAAATGTAAAATTTTTTTTTTTTTAATTTTAAACTAAACATACCCTGGACTAAAATTTGTTAGGCAACCCATATGCAATATATTTATTGACATTTTAAACTAAATATAAAATACATTTCATCAAATAAACATCTCTGTGAAGGTCATTTTATATCGGGAGCTTAGTCTATAACGCTTAACGCATAATCTGCTAAATCAAGAAGTCGTATTTTTACCCCGATCGTATACTGAGATACGACTTTTTAAATTAGCACGGCAGATACGTTCCAAAAATATAAGTATTGCGAGGATTGACGTTTGGTTGTCAAAGGCGACGGTTGAAAATTTTATCAAATTTTATTTTATTTATAAGTTAATTCAGTTTTAGAGTCCTTTTCGCTGTTTTTGCGATGAGTGAGTCAAGTCGAGGTGTCGTGAGTGATACGTCACTTTTAGAATGTGGGCAGCGGGCAGCTCCGTCGTGGCTATCTGAAGTGGAGTTTGATAATAAGGCAGGGCCGAGTCAATCGGATATTGTATCGGACGCTGAGTCCATGTCGGATGTGCGGCATATAGCGGTGAAGCGTGCTTGTGGTCTGAGCGACGAAAGCTGTGGTTGTAGTGATAGTTTTATCACAATAGGCAGGAAACCTAAACGCTTGCGGGTTTTAGCAACCGCCAAAACGCAGCTGGAGCCGGACGGTGTGCCTGACAAGCTATTTGAAGTTTATATAGTGTCAAAAGAAGATTTACCGAAACAGATTGGTTTGGCAAAGTTGCTGCAATTTAAGGGTATAAAAGGAATTTTATCCGTCAAGTTTATGGGTCCACGTAAAGTTCGCATACAGTTTAACTCTAAGGATGATGCGGAGAAGCTTCTGGCTTCTCAGGAGTTTAACAATGAGACGAGACGAGACATTCTTATTGGTCTAATATGGCATGCTGCACTTATGGAATTATAAGGCAGGTTGAGTTGGAGGTTGAGGAAGACGAATTTTTAAAGAATATTGAAGGGTCTGAAGACATTTTGTCAATATGTAGACTGAACCGTTTGGATCATGATGGGCGTTGGGTTAAGGCTGAAGCTATTCGTCTGTGTTTTAAGGGAACTTCTTTACCGCCATATGTTTATGCCTACGGTTGCCGATTTAAGGTAAATCAGTACACTTTCCCGGTTACCCAATGTTCAATATGTTGGAAGTTCGGTCATCTGAGCAGGTTTTGTCCTACTACTAAAGTTACTTGTCCGAAATGCGGCGGGGAGCATGCCAATTGAGAAACGACTATTTTTAGATGCATTAATTGTAAAGGCAGCCATATGGCCTTAGATAAGTCGTGCCCGGTTTTTGTGAAGGAGAAAGAAATTCGCAGGATTATGTCTGCTGAGGGATGTATATATAAACGGGCTTTTTGGTTGTATATGCAAAATAAGGAAAAAAAGGATACGGATGTTTGTAGTCAGGATGCGCCATTTGTTTTTGAGAATGACTTAAGTTTTGGAAAGTCATATAGAGATGCTGTTTTGTCGAAGCCGTTACAATCTAAAGAGTCTGAAGATTCTGTCTGTCAGGCTGAGGGCCAGCGATCAGTAAGTTAGTACAGATTAGAGAGCGAGCCACAACAAGAGGTTCGTAAGCCGCGGAAGTCAAAAAGAGTAACAGATGTGGAGAGGTCCGAGTGTCTATTGGTCAATCAGCCTACTATTGAGCGGGCTGATATGGAAGATCAAAGACAAAATAAGGACAAGAAGAAGAGACGTATTACTTTTGAAAGGCTGGTTGAGAAGACGAAGGATATTTTGTTTTCTACTGAAAGTTGGGAGGAGAAGTTCAAAACGCTGTTTGGAGTTGTTGTTAAGGAGATTTTGGATTTATTTAAGGATTTTTTTAAGGAAGGTGATTTTGTACGTTTGTTTTTGTCTAATGTAAATGGCTAGGTCTAATACCAGATCTTTCTTGAATGTAATGTTCAATTCAATATTGGCGGAACCCTTATCGGAATCGGCTAAATTTGTATACAGTTTTTTTTATGTAAATAGTGTATACAAATTTAGTTGTTTTCGTGTACATGTTATTTTTAAGTTAATACGGTTTATGTTTTTATTTATCTATGTCTTTTAGATGAATGATGTTGTGTATTAGGCCTGCTGGAGCTGGCATGTTCATAAAAATGATCAAAGCTCCTTAATTAATAAGGTCGAATCTTTGTATGGATTTCATAGTAAGATACGGTTTTTTTTTCGTAAATTTAGTAACTAAACTAGCCGCTCGAGGGCGCTTTACATCACGCTTCCTTATTTAGTTACTACTCATGATCTCTCCAATTTGTTAAAAATGAATCGGAAGTAAATTTTCCTTGTAAAATATTGTAATTTTGCTGTATATTATACTCGTATATTAATATTATGTAAGTGCCTACCTTCTCGTTCTTGTTTGCAGCACCCAACAGGGTACATAATGTGATACTTAAACTATTTACTAATCATTATGTGCAATAAATGTATTGAGTATTGAGTATATATTTTATAATCGTTCTTAAGGCCAGGCGCGCACCACGATTTTAGTCGCGCGATAATTTTGTCGCATAAATGCAAGATATGGGTTTATATGAGAGTGCGCGCACCACGATTTTCATAAACCCAGAAGTACGCTTATTTCTGCGACAAAATTATCGCGCGACTAAAAAAAAATCGTGGTGCGCGCCTGGCCTGAAGAGTAAACTCCAGTCGTGCGTCGGAGCTGACACACACACTTTTTTTTAACTTATTTTCGACTGCACGCAACGAAAGCATGAAATAGCTATGTTACTTTACTACCCAGAACTCGGGGAAAAGTATTATTCACTTCAAAAACTGTTACATAATGAGAGGTCTTAAAACACGAGTGCAGTTAATAGGATCACACGAATGTTTATTTACAGTTGCATACACTACTTACTTTGTCTAGGCATATTAACTATATGGCAAGAAACGATGGCAAGGGCCCCGACGGACCACGTATTTCCCATATTCATCATCATTACCATAGATTATCTTTTATGAAAATATGAAACATTCAGTCCTGCCAGTCAGTCCGCGGAGCACATAGGACCCGGCTCCGCGGGCAGGTGTACACGCGGGGGACATAGTACTTTATGAAATAACATCTCTAATTTTGGTCGCTGCCAAGTAATGTAGGTCCTTAACTAAGGTATCTGAACTCGTTATGGTAATTTAATATAGATAAAGTTCATTATTTCATTATTCCATGACAGATAAAGTGTATATTTCTAATCGTAAAGACTAGAAAAAGGCAGAGCAAAGTAAATCTTAAACTAAACTAGATTCTCTGACAGAGGTAAGCGCCAGCTCTGAAGTCTCCGAACGCGTCGATCAGCCGTTTCGACAAGGCCCTCATAAACATTGTCATGTCAGGCGACTATCTGAGCTGAACTGGGCCCAATGTCTCTACTGTAAGCGCCGCAAATTCCTAGTTGTTTAGAAACGAGGAGTATTTGCGGCGCTTGATAATTTGGGCCGGTCAGCTGTAGCGCCGATCTTTGAGCGGGTCGCCTGGATGCGGGACTGCGCGAAAGTGTCAACACACCTGGCGTCCCACACCGGTGCCCTGCCCAGCTTCCACGGCACCAACGTGCTCCGTCGGGGCCCGTGCCATCGTTTCTTGCCATATAATTGTTGGTAGAACAAAGTGTTGAAACTCACCCGTATCCACCATTGTAACCGTCACTGCCGTAGCGTCCGCCGCCGCCGCCGCCGCCGCCACCGCCGCCACCGCCGCCACCGCCGCCACCCCCACCCTTTCCACCGCCGCCACCCCCACCCTTTCCACCGCCGCCACCCCCACCCTTTCCACCGTGACCACCCCAGCCGTAGCCACCGCTGCCTCCTTTTCCACTGCCGTTACCGCCACCCTTTCCACCGTGACCACCCCAGCCGTAGCCACCGCTGCCTCCTTTTCCACTGCCGCTACCGCCACCCTTTCCACCGTGACCACCCCAGCCGTAGCCACCGCTGCCTCCTTTTCCACTGCCGCTACCGCCACCCTTTCCACCGTGACCACCCCAGCCGTAGCCACCGCTGCCTCCTTTTCCGCCGCCGCCACCGCCGCTACCGCCACCCTTTCCACCGTGACCGCCCCAGCCGTAGCCACCACTGCCGCCGGGTCCACCGCCGCCACCGCCACCCTTTTCGCCTTTTCCACCGTGACCACCGCTAGTACCGCCGTGGCCACCGCCTCCCATTCCGCCACATCCACAGCCTCCTGCTGCTCCACCTAAAGGGCCTTCTCCGGGTGCGCCGCATCCACAGTCATCACCACATGGACAGCCTCCTTGGCCTTTGCCACCGTAACCACCGTGGCTACCTCCGTGACCGCCGTGGCCACCTCCGTGACCCCCGTGGCCACCTCCGTAGCCGCCGCCGCCACCTCCGTGACCGCCGTGGCTACCTCCGTGACCCCCGTGGCCACCTCCGTAGCCGCCGCCGCCACCTCCGTGACCCCCGTGGCCACCTCCGTGACCCCCGTGACCACCTCCGTAGCCGCCGCCGCCACCTCCGTGACCGCCGTGACCACCTCCGTGACCTCCGTGGCCACCTCCGTAGCCGCCGCCGCCACCTCCGTGACCCCCGTGGCCACCTCCGTAACCACCGCCGCCACCTCCATAACCGCCTCCGCCACCTCCGTAACTGCCGCCGTCGCCACCGTCACCTCCGCCACCCTTGCCACCCTTGCCACCCTCGTTGTAGCCTGAAAATTACGAATGTTTGAGTTATTCTCACAATACCTGTATGATAATTATGTATGTATATTTGTAAACATTTCATTGTACAAAACAATAAACGTTTAAAAAGACAAAGGGCTTAAAAATACAACAAATCCTAGTAAATTCGCCTCTAATTTACAAAGGATGTCTGCCGTTTCACCTATACATTTTAGATAATATAGCCCAATGAGGTACAGCCCAACCATATTGCGAATTATTGTGGTACTTTATTTTACTGGTAATTACCAATTTTTGGTAACTGACGATGAAAGTCGGTGAATGTCACTGTCAAAAAAGAAGAAACAGGACTAAAAATTACGCTCAAGTATTGTATTGCATAATAAAGTGGATAGTTTTAATCCACAGTGATGAAAGTCCAGTTTTTTTCAATAGGATTCAGTATTAATTTTTCAAGTAGAACGAAGGATTGAGCAGCATTCCGGAAACAATGCTTAATTGTAGGTAATTGAATTTTGGTTAAATAATTATTTTATAGCGTCAGTTATCTGGTGGCACGGCAGTGCCCCTGCCAAGATGCGCAAACGCGCGGGCACGCCGTACCAACCCTTTCCTCGAAGCCTTCAGACCATGAAGCCTGAATATTCAGTGACCAGGACAGGTCGAGCAAATTAAGCCGAATATAGGAATCAGGGGAAATAATTCGTGTAGTTTTGAAAATAGGTAGGTACACTTATACCTTCCGGTGTCTAAAAGTCCTCGAGGGTAGGGAGTGTGCTCAGGGTGTAAGGGGGGTTTGAAGGTACCTTTTTTCAGATTCATGCTCATAACTCGAATATTTGTAGAAATAGCATTACGATTACTACGGACAAAAGTTTCTACATAAAATTGTAGCTCCCAAAGTATTGATCGTGGAGTAAAATGAATATGACCAAATTTGTAGGACATTAAATGTAGAAACTTTTATTTGTGTAAGTTAACAAAAATATTAAAACGTAGTTGTTCAAGAAAACGTAGTTATTTCGTAGTTGTTCATCATAACACTTGTGTTGTGCAGTTCAGAAATTCCCGTTACCAACAAATTATCATTTTGTGAATATTCCAAGAAAATTCTCATTGTTCCCGGGAATATACGAGCTCGGTGGATCTATTCCTTTGTTATTTCTTTTTTAGCTAACTAATTTAATACAAGCAAGCTGTTTTCCTTTTCGACTCTCCCTGAATCTCCGCTTAGAGTCAGTATCATAAAATTGAACTGATGATGGACCATAGAATCCCGCAATGGATCGAATCTGAAGATACGTTTAACGCAGACATGTGCGGTTTTCGCATTTCAGATCATCCTGACGAGCAATTAGAGACGGTATAATAAAATTGACCTGATGATGGACCTTGGGAGTGCGTAATTGAATCTTGGGATAACCTAACCTAACCTACCCGATGTGGGTATCTATCTTGTTGTATAAATAAAAAAATAATATTCATAGAAACATACTTTATTTTATACATATCTGCATTATGGAAAATGTAGATCTATAATGTATTACATTTGGGCTTTTCAATTTCTTCCGTCCTTAGTGCAGCGTTTAAAAAAGTTTAGTAGAAGGGCTGTAATAAAAAAAATACATATTCAATTTCATTGTAAATATATCAAAATACAATGTAGGTATACCTACATTGCCGCCCCAACGGCCGTCCATTCTCCGGGCTACATGGTCTGCCCATTGCCACTTCAATCAAACGTGCAATCTTGTGAGTTATGTCGGTTACCTTGGTCCTTCTGCGGATATCCTCATTTCTGATTCTATCGCGCAAAGAAACTCCGAGCATAGCCCTTTCCTTGGCACGTTGCGTGAATTTTTGCCACCTTATGAGTCCCATTTCGAACGATTAACTACATTCGGTGTGTGTTTATCGGTTTGTCCAGTTCTAAGTGGTCACACAGATGAACCCGCCGAAAGATCCTAGTCCGCATCCATATAAGAAAGCATACCAAACGTACATAAATTGTGATTAAGCCGACATACTTTCTTGTAGTTTCCTTTTTATATTTTCCCGTATTTATTACTTAAAAGACAAATATTATTATTTTATGGGCAGATGTTTAATATGTTTTCTTCGAAGGCTACATATACCTAAGTCTAAATTCTTAAGATAAGTACAAATTAGGCTAAGTTCGTATTACTGTAATAGTTAAGTATCCTGAAAAAAAAAAAACTGAATGTTCAGTTTCTATAGCCGTTTCTTCTCATCAGTAGTCTCCTCTTGTGAAATGCCGGTAGACTCAAACATGTAAACGCGCCCTGTTGCCTACTTACAGAATAGTACCTAGTTTAAGAAACTGTTACATAATGAGAGATCTAAAAACACGAGTGCAGTTTTATTTTCATAATAGGATCACACGAGTGTTTCAAGACCTTATTATATACTGTTTAGGGTTGCCAGGTGTCCCGCTTTGCGTGGGTTGTGCCGATTTTAATCGTCCCGATTAAAATAGGATTTACTGGCAAGTAATATTACGAGGGGCGTTCAATAAAAAGTGAGAATGAGTATGTTATAAGCAACTTTTATTAAATGTCATTTTATTTTTCGACATAGTCACCTTTTAGCATAATACACTTAGTAATATCTTTTTTCTAAACTTAAAATTTCATTTTTAAAAAAGGCCTCAACTTGAGTACTTAAAAAATCTTGTACTGCAGCGACTACCGCGTCGTCGTCTTCAAATTTCTGCCCTCTCAGGTATTCTTTCAATCTCGGAAATAGGTAGAAATCACTGGGGGCGAGATCCGGTGAATATGGAGGATGCTTAAGGATATCGAACCCAGCATTATGAATTGCAGCCATTGCAACGGCGGACTTGTGTGCCGGGGCATTGTCCTGGTGGAACAGCACAACTTTCGAGTGTTTACCTCGCCGTTTTTCGCGGATTTCATTGCGCAATGTTGCTATTTGTTTAGCATACGAAGTGCCCGTAATAGTGGCCCCATGCTCGAAATACTCAATCATTACTACCCCTTTAATAAATAATAAATAAAAAAGCCTTTTATTTCTTGCCAATTACAGTACAATGTCAATAGTCCATTATTGTAGTTTTAATATTATATTTATATTTTTACATTTAATTTAAATAATTAGTCTAATTTAAGAATGTCTCTATAAATTCTAATATAATATAATTTGTATTAACTGGTTCTACGTTCGTTTATTATTTTATTATGTCAATTTATTAATACAATTTTGGATAAAGCAAGAACCCTCTCTCAGGTGAAGGCCTCTACTACCCCTTTATCATCCCAAAAAACAGAGCCCATGCACAGCAGATGGGCCCACCTTGAATTTCTTCGGAGTTGTAGATGATGGCCTTTTCCATGTTATAGACTGCAGTTTCGTTTCAGGGTCGTAATGGTGGAGCCATGTCTCGTCCATCGTTATAAATCGCGCCAGAAAAAGTTTCCGGTCTTGCTTTATCAGGTCCAAAGCTTCTTGAAAAATCTCGACTCTAGTTTGTTTTTGCGTGTCAGTAAGCATTCTTGGTACCCAACGCGCAGATACCTTTTTCATACCCAAGAGTTCATGTAAAATATTATGCACGCTCCCCGTTGAAATCTTTACATTTTCAGCAATAAAACGAACCGTGACACGACAACCCGCCAAAACTAAGTTTTCGACTTTTTTCACAATTTCTTCAGTTACTGCTGTAGTAGGGCGTCCGGAGCGGGGCGGGGGTCGTCCATGGTCGATGTTCTTCCACGTCTAAATTCGGCGCACCAACGTGCGACTGTCGAATACGGAGGAGCATTAGACCCTAAAGTGTCCCGTAAATCTAAATTGCCTTGGTCCGTAGTTTTTTTTTTCAAACACAAGTATTTGATAACGGCGCGAAGTTAAATTTTCTCCATTTTCGCTAACGTACTCCATAGCATTGCAAAGAAATGGCCGTATTTTTTTTAAAACAAAAAGCAGTTGGGTTTTTTTTTTATAGCAATGAGCTAGATAGATTAACTTTACCGGCCAGTATTTAATTTCCTAATATTGAAAGAGTTTGCATCTCATTCTCACTTTTTATTGAATGCCCCTCGTAGTTACGAAAAGCAATAAATGAAGCATTTATAAGAAAGTAATTATTTTTTAATTGTCCCGATTTAAAAACCTAAATTCCGATTTGTCTAACCAACTGCCCCGATTATAATCCGAACGGACCTGGCAACCCTAATACTGTTGCATATTACACTACTTACTCTGTTTAAAGGTAAAGTGCATTATTTCATTACTCCATTATAATTGTTGGTAGAACAACGTGTTTCAAACTCACCCGTATCCACCCCCGTAACTGCCACCGCCGCCGTAGCGTCCGCTGCCTCCGTCTCCGCTCCAACTCCAACTGTAGCCACCGCTGCCTCCGTGTCCGTGTCCGCCACCGCCACCCTTTCCGCCTTTTCCACCGTGACCGCCCCAGCCATAGCCACCGCTGCCTCCGTGTCCACCACCGCCACCGCCGCCACCGCCACCACCGCCACCACCGCCACCACCGCCACCCTTTCCACCGTGACCACCCCAGCCATAGCCACCGCTGCCTCCGTGTCCGCCACCGCCACCACCGCCACCGCCACCCTTTCCACCGTGACCGCCCCATCCATAGCCACCGCTGCCTCCGTGTCCGCCACCGCCATCGCCGCCACCCTTTCCACCGTGACCGCCCCATACATAGCCACCGCTGCCTCCGTGTCCGCCACCGCCACCGCCGCCACCCTTTCCACCGTGACCGCCCCATCCATAGCCACCGCTGCCTCCGTGACCGCCGTGGCCACCTCCGTGACCTCCGGAACCGCCGTGGCCACCTCCGTGACCTCCGGAACCGCCGTGGCCACCTCCGTGACCGCCGTGGCCACCTCCGTGACCTCCGGAACCGCCGTGGCCACCTCCGTGACCTCCGGAACCGCCGTGGCCACCTCCGTGACCGCCGTGGCCACCTCCGTGACCTCCGGAACCGCCGTGGCCACCTCCGTGACCGCCGTGGCCACCTCCGTGACCTCCGGAACCGCCGTTGCCACCTCCGTGACCGCCGTGGCCACCTCCGTGACCTCCGGAACCGCCGTGGCCACCTCCGTGACCGCCGTGGCCACCTCCGTGACCTCCGGAACCGCCGTGGCCACCTCCGTGACCGCCGTGGCCACCTCCGTGACCTCCAGAACCGCCGTGGCCACCTCCTTGACCTCCGTGGCCACCTCCGTGACCCCCGTGGCCGCCGTCACCTCCACCACCCTTGCCACCCTTGCCACCCTTGCCACCCTTGCCCCCCTCGTCGTAGCCTGAAAATTACGAATGTCATGTCATGTCTCACAATACCTGTACAATAGATAAATTATGTAAGTATGTATTTTTGTAAACATTTTATTGTTCAAAACAATAAATGTTTCAATTAAAAATAAAGAAAAGAAGGGCGTAATAATCCAGAGGCGAATTTACAAAGGATACATTTTAGATAATATAGCCAAACGGGGTACAGTCCACGCCATATTGCGGATTTTTGTGGTACTAATAAATTTGGAGTAGTAGGCCCTCGTGCAGGGTCCGTCCGGATTATTACTACCGTCTTGCCTGCTAACCCACCGCCAAACAGCAATGTTCGCATTGTTGTGTTCCGGTGTGGGGGTAAGATAGCCGGTGAAATGACTAGCATAGAGGCATTCTATCTTCGTCCTCCGGGTAGGCAAGCACTTGTGACTCCTCTGGTGTTGCAGGTGTTTATGGGCGACGGTAATCGCTTTCCATCAGGCGATACGTTTGCTCGTTTGCCACCTACGACATAAAAAAAAAAAAGTAGTTACTGATAATTACAATTTTTTGGTAACTGACGTTGAATGTCACATTTTCCAATAGGATTCAGTATTTATTTTTCAAGAAGAACGAAGGATTGAGCGGCATTCTGGAATCTGGAAACAATGCTTGATTGAATTTTGTTAAATAATTATTTTTTAGCATCAGTTATTTACTTTGACGCCTTGATACCTTATACATCTTGTAGTGTATTGCCAAATAAATGTACACTATGGCTGACAGGGCCGGGGCCTCTCGCACTCTTTGGAGAGCGGTCAAGCGAGCTAGACTGTCCGACTGTTATATTGTTGTTTTACTGGTATAAAAGCGAACCTGTACACATCTCAACGGAATTCAATTATTTCATCAATTGTATATATTGTATGTGTATGTCGTGAAGCCTAGAGACCTTTTACACCGTTGAAAAAATAACTTTTTTTATACAATTACAATTACTGTAAACATTGATTTGGAGAATCTTGTTCATCTCCTTTAAATGTATCAATTACTTACCTTGTTATAAAATAGTAATTTTAAGTATAATCTACGAAAAAAATACTCACTGTTGAGTTTCTTTCTGCTTTCTTCTCAATAGCGATCTCTTCTTGTGAAATGCCCATTCAGACAAATAAATGTGCCCTTGTGGCCTACTTACAGCAATAACGTTTTGATTCGATTTGATTAGGCATAATTATTCAAAGTAATTTTAATTACAATACAAAAGATAATTAATACAACACAATACTACAGAAATTAAAATACTAACTATAAACTAAGTACTTAACTAACTAAAATACAGATTAAATTTAATATTAAAAGAGACTTAAAAAAACGGCCCCATTTGGCACAGTCCCGAAGACGCAGGCAGCATTTCCTCGCTGTATAGCAACGCTAATGCGTTGAGCCGGGAAGCTGCCAGCTCTTCGGCCCCCCGTGATGTCGACCAGTCTTTTCAAAATCAGTCTAAATAGTTGACGAGCACTGGACCTCTTTGATTTGATTGAGCACAAATACAGCATTAAACTCTTCCCTCTTATATCGACATTTTGAAGTCTATATCGATTCTCGTGACACTATCGGGACTAATTCAGGTTCACTTGGCGGTGAGGATGCTTCTTGAAGAAGGAGTTCATCATATGGAGTCCGTCCCATGAACCTCACCTCACCTCATCATCAGGACGTGTCGATGTTGGAGCGTATACCAGTACTTTTTCTTCTGGTTCTGTAGAACATTCACGAGGAACTGGTGGACGATAAACCCGACACCACTTTAGGAGTGCTGGTCGCCCTCCCGGAAATAAAGCAGGTTCCATATTTCAAGATCTTGAGTCTTCTCCCTCGTTTCAGACTTCGGATAACTCGACGATATGCGCCCGCAACCTGCTTAATTCTTCATCGAGTACAGTGATCCTCTGGTCAGTTCGCAGTGTGCTCGTGTTATATGTTGCCAGAGCCAGCAGAGGTCGTCGGTGGTGGTAGCCAGATCTTTGCCGGAGATTCTTCGCACCCTTGACTCCACCAGGATCCTGACCGCTACCGTCGCCGGACCTTGGGGCCGTGGCTTTTAAGGCTTTTTAGGGGGTTTAGCAATAATAGCCACCCGTGGTATGCGAGTTGGCAATCGCAGTAATAATATCCACCGGACTAAAAACAAGGATGCTGCTGCCTGTTAGGATAATAACGATGAATAATTAAAGTATTTGTTTACCTGGGGCTGCGTGAGCACAGACGAGGAGCCCTAGGGCGCAGGAGGCCAGTACCAGTCGAGCCATGATGCGAACTGTGCCGACTCGTCGCCGACCTATCTCTTATCTTTCATACGCCGCGTTTAATGTAGTTTTCAAGTGTGCAATGTTTGCGATTCCATCTTCAGTTTTTACACGGTTAGGGTTCTTTTTGTTTTTTTTTTGTTTGATGGCAATTGTCTTTTGCCATTTTTGCCAGCGTCACGTCTATTTTAAGAATAATAAAAATACAGAGTCGCGGAAGGTGACGTAAAATCAGATCAGCAGGGCTAGCATATCTTACCGCGACATCGCTTGTCGCGCGACTCAGCACCTCTCTTGCTCGGACGGCATTGAAAGGACAGTTAGTATTTGTCGCGCGACAGAGAGTCGCGTTTCACAGTTATGTGTGAGTGCAGAGATTTAAATAAAAACCCAAGTTAGTAAATATTCTTAGCTAACAAGGCTCGGTTAGCCGCCGCCGCGACTGATCGGGTCTCATGATGATGAATCGCGTACCGATTCGACACATGACGAGCGATATTCGACTTGTACGTCGTGAGTAAACCCGTTTATGTATTTTAATATGTCTGAGACTCACGATAGTTTTCTACGTAAAAAAGTTGGGAGGCTAAATAAGGGGAACATAATTAAAGATCAATGGCACTTTTCGATTCATTTCAGACGAGTTCTAGTGGCAGAACCAGTGTTTAGAACACACAAATTGCCCTAGTCCATAACCTCAAGTAACTGCAGTCCGTGGTCGTCAGTTTTGCCACTGCCCCGCCTACGATGATTGCAATTAAGATCTTCTAGTATTAAACGGGAGTAGGAAGAGATAACAAAGTGGTCGATAGTTCGTTTAAAATATCTATTGCCGGGCAATCATCGAGGTTTAGCAACGGTGTAAATTTGTTCGGAACCCTCGGTGGGCGTGTCCGTCTCGCACTTTTTTTCGTACTCAATTTTGCGGATACCTTGGCCTGGCTAAACCAATTAACGATAAGCAAAACAATCGTGTAGGTATTTATCGAAATGAAATTTTTGTTTCCGAAAAATTGTTTTCAAATTAGTTGCGCTTTAGCGATAAAGCCGCCTGTTTATGAGTCGCTATTAGCTGTGCCCGCGGCTCCGCTCACGCGGATTTTGGTCTGCGTCAGTGAGCGGCTAATTCCTCCCTAATTTCTCGACCTCTCCCCTGGAGGCGGAACTTGAAGTAAAGTTGACAGATGTATACGCTACTATGAGGATTGTAGTCCAAATAAAATATTTTACAATCACCACTAAATAAGTACGTACAAGCTTTGCTTAGTTTGGGACTAGGTCGATTTGTGTATGATTGTCCCTTAAATATTTATTTATTTTAAATACAACTACACTCCAAAATCAGTATTTTTCGCTCTTGTTGTTGCTTTCAAAATCTGCAGGATCCAACGAGAAACTTTAGGTCCATAACTATTTACACTTTGTCTTTTTGATAATTATCGAGGCTGAGACGATGATACATTAACCACTTGGTCTGGGCGGTGTTTTAATCATTTTACGATGCATGTGATTGAAAAGAGTGTTTTCACCTCACCAGCTCAAACATGCCGATTTTACTGCGAGATAACAGTGAACAAAATGTGATTTTGTTTGGAGCGTGAGTAGAAAGTAGCTTTTTAATTTTTTCCATGTTTGGCCACGAATAGTCATTAATCAGCAACAGGTTAATTGTGTGAATCTCGATGCACTCTGTTTCTTTCATATCTATATAAAAAAGAGAGGGATAAAAATATCAATTTCAAATTCGATTTTCGAATCCGACCTCCAAATTCCAATGAGAACAGTTCGGATACGCGTTATACCATAAAATTCATCAAAATAAACACCCGAAAAAGTTTTAATTGCAACATATTGTTTTTAACGACCGAGTATTTAAATAGTTGTGTATGTTATGTAAAACCATAGATTGTTTAAATAAAATAACATTTTTCAACTTATTACTCTAAATAAATACCTAATTTATAATTTCACCAATTTATCATAGATGCATAGGTATTCGAATCGGAACGTACTTTAAAAAGCCGGCCAAGAGCATGTCGGGCCACGCTCAGTGTAGGGTTCCGTAGTTGCTCATCCTTCACAATAAACTGCTGTTTTAAGCCCGAGGTTTACGTTAAGAAGGATTTTAAGCTCTATAAACAGGTCGTAAACGCCCTAGAAACTGTAATCACTTATTACCTTCTGGAAGTCAACCTTTTAAAGAAAAAATATGAAATTTGGCGATAACTCAAAAACGGCTCGACCGATTTTGTTCAATATAGTTTTCATTGAAAGTACTTATAAGGCCTCATTCACATGAATTTTTCCGATTTTTTTTGACCCGTGGTTGAAAAGTTAGAGGGGGGGGACACTATTTTTTTGTTTTTGGAGCGAATATTTACAAAACTGCTGACTTTATCAAAAAATAATGTTAGAAGACCCCTATTATTTTTACAAGACCTATTCAACGAAACCTCACACACCAGTGTTGAAAAGAAAAAAATATTCATCCCCACTTTAGGTGTACGGGAGGTACCCGAAAAAAGTTTTTATTTTAGTTGTTATTTTACCGTTTTGTCGGCGTGATACATACACATACTCATACCAAATTTCAGCTTTCTAGTACTTAATGATCACGGATCTAAGCCGCGGACGGACAGACAGACAGACAGACAGACGGACAGACGGACATGGCGAAACTATAAGGGTTCCTAGTTGACTACGGAACCCTAAAAGTATTGAGTTTAAATTGTTATTGTTACTTATTTTCTTTTGTGTTTATTTTGTTTGGTGATTTACGAGTAGAAATGTAAATCAAACTATAAACAAAATCTCGTAATAAGAAATATACACTTCATGTATTGCTTAATCTTCCAATTTGATCAAATAATGACAATACGAGTAACCGTGTTGGTTGTGACGGTTGTGAGGGACTGTTCTTGTTGTAACGTATAATTTCAATTAAATTATATTGTTATTCCTTTTTAAGCAACAGGTATCTATTTTCTAATTAATAATATCATTGAAATCAGCAACAAAGACTATAAACATACCCACACCTAAATGGTTGGAAGAAAAAGTACAAACAGTCGAATATGTTCTCGCTGTTGAGGTGAAAAGTTATGTGTGCTACACGAGTACAAAGTTTTTTGCATCTCGTGCTGTTGAGTCCCTCGCTTCTCTCAGGATTCTAATTTAGAATCACTCTCTACGCTCGTGATTCAAACATAGAATCCTTCGCTTGCTCGGGACTCAAAATCAGCACTCGCAACAAAAAATAACTTTGCTCTCTTGTTGCACAAATAACTATTTCCAGGCATTCAAACTGTGCGTAAAGTACTACTTTGCCACACTAGTCCTTTTACTTTTCAATTTTTTTTTAATTTCTGGCCGTGTCTGACAGCCTGACGCAAAGAGGTTTTACTATTTAATAAAAGTTTGATAAATTATAAAAAAAAAAACGTTTATTTATATGTAGTAGTTATGATGTAGGAATAAAAATATATAATATTCATAGAATTAAACTTTATTTTATACATGTCTGCATTATGGCAAACGTAAATCTATTGTATCACATTTGGGCTTTTCAATTTCTTCCGTCCTGAGCGCAGAGGGAGCGTTTTAGCGGCTGTAATATAAAAAATACATATTTAATTTCGTTGCAAATATATCAAAATATAGGTACACATATTAATTTTATGGGAGAATACGACATTTAAACATTCCTGAACAGCCTGAACTCGAAGGGGATTCTATGTGACTGCTCACACTGTGCACTGTCAGCGTCATCTCAACGTCATTGAAACTGTAAAATTTTGTGAATATAGTATGAGAGCATTCGCAGGCGGCGACCACATTGTGCTGTGGGGGGGTCTCTGAGAGCTCGCGGGCTGTTGTACCTACATTCGGAAAGTGTGTTTATTGTTTTGTCTAGTTCTAGGTAGGCTACACAGGGAAACCCGCGAAAGATCCTAGTGCGCATACATAATTTACAATAGTTGGTAGAACTAAGTTTTACTAAGGGAATTCCTAGTCCGTAAACATATAATTGTTGGTCGAATAAAGTGTCAAACTCACCCTTGTAACCGCCACCGCCGCCGGCACTAGACTACGCGCTGCCGCTGGCCGAAGCGCTGGCACTAGAGCCGCCGTAGCCACCGCTGTCCCAGTGTCCGCCACCACGGCCGCCGGTGTTGCCTCCTCCTAGACCACCACCGCCACCGTAGCCGCCTTGGCCACCGCCAACACCGCCACCGTTACCACCGGTTCCTCCGGGGGCGCCAGAGCCGCCAACGCTGCCAGAGCCGCCACCGCCACCAGAGCCGCCACCGCCACCACCACCGCCGCCACCACCACCACCGCCGCCACCTCCGTAAACTGAAAATTAAGAATGTTAAAGTTATTTTTACAATACCTGTACTGTATAATAGATAATTATGTATGTTTTTTTGTAAACACTTTATTGTACACAATAAACGGTTAAAATACAACCAAGGGCTTAAAATACAACAAGTCCAGAGGCGAATTTACAAAGGATCTCTGCCGGTTAACCTATATATATATAATTTTGGAGTTATTTAAATTATTCTCTCTCGAATCGACTTTCACAGTGAATCTCATTAAACTCGATGCTTGAAGCAGTTGATAAAAATCTACAAAACTTTACGGGCAAGCTTCAGTGAAACTAATATTTCGGAGTCAGGATTTTATAAGATGCCGAATTATCTTTGCTGACAATATATAGTGGCATAATAATAATACTTAATAGGGATCATCTGGAATAAACAAACTAGAACAAACCGAGCCGAGCAAAGTAAAGTAAGTGAGGATCGTAGGAAGCCGCTGGATATGGATAATACAAAACCAACCATCAAGGAGATCCTTGAATTCTGTCCAGCAGATGAAAAGATGAATAATAAATGTATTTGTTTACCTGGGTCTGCGTGAGCGCAGATGAGGAGCCCTAGGGCGCAGAAGGCCAGTACCAGTCGAGCCATGATGCGAACTGTGCCGACTCGCCGCCGACCTATCTTTTATACGCCGCGCTTATCATGTGTAGAGTGTTTGCGATTCGATCTTCAGTTTTTAGGGTTCCGTAGTCAACTAGGAACCCTTATAGTTTCGCCATGTCCGTCTGTCCGTCTGTCTGTCTGTCTGTCTGTCCGTCCGCGGCGTAGATCCGTGATAATTAGTACTTAGAAAGCTGAAATTTGGTACGATTATGTGTATATATCACGCCGACCAAATGGTAAAATAAAAACTAAACTAAAAGCTTTCGAGTACCTCTCCCGTACACCTAAAGTGGGGGTGTTTTTTTTTTCGTTTCAACACTATTGTGTGGGATGTCGTTGAATATGCCGTTAAAAAATAATACGAGTCTCCAAACATTATTTTTTGATAAAGTCGCGGGCCAAAAAATTATGGACAAATTCATGAAAATGAGGCCTTATAAGGAATTTTAATGAAAACTATATTGATTAAAATCGGTCGAGCCGTTTTTGAGTAATCGCAAAAATTCATAATTTTCTTTAAAATGACGTAAGTGCCGCGCGGTGTCCTTATACTTCGAACGTTACACAGATTAGGTAAGTAGCATACTGTATTAAAACATTTTGCTCTATCTGGTGCGTATAATCGATAACTTCCAGAACTTACTTTGGCTTTTACGACCTTATTTTATATAGCTTGAAATCTTTCTCGTAATTTTCGTCTATTGTGAAGGATGAGCAACTACGGAACCCTACAATTAGCGTGGCCCGACATGCTCTTGGCCGGTTTTACTCTAGGTTTTTGTTGAATCGCGGCTAGGGTTCTTGTGGGATGGTATCTATCTAGGTTTGGATTTGTTCATGATGTTTTGCTTTAATTTAATATCAAGTTAAGTCAAGTCTTGATATTGAATTACACCCCCAGTCAAAATAAATGCATTGAGTATGTCGCATGTCCTTGTATCTAAAAATTTTAGGGCAACGAACTTGGCGAAAGATCTCAATTATTTTGTCGGCAAAGTCGACAACGTTGCACGCGATATTGAACTTGGCTCTAATTTAACATTTATGTTTTTGATGGGATATATATTTACACGGTGAGAAATGTCAGTGGCAAAAATACAAAAGAACAGCTAGTTTTTATACTCAGTATTATCAAATAAAAGTACTCCTATTGTAAGGGCCTTATCACACTTGCGATTTGCGAGCGTATTTTCTATACAAATAAGCGACGCGGCGTAGACGCTGCGCGGTCGCCTTCATACAAAATACGCTCGCAAATCGCAAGTGTGATAAGGCTCTTATGATTGTATTAAGCGGTTTACACTCACGTGAAGTTGTCAGGAACGTCCCGACTTGTTTCATATTAGAGTGGAGCGTCGATCAATGAAGCAGTGACGGCGTTACCGCGCCGCGCCGCTTTATGGATAGCAGTCGCTGATGAAGAGCCCGGGTTCCTGACAATTTCATGTGAGTGTAAACCGCTTAATACAATAATTAAATATGTCTCACGAAAGTTTCAATAAGATTACTCTCTTTGTGCTATTAAGTACCTACTTCTATTATTGTGAAATAACTTTGCGTAGTCATATCTATATCAATAAATTATTCAATAATGCAATGTAGTAATACGTTGGTCCGGCCAAGGGATAGTGGCGCTACAAACAGCTTTCATGTGGCAATAATGTGCATACGTCATATATTTGAATTATTTAACGTTAATAGCGATTTGTCATTAACCAAATTCAAAACATTGTTTACTGGAATGCTGCTCAATTCTTCGTTCGTCTTGCGAAATAAATACTGAATCCTATTGAAAAGGCTTTATTATCCAAAAATAACTTGAAGTATGGAATATTTAGTCCTGTTTCCTCTTTGTTTACATCAGTAACATTGACTTTCACCGCCAGTTACCAAAAAAAAATACTGTTATAAAAACACCCTGTTAGCCTATGTAGGTACTTACCGTTTCTTTTCTGTTTATTTTAGTTTTCAGTGTTCGTACTTTTATCTAGTAAATAATGAATGACTAATATTCAAAGTCATTTAATATGAAATATCTAACCAGGAAAACGCGGCAAAAGTAAAAATAATTACAATTATCTGCAAATTAGTTTCTGGCAACCTTCAAAATCTGCCAAGCAATAATGTAATGTTATAATAATGGTAACATTTCTATCCCTATTCACATGTTACTCAACTGTTAGAAATTGTCGCTCGCCTTTAATGGTTACGTACCTCAAAAGGAAAAAACTGAACACTTTGTTGTCCGTCCATCTATGGGTAAGGCCGCGGGAATTTACCAATGTGACATAGAAGTAAAAAGATTTACGTTATGTTATCATAAAACGTAACATAAGTCGTTATAAAGCTTAGATCATACTGGAAAATATTCCCATTAAATAACGTAGCCAAGAAAAAAAATCAAGTAATAAAATTATTAGCTTTATATTGCCTGTAAACAAAATTTTCATGGCACATTAAAATCAATATAATCAAACACGCGTGTGATGGAACTAATGAAACCCAAACCGCTCTAGTGTTTTAAAGCCTCTCATTTTGTACCAGGTGGCAGTAATTACTATTTGTTCACTGCAGGTACCCAATACTAGTTACAAGACGACCGTATAACACTAAAACAGCTTTAGAATCAATGATTCTACTGTGACTGGAGGTCGAAAATAAATTATTTTCTTCTTAAAACAGTTTTTTTTATTAAGATGTTGTTTTTATTTATTTTATTATTTTACAGGAGTCTTGTTCGAATTTGTATATTTTCGTGTCATTAAAAATCTAATAAAACTCATTTATGTTAGTATATTCTGTGTGCACTTCCCTTTACAACATTTATTCGTTATTTTACGTAGAAAATACGTAACATTTTGCAAAAATGTAACATATTCGTAACGAAATTGCAACGTATTTTTGAAAAAAAGTGGATTTTCATGGTGAAATAAAGACATTTTTAATACAATAATACGTGTCACTTGCTTGAAAACCGTTACGCTATTGTATAAAAAAAAACTGATTAAAAACAATCCTTAAAAAACCTTTAAAATCACACACGTCGCTTTCACGAAACTATGACTGTGTCTAGTGTGTCTACTTTGAATTGCGTTTGTTGACAAACTGACGGATTTGGACTTGCTCATCGGTGTTGCCCTACTAGAATATGAGTTACCAGTGCACGAAAACGTATTTTCGCCAAAAAATATTTATAGCGTCACGAAAGTATTGTAACATAAGTGTGGAATGCAGATCCATTAAAATAACGTAAGATAAAAAATTCGATTGAAATGATTATATTATCATTATTCCGTAATCAGTAGAACTATCCTTATATCATAAATTTTAGTTTAAAACAAAAGTATGCCCATGAAAGTTGAAATATCATAAAAATAACAGAGCTTGTAGTACTCGTGGTTGAAAAAATTTACCAACTTTCGTTACGTTTTGGACGGAAATATATTTTTAGTATTTTTGTAAAGGGGTTTATATTCATTATCTTACTTGCGACCATGAGAATTCCTATATCTACATATGATAAAAATACTTTTGAAACAGTAGGGGTTACCAATTTTTTTTAATCAGCTGGGTAAATTTGAAACGTCCAAATTGGTAACTTTCCGCGGCCTTACCCCTATACTCTTTGTCTCGGGAACGCGTATCGGTAAGTATCGAGTTAAAATTAAAACCATATAATCAGGTTTAAAGACAGTCCCTTGAAGGTGTGAAAAAATAAAAGTTGACGTAAAAAAAGATACGGCTGTTTACGCCGCAAAAAACGTATATGCCGACACTCTCAAGGGTATCAAAATTAAGGCCGGTATTTTCCGTCGTCCTAGAATCCTCCTATATTCCTATATTATGTCCTATATTTGGTAAATAACACCGTTTTATACTACTATGGAAAAATATAGTCTGTGTCTGTATTTAAAGTACGAATCAGTCATCGAGTTCAGATTTTGTACGGACGGAACTCTCGGTGGGCGAGTCCGACTCGCACTTGTTTTTTTACTCAATTTCGTAGATACCTTGGCTTGGCTAAACCAATTAACGATAAGCAGAATAAGCGTGTACTGATCGAAATTATATTTTTGTTTACGAAAAATTGTTTTCAAATTCGTCGCGCTTTAGCGATAAAGCCGCTTGTTGATTAGACTTGACCTCTCAGTATATCATTATAGGCACTCATAGGTAAACAATAACAGTTTGAACTCGATATTTCTTAAAGTACGTTTCATCATCTATAATAAATTCGTGTAATTTAAAAATTATTATTATACCTACTTAGTTATTTATAGTATAAAGTTGAAAAATGTTATTTGAACAATAATTTATTTGTTTTAAATAAAAGACACATTTATTGAAACATTCGACCGTACAAAAAACAATATGTTGCAATTAAAACTTTACGGTTATTTATTTTATTTTATGATATTTATAACGCGTATCGGAACGTGTTCTTATTCGAGGTCGAATTCGAAAATCGAAATGATACGTTTTTATTATTAGCTTTTTCTTATAGATATGAAAGAAACAGAGTGCAGCGAAATTAGAATGACTCGAATTTTATGCTGCGTCTTCGCTTGTCGCGCGACTCAGCGTCACCTGCCTTGCTCGCATGGTATCAAAAGAAACGTGACAGGTAGTGTTTGTCGCGCGTCAAAGAGTCGCGTCTCGAAAGTTATGTTAAGGTCTTCGCACATTATAACAACTCAACGGCGACTCGATTCTAAGCCAAATATTGAAATTTAAGCCATATGTCATATTTACTAGGTTTAATTTCAAAAAATGTACGACGTCGTCCACGCGTCGTCCACTAGTAATATCAATTTTTGAAATTAAACCTAGTAAATATGACATAGGGCTTAAATTTCAATAATTGGCATAGAATCGATTCGCCGTTGAGTTGTTATAATGTGCGAAGACCAGGTGCTGCACCTCTATAGCACAATTGACAACATTTCATATTTATAACAGGTGGAAATTAATATAGAGATCGACAGGGCTTTATGTCGTGTACCTTGAAAAAAAATCTTGGAATTTATTCTTCTGTATTTAAAGAAATATAAGAAAATACATCAAATAACTGCAATCTAAGACAATACGGGCTGAATAGGGTTGTTGTCTAAACCAAAGAGCGAAAACATAGTTTTTTTTTTAATTTGACGTTGACGGAAGGCAGATGCATACCGAGATAACATCGAGATACCGAGTTTTATTAAGTTTTTTTTTTTAATAAGAAAACCGACTAAAGTAACCGTTCCATTAAATTCTGGTTTTGGTGTTGCCACATTTTAAAATGAGTATGTTTTTATAAATTAATAATAAAATAAATAATCATCTCAGAAAATAAATAAAAACAGAGATTACTTCATCTTTTTAAGCAGAATTCAGAAAAGTAATAAAATGATAGTCTTAAAAATATGAAATGTTGTCAATTGTGATCGTGAGTTCCTCGCACGAGATATTTATTTATCTCTTTCTGTGCAGTACTGTGAGAGAGTGACAGGTGACGGTACACCGCGTGACAAGAGTCGTGTTAGACGGGTTGGTGAGGTGAAAATGTATAAGCCCACTTTCAATTTTGATATACTAAGCACCCTTTTCACTGTACATACTTATATATTAGAGTATTGAATTATGATCCAAAGCAATAAACACTTGTGTCTTGTTGACTTGTAAGTGAGGCGGCCGCGATAGTTTTTTTGATTTCCACTTAACCAAGCGTTATGATTGTTTTTTGCTAAAGCTTCGCAAAAAGTTCGCGCAGAGCTTCGAGCTTATCGCTTTCGGTTGGTTGCTGATCTTTGAGCTGGTTCTCCTATTTTTCGCAGAAAATTGTTAGGCCGATTATCACTTCCCAACTCCCAACTCCCGTTTGGCGGAATTTTATTTCGCCGACCGTTCATTTCCCAACTTATCAATTGTATTTGTTTTAAATATTTGCCAACCTCACCGTTACCAACTTAACATTTGTTGTGTGTTTTATTGCGTAATTTTTTTAAATGCCACCTTTCATGTAGCAGAATTTTTTAGTTGGCATAATATACACTTAGTTGTTTATTGTTTACCAAATGTTTTATTGGGTAGCGTTTCGTTTAGCAACTCCGTTTTATTAATTACATCGTGGGTAAGCGCAACCGCAAGGGGGGAAAGGGGGAGGAAAAGGGGGGATTTTGATGGATTTTTTATGACACCTATTTTTGACACCATGTTCCCATGTTCCATTTTGTCGCAGTTCTTCCAAACATTTTGCAATAACGTAAGCAAGCATTCTGATGCTCCGCTCGCTTCGCTCGCTCCGTTATCCATGGTTATAAACAAACCTAACCTAACCTACAGTTTTCGGTTTTTGACCCATGTTCCATTTTGTCGCAGTTCTTCCAAACATTTTACAATAAAGTAAGCAAGCATTCTGACGCTCCGCTATCTACTATTAAATTAAAAGCAGCAGAGGGCAGTAAATACATGAATATATATTTAATATTACGATTTTGTAAAAACATGACACTAGGAAAACACACCATTGACACACCGAGCAAAAAGCAAACTAGACAGCAGTTCAAAATAAAAATAACTTACAACTAAATGGCCAGCGTTATATTCCAACACCCCCCCATAGCGTGGACATCGTCAGCTATGTCACACCAAGCTGCCTGGTAAACTCCTGGTGCTTTACACAACCCAGCGGCTTAGTGAACACATCTGCTACCATTACATCAGTAGGGATGTACATTATCTTTACATTGAAACGATCTACCAATTCTACCATATCTCTAACGTAGTGGTACCTAATTTCAATGTGCTTGCTCCTTTTGTGATGAACTCTATTAACAGCTAGTTGCATAGCAGACTGGTTGTCACAATAGAACACAGTGTTATTATTATTATCACTTGGGCCTTTTGTGTGCCGCATCGACCATAATTGATCTATTGTGGCAGCCCTGTCTTAAAGCTCACTGCTGAGGCCCGTTGAGTCCAGGAATTCCCAGATTCTTTGGGCAGTGAGATGTTGTATCTCCTCTGGGGGCACAAAGTGTTGCCCTAAGTGGATACTTCTTTTGTGCATAAGTGGTCCACAGGAGAAGAGGATATGCATAGCAGTCTCCTCTGACTCTTGGCAGAACCTGCACGTTGCGTCCTGTTCCATACCCATTAGGAACAAGTGTTTTTTCAGCTTGCAGTGACCGGTCAGAGTTCTAGTCACCGCACAGACTTTTGACCTTTTGAGCTGTAGTAACTCTTTAGATAACTTTTGAACAAAGCCTTTTATAAGGGCTTTCCAGTGATTTTGTCCTTTCACAGCCACCCACACGATCGCCTTAGATTTGTATAAATCGCTGAGCAGAGAGTAAGCCTGGCGTTTTGTGATTCCACAGAACGGTTCTGGGCCGACAAGGGGCTTGTCCGCGCCATCTCTCGCGAGTTTATCTGCTCTTTCATTTCCGTCAATATCGGAGTGACCTTGTACCCATCTCAAAGTGACTGTTGGTTTCACCTAGGGCATTTAAATTGCTTTTGCATAGTTGGACTAGTCTAGATTTGACCTCTAGTGATTTCAGTGCCAACAGGGCAGCTTGGCTGTCCGAGTTGATGTATATGTGGCAATGTCTTATGTTCTTGTCAAGGTTTATCTCTGCGCATTTGTTTATGGCAAAGATCTCCGCTTGGAAGATTGAGGCCTCTGTGCCCATGCTGACGCTTGCATTGAGCTTTGGTCTCTGTCCATAGACCCCACATCCGACATCTTTTCCTTTTTTGGAACCATCCGTATACCAGATGTGGCAGCCCTCTTTGAGAGACATTTGGTCGTTTAGCCATTCGTCTCTGGAGGGTAGTTCCACTGAGTAGTATTGCGTAAAGAAAGATACATTCAGTGAGCATGTCGTCAGAGGGCATGCACAGTAGTTTGATTTCGAACACTGAAGCCTTTAGTTTGTTCAGTGCTTGTGAGCGCCATTTCGTCTTAGACAGAGTGCAGAGCCTGTAGATGCACTGCTCGGCCTCTTTCCGCACCTGTGGGTGCAGAGGTGTTAGGACTAGCAGTGCGTCAAGGGCCGCGCCCGGCGTCGAAGACAGGGCTCCTGTTGCAATAATGCAGGCAGTGCGTTGTAGGCCGCTCAGTTTTAGAATCGCTGTCTTTTGGTTGGCCTTGTTGCACCAGACAGCTGAGGCATAAGTTATTATAGGCCTCACGACTGCTGTGTATAGCCACATAGCAATGTTGGGTCTTACGCCCCATCTTGCTCCTGCCATTCGACAGCATGTCCACAGTGCCATTTTCGCTTTTTGGATTATATTGTTCAAATGCGTGTTCCAAGTTAGCCTTTGGTCAAAGGTGACCCCTGGCTTCATTTGAAAGTGGTATAGTTTGTCCGTTTAGCTTTAAAGTATTGAGCTTATCGAGTTTCCTTTTATTTGTGAAGGGGACTAAAATGGTTTCGTTTGCATTGATAGACAATTCGTTTTCTCTGCACCATGTACAAATAGTGTTGAGAGCTCCATGCATGATGTTCGAGATTGTGTTAAGGCAAGGTCCTTTGATTATGACTACGATATCGTCGGCATATCCTTGTACGTCATAATCGTTGGCCGCCATTCGAACAAGGAGTTGGTCAACCGCTACAGTCAACAGAAGTGGTGATAAAACCCGTCCCTGTGGACATCCTCTTGTGGTGTGAAATTCATGCGTGGTGGCATTTAGGGTTAGTATTGCTGTTCTATTGAAGAGCATACTCCGAACCCATCTTTTTGAGGTGCCGTCTACACCTTTTGATTCCATACCTTTAATGATGGTATCTGTGGGTGTGTTGTCGAAGGCCCCTTCTACATCTAAGAACGCATAGAGCTGTTTGCTTTGTCCTCTAGGGTTTTCTGCACCTTGTCGACCAGATCTAGCAGGGCAGTTTCTGTGGATTTCCCCTTTTGGTAGGCATGCTGGCAGGGACTGAGTGGCCTTGTTACCAGATATTTAGCTCGTACGTGTTGGTCAATTATCCTTTCCGTGGTCTTTAGTAGGAAGGAGTATCTGCATGTGTCCATGGAGGACTGATGGGTCTGAAGGATTTAGGTTGTGAATAGTCCTTTTTCCCTGCTTTTGGTATGAAGCCTTGTGTAGTACCTTGACCTTAGTCCATTGTTCTAGTATCACGCTCAGGGCGAAGCTCGCCCTAAATATTTTTACCAGAAACGGGAGGAGAAAATCGCGGCCCTCCTGTAGTAAGGCAGGGAATATTCCATCATCTCCCGCAGATTTAAATGGTTTGAATTTTCCCAGGGCCCATTTAATTTGGTTTGGTCTGAAAATATTTGCCAAGTTCCAGTCAGTGTTGTGTGCCCTATGAGGTTGGTGTCTCTTGTGGGCGCATCGTTGTGTATCGCTGGTGGAATACGAGCCGGGGATGTGTGTGTCCCTGAGGAGTTCTAGCGTCTCCTCTTCTGTGGTCGTAAAGGTATTATCTGGTTTCTTCAAGAGTCCGAGATAATTTTTTGGTGTCTTAGCTAGTATTCTGTGAATTCTCGCTCCTTTATGGGTCTGGGCAATCTCTTCACAGAATCTTTTCCATGACGCTCTCTTGGCTTTTCTGATCTCTTTATTATATTCTGTTAGCGCTCTTTTGTACCTTTCCCATTCGCTAGGTTTTGTTCCACCACGTCGTCGTGTTTTTGTTGTTCGATTCCTTCAGCGGACAGCTCCTTTCGTAGGCCTTGTTTATGCCTTCTGTCAGGAGCTCCACGGCTGTGTTGAGAGAATCTGGTGTTTTGATGTGTTTTGGGGTTTCCTTTAGGTACTGTGAAGGTCGTACCTTCACTATCGGTGCCTGGCCACTGATTTAAGAAGTAGTTGTTTTATATTTAGAATAAGACGTGTGATATCCGTCAATAAATAAAATGTAGTAGTTAGTTATCGTCTGGCCTCTGGGCAATAAACATACAAGAAGTACCTATGCTCTACTTATTCCTCCACTGAAGCTATCCCCCGGCAGTCGCCACACTTGGTGGAGCTGCGAAAGTTTATAACTAGAGTCACTCGAGTATTAATAAGTTCCCTCGCTCCCAATAATTTTTGTTCGCAGAAAAAGCAGAATAAGTGCATGTATTGCAATTACGAGCTGCCAATATACGAGTGACGATATAGTATAAAGAATAAGCGCACAAGAAGAAAAAGCGCACGTATTACAATTGCGGTTTGTATAGGAGCCGTACAGAAGCGAAGGTGGCAAAGGATCGGGTGATATTAAGCGATAATCAGTCTATCAATCATTGAAATTATTAATCACCCATTTTTCATTTCGTGCGATTTTAATCTGTTTGTGCATTTGATTTGTTTGGATTCCATACGAAAATGGAGACGAGTACTTTTAATGGCTTTTCCGACGTTGGAGATTTTTAATTAATGGCCCAAGTGAGAAAATACGAATAAAATAATCACAAATGGCGGTTGCGGTTTAATTGTTCGGGACCCGCATTACAGAATAGTATCAGACATCGTTTTAGGATGTTAGTTTAAAGTTAAACAACGAATTCCCGTCGAGCCAAGAAATCATGTACAAGGATGTTATCATCGACGGAAAAAGTCGCAAGAATCATCATTAATTCCTTTCTATACGCTTGAAGCACACGTTGTTGACATCAAACAAGCAATTGTCAGTGAAAATATGGAATTTTACCAGTGAGAAACATTCAGTTTCAGTGTTGTCAAATGATGTAACAAATGTTCTTAAAGAGTGGAAGCCTTCAAGTTCAGCCATTATCACTAATTATACAATATGTTGCTAGTAAAATTTTATTTGATTAATATGTGCTGTGCCGGACCAAGTGCTCGTCAAGAAGATGCAACATCAGGAACAGGGTGCATGAGCGTGGAGAGCCGCTCAAGCACTGAAGAGCGCCGACACCGTGGACATCGGACGAAACGCTACGCTTCTATCAGGCAATAATGATCCATAATAATTTGTAGAATATGTGTTTATTAAGATGTAAATAATTGTCTCATAATAATTATTCTAGGTGTATGATAGTTCTAGATATTAGTAAGGTCCTACAAATAATCATCGTTGTGCATAAATTATTACCTTATAAGATAATCCACCGATTGTCTTCATTGAATTATGTGGTGCAAAGACTCACTCCTAATGGTCGTGCCAAGAATGTAATAATTCATGTTAACAGATTAAAGAGATTCTTTAATCGTTAATTCTAATTTATATAAAACAGTTCTATATTTCTAGGGTGTAAATAATAACACAATTATTTTTCAGCAATATTTAATCCAGGCAGACTGTACTTAGATGTTACAATAGGAAGTCCAATTTTTAATGTCTTGCACTATAAATTTATTGCACTTTGAATTTATTGCATTTTGAATTTATTGCACTTTCAATACCTTTACTTGATATAATTTTAATTTATTGCTTTCTCAGGTCTCCAATAATTATTTATAATACTTTATTTCCAGCATTTTAATTTGTGTATACTAATATGATTTTCTTTTTCATGTAATTCGACACTGCAAGGGCCATAGCTGTCCCAGTTCCTTGGGATTTCAGCTGCTGGTGTGATTGAATGCCTCGCGCATTCATCCTCCAGAGGCGGCAGGGTCATGAGGTCTTGGCCAAGGACTTCATGCAGCCTGCATCGGGCCGACTGCAGACTGAAGATTTTTATTTTATTGATGTATTAATATATATTATAATTAATTTTATTTATTAATTGGAAATAGGTAGGAATTTTAATAAAGAATTCTATTCTATTCTATTTTTATATAAAAAAAAAAAATGGCTACTGCCCATTGGGTCAATTTTGCCAGTGTCAAAGTTGACGAACGTTGTACGGTGAGTTGAGCTTTTTGTAAAGTGATAGCGATTTACAAAGAACCACGCGGTCTACCGGGCCTTGACCCAAGAAGGGCTATGTACGCTTTAAGTTGAATTCTTCATTAACTATTCACTCATACGGTAGTTCACTGCACAATAGACTATCAATACTACACATTGAACAACCAAAATGAATAAATAACGAATAACTAAACTTAAAGGCATGCGGCCATCTTAAGTCACAAACCGGAAGTCCTAATAAAGAATAACTTTTGTGTTTTATTTATGACTGATCTCACGAATTGACAATGGCATGGCATTTGACATGTCAATATGACGTGTTATGCCGTTGTCTATGGTCGTGAAATCAATTATAAGGTAACAGTTTTATTTCTATTGGTACAAATACTTGGAATAAATTAAAAATATTTATTCCAGGTATTTATTTAGGATTGGTACAGAATGCTGGGGCATATTTAATATATATGCGCCAGGATTCTAATATAAAGCTAGTGGTAGATGGGTATCACTATTTGTTAGTCCTGTATGGATGTTTGAAGCGAGTGTCATAGACAATGTTTTCAAGCATCTAATATAAGGGCAGTGATATACCGCGGTACAACTGTTTGGGGCATGCGACGTGTGTCATATGTCATACTCCAGGCAGTTAAGGTGCGAACATTCGAGACAATTTATTTAGGCCAGTTTTACTCCAGGCGATTAAATTGTTAAGATCTATCATTTTTGATATTGTATCGAATGGTCGATGTTTTAGTATATTAAGTCGAATGACACTTGGGGTAGTTAAGTTGGTGCCTTGCCTTTTTAGCGGGGTTTTTGTCGAGGCAAAGCCAATGTCAGACAACATGTCGGATCACGTAATATGCCATAGGCTAGTGTTCGCACATGTCCTGACCCTGGTTATCTCTTAGCAAGAGACCATCTGGGTATAAATGTATGGGTATCCCTGCATAGGTAGGGACTTATGATGTGTTAGGCAGGAGTAGTTCTGTCTAGTATCTCTGTAGTAAGATGAATGTCCCTCATTCACCCCGAGACGGCGGGAAATGTGAAGGTCGTACCTTCACTATCGGTGCCTGGCCACTGATTTAAAAAGTAAAGTTGTTTTATATTTAGAATAAGACGTGTGACATCCGTCAATAAATAAAATGTAGTAGTTAGTTATCGTCTGGCCTCTGGGCAATAAACATACAAGAAGTACCTATGCTCTACTTATTCCTCCACTGAAGCTATCCCCCGGCAGTCGCCACAGTACTCTTTCAGCAGGGCACCGTATGTGTCCCAGGCGGTCTCTTTAGGATTCCTGCGCTTTACTTGTTCGGCGATTTCTAATCCTTTAACATCAAAAAGAATATGTTTATGGTCCGACATCGAGTTTTCACTACTGACATCGCCAGTCGGCGAGGCATTTGGCTGCCTTTTCAGTTGCAAATGTTATATCGAGTACCTCCTGTCTGGCCCTAGTAACGAAGGTCGGCGTGTTGCCGTTATTCAACAGATGCAGACAGTTAGTAAAGATAAAGTTAGAGAGTAACTCACCTCTATTATTGATTCCTGTGCTCCCCCAGATGGTGTGGTGAGCGTTGGCGTCACAACCCACTATCAGTTCCGACTTTTGTCAACACAATGTTGCAAGCAGATCTCATCAATAACTCTTTCAACAACGCTTGGAGCAACACCGCCTCCCTACTAGCTTCGCTTAATCTAATATACTCCGCCTCGGTGGACGACAACGCAATACACGTCTGTTTATAACTGCCCCATGATATCGAATTACCACCGTACTTAAACAAATACCTTGTGTACGACTTTCGATCAGAATCAGAGGCCCAGTCAGCATCGGAATAACTTCTTCCAACACCACAGTTTCTTCGTGTTTGACGAGGAATTAGCCTGTTTCGATGTACTAGGCGCATATTTCTTGCCGCCTCGGGAGCTGGTCTTGCAATCACCACGATTCCGTGTAAACAAGCAGAGCCATAATCATGGGCTCATAGTCCTGAGTTAACCCTTGAAGCATTATAGCCGCAAGAAACTCATCATCCAGAGGCTTCTGCATGTTATTCAGCTGTTCAGCTAGCGACAAGATCTCATCACCATAAATCTCCATGCTATCAAACTGCTCCAGCTTAATCGAACACAAGTTTCGAAGACATGACAACCTTCTGTGCAAACCGGTGTCGTCATACGCCTTTTTTAAGGCATTCCATACATCTTTCGCCGTCTCAGCGTTCACAATGTGAGGATAACATGACTTCTCAACACATAAACAAAGCCGCGCCCGAGCTTTTTCCTCTACGCGAGCTCTCAGTTCAGCGTTCTCACCTTCTGCGGTAACAGCTTTTCTGGTGATACAGTGCCATAAATTTTCGAAAATGAGAATATTTTGCATTTGAAATGCCCAGTCACGGTAATTAATGGTGCCTTTCAGCTTTTCCATCGCAATTGCCGACTTGGAATACTCACCCATATTTCGACGTAATAAATATAATCCACAAAATATTTACGTATATTGCACCATAACCTATTAATAGGTATATACGATTGTAAATATAATGAATTTATATTAAAGATTACGATTTTGTAAAAACATGACACTAGGAAAGCACACCATTGACACACCGAGCAAAAAGCCAACTAGACAGCAGTTCAAAATAAAAAGAACTTACAACTAAATGGCCAGCGTTATATTCCAACACTATCAATGGTCATAAACAAAGCTAACCTAACCTACAGTTTTCGGTTTTTGACCCCTGTTCCATTTTGTCGCAGTTCTTCCAAACATTTTGCAATAAAGTAAGCAAACATTCTGACGCTCCGCTCGCTTCGCTATCCATGGTCATAAACAAACCTAACCTAACCTACAGTTTTCGGTTTTTGACCCATGTTCCATTTTGTCGCAGTTCTTCCAAACATTTTGCAATAGCGTAAGCAAGCATTCTGACGCTCCGCTCGCTTCGCTCGCTCCGCTATCCATGGTCATAAACAAACCTAACCTAACCTACAGTTTTCGGTTTTTGACGTAAACAAAAAGCTATAGAATATCACTTTTAGGCAGTGGGTCTTTACTTAAAACCATTCAAAATGTTTTCAATACGTACCCATTTCATCATTGAAAATTTTATATTTTATAATCCGTCATTTATCTCGGTAATTATCCAGTTTAGAGAAAAGTTTCCCATACAAAACATGCTTATTTTAGCGTCCTTTATACGATAGCATCATAAAAAATAGGTGTTATATTAACACCAACAACCATCGAAATTTTGCTGTCCCAGCTCCCTTGAAAAACTTAAATCTTTGAGGGCGAATATCTCGGCCATTTTTGATTTTAGAGAAAAGTTGCCCATACAAAACATGCTTATTTCAGCGTCCTCTATACGATAACATAAAAAATTGGGCAAGTGCGAGCGCGACTCGCGTATGAAGGGTTCCGTAGTATACATATATACATATAATCTATAACAAGTTTGTTGTATCGGAGCCCCCCTTAAATATTTATTTTATTTTATTTTTAGTATTTGTTGTTATAGCGGCAATAGAAATACATCATCTGTGAAAATTTCAACTGTCTAGCTATCACCGTTGTTGAGATACAGCCTGGTGACAGACGGACGGACGGACGGACGGACGGACGGACGGACGGACGGACGGACGGCGAAGTCTCAGTAATAGGGTCCCGTTTTTACCCTTTGGGTACGGAACCCTAAAAATAAGTGTCAACATGACATCACACTGATGAAAAAAAATTTAAGTGTCGGGACCCCCTTTGCTTTAGTCCAACCCACTTATGTCAAAAAATAAGCAGAGGAATTAGCCGTAGTAAGAGTATCTACTTCATGGAAATGGATGTTAATATCGTCAACAAAGGCGTCAAATCATAAGTGATAACTATTATTTATCAAGCCAGACAATCTAGCCTCCTCGGTACAATCGGTTTTATTTACCCGTAAATTGTGACACGTTCAAAACATGTTATTGTAAGAACAATATATTTGACGGTCACTTGGCCTACTAACACAGGTAAGACAATGTAACTTAACCGACTATATCGGGTATATCCTCTGTTTTTCATTAATACATTTTCGTTGTCAAATATAGCCATCTAAATAATAACAATAATAATTTATTGCGACCAAGTACTTAAAGCTAGGTACAAGGCCCTGTCAGGGCGTAGCAAACATTTATTTAATATTTTTGGATAGTTACTAGAAAAATCTTACAAACTAGGTCATAATTACTCAGTATAATATATATTGCAATGAGCAATTAAATGAGTGATATTCGGTACTTTCCTGGCCTTATTTACTCCACAGGTTTGACTAAAGATGACACTAAGTCCGAAATTTCCAAAATTAAACTAGTTTATACATTATATATGATAATTCGCGTCGTAATCACTTTATAACACAGATTTATGTACTTACCTAGTCGCACAGCTCGTACAATCGTACCGAAGACGTAATCAATATATGTATGAGTATACCTAATATATATACCTGAAATGCCGATAGACTCAGGCATTGTAAAGGTGCCCTTTGTGGCCTACTTGCAGAATAAAGTGCATTATTTCATTATTACCTAAGTGTGACTAAAGTGTCTGCAATAACTACTAAGTATTGCGAATATATCGGCCTCATCTCAAAGCTCAAAGTCGCTCAACGAGCAATGGAGAGAGCTATGCTCGGGGTGTCTCTACGTGATCGAATCAGAAATGAGGAAATCCGTAGACGAACTAAAGTGACCGATATAGCTCACCGGATAAGCAAGTTGAAGTGGCAATGGGCAGGTCAAATAGCACGCAGAGCAGATGGCCGATGGGGCCGAAAAGTGCTCGAGTGGAGACCTCGGACCAGCAAGCGCAGCGTAGGACGTCCACCTACAAGATGGACAGATGACCTTATAAAGGTCGCCGGAAAGCGCTGGATGCAGGTCGCTTCCAACCGGTATATATGGAAGTCCAAAGGCGAGGCCTATGTTCAGCAGTGGACGTCCTATGGCTGAGATGATGATTGCGAATATAACATTTAACAAACACAAAAGAGCGTACCTAAGCTCACCGAGTTTCTCACTTCTTATATTTGGAAACATTTTTGGAAATAATAATATGCAATTATTTGTATTTTATGTTATGTAGCAATCAAGAAAACTTCGAGTTTCTTTGTAAATGAATAATCCGGGTAACAAAAAATGCAAATCAAAGTCTAATCCTGGTACTGTTCGTTTTGCCCCCCATACAAGTACTCGTACGTTTCCTTTGGCCAAGCCAACCGAAGTATCGACCGATGTTTGGTAGTAACAAATTGAATGAACAAAATTAACATAACTATAATTGCCAATATAATTTATGAAGCAGTGACATCGAGAGTTAAGGTATGTGCAGTAACCTAAATAAAACAAGAATAACAATAATTGGAGTCTCCTGATGACTATATATTAATGTGCATTAATCGGTTCCTCGTACTAACATACCGTTTTGACATTTCATTAAGAATAGCTGATTTGAGCTGTCATCGTGATATTAATTTATTCACTTCTGGAAAAAGAACGCGAACTTGATCAGCAACTCTGTTAAGACCATGAGCCAAACATGTAACATGGAGAAGGTTTGGGTAATTTTTTTTCAATGTTCTACCCGCTTTTTGCATGTACCCTACACCATCAGTTAATAATAACAACACTTTCTCATGTTTATTGTGGTCGGGACCCCACAAATTATCCAGTGCATTTTTGACGGTATGCGTTATACTTATATTGTTAGTTTGTTCCAATTTTTTGCTTGACAATACATGTGGAGTTCCGACTGCATCTTCAAGCAATGCACCGACTATCACATTAGCAATTTGACGACCCCTGGCATCTGTTGTTTCATCAACACTCACATAAATAAAAGCATTTTCTAACTCCTTTTTAATTTTCTGCATTTGTTCGTCGTATATTTGGTTTACGTAATTCTGTCTCAACAAACATTCCGAAGGGACCTCCACAGTTTTTTCGAACTTTCCAGAGACGCAGTCATTGATAAAATTTTTGAAAATGGGATTTTCTAACTGAGACCATGGTATATTACAGCTTACCATAAATTTGGTCAATTCCACCCTAAAATCTTTTTTGACGGATGTATGCTTTTCCGAGTTGAAATGTCGTTCCATAGAAGCTTTTCTCTGGGGGAAACTAACATTGCACTTAGTGCAATATAATTTTGTATCGCGAGCCTGTAATTCAGGATAATCCTTTGTCCACAACTCCACAAATTCATCGCACGTTTTTTTCCTTCGCGGCATTTTAAAAGCACTCGGCAATAAAAATATATTACACACAGTTATCAGTACGGATAATTGATAATGTACTTACTAACAAATGACAATGTCAAATAGGAAAAATTATTAAAGAGTTTGCATTGCGACTGCATAGCTAATCTATTTAAGTTGTATTGGTACTCAAGTCAAGGATGGAGGTTGGGTATTAGAAATACCTACCTAATGTGTGATACATTTTAAACTCGTAGGAGTAGGCATAGATGTTCCTCAAAATGAGTTTCGCGTCTGTTATTGCTCGTTTTTCATAATCTTTCTGTACTGTCAAATCGTTTTTGTACCCGCGATAACGACGTATGGCATCAAATACCGTATTGGCACCTAAATAGAATTATATTTTAACGAGCCCGTCAACTGTTTCGACTCCATGAGTACAGGGTGTCTGTCACTTTCATTTCAATGCCCTGCGAGCTAGACGGGTGGTGTTGAGTAGCGCCACAGGTGGGGTCGCGGCAAAATATTGTGCTGCCCATGCAGATGCTGCAAAGCATCGGAAATTCAAATATTCGTAATGCAATTAGTTTAAACAAACTACCCAAACATTTGGATACCTAGTAGCAAATAAAGGAACTGGGAAAGTGGGAACGTAATTAAAATATAGGAATATGGGAGGCAAAACCAACAGGATTTGAGGAAAACGAAACCCTATTAGGGTATCAAAATAAAATCGGTTCAGCTGTATCAGCGGTGAACAACTACAAAACAAGCTGTCATTGGTTGGCAATGACAGGCGGAAAGATCTCGTATCAGCCCTTAGAGTAGCCCGTAAAGGTACGGAAATTAACTACCAAACAAGTCGTGCGTTGGCAATGACAGACCGAGAAAATAGTTTTCTAAATTTTAAATTGTATGACTGATACATGGCCGTAAAGGGGGTGCGAATAATAAAATATGTCCTCAAACTATGACAAGCGCATTAGGCCCTATTTACTGGAGGTCTCATTCGAGAGGCTGGACCGTCAAGAGAGTGTTGCGCAGATGACATCTCTTCACCCTTTACTGCACACGAAGCCATTTATGGCCGTTATAATTGTATGACTTTAAGTGACACCGTGTCATATTCGAAAGTTGAATGATATTACAGTAATTCATGTCGTAGAGGGATTATCGCGAAATTGATTGGATATGTAACAAATAAAACATGGTATTGATTTATCTGCACTGGAACTAAATCGACAATAAGTGTTATATATATTATACTCTATTAAATAAATCGTTGTCTAGAATTTGAAACGATTTGACTGATTTGAGTTCACTATAGAATAACAAAAGAATATATATATACTAGAAATAACGACTTATTTGTCATTTAAAGTATTCGTGCATTATAAATAAGTGATTACGAGTAAAACCTACAACGTGGGTATTATGGTAATGACATCTTCGCTAAGAAATTGAATCGATTTGACCTGATTGTCATAGTTCTCTGGAATAGGTAAATTATACTAGTAATTGTGAATAATTTGTCATTTATTACGCATTGTGAATTAACTAGTATGAGTATAGGTAATTCTATTCCATGAGCAATTGATAAAAGCATTTTGCCAGTTGATAGAATAGATAGAATATTCTTTATTGCACACATAAACATGGATAACAAGTAAAATTAAAATTACAATGGAGGTAAACAACATGCAGTCTAATAGCTAAAGAGCGATATCTTTCAGACAACCTTTAAGTAGAGTGTTGTTCTTGCCTTTTTAGGCATTTCATGCTAAAACTGAATATTAAATATAATGAAAACCCTTTTTATTTCTCATACTCTGAAAGTTGGTCAATTGTTTATCTTAATAGCGGGTTGAAAGTGAATTTCCATTTTGGTTTGATTTTGCAGGGTTAAAAGCAATGTAAAAACAAAAGTAACATTTAACTTTGCATAGAGAACCAAATGCGCTACAGGGCAACTTGTACAGCCACGTAAAACGCACGGTATTGTCTGGACTGGATGATATAAAGTATTACGTGTTAAAACAAAAAAATAGTAGACTTCAGTAAACTTTTCCTGTGTAATAAAATAATACTGATATGTTCCTAAATTATAAGAAAATTGTTTCATATAAACGACAATTACTAGGTTTTTCAACCAAGTCCAAATACTAAAAGAAAAAAATATTTATAATACGTAAGACTTAAATTCGATGTTAAATTTAAATCATCAACCTGGTGGCTGAAATTCCAAATTACAATAATTTATAGTTCAATCGAACATATTGCATATTGAGGAGATCATTATTCGGTAAAAGATTAAGTGAGAACTAAAAAGGAAAACCAATATTTAAAAATAAAAAAAAAGCGCGATGTAATGATCTTTCGGATGTCACGGGAACACATTGCGTGAGATACAAACGCTGAGTGTGCATTAGAGCAATGTTCCGGTTAAACAGTACCTCTACCATGAGTTGCTTTCGAAAACTGTCGACACGCCGACTATCCTCGCTTGCGAGGAAACGCAATTCGAATAGAGTTACGCCTACACACGTAAATTGCGGTAGTGTGAGTGTATGAGACACTCGCCAACGTTTGTTCTAACTTCACACCGAATCAATCTGTCTCTTTCTAACTAAACTTAAGAGAATGAGGAAGATTCATAGCGGCCAAAATAAAACATGGCGGATTTACGGTAGCGAGTATCGTCTAAGTGACGTGACAATGTCGGCACCATGAGATTCAAATTTGACAGGTTCACCTCGAAACTATCGAAAATTACGCTCACGACTGTAGTTATAACTCTCACTGCCAAATCGAAGGGTGAAATCATATTAGATTTTTTGTTTTATAATGTTTTTCAATTATTAGTGATACAAATAATGTCTGCAAGACATTTTTAGAGTAAAATATGTCAGCGAAGCCTATATAATAATATGAAGAATAACCACGCTGCAAGTTATGTACAAAGTGTAATCCGCTATGTGAAAAGTGAACGTTTTAGTGAAAGATGTGCCCTGAACACCCGAATACAATGTGACTGAGTCAACGAAAGTGAAGGCGAAATTCCGGCTTGAGGATGCAAGCATACAGTTGCTTTTTGGATGTGGGTCCGTCGTCGGTCCGAGGAGCCTTCATGCACTTCTATACAGTGCTACTGGAAAAACTTTACTCTGTCTACAGTGACAGCTGTGAAAGTAAAGGGATTACTCAGAAAAACATTAAAGGGACTTACTTCCCTTACAGTACAGACCACTGCATTATATAAATTATTATTATGAATTCATTTCAGAAGCAAAAATGAGGACAATTGACAACTGCGAATTGAATCAACATGATTACAAACATACTGGTATTATGCAATATTGATTGCACTGCTTTATCATTGATAAACAAAAATAAGCCAAAGTAGTGTTAAAAGAAGTTTATTCAGTCTTTCTGCTAGAGTGCAAAAGTCATTTGTATTTTGAACACAATGATTGTGATTATCTGTGATGCATGTACATTTTTAATATGTATACTTTACTCTTGTTAATATGGTTTGGATTTGAGTGTGTTGAGTGTGACTGCACAAACATACCCTATTCAGCCCGTATTGTCTTAGATTGCAGTTATTTGATGTATTTTCTTATATTTCTTTAAATACAGAAGAATAAATTCAAAGATTTTTTTTAAGGTACACGACATAAAGCCCTGTCGATCTCTATATTAATTTCCACCTGTTATAAATATGAAATGTTGTCAATTGCACTACACATTATCCAATTGCTTCCGATCCGATTAAAACCCGCTCCAGACCTTCCGATCCGATCCGATTTATCGGAAGCAATCGGATAATATATACATAGTGCAATAGGCTAGTAGACTCAGTTTTGAAATGTATTTGAAATGGTTAATAATCTTACTAGCTCTAAAAAAATGTCTTGTATTTTTGTGAAAACTAGAAAGCTAAATTTTATCAATTGAATATTAGAAATTTCATGAACAGTCAAAAACGCCGTCCGCCATTTTTGCCTTTTGCTAATCTGTGGTGTGACGTAGAATTACCTGTAAATATTGGAAATTCGACCGTCGTATAGTGCCATTCCGCTCACTCCAATATACTTTGACAGGAGATCGAGAGGGACGGCACTATTCGAAGTCGTCAAAGTAGACTTTCAGTTTTGTTTACATGACCGATGACGTCACTATCATAAGCGAACATGGCGGACAGCGTTTTAGCATTTCAAAATACAGATTTTCAGCCATCTTTCACTTTTATGAATTGAAAAATATATATTTAGGTTTCCTTTGCTAAATACTATACGGAATATTATAAACGTTAGTTTATTACAATTTGACATGAGTCAACTAGCCTATTGTCCGATTTATCGGAAGAAATCGGAACCCGTTCCAGACCTTCCAATCCATTCCAATTTATCGGAAGAAATGTCCTGAAACCCGCTCCAGACCTTCCGATCCGATCCGATTTATCGGAAGAAATATCCTAGCAATTGCACTACACATTATCCGATTTCTTCCGATAAATCGGACAATTGCACTACACACTGTCCGATTGCTTCCGATAAATTGGATCGGGTCGGAAGGTCTGGAGCGGGTTTAACAATTGCACTACATATTATCCGATTTCTTCCGATAAATCGGACAATTGCACTACACATTATCCGATTTGTTCCGATAAATCGGATCGGATCGGAAGGTCTAGAACGGGTTTTAGAGTAAGGAAAATTCAATAGAGCTCGTGTTACTTAGTAGAAACCTACGATTATATCTGTGTCTCTGCAAAGCACGTCAATTTTCCGCAAGAAAAAACGAGACGACAGATACTTTGTGACGACGATTTTTGTCAACACGTCGACTACAAAGAAAAAAAACCCATGAGTCAAAGTTTTGGTTGTTAGTGACGCCCAAATAGATTTATCGATGCGACATCGATAAGACTACTATTATATTATATCACTACATAGTAAAAAACAAAGTCGCTTCCAGCTGTCTGTCTGTCTGTCCCTATGTATGCTTACATCTTTAAAACCACGCAGTGCATTTTGATGCGGTTTTTTTAATAGATAGAGTGACTCAAGAGGAAGGTTTATTACATAGATTTTGGAAGATAGGGCGTTGAAGACCTCACACCGTTCAAGCCTAAACGTCACAAAGGCCTCTGTCTGTCCAAAAGGCCAGTCTGTCAAGATTTTTATGCTACCATATAAAGTAGGGGAGTAAGCAGATGATAATGACATCACTGACGATTATCTACAATTTTTTTCGCATTAACTCGCTATGCTTTGACTTAAATCTTTATTGAATCTTCCGCAAAGATAGCATTCCATAAGCTTGGAACCCTTTTCAAGGTGAGGCTGAATTGAATCGCAAAACTTAATCTTGGAGATTTTTTATAATGCTCTGTTTTTTATCTTTGCACTAAGAAAATTGTAATAAAATCCAAGTGAACCAAAGCGATAACAATAAAAATACATGCAAAACCCGCGTATTTATTTTAATATTATATTCTATATTACAGGATTAAAGTTAAGCATAAGAAGTTATTTTTATGGATAAATCAATTTATTGACATTAATTGTCAAAATTTCATATTTGTAAAGGTGAAAATTAATATAGACATAAATTCAAGTGTACAAATGTAATACTCTCTGCATCGTGTACACTTGAATTTATTTTTCTGTAAGTATGTGAAGAAATGTAAGAAAATACATAAAATAACCGAAATCTACGACAACTATGCATGCATAGAGCTGTAGTCTTCAACACCAATAGTGAAAAAAATTAACTGTCAATAATGTTAAGCTCAACCTCATTACTTTTATTTTAATTAGACACTAGACTAAAGTAACCTTTCCATTGTGTCACAGTGGTTACGTCCTTTTTCTAAGTGCAATAGAGAAAAGTAATAAAATTGTAGTCTTAAAAATATGAAGTGTTGTCAAATCTTAGCAACTATAATTATAATGATAAATTTTTCGATATCGATAAATCTATTTGGGCGTCGGTTACAACAACAAAAAAGACACATGTGCTGAACACGTCCTTGAATTTGACGTGTTGACAGATATTCTGTCGTCTCGTTTTATCTTGCGGACACTTGATGTGCTACACAGAGATAGCAATAAGGTCGTAGGTTTCTACTTAGTAACACGAACTCTATTGATATTTCCTTACTCTAAGGGCTAATATTATTCTTACTCAGCCATGTCAATATAGTTAGAAAGAGACGGATTCATTTGATGTGAAGTTAGGTGTATTTGCGTGACGTATTTTACTACACGCACTTTCGAATCGAGTTAACGTTAGCGTGCAAATACAACTTATGGTGCCGACCACTTCTGGTAGTTCTATACGCATCCGCTAGAGGCGCTGTAAAAAATCTCCATACAAATCCGTTACGTAATCGGAAGCGAGTACGGTATTTGTAAACTCATGGTAGAGCTACAGAGGTCGTGTGTTCGAGTCACACTTGGACTTCACATGCGCGAAATTGTATGTATCCTTTGAATGTTAAAAAAAAATGGGTTTTTAACTACACCAATTTCAAACAGGTTTTACAAACTAAAATCTACTCGCATTATAAATGGCATGCATTTCTATGGGATTATATCGATATTTGTATAACGTCGTATTAGTCTATGCATATAGGCCATGCATTTGTTCTAGATACTCGTAGTGTTCGCTGGGTAGTGTAGTAGCCACGTCAACACTACGTTAAACGATCCCTAGGTGTAGTTACTGATAATCACATCTATTTCTTAATGGACCGAGTAGTAGTACCTACCTAAGTCGGAGTTGACTGGTTACTAACAACAAGTAAATAAAAGATCTACTCTAATGGGCTAAGTAGTAAGTCTCTGAAGACTGGTACTAACAACGAGAAAAGTAGTAAGTCTGTGAAGACTAGTACTAACAAGTAGTAAGTCTGTGAAGACTGGTACTAACAATTAGTAAGTCTGTAAAGACTGGTACTAACAATTAGTAAGTCTGTGAAGACTGGTACTAACAATTAGTAAGTCTGTGAAGACTGGTACTAACAATTAGTAAGTCTGTGAAGACTGTACTAACAACGACAAAAGTAGTAAGTCTGGAAAGACTGGTACTAACAACGACAAAAGTAGTAAGTCTGGAAAGACTGGTACTAACGACGAGCAAAACAATAGACTATTCTATTGAAATTTAGTAGTAAGTCTGTGATGACAGGCACTAAAAAAAACCAGAAGTAAACTGCGTAGCAAACAGCATATATGTTTCAGTAGTACTTGGAATGTGCACATTTAGATGATACTTAAAAAAAATACAGTTACAAACTAAAGATACCTATCTATTCTCCTTGAGGTATACTCATTTAACTTTCAATGTAAATTTCAATTTCAATAATGCAGCAGGAATTCGTGATTTCTTGTAAAGTTTTCGGATTTTTTTCAAAAGAAGACTTTCACATGTATTATGGAATAGCGTACCAATTTTGCTCTGGAAAATGGGCATTGATCAGAAAAAGACCGGCCAAGTCCGAGTTGTATGGGAGCCCCAACAAAACATTTATTTTATTCTGTTTTTAGTATTTATAATTTTATTATAGCGGCAACAAAATACATCATCTGTGAAAATTTCAACTGTATACTAGCTCTATCTGTGTTGTTCTCGTAAATAAATTATCTTTAAAGCAAACAAAGATTGTCTTGTAGTTATACGTATTCTTGTAGGAAGCAAAGTAAACATTTACAGTAAAAAAAAACTGATTATTTATTGATGATGTAGGAATAAAAATATAATATTCATAGAATTAAACTTTATTTTATACATATCTGCAATTCTGCATTATGGCAAACGTAAATCTATTGTATCACATTTGGGCTTTTCAATTTCTTCCGTCCTGAGCGCAGAGGGAGCGTTTTAGCGGCTGTAATATAAAAAATACATATTTAATTTCGTTGCAAATATATCAAAATATAGGTAGGTACACATATTAATCTTATGGGAGAATACGACATTTAAACATTCCTGAACAGCCTGAACCCGAAGGGGATTCAATGTGGCTGCTCACACTGTGCACTGTCAGCGTCATCTCAACGTCATTGAAACTGTAAAATTTTGTGAATTTAGTATGAGAGCATTCGCAGGCTGCGACCACATTGTGCTGTGGGGGGTCTGTGAGAGCTCGCGGGCTGTTGTACCTACATTCGGAAAGTGTGTTTATTGTTTTGTCTAGTTCTAGGTAGGCTACACGGGGAAACCCGTGGAAAATCCTATTCCGCATACATATTATAATAGTTGATAGAACAAAGTTTTATTAAGGGAATTCCTAGTCCGTAAACATATAATTGTTGGTAGAATAAAGTGTTTCAAACTCACCCGTATCCACCCTTGTAACCGCCACCGCCGCCGGCACTAGACTTCGCGCTGGCGCTGGCCGAAGCGCTGGCACTAGAGCCGCTGTAGCCACCGCTGCCCCCGTGTCCGCCACCACCGCCGCCGCTGTTGCCTCCGAATCCACCACTTCCACCGTGCCCGCTACTGCCGCCACCACTGTGGCCACCGCCTAGTCCGCCGCCGCCTCCGTGGCCCCCGCCGCTGCCACCGCCTCCTCCTAGACCACCACCGCCGCCGTGGCCACCGCCAAGACCGCCACCGCCGCCGTGGCCACCGCCAAGACCGCCACCGCCTCCGTGGCCACCGCCGTTTCCTCCGCCGCCGCCAATGCCGCCACCGCCACCCCCGCCGCCGCCACCTCCGTAACCGCCGCCACCATTGCTACCCCCGCCGTAGCCTGAAAATTCCGAATATTAAAGTTATTTTCACAATACCTGTACAATAGATATGCATGTATTTTTGTAAACACTTTATTGTACACAATAAACGGTTAAATCACAAACAAGGGCGTAAAAACTAAAAATACAAGAAGTCCAGAGGCGAGTTTACAAAACCAAACCACGCAGTGCATTTTGATGCGGTTTTTTTAATAGATAGAGTGACTCAAGAGGAAGGTTTATTACATAGATTTTGGAAGATAGGGCGTTGAAGACCTCACACCGTTCAAGCCTAAACGTCACAAAGGCCTCTGTCTGTCCAAAAGGCCAGTCTGTCAAGATTTTTATGCTACCATATAAAGTAGGGGAGTAAGCAGATGATAATGACATCACTGACGATTATCTACAATTTTTTTCGCATTAACTCGCTATGCTTTGACTTAAATCTTTATTGAATCTTCCGCAAAGATAGCATTCCATAAGCTTGGAACCCTTTTCAAGGTGAGGCTGAATTGAATCGCAAAACTTAATCTTGGAGATTTTTTATAATGCTCTGTTTTTTATCTTTGCACTAAGAAAATTGTAATAAAATCCAAGTGAACCAAAGCGATAACAATAAAAATACATGCAAAACCCGCGTATTTATTTTAATATTATATTCTATATTACAGGATTAAAGTTAAGCATAAGAAGTTATTTTTATGGATAAATCAATTTATTGACATTAATTGTCAAAATTTCATATTTGTAAAGGTGAAAATTAATATAGACATAAATTCAAGTGTACAAATGTAATACTCTCTGCATCGTGTACACTTGAATTTATTTTTCTGTAAGTATGTGAAGAAATGTAAGAAAATACATAAAATAACCGAAATCTACGACAACTATGCATGCATAGAGCTGTAGTCTTCAACACCAATAGTGAAAAAAATTAACTGTCAATAATGTTAAGCTCAACCTCATTACTTTTATTTTAATTAGACACTAGACTAAAGTAACCTTTCCATTGTGTCACAGTGGTTACGTCCTTTTTCTAAGTGCAATAGAGAAAAGTAATAAAATTGTAGTCTTAAAAATATGAAGTGTTGTCAAATCTTAGCAACTATAATTATAATGATAAATTTTTCGATATCGATAAATCTATTTGGGCGTCGGTTACAACAACAAAAAAGACACATGTGCTGAACACGTCCTTGAATTTGACGTGTTGACAGATATTCTGTCGTCTCGTTTTATCTTGCGGACACTTGATGTGCTACACAGAGATAGCAATAAGGTCGTAGGTTTCTACTTAGTAACACGAACTCTATTGATATTTCCTTACTCTAAGGGCTAATATTATTCTTACTCAGCCATGTCAATATAGTTAGAAAGAGACGGATTCATTTGATGTGAAGTTAGGTGTATTTGCGTGACGTATTTTACTACACGCACTTTCGAATCGAGTTAACGTTAGCGTGCAAATACAACTTATGGTGCCGACCACTTCTGGTAGTTCTATACGCATCCGCTAGAGGCGCTGTAAAAAATCTCCATACAAATCCGTTACGTAATCGGAAGCGAGTACGGTATTTGTAAACTCATGGTAGAGCTACAGAGGTCGTGTGTTCGAGTCACACTTGGACTTCACATGCGCGAAATTGTATGTATCCTTTGAATGTTAAAAAAAAATGGGTTTTTAACTACACCAATTTCAAACAGGTTTTACAAACTAAAATCTACTCGCATTATAAATGGCATGCATTTCTATGGGATTATATCGATATTTGTATAACGTCGTATTAGTCTATGCATATAGGCCATGCATTTGTTCTAGATACTCGTAGTGTTCGCTGGGTAGTGTAGTAGCCACGTCAACACTACGTTAAACGATCCCTAGGTGTAGTTACTGATAATCACATCTATTTCTTAATGGACCGAGTAGTAGTACCTACCTAAGTCGGAGTTGACTGGTTACTAACAACAAGTAAATAAAAGATCTACTCTAATGGGCTAAGTAGTAAGTCTCTGAAGACTGGTACTAACAACGAGAAAAGTAGTAAGTCTGTGAAGACTAGTACTAACAAGTAGTAAGTCTGTGAAGACTGGTACTAACAATTAGTAAGTCTGTAAAGACTGGTACTAACAATTAGTAAGTCTGTGAAGACTGGTACTAACAATTAGTAAGTCTGTGAAGACTGGTACTAACAATTAGTAAGTCTGTGAAGACTGTACTAACAACGACAAAAGTAGTAAGTCTGGAAAGACTGGTACTAACAACGACAAAAGTAGTAAGTCTGGAAAGACTGGTACTAACGACGAGCAAAACAATAGACTATTCTATTGAAATTTAGTAGTAAGTCTGTGATGACAGGCACTAAAAAAAACCAGAAGTAAACTGCGTAGCAAACAGCATATATGTTTCAGTAGTACTTGGAATGTGCACATTTAGATGATACTTAAAAAAAATACAGTTACAAACTAAAGATACCTATCTATTCTCCTTGAGGTATACTCATTTAACTTTCAATGTAAATTTCAATTTCAATAATGCAGCAGGAATTCGTGATTTCTTGTAAAGTTTTCGGAATTTTTTCAAAAGAAGACTTTCACATGTATTATGGAATAGCGTACCAATTTTGCTCTGGAAAATGGGCATTGATCAGAAAAAGACCGGCCAAGTCCGAGTTGTATGGGAGCCCCAACAAAACATTTATTTTATTCTGTTTTTAGTATTTATAATTTTATTATAGCGGCAACAAAATACATCATCTGTGAAAATTTCAACTGTATACTAGCTCTATCTGTGTTGTTCTCGTAAATAAATTATCTTTAAAGCAAACAAAGATTGTCTTGTAGTTATACGTATTCTTGTAGGAAGCAAAGTAAACATTTACAGTAAAAAAAAACTGATTATTTATTGATGATGTAGGAATAAAAATATAATATTCATAGAATTAAACTTTATTTTATACATATCTGCAATTCTGCATTATGGCAAACGTAAATCTATTGTATCACATTTGGGCTTTTCAATTTCTTCCGTCCTGAGCGCAGAGGGAGCGTTTTAGCGGCTGTAATATAAAAAATACATATTTAATTTCGTTGCAAATATATCAAAATATAGGTAGGTACACATATTAATCTTATGGGAGAATACGACATTTAAACATTCCTGAACAGCCTGAACCCGAAGGGGATTCAATGTGGCTGCTCACACTGTGCACTGTCAGCGTCATCTCAACGTCATTGAAACTGTAAAATTTTGTGAATTTAGTATGAGAGCATTCGCAGGCTGCGACCACATTGTGCTGTGGGGGGTCTGTGAGAGCTCGCGGGCTGTTGTACCTACATTCGGAAAGTGTGTTTATTGTTTTGTCTAGTTCTAGGTAGGCTACACGGGGAAACCCGTGGAAAATCCTATTCCGCATACATATTATAATAGTTGATAGAACAAAGTTTTATTAAGGGAATTCCTAGTCCGTAAACATATAATTGTTGGTAGAATAAAGTGTTTCAAACTCACCCGTATCCACCCTTGTAACCGCCACCGCCGCCGGCACTAGACTTCGCGCTGGCGCTGGCCGAAGCGCTGGCACTAGAGCCGCTGTAGCCACCGCTGCCCCCGTGTCCGCCACCACCGCCGCCGCTGTTGCCTCCGAATCCACCACTTCCACCGTGCCCGCTACTGCCGCCACCACTGTGGCCACCGCCTAGTCCGCCGCCGCCTCCGTGGCCCCCGCCGCTGCCACCGCCTCCTCCTAGACCACCACCGCCGCCGTGGCCACCGCCAAGACCGCCACCGCCGCCGTGGCCACCGCCAAGACCGCCACCGCCTCCGTGGCCACCGCCGTTTCCTCCGCCGCCGCCAAAGCCGCCACCGCCACCCCCGCCGCCGCCACCTCCGTAACCGCCGCCACCATTGCTACCCCCGCCGTAGCCTGAAAATTCCGAATATTAAAGTTATTTTCACAATACCTGTACAATAGATATGCATGTATTTTTGTAAACACTTTATTGTACACAATAAACGGTTAAATCACAAACAAGGGCGTAAAAACTAAAAATACAAGAAGTCCAGAGGCGAGTTTACAAAAGGATCTCTGCCAGTTAACGTACACATATATACCTAGTTTTGGAGTTATTTGAATTATTTTCTCTACTAGCTTACAAAAGGATCTCTGCCAGTTAACGTACATATGTATAGTTTTGGGGTTATTTTAATTATTTTCTATCGGGTCGAGTTGCACAGTGAATCTCATTAAACTCGATGCTTGAAGCAGTTGCTAAACATCTACAAATCTTTATAAGCAAGCTTCAGTGAAACTAATATTTCGGAGTCAGGATTTTTGAATTATCTTTGCTGACAATAGATGGTGGCATGATACTAATAGGGATCAGCCGGAATAAAAAACTGACAGACGGCAGCGAGGGCTGGAATAAACCGGGGCCGTCGATGAGCAAAATCACGTCAGGGGGTATAAGCCCGGGACCTCGTCTCATTGATACAGATTAGTTGGTTTAGTTATAATTATTATGACCTGCAAAGTCCTGGGTTCGAACCCAACAAGGGTGTTTGTGTGATGAGAACGAAGGCTCTGTTTAGATGAATTTGAAATCGTCTTAGATTTACTTCTAACGAGCAAGTCAGCAATACCAAATAGTTAGTAATTTCTAATAGAAACGTAGTGTTCTAATGTGCTCTTGCCGGAGCGTTGGCATAGCAACAGAAAAATCGCAAACCGCCACTAACCATCACTTTTATATTACATCCCCAGTGGATTGTCTCTTAGTCAGATTGTGGGGATCGTGGGAAGTCCCTGGACAGGGATAATACAAAACCAGCCGTTAAGGGGATCCTTAAGGATTGAATTCTGTCAGCAATGTTCAGCAATAGTCGCCTTTCGGCTGATATTAGGATGATATTAACGATGAATAATTAAAGTATTTGTTTACCTGGGGCTGCGTGAGCGCAGACGAGGAGCCCTAGGGCGCAGGAGGCCAGTACCAGTCGAGCCATGATGCGAACTGTGCCGACTCGCCGCCGACCTATCTTTTATACGCCGCGCTTATGTCATGTGTGCAGTGTTTGCGATTCGATCTTCAGTTTTTACACTAGGTTTTTGTTGAATCGCGGCTAGGTTCTTGTGGGATTGTATTGTATCTATCTAGTTTTGGATTTGTTTATGATGTTTTTCTTTTATTCATACTGCTGTTATGGAAAATAACGTCATTCTCGATAAAGGTTATTTACACGGGAGAAATGTCAGTGGCAAAAATACAAAAAAAAAACATCTAGGTAGTTATTATAGGGAACTATTTAAACGCTCACCAAAATGGCTTTTATACCCCAAAACTAAATTCCAAATAAAATGAATTACCTCAATATAAATTAAACCCACTCTATACAGTGCTCCCCAAATTAAATCATTTTGTATTCCAAAATCGATATACATTACACCAGAATAATTTTATGTTTAGTCAGTATATCTTTTTGCTACCCAAAATGGATTTTTTGCTCACCAAATATTGTTTTCATAAATTAGTGTTTCAGCTAGGTAACCATCTAATCCTGATCACCTTTCAGAGCAGATCCGACTCGGCCGGGTTAGGTTAGGTTAGTTTTTTTTCTTATATTCCTAAAAAACGCTCCATAATGTGCGGTAGTCATTATTAGCTATGCTATATCAATTTGAAATTTTCTCCATACAAATCGTTTTTTTTTTTATGTTTTCCGATTTTGACCGAATTTTCGGACAAGATTTCAGATTCATATTTTTGAGCCCCGAGAGCCCCCCGATACCGAGTTTAAGCCGCCTAGCACCAATTTCAAATTTTGGTGAAAAAAGCCATTTTGGTGAGCATTTAGTTTTTTGCTTCAGCAAAAATGACTAAAATGGAAGTAATAATATAAAATATTGGTGACATCCATTTAACAATAATATAGATTATTTGGTCTGAAATTAACTTTACCGGTGTTCATATATTTTTATAGCATGTTAGAAAAAGAATTATTAGCTTTATTTATAGAATAGTTTGGGATACACTATTTGGTGAGCATTCATCCGTTTTGGCAAGCATTAAGAATTTATTGGAAGTAATTTATCAACATATTTGGTAGGCGCGTTTAATCATATTTGGTAGGCGTTTAAACACAAGCCGTTATTATACTCAGTATTTTCTTATTAAAGGAAGTATATACTCCTTGATTGTATTAAGCGGCGTGCATTGCACACACGTGCTATTGTCAAGAATGGCCCGACATGTTTCAAATTAGAGCGGAGCATCAATCAAAGAATCAGTGACGGAGTTACCGCGCCGCTGTACGGGTAGCAGACTCTACTGAAGAGCCGTCGCTGACAACCTCACGTGAGTGTAGCTTGATCTCGTGACGGCCAAGAGCATGTCGGGCCATGCTCAGTGTAGGGTTCCGTACTTGCCCATACAATAATTAAATATGTTTCACAAAACTTTTAATAAGATTTACTCTATTACTCCTATTATTGTGGAATAACTTTGCAGAATAATCATACATATATCACTGAATAGGGCGGCCAAGGGATAGTGGCGCTACAAAGAGCGCGTCATATATGGCAATAATTTGCATACGTCATTATAATTGTATTATTAAACGTTAGTCGCGATTTGTCAAGGATTTGTCATGAAAAAAATTCAAATCATTGTTTGCCGGAATGCTTCTTTCTTCTCAATCCTTCGTTCTTCTTGCGAAATAAATAGGTACTGAATCCAATTGAAAAAGCTTTATTATCCAAAAATAACTTGAAATATGCGGAAGATTTAGTCCTGTTTCTTCTTTGTTTACATCAGTAACATTGACTTTCACCGCCAGTTACCAAAAAAATTTACTGTTATAAAAAAACACCCCGTTGGCCTATACGTTTTTTCTGTTTATTTTAGTTTTCAGTGTTCGTAATTTTATCTAGTAAATAATGAATGACTAATATTCAAAGTCATTGAATATGAAATATCTAACCAGGAAAACGCGGCAAAAGTAATGTAATTATCTGCAAATTAGTTTCTGGCATCCTTCAAAATCTGCCAAGCAATAATGATCAAAATTACGTTGTGGTAACATTTCTATCCCTATTCACATGTCACTCAACTGTTCGAAATTGTCGCTCGCCTTTAATGGTTACGTACCTCAAAAGAAAAACCGGCCAAGAGCATGTCGGGCCATGCTCAGTGTAGGGTTCCGTACTTGCCCATCCTTTAAAATAGACGGGCTTCGAGGTTTAAAATTAAGAGAAAGATTTCAAGCTCTATAAAAAAGGTCGTAAACGCCAAAGTAACTGTAATTACTTATTACCTTCTGGAATTTATACTAAAATGCATGAATGAAGACCTATTGAACGACATCCAACACACTAGTGTAGAAATGAAAAAAAAATTAACCCCCACTTTAGGTGTTCGTGAGGTAACCGAAAAAAATTTTTTTTTTGTTTTTATTTTACCATTATGTCGGCGTGATACATACACATACTCAAACCAAATTTCAGCTTTCTAGTACTAACAATCACGGAGCTAAGTCGCGGTTGGACGGACGGACGGACAGACGGACAGACGGACAGACGGACATGGCGAAACTATAAGGGTTCCTAGTTGACTACGGAACCCTAAAAAACTGAACTAAAAACAGCTTTGCTTAGTTTGAGTCTAAGATTGTGTAAGATTGTCCCTTTCTTAATTCGATGACCCTTAATATTGAGTTATTGTCTCGGCTGCCGGCTTAAATTCCCTTTATTTTTGGAAATTTTTCAAAAGAAGTCTTTCACACATGTATTATGGAATAGCGTACCAATTTTGCTCTGGCAAATGGGCATTGATCAGATAAAGACCGGCCAAGTGCGAGTTGTATGGGGGCCCCACCTAAACATTTATTTTATTCTGTTTTTAGTAGGTATTCATAATTATAGCGGCAACCACAGCGGCTAGCTATCTGTGTTGTTCTCGTAAATGAATTATCTTTAATGCAAACAAAGATTGTCTTGTATTACGTATTCTTGTAGGAAGCAAAGTAACATTTACGATAATTTTCCATTTGTTTTATCTGTTGCAACTATTGCAAGGTACTTTAAGGAGATTTAAAATTATATGTAAACAATAAAGCGTAAGGTCAGTTGGGGCATGTGCATGTGTCAGTGGGGCAAGCGAACCTAACATACAGAAATATCTAAAAAAGCAGACATTATACTACTAACGCCATATTACAACCATGCAAGTAGTTAGTTGCCAAAAGCGTTATCGTTAATAGTAGGTATAACATACTAGACGTTGCGTGGGAACTTAGTCCACGTATTTTTTTCTTTATTGTAGACGGATAAAAAGTATCTTAATCTTATAACCATCATGTTTGGATGTCCAGCTATCCCTGTACCAAAATTGGTTAAAACTTGACCAGCCCTGTCGGTGTGATGAGAGATGAAATATTGAAAACAGATGGCGCCAGGTTGGCATGGTTTTTTCCTGAAATTATGACTTCTTGCTTAGAAAACTGATTTAAAATACAAATCTAGACTTTGAATATGGTCGCACACTTGTCACGTCCCGATTGTTCTTCTTATGACATAAAATTATTGAAACTGGGTGATTCAGCTCAACCTCAACTATTGCGGTTTTCTATCGTTAGGTACACTAACAACATGATCATCCTATTCTTCTTACACAAAAGGGCGAATCCAAATACAAAGTTATTATTAGAAGTTGCGCTTTTTTATATTGAGTAGCTTGGACGTTCAGCCACCGCTTCCCAATGAAAAAACAATAACAAAGTAAAGATTGTATCATATATTATATTATCAAGAGCGCTAGTTCTCCGAACACACGGTGGCGTTTTCCTTAAGCAAATTCGCGAAATAAAGTGTACTTGTTTGAGTTCAATAAATGCGAATCAAATTAACATTGAGTTGTCTGCAAGGTCAATCGTTTTTAGTATCAATGTACACAAAAAGGTGCAATAAATAGGATTTTGTGTTGTAACTGCAATTTTGAGTCTGGTTTAATAGAATTGGTGGTTTCATATACTATACATATCAGACCTAGCTCTTTAGGTGTATTCAAACGCAGGTAAATTGAACCATTATCAGTCGCATGGAACACATTGAATTATTTTTGTTTTCGTATTTTTTTACCCCTGACCGACATTTACATAGGTAGGTATATCTATTTAGTTATTTTGTTACATTTCAAATACGTCTTAATCGAGAGCGCATATATTTGTCAATTATCTATTGCATTATGCTCTAAGATTGCATTGCACTAATTAGTACTAATAAAACTTCTGACACCAAAACCTATTCGCCTTTGGCTGAAATTTTTTACAAGTTTTGTTTTTGAGTGTACTTATATAGTATTCCTAATGTAACCCATCGCCTGACGCACCATAAAAAAAAAAAACAATAGTACGCTAGTGTTTTTTTGTCTTTTGGCCGTCTAGCCTTTTTAGGGTTCCGTACCCAAAGGGTAAAAACGGGACCCTCTATTACTGAGACTTCGCTGTCCGTCCGTCCGTCTGTAACCAAGCTGTATCTCAAGAACGGTGATAGCTAGACAGTTGAAATTTACACAGATGATGTACTTCTATTGCCGCTATAACAACAAATACTAAAATAATAAAATAAAATAAATATTTAAGGGGGGCTCCCATACAACAAACGGGATTGGTTGCGTTAACTTTGCACCTCATTTGTATGGGGCGCTATACATACCAGGTGCAAACTTAACTTAACCACTTAAGGATGGAAAGTGTTTGTACCGAACCCTCGGTGCGCGAGTCCGACTCGCACTTGGCTAGGTTTTTTTGTCTTGTACGTACTACAGTCCTACTTTTAATTTTACCTACGTGGGAACTAGCCGGCCAATACTTATCTCTTGTTATAAAAACAAATAAAATAAGTAGTTCTATGAAGTATTTTATTTGTTAAGCTCGAGCAGCATTGATTCGTCCATCGGGGAATAACCTCTCGATCTCGAGGCAACAAAAAACGAAAGGCGTAGATCGTGAGTAAGCAATGTTCGGCTTGGGTGCTTAGCGGAATCAACACTACTAGACACACAATATAGCTGGGTTGATAATGCACGCCGTTGTATGGGAACCTTGCACTTTGTGACTATGCGCTGAAACTTGGCACAGTTGATCCTTAGGTGGTCTTGAGTGAATTCAGACCGGTAGACATCGATAGTCACCGCGCGTTTAGTGGGGGGGAGGGGGGGAAGTTCGACGCTGCCGCGCTTTAATTAATGCAACATTTCTCTAAAACTATACATAATATGGCATGTGATATATCATTTTCGGATAAATGAAGGATGAGGAATCTATTTTTTGGACAAAAACAATGCACTTTCTAACAAAAAAAAATTAAAAAGTAGAAAAAACTGAAAAACGTAATTTGTGTTTTTTTATATAATTGGCAATTATTTTAAAAGTATAACAGTAATCTCAAAACAAAAAATATAGTCGTAAAGCTAGACTTATGTAGTTTCTAAAAATATATAGTTTATTATATATATCTGTTGATCCATGGGAGATAATAAATAATATCAAGCGTAAGTCAGGGCGATCTCAATGCATGATCGTCCGTGAAGTAGGGTTTAGGTACTGTGCTAAACAACATTCCTCTAAAACTATACATAATAGGGCATGTGATTTATAATTTTCGATTAAATAAAGGATGAGGAATCTATTTTTAAACAAAAATAATGCACTTTTTTAATAAAAAAGATATTAAAAAGTGGGCTAAACTGAAAAAAATCTTTTGTGTTTTTTACATAATTTCCAATCATTTTAAAAGTATAACAGAAATCTCAAAACAAAAAATATAAACATAAAGCTAAACTTATGTAGTTTCTAAAGATATATAGTTTATTATATATATCTGTTGATACATGGGAGATAATAAATAATATTGAGCGTAGGTCAGGGTGATCTCGATGCATCATCGTCCATGACGTAGGGTTTAGTTAATGTTTTAAACACACAAAAAGTGCATATGTTTTTGTTGTTTATGTCTCATAGTATTTTAAAAAATGAAACTACGCAATGTAAATTAATTTATTGCATATATTGCAGACTCACTGCTCTGACAGAGGTCTGAACATTTAAGCTGCCTTTTCTTGCAATTGCACCAGCCAACTTGCACCTAAAAAATCCAGACATTACATGCTCCTGCATCAACAGGCAAATCTGTCCATGTAGGCTCCCAGTTGTTGTTGACCTTCGTCCAACCCCAAGTAGTTACCGCAAGTGCGTGATAACTGACCCCAAACGCCCACCTCTTAATAAATACTGATACAAAGTGGCTTTGGTCGGTGGGAGGTGTTTTACCTGCTGGTCTATCTTGGTAAAAATATATATAAGGGGCTCATTCACTGAAGTACATGAAGCTGATCTGAAATAATAATTATGATATACAATATTCTTTTTTAAGTTTTGAGATCCTATTATTCTATTATATCAGTTTCAAAAGCAGAAAAACTGACCTATCATATGATGTTAAGACGTATTTTTCGATGGAAGCCATTACCTCCTCAATGCGTCGCTTGATCGCTAACTCGAAACCTACTGTAGGTCAGGAAAGGCTTTCGTGCTTGAAAAGCACTTCTCTTTCCTTTACCATTGAACCAAGATACCGTATCACATCCTGTGAATGCGTGAAAGAGGGAATCTTAATACTCTTGCTCTCTGTGGCCCTGTAAATAAACAAATATGTATAAAACACCCGTATTTTCTTAATTTACTATGATCGAGGCTTCACGACACATGATACTGTGGATACTGATGTGTTGATACTGACAGTTATACATAATATGCAAGCTTTACCTCAGCTTGAGGAACTTTGGGTGCATATAGGAACAAGATAACATCACCAATATCTGTGCTATCATGATTTCGCCACCACGATAGGTAAAATGGTATATCTGGTCATAGTAAATTAAGAAAATACAGGTGTTTTATACAGATTTGTTTATTTACATTCACAGGATGTGACATGTGACACGGTATCTTCGTTCAATGGTAAAGGAAAGAGAAGTGCTTTTGAAGCTTGGGAAACCTTTCCTCCATGATCTCTTCTTCTTCGTTGGTTTCACTCTTGGCACCGTGGTCGTCGTCATCATTTCAGATATTGGTGATAAGCTTTACAACACGCCACCATTCTTACCTAATAGCCACCTTCCTCGTGCATTCGTGTAGTAACGATGATGCATTTATTGTAGCTTTTATTTAGTTTGTCTACACATTTACAGCAAACGATCACCTACTTTCGCTAGTTATCAACACCGAAGCGCATGCAGTATTCGGCGCTAGAATATTACTCTAAAGCATCTTTCATGCCTAGCAGGCGTAAATCAGAGGGTTTCCTTTGTTTAATGTTTTTACCAAGATAGACCAGCAGATAGAACACCTCCCACCGACCAAAGCCACTTTGTATCAGTATTTATCAAGAGGTGGGCGTTTGGGGTCAGTTATCACGCACTTGCGGTAACTACTTGGGGTTGGACGAAGGTCAACAACAACTGGGAGCCTACATGGACAGATTTGCCTGTTGATGCAGGAGCATGTAATGTCTGGATTTTTTAGGTGCAAGTTGGCTGGTGCAATTGCAAGAAAAGGCAGCTTAAATGTTCAGACCTCTGTCAGAGCAGTGGATCCTGCAATATATGCAATAAATTAATTTACATTGCGTAGTTTCATTTTTTAAAATACTATGAGACATAAACAATAAAACATATGCACTTTTTGTGTGTTTAAAACATTAACTAAACCCTACGTCATGGACGATGATGCATCGAGATCACCCTGACCTACGCTCAATATTATTTATTATCTCCCATGTATCAACAGATATATATATAATAAACTATATATCTTTAGAAACTACATAAGTTTAGCTTAATGTTTATATTTTTTGTTTTGAGATTTCTGTTATACTTTTAAAATGATTAGAAATTATGTAAAAAACACAAAAGAATTTTTTCAGTTTAGCCCACTTTTTAATATCTTTTTTATTAAAAAAGTGCATTATTTTTGTTTAAAAATAGATTCCTCATCCTTTATTTAACCGAAAATTATAAATCACATGCCCTATTATATATAGTTTTAGAGGAATGTTGTTTAACACAGTACCTAAACCCTACTTCACGGACGATCATGCATTGAGATCGCCCTGACTTACGCTTGATATTATTTATTATCTCCCATGGATCAACAGACATATATAATAAACTATATATTTTTAGAAACTACATAAGTCTAGCTTTACGACTATATTTTTTGTTTTGAGATTACTGTTATACTTTTAAAATAATTGCCAATTATATAAAAAAACACAAATTACGTTTTTCAGTTTTTTCTACTTTTTAATTTTTTTTTGTTAGAAAGTGCATTGTTTTTGTCCAAAAAATAGATTCCTCATCCTTCATTTATCCGAAAATGATATATCACATGCCATATTATGTATAGTTTTAGAGAAATGTTGCATTAATTAAAGCGCGGCAGCGTCGAACTTCCCCCCCTCCCCCCCACTAAACGCGCGGAGGCTATCGACGTCTACCGGTCTGAATTCACTCAAGACCACCTAAGGATCAACTGTGCCAAGTTTCAGCGCATAGTCACAAAGTGCAAGGTGTCGTGCACTAACACCCCAGCTAATAATCTTATTAAAACTTTCGTGAGACATGTTTAATACCTCCCCTGCTCATACCACGGGAACACTAAATTTTTTCGTGATAAAAAGTAGCCTAGGTATGTGTTAATCCAAGGTGGCAGCTACCATCATACCAAATTATATCATAATTATTTTAGTCCAGTCTGAGTGTGAAGAAGTAACAAACATACACACAAACAAACTCATAATCTTTCACGTTTATAATATTAGTGTGATTGTATTAAGCGGTTTGAACTCCGTAAAATTGTCAGGCACGGCCCGACATGTTTCGAACTCGTACACAGTTCTTCATCAGGACGATGTTACCGCGCCGCTGCACGCTGCACGCTGCAACAGGGTAGCAGCAGTCCCTGTTGAAGAACTGCATACGAGATAGAAACATGTCGGGCCGTTCCTGACAATTTCATGTGAGTGTAAACCGCTTAATACATTCATTAGTAGATACACACTTGTACAATATGTATGAACAGTATCTTATACCCATACCTGTGCTAACTCGGGGCACTGAATAAAGTAATGTAGCAAAATATTTTATCGACAAATAAATATATCGATGTTACTGTCAACATCTAAATGTTAATCAACATATTTTTATTTTCTCTTCATTTCAGAATGAAAACAATAAACAAATCAAAACGTGTATTTATTTCTTTATTTTAAATAATCTTCATAGTAAATATCAATCAATGTGTTTGTCCATATTCGTCGGTATTAAAGATTGCCGTCTAGATGAAAATATCCACTTCATCGGACATGATATCGCACCGTTTTATAGTAATCGAGAATTTTCAATGTGACATGTATTAAATATATCAACATCTTTTTTATCGATATCCAATCCCTAGAGCGTGCCCCGAGTTAGCACAGGTATGTATATACCTATGGTATGTGGTGGCCTTGGTCTGCGGAAGGCGAGCAATAGGGGACGCCCATGTACAATTGTACAATTTGTACATCAGTGGACGTCCGTGGCTGATAGATATGTAAATACAAGTAGCTCAACTTGTCAATTCAAATTACTTACCTTGTATTGTATCTTAGTTCTGGATTCGGTTGTTACTTTTTTAATGTTTTTACCTCAGAACTCCGTAATTTATAAACCAATTTGGTTAATTCTTTTTTTTCGAGAGTAGATATAAGTTGGTCCCGTCTTGGTGATGATCTGACTACGAGATTAACGAGGAATCGAGGGAGTTCAACAAGTATTATAGGCACATCTATGGCGTCTTCGAACCTTGTACTGGCCCATGAAAATGTTAATGATAATTATAATCAATTTTCTGCGGTATTAAAAAATATACTAGACAAAAGAATCCCGGTAAAGCGTCTAACCATACAATCAAAGCGTAGAAGCACATGGCTTACAAAGGGTCTTAAGATATCTTGTAAGCATAAAAGATTATTACAAATACATGCAAACGGAGTCAAAAATGATTCCGTCCTTAAAAAACATTATAAAGAATACACAAAGGTTTTAAAGAAAACTGTCATTCAATCAAAGAAATTGAACTATATAAATGAAATGAAGAAATCTAGTAACAAAACCGTTACTATGTGGAAAATAATAAATATTTAAAAAAATAAAAATAAAGTACGGAAAAACCTAAAATTGAATATAATACCTCAAAACTACGTCACAGAAGACCCTAAGCATATTGCAAATACATTTAACAATTTTTTTACTTCGGTTTATGATGGTCAGCAAGTATACTAGTAGTAAGACAAGAGGGTGACAACCCTACTGTCCTGTGTGGTCGTCCTGTGCGCGAGCCACTTGCTAGCTCCCTGTTTCTACACCCAGTTACAGAGCTGGAGGTATTTAAGATTATACGAGGCCTTAAAAATACACGTAGTGCCGGAATAGATGGAATCCCGCCTACATTGCTAAGATTTTGTGCAAGTGAACTGACACTTCCATTATGCATGCTCATAAACGAATCATTTAATGTAGGTACGTTCCCTGAGCAACTTAAGAATGTAATTATAAAACCTATACATAAAAAAGGTAACACTCTGGATTCCAATAACTATCGACCTATACCTAGCACTATTACCCGCCATATCAAAAGTTTTCGAAAAATGCATGTGCAACCGTGTCTATAAATTTCTCGAAGAAAATAACGTCTTAGATAAAAGTCAGTATGGTTTTCGGAAGAATAGGTCTAGTCTAATACTGCTCTAGCTGTAAGTAATTTTACACAAGAAATTCTAACGGCTATGAATAATAGCTGGGGTGTTAGTGCACGACACCTTGCACTTTGTGACTATGCGCTGAAACTTGGCACAGTTGATCCTTAGGTGGTCTTGAGTGAATTCAGACCGGTAGACGTCGATAGCCTCCGCGCGTTTAGTGGGGGGGAGGGGGGGAAGTTCGACGCTGCCGCGCTTTAATTAATGCAACATTTCTCTAAAACTATACATAATATGGCATGTGATATATCATTTTCGGATAAATGAAGGATGAGGAATCTATTTTTTGGACAAAAACAATGCACTTTCTAACAAAAAAAAATTAAAAAGTAGAAAAAACTGAAAAACGTAATTTGTGTTTTTTTATATAATTGGCAATTATTTTAAAAGTATAACAGTAATCTCAAAACAAAAAATATAGTCGTAAAGCTAGACTTATGTAGTTTCTAAAAATATATAGTTTATTATATATGTCTGTTGATCCATGGGAGATAATAAATAATATCAAGCGTAAGTCAGGGCGATCTCAATGCATGATCGTCCGTGAAGTAGGGTTTAGGTACTGTGTTAAACAACATTCCTCTAAAACTATATATAATAGGGCATGTGATTTATAATTTTCGGTTAAATAAAGGATGAGGAATCTATTTTTAAACAAAAATAATGCACTTTTTTAATAAAAAAGATATTAAAAAGTGGGCTAAACTGAAAAAATTCTTTTGTGTTTTTTACATAATTTCTAATCATTTTAAAAGTATAACAGAAATCTCAAAACAAAAAATATAAACATTAAGCTAAACTTATGTAGTTTCTAAAGATATATAGTTTATTATATATATATCTGTTGATACATGGGAGATAATAAATAATATTGAGCGTAGGTCAGGGTGATCTCGATGCATCATCGTCCATGACGTAGGGTTTAGTTAATGTTTTAAACACACAAAAAGTGCATATGTTTTATTGTTTATGTCTCATAGTATTTTAAAAAATGAAACTACGCAATGTAAATTAATTTATTGCATATATTGCAGGATCCACTGCTCTGACAGAGGTCTGAACATTTAAGCTGCCTTTTCTTGCAATTGCACCAGCCAACTTGCACCTAAAAAATCCAGACATTACATGCTCCTGCATCAACAGGCAAATCTGTCCATGTAGGCTCCCAGTTGTTGTTGACCTTCGTCCAACCCCAAGTAGTTACCGCAAGTGCGTGATAACTGACCCCAAACGCCCACCTCTTGATAAATACTGATACAAAGTGGCTTTGGTCGGTGGGAGGTGTTCTATCTGCTGGTCTATCTTGGTAAAAACATTAAACAAAGGAAACCCTCTGATTTACGCCTGCTAGGCATGAAAGATGCTTTAGAGTAATATTCTAGCGCCGAATACTGCATGCGCTTCGGTGTTGATAACTAGCGAAAGTAGGTGATCGTTTGCTGTAAATGTGTAGACAAACTAAATAAAAGCTACAATAAATGCATCATCGTTACTACACGAATGCACGAGGAAGGTGGCTATTAGGTAAGAATGGTGGCGTGTTGTAAAGCTTATCACCAATATCTGAAATGATGACGACGACCACGGTGCCAAGAGTGAAACCAACGAAGAAGAAGAGATCATGGAGGAAAGGTTTCCCAAGCTTCAAAAGCACTTCTCTTTCCTTTACCATTGAACGAAGATACCGTGTCACATGTCACATCCTGTGAATGTAAATAAACAAATCTGTATAAAACACCTGTATTTTCTTAATTTACTATGACCAGATATACCATTTTACCTATCGTGGTGGCGAAATCATGATAGCACAGATATTGGTGATGTTATCTTGTTCCTATATGCACCCAAAGTTCCTCAAGCTGAGGTAAAGCTTGCATATTATGTATAACTGTCAGTATCAACACATCAGTATCCACAGTATCATGTGTCGTGAAGCCTCGATCATAGTAAATTAAGAAAATACGGGTGTTTTATACATATTTGTTTATTTACAGGGCCACAGAGAGCAAGAGTATTAAGATTCCCTCTTTCACGCATTCACAGGATGTGATACGGTATCTTGGTTCAATGGTAAAGGAAAGAGAAGTGCTTTTCAAGCACGAAAGCCTTTCCTGACCTACAGTAGGTTTCGAGTTAGCGATCAAGCGACGCATTGAGGAGGTAATGGCTTCCATCGAAAAATACGTCTTAACATCATATGATAGGTCAGTTTTTCTGCTTTTGAAACTGATATAATAGAATAATAGGATCTCAAAACTTAAAAAAGAATATTGTATATCATAATTATTATTTCAGATCAGCTTCATGTACTTCAGTGAATGAGCCCCTTATATATATTTTTACCAAGATAGACCAGCAGGTAAAACACCTCCCACCGACCAAAGCCACTTTGTATCAGTATTTATCAAGAGGTGGGCGTTTGGGGTCAGTTATCACGCACTTGCGGTAACTACTTGGGGTTGGACGAAGGTCAACAACAACTGGGAGCCTACATGGACAGATTTGCCTGTTGATGCAGGAGCATGTAATGTCTGGATTTTTTAGGTGCAAGTTGGCTGGTGCAATTGCAAGAAAAGGCAGCTTAAATGTTCAGACCTCTGTCAGAGCAGTGAGTCTGCAATATATGCAATAAATTAATTTACATTGCGTAGTTTCATTTTTTAAAATACTATGAGACATAAACAACAAAAACATATGCACTTTTTGTGTGTTTAAAACATTAACTAAACCCTACGTCATGGACGATGATGCATCGAGATCACCCTGACCTACGCTCAATATTATTTATTATCTCCCATGTATCAACAGATATATATAATAAACTATATATCTTTAGAAACTACATAAGTTTAGCTTTATGTTTATATTTTTTGTTTTGAGATTTCTGTTATACTTTTAAAATGATTGGAAATTATGTAAAAAACACAAAAGATTTTTTTCAGTTTAGCCCACTTTTTAATATCTTTTTTATTAAAAAAGTGCATTATTTTTGTTTAAAAATAGATTCCTCATCCTTTATTTAATCGAAAATTATAAATCACATGCCCTATTATGTATAGTTTTAGAGGAATGTTGTTTAGCACAGTACCTAAACCCTACTTCACGGACGATCATGCATTGAGATCGCCCTGACTTACGCTTGATATTATTTATTATCTCCCATGGATCAACAGATATATATAATAAACTATATATTTTTAGAAACTACATAAGTCTAGCTTTACGACTATATTTTTTGTTTTGAGATTACTGTTATACTTTTAAAATAATTGCCAATTATATAAAAAAACACAAATTACGTTTTTCAGTTTTTTCTACTTTTTAATTTTTTTTTGTTAGAAAGTGCATTGTTTTTGTCCAAAAAATAGATTCCTCATCCTTCATTTATCCGAAAATGATATATCACATGCCATATTATGTATAGTTTTAGAGAAATGTTGCATTAATTAAAGCGCGGCAGCGTCGAACTTCCCCCCCTCCCCCCCACTAAACGCGCGGTGACTATCGATGTCTACCGGTCTGAATTCACTCAAGACCACCTAAGGATCAACTGTGCCAAGTTTCAGCGCATAGTCACAAAGTGCAAGGTTCCCATACAACGGCGTGCATTATCAACCCAGCTATAACAAGCGCTACGCAGTACGCAGTAGGCTTACTCTTCGACCTCACTAAAGCATATGATAAAGTTTCACACAAAGTTCTGCTAAATAAACTTTACGGATCGGGTATTAGAGGCGTTGTACACGACTGGTTTAAATCTTACCTTGATCGTCGTATGCAACTCGGTCAGGTCGAATACCTAAATCCAGTATCAAATGAACTGGAGATGGTTAGCTCCGATACTTTGGAAGTAAGAGGTTCAATTCCACAGGGAAGTGTTCTTGGATGCTTATTGTTCTTATTATATATAAACGATCTTCCGAAAGAAATTAATGAAAAATGTACCTTATTTGCTAATGATGTTTCTGTTTTATTTGAATTTAATAAAAACGAAAACTATAATAATAAGTTAGCTAATACAATAAACCAAATAAACAACTGGTTGTCCGACCATAACCTCTTATTAAATACTGATAAAACAAGACTAATACAGTTTCACCCGTTTCAAAAACCATCACTAAAATTAGAGTTAACACTTCATAACAAGAAAATTGACGAAGCAGGATATTTTACACTTCTAGGTATTACACTCGATACACACATGAATTGGAAAAAACACATTTCAAATATTAAGACTAAAATATCTAGATTCTTGTATGCCCTATTTACATTACGTAAAACTACGAACTTCTCCGCAGCACTATCAGCCTATCACGCCTATGCACATTCGTGGTTACGGTATGGGATTACTATGTGGGGCAACAGCACTAATGCACACGAATTATTCGTGATGCAAAAAAGTGTATGCGTATATTAGTGGGTATACCAAATAGAGAAAGTTGCAAACCGCATTTTATGGAGCATGATATCCTTACGCTACCATGTCTATATATTTACGAATTATGTATGTTTGTGCGTAAAAATATACCTACACATGTTGTATTTCTATTGCCACTATAACAAAAAATACTAAAAATAAAATAAACCCTTCATGCGGGAGTCGGACTCGCACTTGACCAATTTTTTTTTTAGTCATTAGTCTTAAACCTTAAACCTGTCCGTCGTTAAATAAGTAAAACTAACTCAGCCATCCGAGATTCTGATACCTAATTACCTACTTATAAGATGTAGTTACGTAGGCTGTTTTCATTGAATTACACTTTACATGCCGACACTGGCTTACAACTGCAGAAAATATCTTTGAGTAAATGTTGCATTCATCATCATTATATATTTAGAGCTATGCTCTTGTCGCTGGAGTAATTTCCAGCTCATCAACACCCCGCTTTTTCTTTTACTTTTTTATAAGATGAAGCATTTATTTTTCTTTTATCTGCTCCATATAGGTATGTTCGTAAAGAAGGAAATAAGTAGAAGAAAAAGAAAAATATACGGAGCAAATCTTTCATACTTAGACTAAATCTAATAAAAACACAATCGAAGTAAGAAATACTTTTTATTTCATAATCCAAGTAAGTCAACACTTTATCGTACTTACACAAAACATGAAATACATTTAAAAGAAAAAGTGTGTACAGTACCTATCTAACTGTAGCTTTCTATGTTATCAAGGTACTCTGGAAACATTTTATGAATTTTGAGTATTTATTCTGTGTGATTCTGTAGTATTGGCCCGTTTTTCGTTCTATGCTCCTATCCCGCAGGCTGTATAAGTCGGCGAAACGCCTGCAATAAACATAAGATCACAGCGAATCGATTATCTGTTTGCGAAACACTTTTAGTAGGAACTAGCTGCGCCACGTGGTGTTGCCCGGGGTTTATCCGTTTATCCCTTTTATCAGATAAAAAGTATCAGCTGCTTCCATATCGAACTTTATCAAAATTGTCGTATCCTACATATTTGGATAGTCAGCTACCCGTGTAACGAGAATAATAGAAATGCATCGATACGTTTTGGGCCGCATTTATTTTATTACATTACATTTTATAATACATATTATGGCTATGTGTCTTAGGTTAAGACACATACACCTATTATATTATATAGGTACTAGCTGTACCCGCTCATCCCACTAAATTTATTCGGGATGAAAAGTATCCTATGTCCTTTCCCGGGTCTCAAACTATCTCCAAACCAAATTTTATCTAAGTCGGTTAAGCGGTTTAAGCGTGAAGAGGTAACAGACAGACAGACAGACAGACTTTCGCATTTATAATATTAGTATGGATTATTATTCTGTCAGGGGTTATTATGTCAGGAAAAATCTTAAGAGGCCTTATTCCTTTTAGAATGTTGATTGTTTTAGACATTTTTCTCTATGATCAAACATGTTTCATAACATATTACCTACTAGCTTTTGCCCGCGACTACGTCCGCGTGGAACTTGGAAGTATGGAAGCAACCTCGTACAACACGATAGATATCCACCTAATCACCTTAATTAATAAAAGGGATTATTTAAAGCGCCTAAGCAAATGTAAGAGCAATTGTGCTTTTGGTCTAACCATTACATTTCCGACAGGGTCATCAATGTCATCTTGAATTACTTACTTACTTTTCAATCTTTTTAGGGATCATTTCCAGGATGAAAACTATCCTATGTCCCTTCTCGGATCTTAAACTATCTCCATGCCAAATTTCATCAAAATCGATTCAGCGGTTTAAGCGTGAAGAGGTAACAGACAGACAGACAGACAGACACACTTTCGCATTTATAATCAATCCATACTAATAAGTATGGATTGATGTTACTACCTAGAACAGGGCTATTGGGATTTATTGGTACCTATATATTTGAAACCCACAATTTGAATTTTTCATTGATAACTTTTGTTTCAAAAACTAAGTACTCGATATTGACAAAATTCACGCGGAAAATTAGTTTTTTCCAACTTATTTTCGACTACACGCAATGTAAGCATGAAATACTTATGTTACTACCTAGAACTCGGGGAGAAGTATTATTCACTTCAAAAAGTTGGTTCAAATTATCACTAAAGTCATAATATGAAAAAAATAAAATTTAAAAGGAATAAGGCCTCTTATTAGCACGAATTTAACGATGCTGCAGCGAGGCGCTAGCCGTACAGATTCATCTTCCTGGTACAATTTTCTGTGTCCTTTCATAAGGCCGAATCGGCTGGATGGATTTTAACCAATTTTGGTACACGGATAACCAGACATCTAAACATGCGTATAGGATACGTCTTACCCAATTATAGTAAAGACAAAAATACGCAGACGAAGTTGTGGGCATCTCTAGTACATACCCTCAAGTATAGTACCCTCAAGTATAGTATAGACTATCAAAGTACGTACCGTCAAAAAAACAATTCTTACAGCTTTATGATAGGTGCCAATTCAACCGTGTTAGGTATATAAAATAAACTATTTTTACGTTGGTATTACAACTCACGTTTCATTTTCCATAGTAGCCCTTCTTTATTATTATTATTTTTGCCACTCTGTGGCCACCGAAGCCATGACCCCTGCCGTAACCACCTCCATGACCACCCCCGTAGCCACCTCCATGACCTCCCCCGTAGCCACCTCCATATCCGCCCCCGTAGCCGCCTCCGTAACCACCGCCGTAGCCACCTCCGTAACCACCGCCGTAGCCACCTCCGTAACCACCGCCGTAGCCACCTCCGTAACCACCTCCGTAACCACCGCCGTAGCCACCTCCGTAACCACCGCCTCCACCGCCACCACCGCCCCCACCGCCAAATCCACGTCGCACTCTAATGTTTTGGTCTGAAAATATAAACATAAAAACAATTAATAATTTATGGATGGAAAGTATTAATAACCGGCTGTCCTATGTATATAAGGAATCATCTCAATGTAACGTTTACACGATCTAATTAAGGTCTGACGGTTTCTTATAATTTTTAGTAGGTAGTTTTACTGAAAAACAAAACACAGGTTCAATACATTGCCCAATTTATGTAGGTAATTCAGATTAATTGTAGTCCTCTGTTGGGATAATACAATCGAAACATGTAGGTACGTATGCGGAATCGAAACGGAATTCTGACTCAGCATGGACGAAAGCAAGGGTGTTCCTTTAATTGACGGTGACGACGCGCTTGGCGCAGTTTGCAGACACCTGCCTACTGAGCCGGCGGTCCCGGGTTCGAATCCCGGCCGGGGTAAATATTTGTGTGATGAACTCGGATATTTGTTCTTGGGTCATGGATGTTATCTATATATGTATTTATAATATAAATATATATATATATGTATTTATAATATGGGTACAAGACGACGATATACATAATATATAAAATTTATATCGTCTAGTACCCATAGTGCAAGCTATGCTTAGTTTGGGACTAGGTCGATATGTGTAAGATTGTCCCTTAATAAAATAAAATAAAAAATTTTGGTTGTGACTGATTTCTAAACATAAAAATGCCATCCATTGACTCTTTCACCAATAATATTATTACCCTATTTATAGTAAATGAAAAACTTTAAATGTATCTACCGACCTGGTGTTAAAACAGCAGACTCGCATTGACATAATGTCAACGACAATAGCACCACAAAGCACAGCACCAATTGCTTCATTTTTTTAAATCAACTGTGGCCTGAAGTTCGGGTGATCCTTTATATAACTCTTAAACTCCAAACTGCTAAATATCCGAAGCCACACGATGATCATTTAATTGAGAGTGTAATTGAATTATTAGGGTATCGTGGTTATCGTACTGTATTTAGTCATCGAAACACCATTTAGGAAGACAAGCTAGGCGTACAGTGGTCATTCCCAAAGCAAACAGGCTGTTTAAAAGCTTATACGGCTATTATACCTCTAATTTAAACAATATAAGTGTTTTTGCAGCCTGTGTGCTAATTGGATTGTGTTCTTTGAGTTTATATAACAGTCAACATAAGTATTTGAATTATTTCCTCACCACTAAATTGAACCTAATACTGAGTAGATTAGTTTCACAAATATTCTAATGACCTACTAACCAATTCCTTGTATCTACAGTGTTTCATGTCATGGAGATAATAAAAGGGTAGATGGTCTTCAGCAAAATTGGATATTCACAAGTTTCACAAGAGCATGTTCCTAAGCCATCATACCGTAACATCTTTGTAGATGCTTAAAATAAGGTGAGATCTTAGTCAAATGCCATTTTGACTCTTTTAGTTTTCATTAAATAATAAAAAGTATAAATTAGCTTCCGAAATCTGAACTATCAGCCGAGGTGACTTGAGTCACCTCTGTCTGTGGTTTGTTTCCGCGCGCAGCCTACTAGTATAGTATTATATAATCTGTAGCTCAGCGTAGTTTTGCTATTAGCCTTGCTAGTGCTTGCGAAGCACTACAAAAATACCTGTCCGTAACTTAAGTGCCTTAAAAGCATTGTTTTTTTCACCTAGGTCTGTTCGATGTTTGAGGGCCTCCGTTAACTTGAGCGGGGTGCACGGAGCGACAATCGCCGCTTTAATCTCTTGATTTTTATTTAAAAGATTTTTATTTATCAAGACCATTTTAATCGCTACTTTCGACCTCGTTTTCAACCAAAAATATATTTTTTAATATAAGTAGAGTGACATTTTGACAAATATGAGTGCTAGTAAAACGAGCTGCGTACTCAACAACTGGTATAGGTATTACTAAATTGACGATAGCAACGAACACTACAGATTTATTACCTATGGCCTCTTGCTATATCTAAACTTATGTATTTCTTACAAAATCAATTAATCATATCCTCATTTGATGCGTACATATATTTATGTATAAATTCACGGAATCCTGTAGAATAATTCGACTAAATTATAATTCGTGTTGTTTTTTGTAGGAAAAACCCACCGCGCTCCAACCTAGCTTCAAGTGTTTTTGTCTGCCGGTACGTCATCTCTATAAGTGGTTGGTCTACAGTAATTATTTAAGAGAGGAGAACTTAGTGACGCAATACAAATAAATACAAAAGATTTTTTAGTGTTCATAAAAAAACTACATATTCATACTTACTCTTCAAGCTTTTTTATTTTTAAGTAATTTATATAAAGAGGATGCTGACCGCAGTATCGTTTCTGTATTTTTAGTAGATTGTTCAACAAGGGACTAAAACAAGCCATAATGACACGAGATGTTTTAGCCACCCGAGCAAAGCGAGGGTGGATAATAGTTCGAGTGTCATTATGGTTGTTTAGTCCCGCGTTAAACACTACTTTACGCTTTGAATGCGAGGAAAATAAACGACGTTCAATATAAAATTACAATATTTATTATAAAACAGTTTCTTACAATTACGTAGTACAGTCGTTAATCTAACCTCAGAAAAAATAAAAGAGCAATTTGTACAATTCTTTACATTTAAATATATGGTTTTCCCCTGTAAATTAAGCTGGGTCGGCGTGGTTTGTATTTGAGAAGTATGTTCAATATTTTCACTCGAAATCGAAGTAAAAGTTGAAGAGAATGGAGAGTATAGTAGAGACGTAGACCTTTCCTCAAAACGTTTGCCGATGGATATTTCATTAGGCTCATTCTCATGCCGCGATGGTGATGGTGATGGGCGTGGGTCAAATGTTGGTTGTGATTTCTGCTTTGAGGATATTTTAATTCCCTAAATGTAGCCTTCGATAGATATTGTATTTATTTTGCATTGACTCCTTTATATAACCTTCAGCTTTAATTCTTCTTCACTGGAAGCATTGGCGTATCTAACATTATTTTTCAGGAGGGGCCTGGGGGGGGCCCTGGGGTGGGCCTGGCCATCATGGCCTATGAGATGAAACTATGAATTTCCATCGGTAACCCAAAATCCTGGGGTGGGCACGGCCCACCCGGCCACCCCCCTATATACGCCAATGACTGGAAGATGATGATTACATATTTTGTCCGTAATTTATAAAGTGACACAATAATTGGTCTAATTGGTAACAATTCAAGCTTAATACGAGTAATGGACACATACTCATTCAAAATTTAAAAAAAAAGTTGTGTTTTTTTTTTGTAAAGTGACGCTTTAAATGCTTGCATACTTAGCCAACAGATTCAAACTTGAAAACTATTTTATTTAAGACTAATATGGCCTTAAGGACCATGCATGATTAAATTAATTCATCTTTAATATTATTAAATACATCCGTATTCGTAATAATAAATCGTGTTTCATGAAATAAAATCTTTTATTTTTATATTTTTAAGCAGTTGTAATTTTGAGGTTATTTTCACGCACCACAAAGTTTGCATACCTATCAATGAAAATGACTATAAACCTTCATTGACAAACATCATGATTGGCTGTTTAGGGGTTTCCAAAGTAAATTAAAACAATTTTACTTTAGTCCCTAGAGATTAATAAGGAGCTTTAGTCCCGATATGCAGAGACTAAAGTAACATTTTAAGAGCATGAGAAGTGAAAAATATATTTTTCTACAGCTAGATGTGTATCTACCATGTATCTACTTAACATTTTAGATACGATACAGTGTAGTGTAGATTAACACATATTCGCTCCCGTCTTGTATAAGTGCGATAATTATGCCTGTAACATACATAAGAGAACAGTAATCGTTTAAATCTTTTTGCAAAAACACATTAAAATAAAACAATTAAACTAATAATTAAACCTAATATAATATAGTTAATTGAAAAAGTTTACCTAATCAAATACCTACCTAACATTCCCGTAGTTGCCCGTAACCGTAGCGTAGCTATGTATGTCCGCTGCCGGCGCTACCGCTAGTGTTGCCAGATTGAATTACCCTATTATTGGGAAAAACATCATTTTTTTAGGGATTTTGTGTTTTTGGTCGGGAAAAATAAAAATTTAATCACATTATAAAGTAAATAATATTAAAAACAACCTCGTGCACTGCCAACAGAAATGTCTACATAAATAAATAACAAAAAAACATAAAATGATTTTCTCATTATTATAATTTTATCTATTATTATTATGTCGCACCCGCTCACGGGACAATAGTGTCCCGGACCTTTGGGAGGCGTGCACGGAGCCGAAGCCAACGCAGTTAAGTACTTCCACCAAATATGAGCCTCATATGTATATGTACATAAGTTTTTTTTTTTAATTTTCAGCCCTCAAGTACGACCACCCCCATCATGGAAACAATCAGTTTAACATGCGTACATCATTAAAAATGTGTAGGACATGTATGCTATCAATATCTGACGCGCTCGAGTATGTCCATGCAACAGTTTTTTTTTACATTTTTGCAAATCTGTAGCCGCTCCCCCCACCAATGAAAAGGTATATCTTATATGACATTTTTTTCTTTTTATCATCTAAGCTTCGCAACCCAATAGGTCTCTATGACGCTCGAGTGAATCCCGATTTAGCATCGTGGCGTACCCTACTATTAGTGTATAGTGTCTTTAACCATGAATACCTATATTTTATAGCATCTTATTGTATAAAGTTTATGTGGTACACAATTACTAATCTTTGCTATCAAATTAATTGCTCTCATGAATATAGGACTACCATGATGCCAAACATAAATCATATACCATATACCAAACATTGCATATACCATACGTACCAACACAATAACAAGAAGGAATGGCGGAGATTTTCCAATTGGTTCTCATGCTGATACGATTCATACGATACAGTAAAGTCAAGCGCTTAATTAAAACATAATTGATTTTAATTGTGATAAATAAATTGATCATACCTATATTTACACTAGCTGATGGGATTTTTATTGTTCCTGATGTCTCATTACAATTTTTTTTATAGATGTTCTTGTAATATCTAATTTTTTCACAAATTTATAAAACAGCGCCCTCTCTCGCTTGCTCGGTCACCTCTGTAAAGTGGTGCGGTAAGATGTGAATATTAACGCATTCACATAGAGGTCGCTAAGGTGATGTAAAAACCTTTCAAATAAAACAATGCAAAGATCGACACACATTGGCGTATCTAACATTATTTTTCAGGGGGGGCCTGAGGGTGGGCCTGGCCATGGTCTATGAGATAAAGCCATGAATTTCTATGGGTAACCCAAAATCCTGGGGTGGGCACTAGACCATACTGGGGTGGGCACGGCCCACCCGGCCATCCCCCTATATACGCCAATGTCGACACACAAAGCATAAGGAAAAATTCGTCAGATCTTCCTGGAGCTAGGGTAGCGAAATGGTTAACGCACTGGACCGGCAATCCAGAGGTACCGGGTTCGATTCCCGGTCTCTTCCCCCAGGTAGCTCCTTTTTCAATTTTTCTTTAAACTTTGATCTTTGTATTTAAGGCTTAGATGTGCTGAAAGTTTGGTCCCAATGCGACCAAGTCAGGATTTGATTATGGGATCCTGGAGGAATCGAGGGAACTCTTCAATAGGCAATAGGTACCTATCTTGATTTGGTTATTTTTTTATTTATATTTAGGAATAGGATTTCCTATCAGAATTCGCTAAAAGGAGGAGGTTCTCGATTCGGTGTTTATATATATGTATTTGACTGCTAATTAGGGTAAACTATCTATGTACGAGAATATTTTATTTACAACAACAGTGTGTGTGAGTAGAGATCATAACTGGTTGATATTTTTTACAATTAGTTTAACTAGTTCTACCAGAACGTAGATGCGTATTTTAACCGACCTCGAAAAGAGCAGTATCCATGTCAGCTGGATGTTTTTTCTTCTTCTGAAGTGATGTGATCCGATTTATGAAATCATTTTTGATAACAAAACTTGATAAGTTCTTGTAAGATTTTTTGTCTCAATTTTTACGAGCAAACATTTAGAGTTAACGTAGAGTCGTAGAGAGTAGAAATTTTGACGTCTTTCATATAAAATAAACTCATTAGTGTTAGAAGCTATATTTTCTAAAAATTTTAGCCAAATCGATCGGATTCTTTGTTCCTTGCACAGATTAGGACGTATTTTATTTGATTTGGTTTTATTCCTTAATAAGTAACAATGACATACTTTTATTTCGCCCTAACTATACTTACTTGGGCAGGCCATGTAGCCCGGAGAACGGACGGCCGTTGGGGCAGCAAAGTCCTAGAGTGGCGACCACGTATAGGAAAGCGCAGCGTCGGTCGGCCCTCGACTAGATGGAAGAATGACCTCGTGAGGGTAGCGGGGAATCATTGGATGCGGTCTGCACAGGATCGCACTTTGTGGCGAGTCATGGGCGAGGCCTATGTTCAGCAGTGGACGTCTGTGGCTGATAGATAGATAGATACTTACTTACTATACTTGTCTATTAGTCATCTGTAAACTTTGTCGTACTTATGTATCGTCCTTACTTATTACGTTACCGTTCATAATAATTACTTATTAAGTCAAAAGGTTAGAAAAACCTGCGCCTGTGCGGTGACGCCAGCGAGTAAGAAATAACTAGTGTTTTGAAACGTGTTTTGTTGGTTAGACACTATGTTTTTTTATGTCATAGGGGGCAAAGGAGCAAACGGATCGCCTGATGTAAAGCGATTACCGTCGCCCATAGACTAATAGACATCTGCAACGCTAGAGGAGTCACATGTGCGTTGCCGGCCTTTCAAAAAAAAAGTAAGGTTGGCTTTGCTGTCTCGAGGTGTTAGTGAACAGCATTAAGGTTTGAATAGGTATACTCTGTCCGATCTCTAAGATTAAATGAAGTCACTTTGGCACAAGTTACAACAATTTAGGGTCGTTTTGGTTGTGCCAGTCTGAGATAATTTGATCTTAGAATTCCGGATACCTAGACTATACATCCAAACCTTAATGCTGTTTACCAACACCTAAGAAAAATTTGTATATATAACCAGGTGATTCTTCGAGCCTTTCAACCGCAAAGTAAACACGTCCACGGACATGACCATTTTGAAAATTGCATGCTGCGTAGACAAAAATCATACAAAAAAGTTCTAGCCAAAAACGGCACAGGGCATTTGCCTTTATAAAAACTATGAGAAATATTCGGCTGTAGAGGGAGTGGGCAGTTTAGCGAAAATACATTTAAGTCGCCGTCCAGAGACGTGGTGCCGTATAACGAGGGCTCTAAATTACATCTCTCGCCGTACTGCCCATGAAACTAAAAGTTACCTGGCTTTATACTTTTTTTCACCATTATTACCGCACGGAAGAGCCAGTTGATTTAATTATTTACGTCACACCGGGCTGTAAGTGGGATTTTCTGCCCGGGGAGAAAATCTCACTTCCTGGCCAAGGCAAAGACGTAAAACTTTAGACAAACCACGGGCGGTAATTCGTAAAGCTCCAGATCGCACATTTGTCCACAAACACCGATCTGGGACATTCATGAATTCACCGCCCTAGGTATGTAATGTACCTACTATTTATATCAAACTTGGATCGGGACTCGGACGGACTCGAGAGTATCTTTGGAATGATAGAAAATCAACTTTCACCGATCATCTATTTCAACAATATTTGCAGAAAAACGCCTTAAAATGCTGAATATTCCGTCAACCATGATCATGATCAACTTTTGGACAATTGCTTCAGTTGTAATGGTGAGTTTTGATTGAGATGTTTTCTGGCTTGCTTTAAATAAAACAATCGAATTTATTTATACATATTGTGCACAAGTAACGGTAGCAGGGCGTTTCCCTAGAAATAAATACCGAATCCCTGTTGCTTCCAGTACTTGACGTTTTTGGGTTCATATAATTCAAAATCGATAGCATTTCCAATGTGAAGTATAAAAAAAAACCTGTCTGTCGTCACGTTTAAATATAAACTTTATTTATGTGCACGAGCGCTACTTTGTGAAAACTAAAATTCCCATACAAATTATGGGCCACCTTTTTTTATTCTTCACACTGAAAATGCTATCGATTCTGAGTAGGATGTACCAGAAGAAGCAGGGATTTGGGATTTTTTTGCAAAACGCTCAGGAATTATATGACATGCTGAATTGATCCAATTAACATTTTCAACAGACTTCAAAAAACGAAGAGGTGCTCCATTCGACTGTTTTAATATGTATGTTAAGCGATCATTTCGCCAATTATAAATCGATTTTGATGATTAGTTTTTGTTTGGTAGATCATACTTCAGAAGTGGTCCCGTATAAGTTTTATCAAAATTGCAAAACAAATACAACAAAAAGCAAAATATACGCTCATTTTGTTCATTGAAGTCGGTTATTTTTGTGAAAAAGTGATTATTACACTATAGAATACTTCCCTATAAAAAAATCTTTAGGTAAGTTCACGAGTGAAATTCTTGAGTAATAAAACAACGTTCATACAAAATTTAAATATCTTTAATCACGACTACTATCACAACTTTAATCTTAACCTTTATACAAATCTACACAAACATCACAGTCTTTGTAACCTTTCATTTTCACCTATTTCCCGTAACCATAGCCGCCGGAGCTTGAAGAGGCGGATGCTTTCGCGCTGGCGGAGGCGAACGCTCCCGACCCTGCGCCACCGTGCCCTGAAGAGCCACAGCCTGAGCTACAGCCCCCACCACTATTTCCTCCGTAACCGCCGCTACCTCCGTGGCCTCCGCTGCCCCCATAACCGCCAGAACCCCCAGACCCTCCACCGAGACCACCTCCATGTCCGCCACCGCCTCCATGACCTCCTGAACCGCCAAAGCCACTGTCTTTCCCATGTTCTCCTCCGCCATTGCCGCCTGCGCCACCTCCGAATCCAACGCCTCCTCCAAATCCACCGCCGCCTCCGAATCCACCTCCATTTCCTTGACCTCCACTGCTGCCATGGCCACCTGAGCTACCACCGCCTCCGTGGCTTCCACTGCCTCCAAATCCACCGCTACCTCCTCCCAGGCCACCGCCCCCTCCGCCTCCATAGCCGTTGCCGCCGCTTCCACCTTGGACGTATGCGGCATTTCCCGAATCACCCTTACCACCCGAGCCCCCAAAGCCACTGTCCCCATGTCCACCGCCGGCTCCTCCTCCGAAGCCGCCACCGAGTCCACCGCCACCGCCATATCCACCTGAACCTCCATGGCCCCCACTGGAACCTCCGCCGTGGCCTCCATCTGAACCACCAAAGCCACCACTTCCACCTCCACTGTGTCCTCCGCCTCCGCTGCTTCCTCCGAAACCACCGCCACCTCCGAATCCGCCGCCGCCACCTCCATTGGAGCCGCCACCGTGGCCTCCTCCATTGGAGCCGCCACCGTGGCCTCCACCAGTGGAGCCACCACCGCCGCCGCCGTATCCACCGTTTCCGAACGTTCCCGTGAAGGCGAACCCGCCCGATTTGCCGTCGTCAGATTTAGTATAAATCACTTTCTCCTTGCCACCACCAGCCCCGCTGCTGCCTCCAGAATCACCGAATCCGCCACCCAGGCTTCCACCAAAACCGCCGCCTCCGCCATAGGCACCACCTCCACCACCTCCTCCGGCCTTTCCAAACTGTTCGAAACCGGATTTGACTTTTCCTATTATTTTATCCACGCCGGTTTTTATTCCTTCGAGTCCGAAGCCGCCGCTAAAGTCTCCACCGCCGCCGCCAAAACCTCCTCCTCCGCCGTAGCCTCCGCCCCCTCCATAGCCCCCGCCGCCGCCGTAGCCTCCACCAGCGCCTCCATAGTTGCCGCCACCATAACCACCTACAACAAAACAAACCGAAAAATAAATAAAATAAACGAAAAACAAATAACAATTCCTGTAGCTTTTTCTAAACTATATATTTAGCATTTTTTTTTATGAAACATGTAATGTCTCATTTTTATTAATGTGGGTAAGTACACCATCCTTTTTCAATTTTTCTTTAAGCTTTGATCTTTGTATTCATGGTTTATATATTTAGCACTTCGAAGAATGTGTTAACAACTTCTCCGTGGAAAAATTATAAGATTATTAATATTTTACCCTAGAAAACTAAGTAAACTTGGACGAAAATTGTAAAATCGTAAGCAGGCGTTAAGTGTTTTTTTTTTTATACTTTAACAATGGAAATCTATTCTGATTTTCAGTTCAAAAAAAGATAAATGTTAACATTACAATTTGTCTGCATCAAATATTTCAATTATTGTTTGGTATTAAAGGTCCAGATTTATCAAAAAGAGCTTTTAATTCTCCATACATGTTTACTATGGCGGCCGCGCGCCGATCTAAATACGCATTCCCCGCGCTCTATGGTTCAGTCGCTAACGCTCGGCGCAGTCTTAACTCAAATATCGCTCGCAATGTTTCAAATCGGTACACGATTCATCATCAGGAGCTACGATCAGTCGCGGCGACGGCGGCCAATTGAATCGCGTACAGATTCGAAACATGTTGAGTGACATTCGACTTCTACGACGTTGAGTAAACCCGTTTATTTATTTTAATATAAGAATTACGTACAAAATGTAAATCGTTCCACTGATATAATCTCTTACACTAGATACAAAAACTATTTCACATATTATTCTACCACTTTTTGTACTAATTAGGCGTACCTGCGTCAGTGAGCCCAAGCAAGCACACCGCCAACAAACACGCTTCGAACCGTCTCATGGCTGCTTCTACACTGTCCACGGCAACCCAGCATCCTTTTATATATACCTAATTCCTTATTCTCATAATTGTTGCAGATGCGTTCGATCAAACTACCGGGAAAACAATATCGTGTTTTTAGTCTCAGTACTTGAAACTGGTTGTGTTTTTGTTAATTTGATTTGGCTGGTCGATTATATGGAATCGAGCAGCGGGTGGTCTGGGTAACCTTGGGAACTTTGGCCTGAGTACCATGGTGTTATTATAAATTTCAATACTACATACAATACTTATGTGGGATTGATGATGGGTACGGAAATTGGAGCTAAGTATACTTATGTTACAAGTACATATACTTACATTGCTTACTTTGGTTTTAGCGACCGAGATTACATCTAGACGACAATTACTTCAATTGTCAAAGTAAAGATTTGAAGTTTGAACTACATATTTTTTGGCTCCGTACCTCAAAAGGAAAAAAGGAACCCTTATAAGATCACCATGTTGTCCGTCCGTCTGTCAAGACCCTTTATCTCGGAAACGCGTGGAGGTAATATTTAAACCATATACTCAGGTCGACAGTCCCTTGAAGCTGTGAAATATAGTCAAACTTGTAGGGTAATAAAATAAGTAATTATATATACTTCGTATTTCCAAAATTGAGATGAGATAATGTCAGCATACTTAAAATGGACCGCGTAGTACGTGAAATTAGTCCGTTACGTTTCGTTCAAAACAGAAATTTATATACATGAATAACATTTTTGACAATCATTATCGCCTTCGTATTTCCAAAATTGAGATGAGATAATGTCACTTTTAAGCTCATCGCATTTCAATGACAGTTCAATGGCGATATAACTGTTATCTAATGGAGATTTGACGTTTGGTGATATCTCAAACGGCATTCTCGAAATGGGCCCCAGGGGCAGGGACAGTTATATCGCCATTGAACTGTCATTTAAATGGGATGAGCTTAAAAGTGACATATCTCATCTCAATTTTGGAAATACGAAGGCGATAATGATTGTCAAAAATGTTATTCATGTATATAAATTTCTGTTTTGAACGAAACGTAACGGACTCATTTCACGTACTACGCGGTCAATTTAAAGTATGCGCCTGTTATTTATGCCGTCACATACAAAGGAAACGAAAATTTTGCGCGTCCGAATTGACGAAGTTGCGATGTTCTGGGGATATCGCCACTTGTCAAGTAGGCACACGTCAAAAGTGACGGATGGCGTTGAAAAGGAGAGATCTCCATTATATCTCTAAAATTGGTCGAATACCCCCCCAGGTTAGTGTAATGTGCTGTTCTGTTCATACTTCTAATATTAGACTGTACCTAATGCATAATAATATTCTGTACTAGCTGTGCCCCTCGGTGTTACCCGCTCATCCCACGGGAACACTAAATTTATTCGTGATGAAAAGTATCCTATGTCCTTTCCCGGGTCTCAAACTATCTCCATACCAAATTTCATCTAAATCGGTTCAACGGTTTAAGCGTGAAGAGGTAACAGACAGACAGACAGACACACTTTTGCATTTATAATTTTAGTATGGATTAGGTATGTTTATTCAATGACTACTAAACAGCTCCCATAAAAGCTTTAGCAAGCATTCTTCGAAATTCCGAGTCTGGTCACGATGCAATAATGATGCCGATTCAATAACCACCTGATATCTTTACATATATTCTATCTTAACGCATTACTAATATTTTAAATGATACAATTGGTCTGTATGTTTGTTACGTCCCCAGTGGCCAGATAACGCTTGCCAGCACCTAGGGTTACTATTCCAAAGATCGAAATTCCAAGTTCTCTACAACATTGCCCAAGCTTTGTTGTAGCTAAAATGCTCCTAAACGAAGATATAATCCAGAAGTTTGTTTTTCAGTAGGAAATTGCGATTTTTTACGTTTTTTTAAATGTGGATATCTCCGTAACTATCTGTCCTAGAAAAAAAATATAAAATGGACAATATAGTAAATTTAACTCTCTATAACATTGTCGAAGCTTTCTTCTAGCTAAAATGCTCCTAAAGGAAGATATGAGCAAAAATATGAAGAGAGTGCCGGTTTTTTCAAAATGGCGGCGGGCGCGGAGGGGGGGGAATTGTGCATTTTGCATTTTAAGCACTGACTAACCATCCTAGACAACATATCAAAAATTCAAAACTACCGGACCGTTTGTAAGGTCACACATAGTGCTTTAGTCTCTATTCACCGTATTATAAGTACCCTTCCCATAAGTTTACAGTGACAGCTAGTACTATTTAGCTAGCGACTGCATAAAGGATTTGTATGGAGAATTGTAGTTCTACAAAGTTTCCGATAGGGGCGCTGTATGGGTACTATTACTACTATTCTCCATACAAATCGCTTCCGCTGTCGCTAGTGTGTACGGTCAATGTAAACTTATCACTGTCACTTATTTTACTTATTACGGTCACGTTATCTCATGGTCAGGGTAAAGGTCGCTTCTAGAAGCATGCTAGAAGCTGATTTCGACTTCTATGAGCTTTCATGCTTTCATTGTAACTGACATCCATCTGTCATTAGACTGAAAGTATGGAAAACATTGGCGAATTTAAATAAAATAGATATCTTTACTCATACTCATTCTGATGGAATACTGGATTATTTCCTGCACTTTAGTAAAAAAAAAATTCTTTTATATTATAATTCAATACAGTAAATCGGAAATCAATTAAGTAACTGCACCCTTCCCTTGAAAACAAATAAATTAAATAAAAAAAATGTATGGTTAAGTAAAGTCATGAACTTAAAGCTAGCAAGTATAAACCGCATATTACAAATATATTAATACTACCTACATATCTATTAAATTTATCGGTTTAATATTGATGCGAAACCCATTGACCACATCCGGGAGCGCACCGTACGGATGCTTTACATTTAAACGCTCTACAGCCATTTATCAGTTTATATACAGTATGATTTATCCATTGGATCAATATATGTATCGTGCATATAAAAAAAACAATTCGTATATTTCCGAATGCATAAGTAAATCCAAGGCATCCAATTCTAAATATTCCAAATCCAGAACCAAACGAACCTCGTCGATGTTTGTAAATAATGTTTTGTGTAATTAAATTAGATGAGTGTTTTTGAGCAACATAACATAAGTAAGCACATCTAATTCTCCCTCATATTGTATAATTCTACAAAATATATGATGTTTAATTTAATGTCAAGTAAACGAATCATCCAACCTTCTATGGAAATAAATTAGAAACAAGAATGAATGATAGACGGAGTCTGAGAGTGTATCAAAACTAAATAATTAGGTGCTATCTTGACATATGGATGATTTTTTCTTTTTGTCTTTCATTATCAAGAAACATCAGGTGTTTTTAATATATCTAAGTAAATAAATACTTAATCAGTTTTAGGTGTTTCAGATTTCTCCATGCATATTCTTTGGAATTGTTCACCCTGTATGGTTTACTTGCGTCTATAATGTAATTACTAAGTATATCTAAATGTACGCCACAAACGCGCCTATTAATAACACTTACGGCTCCTTATCCGTTCAAAAATGCTGATTGTTTTAGTAATTTTTATTTCCCTTATGATCAAACATGTTTCATTATTATATTTATTATTTATGTTTAGGAAACTATTTAGAACAGGGCCTTTTGCGATTTATTGGTATACATTTGAAACCTACAGTTTGAATTCTTCATTGATAATTAGGGTTCCGTACCCAAAGGGTAAAAACGGGACCCTATTACTGAGACTTCGCTGTCCGTCCGTCCGTCCGTCCGTCCGTCTGTCACCAGGCTGTATCTGAAGAGCGGTGATAGCTAGACAGTTCAAAAACTACTCGAAAGTGTCAACATTCACGCAGAATACTGTTTTCTTTTTTTACTTATTTTTATGTTACTATCTAGAACTCAGGGAAATAAAAATAAAAATATTGGTTGAAATTATCAAGCAGGGTCAAGAAGGGGAAGAAGAAGAGGGTGGGGTGAGTCCCTCACTGATTAGCGAGGGAGTTCAGATGATTATTTGTTTTCGAAAATCTGCAATATTTACAAATCCTTGCACTGCTGATTAAGTTCTGTCGTATGATTCCCATGGCCCACGGACTACTAGTATAAAATTTAGTTTGGATTGTCAACTGATTTTTAGGGTTTCGTACCCAAAGGATAAAAAACGGGATCCTATTACTAAGGCTCCCTGCAGTCCATCTGTCACCTGTAGCTTGTATCTCATGAACCGTGATAGAATTTATGTGTATGAAGTAGGTATTAAAACTTAACGAGGAATAACCTATTTCAATAAATGTTTTTAGTTACCTATTTTTAGTGATTATAACAACCCTTAATTGAGTCCTCTGGCGAATATTAGGTAAATAGGCATTTCGGGCTCTGTAAATTATATAATGACGTCGATAAGTCGATAAAACAAAATAATTTACATTTTACTGCATGTAATGTTAGATGCAGCATACGTCACTATACCAATTTAGGATTCCCTGTGACTATAGCTGCCGCGAGACGGTGATGTCACATAATTACAATACTTCATATTAGCCGTGCATTGTGTCAGTCGCTAAATGGGCTGGTGACTTTTTTGCCCCCGGTACTGGGTATAGTCGACGGTAATTGCAATTGAATTTTTAATTCTTACGTTATTCAAACCTTAAAAGGTCACCTGAGGTAATTGCGTTTATAGAGACAAGTGCGTCTTTTGATGATATCATAGAAACGTAACAGTTTATAAATAAACCGCTCTCTTTTGTATTGCGGCTCCACACTACTCGCGAAGTTGACAGTAGTTGGGCGAGTATGATAGTGTGGAGAGGCACTTTGCTGCGGAAGATCCATGCTTCGGCCAACTTCGCCTCCTCCAACTTCGGTCAACTCGCAGTAGTGTCGTGCCGCAATCATATTATTATTATTAGTGCCAAGCCAAGCATTCGGCAGTAGGGTCATGTGTTGTTTTTAGTACATTACGTAACAAGGGTGGTAAACGAGGAATTACTGGAGGCTTTAATGACACGACTTTGTAATTCCTTTACCACCAGAGTTACGTACAACGTTTTTCATCACACTTTGGAGGAAATAAAACAAAGTAGTAGGGTAGTCAATACCAAAATTACTTACCGCCCTAGGGCGTAATTTATACGACTTACCTTCCTAGGGCGTAATATACGATTTACCACCCGGTTTTCTAGCATGTAAAACCTTAAAGTGTGATAAAAATTACTTACCACCCTAGGGCGTAATTCACGACATACCGCCCGCTTTTCTAGCATGTAAGCCCTTGTTTACGAGCAAGTGAAAAAAAAATGTTGCACTTCTATGGTATCATTAATGAGTTCCGTCAATTTAAAATATTTAATAAGAAATATTATAACTATTAGCCGTGGTTACCTATAATTGGATAAACATCCTGTTTGTCATTTGTGTTCTTATAATATGTTATACTTTGATGTGTTATCTGTTGTTAATCCTTAAATAAATAAAATAAAATATAAAAAATATGCCGTAGACCTATGCCGGCTTTACCCTACTCACGAAGTTGACCGAGGTTGGGTAAAAACGACAGTGTTCATACGACAGTCGTCTTACTTCCTCCACCGAAGTGCCTAACACTATCATATTCGCTCAGCCCCAGTCAACTTTGCGGGTAGTGTAGAGCTTTTAGGTGATTCATAGCATTTAATACTGCTACCCTACTGTACTGACCGTACGGGTAACAGTCCTTGATGAAGAGCTCCATACGAGTTCGAAACATGTCTGGCCGTCGCCACCGTCCCTAACAATTTCACTTGAGTGTAAACCGCGTAATACTTTTCTTAAACGTGTCTCATGAAACCATTGATATAAAGATCAAAGCTCAAAAAAAATTGAAATGAGTTAGAAGAGACCGGGAATCGAACCCGGTACCTCTGGATTGCCGGTCCAGGGTCTTCCACTCTCGATGGTTTTAATAAGAATTATTAATTATTATTGTTATCTACAATTTGACTAAGTAGGGTCTTACGATGATCGCAATCGTGCTATTTTTTGTTTATTATGCGCGGCCGACTGTAGCTCAATAATTACCAAAGTGTTCGTTGAACTGAAGTTTACCGGAGCGCGTAGTATAACAATAATTCGTGAGATCATGACGAAAACCCACTAAAACTGAAATCCCCAAGTCATCAATTATGAAAATTGTAATTGACGACGTGGTTGGCCTTACTGAGCCGACGGTCCTGGGTTCGAATCCTGGCAAGGACAAATAGTTGTGTGATGAACTCGAATATTTGTTCCTAAAGTCATGTTATCTATATAATTAAATATCGGTGACTAGTACTCATAGTCTATAGTTAGTAAAGCTAGGAGTTTCCTGTTTCTAATCTTGAAGACATCATGAGAGCTTAAGAGCTTTGCTTTTGTGGTTCTTGTAGGCGCCAGTAGAGCTGGAGCGTAAATGATAATTATAATTATACTACTAGCTGTGCCCGCGGCTCCGCACGCATGGAAATCGGTCTGTCAGTTTTGCTTTATCACAGTTTCTTGATACCCCGCAGACAGGAGTTTCCGTGGTGTCCAAATCTATTGGGATCTTGAAAGTTGTGCGAGCCGTTTTGCCACCAGGCAGCAACGTAGCACCGATTATTCAATTAAATTTGTTGATATCCGTACCCCCTCTTCTAAACTTTGAATTAAAACGTAGAAATTGGCAAAAACCTTCCTCAGTTGTCACAACATATTTATTTCAGCGCCATCTGTTAGTTTATCAGAGTACTTACTCGATAATTGTAGCACATGTTTGAAAAAGTTTGCACCTCATTCCTAAGTAGCGCCATAAGATTCAGGTGCAAACTTAACTCAATCAAGTGAAGTGACTAGGGGGCAGTCACTTCACTTGATTATTAGTAAAAAAATTATAGTTCATAATACGGCTGTGGATTGTCTCGATAGATTAATGAAGTTTTCATCAAAATCCGTTCAGCCGTTTTCACGTGATGCGCGGTCAAATAAACAGACAAACAGATAAACAGACAAAAATTCTAAAAACTTTTGGAACGTGTTCTGTTATCAATTCTAAGTATCCCCCGCCAACTTTTTTTCGAATATCTTCCATGTACAGACTTTCGACCCCGTTCAGCTTTCTTATGTGCCGAGGCCCTTAGTTCCAGAAGGGCTACTCCGAAGATCGAAATCCAAAGTGCGACCAATTTATCTGTGAACTGAAGGGTGTCGCCACAATCTTCACACCGAGCACTCGAACGTAGACACCATGTAGACACTGACAATCGTATGAAATTTCAGCATGACAGTCGTAGTTCCTAATTCTGTCGTTTCACAGATAAGTTGGTAGCACTACACCGTGCCATCCTTCTTGATCTCGCGTCAAGCAATATTTGAATGAGCGAGAACGCACCATATGAAGTTCGAATTCCAAAAACCCCCCAAGGACCAGAAATTCGGGTAGATATTATATTTATCTAAACTTTGGCGGCGGTTTTGTTGTTCAGTTGCAGTTATGGGCTTTCTTTTAAGTATGATTGAAATAGCAACAGAATTTTGCCTACATCAGGTATATATCTATCCGATTTTCCGATCCTTAACCATCACTGATGTGTCCAAAGTGTGGTCCAAAGGGTCCTAACATCGTGTTGTGTATTTAATATCCTATTCAAACGATACGAGCAAATTGTGTTTGAATCCACGCGTTTTTCGTAACTGTTTGAGGTACTCAGGCGCTTGTTCTAAATAATATGTATTAATGCGCCTTTGACCGATTCTTTGATCTTTCTACATTCGCATTTACCAAAGACACTTATTGCAATTAAGTACAAATAGCGGGCTTGAAGCCACGAGGCATTCACTACCAATGAAGCGAATTTTACATCACACTTGGATGCTGTGAGATTTGGACAGGATTAAGATAATATTTTTGTATAGCTAAATAAGAATTTCCACAAACAATTAGAATATCAAGCGACAATATCAGACAGATTAATTTGTATATTATGAGGATTTTACGACAATGATTGGATATAACCACATAATGTTATAAATAGTAAAGCAAACACAACTTAACCAAAAATCCTTTATTCTATATTTATTGATTTACACTACATGGCATAAGAAATATATTTCTAAACAATATGTTTTACAAATCTGTGTATTTATAACAACAAATAAAGAACTGCAACATAACACTGGATAATTTTTATCTCGTTATAAATAGATATACCTACTTAAAGTAAATATGTGGGAGTAGGCAGGTACCTATTAATATTTCAAAAATATTATATAACGTATAAATATATTATATTTGTTCCTATACTTGTAAATTGTATTATTTTATAATTAAACTTTGATGCATATTTCAGAGTACTGCCTATTCTCTTTTTTTGTATCAAGCGGGTATACTTTTGTTTCCCTCCCAACATGTTCCACACTGAAATTCTGACAAAGCATTGATATTCGATATTCGTAAACCGCTATCAACTGATACCTAAGTTTTACAGTTACACTCACTCTCTTCCTTTTTGCTTGTACCACAAATAAATATTATCCACTGTTATATAGCAATCAAAATCTAAACTAACCTACTGGTTCGAGTTGTGAGGTCTCGGTGCGCCGTAGGCGGTCGCATGGCTGCTGGCGACGCCACCACGGCCAGTGCTGTACGCGTTGGCAACAGCAGTCGCTCCGCCGGGCATGCCTCCCGACCCTGACCGGCCTCCGAACCCGAAGAACATGGGGAAGAACGCAGCAGCCGGCATCTTCGGAATGTCGTAGTCTTCCTCCTCATCGTCTACCGGGCGTTTAACTTGCTTCTTCTTCTGCACCCTCTTTTTCGGCTTCTGCACGGGTTCTTCGACCTCTTCGATCTCGGGTTCGAATATTTCGGAGACGGTCTTCGCTGTGGTCGGGAGGAGGTCGGTTCTCTCGGTTGGCTCGGCGAGTTCAGTCGGTTCCGTGGCGGGTTTCTCGGGTTGCTGCGGGTAGAAGACCTCGTTCTGCTGCGGCGGCAGGTAGGTGAGCTCGGGCTGCGCCTGGCGGCGGCGGTCGGGGAGGTAGTACTGGCTTTGCTGGGGCTGTTCCTCGGGCTGTCGGAACATGAAGGTGGCCATGCCTCCGCCGGCGCGCTGGGTGTAGTACGGGTTGTAGTACCTACTCATAGCCATGCCGCCTTGCCTACTGTCGCTTGAGCCGAAGGACACTGAAAAAGAAAAGTTAATTTATACAATCTGAAATGGAAGCTAACTCAACAATACAGGTAACTCAATGCAAGTATCTTAGTAGTTTATAGAAAACACTGTGTCTCTTTCTTTAACAAATCAAACCTTTTAGGTACATAGAAGAGTAAAAGAGGAATCGCAGCGGAACATAAGGTAATATCAGATTAAACTCGTAACTCGACTATGTAAAATCTTCTGGATTTTTTTAATCATGTGTATATTGAAATTATTAATTATAGATCAAATCTTAAAATCAATATTATATTTCGTTGTCCTAATTTAAAGTTTGAATAGGTATGATGAAAATTAACACTCAAGAATAAGTATACATTGGATGTTCATCCTTGAAATTCTACGTTCTAAGTTTAATTGCAATCTAATTTCAGCTCAAATTATCAATGTAATAAGCACCGGCATTGCAACTAAAACAAAAAAAAAGAAATGAACTTACGCGAATCCATATTGCCGTAATAAGGGTAGTAAGGGTACGCCTCCACCCACAGCACGCAGCCGAGCACCAAAACCGATAGGACCTTCATGACGTCACAAATGGCAGACAACTGCTGAGTCTAGAAGCTGGGAGGCTAGTGCTGGCTCCAGTCAAGCGTCCAGTTATATATCAAAGAGCCAGGACTCATTGGGATGCACGGCGCGTCGCCGGCTCGGCGCTGTCATTTTACACAGTTCGGAGTTTGGATCCGACCGTTATGGGGATGTGGAGATCCTAGTGCTAATCGCGAAAATGCGACACGCAGTGTTGCCAAATCACCAAATTGACAACACGGCGACACGTAATGAACCGTTGGGATAATGAGAGTTTGGTTTGGTGAGTCCGTGTTTATGTGGTAACGGTAACGCCAACAACAGGCATCTCATCTTCAAAATACCTTGGGTCGGTCTGGAAGTCGGAACCCGTTGATTTGCATTCCAGCGAAGCCTAGATATTTAATGATAATAATGATTCATAGGTAAGTACTATTTGTTTGATAGGGGGATAGATGAAATGTAATGGCTGAGTCGATGTTTGGACATCTTGTATATTTATTACTATGTCGTAATTCACTCTCTTGTACGTAGGTACCTACTAAAAATTCCTTTTAATTTCCTTTCGGATTAAACAAAAGACTGAATTAGCTTAAGTGTGAAATCTCGTATATTCGGTATATTTATTACTAAGTTTTAATTGATAATTATAATTACTATGTCTGGTATAGGAAAATCAGTCAGACTGTCCGGAAATTTAAACAAAAAGTACTTAGGTGCTAAATTCAATCAAGACTTTTAATTAAGTGTTCAGGAATGTCGCGTTTGTGTAACACTCCAAATGTCCAATTCGAATTACCGATTGGTGTTTGCAAACCTTTTCAATTCGGGTTGGACCGTTGGACCGTATGTATGTATGTCCTAAACATTTAATTGTACACAACCACTAACAGGTTATAAATAAATATATTTATAACAAATAAAACATGTACAAAGGCGAACTTAGCCTTAATGGTCTTCCTCTACCTACTTATAGTCAATACCACAGAGGTGCTAAATGCACATGTGGTTCTCTCGAGGCTTCCACATATAATATCTCTATCTCGTTAGGCCCTCAAAAGTCCCCCCGAGCTGAGCCCAGTAAGCCTAGCATAACAGGGATCCTTTTGTCGCGCAACCTGCCACTTTCCTTTCTATACAGTGCGAGCACACAGCACAACTGATTCTGAGTCCCGTGACAAGCGAAGTTGCGGCAGGATGCTGGTAATCATGCACTGAGGAGCACCTAAGGTCTCCTTAAGCTTCAGCACCTCTCATATCAAGACGTCTAGCAAAGGATCATATTAAGCCCTGCCCCCCTACTTGCTCAAATAATAAGGCTCTAATAGTCTGAACAACTTGAATATTTTTCCCGACCTGCCTTCGCAGATGTATTATATCAAGTACTGCTTTAGAAATTCATTCTTAAATCTAAGACGATACCATCTTAACTGCACTTAAGCACATAACATTCCTGCATTATCTTTGTGCAATTGAAAGATTCAGAGTAATAATGACGACACGCAACTGAAATAGAATAACAAAAGTGGATCTTACTTGCCATCCTTAAGGCGTAATTTCATTCAAATGTAATGTGTGCAAATGTCGTTATGTCATTGTATCCGTACAGTTATAATAATTTTTCAATAATCGTGTGAACTTTGGAGACAAAGTGCTATAAATAAGAGAGTATTCGCGGCATACGTGCGCAGGCGCGCGCCTTGCATGTCAACACTATCTTACCCTGGTATACAAAAGGTCTTATGTCAGTTAGTTGATTATGGCGGTTAGGACGTTCTGTGCACGGAGGAGGGTCAAGCAGACCCATTCATGGCGATTTATAACACTCGAGTTTACTCGCCTTCGGAGTTCTTGGAAAGGTGTTTACTTACGGATATTGGAAATTGCAATATTTATGGCATGTACAATTTTACGTGTCACTGTTATGTCGTTGTGTCTAGGAGCCGCAACCGCTACTCATTTATAGATTAAAATACGCGTCTCCGATTGATTTTGTGTTAGTCACTTTGCCGATTTCACTGCTGATTGATTAACAGTAATTAAAAAAAAATACATCTTAAAAAACTATCTCAGTTTATGGTGTGTTTTGAGTGTGAACTGGCCTGGCCACTTCAAAACAAAATAATAGAATAGTTATAACCAACTATATTTTACGTCACCCTAGGCGTAAGTGAGTACGCACGCACTTCCTGGCCAAGGCAAACGTAAAACTTTAGACAAACCACGGGCGATAATTCGTAAAGTCCCAGATTGCATAACCTTCGGTTCGGGCCACAAAAATCTGCGATCTGGGACCTTCATCCACCATTCACCGGGACGTAATATATTGAACTTACTAAAATAAAGACCTATTTTTTATTACAGTCATAAAATATAGGCCAGCCTTCGTAAGTATTTTGTGATAACGTCACTTATGACTTAACTTGCACAGTAAAACAGCAAGGACAAGTAAAAGTCGAAACATTTAATTATGCATAACTTACGTAATATAAGATTATTTTTTTTTATTATTTCCGAATTTTATTCAATAAGGATTTAATTGAATTAACATAGGTCCAAAAATGGTATATCCAGACCAGACCTGAAGGACCCAGCAGACTTTGTGAATGAAATGTATGCCCTCAAACTGGGTTTCTTCGTATTTGCCGCACGTCCATATTCCATATCTCGGATCGGTATCTCTCGTACCAGTTTAGTGAGATAGCATCGCACCCACGGCATTAAGTCCCCCTTAATACTCATAAACGTCAGGTGGATGGACCACAAGCACGGAAACGCGGTGGGCATTTGTATGATCGGCTGGGCATGTGATTCATAAGCAATGGGTACCTTAATATGCGCTGTTGAACATAAATTGGTATATTTAGATGAATATGTATGAGGCTTGTTGTGAAGATTGTCCATTTAGGCAATAATTTAAGTTCTGTTTGCCTATCTGGTTAAAGGATCGAATTCTGTATAATATTGAATCGTTCTTATACTACGGACATGAACAGACCCCTATCTGGTGTCCTGGGATTCTAAAGACAGTGGTAAGCGAGAACATGCCACGCAAAGATGCTAACGAAAATAACTACACTTGAAGCTCATCGCATCAGCAACGGCTTGTCGTATAATTTGATTATTGCTAACTAACTTGAGTCATTGTCCGTTCCTCGTTGGGTTAATTCTTAAGCTCTCATGATCAAGTAACTTTTAAAACCAACTTTGGCGCTAAGAAGATCGCTGGTTCGTCGGTTGCAGTTAAGGCTTCCAATACCGGCATTTTTTGGGAACACGGGATCGGAAGCCCTTTTTCAATCAAAGACAAATGAGGTGGCCCCGTTTTATTGCTTTGCCTAGAGATGTGCCGTTCTCGAGAATATTCTTTCCCCGTACGAATTGGGAAACGTTCTCCAGAACAGCTCATCTCTAGCTTTGCCTATGTCAAAGGAAAATAATATTTCAATCAATTCACAGCGTATCAAAACGAGTGTAGATAAATTTAATTATCAATCTTTGTCATGATGGTCTGCTATCAGAAACGGTTTAAGAGTACGCTGAGGTATGATCTGCGCCGTTTTCCTGCCGGCACCGATCCAACATCCTCGTGAAAATTTGGATAAGCTCCATTCGGTGAGTATCTTTGATCACTTCAATGTCTATGTTCTATTTAAATATAGTATAGTTTTACTTAGGATATACACGAATAGTTGCTATGCTGTGTCTCGATTCGACTAGAGCGACGAAGGTATATTCAGTTCGCTTCTACAGGTCGTGGCCATTGTGTAAATTACACAATAAATTATTGCTGAAATCACTCAAATCCCAAAATAAAACACTTAGGTACATTCTGTGCTAAAGAAAACATAACGTAGGCACAGTACTATGCATCCGTTGTCGCTGAATCTAAAATCGTAGCATGTAGATACCAAAAGTTACTTAAGGGGAAACAGGGTGAAGGGCTTGGGATTTTGATTTCGATTTCTGATACTGTAAATTCTAGGATCTAAAAATCAAAACTAAAATAAAAACGAAGTATTTTGCAAGCAGGCCAGACACTTTTAAAAGTCTGAATCTACGAGCGCTTAGGAAAATATTATAAAAGCATATCATTTGTAAAGATCTACCGTTGTTCCCACAGTTGATCCTACCTGGATTTGCACTAACCTAGCTTTGGACATTGAAATTGCAGGCCGCGTGTCAGATGGTAGATATGCAAAAATACTTCCAAAAATAACACGATAAGATTGCAGGCAAGGTGCAAGGACCTTCTAAAATTTGAATGTGGTACAGTTAGCTTCAGGGTGGCCTGTTTTGGAGAGTGGAACTATAGATTATTGTTGAGTTTTTAGGATTCTTCGTAAAATGGAACAACTTTTGCGCTGGAAGGTGGTTGACATTCACCAATGCAGATCTAATCAGAACATTATTACTCATCATCATCACCTTGGTCGATAGATGTTCCTTTCCGGAAAAAAATCTCCTAGGATTGCTATTGACAGAAATTATTAAGGAGATTCACAGAAAGACGAAACAAGCCTGGAGTTGCAGGCCTTATGTTGTATTGTAACCATCAGGCCGGAGTTGTGATGGAGCCCTGAAAATGTTGATGGTGCTTTATATTATTTTTGGATTGGTGATGCATGAGTATTTCTAGAGCCATATTTGTTCTCCACGGGGTATTCAACCTTTAAAAACTTCGTAAAGAACAACACTGCACGGACTTTCTTATAGCTCATATAAAAGACGTACGCTACCAACAGCAATAAAACAAACCATTGAAAACATTAAAAAACCATATCATCATTTTGCTCATGCGTGCCCGACTCAGACAGCCCGAGACTCTAAGATTAAGACCACCTGGCGCATTCCAGGAAGAAGCCGTTCCTCGTACTCCGAAGGTGAGGGCATTATGCAGTTATGCACGACGCATCTGCCCGCGAGACGCGCTGTCTGCTGTATTTAAATTCGTGGACGAAAACAATCGTGGCGCCTGAGAATTCTTATAAGGTGTTACGCCATGCCTCAGCCAATGCGAGCCCGCCAAGCCAGCCAGCCAAGCCAGCCAATAACGACACGCCACGTCACGCCAGCCTGCCCTACCACTAGCCCCGTCAGCCGACATATTGTGGGGGGTAAATGCATAAAAGGCCCGGGGAGCTCATTTCTAGCTGATTTTTGCCTACTGAACTCTCTGTATGCGAAACCTATGCCCGATCACTGATCGAAATAATTAAAACTGATTTTTCTGCATCATTTTCTGTTTTTTTATTTATGCCACTTGTAAAATATTCAGAAGTGGGATAAATAAAAGTATTTATAACAAATATGAAACGTACTCGCGAGGACATGACCGGTCGCCTGGTCCGCCCGCCCGGTTGGGATGAATCACCAACGCCACGTGCTTCGCATAACCATGATTCGCCCGTCCGCGAAGATGACGACCCACCAGCACGAAAACTTTTAAAACGGTTATTGGAGGATGAGGTACAGAAAGCGATGTGTGAGCTAAATGAAGAGCTGCCAATCGCGAAAGCAAAAGTTCACCGAGCAGCATCACTCATTCCCGAGTTTGACCCGGATAGTGAAGAATGTACCACTGTAACTGCATGGTTAAAGAAGATCGAGCAACTCGGTGAAATTCACGGTTGGAATGATACGACGAAAGCATTTCATCTCCAGGATAAATTGAGAGGACAGGCACGGCGATGGTACAATAGACTCGACGACTATGATTACTCATGGGACGAGTGGAAGCAAATGCTTACGCGCGCATTTCCTCGACATCGGGATTACGGCAATATGCTAGATGAAATGATGAACCGGAAGAAACTAGCATCTGAGTCTATGACCAAGTACTATCAGGACAAAGTCGCCATGTGCTTTCGGTGCAAATTGTCCGATTCGGCCACAGTCTCATGCATCATACGCGGGTTACCCTCAACACTTCAAGCAAATGCAAGAGCATATCAGTGCGACCGACCAGAAGAATTGTACGAGGGATTCCTCTGTGCTCTAGATGATTATCAGCCACCATCCGGCAATCATCACTCGCTAACAACGAATATTCGCCCGGTAAACAAAGACGGCACTCGACAGTCAAGCGAAAAGAAGATTATTAATCCGGACGTAGACCCCTGTCCGCGCTGTAGGAAGACAGGCCACACACTCCGAAATTGCCCACAGCCAGACCTGCGGACCTGTTTTAAATGTGGTAAACAAGGTCACATTGCTCCACGTTGCACTACACCTACAGCATCCGTCACCAAGCCTACTACACGATTAGAAGACAATATCAAGGAAGTTAAGCTGCTACAAAACTACAATCACATCTATGAGAAAGTCGCCAAGATTAACGGCGTCCACGTAAAATCTTACCTGGACACTGGGAGTGAAATTAATGTTCTTTCTGTGCAAGTTTCTCAGTTGCTCAACCTGGAGGTAACGCCCACCGACACTGTCATGAGGGCGTTCTCGGGAAATCACCTATGCAGCCGCGGAGAGGTAGCATTTCAACTTGAAATTGACGGCATACTCACTCACTGCAAAGCCCACCTTACAGATGTTGACATGGGAGGCATACATCTATTGATTGGCCAGCCGATCATAAATGGCGATGGTATGACTATGATCGTCAGCAACGGCGTAGCTACTTTGAAGCAAGACGATTTCACGAAACAGATGGATGCGGTAGAGGATCGCACTCGATTCAAAGTAGTCACTGCTAACAAAGAATGCCTACCGCTAGGATCTTCTATTATCCGAGTCAAGATAGTCGACAACCATGAAGATAATGATGTGGTCACTAGCCCACAACATTTTGACCTTGCTGGCGTTTCCTACTCCATCCCGGCCACAATGCTACGAGGCACCACAGGATATGTCAAGGTGGTGAACGCCGGTCCCCAGCACATCATTTGGCGTGAAGGGGAAGTGCTCGTCAGGGCCGACAGCTGCAGCAGCGCTCCACCGGCTTGCGACGTTCAGGTCAGTAACTATGCCAATTATTCCCTGCCATATGCATTGGCTGCCACAGCCACAGCCAGAGCCCGCCAGCCTAATGTTGTGTCATCCGTTTTGCATACTAGCTTGGCCAGTATTAGCACTATTGGGGGCGTAAACATCACGGATATAAAGACGGGACCATTAGATAAAAACGACCATAATAGCTTAATAAGTTTATTATCGGAATATAGGGATTGCTTCGCAAGTAATACACAAGAACTCGGATGTACAGATTTATTACAAATGAAAATTAACTTAACAACTGATCAACCTGTATATCGCCAACCTTACCGTATGTCACACGCAGAGCAGGATATAGTTCGATCAAAGATCTCCGAATTGCTTGATGCAGGTATAATTAAAGAGTCAGAGTCCAACTTTGCTTCTCCTGTTATCCTTGTTAAAAAGAAGAACGGGGATCATAGACTTTGCGTTGATTATCGGGCGCTTAACGCCATCACCGTCAAGGATAGGTATCCTCTCCCTCATATCGATGATCAGGTTTCAAAACTTGCAGGTAAAAATATATTTACAACACTAGACTTGGCCCAAGGGTATCACCAGGTTAAGATTTGCCCCGAAGATACCCACAAGACTGCTTTTATCACAACACAGGGCTGCTGGGAGTATACACGTGTTCCATACGGGTTGGCCAACACAGTCCATCTGTATTCATGAGAATGATGAATAAAATAGTTAATTCGATTAAAATCCCCAAAGGCAACGACGACAGTGACACTCAAACAAAGTAACGACCGTTCCGATACCGCGTCCAGCGAATGTGAAGTTTTAGCGTTTATGGACGATTTGTTACTACCTTCGTTCGATATTAAATCCGGATTCAAAATGCTTGAAATGGTTCTTTCGAAATTCAGAGTAGAGAATTTAAAACTCAACATGAGCAAATGTGCGTTTTTGCAAGATCAAATAACTTATTTAGGACATGAAATATCGCGTGAGGGTATCCGACCGGGCGAATCAAAGTTGACAGCTGTGTCGCAGTTTCCCATCCCTAAAAACATCCATGAGATACGTCAATTCCTTGGACGGTGTAGTTATTTTCGCAAGTTTATTCGGAACTTCGCTATCATTGCTCGACCTTTATCGGATTTGACTAAGAAAAACGTCGCGTGGACTTGGGGTAGTGATCAATCAAAAAGTTTCGAACAATTAAAACAGTGCTTGTGTACAAAACCAGTTTTGGCCCTATACGACCCAGCCTTACCAACGGAAATACACACGGATGCTTGCTAATCAGGTATTGCTGCTATATTATTACAAAAACAGACCGATGGTTCCTTACGCCCCGTTATGTACTTTAGTAGGGTAACAAGTAAAGACGAGTGTATCTATCACAGTTACGAATTAGAAACGCTGGCCGTTGTCGAAGCTTTACGTAAATTTGCGGTGTATATAGTAGGGAAACAGATTAAGGTGGTAACAGATTGTACAGCAGTTCGAGCGACATTAACAAAGCGCGACCTTATTCCCCGTATTGCTAGATGGTGGCTGTCCATTCAGCAATTCGACTTAACTATTGAGTACAGGCCTGGGGATCGTATGAGACACGTGGATGCCCTTAGTAGGAACCCGGTAGATACAATGAATATTAACAGACTAGAGGTTTCCGACTGGTTTTATACCGTGCAATGCCAGGATGATAAGTTAAAGATAATTATGGATCAGCTTAAGTCAGGGAAGGCGCCTACCCACATTACAAATGATTACATATTGTCGAATAATAGATTATATCGTAAAACCTTGTTGGGCAATCGTCTTGCTGTCCCATCTTTAGCTAGATGGAAAATAGTCCAGATGCACCATGATGAGATAGGACATGTAGGACTACAAAAGTGTACAGATTTAATAAAAAAAGATTATTGGTTCCCAAAAATGACGCGCTTTATCAGTAAATATATAAAAGCATGTTTATATTGTGCTTATGGAAAAGGCGATCACGGTAAAAAAGAAGGTGAGCTATTCCCTATCCCGAAGCCTAATGAACCAATGTGTATGGTTCATATTGACCACCTGGGACCCTTCTGTAAAACAAAAAAAGGTTACCAGTACATGCTTGTTTTGACAGATGCCTTTTCCAAATTTGTTATTGCTGAGCCTACACGTACGGTCAACTCTGTTGAGACTATTAGAGCACTCAAAAGGATATTTAGCTTATTCGGTTACCCAGACAAAGTTGTGAGTGATCATGGTAAAGCATTCACCAGTAGGAATTTTAAACAATTTTGCACTGACAAACAGTTTAAGCACATACTGACCTCTATTGCATGCCCTAGAGCAAATGGTCAGGTCGAACGTTCAAACCGAACTATATTGAATGCTCTGCGGGCTACTGATCCAAGTGAGGCTGCTAATAATTGGGCTAATTGTTTACCAGATGTGTTATGGGGAATAAACAACACTGTCAATGCAAGCACAAGCTACAAACCATATGACCTTATGTTTGCTAGAACGTCTAGGCCGCGTTGTGACATACGAGTAGATACTCATGATAGTGTTACTCAACCTGTTGAAGTAAGGCGTAAAATTGCTAGTTCAAAGTTAAGAGCTGTGGGTGAAAGGATGAAGTGTAATTATGACAAAAAACATAAGCCCAGTCGAACTTATAAAAAGGGGGATTTGGTGTTGTGGAGGCAGGCCCCGACAAGCAGTGCAGCTAAAGTAAATTCTAAACTCGATGATATTTATTCTGGTCCTTATATAATAATAAAGGTTGTTGGCAATGACAGATACAGAATCCGTAGTATCAAAGGTGTAAGAGGGTACAAAGCCTTTACGGGACTAGTTGCAGCAGACTCGTTGCGACCGTATAAGAGCACGGTTCCTGTATCTGACAGTGCCAGCAGTTCTGATGAGCAGCTGGAGACCGAAGATCTTATCGACTTGCTAGAGAGCTAATGTGTGCATCTCCCCATTGCGGGAGCAATCGTTGTTTCAGGAAGGCCGAATGTTACGCCATGCCTCAGCCAATGCGAGCCCGCCAAGCCAGCCAGCCAAGCCAGCCAATAACGACACGCCACGTCACGCCAGCCTGCCCTACCACTAGCCCCGTCAGCCGACATATTGTGGGGGGTAAATGCATAAAAGGCCCGGGGAGCTCATTTCTAGCTGATTTTTGCCTACTGAACTCTCTGTATGCGAAACCTATGCCCGATCACTGATCGAAATAATTAAAACTGATTTTTCTGCATCATTTTCTGTTTTTTTATTTATGCCACTTGTAAAAAAGGATTAGGGTTTGAAGGTGTTCACTGTCACGTATGGGTTCAAATCTTTTGAAAGTAGTTTTTCTGCTATCAGACTGCAATTGGTTCAGCAGACATTGCAGTGCCGATACATTGCATTTATCGGGTGTTAAGAAAATGGAGTCATACTCGCGAGTTTCAAGAAGAATGGATGCTTTACCATTTTCAACAGATATAACTTCAAACGTTTATCAACCCGTTATCTGTATCTAAGAAACAACTAGTGGCTCTGTGAGCTGTGGTCATCGCGAGCTTGTTTTCAACCCCCACATCTCCGCCATATAAAACATAATTAAAAATAGAATCGGCAAAACAAATATATATACGTATCCCGCCGACTCACAAAATTTCATGAGAATCCGTTGAGAATTGCGACCTCTGCGACTTGCGACGACTGGTGAGAACAGAAAGCGTCTGCATATCTATCCAACCATCCACACAACCTAAGATCCAAACATCGGGATATACGAAAGAATTTTGGGCCAAGCTCGCTCGTTCGATTATAGACTGCATATTATCAGATGCCTTTCTGTCATAAGGTTCCATCTCTGTCACATTAAACAACCATGCAAATAATACCTCCCACTAAAGTAGAGTGATATATTTTCCTGAACAGTATTCAATTCAAGTCAATAAACTTCATCTCAAACGGATGAGCAAATAAATTACAGACACAGTTCCCTAAATACAAGGAAAACAGTTGAGCATCGATAAGTATCTCGAACTAGTAAATCAATCGACTCCTTGCGAACTTGGTCACGTCTCGACATATGCAAAAGCACTAACAATAAAGCAGGAAAATTGTCTATTGATTTGACGTCAAATGTGCATGCAAGCCAGACCTTTCCCAGACGCCTGGCGTTTGATTATTCAATTGTCATTAACCGTGGGACAATAGCCCTTTTTCCTCATAGATCGATATTTGTAAACAATAAGATATGATAATTTTGTACGTTTTATAGTTTGGTTTATCAAGTCCCAATATAAACGCTACGATGCGCTAGGTGTGAGAAGAGTGGAAAAGAACTGCAGAATTATTAGCATAGTTCTTGTTTACCTACTTCAAGCTCTTTAATTTCAGGCATATTCAAACTCGAGGTAAACGGCCATCCGGCCGGGAGCATGCCGGGGATTTCGGCTTAGATGACCTCGAAAGTCTGTAAATCTTTCGGAATAAACTGCATTAATATTGATATTGCATCTAATTTTTTTTCACATGTACGGTGCAATTTTCCCAAACCATACTTTTTTTTCAAGTTTCGAAAATTTGAAATGCTGTAACAATTTGGTCCAATTTTTTTATTAATTTATATCTTGCTCGAGTGTGACAATCTTCCGCCCCATGGTTACAGTATAGGATAATTATTTTTAGGTAGAATTTCATCCAAACGAACCGAATACAATGATGCCATACTGTAACAAATGATTTTATGTCTTGCACGTTGAAAACCCGTTGAAAAATCAAGTTTTTCAAGTATGTTGCCCCTTTTTCCCTCTATTAACTAGAAGTATGGCAAATATAATAATGGTCCCATTGCCTCATATAATTTCCAAAAATCCAAATGCCATACTGGTACAAATCGTTAAAATATTTTTTTTTTTACGTCTTGGCTCAAGTCTCACAGTCGTCCGCCCCATGGTTACAATCCGGAATAATTTTTTGTAGGTAGAATTGTATTCAAACAAACAGAATATAATGATCCCATGCTGTAAAAAAATATTTTACGTATTGTACAGTCGTATTTTTGAAACGTGTCGAATAAATAAGTTTTTCAAGTATGGCAGCTCTTTTTCCCCCTACCTACTAGAAGTATGGCAAATATAATAGCGGTCACATTTTATCAAATACTTTCCAAAAATTCAAATGCAATACTGTTACAAATCGTTTGGCGAAAAAAAAATGCTGATTTTCGGCAGTATGGCGGCCATTTAGAACCGTCGGAAAAGTATGGCATGGTGATTTTCGTAAATGGCTGCACGACGACGATAATTAACTGTGCAAAAATTAGCCTGGTACAAATGGTTGAATTTTTTTATTTTTAATTAACGCATTCGCGTCGGTATGGCGGGCTATAAGTCACGCCGGAGAAGTATGGCATGACACTACCGCCTACATGTTTTTTATGGGCTATCGGAAAATACTAAAATTTTTGTGGTACAAATCGTTTGACACTCGTAATTTATCCGACGCGGTCTATTACTCACCCCATTGAATCTCTTATAACCAATTTCCATACTTAGGAACCATGGTCCGCATGGAATACAACAGGACCAGTCATCTTTGCCCAAAAAGTACCTAAATCATATCAGAATCAGGGCATCGCCATGACACTTTATTGAATGGTCAAATTGCGTCACGAGTCCATTGTGGCGTTGATGACGCACTTACCTCCAGATACCATCGGCCACAATCATCGATTACTCATGGAACAAATCAAACCAGCCAGCGCGTTCAGCAGCCGGGAAAACCTGGACGGAAGCTGCGTTTAACATTCGAACCGAGTTCGCCATATTTAATTTACAACCTTATCAATACTTTTGGTTAAAATGCGAGCAACGTACCGTGAATTTTTATTGTTCCCCGATGAAATAAATTCGTATAAGAACGGCCGCAAATAATAGTTCTGGCAGATTGTAAATCCTTACCAAGGCCATTGCATAGCTTCTTTAGAAAAAAAACGCAATGTTCTTTGTCGGGTTTAGATAATAAATTTTCGCTAAGACAATAGAACACAAAATGGCAATGAAATGAATGTTTCATTATTTTTTTATTGCTAATGAATTCGTTGGGAGCATCTGCGTTTTAAGTGTTTTGTATTGTCTCAAATGGGCCATGCTTTAAATAATTAATTTTGGTGTTTTAGGTAGTACGCTAAAATTAGAAACCTACAATGTACATCTGCAAAACGAATGCATTCATTTGCATCTTTATTAGCTTGTTTTGTTATGAAACTGTACAGGGAGTCAGAGGACAACTTCTTGCGTACACTTGACATGTAGCTACGAAGATTTTCAGCTCTTCATCCGTGTAGTAAGTAGGATCAGGCCACGCACCAAATCTTGTTTGCCCGGAAAGCCGTTGAAGTAATCCTTCACTTAAACTCAAAGCAAAGATTAATAATTATAATAATTTTGTTTTTCAATGTGTCTTCAGTCCTCTTCTGAACTAGATAATCTATGGTACCAATAGCTAGTACCTCTCCGCTCCACAGGAGAGGCAGCCTTAAGCTTGGATACTTAGGGAGGTAGTGATGGAGGTATTTGTAAACGTGAAGTGTTATTAGGGTCCTGTAAGGAAGCAAGTGGAAAAGAAAGGGTTGATTGAAAATATTCATTTATATGTCTCTTACATAACACAGACATCAATTATTGCATGTTGCTTTGAAAAAGCAAATTATCAATATTCACCGAACTCATCCTAACCCTAAGCCAAATCAAAACGTCCCATACAAGCCAGAATTAGGCACCCAACCCGCGTGCGTTGTCGGTTCGTTTATCGCAGATGAAAAACTGCTAGATCGGTAATAGTATTAATAGTATGCGCACAGCGCGGCCGCCGACATGACAATGAGAGGCGCACGCGCGTCGCATTCGCATATCGTACGGCAGCGCATAGGGGGTGGACACAATCGGAATATTTAGAAGAGCTTACGATGGCTTAGAAGCGAGTGTACATAGATGTTCACTCAAACATTCCTATATGAACAAGGTTCTGTTGTCTTTCAAGGGGAGGTTGTTTAGACTAAAATTAGTTGGATTGGACATTAGCGGTTAGCGGAGTTGTCTTTATACTGTGCCTTGGATTCGGGCTTCGCGTGCCCGTGTATGATAAACGTAACATGATTGTAGGAGACCTCTCGAACGACCCACCAGTGTCAAGTCAGAATTGGATATCATTTCGGTGTATTGATAAGAAGATGACGATGTAAAGGGTATTGCATTCCTGCATTCCGCGCCGCCGGTTGGTTGAAGCATAGAAGTTGTGTCTCGCGTCGCCGATTGAATTCAGTCAAAATCCGTCTACAGTACCGGACAGCGCTAAATAAAGCCACAGGGTGGCCTCTAGGCAATGCAAGTCTCGGGGTACCTTAGACTCGTAGCTAGGTAGGTCACTAGGTTAGGCCGCAGGGTATTTCGGAGCCGATGGGTCCCTAATGTTGCCTACGTTGCCTTAAGCATAATAGTGCCACGTTCCAGTCCCTGAGTGTATTAATTTGAAGAGATGTGCGAACATGCTGTATCTGTCCAATATTTGAATACAATCAGCCACGGGTGCTCGCCGTTACGCGCACGCACCACATCAGTAATTACTTATTTCGGCGCGACAACTGAATACGGTTATTCCTGACTTCCCAGAACTTATCCAAATCGCCACACGTCTACAGGCTTAGGAGATTGTGTGGAGATAAGGATATTTAAATCCTAAGCACTTAAAACTAAGTGTGAGGAGCGTGGACTGTACTAGAAACTGAATTTAAACTGGACTTGGATGTCTTCGATAGTAAAGGGGAAGTTCCCGTGAATAAAATAATAACACTTGAAGATAATTCACATAATGCTGTGTTGCTTGATCGGAGGCCGCTGAGAGAATGATATTAAATTAATCGAGCGGCCATATATATAATGATCGCTGGATTAAGCTGTGATTGGGCCAATGCGTAAGAAGGGCGTGACTCAATTCTTACGTGTGATATGATTAGGTGGGTTAATGTAACCTAAACAGCATTATCTCTTTATTTCGATAAATACACATGGATATTACATAAGGTACATAGGTAGAACATATTTTGATTAAAAAGTTATCATACAAGATTCTTATTGGAAATCCTATTGTTTATAATATTAAACCTATTCGATGAAGCTTTCTATGTGTTTCATTATATATTTATTCAGGTGGTTTTACATAGTAATTAACCAAAGCTTCATTTCTTATCCTAACACAATAAATGGAGAGAAATTAACCTTATATATTAAGTAAAATAGACGAAAAGAAATATGACTGTGTATATAATATTTTCTTATTCTAAGCTGATTACTTACATGCTATATATTATCGAGCTAACTTATAACTATTACATAAGATCCTAACCTACATGCGACAGTCCCCCCTTCGTACGAAAGTACAATATTTAAGTGGAGCAAATGTAGATAAGTCGATTTGTAGGTCGTCGGATTATGCCTGAGTTAGTTTGGACGTCGGCCACCCTTACATGGCCATCAGGGCCGGGAAAGGTTTTTGCTATAATGCCTCTAGGCCACGTCCCTCTCGGCATAGTGTTGTCAGCTACTATTACGACGTCACCTATAGCAGGATTCTTGAATTTGCTGTAAGTACTGGCTCGCGGACATAGCAGCGGTCGATACTCGGCGATCCATTTTTTCCAGAATATGTCGGCTAGAGCTTGGGCGGTCTTCCATGACTTTAGGGACGTATCGTCCTTGAAGGTGCCCCATGGGCTACTAGCGTTGGATCTCAGCAATAAGAAATGGTTCGGGGTGAGGGAAGGTTCGCTCATATCGGTATTGATTGGAGTGAGAGGGCGCGAATTGACTATGTTTTCGGCCTCTAATATGAGCGTATGTAGGACCTCTTCGTGTGGAGCCTTCTCTCTGAGTGTGATTTTCAGAGCAGCTTTGATGGCGCCTACCATTCTTTCCCACGAACCTCCCGCGGCGGGATTACCGGGCGGAATTTTCTTCCATGTAATTTCTCGGATGGCGGGATGATCTTGTATGGATTCGGGTAGCGTTTTCTTCGCTTCTTTGATTTCTCGTTCCGAGCCCACAAAATTAGTTCCGTTGTCCGAGTAGATGATTGTTGGGACTCCGCGACGTGCTATCATGCGTCTGAGGGCTAGTATAGTGGAGCTCGCCGAGAGTGATGCGGCTAACTCGAGATGGACGGCTCTGGTCGTAAGGCAAGTAAAGAGCACGCCCCATCTTTTCTCTCTTCTACGCCCGATAGTAATCTGCATCGGCCCGAACAAATCTATGGCGGTAGCGGTAAACGGAGGCTGATATGCGAGTAGTCTTTCTACAGGTAGGTCGCCTACAGGGGCCTTGAGGGTGGCTCCTTTATAGGTCCGACACCATTGACATTTATTGCATATATATCTCATAGTCCCTCGTAGACCGACTATAAAATACCGCTGTTTAATCTCGTTCATCACGGTCATGTGATTGCCATGATTGTACTTTTCATGGTAATGTTGTATGAGTAGTTTCGTGAAGCTTTCTTTAGCGTGTAAAATTGGGATATCCACTTTGCCTCGGTCTACTCTCGAGTCGAGTACCATGACGTCCGCCTTGTTCATTTTCACTGCTATCTTATGGATAGGCGATCGTCGCGGCAGTGGACTATCGTTTCTTGACAATTTTACTTCCTCTTCGAAACTTGCGTATTGACTGCGCTTGATTAGGAGTAATTCCGCAATCTTTACATGTCCATTATTCATCTCTATTTCGGGTTTTCTCAATAGCAATCGGGTTTTAAATACTTCAGCCGCAACTATAACGCAAGCAGTAGCCCTAACTAATCGAGTGAAACTCGAAAATCGTTCTATCGGAGGTAAATAATCGAATTTATCGCATGTACGGATTGATAACGTAATCGCGTTATTACGTTCTTCGCCTGTGGGCGGTGCGGGTGAAGGCGACGGTTTTTCGCGCGGCCAGTCCGATTTATCTTTCGTAATGAATTCGGGTCCGAAAAACCAGCGGTGGGTGTTATCGAAATTCGCGGGCGCGCCCTTTGTAGCGTCGTCGGCTACGTTTAGCGCGCTGGGCACCCATCGCCAGTCCGCTGGCGAAGTGCTACTTTCGATTTCAGCTAATCGGTGAGCCACGAAGCTCTTAAATGTGCGCGGATCTGCTTTTATCCATGCTAGCACTGTTCGCGAGTCGGACCAAAAATACCTATTCTCAATTACGTAATCGGATTCTGCGACGACCGATTCCGCTAATCGAGTGCCTAACACACAGCTCTGAAGCTCTAATCTCGGAATAGACACTACTTTAAGCGGCGCTGCTCGGGCCTTGGATGCGATTAAAGTCGATTTAATTGACCCTGACTCGTCCCTGCCCACAAAATACACGGCCGTAGCGTATACTTTCTCGCTGGCGTCACAAAATATGTGGATATCGCCCTTACGGTCGCGTGCGGGAACGTGTCGGGGGATCTCGAGATTGCGTAACTTTTGTAAGTTATCTATAAACGACATCCATGGCGCTTTACAGCTATCCTTTATTTGATCGTCCCATCCGATACCGGTACGCCATACCTCTTGCATTACCGTTTTACCTAACACGGAAATGGGGCTTGCATAGCCGATTGGGTCATATACAGACATAGCGCTACTAGTGACCTGCCGCTTAGTCGGCAAAGTCGAACCGTTGAGAACTTCTTTCGGGGTGTTTCTCAAATTTACGTTAAAGCCTAACGTATCTCGCCTATGGTTCCATATAAGCCCTAACGTACGTTCGGTATCAGATTTACCTATCACCGTACTATCCTCTATTTTTGGCTGTACGTCGCTTATGACGTTTGGGTTGTTAGAGGCGAAGCTTCGCAATTCGAACGAAGCTTGCATGTTCAAGTGGTACAGGTCGTTAACTATTTGTTTAACCTCATTTTCGTCCTGATCTAAGGCTACCAACATGTCGTCCATGTACGTGTTTCTGATAGTTATATCGGCGGCAATAGGATAAACGTTTTTTTGTTCTAACGCGTTTTTGTTTTTGACGTATAAGGCTGTGGTTGGACTCGCAGCGGATCCGAATATCAACCGTTTCATACGATATTCTTGTGGATCTTCTGTCCTGCTCTCTCCCCTCCACAAAAAACGTAAACTATTCCTGTCCTGCTCTAACACTCCTACTTGTAAAAACATTTCCTTTACATCGGCAATAATCGCGGTTTTGCCCTCGCGAAATCGAAGTAGAACTCCGAACAATGACTTTAACAGGTCGGGCCCTGTTAATAATGATTGATTAAGGCTAGTATTATAGGCTGTAGCCTTTGCGTCAAATACTAGACGTAATTTTAATTTTTGCGCGTGTCTAGTTGCGAAATGCGGCAAATACCACGTACGCGGCGCTTCTGGCGGGGGACGAGAGTTAACTATTTCCGCATAACCTTTATTAATCAAATTTTCAATTTGTGCGGTATATTCTGCCTTAAAACTTTCGTCTCCGTCCAGTTTGCGTTCTAAGCTATATAGCCTGCGTAGCGCTTGTGCGCGGTTGTTGGGCAAAACCTCGTTATCGGATCGCCACAACAATCCCGTTTCGTACCTATTTTCTCCCGGGATTTTTCTACACGTAGATTCTAATATGTCTAAAGCACGTTGGTCCGGGTCCGCCCGGGGCAATTTTTTCTCTACCCCTAACGACTCGATGCTAAAGTGCTGTTTCATACAGCTTAAAATCTCATCTTCGGTAGTGGCTGGACGCACGTGATTTATACGAGCTATTTTTCCCGGCCTATCCTGGGATCCAAAAAGGATCCAACCTAGGTTGGTATAGCCCGCAGCTATTGATGAGGTGGGGCCCGTAAGGAGTTGTCGCGACACAATTAAACCCCAATTATCTTGCCCAATTAAAATTGTGGGCGTCCCGCGCTCATATACTAATTGGTCCGTTATGTCTTTTAAATGGTCGCATTTTTCCACTAACTCGCGAGAAACCTCTTGCGAAGGCAGATTCAATTTATCGATTGTGTACGCCGAAATTTTTTCTAGATTCCTTGTACATAAACCGCGAATCGATAAATTAATTCTACAGGACTCGTGGTCTGTTATCTGACCTCCAATGCCTTCGATCGCGAGAGGTTTGCCCGAACCCCTGGGAGCTACCTTATCGGCCGTGCCTCGTTCTATTAGAGTCATGGTCGAGCCTGAGTCTAGGAACGCTAGTGCTTCGGCACTACCTAACGGGCCTGAAATTTCGACGGGGACCACCATAAGATACGTATTAGCGCGCTGAATCTGATTAATACTGCTAACACTTGCGCGGACAGATTGCGCTTCACTCGTAAGCCCGTGAAGCAACTTATGGTGACCCGCTTCGCATTCGTTTTTACCGCATGCGACGTATTTGCACTTAATAGGGCGCCTATGATTAGGTTCTAAACACCTATAGCACAGCTTAAGGCTTCGGGCCGATTCCCACCGATCCGAAATAGATTTCTTTAGAAAATCCGGGCAAACGGCTAATTTGTGATTCCCCTTGCAAAGTACGCAATCTTTTTTACTATTGTTGAAATTATTTTGCGACTGCGTGGGCGGTCGAGATTGCGTGGGTTTCACCGTTTGCGCGGGCTTTTTTTTATGCGTTTGCGGGCGCGAATTTACGGTAGCTACGGTAGCGGCGCGGTTCGATTCCCGGTATGAGTCGTCGTCCGAATCAGAGTCGCTTGCGTAGTCTCGATAGCTACTTTGGTATGGTCGTCCGCGGCTCGCACCACCGTGCATTCGTTGTTGTGGCTGCCTCGACTCGGCATGGTTCATATTAACCACATGAACGTTTGCACGGGACTTTGAATGTCTGTGGTGTGATCGCTTCGTGGCCATACTGACGTCATTTAAAAAGTTAGCCATCGCGACTAATTCGGGCGTCCCCTGATTGGCCTGTTTATACTTTGCCCATTCATACCTAATTATTACGTTTAATTTATCAGTTATTTTACTCACTAACTCGGGCGCGTGTAAATACTGATCTTGGCGCAATGCCTTAATGGTAGCTACCGTATTTGCTACATGGCCGGCAAAAGTAACGATATTACTGCTATCTTCGGCTAACCTGGGCATGCGCTTAACGTTATGGATCTCGGTCAAAACTATTTCTTCGGGATCCCCGAAATGCCTTTCTAAAGACTCCATGATTTCGTAAGGATCGGTTACAGTATACATAATGGCCTTGACCGCTATTCGCGCTTCGCCGCGTAAGGCGCGCCTAATTCTACCTACGTTATTTACGTTACTGAAATGAGGTGCGCTGTCCTCAAATTCGGCCCTAAACGCTATCCATTCCGAGATATTTCCATCGAAATGCGGCAATTCCGGAATTTGCCTATGAATTGGAGGGCCCTGCAATGCCCGATCGGCGTGTCGTACTTGACCTAATTCTACCCTATTGCCGTTATATGCCGGGTTCAAACTTCTGTTTTCTACAACGGGTGGTCGATTATCGTAGTGAGATGCTACCCAACCCGAGACTCTCTCAGCGGCCTGACCCACCGCGGACGCACTGTCGGATTGCGCTTCAATACGCGCAACCTCCAGTCTAATATTTGCTTCCGCGGCTGCCTTCTGAGCTAGTTCGAGTTCGGCTTTACGCACCTGCAATTCGGCCATTAAAACAGAAATTTGACTACTACTTTCCCTATTGGCGTTAACTAACGTATTGTCCGAATTCCTATCACCGGGCCTGTCTATATCTCCCCTACCGACTTCTAACGCGTGGTCGCGGGCGGAATGGGGCACAGGGGCCGGGTTCGGGGGTGAATTGGCTACGCTCGATCGCGGGGCGGGGGCCGAGGGGGGATCGCTCGCGGGCGTCATTGTGTTCGCGTTTTTATTGCTACTGCTTGCGTTATTAGATGGGCCAGTCCCGTAGCTCCAAGTATTTGTAGGATTAGTGGACGTCTCGCCTGACTCCGGAGTCTGGTCTCGTGATTTTTGAGAACGCGTAACTCTTTTTTCCGGAAGAGACATCGCACGGGGGGACTGTCGCTTAACCTAACACACACACTGAATTTAACACAATAACAAAAAACACTGAATTTACCTAATACCTAACACCTATTCATTAGCGAGGCTAAGTGCGACACTAATGAGCCCTAATATCCCTACGGCGTAAATCCCTCGTTGCACAGATCCGTTACGGTTTGTTCACACCGCTAGGTTACCCCCGTACGGAAGCTGTGTTATGCGTCACACGTGAACGCTTTAGAAGCGGTACAAGGAGAACTTAATCAATCCGAGACCGATTGATGCGGAAGCAAGGGGAAATTAATCAACCCGAGATCCGATTGATGGCAGAACAAGGGGAACTTAATCAACCCGAGTTCTGTGATGCACGTCGTGGTGCGGACTATTGTCCGATTGATGGCAGAACGTGGGTTCTGTGATGCACGACGTGATGTGGATACGAGGGGAAAATTAATTCTACCCAAGATCCGATTGACGCCAGAGCAAGGGGAAGCTTAATTCAACCCTGTTTGTGATGCCCGGCGCAGGGACGTAGGGTTTAATCCGCTACACGTCCCCGTGATGATTCTCTTGCGCGCCTCCTGTCACTGGAACTTGAAGATTCGGTGCTCGAAGGTCCAATTCCTTCCTTCGATGATCACTGATTCTTGATATCCGGCTTTCGAAGTACCAATTGTGAGGAGCGTGGACTGTACTAGAAACTGAATTTAAACTGGACTTGGATGTCTTCGATAGTAAAGGGGAAGTTCCCGTGAATAAAATAATAACACTTGAAGATAATTCACATAATGCTGTGTTGCTTGATCGGAGGCCGCTGAGAGAATGATATTAAATTAATCGAGCGGCCATATATATAATGATCGCTGGATTAAGCTGTGATTGGGCCAATGCGTAAGAAGGGCGTGACTCAATTCTTACGTGTGATATGATTAGGTGGGTTAATGTAACCTAAACAGCATTATCTCTTTATTTCGATAAATACACATGGATATTACATAAGGTACATAGGTAGAACATATTTTGATTAAAAAGTTATCATACAAGATTCTTATTGGAAATCCTATTGTTTATAATATTAAACCTATTCGATGAAGCTTTCTATGTGTTTCATTATATATTTATTCAGGTGGTTTTACATAGTAATTAACCAAAGCTTCATTTCTTATCCTAACACAATAAATGGAGAGAAATTAACCTTATATATTAAGTAAAATAGACGAAAAGAAATATGACTGTGTATATAATATTTTCTTATTCTAAGCTGATTACTTACATGCTATATATTATCGAGCTAACTTATAACTATTACATAAGATCCTAACCTACATGCGACACTAAGCTTTAGTTTAGGTAGGTTTCATAACTCTTCCGAAAGTTTCAATCTGTATCACCTAGAGTCAGAGGCTAAGTTTCAGCCTTGGCCGCCCTAGTCTTAATATGTTTAATTCGCTCCTTTGTCACATAATATTTGAATTTTCACCCCTTTTAACCCCTATTATATTAAATTAATCACCACTAACATCAGGCCACCCTCAGGTCCATCGTGCTCTGTGGGTTATATTGTATAATTATCCGCATTGAGTAGTGCAGTCTAGTATTTGTGTACGTCTAGCTAGCATAACTGTGGCATGCTGCTCTTATACTACCTGTAGGGTCGTTCTCAAAAAATTTGCACCGCCACCTGTCAACAAGTTTGTCTTAGAAGAAGTTTTTTACAACGCATTATTTTAAATATTCAATTATCAACACATATCTATAGACACTTTTTTAATAGGGGCCAAATGCTTTTAATTAAAACTAAAGTATATTAATAGACAAAAAAATGATTTAAAACTAGGTTTTGTCGGTCACTTGCCGTGTCCCAACGCGAGGTACTCATGTTTCGTTGTAATAAAAACATATACATTACCGACTTAGCTTAAGTTCAGTACTCCATTTTATTTTCATATATGATGAAGATTGAATACTACCATATCGAATAATAATACTATGCTTATGTTGCGAATTATTTGCAATTTAAGTTTGTCCACGCCATTTTTTGTCGTTCACTTGTCATGAGACAAACATTACAATTGTGTGACTACTATTTCGTTTCCCCTGCCTCAACCCGCATAAATCGAGACCTTCAGTTGTCACCTAACACTGTTCCAAGTGACACGTAGTCAGTGTGCTGCACTAAAAAAATATGATACATACACTTACGCGAGCGGGAGTTTGTAATGGGTATGTAGTCTATATTCTGCCTTCCATATTTTGGTTAACGTGTGTACTATTGCATTCATTTTAATTTATAACACGTAAAGTATGGTCTACTTTTATGTGTATAAATATGCAGTTCATCAACGAAATACTTTATTTGTTTTGATGACATAACTGTCATTTTGTCCATCGCCTGTATGTCGTTCACTTGTCTATATAAAAACAGGTGTACGACACATACGGCAGGTGAACGACAATTATTTAGGTAAACACATACAAAATTATTTAAAAACCAGGTTTTATCGGTCACTCGACGTGTCTCAACTCATGTTTCGTTGTTATAAAAACATATATATTACCGAAAAAGCTTGGTTTGAGTATTCCATTTTACTTTCAAGCTGTCTTAGGAATCCTTAGCAGGCGGCGCCCGCACCAGATTTCGAAAGCATCTATCCTCTGCCTGTCAGTGGCTTTGAGCGTCCAGGTCTCTGCCCCATAAAGAAATATGGAGAAGACAAGTGCACAGACGAGGTGGATGTTAGTCCGATTAGGGATGTTTCTATCTTTCCATATTTTGCCGCGTTGGGTCATCGCTGTTTTGGCCATTCCGATTCCCCAGCGAATCTCTGGTTTGCATGTGCCTCTATTTGTGACAATGGAGCCAAGGTACTGGAACTGATCAACAGTATCGAACTCTTGAAGCAGGTTTAGTACTTTGTCGACTAGTAATGGTCGACTATCATCAGCTCGGTCTTATTTTTATTAATATCGAGACCCATTCTGAGGCTGGTTGTTTTGAGTCATTCCAAAAGTTGGGCCACTTCTGCTTCGGGTGATGCAAAATAGGCGATGTCTACCACGTACCTTCAAGGGCTCCATATCTGTTAAATAGTATTGGGGATATTATGCATCCCTGTCGTACGCCTTTCCGGAACTTAAAGTTCTTGTATCTGACATCTCCTACCGACACCATTCTGTATCCAGACTCGTAAAGGCTTTATAAAGTGTTACCAGATATGCTGGCAGCTTCAGACAATACCTCCCATAGCTTATCCCACCCAACGCAGCCGAAGGCTTTCTGGTTATCAGATGTGAAGGAATTCCTCGAAGATGACGAAAACAGCAGTAGGTAACTCAGCGGGTAAGAAAGAATATCTCAAAAGAGGCAGCATTAGAATGCAGAAACGTTATTTAAATGATTCGCTGTTGAACTTTTATAAGAAATTTATAAAATCACGTGGGTATGCTTGAGTTTTGCATCTTTTGGCCAGTTATGACCTTTCTGGATTGCACAGGCGTCAAAGAACCTCCTAAAAATATCCTATGAGATGAGAATTAAATGCTTGTTCTCTTTATTCAAATTACTAACATAAGGAAAAAAGAAAAAAACAACAATCAAAAAAGCACTAATTGACTGTTCAACCTAGGTTTTATTTAAAATGTCACTTACCTGCAACCGTCATCGTTAACCTGCTAGCAAATTCAGTTAAGTTGGAACATATTTGTCGCAAACCTGCACCCATTGTCGATAACTTGGTAACAAATGTCGTTTACCTGACATCGATGTCTTTCACCTGTCGACCTAAAATTTCAAACACCTATATCTTCTAAGATATTCAATTTAACTACTTCCCTCGACGTGATATCAATTGTCTGAATATATTTCTAACGATCCTATGAAAAATAAAAGAAGAAATCGCAACTTTAAAAAAAAATGCAAAATTCACGCAGCGGTGCAAATATTTTGAGAACGACCCTGTACCTTTCCTTTCAATACCATGTGACCAAGACGGCTCAAGCTAAATCACGCGACAAGCGAAGTAGCTGCAAGGTTATGCTCTAGCTCTGCTGGAGTTGTTCAGTTTAATAAGATGCTATTTCAGAGTTGTTATTTTCGTTAAAGTATTTGACTCAATCTATCGAGGCTTTTACATACGATTTCACTATATTCTTACTCTGTGGCTGTCGTAGCTGTATATTATACTGGAATGATAGCAAAAACATGATTAGGTATGCGCATTACCCGCTACCCGAGTGAGCCGCATTTGCATCGGCGCAGCGTCTGCAGTTTGCGTCGACGCCGGCGCCGCCATAGTTCTCCAATCGGACACGCTGTCCCATAAATCCCAGGAGATCGAATACATCGACTGTTTACGCATATCGAATATGTTTGAATAATCGGCGCGTGCGCAAATCTGGGAAGCCACTCTTGACAGCAAAAACGATGTTTCGCGTTCCGACTCGACTAGTATTATGCAAAGTTTCTTTGAAAGGGGGCTTGTGATTTGCATTTTAACTATTTATAGATATATTTCAAGATAATCTTATGGAACATATTTCATTTGACCCGGTCTCCTGAACCATTATGGATTCAAAAGAAGTAAACATAATAATTATGGAAATGAATGCTATGTTGTTGTCGCAAACGAAGCGCAACTAGAACGGAGCGTTTTTCTGGAATTAAAGCCTAAGTCACTCTGTGGCCTAACGATACACTCATGAGGCCTTTGGCAGAACGATTTGAAGAGATCGAAGTTTTTAGTCAGAGGAGTGAGTTTCGCTCTAGTTTTCTTAATGAAGAATGAAGAGAGGTAAAGCGTATGTATTGTGCGCATCGGTGGCAAGTACCAAAACAAATAAAAAAATATGACTTCGAAAAAAAGAGAACAAGTACGTCCGGCACAAAGGGTTGCCAACCGTACTATATTATATAGTATTGTACTATATTTTGACTCTCTGTACTATATACTGTTGAAAAAATATATAGTACGCAAAAATACTATATTTCGGGGGTTTTAACACTTTTAACAAAGTACTTCAAATTACACACGTTCGTTCCAAGTGAATTTTATTAAATAGCAACATTCCCCGTCCACTAATATCGTCAATAATCAATAACAATTCTAATTTTAAAATATGGCTTCCATCAGGTTAATGATGATTTCGCCAATTTCAAGTTTGCTCGTAGAGCATGCCGTTGTTCGGTGAGGTTTTGCTTTTTGTAAATTGATAGCGATTTACAAAAAACCACGCGGTCTACCGGGCCTTGACCCAAGAAGGGCTATGTACGCTTCAAGTTGAATTCTTCATTAACCATTCACTCATACGTTAGTTCACTGCACAATACGCTATCAATACTACACATTGAACAACAAAAATGAATAAATAATGAACAGCAAAACTTGAACGCATGCGGCCATCTTAAGACACGAACAATAAACCAAATCAATAACAAGGTCACACCTTGCGAGTCTTGCGAACTGTCACTGTCAGTGTCAAGTTGTTAAATGTCACTCTTGTCTTGTCAGAGTTGTCAGTGTCAGTCAGCGGTCGTTATTTTTTCTGTTGTAATTTTTTTTTTAACAAACTTTGAACTAGTTTGAACTTTTCTTATTGTAAACGTATCCGTGAGTCACTGTGATCATGAAAAGTGATAATTAATGGTAGTGTGGTCGAGCTGATAAGTGAGTGATCACACCAATCACATCACGCATGCTGATGAAGATGAAAAGTTCTAAATAACCTGAAAGATGTTCAAGTCAAAAGTAGTCTTAATGCATTGATCGGATACCGGTATTGAGTTCCATACATTAATACCGGTATTCAATTTCGGTATTTCACTTATTATTATACAATTTCATATTTTACCCGGCTTATTTCAAAGTTCCGTATCAATACCTAAATTCTATTTCATATAATTTGAATAAAAACGCGAAATTTGAAAGATATTTAAATTTTAATTAATACCGCTAACGATCCCTTCGTCTTATGTAAAAGGAATTCACAGAATGCTAGTAAGTATATAATGGAACATAATTTACCCCAAAATAAAGAGTTGTCTTAAAGTACTATATTTTTTTACTGTGTACTATATTTTTTTCATTTTTTTTTGGAAAATACTATAACTCCCCCAAAAATAGTTGGCAACCCTCGCACAAATGTGATACATGACTCTTTATTGCGCGAGAAATATTACATATCTTTTTCTTTTCAGTACCTACTGCGAAAGAGTGACGGGCGATGCTATGTCGCGAAGCCTAGAATTGTGCTAGACGGGCTAGAGAATTATAAGGAAAATAATCATCATCTAATTGTTGTGGTATCGCGTTATATTCTCCAACCTCCAGGCATTAGGTTACGGACACTACTCTGATTTGCTGGGAGCTCAACTGCTGCTATTTATCCCTTTTGCGTCTGTCTGTACTGCCTGTCGCCACACCAAGCTCCTACTCGGGAGCATACCACAGTCACTCAGTCCTCCTTCGAATGAGGATGTCAGTCTAGCATAGACCGTTCTCATTTCGCCTGTCCTCGATATCATTTTTCATAATATAACGGACAACCTTTTCGAGAGGTCTCGATTACAGCCAGAGTTGGGCAAAAATTAATTGAATAAGAATAAGAATAAAAACAGAAATTGTATTCTTATTCAAATCGATTTGAATAAGAATAAATTCTTGTACTCGTAATTCAAATAAAATTAATGTGAATAAATCATGTAATTTTTATTTTAAATGAAGAATAAAAAACTAAATAATTATTTTAGAAATGGCATAATTTAAATACCATTTTATTTGATTAAAATGTTAATTGAATAACGTTAATTTGTAGTATGGATGTTATACAATCGGTTTTATTTTGTAAGTTGATCTTTACTAAGCTTTAATGTTTGGATTTATGTGAAATTAAATAGGTTTTATGACAATAGGTATTTTTTGGTATCTTCGAAATGTTGATGATGATCTGATGATGAAGCTAGAAACTGAACAGCCGAACTTCAATGGGTACTAGTATACCCCTCGAGTGTGGGCTTGATAAGACACAATACTACTATCTCTACCTATACCTAATAAGTCATATTAACAATCCAGGTACCCCAACCCTTACATTCGTATTCGTGGAATATTATTTGAATTAAAAAATCATGATTAAAATTATTTGATTAAGAATAAGTTATCTTCATTCAATTTTCTCAGCAACGAATTATTCCCGACGAATTTATTTGAATAATCTTGACGGGATTAAAATCGACATGATTTTATTCTTACGAATTCTTATTCAAATTACGATTTTATTCTTGAATGCCCAACTCTGATTACAGCACCATCAGGGCCACTAGCCCGGTTCGTGTTGGTGAGCCACAATGCAGCCATATTCTCTTGTGCCTACGCAAACCCCGCCGAAGTCCCTAATGTATTTTACAAAGAGAGCTCCCCTGCAAACTGCCAACGAAGCTAAAGATGTCGAATCGAAATGAACTGAAATTAAATACTATGGAACTGTTTATAACACTAACGGCAGATGTGATGGTACTTTATGAATCATTTAACACAGTAATTGTGCCAATATAATAATGCGGCACGATTTGTTCGTGATGTATTTCGTGTGTATTTCATACAAACGGGTCATTGTCAGATTTAGGTGCGCGTCTTTCCGGTGGAAAGTTGCGAAATTAAGGATTCTGTGAGAATAAAGAACGTTCCCTCTTCTATAATCTGATGTAATAGGAACATAACCTAGATTCATACAAACTCTTAACTTTTGACCACCGAAGGAACAAATTTTGTTTTTTGAACTGACAATGATCCAAACCTACCTAAAATGAATAAAACGCTCCACGGATCAAAGCGGATCCCCTGATACCCTATAGACTTGACAAAATGACGATAAAATAAACCACTTTAGTTATTTTTTTTAAATATTTATTATCAAATTAACATTAATCTTTGCTTAATTATCGCTTACAACACTGTTCGCATCTAATTTACGAGTGACTAAGATGGATAGGTATGACACGCATGTAGTCGAACCAAACTTGTAAGGCAAACTCCTGGTAAAGTAGCACGCACGAGACTTGCGAAATTTGTAATTAACATTGCCTCTTAACTTTTACAATTTCTTATACTTTATTCATGTTTTAATGCGGTAAGACTATTAGACTTTCACATACCCATTGTTATACATTGTATGAAAGCAGAGCTCTATGTTTGAATCCTAAGTATAATATAAAACAAAATTATGGAGATACCTACAATTTAAACAAATGATATACGGTGGACATGGTATGAGGTGTATTTAGCATAGGTACATTAGATTTGACACTAGGCTAGGCCGACCGAGTACGCGTAAAATCATCCGTCCACCGAAAATCCCGGGTAATTATGTTATTTAGCCTCTATGTATTTATAAAGTTATGTTTATTTTAAACTGACTGAGGGGTCTGAAAGGAGGCACCTAAGAATTCATTGACTATGAATTAAAGAAATGAATCCTGATTTATGGATTTTATGCTACCTACTTCTCGCGTCACGCTTTCGAGCAATTATTCAAGATCTCGTGTACATATATGATGTGCATATTAATCGTAGTTAAAGTGTAACGCTTATTAAATACAATATATGTTCCAACAACAGCTCAATTGTGATATGTAGCCATCAACTAATATGTAGGTACCAGAGTTGGGCATTCAAGAATAAAATCGTAATTTGAATAAGAATTCGTAAGAATAAAATCATGTCGATTTTAATCCCGTCAAGATTATTCAAATAAATTCGTCGGGAATAATTCGTTGCTGAGAAAATTGAATGAAGATAACTTATTCTTAATCAAATAATTTTAATCATGATTTTTTAATTCAAATAATATTCCACGAATACGAATGTAAGGGTTGGGGTACCTGGATTGTTAATATGACTTATTAGGTATAGGTAGAGATAGTAGTATTGTGTCTTATCAAGCCCACACTCGAGGGGTATACTAGTACCCATTGAAGTTCGGCTGTTCAGTTTCTAGCTTCATCATCAGATCATCATCAACATTTCGAAGATACCAAAAAATACCTATTGTCATAAAACCTATTTAATTTCACATAAATCCAAACATTAAAGCTTAGTAAAGATCAACTTACAAAATAAAACCGATTGTATAACATCCATACTACAAATTAACGTTATTCAATTAACATTTTAATCAAATAAAATGGTATTTAAATTATGCCATTTCTAAAATAATTATTTAGTTTTTTATTCTTCATTTAAAATAAAAATTACATGATTTATTCACATTAATTTTATTTGAATTACGAGTACAAGAATTTATTCTTATTCAAATCGATTTGAATAAGAATACAATTTCTGTTTTTATTCTTATTCTTATTCAATTAATTTTTGCCCAACTCTGGTAGGTACATACATGGCAGTCAAGGGATATGATTGGAAGACCCTATACTTGCAATTTTTTGTCGGTTCCTAATTTAAAAATTAGATACTTCCAGCTACATTTTTTGGCTTGGATGTGCCTAGAATTGCACTGTAGTTATGCCTCATCGGGTACTATTAGTTCTTCTCTGCGACCCTGGAGCCCTGCGCCAGGTCGATCCGGGTGTTGGTGCGCGCCTGGCGCCCGGCTGGCGCCCGCACGTTCAGCACTGACTCCACCACCACCTCCTCGATGAACTGCTGGCTGCCGCTGTCTATAATAATACAAAACATCACACACAACTCAGGCTAGAACGTTAGGGCCGAAACACAAATAGGGTAGGTAACCGAAAATTATGAAAACAGATTTTTCATAAAAGGCGTTAAAATACCTAGGCAATTGGTGGCGTTATTGACGTTCGGTAATTTTTAATAGGTACTATCACACTAATATTATAAAGGTGAAAGTTTGTGTGTATGTTTGTTACTTCTTCACGCTCAAACGGTTAGACCGATTTTGGCAAAGTTATAAGACCTAAGTATGAAGGTAGCTGACACCCTGTATTATTTTTTTCGGGAAAAAAGTAGTATTTTTAGGGTATACCTAAGTTAGGGTAAATCGCCAATTACTGGCCACCGTTCAATAACTGGCCACCTCATACTAAAAATTAACTCTGTCTACCTACAAACTGAACTCATTTTAGTATATCGTGGTCAGTTATTGAAGGTTGGCCAGTAATTAACACCTTATACTAAAATGAATTATGTTTGTTGGTGAACAGAGTTCAATTTTAGAATGAGGTGGCTAGTTATTGGCCGGTGGCCAGTAATTGGCGATTTACCCTATCACTGTTCCAAATTTCAGCCGTTTGTACACAGTGTAAAAGTTTGTAACAAACACACACACAAGCTTTCGCTTTTATAACATTAGTGCGATAATCAACTATAATAACGACATCTATTATTACAGCCTTTCTCATAGATTAATATAATTTCTTAAACTATAAAACTCTATGCTACTATTAACTCTACCATCAAACACAGTACAATCTTTTTTCCCACCAAAGTGCCTATACCAATTAAACTATGTAAACTTTTGTAATAAGCACAGAGACTAGATGGATGCTATATAGGCAACATGGCACAGTTTCTTACGTCGGTACAAATGGTACAATGTACCCGGTACACAATATAAGTAAACCGGGATTATGAGGAAAAAGCATAAGGTTATCCGTTCATTTAATAAATGTTTCAGTCAATAAACACCAATTACATGGAAATCAGTTAATACAACAACAAACAAACGTTCACATGCGATAACTGGCGAGGTCAGGGACAGAGCCACGTCTCGTGTCTAACGCTTAAGATAATTATCATGATTGAGTTTTTCTCATAACCATTACAAAAACGCTGGTCGAGTTTTTGTAAACCCAAAAAACCAAGTCAAGTGGCCTAGTTATTAATGAATCAGAATAAACATCTAAGTAGATAACCGTCGAATGTTTTTTTTTTACATAATACGTATGTACCTTTGAATGTGCAATGGCAACTATTACCTACCAGTAAATAAACACACAATAACATGAAAGTAAACAGTAATATCGTTTTTCTTGCATGTTGCCAATAGAAAATTGCATATAACATAGTTTAGTAAAGCTAACCTTTGTATATCGCTACATGTACCTATATAATTACGTCTACTGTACCCAAAGTAAACAAAACACTAATTAAATTAAGTATTAAGGAGGCGTTGCTTACCAGTGGGACCTGCTTGCAAAGTAGACCGCTGTGGTGCAGCCGCCACCGCAGCCAACATCACCAAAAAAATCAAAAAGAATCTCATGGCTCTATGATTTTACTATTTTAATACTTTGACGCGCGTTCTTTGTTTAAATTTGTTATTTTGTATTAGTGGCCAGTGCGTTTTTGTCTAAGTGACAGCTCAGAATGCCGCGCACTGCGAGCGTGTGAGATGTCGCCATGCCGGTCGTCGACGTTGGGGGTCTATTCTGCGACAAGACACTATAAATGCGCGCATTATTTTTGCGCACCGACTGTAGGTACGTTACGATGGAGGATTTTTTGACGATGGAGTTTTCATAGTGGCTGTATAATACTACATTACATTTATATGATTTGATCATTATGCATATGCAAAAAGAAATTCAAAACACGTGATATATATTTATAGTATTGCACAAAGTTATTACACGAAACCCGTTTGAGGTAAAAGCTCACTAGACAGCCTCAGAAAAAAAACATGATACAAATAAAATTATGACTCCTTTTTATTTAGTCAATTATTAGTTTTTTAGAATGCTTCCTACATTTCAACATTTTCAACAAACATAATTTACCAAATTCTTCCTTCAAACGACATTTGATGCTAGAAATATATTTTTTGTCCGTTGCATGTTTTTGCATATGTTTGCAGATTGGCCGCCGCGTTGCATAAGCGAGTGGGCGGTTTCCAATCCACTCCCGCGCAGCCTACACAGGCGCACAGAATATAATACATTGATCAGAAGGTTCTCTCTTTTGATATTCACGCACGCTGCATAAGCATTGTATCTAATTGGTTATTTGTGTTAAATACGACGTCATTAATGGTGGCGCGCCTATGCGTCTCCTGGAGAGGCTACGAACGCCCGTCGATTCTTCCCGAAAAATAGTGGAAGGCGGCGCAGTGGCTCGCGGCGCCTAGTGAGCCCGTCGCAAACAGAAAGAAAGAAATGCATGCCTTCATACCCGCATCAATAGGTGACGTTACAGAAAGCCTGACAGCTCGGATGGATGAAAAATAGTCATACACATCAAGTGCATAATATCAAAATGACATGTCAAGGGCAGAACGTATGTAGGCCCAAAATTAATACAGAGCATAACAATGACACCTTTTGTATGCACCAGTATATATTCCGTGAATAAATGAGTATGAAGCTAATTTGTACTTGGTCAGATAAAAAAGGGGAGGTGTAAAGATCTGTACCTTCTTGGTCACGTCAAGAAAAGAGACGCGAGAGGTCACCGATCAAATGGACCGATGCAACGAAGGAAGCTTACCAGTCAAATATACCTACACTATAATTATTTAAAAAAGTTAAAATAGACTAGCCGTTGCGGCTAGAAAAATAAAATTAAGAAGGAAAAATAAAAATTCACCAATCAATGGCGTTGTACGGCTGACATCACTATGTTGCATCGCCTTTTTAAGATTTCTCTGGAATAATGGGGTTATTATTAGAGAACTCACTTTTAATACAATTGTATAATGGAGGTTAACAAAATAAAGTATTAACTAAAATAATTAAAACATCGCTATGCTTCTTGCATAATACAGAGTTCGTAAATGACTCGGTGACGCTACTTATTATGTATACATGTAGCTTTGTAAATAAACAAAAAGTTCATAATTATGTAACACTCGACAACCTTAAGAGCGTTAGCTATACCTATACTTAAAGATGCGTTAACCCTGCCGGTGTATTTGAAACTTAACTCAAAATACACAATACGACTAAAACCCGAATCGACTTATTACGACAAAGAGCTATTCATCATATACTAATTTGTGTTTCCTTTTTCTTTACGTTTTTAATGATCCTGCACCAAATGCTAGTTTCTTTCTGGCCCTATGGTTGCTGGTAGAGAATGAATGCCTTACGGCGTTAAATCCACCATTTTTTTCCTACTATTTTGTACTGTGCAATAAACTTTAATACTTACACTAACTCCATACGACTCAATTTCAAATGGAATTAATGTCATGAAAACTGACACTTTATGCTCTCGCAGTTTGTACACATAATTAATGCAACCCCTTCGAAACCTTAGGATATGAAGATAAACAAGGAATATCATGAAAAGTGATTCACAAATACCTAATAAATAATCCAGATGTCACGGACTTACGAACTAACCACTTTCTATTGAATTTTACCTGAACGTATTATGATATTCTAATGTATTGTAAAATGTACGTAAATCTTCATAATTATATTCATTAGGAATTTAGGACACAGCTCAGAATCCTCTAATACTTTAGCGGTTTTATTTGACAATATTGTTCTAAATGGCCGTAAAACGCAAGACAAATAAGATACAAACTCCACCGAACAAGCAAATGGTCTTTATAACAGCATGAAAGACGTGATTTGCAGACAAATGCCAAAATTCACAGAAACCGGTGCATTTGCAAAAAAATGCGTTTATCCGGCTCGAAGGACCAATATAAAATACACCTTATACATGATTTGTCGCTTTAAATTCTCGAAATAGAGCTATTGAAGTCAACATTATGGTACAAACAATACTTTTTTACTATGTGTTTTCTGTACTAACAAACAGTCACTTGCACAGTGACTTAACTAAAAAATATCACGATTTTAGTTTTATTTATTACCGAGTGCGAAAACAATGCTATAAATATTTTATTTATAAAGCAAAACATCTTCTAGTACTTTAATCGTAAAACCGTAGGCGCTTTGTTAGAAACGATTAATGGTGTAGCCACACATTTAAATGTAATGTGGCCTTTTGATTCTACACGAACAGATTTTTGATAACATCTGATACTGCAGGGCCATTCACATAATGGTACCCTTACCCGAATTTAGTAAGGGAAATAAGGGGGTATAACTTTTTGTTACGGTTACGAGACAATAAAGCTTAAAAACTTCACAAGAACCAATATAATCATTATTTCATTTTATATAGTAAAAAAAACTGAACAGTAAAACTCAAAAACCTCATATAAACCAATTTAATTATCGCCAAAAATTCATAAACGGATTATAACTAGGATACGTCCACTGCCTCCTAGACTGTGGCAATTCAAATTTCATTTTGTTGAACCACGGCTGAAATGCGTAATATTGATTCTGATCAGGCCATTGTTGCCACTGTCTGGCTGGTTCCCGCATTGGCCACGAGTTCTCCATTGGCCAGCTGAATCCTGGATCGATGTAACCGGCTTGAGCTGATGAGGAAACCCCTAGAGCGCCTGGGTGAATTTGAACACTCCCTGCCGCGTATTTGCCGTCGATTGCTTTGGTGAATGTGAGAGGATTGTAATATCCATCTCCTGTACTGGAGACGCGGCCGTCGGGGGTGTAGAAGTGGACGCCGCCTGTGGACGATATTCGGCCGTTCCTGGACGTGACCCCTGCGACTGATGCCACGCCGTATATGGGGTTCAGGTCATAGTCCGATTGGCGTTCTTGTCTGTAGTTGCTGGTCGTTTCTTCTGGAAGCAGATTTCGTAAATGAAGTATGATTTAGGTTCAAAGATGAAACTGTGAAGAATGTTTGGGTAATAGGAATATTAATTTCGAATACCCCATTACTCCCTTTAGTAACTATTTGGAAATATAAGTAAATTACTGTCTGATTATTCATATGGCTCAAGTGTCATTTCACCCTATAACATAAAACTAATCCATGATTAAGATTATTGTCGCGCAAATAATACTGTCCGAGTCAGACTGGGCCATAACCTAGAACTTCAGAACAAAATTATTAAAGCGTGACTAATAAAAAAATAACAATACGATACGATCAAGATTTCTAAATGGCACTTAGCACACAGTTAGGACATAGAACAATTATCTATGTCCTAACTGTGTGCTAAGTGCCATTTAGATATCCAGCTTTGTAACGCGGGTAGATGATAGTGAGTAATTATAATTAAGGACCAGGACCAGAAGGGCTACTCCGTTGTTCGAAATTCGACCTAGTGCTATCCCACTCAGTTAAAAGTATAGTTTGACAGGAGATCGAGAGCGATAAAAACATATTTTGTGACATACCTGTACTCTTAAAATACTTAAACGGGTTGACTCACGTCGTAGAAGTCGAATAACGCTCGACATGTTTCGAATCGGTACGCGATTCATCATCAGGAGAGACGACCAGTCGCGGCGGCGGCCAATGACTGCGGGCATGCGCCCTGTCCAAACACAGGACAGGACACAGGACAGGACAGTTCGTCTCTCCTGATGATGAATCGCGTACCGATTCGAAACATGTCGAGCGTTATTCGACTTCTACGACGTGAGTAAACCCGTTTAAGTATTTTAATATGTCTGAGACTCACGATAGTTTTCTATGTAAAATACCTGCACTCGTCGTGACGACCACAAACGCAATCAAATTGAGCAGTCTCACAAGTCTCGCCATGGTGCCAAGCTGGAGCCTAATGCAGCCCACTCGCCGCATCCCCAACTTATATGTATCCCCGATAAAATTACAAGTTTTGTTTAATAACATTTAAAACGGTTCTTAATAAATATTGATGGAGCACGTTGGCAGCTCAATTTCCTATTCACAGCGCGGCGTGTATAATTTCTCCGCCATTATGTTTCTGACGTGAACCATTAACTAATATAAACAGACTGTAAAAACTGTAATGGTGTTCTAATACCAGCAATTGTTTAAAGTAATTATTTGGATTATTGATTGGTGTGAAGATCAATAAATTGGCATAACTGTTCATGGAGATGAAAGATTGTGTGGCAAAAAGTCGCCCACTTGCTTGTGGGTTGCTAGGTTGAAATGATAAATAACTAGTTTTTGATGTGGCTGTAATTGGCGATGTTTTATACTTCATAGTATAAAACATCGCCAATTCCATTCAGTTTATAGTGTCTTGAGATAAGCATCGTGTTAATAAGAGAAATAGTTTAGACGGCCTTAGATGGTTGCTTTTATCACGCGATAAATAAGTGACAAAGCATCCGTCACGTTTTGGCAAATTGCGAGTCTGAGTGACAGATGCTGTGTCACTTTTATCACGTGATATACGCAACCATCATAGGCCCGCAGATTTACATATCGTCAGAGTCGTTCGCCAGGAAGATTGGCTAATAAGGGAGGCCTCTGCACATCAGCAGGGTACATACTCAAACTGCAAACAAAGACAAAAAAATAGGAACCGTGCAGTCTAATAATGATTCCTCTAAACACAGACGAAGTTGTGGGCGCCTTCTAGTACCCATATAAAGTATCAACTGAAGTTAAGCAGCAAACAGACATGTTGAAAGAATAAGGGTCTCTCGTTAGAACTACAGAACCCCAAAAATTATACCGTATTTACGAGCCAACTAATTGTATGCGACAAAAGGCACATTTAACTTAATATAAGAAGAGCCGAAACGCTGTCTACGCCTATTATGTAGTTAGTCACGTGGATAATTATATTTTATCGAAAAAAACCCAAGTTAGAAAGTATATAAATAAGAAGTTTTACATATTTTTCCACTTGTTTTTGAATTTATTTTAGACAACATGTCTGAAAACGTAAAATGTGGACTAAAACTAATTTACATTAATGAAGAGAATGTTTAAATTATGTGTCACAAGTGAAATAAAATTATGTTTGAGGCCAGCTAATTGCAATTTATAGCAAAAAAGTAGCCCGAGGGGCTCATATGTATTTTTTAAACGACTTTGCTTTCTAAGTTTTTTTCAATAGGATCAAGGATTGAATAGGATTCAGTATTTATTTCGCAAGAAGAACGAAGGATTGAGCAGCATTCCGGTGAACAATGTTTTGAATTTGGTTGATGAAAAATTCTTCACAAATAGCTATTGACGTTTATTAATGAAAATATATATGACGTATGCACATTATTGCCATAATGAAAGCTGTTTGTAGCGCCACTATCCCTGGGCCGGAGCGACGCTTGTAAGACTATACTTACAGGCAATTGCTCTCCAATAATTCGTATTTAACTATTACTGTTCTAAAGTTATACGATGGTATAAATAACTCGATAGTGTTTTTAGGGTTCCGTTCCCAAACGGTAAAAACAGGACCCTATTACTAAGACTCCACTGTCCGTCCGTCAGTCTGTCGGCCTGTCACGAAGCTGTATCTCATGAACAGCTAGACACTTGAAAATTTCACAGATGATGAAAAAAAAATAAGTTGTTGCCGCTATATTAAAAAAAAACAGAATAAAATAAATATTAAACTGAGGCTCGCATACAACAAACGTTATTTTTTTGCCGAAATAATACTTTGATATTGCCGAGTTTTTTTTCCAATTTGACTTACGAGCCTCGAACATCGCCGCAAAGTTTCCAGCTCATCAGTCTTCTATCGGATGAGAGGGTGTGCGCTGGAATTGCGCCCGCTATCCCCGTTTCACCATCGGACATCCACACGAGAGGAGAGACTTTATCCTTAAAAAGTCGTCAATTTACCACTTATTCGCACGAAGCGATTTGCTTCATCATTTCTAATGCGAAACGCTAAAGAATGGAACTCGCTCCCATCGTGTGATTTTCCTGAAAATTATGACCTGGGTCTCTTCAAGACAAGAGTGAATAGGCTGTTGCTGAACCAGCGAGCTTCATTTTCGACCCCGTAGTTACTTTACCATAAGGTGTTACTGAGGTCAATCGCTGGTCAGTAGTATATGAATTAAAAAAAAAAAACTTTATTTCTCGGGCCCATCTGCCCTCGACCAGCAGGACTAGCATATCTTGCCGCGACTTCACTTGTCGCGCGAGTCATGCTCACACGGTATGAAGGGAAAGTGAGTATTTGTCGTGTGCCAGAGTTGTGTATCAAAGTTATGCTAGGCTAGACGCACTGTAGTTGGGCTGATGACTCCTTTTAAGACCAAAAGCTTAAAAAAAAAGAATAATTATACTAATAACAAAAATTCAAATTAAAACAAAACCCCCGACATGACAACCAATAAAAAGAAAAAAAACGGCCAAGTGCGAGTCAGCCTCACGCACCGAGGGTTCCGTACAAACTTTCACTTATCCCATCTTAATTGGCCTGGTTGAGTTAAGTTTGCACCTGGAATGTATGACGCCGCATACAAACCACGTGCAAACATAACGCAACCAACTTCTTCAAATATGATGAATGAAAAGGACAATATTTTTTATGATTTTATTACCAGCCAGCTGGATGATTTTAGGCTGGAAATGAGGCAGCTGATCACATACTTCACAAATAGTCAGACCACTGAGCTTCGGGAATTAAAAGAGACTCTAAACGAAATTAAGCGCACCAACGAATGTATAGAGACCTCCATTGGTGACTTAACCAGACAAAACGAAGAATTTACAAGAAAAATCTGCCAGATAGAGAAACAACTGAAGGACGACGGCGACTACATCTGTTTCTTAGAGAACAAGCTGGAGGACACTCAAATCGCAATTCGCAAGGCAAACATCGAAATAAAAAATGTGCCAAAACAAATAAAAAACCGGCCAAGTGCGAGTCGGACTCGCGCACGAGGGTTCCGTACAAACACTTTCCATCCCTAAGTGTTTAAGTTAAGTTTGCACCTGGTATGTATAGCGCCCCATATAAATTAGGTGCAAAGTCAGGTATTTGGTATTAAAAAAAAAACTACCTACTAGATCTCGTTCAAAACAATTTTCGTTGGTAGTTTTTATAGTAATGTACATCATATGTTTTTTTTAGATTTTTCATTTTCTTATTTTAGAAGTTAGAGGGGGGGGGACCAACTTTTTACCACTTTGGAAGCGTCTGTCACGCAAACTATTCGGTTTAGAAAAAAAATGTTTTAGAAACCTCGATATCATTTTTGAAGACCTATCCATAGATACCCCACACGTATGTGTTTGATGAAAAAAAAATTTTTGAGTTTCAGTTCTAAGTATGGGGAGCCCCCAATATTTATTATTATTTTTTTATTTTTGAATCAAAATCTTAATGCGGTTCACAGAATACATCTACCTACCAAGTTTCAACAGTATAGCTCTTATGGTTTCGGAAAAAAATGGCTGTGACATACGGACGGACAGACGGACAGACAGACAGACAGACAGACAGACATGACGAATCTATAAGGGTTCCGTTTTTTGCCATTTGGCTACGGAACCCTAAAAACGAGACCAAACAAGACCTCTTGGCTATGATTACTTGCTTGTCAAAAATCTAAAGTGCGAGATAAACAAGTCAGACATAAAGGATATTTACAGAATACGAGGGAAGAACCAGGAGCAACAAAACACGCCCGTTATAGTAGAGACAAACTCTGTTATACTGAAACTTGACATTATTAAGGCAGCTAAAACATTTAACAGTAATAACCAATCTAAATATTACTTCATAAGTTAAATAGTATAGGCGTCCGAGGAACAACACTGAAATGGTTCACCTCTTACCTAGAAAATCGGGCCCAATACGTCGAACTCCAGCATGCTGACCACCAAACCGGGACGATCAGTTTCGTAAGATCAGACGCGCAACTCGTTACAAACTCAATCCCGCAAGGGAGCGTAATCGGCTGTTTACTTTTTTTAATATATATTAACGACCTTCCAAAAACTCTCAATCAGTCTTGTGTCCTTTTTGCGGACGATATCTCGGTTCTAACGTCATGTGAGAATGATCAAAATTTAAACATAGAACTGAGTATGATATTGACTAAACTAACAGACTGGATGCATGATCATAACTTAGAAATTAATTTTTTAAAAACGAAAATTATGCAATTTAGGCCACACCAAAAAAAGTCGTTGGAAATTGATTTTTGTTTTAACGGATCGAAACTAGAATGTGTAGACACTTTTACCCTTCTCGGATTGGACATTGACACACATATTATTTGGAAGCCACACATCCAAAAAATTAAAAATAAGCTTTCAAAATTCCTATACGCGTTAAGGGAATTAAAAAAGTCTACAAACTTTCGATGCGCCTTAAACGCATATTACGCTTACGCTTATTCATGGCTAAAATATGGTATTATCCTTTGGGGCAATAGCACAGATATCAACGAACTATTTATTCTCCAGAAAAAGTGCATACGGATATTGGCGAACATAAAAAATATGGATAGCTGTAAACCGTATTTCGTCGAATACGAAATTCTGACACTGACTTCGATCTATATTCTAGAAATCTGTAAATTTGTTAGAAATTATCCACAATTTTTTTCGAAATTGAAAGATCGACCACGGCGTTTTGAAACTAGGTATAAAAACAATTTGGCATCAACCACGAGATCCAGACTTAAACTACACAAAACCAGCCCAAACGCGATGGCAATAAAAATTTATAATAAAATAAGCGAGGATATAAAAGAACAAACAACGGAACAGCAGTTCAATAGACGGTTGAAGGACTTTCTTATAGAAAAATGTTATTACACCCTGCAAGATTTTTTTGATGACGCAAGCTCATAAAATATTTAATTTTTATTTCTATTTAATTAATTAATGTATATGTTATAATTATAAATAAAATCGATAGATAATCAAATTGAATTACACGAATAACTATGTCATAATTGAATTAATTGTATGTGTTAAAAATTGTCTATGTGATAATTGAATATTTGAAAATGTAATGTGTTATAAATTGTATTATCTTACACTATAGGTATAATGTATAATTGCTACGCCCTATCAGGGCCCATGAGAAACTGTATTCATATGTGATAATATCTTTGTACCATGGATGCAATCAATGAATAAATGAATAAATGAACTATGTGCTAAACACCTGGGCTTTACCACAAACGAGGACACCCGGGTGTTCATATCTGAGCACCTCACTTCAAAAGGCTCCCGATTACACTACCTGGCACGTGACCTCAAAAAATCAAAGAATTACAAACACTGTTGGCCGTCCTATGGCAGGATTTACGTAAGGAAAACAGACGAATCAACTATAATTCAAATTAACTCTGAAGAGCAAGTCCACCACCTACTTCAAGAATGACTAGCTGATGTCGCCTCGCTCTACCTGTCACAACACCTAAGTGTTCATTTAATAGTCTTGTCTAATATACTGATATCAATATTTGCATGGTTAAGATATAGGTCCAATATTAAGTTATACTTTAAAACTTATACTCACACACATGAATCACACAATCATTCACTCACTGGGATTCCAGAACTTCACTCACTCACTGTCACTGTCATGGGAACAAATACCAATAGATTAACTCTGTCTCCTTCATACGTTTTTCTACAAGCCAAATACCTGTTACGGTCCCTTTGGTCCACGTCACACAAACTGTACAATCACAAATTAAATTACTATTTAAAAAACCCCTTGGAAACATTGTCGCGTTTACTCATAAATATCATAAATGGGTGACACACTACTAACAAATACCGAGGTAGATGATATCAAGATTGCGCGCTCTATCGTCTGTGACAGCACAGATGAACTAATGAAAAAAATACAGGTGAATAAAAATGATTTTACGATTATTAGTCAAAACATAAGGAGTATTTATTCTAATTTTGACGATTTTATACTCACTCTATCTAGACTTACTTATTACCCTGACATAATTGTGCTCACTGAATGTAGACTAAACTGTAACAAATCATTACCTCAACTAGACAGATACGATTCCTATAGTACTAGTTGTCAGTTGAACCAAAATGATGGTGTGGTTGTATATGTCAAACAAAATCTAAAACATAAAGTAAGAGAAATTCAGCTTAATCAGGCTTCTTGTCTTGAATTAGATGTGCTAAACAATACGGTCCTGTGTATATATCGATCTCCTTCAAATACTAATGCGGAAAACTTCATATATTCTTTAAAAACTCATTTGGGATCTTTATCTTCCAATAATAATCTCATCATCACAGGGGATATAAATATTAATATTAATCTTAAACCTACGGAACCCTCATATGAATATAAAAATAGAATGAATTACTTAAATATGTTATCAAGCTTTGGTCTGCTACCAGGTCATACAGAGCCAACTAGAGAAAAGAATTGCTTAGACCATTTTATGCTAAAAATAAATAAAATTAAATACTCCCCCACAATAGCTATTATAAAGACCTCCACAACTGATCATTTCACAATTTTTCTGTCGATATCCAAAATTAAAAATATATCATCTCCAAACAAAATAAAACATATAATTAGTTTCGAAAATGCTCTTAAATATCTACAGAACTCCAACATAGCTGAGTTAATGTTTTGTCATGATCCTAACACTGTAACGGATCGCCTAATACATATGATAAGTGAATCCATGAAGAAAAATAGCAAAGTTATAATAATACCCAGCAAAAACCGAATCATTAAACCATGGATCACTCCTGGCATGTTGCGGTGCATACGAAATCGAAACAAGTTGCAGATACAAGTGCGTAACAACCCCGGCAACAACATTATAAAAATAACTTATACTCGTTACAGAAACTACTGTAATAACCTCATTAAAAAACTTAAAAGAAAATATGAAAGAGACCTTATTGCCAATTCGGTAAACAATAACAAACTATTGTGGAAAAATATAAAAACTCTCACATATTCTAGTAATACTACTAACCTCACATATTCTAGTAATGCTCCAAACAAAAAACCTTTTAAACATTAAATCTACTACCATCGAATCAGCTAATTTCATAAATAAATACTTCGCTAACATTGGTAAAGAGCTTGCTCAAAACATATCACCTAACCCTCAGCCGAATCTTGGACTTTACCTCGATAGCCTGCCTACGCCACCTGGCTCTTTCACTTTGCTACCTGCCAGTCAGAAAGAAGTTTATAATACTTTAATTAATCTTAAATCCAATAGTGCGCCGGGCTGGGACAACATCACTACAAAATTTCTAAAATACACAGCCAATGTAATTGTCCCTATTATCACTCACCTTGTAAATCTTAGCTTTGAACAAAGTATCTTTCCAACCTCCCTAAAGCAATCTCTAATCACCCCTGTGTACAAGAATGGGGACAGAGATGACGTCAGTAACTACAGGCCGATCTCAGTTTTACCTGTAATTTCAAAAATTCTTGAAAAACTACTTAACACCAGACTACTTTGTTATTTAAATAAGTTTAATCTACTATCTGGTGCTCAATACGGATTTAGACAACAAAAATCAACCGAAGACGCCGTAACAGCTTTTACGTCTCTAGTTACAGAGAGACTTGATACAAATGGCAAGTGCTTGGCTGTTTTCCTTGATTTGAAAAAAGCCTTTGACACTGTCTCTGTTCCCATTCTTGAACAAAAACTGGAGAAGAAAGGAATCAGGGGATTACCACTTTGTCTTTTTGAAAACTACCTGACAGGCAGGAAGCAAAGGGTTAAGCTTGGTGATATTACTAGTGAAGAGGAAGATGTACAGTACGGTGTCCCCCAGGGAAGCGTTTTGGGCCCGAGTCTATTTCTCGTATATATTAATGACCTATGTGACATGAACATCCAAAATGCAAAAATCTTTTCATACGCCGACGACACCGCAGTCGTCTTCACTGGTAACTCTTGGAGTGAAGCTAAAAGCAATGCTGAAATGGGTATGGCTCTTATCTCGAAGTGGCTAATTACAAATCTTCTGTCACTAAATACTGACAAAACAAAATATATATGCTTTAGCGTGACTAAAAACACACAACCGGAATTTGATATACCTCTCAGAATCCATTCATGTCAACTATCCAATCATGCCGTATGTAACTGCCCAACTATTGACAAAGTGGCCTAAATAAAGTATCTTGGAATTCTCTTAGACCAGCACTTAAATTGGTATGCACATCTTGATCTAGTTGGTTCTAGAGTTCGAAAATTACTGTGGATATTTGGCGCGTTGAGACACATTGTACCAAAAAACAGCAACGCATTAGAAACAAAATCAAAAGCAAAACCACGCAACATACTAAATGAAATATCGATGGCAAAAAGCGAGAACGTAGTAACCGCCACTTGGCCAAAAAAAATTTTTTTGCATATTCGGAATCAGCGAATTTTTCTGCGTCGACTGGTCTGGGTCCCATGGCTCTACGACGCTTAGAAAAAACTGGACTACGTTGCAAAACGAATGTATTTTTTTGACGATGCCCACATCTAATTGCTGTAAACACCCAAATAGTAGTAATTTTCTAAACGAGTACATTTACGCTAATTTTGTTCTTTCATAAATCAAAGGGTGTGCCGGTTACAGCGTTGCCGAAATTTTGTTCCGTGGCGGTTGCAGCATTTATGCATGTAGTGAAAAAATTACGAACCAAGCTTACTGCAATTATCCTAAAATAAATTATCTATGATTGACGCTTACTACATTTCATTCGAAAATGAATTAACAGCAAGCTACAGTAACGACATTTGAAACACAACGTGAAGTGGGTAGTGCTTGAAGATACAGCAATAAAAATGTGCGCTCGCGGCGATGTGGCTCGTGAATACGACCTGTGATTTAGTCTATCGGCGATCGCCGGAGCGAGTGGGTGTACGTAGTCTGTGTACATGCCTTTTTTTGGATGTAAAATATGTTGCGGGTTTAATGTGAATATTGGTATAAAACATAACTAGCATATTTATTTGCTTTATTAATATTGAAAGGACAGCAAAAATGTTTTTATTACATTTTGTTGGAAGAAAATAACGATGTTGGGGCGCGGGACGCGGCAGCTTTGAGAGTTCCGTGCCTCAATCGCCAAAAACTAAACTTAAATAGGATCACTTTTGTGCCTGTCTATCCATTTGTCGAGACCTTTTTCTCAGGAACGCGTGGAGGTATAAAGCTGGAATTAACATCAAATATCATCAAAGGTCTGCTTTTCTTCAGCTTAAAGGCAATCAAAAGATACGAGCAAACACTCGCATGATGATTAAAAAAAATTAAAAAAATATTTACTTTTTTCGGCTTTCTTCTCGACAGCGGCCTCCTCTTGTGAAATGCCGATAAATTCAGATTCAGACATGTAAAGTGGCCTACTTACAGAATAGGTATACATTTCAATTTTGATTTCGATTTAAAATAATGTTTTTTTTTTAATTAGTATAATATGTATATCTAGTTTACGGTTGTAATCGCTAGAAGAAAGTTTTGCTGTAATCTACTACGTTTCACTACAACCATTAAGAGTTAATTGGTCTAACCCCTAAAAAGCTGACTCAAGCCGGATCAAACTAGTTTGGGGTGTCACGTGCGCATCTTTATTATCTAAGGGCTAGAATCAGATAAGCACTAAATTTGTTGAGCTGTGGTAGATAAACAACTGTCTTCTTCTTCTTCGTTACACTCTTTACAGAGTGGTCGTGACCATTATGCATTTGTGGAGTTCTGAGTGACCCGTTTGACGACACGTCGCCATTCATCCCGTAGGGCCGCTTTCCGTGAGCATTCGTTGACGGTAGCCGACACACTGGCTTTGATCTGGTCGGTCCATCTCATCGGCGATCTTCCTCTGGCTCTGACACCTTCCACTCTCCCTTGAACAACGAGGCGTTCTATGGACGTTCCGTCTCGCCGAGACACGTGTCCAAAGAAGTTGAGGATGCGGGATCTGACGACAGAGAGCAGACGCTCTTTAATTCCAAGCTCCTCAAGAATTGAGACGTTGGTCCGGAACTCAGTCGACGATACACCAAGCATCCGTCTCCAGCACCACATCTCCAGTGCATTGACTTTCTGCTCTTCTGCCGCCCTTAATGTCCATGTCTCAGCAGCATACAGGAATATGGGAAATATGAGGGTTCTAACAAGCCTGGTTTTAGTGGTCCTTGTGATATTACGGTTCCTCCAAACCCTTTTCATCTTGTCCATAGCAGACCTCGCAATCGCCATACGTCGTTTGATCTCATCTACGCAGCCTCCGTTGTTTGTGATCAATGCCCCCAAGTAGATGTATGACTGTACTACTTCACAATTCGCAATTTCTGTAACTTCGGGCGAATTGTTGTTTGCACGATCGACAATCAACATTTTGGTCTTGCTGCGGTTAATCCTCAGGCCAAACTCTAAAGTGACGTTCTCCGTTCTATAAAGCAATGCAAAGCATTCTATAAAACAACTGTACAGTATTTAAAATTTACCGGTTAACTGGTGCCTGATTCGATTAATATTTTCACAATAACCATACGCATGGCATAAATGAATAAAAAAATATATATCGGGCAACCTCACACAAATTAATCAAGTACCACAGTAAGCTCTAGGAGGCTTGTGTTCTGGACACAAGTGAACATACTGGTAAAGATAAATACATATTTAAATACAAATAACATCCATGACCCGGGCACAAATATATTATTCGACAAATAATCGAGTTCATCACACAAATATTTGCCCTTGCCGGGATTCGAACCCAGGACCGTCGGCTCAGTAGGCAGCTGCTTAAACCACTGCGACAACTGTCGTTATTCATTTTATCACGGACATAATATACAGCTTTGCGGCTGCTTGAGCTACATCAGCTACCAGCGTTTTGAAACGCAGTACTGTGTTCTTAATTCTGTCAGTTAGTTTTACGCCCAGAATACTGCGTTCCATGGCTCTTTGACAAACCTTGAGGGTGGACTTCTGAACTTTTGTCAAAGACCAAGTCTGCGCTCCGTAGGTCAGGATAGGTCAGGAAGAATGCACATGTCCATCAGTCACTATTGCACTAATTTTCATTACTTTAGAGGGGCGATTTTTGAGTTAATTATGACAAACATTTTGAGGAGTGTTATTATAAAACAATGCATTTTAGAGGAATTTTTAGTATTTTTTTAAGAACAGTTATTTAAATTATGTTATTATGAAAACGAATTCCATTGGAATGAAATTTTTAGGTTCCTATTTTAATGTCAATTGATATTCTGCCTAAGAAAAATTACTCCGAGTTTTTATTTAAATAAATAATAACAATTTTAATTTGTACGGTACCACAGTAATATAACGTCTAGTTATTTAAGTTAAATATTAATGGTTCAGTGAGATTAGTTCAAAGAAATATTTTTATAATTGAGGTGATAGTTGTGTTCAAACAATTGTTTAAGAATTATGTTAAAAACTTACGAGTATATAATAAGTAATACTTACATTCAAAACATCTTTTATAGTTAGTGGGTTTAATAGGTAGTGAGTTTTATATCGATAAAAGTTACTTAAAAGACAATTTAATGCCAAAACTGGAGATAAAATGTAGAGAGTTTTAAAGTTTTCACGGGAATATTAAACCTCATTACATATAATATTTAGTTTAAGCGGATAACAATATTATAGTCTGATTAACCCTAAGAATATTTATGTTTGTTTTTAGCACGATAAGAACAAGGTTGTGATTTTATAATATGAGAGATTTTATTAGCCTTTTGAAATGTTATAAGCAACGGAGGTTTTAAGTAGCTTTCGTAATGTTTTTATACAGAGAAATTGAGACTAGATAGTATTTGATATGTTAAGACGGTAATTGTTGCTTCTGAACTTTTAAATTTGTAAGAAACCTGCATTTAAAATTTGGAAACATTTTAAAAAAGTATGTTGATAAAAGTTGATTGATACTTAAGTCGTTTTATTTTCACAGTTTCTTTTTGCCGGTGGACACTTACCACATTTCAGTTAGTCCTATAAAGAACGTAATGACATTTACGTCAAAATTATTGAATCTTAAAATAAATACGCATCTGGTTACAGCATTTATGCTTTATGGAAATAATACTCGTTTCACCATTTTAGTACATTTATTTCTGGCGTTTACAGCGTTTTCGCGTAACGAAAAAAAAGAGTTCAATTGTCGTAACCGCCACTAAGTCGTAAACCAGTCTTTTTTGTTAAATATTAAATATGCCAGTTGAAAGAAAACCATAAGTTATGAATTAGATCCAAATATCAAGCATTTTCGTTCATAAATGAAAGAGTTATGATTTTTTTTCTCGAAATCGAAAAGTTTTTTGGCTCTGGTGTAAAGTTTGCATTTTGGCGGTTACTACGTTCTCGCTTTTTGCCATCGATATATACATCCTTGGTGCAATCTGTCTTAACGTACTGTATACCGGTATGGGGAGGTGCTGCTAAAACCCGTTTTATTGACCTTGAACGATCTCAACGTGCGATTATAAAGGTCATGTACTTCAAAAAGCTTAGGTTTCCAACAGAACAGCTATACCAAATTACTGATTTACTATCTGTCCGAAAGCTATACATTCTGCACTGTATCCTAAGTAAACATAAAATCCTACCGTTTAATCCAGACTACAATGATAGAAGAAAGATAGGCAGCGTTGCTTTCTCTGAGAAAACAAGAACCGTGTTCGCCACAAGACAGTTCGATGCAATGTCTGTGCACCTCTACAACAAAATAAACAGAGAAGTTAATTTTTACCCCAAAACTTACCATGAATGCAAAAAGCTGCTGACAATCTGGCTGAAGTCGAGAACGTATGAAGAGACTGAGTTTATGTTAAAACGGAGTTAAAAAACTAGGAATGTTGACAGACTGACACACACACACACACACACACACACACACACACACACACACACACACACACACACACACACACACACACACACGCACACACACACACACACACGCACGCACGCACACACACACACACACACACACACACACACACACACACACACACACACACACACACACACACACACACACACACACACACACACACACACACGCACACACACTAACACACACACACACACACGCACGTTCGTTTACATATTTGTAAATTAATGCTTAATCTAAAAATAGTCCTTTAGTCTTAAGTTTTAAACCTGAAATTGTTTCTTTTTAACTTTGTTTTCTTTAATAGTAGGTACCTAACTTATTTCTGTATAAATCTAGTTTTTCTTATTCTAAATTGTAGTGCACCTGCTGAACTTAACATTTTACCTTAAAGAAGAGCGGGGCCTCCCGACACAGGCAATAACACGCTTAATGGGAGGCTCCATCCCTTGTATTATGTGACCATGTGTTTTTATTAAATAAAGAAATTTGAAAGAAATTTGAATTTGAATTGAATTACAAATGTAAAGTTTTCAGATTTAATAAGTATTTGTAGTATGTGACGATATTACTTGCTAAATTTCATAGTCCTAGGTCATCGGGAAGTACCCTATCGTTGTGATTCCCTTGAGAGTGTCGAAATGGTCGTTTTTTGCGATATAAACGGCCGTATCATTTTTTCACGTTAACGTAGAAGTTTGATTTTTTCACAGGTTCACGGAACCGCAGACCTGAGTATCATCATCATCCTCCTAGCCTTTGTACCATATCTTTGTAGAGAATGAATTCTCAATCGGGGTCGGCTACCTAAATCCCAAGATGTGGCACGCACTAGTTTTTACGCAAGCGACTGGCCATCTGAACTTCCGATCCAGAGGGGAAACTAGGCCTTATTGGGCTTAGGTGGTTTCCTCACGATGTTTTCCTTCACCGAAAAGCGAGTGGTAAATATCAAATGACATTCCGTACATAATTTCCGAAAAACTCATTCCAAACTCACTCCGGATTGAAAGTCGCATGCCCTAACCACTAGGCCGCTTATTGAACCGCAGACCTGAGTATATGATGTTATTTCAATTCGATACCTCCACGCGTTCTCGAAATAAAGGGTCTTGACTAACAGACAGACGGACGGACGGACAGCAAAGTGATCCTACAAGGGTTCCATTTTTTTTCGATTGAGGTACGGAACCCTAAAAACCCTAAAAAGCTGTTATTCACTTAGGAAAGAGTAATTTTGTAAAAGGACAAGCTTACGTGGTCTTAAATCGCGTTAAAACCTTGCAGGGTGTTGCTATTTGTGACCTCAATCAAAGGAAACTCTTCAATAGTCCTAATGACAATTAATTCAGCTTTAGCAGGAATGCAAAAACTTAGAAACTGCAGTGACTCAAATTGTGACAGAAATTATAATATGAGTTTTATTGTCAAAAAAGTTTTACTGGTACTCAGTTTTTTACCGACTGTACTTTCTTACACACACGTTAATTGTTCATCAAGACCAATCAGACGAGCCCAAACACCATGGATTTATCTTGTGCTGTTTAGGAGTTCAAACGGTCATCTTCAGCTCCACGATACCAAATTATTGTACTGTCAAAATGCTATTAAATTGTTGGTTACAAACTAAGTAGCTGGTTATCATGAGACCCTCAGGAAACATTTGGAATTCTTGGTTTCACTATTGGCTGAGATCCATTAACAACTAGCTGGTCATCATGAAACCATAATTTAGTGAGTGATACTTATAGAAAATGCTAGTAAAATTTAACATTTAACCAAAATTTGGAATTCTTGGCTTCAATATTGTCTGAGATCCGTTTACAACTGGATGGTCATCATGAGACCCTTATTTAGTGAGTGATATAGAAAATGCCAATAAAACTTAACATTTAACCAAAATTTGGAGTTCTTGGCTTCAATATTGGCTGAGATCTTGTCACTGGTTCCTATTAAAGCTGAATATCTTGGAAACTACTGGTCGTATTTCTACCAAACATAGCTAAGAACCATCTCGACGAAAAAGTCTTTCGATTAAAAAAAATCGCACTCAGATTGGTCCATCCGCTTGGCCGCTACGATGCCACAGACAGACACACAGATACACAGATTCACATGTTAAACTTATAACACCCCCACCCCTCTTTTTTTGTTGGGGGTTAAAAATTATACTTAGTTATATTCGGCCTGTTCTAACAGATTAGAACTTGTATGTTGCGATGCGACCTCTGAATTTACAATACAATACAACAATACTTTATTGCACACCAATAAAAGTTTACAAAAGGAAACAAGACAAATTCAATCTATGAATAACGGTAGACAAAAGACGGTCTTATCGCTAAAAAGCTATCTCTTCTAGACAACCTTTGGGTAGTGAAATTGTTGAAAATTTTAACTTAATACAGAATTACTTGAAATCTTTGTTTATTAACCTAAGTACTCTGAAAATTATTTTTAATTTAGTATCTCTTGTCTCGGTATCTATCTGTAATCCGCCCTACGGGCACGTAATGGTTGCTTTTATCACGCGATACATAAGTGACAAAGCATCCGTCACGTCTTGACAAAATGCGAGTGTTAGACAGCCCCTAGAGCCCTTTATAGTAAGTTAAGGAGAGGCGTAGTAGTGTTGTGAATACATTTCTTGCAAATCATATTAAGTCCATTCTTTATTTATAATTAGTTAAGGTTTTTTTCAGTTCATTGACCCGGGTAATATTAGCTTCGATCACGACCAAGCTCAACTGTCTAACAGTACGGCGGTTATTTTTATTGCTCTTAACAGTTAAAGCGCCTACGCGTACAGATAAACACTCGTAATTATCGTGATAGTAGGGTTCTCACTGTGATTTTCGCAAGGATATCCAGCTACAACGCCATTTTGAACATTAATAAGTTTACCTTACGAACTATTTCTTGGTGTAACTTTTATTTTAGTGGCTGTTCTTGAATACTTTTCTTAGATTAAAACTTCTGAGGGTTCATTGGCTTCGTCATCTTATTATTAGGTAATGACTGACATTAAATAGCGTATATAAGACGGTGGAATGAGTTACATCTTCATATTGAAACGTGCACGAGGCTGGAGTATTTTGCAGTCATGTCTGGATCGAAATTGCTATGTTTATTCGTCTCTTTTTCTATCGTGGCGGCTATTCCTATTGTGCTGAAAGGTATGTCGTATCTATTGTTCCTTTTTTATTGGAATAGGTGTCTAATATCCTTCAAGTCCTATAATTTCTGTGCCACGTCTCAATATCAAAAAGTCATCATAAGTATAAAGAAGAAGGCAATCTAAAAGCTTTACAATCATTCATGTTTCAGGGTCTTCACCATCAGGAGAAACTGTCATCGCCATATCGTCATCAGACCCCAACGTTGAGAAGTATCTAACATTCAATTTCCCTAACAACCCGGAGACCACAGAAGACACCACGTATAACCCTAACGACCCGACAGATGTCTTCCATAAGACATTCAGTACTGCTGTAGCTGGAACTAATACTTCAACAGGCCGGAACTTTGGATCTTTCAACCCTTTCTTTTTCCCATTTTTCAATTTCCCTTTTAATTTTGAGGGTCTTGGTTCCAGAAACTTTCAACCTGATTGGATGAGAGGCGTTGAGAGCTTTGAGCCCATGGGTAATGGTGAGATGAAGACTGTTACTGCCATCAATGACAATGGCCATGTGTATGGAAAAGTTAAAACGGTTACTTTTGATAATGCTAAGAGTAGTGAAAGTAGGTAAGCTTTAGTCTCATTACGTACTTCGTCTGTGATGTGTTGTGTTGTGTTGTGTTGTGTATGTGATTAAGGCGAACAGTGAGAAAACTAGAATGTATTTTGTAATGATTATACGTAAATAAACTTACTAGAAATATTATGTAGAAAGAAGCGACCTAAGGTTAGAAAATAAAAATATGTTTAAGAACTAAGAGTTTTATTGACTTGTTTTACACGCAATCACATAAAAGACATTGAGACAAGTGTGACAGTCGTCTCAGTGTCTTTTCATAATAACAACCCCACGCGATTAGTAGAAACCGTTGTTAACGGCGTGAGACTGTGCGGCCTGGACTCCTGGGGCGTTGATGCTGGAGGCTCCGCTGTGCTGAACGGCACCGCCATGTTGCTGCATAGCCTGAGCCGTGCTGGCTCTGTATCCTCCATTGTTCTGGGCAGCTGACACGGCAGATCCGTAGTTTCCAAAGCCATTGTGAGTCTGAGCCGTTGACATGGCAGAGCCGTAGTTCCCACCCTGCTCTGACGCAGACACGGCGGAACCGTAGTCCATTCCGTTGTTGTGAGCTGCGGATACAGCCGACTCGTAACCCAAGCCCCTCACGTTTTGAGCGGACGACACGGCTGACTGATACCGAGGTCCGTTGTTCTGAACAGCGGAGGTTGCTGATCCATATTGGAGACCGTTTTGAGTTTGGGCGGAGGACACGGCTGATCCGTAGTTGCCGCCGTAGTTTTGAGCTGAGGAAACGGCGGAGCCGAAAGTGTTGCGGATTCCGGTGTTGTAGGGATAGGGGGAAGGTCCAGCGTTGGCCATGCCGACGCCGCTGGCGTAGTTGCCGTTGCTGCCCATGCCGGCGCCGTAGGTCTGCGCGTTGCCGCTCTGGAAGGAGGCGCCCATGCCGGTGGAGTGGCTGATGCCACCGATGTTGCTGCTGAAGCCGCTCCCGAAGCCGAAGGCTACGTTGGGGGAGCGTCCGATGCGCATCACTACTCCGGGGCCATATTCGCCTGGATGGAGAAATAATAGGAGGTGATTAATAAGTACGCATAAATTGCAATTTTTTGCGAGTAGTACCGTTTATTCGATATGCTTCTTACGCCTTATAGTAGCGTTAAAAGCGATCAACATTACTCAATTAAGTTTTTTTATCCTTGTAATAGTATTTTTTTAATTAATTTTATAAAGTATATAATGAATTCGGAAATATCGTATTTTCTGTACGCTAGGATAGGATGCACCCTTATTACAATTTAATAAAAACAATGGGAACTGAAATAACCGATCGCAGTGCACGTATACAACGTAGGCCTAATGTTAGTAATAGGATCGTAGGACTGACTCGACATAAGGTCAACACGAAAACGCCCTACATCTATTTCAAATGTTTAACTTCAGAGTAATCCCACTTATCTCTTAGAAATCAACTAGTCACTAGGTACAGCGTTGAATAGAGCCCTCTATAGCTTCTTAGTCCAGGTACAATTAGTGCGAAAGTGAAATATATAACTTGAAACAAGAAATAAACATCTTACCATCAATAATGACAGGCACGGCATTGCAAGCCGCCAGCACTGCAACGAACACCACAATCTTGGCTGCCATTTCTTCTAATTGTTACTAGATTACTACTAGTGTGTACACCTTTCTCCGGTGGATGAAACTGGATGCTGTGTGCTCTCATCCCTGAGCTTATATACGAAGAAAGTTCCCCACTCCGGCTGACCCGGTCACTGTAATCAGTCTGACATCGTAAATAAACTTCGGAACGGTATTAGATGATGCATTGATCAGTTATCGCAAAATTTGGGAGCGTAGCTCGCGAATTGAGGGTCAGGTGGGTCATAGATTTGAAAGTGATTTGGAGTTCCATATTCTTTTTTACTTCTTATAATAAATATCAGGCAACCTCACACAACTCGATCTAGTACCAAATTAAGCTCAAGACGGCTTGTGTTATAGGTACTAGGCGACTATGTACTTGTATAAATAAATAAATACTTAAATACGTAGGACAACCATGACGCAAGCATAAATATTCGAGTTCATCACACAAATATTGGCCCTGGCTGGAATTCGAACCCGGGACCATCGGATCAGTGGCAGCTAGGTGGCCTATAAACAGCGCCACCGCGTCGTTAAAACTAACATTTCAGTAAATTATAGTTTAACAGGTTTTTTGAACTGCTGACGGCTGAAATTATTTTGTGCCATGGGCTTAAGGAATACGGTACCATTAAAAAGGTTTTAAGGGACTCGTAAATCCCATGTACTTAGAAAACGAAGGATAGGTAAGGTAACATGTTGTATGACGAATAATTAATTGAAAGAGAACTGCGATATACTCGTATGTGTTCGTTTAATAACTGTTCATTATCAAATGCGCTAATACTAAACATACTTATTTATAGTATTCGTCTTAGTAGTCGACATGTAGGTAGTGGCTTTGATAATATGTACGAACAAGGAAGTAGTTAAGTATAAGCATAGATTAGGATTTAACCATCCATTTTAGAAATCTGTAATCGAACTATAATCACAAAAACTTGAACAATATGGATATAAATTTGGTAAAAACGAAAATGAGAAAGTTTATAAAACTTGTTTATTTCGGGGTAGTACAGTAATCAACGAACAGTTGATTATAGGCTGTAGTCACTCTCACCTGTTTTTTATTGCCAATTTTGAATTTAGACCACATTTTGATAATCTAATGCGTGTTTGAAAGTAGGCAAAAGTACATCTATAGGAACCCTATACGAAAATAAGTATAACACCCATATTGTAAATGCACGAAAAATATGATTTGATTTGTTTTTATTCCACGTTTAATATAATTTGCATAGAGATTTGGACTGGTGAATCAACACAAACGTCTGTTATAAAGGCGAAGGACAGGTTAAATTATTATACTTCTTATTTTATTTCTTCTTTAAAGTCTAGGTCGAATCGAGCGAAAGTATTTGACTCTGGTCCGGAGGTAAGCGATATGTAATAATTACTCAATCGTTATACGATAAACTTCGAATAAGTAAATAAGTGTATAGCAAATATATACTCTTCTAAATACGTACTACAAAGAAAAGACGAAAATGTCGTTCAATAGTTTTATTTCATCATCTTATAACGAATTATATCTCTTAAATTGAAATGACATTTCGTAAGTGTTTCGTAAGTATCGTAATTAGGTAGGTACATTATTACGAGTTTGTCATGTCCATGTCATGGTAATTATTTATTTTTTATCACAGTTGTCTTTAATCATTAAATAAATATTTACAGCGATGCATATAAAACTTAATTATTTTTTCGTCCAGCAAAAGCAAAGGCCCCAGAAACAGAATACTCGTCTTCGTGAGTTCCTTGAGGTCCTTGAGGTCCATTGTGATCATTAAAAAGAGCCTGGTCATTCTGCTCTTGCTCGCTAAGGTCATTGTGGTCGTCATGGTGAGCAGAATCGTCATGGTTCTGTGCCTCATCATAGTACCCTCCTTGGAATGGCCCTGGGAAACCATGACCTCCATTACCAGCACCTGGCCCGTAATAGTTTCCGTTGAATTGATTGTTGTATGCCCCCTGTCCGTTACCGAAGCCTGGTCTTCCTCCTTGACCCTGGTTAGGGTAGCCTCCATAGCCTCCTTGGTAGCCTCCATAGCCTCCTTGGTAGCCTCCATATCCTTGATTAGGGAAACCGTTGTTGTATTGATAGTTGTTAGGATAGTATCCATTACTGTAACCGCCACCCCCTGCGCTGGCTGATGATTGCGATTGACTTATGCCAATGTTAATAGCTGGTGGAACTCCTTGGTACCCCTGCTGGTACCCCTGCTGGTACCCCTGTTGCCCCCCGAAGCCCTGATTCCCGCAAATCCCGTATTTTCTGCACAACCTCTTTCTGTGACCGCGCGGCTCTCTCACCAAAGCTGGCCCCGATTCGGCGTCTGCAATTTAAAAAGTGTTACACTAAGGGTTATATTACGAACAATCACTAACGGTGCCGATGTGTATCTACGCGAATTTATCGAGTCATGACAGGTCGATATTGTAGAACAAGTTTATTATAGTGGTTCGCTAAGTTAGCCCTCTGGGTTAAAGTCGTATAACGGATCGCTAATCGTGATATCGTGATGTATTTAGTAGCTTCCGTGCTCGCATTAAACGTTTGCTCATCTGAGTCAGAAAAAAAATATAGACGAAAAAAATAATTGTAAATAAATATCGGGCAATCTCACACAACCCGACTTAGTCCCAACTTAAGCTCAAGTAAGCTTGTGTTATAGGCACTAGACGACGATAAACAGAATGGGCATAGCGATCAATCTATTACGATTTATCATGGCTTATTAAAGAGAGTATGGCAGCAAAAAAGCTGTATCAGTTTGAAAGATAAATGGCGCAAGTAACCTTGGCAAAGGGCCGGTCCGAAGTAGCTCACGAAGGCGATAACAAAAAACACTCTTAGAGCAGTCATCTTGTTGCGTTGTGTTAGTTTTTTTGCGGGAGCATATAGTTTTTATAGGTCGGTGCGAGGCCGCCCCCACGCGAATCTGCGGTTCCCACGAGATCGGAAGCTAAAATCGCGAATTTGGAAACAATGCTTCGGAAGCGTTCTTCTTTTGGTTTTGGTCGGTGCATTTTGCCAGACAATGGGTTCAGTATACCGATCGTATATGTAGATTGGTTTAGCGAGTTGTGTTATTATAGGGCTCTAGGTCGCGTTGATGTCGTTTTGCTAGACGTAGTATGAAAATGTTATAAAACTTTGGAGATTTAAATTATGTCTTTCTTTGATCATTAACAATGAAACGAAATTAATTAATAAGTAATATCAAGTAATATCTAGATACATATATTTCGACAATAACTAGTAAACAATATAGATCACTTAACATCTTAATCATCTTATAGGCGCCTGATGCGTTCTGTTTTTCTATAAGGTTCATCACTAACCAGTTTTTGAGAAAAAAACCGGCCAAGTGCGAGTCGGACTCGCGCACCGAGGGTTCCGTACAAACACTTTCCATCCCTAAGTGGTTAAGTTAAGTTTGCACCTGGTATGTATAGCGCCCCATATAAATTAGGTGCAAAGTTAGGTATTAAAAAAACTACTTACTAGATCTCGTTCAAAACAATTTTCGTTGGTAGTTGGTAGTTTCGTTTGACGACGCGTTTGGCTCGGTTGGTAGACACCTGCCTACTGAGTCGGCGGTCCCGGGTTCGAATCCCGGCCGGGGCAAATATTTGTGCAAAATATTTGTTCTCGGGTCATGGATGTTATCTATATATGTATTTATATATTATGTATATCGTCGTCTAGTACCCATAGTACAAGCTTTGCTTAGTTTGGGACTAGGTCGATTTGTGTATGATTGTCCCTTAATATTTATTATTTATTATATTTATTTATTAGTTTTTATAGTAATGTACATCATATGTTTTTTTTAGATTTTTCATTTTCTTATTTTAGAAGTTAGAGGGGGGCGGGGGACCAACTTTTTTCCACTTTGGAAGCGTCTGTCACGCAAACTATTCGGTTTAGAAAAAAAATATTTTAGAAACCTCGATATCATTTTTGAAGACCTATCCATAGATACCCCACACGCAGGTGTTTGATGAAAAAAAAAATTTTGAGTTTCAGTTCTAAGTATGGGGGGAGCCCCCAATATTTATTATTATTTTTTTATTTTTGCATCAAAATCTTAATGCGGTTTACAGAATACATCTACCTACCAAGTTTCAACACTATAGCTCTTATAGTTTCGGAAAAAAATGGCTGTGACATACGGACGGACAGACGGACAGACATGACGAATCTATAAGGGTTCCGTTTTTTGCCATTTGGCTACGGAACCCTAAAAAAGATAACATAATTTATTTATAGTACAGTCGCCATCAGATATATCGCAGCATATACGGTGTTCATAAATATCTGAACACGACTCTTATTGACTGGACGTTACAGTACCTACATGTTCAGATATTTATGGACGCCTTATATGCTGCGATATATCTGATGGCGACTGTACTTATTAACAATTTTTAATTGAAGTCTTATATTAGAGAGCATCTTGTGAAGACGTGACGGATGCTTTGTCACATATTTATCACGTGATAAACGCAACCATCACAGGCCCCCTGAAATTGAATGATATATAAGGATTTTTGTGCTTAAATTTGTGAATTTCCCCAATCGAGATAATTAGTTCCTACATAACATCTCCGGAAAATCCCAAGGTCTGTCGACTCCCATGAAACAATCATATCGGCCAGTGTCATCCACCAGCCCGGAAGCAGCCACTTCCTATTTACTAATAAGTTAATCCGTTTATTATAGCGTTTTATTAGCATAAACTGCGAATTTTACTATAAAAGAGCCGGCAAGGCGGCGCGTGGGCGGCGACCCTGCGTGTGCGCAGTGACAGCGATAAAGTATGTACGCGAGATATTTACGTCATGGTCGCGCTCCAAGTTTTGGGTCATTCGATACCCATAAATTGTGAACTTGTATGTAAAATTAACCAGCTTTGCATTACAATCGCCGTGACTGTCGTTCCAGTTCTTAAAAAAAAACACTAGGGGTAAAAGTAGCTGTGACTTTTTCTTGCCATTTACGATCGGCAGTTAGTCGTGGCCATATGTTTTTGGGTCATTCGAGATGCATTTATTTATAAATTGTGGATTAGTTACATGTTAATCGCTATGATTATTGTTCCAGTTTGAAAAAATAATAAATAACTGTGAAATATCACAGGGACTTTGCCATTTCCATGTCTGCTATTCACATAACGTTGCCTAAGGTACATAATAATGATATTTTAATAATGTTAAATCATGCTAGTAGGTGACATTATTATAAGTTTCAGACGGAGTTATTTTACAGTTTTACCTAAAATAAGTACACCATAAGTAGAGTAGGTACGTGGTAGGTACCTATTACAGTTATATTTTTTGACGGCCGATCACTGTGATTTTCTTACAGTGACTTTATTTTATTATAGGTACCCCACTTGAAAGGATATCGTCACTTTTAATAGAATCTCGAGCAGACATAACAATTCACATCACAAGTAATTACAGTCCGTGAGCTGACAGAATGTGATTCGAGTTTTATACCTGTCTCGCTCGTTGTTATGCGATCCAGATAACAGATTAGAACCTTTGAGTTTTAACCCAAATTCAAACACATTATAAAATACATATTTTCAGGAAGAGAGACGTGAGAAACATGAATAGTGAAAAATTGATAAATAATACGCGTTGAATAAAATTTCCGAATACCTTTTGGGTTTAATAAGAGTTCTTAATAGAGGTGCTTACTACTATTTGATAATTATGGTGTCCACTTTTGTATTAGTAAAACACTTCACGGAATGCTTCTAGACAAATATTCTCGGAAGTCATACATTTTTCAGAAATCTTGAAAATGTAAACCTACCTATAGTTTAGGTTAGGTTAGGTTTGTGTTATAACATTCCAAAATATTTTATGGTTTCAGAAAAAAAAGCTTTCGACGAAATGAAATTACCATGAAATGAAAATTTGATGAAACATTTCCCTATAAAGCAAGGGGTTACCATGGTTTACCATTTGACATAAGATATTATCTTTATTTCTTAATACTTATTCGCTCAGACTGGTATACAAGCTCTTCTAAACTGTAGCCTTGGAGCCACAGTGGTTTCAGTTAGAACAAAACAGCGGTTTCTATGGGGGAGAGTATTATGCTACCACTTAACAATAGATGGCTCTTAAATCAAAATGATGACCCAAATGTATATTGCTATGGTATCACTACAGTATTTTTTCTTATAGTAACTCTGGGATCATTCACTTGTTTCGTTTCAAATTACGCAAAATAAGTTAAATAACTAATCAGTCCTGGTATTTCAAAGTAAGTTTAAATAAAAAGAAAATATTCCTAAAAGTGTTTAACTGTAGGTAATTCGTATTTATATAGTAATAAAATAAAAAAATAAAAATTGTATTCTTACGGCCATAAAATTTTTGGAAATTTTAAAGAAACATTAGTTACCGAAAACGAAACGCTAATTTGTTATTGTACCTGCAATTCTCAAATTTCCGTTTATTTCCGTGAACGTAAAAGTGCTTTCTGTGTTTATTTTCTATTTTTTACGAGGACTTGGCTGCACTTGGACTCCTGATTTCGGCTTGTTACGTTGACCACTTTTTTGTTTTTGGACTCTGATTTTCCCCTGGATTGGATAACTTTCCGCCATGACGTCGACAATTGTGTGCCGCGTTGTGAAAAAACTTGTAAGTATTCCTTTGCCTTCTAAATAAGTAAGTTAACACAACAATCACAACAATGTCAATAAAATGAAGGTCCTAACAGTTCGTTAAAGTTCTCCTTATAGGTTAAACAGAAATATAAAATGTTCGTGTTTTTATTTCTCTTTTAAAATGACTTTTATGTAATTATTATGAGCTTAAACTACGTTATTTTATATCTTTAATATCTTTACAGGTCCGAATAACGTCATAACCCATTTTTTCCCTGAACCAAGACACGCAAGCAGACAGATTTTATACTACCTATATACCAGATTATTATGCAAGTGAAAGCACGTAATTACTATGTAAAAAGGAATAAATCTACTGCATAAATCTAAAATTGTGTTTTAATTGAATTTTCTCTCCTATTTTGTAAATTATTATAACGCCATATTACTATTCTTTTACATGAAAAGAATTCAATATGGCGTTATAAAAATAGAAGGTAAACAAGGAGAAATGCTATTTGTAGCTATAGCTACAGTCGCGCGTCGTGTATAGTTTTGGCCACTTAACGCCGTAGGCGCTGCAATCGAAATCGTTGACTGATGACTCTATTATAAAACATTCAATATACTCTATGCTTGGAGCGGATGAACTTGAACCCGCGGACAGACCTCAATACAGACGTAGAGAGGCGTTATTCGATCGTAAAAATGATTTGCGATCCATAGCGATTGGCGGACAATTTCCAATTGTACTGGTTTCTAGAGATTTCTTTTTTTAGAGTAATAAATCAAGAAATCTATTAGGACGTTTTTTTGAGATTTCTTTAAAACACCATTGTTTCGTTCAAGGCGCGATGTTGAAATACAGACAAAGTCACTTAATTTCTACTTGGAAATTATTATTTACTTACAATAATGATATAATTTTACGAAAAAATACTATTTTGATACGTGGGCGAAGCTGAGCAACGTTACCTAAAACAGAATTTTTGAATAGAAAGAAGCTAAGACTAAATAAACTTAGAAACAATTTCAGTTAAAATATTACAGTTCTTTCAGCCAATATAAAAGTACAGCAATCTAAATATTTGGCTAATAACGAACTAAAACCTAGACATGAACCAATCAGGAACAAATAAATATTCGTACGACATGCTAATAACTAGCCAATGTATCTGAAAGTGGTGAGTGATGGCGTGTACTGGCATGTTGTTACCAACAGACATCTAAATGAGTTAGCAATCATCGGACAAGAATAATTGACGGAGTCACTGTCGGCGAACACGGCGAGAAGGACTATATAGGTACCTATGTATAAATGAGGTAGCCTCCATTATTATTATTTAATTGTATAGCATATACATTAATAACAGACAACTCGAATACTTAATATTACAAATCCACATTAAGATTTGTTAGCCACTTAATGGGTTCCTCACTTCGCTAACATTATTATTTTGGCTGACGGAGATACGTTTTATGACACGCTTAATTCAACTAAGCAAAAAACAGAATTACTAAAAATATAATTAGACAATTCAGCTCCTGGAATTACTACCTGCGTTTCACCCTAGTTGGTCGTTTTGATAATTGGAACATTTGGTCTGCGGTGCGTTGTTTTCGAGATCTTAGTGAAAAACTCAAAAGTGGTACCTACATGGCGCCCCTTGGGCTCTTGGGCTAGGCGCTTGGACTTTTAGTATGAAGACTGAACTAGTTTCTGAAGAAATGGCTCAGCTTCTCAACACTTCCATTATAAAATGTTTATATATTAACGAAAAATAATTAATTTCAATGACTCGAGCGGAATTCGAACCCGCTCCTTCAACGGCCTCCAAGCTACCGAGTCGTCTACAGAAACCGTTGTATATTTCAAACAGTTCCTTATTTAATTTCTTATATGCCTTAGGGTGGCATCCATTACTTCCATTATTAACTGCTATTTAGAGAAATTTTAATGAACTAAAAAACAAAACTCACTTTCAGAACTTTATTAAAAACGTAATTAACAACTTCACAATTCACATGGATATGGTCATCAGGTACTCATAAATTAAGTAATACACATTTGATTAATTATTTAGCTTTGGCTTTAGCAATAGCCACGGCGATAGCCTGTCCTGAGTCGCTCTGCGCGTTACTGACAGCGTTACTTGACGACTGGCATGTAGTACAAGGTATACTCTGTTCTGGTTGAGTATATGCAAGATTCTGATGATTATCTTGATCCTTCTGTTCTTGCACGTAAATGATTTCTTGCCTCGGTGGCGGTGGAGGAGGAGGTGGAGGTGGCCAATATGGAGGCGGTGGCGGTGGAGGGGGGGGCGGATGAGGCCAGAATGGGGGGTGTGGATGATGGTGGTAGTAGTCTGGAGGGCAGTCAGGGTTATAATCGTAGTATGGAGTCCGCTTCAATCTCTGCACGGAATGTGCGGCATCTTCGCTAACTGAAAAAGACGGTCAATTTCATTATTTTAAACCGAAGATGGCTGATTTATTGCCTCTATGGGATTAGACAAGTAAATACTTAAATAATGACGCGGTCAGCTCCATTGCCAACAGTTTCGACGAAGCTGGCCCCGGCAAAATAAAATATTGGTGTGACAGGCTCCAACATATTTGATTCCAAATTATTGCTGTTCTTAATTTCATAAGTTGTAGCATTAGAAATTAAAAGCTGCCTTTAGTGCTTAAAGTTAATTTTAATTTTACTAGCAGATACTAAATTCAATATCACACTCTTCCAAAGCAAACCCTAATAATACAATTAATGATGAACTACAGAACAAAGAAGCATAATAGTGAAATTAAATCATCGCTTGAAATTAAGGACAAATTAATTAGGATAATATATCGATGATCATATTGCTATTCGTCCTACTTCTAATTATTTATTTAAATACTTACACTTTACGTCCGCTAGAGAAATCCCTAGTACTTGTAGCACTAGGATCACAGACACGACTCCTCTCCGCATGTTGCTGATCTAATTTACGTCTTTACCGAAAGATATTACATTTTTATACACCTCATATATAAACAACAAACATTGCGAGAAAATATCCACGAGTTCCTTATATCATTGCTGCGACAATATCATAAAACTATGATTATAAACCTCAACACTGTGCAATAAAGTCCTCTTTACTTGCTACCAAATTATGGTCGTTCTAAATGTGCTAATGGGTAACGCATACGCGAAACCACGTTTATCATTTAAGTACGAATTTTCAGGTGAATCCCACATTTTTGATGTATTTATTTGCGAGCGCCTAGTGTTGTCAATGGCGTAATATTTGGTTGTCGTGTTTGCCGGACTAACCGCAGGTGCAGATGAGAAATGGGTTTTCCTTGGTATTTTCCATTACATGTGACCAAAGCTAGTGGCTAGACGCGAGCCAGATAGTTTGGAAAAGCTCATTGTCGTCGGCCACGTGGAAGAAAAAAAGGGCCGTTGGAGATCACCGACCCAATGGACCGATGCCGTGAAAGAAGCCTGTCAGGAAAATCTACAGGCGTCAATCCAGAAGGCGGAAAACCGTGTGGAGTGGAGAGCTTTGGTGCAACAGATAACGGTCTCAAATGGTCACGAACCTCAGTCATGAGGAAGCGAGGAAGAAGAAGAAGAAGAGTGACCAAAGCAAATGCATGTTGTGTTTGCCTAACATTGGATAGACACTCTGACATGTTATACGTACACTGTGTCTGTTGGCAAACCTTTTAATTAGGTAATAAATAAATTATGAATCAATTAGGTGTCAAACACGACAAACAATGCTGAACTGTATATCACGTGATAAATAAGTGACAGAGCATCTGTCACTGATCACTCACACTCGCATCTTCTCAAAACGTGACGGATGCTTTGTCACTTATTTATCGCGTGATAGAAGCTACCATCATATTAGGCCCGCTGCTCGCCCGAGCAGCAACTGTCACGTGCGACTCTTCATCGCGCGACACATATCGCGTGTCTCGTTCCTTTTGATAACGTGCGGCCAAATCGGGGTTGGGGAGTCGCTCAACAAACGAAGTAACGGCAATTTGCTCTCTAGCCCGGCTATCTTATCAGCTGATAGGCGTGCGTGTATCTAGATCTCCGCTAGAGTTCTTCACAACGATCGGTCTTGCACCGCCCTCGTCCACTTTCTGCCCGCGATCCTAACCATGTCGTCGGTCCACCTTGTTGTCCCACGCTGCGTCTTCCGGTCCGTGGCCGCTACTCAAAAACCTTTCTGCCCCAACGGCCATCGGTTCTACGCGTAATCTGCCCTGCCCACTGCCACTTAAGTTTGGCGATTGTCTGAGCTATATCTACAATCTGGGTTTTCTCATCATTTCGGATTCGATCCCGCAAGGAAACTCCAAGAATAGCTCGCTCCATTGCACTTTAATAGTAACTTTAAGCCATCATATGAGGCCCGTTGTGAGCGACCACGTTTCAGTGCCGAGGGTCACGTTAACTCATGGTAGCCTGCCGAGTAGATAAATAGTACCTCGAACTATTTATCTACGGCGATACGGCGTACGGGTACAGAGAGCAGGTACTTATATATAAGTAAAGACTTCTAGTGGCGAAGGCAGCGACGAGGAATAAAATCAGTTGTGTTATTACAACATTACGATATTTGATGATGTTTTATTTATTACTAACTCGCCTTCAGGGGGACAGGTCAATTTTCATGTATTTTTATAAATAACGTTTGATCTATTTATTTTTCATTTGTTTCATTTACATGAATTTAAGGGGTGCGTAACGATGTGGCTATAACATTTTTTGATATAACTTCAGTCGCTATAACGCTCATTTAATATAATTACAGATACAGATACTTTATTGGTAAAATGGTATTTTACAAGTCAGTCATGTTACATTACATTATTATTATTATAAATTACAATTATCTACATATTATGATTACAATTCCCAATTATTATTACGATACATTTTCAATTGTTATTATAAACTATAATTTAATTATTACTATCAATTGGTTAATATTCAAGGTCAATGATCACCTTCAAAAAACTCATCTAAACTATAGTATGCATGGTCTAAGAGCAAGGATTTGAGTTTGCTTGTGAATATTATGTCACTAGTGGCTTCTTTTATGCTATTTGGTACTTTGTTATAAATTTTGGGCCCAACGACGCTGAGTGACTTTCTAACCTTGGCAAGTCGGTGTTTAGGAACTTGAAGCAAGGGTTCCCTACGGCTATTGCTTTTCTGTATTGCGATGGTTTGGTAATTTGGGAGATTCGCCCTTACATAATTGAAAACTGTCAGTATGTAGACCGATGGTAGTGTTAAAATTTTGTAGTTCTTAAACAGGTCCCTTGCTGGGTGGTCGAGTGGTTTTCTTGCAATTATTCTCAGCGCTCGCTTTTGCAGCTTGAATACCTACTCTGTCGCGTTGTGCAGACAAACCCCACAAGTCCACACCCCTGTATAAGGATAGAGTGGAAGTATCCGTAATAGGCCTTCTTCATGTTGTCAGTGGAGAGACTTGGTGCGAGTCATGATAGTGCAAAGCACGCAGAAGAGAGAGAATTGCATAAAGACTCAACATGTGAGGTCAGCCCAGAGAATTATTGAATGTTATATCAACACTTAATATATTAACATTTGATATAATTATTGTTTCATATTGTATGTTGTTGAAGTGGTGGTAGCCTAGTGGTTAGGACATGCGACTTTCAATCCGGAGGTCGCGGGTTCGAACCCGGCCTGTACCAATGAGTTTTTCGGAACTTATGTACGGAATGTCATTTGATATTTACCACTCGCTTTTCGGTGAAGGAAAACATCGTGAGGAAACCGCCTAAGCCCAATAAGGCCTAGTTTCCCCTCTGGGTTGGAAGGTCTGATGGCAGTCGCTTGCGTAAAAACTAGTGCCTACGCCACATCTTGGGATTTAGGTAGCCGACCCCGATTGAGAATTCACTCTCTACAAAGATATGGGACAAAGGCTAGGAGGATGATGATGATAATTATTGTTTCATATACTGATCATTTTATCGAATAACATTTAATATAACATTCTTTAAGTATAATGCATATTTCTCCTAATGAATTTATGGTATAACGTTAATTTTATCTACCGTTCAAATGGCATAACCTTTATTGATATAATGTATTAGAGACATTATGCCACTACATACTAAAAATATCTATAATACATTTCATGCAAAAACGAGATGATCATTTTCATAACAGTCTATAAAAGGACTCTGCATGGGTAAGTTGTTAGGGTATAGAGAAATAGGGGGGCGGGGGGGCGGAGCCGCTCTTAAAAAACTTAAACCAAAAGTTCAATTAGAAACGTATGTTAGGTTAGGTTTGAACTGCATTCCCCAGAAAATATGGACTGCTACCAGAAAAGAAAGTTAGGTTGGGTTTGAACTGCATCCCCCAGAAAAAATGGACTGCTACCATAAAAGTAGGTTAGGTTAGGTTTGAACTGCATCCCCCAGAAAAAATACAAAATATACCACCTCATATTTATTTCATATGATTTGTATACCAAATGAACATTATACCATATGATGGTTATAGGAAATAAGTGTTCTACCAAATGATAAATATACGAAATAAAAATAGATATTTTAAAATTATACCAAACGTTTATTAGGTATATAAAATGAGTGATATATACCCTGTGAAATTATATCAAATGTTGTTATATCCAACATACTTATACCATTTATTTTTGGAGTTTATTGGAGTTTACTCCTTAAGAATCGATTTTCATATATAAGCCCGGGGTATGAAAAATATGGGGTGTAAAATCGAACGTATCTGCCGTGCTAATTTAAAAAGTCGTATCTCAGTATACGATCGGGGTAAAAATACGACTTCGTAATTTAGCAGGTTATGCGTTAAGCGTTATAGACTAAGATCCCGATATAAAATAACCTTCACCGAGATGTTTATTTGATGAAGTGTATTTTATATTTAATTTAATATGTCAATAATTATATTGCATATGGGTTGCCTAACAAATTTTAGTCCAGGGTATGTTTAATTAATAATAAAAAAAAATGGTTTTAAACATTTCACCGGTTTGATTAATATTAGATAAATTCTATACCAATCGAAAGTATGAAGCCCATAGAATATGCAAACGTTAGGTTGCCTATTCTTTTCCCGTCACAACTATTGGGTAGCCAGGTATAAACAGGTAAATCTATACCTACTAGCATTTTGCAAAGGTCTGATTGTTGAATTGAAATTAAATAAAATTAAAGATTATTTAATTATGAATTTATCTAATAATCAAATCGGTGAAATGTAAAAAAAAAAATTTTTAATTTTAAACTAAACATAACCCGGACTAAAATTTGTTATGCAACCCATATCCAATATATTTATTGTCATTTTAAACTAAATATAAAATACATTTCATCAAATAAACATCTCTGTAAAGGTCATTTTATATCGGGAGCTTAGTCTATAACGCTTAACGCATGACCTGCTAAATTAAGAAGTCGTATTTTTACCCCGATCGTATACTGAGATACGACTTTTTAAATTAGCACTGCAAATACGTTCCAAAAATATAAGTATTGCGAGGATTGACGTTTGGTTGTCAAAGGCGACGGTTGAAAATTTTATCAAATTTTATTTTATTTATAAGTTAATTCAGTTTTAGAGTCCTTTTCACTGTTTTTGCGATGAGTGAGTCAAGTCGAGGTGTCGTGAGTGATACGTCACTTTTAGAATGTGGGCAGCGGGCAGCTCCGTCGTGGCTATCTGAAGTGGAGTTTGATAGTAAGGCAGGGCCGAGTCAATCGGATATTGTATCGGACGCTGAGTCCATGTCGGATGTGCGGCATATAGCGGTGAAGCGTGCTTGTGGTCTGAGCCAAGCGACGAAAGCTGTGGTTGTAGTGATACAAGTAGTTTTATCACAATAGGCAGGAAACCTAAACGCTTGCGGGATTTAGCAACCGCCAAAACGCAGCTGGAGCCGTACGGTGTGCCTGTGCCTGACAAGCTATTTGAAGTTTATATAGTGTCAAAAGAAGATTTACCGAAACAGATTGGTTTGGCAAAGTTGCTGCAATTTAAGGGTATAAAAGGAATTTTATCCGTCAAGTTTATGGGTCTACGTAAAGTTCGCATACAGTTTAACTCTAAAGATGATGCGGAGAAGCTTCTGGCTTCTCAGGAGTTTAACAATGAGACGAGACGTTCTTATTGGTCTAATATGGCATGCTGCACTTATGGAATTATAAGGCAGGTTGAGTTGGAGGTTGAGGAAGACGAATTTTTAAAGAATATTGAAGGGTCTGAAGACATTTTGTCAATATGTAGACTAAACCGTTTGGATCATGATGGGCGTTGGGTTAAGGCTGATGCTATTCGTCTGTGTTTTAAGGGAACTTCTTTACCGCCATATGTTTATGCCTACGGTTGCTGATTTAAGGTAAATCAGTACACTTTCCCGGTTACCCAATGTTCAATATGTTGGAAGTTCGGTCATCTGAGCAGGTTTTGTCCTACTACTAAAGTTACTTGTCCGAAATGCGGCGGGGAGCATGCCAATTGCGAAACGACTATTTTTAGATGCATTAATTGTAAAGGCAGCCATATGGCCTTAGATAAGTCGTGCCCGGTTTTTGTGAAGGAGTAAGAAATTCGCAGGATTATGTCTGCTGAGGGATGTATATATAAACGGGTTTTTTGGTTGTATATGCAAAATAAGGAAAAAAAGGATACGGATGTTTGTAGTCAGGATGCGCCATCTGTTTTTGAGAATGACTTAAGTTTTGGAAAGTCATATAGAGATGCTGTTTTGTCGAAGCCGTTACAATCTAAAGAGTCTGAAGATTCTGTCTGTCAGGCTGAGGGCCAGCGATCAGTAAGTCAGTACAGATTAGAGAGCGAGCCACAACAAGAGGTTCGTAAGCCGCGGAATTCAAAAAGAGTAACAGATGTGAAGAGGTCCGAGTGTCTATTGGTCACTATTGAGCGGGCTTATATGGAAGATAAAAGACAAAGTAAGGACAAGAAGAAGAGACGTATTACTTTTGAAAGGCTGGTTGAGAAGACGAAGGATATTTTGCTTTCTACCGAAAGTTGGGAGGAGAAGTTCAATACGCTGTTTGGAGTTGTTGTTAAGGAGATATTGGATTTTTTTAAGGAAGGTGATTTTGTACGTTTGTTTTTGTCTAATGTAAATGGCTAGGTCTAATACCAGATCTTTCTTGAATGTAATGTTCAATTCAATATTGGCGGAACCCTTATCGGAATCGGCTAAATTTGTATACAGTTGTTTTTATGTAAATAGTGTATACAAATTTAGTTGTTTTCGTGTACATGTTATTTTTAAGTTTATACGGTTTATGTTTTTATTTATCTATGTCTTTTAGATGAATGATGTTGTGTATTAGGCCTGCTGGAGCTGGCATGTTCATAAAAATGATCAAAGCTCCTTAATTAATAGATAAAAAAAAAAGTATTGCGATACTACGGTAGAAAGGTCGTATCTTTGTATGGATTTCATAGTAAGATACGGTTTTTTTCCGTAGCACTGCAGACTCTAGTAACTAAACTAGCCGCTCGAGGGCGCTTTACATCACGCTTCCTTATTTAGTTACTACTCATGATCTCTCCAATTTGTTAAAAATCAATCGGAAGTAAATTTTCCTTGTAAAATATTGTAATTTTGCTGTATATTATACTCGTATATTAATATTATGTAAATGCCTACCTTCTCGTTCTTGTTTGCAGCACCCAACAGGGTACATAATGTGATACTTAAACTATTTACTAATCATTATGTGCAATAAACGTATTGAGTATATATTTTATAATCGTTCTTAAGGCCAGGCGCGCACCACGATTTTAGTCGCGCGATAATTTTGTCGCATAAATGCAAGATATGGGTTTATATGAGAGTGCGCGCACCACGATTTTCATAAACCCAGAAGTACGCTTATTTCTGCGACAAAATTATTGCGCGACTAAAAAAAAATCGTGGTGCGCGCCTGGCCTGAAGAGTAAACTCCAGTCGTGCGTCGGAGCTGACACACACACTTTTTTTATATCGATCATTACACACCCGAATTTTAGATCTTCATTTGAAATTTCACAAGCTACAATATTCGAAATTAAACTTTTTATTATTTTTTAGCTTTTTAAATCACCCTTAAAAGTGACACTCATTCTTACTTCAATTTCATTTGTTTAGTTTAGACGTCCCTGTTTTTGTCACAGTCCCACTTAAATGTACCACAACTTGATCGGTCCAGCAGATTCCGAGCAAATTTGCCTGTGACAGACGGACAGACAGACAACCAAGTGATCCTATTTAAGGGTTCCGTTTTTACATTCGGAATTACGGAATCCTAAAAAAACAAATGTAATAAAGAAAGCGTTCAGATTGTGACTAGCAAAGAAGGGAAGTTGTCCTTGATTGTATTTCAATTAATTTACTACATCCGTTTGTTGTTGTTGTCCCAAAGCATAAGTAGGTAAGTACCCGCTTATGATGCCATTTTTAGGGTTCCGTAGTCAACTAGGAACCCTTATAGTTTCGCCATGGCCAGATGGACAGATGTCCGTCTGTCCTTCTGTCCGTCCGCAGCTTAGCTCCGTGATCATTAGTACTAGAAAGCTGAAATTTGGTATGAGAATGTGTATGTATAACGGCGACAAAAGGGTAAAATTAAAACTAAAAGAAAAAAAAAATTTTTTGGGTGTCGTTGAATAGGCCTAAATACTAGGGGTCTCTAAATATTATTTTTTGATTAAGTCAGCAGTTTAGTAAATATTCGCTCCGAAAATAAAGAAATAGCGCCCCCCCCCCTCTAAATTTTCAACCACGGGTCAAAAAAATATGGGAGAATTCATGAAAATTAAGCCTTATAGGTACTTTCAATGACAACTATATGGAACAAAATCGGTCGAGCCGTTTTTGAGTTATCGCAAAATTTCATAATGTTCTTAGAAGGACGTAACTTGACTTCCAGAAGGTAATAAGTAATTACAGTTAATTTGCCGTTTACTACCTTTTTATAGAGCTTGAAATCTTTTTCGTAACTTATAAGTCTATTGTGAAGGATGAGCAACTACGGAACCCTACACTGAGCGTGGCCCGACATGCTCTTGGCCGGTTTTCTTTCCAATAGTTCATTATACCTGTGACCACTGGTGTAACTTAAATACTTTTATATGGGAATTTGGGGATTTATCAAAGAAACATTCATTACATGAAAAGCATAAACAGACTTTAATTTTTATCACATGAAAGGATCTTTAAATAAGTAACAAAACAAGCATAAATAATCAGGTACAAAGTATTCCAACATTCTTAACCAATAGAAAGTGCGATGGCGGAGCCTGAGTGGCTCTTGGCATTACTAAGAGCATAGCTGCTCTTGCCGCAGGTGCTGCAACCCTGGCTGTTAGCTGTCTGGAGACCCTGCGAAGCAAGGTTCAGAGCTCCACTCAAGGCAGATTGACCTTCGCCAAAAGCGTTGGCTGATCCAGAAGCACCGAAAGATGCACCTTGTTCAGAACCACCTTGAACACCAGGCTGAACTAGTTGCTGGTTCGCCGAAAGCTCTGCCTCTTTATGGCCGCCGTGGCTTCCACCTTGGCCTGAGAAGGCACCGCTCTGGGAATTAGAGCTAGATCCGGAGGCGTAGTTTTCATTGAACGACGCCTGCTGATGTTGTCCGTTATCTGAGAAGCCTTGTCCTTGATTTGAACGCTGATTCTGACCGTTGCCTGAGAAACCTTGTCCTTGGTTTGAGCGCTCCTGCTGACCGGTGCCTGAGAAACCTCGACCCTGGCTTGAAATTGCGCTGCTCTGCGCCTGACTGCCTTGAGCGTTGCCACCAAAGGAGCCACCTACTTGCTGCTGTTGCTGTTCATTTCCAGCGAACCCTTGTCCTTGGTTTGAGCGCTGCTGCTGACCGGAGCCTGAGAAACCTCGACCCGGGCTTGAAAATGCGCTGCTCTGCGCCTGACTGCCTTGAGCGTTTCCACCAAAGGCGCCACCTACTTGCTGCGGTTGCTGTTCGTTTCCAGAGATCCCTTGGATTTGATTTTCTGCTGCGCCTGAACCAGAGTAAGATCCGCTTTGGGCACTTGATTGAGATCCTGATCCTTGGCCACCAAATCCGCCTTGTCCACCATGTCCCCCCTGAGCGGAGAATTTAGATCCATGGCCTCCAAACTGCTTGCCTCCGCTGTTTTCGTACGAGTAGTGAGATGCTTTGTAATTGCTAGATTGAAAATTTGAACCGCCATTGAAGCCATTAGTTTGAGATTGACCGGCGTCAGCTGCAGCACCAGAACCTCTAGATGCCCCTACCCCGGATCCACCGTAGCCGCTGCCAACTCCAGCGCCAGCACCAGCACCAGCCCCAGCGCCTGCATTGCCCGTTGCCGATGCAATGGAGAAAGCTTGGCTTCCAGTCTGGGCACCGAGGTCAGCTCCTGCGGCTGCACCACTGAAGACCCCTTGTGGACCGCCGTAAGGACCCCTGACGTATCCACTCCAGTTCTCTGAATGGAACCTCGGAGGTGGTGGAGGAGGGGGACCGAATGGGGGACCGAACGGGCGCCCGAACGGGGGTCTATCGCACTCATCGCATGGTGAACGCGCTACCCGTTTGTGTAGCGTATCTGAAAGGAGATAATGTATTATGAAAAACTGTTCAATGACAGGCTTCTGCCTAAAAATATATTTCATAAATACGAAGTTATGTGACAAATTTTAGTCTATTATGTTTAATTTAAGACGAGATGGCGGAGATATGTTCATTAGGATTTTTACAATTGTTACTGATTAATTTACATCAGCACAAGTTTACCTGCATGGTTTAGCACAGCGCCTTGTACCGCGAAAGCGAAGACAGCCAAAACTACCAAATAAGACGTCGCCATGTTCAGGTCTCGAAATGTTCTGAAGCAGAAAATTATCGGCTCGTAATATATACTAATAGTTGGAGACGATAAATAGTTTCCAAGAATAGTCCGACTAGGTACTCGCATGGGGCAAATCAGACATGTAAATATTGAATATGTCGCAATTATATCAGGAAATTCACACGGTGGTCATACTTTTAGTGCATATAACATTGATCGAATAATCTAATAACTGAGATGATGTCATGTTTGTGGACATGGGAATTGGGTATTTTTGGTGCAAAATTTTATTTTGACATTTACATATTTGTACGATTGATTATCAGTATTGGCATTTGTTATTGGTTCTGATGCTTTTAATAACTAACCTAAATTAAACATTCAATACACCCCCGACACAAGTAGCTGGTCATCATGAGACCCTCATTCAATGAGTGATATAGAAAATGCTACTAAAACTGAACTTAACTAACAAAAGTTTTGAATTGTTTTGCTTTAATATTGGCTGAGATTATGTCACTTGTTCCAATTAAAGCTTAATGTATTGGAAACTACTGGTCCTATTTCCTCCAAACATACCTGAGAACCATCTGAACGAACAAGTCGAAATTGATTCCACGAGATGCCACAGGCAGACACACAGATACACATGTTGAACTTATAACACCCCTCTTTTTTCGTCATAGTTTTTCAACTAGGTGTTGCCTGCCTTATATCTGGGGGCACGGCAGTGCCCCCGCCAAGTCGAGCAAACGCGCTTGCCGGCACGCCGTAACATCCTTTTCTCGAAGCCAGTCAGACCATTTTCAAACTCCCATACCTTATACCTGCTCGGGAAACGTATGTCACTTGTTCGAGAATGGCGGCCCCTAAAAACGTTTTAGTGTATTTTACATAGAAAAGTACCGTGAGTCTTAGACATATTAAAATACATAGGTAAACGGGTTTACTCACGTCGTAGAAGTCGAAAAACGCTCTACATGTTTCGAATCGGTACGCGATTCATCATCAGGAGAGACGATCGACTTTTACGACGCGAGTAAACCCGTTTATGTATTTTAAAACGTTTTAGTGGGTAAGGAGACAAGACAAACAAACAAGACCAGTTTCGACCTAGCCTATGTACTGTAATCGTTTACACTTCCTTTTGTCTTTGCCGTGGCTGGGTAAAATTGCCACCACCGAAAGTTTGCCACCCGACTGCCAATTTGTAATGGTTACTGGAATTCGAATTCAGGCTTTATTTCTTCTAGTCACTACGAGTATCTGTTTTGCGAATAATCCTTGCTAATATAAATATAATAATTAAAGTTTTTTTTTATTCTTTACATTAGCATTAACAGATAAACCTTACATGCTAATTCCTAATTAATACAAATCATATTACATTCGTTATAATTATTATTATTACAGCAGACATTATTATTTACAAAAATAAAGATTAGATCCATTATGATTAATTGATTAAATGAAATAAATTTATTAAATGGTGCTAGTCTAGGTTTTGCGCCAAAATTACTAAGATTTTTCGCAAACTATTTAAAAAATCGTAGTCAGGTAGTTAGGATGGCGGGATACGAGTCCAAACCATACTACACTCGCTCCGGCGTGAGCCAAGGGAGTAATCTTGGACCTACGCAATTTATTATAATGATAAACGACTTGCCGAGGTCTGTTAGGGCTGCCAGGTGCCTATTGTTTGCTGACGACCTAAAACTGTTCTTGGGAGTGGGGGATAGAGTGGACTGCGAGTCACTTCAGCAAGATATAAATGCTGTAATGGAGTGGAGCAACCGAAACAAGCTGAATTTCAACACCTCCAAGTGTAAAGTTAATTACATTTGCGAGAGTTCGAACACCGATAACGGCCAACTACTATGTAGGAGAGGTTCTGCTAGAGCGTGTTACGGAAATCCGAGACCTTGGCCTGACACTTGACAGACAACTGGACTTCAGACAGCACGTGACGATCACCTGTGAAAATGCATGCAAAATGCTAGGTTTCATTTTCAGGGTAGTATACCAATTCACAGGTGTCAAAGTTGCGGTTCTACTTTATAATGCTTTTGTCCGCAGTAGATTAGAATTTGGCGCTATAGTTTGGGATCCACATGAATCAAAATATGTAACAATGGCGGAAAAAATCCAGCGTAAATTCGCAAGATTCGTGTATAGGCGGCAGTATGGATACTATCCGCATCTTTATCCGTCATTATTCGTGTCTGGCATGGTAGGACTAGATACACTAGAGCTCAGGAGGAAAATGTTAACTTTAGTGCATTACTACCAGCTACTCAACAACAGAGTGAGCAATCCGTCTGTATTGGAGGCAATAGGACTGGCCGTGCCGGCGGTGGGCGGCGAAGGACGCTCGGTGAGTGTGGTGCCGCGGCGCCGCCCGCCGCTGTTCGCGCGGTGCGCGGCGCGCACTCGCCGCGGCGACAACGCGCCAACACGCCGAGCGTGCGCTCTACTTAATGACATGCTAGCGCGCCTCCCCGATGCCGACGTGTTCGCTGATGGGGTGGGAATGTTTGTCAGATTGGTCGCATTGTATCTCAACAACTGCACAAAGTAACCGACTCGACAATAATTTCACAATTTATGATTTTATTTTAATTTACCCATTATTATGTACCTGTTTCTGTCTTATTTTGCAATAATGTATTATTACTATTCTTTTGTCTTATTATTTTAAATGTTCTGTAATTTTGTAATTTTAACGATCTTGACTAGTATTATGATCCTATGACATTGTACTAATTCCTTTTTTATTTTTTTATTTTCAATTTTTATTCTGGTTTTATTGTTAGTAATCTTATTTTATAATGACGAATTAATTAATGTAATGATTTTGTGTATATTCTAATGTGTAAGTGTTTTGGTTTTGCACTGTAAACTTGCGCATTGTTTTGATTAAATAAATAAATAAATAGTCGTCACTATTGTTTCCAAGTAGCAGATTGATGCTGTCAAAATTTGTGACTCCGAGCTAAAAAATACATCATTTTCGTTGTCGCTGTTCAGGATGTCATTCAGAAGCAGTAACGCTTGGTGCAGGGGGGAAGATGCGAGCGCGCGCGTCCTGGCCGCTGGGATGGCGAACAGGCCGCGGCGGCGAGTGCGGACCAGTTTAGCGGAGACATTGGGAATCCGTAAGGGTATCTGAGCTAGCAGTTGGGGATTGGTTGATCTCCCACGTATTAAGGCGTAAAAGTATTTTATTAAATATAAATATTTCACCTAGTTTCAAGGGATGTGTAGCTTACCATTCCCAATATGAAAAGAGTAGGATAGAGTAGCGGATAGCTGCCGTATAGTTTTTTATATATAAAACGAACAAACGACTTCTGTACTCTCTCCACGAGAAGGGTAATTGTTGTACGTGGGGATTCCATACGACGGCATTAAGAACGGATTAAATGTGAGCCCTGAGTCAAACCATGTGCCAAGATCTTTAACTTCATGGACCCGTTTTAGTGGTTTGTTATTCATCGTGTAAATTTCATGAATGGGGCACGTGCCTTGCACGTGAATACTACGTCACGACTGAGCATTTTTCTTCATTAAGGATCAAACTATTGCCTTGAGCCCAGGTGTGTACATCGTCTATTTCCGATTGGAGCAAGGATGAATCAATAGGACTTTTAATCGGCAATGCTAGTTTTAAGTCATCGCACGCACGTTGAATAGTTTAGTGCGGCCGGCAAGTCATTCAGTCCAATACGGGAAGGGTATAATTGCCCCTCAAACTATAATAATTCGCATCGTATACGGTTTTTATTTTCAAGTCAACAAGGTTATAATGAGTACTATGGGGTATGAACATTTTCTTACGGATCTTGAGTGTGCATTAGGTATAAAAAAAGTTTTTTTAAGCAACCTCTGTAAATCTTAGAAAATATTAATCAAAGCATTTCTTCTGGACTAGGGCATCGCATTTTACTGTTTAATATTCCGTATTATTTTCTAACAGTTTTAGCGAGAGATTATGTCAGCGCAATACGAAACGAATGAAAAAATTATAAATCTTATAAATCCCTTAAAAGATTATACAAGTGACTTTTGGCAACTAAAATGTGTTTAAAACTACGAAACTACGAAATATTAAGCATTATCATGGGGAAGAATGATTCTGCGTCGCTGGTGTTTTTACGTATTTCTTCAAATAGGTATTTCTTTAAAAATAATAAAGGAACTCCGAATTGACAAAGTCCTTCTTTTTGATGTCGGTTGAAAACACGCTTTACCTCTAAATTCTTGCATGAGCATGCAAACTTTTTTTACTATTATATAATAAGAGATGCCAGCTGGCCCCTTATTATGTGACAGTTGCATAAACAACTATTTATTATACTAACCAAAAATGTAACTAATAATGCAGTATCTCTAATAGTTGAGTACCTAAATAATGTCTTCAAATAACGATTTTCGAGGACTTTGCTCCGCACCACGGACTACCGGCACGTATACTGGACTGCACAACTGCGTGGCCAATTTATGAATTAATAGTATTTAATTATCTATACTGTATTATTTCGTGTATCGGTAGAAGAAGTTTGCGAATACTGATTGAGAGTGAGCTGGCGCAAAGTAGTTCACGAAAAAGTTATTCAGAGAGGCCACGATCCTCAGCATAGAGGATTTCGACTAAAAGAGGTGGAGGAATCAGTATTATGCCAAATTGTCATAGTCATAGGGTATTCTTTACCAGTACCATATTATCAGCTAAAAGACAATAAAGAGCCTAGCCAATAAGCCTGATATCGTGTTGGTACATTGATCCAGCTCATCGACACCATCCCGCATGACGTCGAGAACCTCGTGAAGGCCGAGTCAGAACGTATCTTGATTTGGCTCACGAGGTGACCGCCATCGCCGTCTAGGATGTTGATTAACGACGGTCATTAACGGGTTAATTAATTAAATAATCAAAATAGTTGTTTAGGCGAACGGTCTTAAGATGATATATCACTGCTAGTTTTTCCATACAAATCGAGGGTTCACTTTCGACTGTTACCTCCTCCAAAACTGAACCAATCGTAACGAAATTTTGGCAACTGAATGGGAAGGAAATGTTCTGTGTCGGATGTTTCGATTTTTTCGTTACCTACAATTGGTAAGGTTTTGTAGGAGGAAACATTCGAGTCGAGAACGACTAACGAGACCTCGATTTCTTGACGTCATAGCTACCAGGTGCAAACTTAACGTAAGCGGACGTCACGGAAAGATGGGCTGTCGTATTTACTCTTAAAGCGAAGATTTTCGACAAACAATACAAGACTCGAATCGAGGGTCGGATTCAGAAGGTGGATCTCCACAGGGACAGGTCGTGGGATATTTATTTATTGAAACTTTATTGCACGAAATAAAGCTAATAAGTACACTTGGGAAATGGATATGTATTTTGACAGGATTATGCGAATGAAACTATAACAACTATGGATACATTTTATTATAATTAATTACGTAAATTACAAGTGAAAATTAACAGTCATTTTATTACAATATTTGTTTATATGTCCCTTCTATAAGAAAGTATGCACCTTCAGTTTTGTCTTCGTAGATAATGAATTAATGACACATTAAACAACTCCAAGCATGACTTACACATTATCTTATGCTAGTTATAAGTAAATAAAGTAGGTGAACCTATTTTGTCGAATGTGTGAATTAAATCACATGTTTTATAAAAGGACTATACGATTAGGGAATGTGCACGAATTGTAGGTGGCAGCACTGTAAATGTAAATTTCAAGTAATGATAAGGTGAAAAATTCAGATTGGCCGCACCAGTTAGCAGCACCTCCGTTGTTCAAGAGAACGTGCAGAAACTATAGGTAGCTGCACTATCAACATCAATGTCAAGGTAAAAGATTCTGAATGGCGGCACAAATTGAAAGAAAGAAGAAAGACATATGTACATTTATTCGTGACGTGGCCATAAAACATAATTACATGAAGGGTATCACAAAATGATAAAAAAAACAATACGCAACTATAATATAATGGCTGTGCCACGAAGGTCCCACCTTAGCACGATGCTAGCTCGAGAGCCAGCGCTGATCTTCCGGTGGGACCATTGGCAGCACGTTCGTTTTGCACCTTCCCTATTGTTACTGAGGCGCATATTTATTTACTAAATTCACTTCCCAAATCCACCAGCACTGGATTGCGCGCTCGACTGTGCACCACCGCCACCGCCACTTCCGATGCTGATACTCTTCGATATGCTGATAGAGCCGCCCCCCAGCAGCCCACCTCCGTTGCCGAATCTGCGTCCAAATCCACCTCCTCCGAAACCAGGACGGTAGCCGTAACCGGGACCGTAACCAGGTCCGTAACCAGGTCCGTAACCGGGGCCGTGACCTCCCCCGAAGGAACCAGCTTGAGCGTTCGCTTGGCTAAACGAGCCTCCGAATTGAGGAGCTGCAAGTTGAAATACGTTACATTAGTGTGGGTATAGGGCTATCCATTGTCTGAAAATTACACTAATATATAAAGGCGAAAGTTTGTAAGTGTGTTTCTATGTTTGTTACTTCTTCACGCTCAAACGGTTGGACCAATTTTGATAAATTTTGGTATGGAGGTAGCTAACACCATGGATCAAGACATAGGCTTCTTTTTATCCCGAAAATGTAGTATTCCCGTGGGATGAGAGGGCTACACGTGAAGAGAAGCTTGAGTTCAGGTAATATGGAATAAAACTAGTATAGTTTAATGTCTAATGGGGTAAAACTAACAGGTAGTCTTTTTATTTGACTATGACAGTCTTCGCTATGTGAAAGTCTTACCGCATCTTAAGAATGTTTTAAACTATACGGTGCTATTAGAAGCTAGTACTATATAGTGCTGCTGGAGTGTAAAGAAATGTCTAGGCAATATAGGGGACAGAGACCTCGGTAAGGTGTTGGTAATGATCTTGCGTTACCCACTCATCCCACAGGAACACTAAATTTATTCGGGATGAAAAATATCCTATGTCCTTCCCTGGGACTTAAACTATCTTCATACCAAATTTAATCTAAATCGGTTCAACGGTTTAAGCGTGAAGAAGTAACAGACAGACACTTTCGCATTTGTAATATTTGTATGGATGCTTGTTGTTTTATTGGTCTAAACTAACCTGAATTTACTCCAACCAAACAGACCAGCAAAGCCAACGAAATCACAGCCAATCGAACCATTGTGAACGCGTTTAGTCACTAACTCCGAATGGTAAACCATATGCCATATATATATATACCGATTGATTCCCACTAAGGTGATAAACGCGAATATTAGCACCGGTTCCGTAGAACCACACATACCCAGTCAATTTTATGACATATTAGATTATATCCTCATTGACATAAGCATTAGAGCCACTTGGCTGTGGCAGCGTTAGTAGATCATTTATACGCACGGCAGTGTGTCAGCCAAGTTCACAATAAGGTCACATCGGCCGTGGGGATATTCCCCGAATCGTTGGGTCACTTTACATCGCACTCTCACTCTCAGTGCTTACAAATGTATAGTAAATATTTACCATACTTAAGTGTACTACTAAATTTACTAATTTGACAATTTTATATACCTACAATCTCCTAAATAACAGTAAAAGGGAACGTCACAAGTCACAATAATGGGTAAAAACTACGTAAGTAATTTCAAATTCCAAATTAATGTTTTTTCTGTATTTAATGTTTTATCCACACCCATATCATTAAATTACTATGTCAAGTTCAGATACTGTAGAGAAATATATATATATATATATATTGTAATGTTATGAAATTACATTTCTCATTTTATATCACCGCCAAGTAATGTACGTCTCTTTATCGATAAATAAATAAATAAATATCAGACAACCTCACACAAATCAACCTAGTCCCAAATTAAGCTCAAGTAGGCTATCTATAGTATCGGAACTTGTTATAGTAATTTAAGTTCAAGTTGTTGTCTATAATCATGTTTTAAGTATTTTTTCTAATATACCTAATAATCTAATATCTGTTCTCTACTTTCGGGGAACACATAAGAACTTGGCCTGTGTTTTACTTATTATATATTTTTGGGTATTTTTTGACGCTGTGGTATGTTGGGGGATTACCTTCTACGGCTTCTACGCGATATTTTCATTACAAAGTTGTTCAAATATTGTCTCCGACGCTGACTGACCACACGTGTGTTTATCATTTTGTAGAATGACAAATCGATATTTTAGCTCTGGTTTGTGTGTTATCTTATCAAACGTGCAGTCAACCGTATTGTATTGCTTCCCTTAAAATTGATAAATGATAGTCATTGTGTTTTTTAGGGTTCCGTAGTCAACTAGGAACCCCTATAGTTTCGCCATGTCCGTCTGTCCGTCTGTCTGTCTGTCCGTCCGCGGCTTAGCTCCGTGATCATTAGGACTAGAAATCTGAAATTTGGTATGTATCACGCCGACAAAACGGTAAAATAAAAACTAAAAATAAAACATTTATTCGGGTACCTCTCGTACACCTAAAAAGGGAGTGATTTTTTTTTCTTTCCAACACTAGTGTGAGGGGTGTCGTTAAATATTCAAAGTTTCAATTTCAAAGTTTTTTTATTTGAGACAACATGATCCAAATAGTAATAGGTCTATTAAAAATAATAGGGGTCTTCGAACATTCTTTTTTTATAAAATCAGCAGTTTTGTAAATTACGCTCTGGAAATCCAAAAAATAGCGCTTTTTAGGTAATTTTCTGCGTTGACATCTTGGTAATAATAAGGACAAATCGTTCAATGACTTTATTATTTACACTGCAGTGACTGAGCGGTTTTTCCAATAAGCCACGAGTTTAGTAACCTCGCATTTTCCTAAGTTTATCAACCTTGTTAATTACTAACTCAATAGACTACTACAAACACAAAACACTGCCACAAAAACGCTGCAAAAATCATCTGATAAAGATGTAAAGGCCTATGATGAGACTACTACATTAAAGTCATAGATATAGTAAAATTAGTTGATTAAAGTAAATACAACTTATTGTGATGGTGAATTGAAAATTACATATAGTCCGTTGGTGTAAGACTGAACGGGTTTTACACGAGATGAACAGCTAGTGTTTTTTAAAAGTTATATTATGCCAACAATATGAGGATCAGTTACACAAATCTATGTTTTTAGTAAAGAGGACATATTAAATTACTTAGGTTGTAAAGGGTTAAGGGCGGGGATCAACAAAATGGCGTTCTCAATAAAGTTACCAGGAACAACAAATGTGCCCGGATATGGAGTTGTGAACGGTTTTTATCTTACTCTGTTTTACAAATAAACCCAACGCACCTTATACTATATCTATGCCTATACCACAGAATACTTAATTGTACTACATACCTATACTTAGAGCAGACTTAGAGCATAATTTTAAATACTCAAAGTACCTATACCATAAAGCAAATTACAGGCAAACACTTGTACACTGACATAAAAGGATACTTACATGAAAGGCACTAAAATCTTTATCTCAACTAAATCATAGGGTATTATTAATAAATGAAATATATCAGTTATATTTACATGAGCATTGGGCCAAAGGTTGAAACGCAATATTTGCTGGACTAAGATTAAAATATCTGTTGTCAACTATCCCTTACTTTCTCTTCGTGTAAAATAATTTCTTGAGATACGAGTTTCTGAAACATATCTTGTCTTGACACTTGTCAGTCGATGACTTCGCCATTGACGTATTTTATGTCGAATATATATATATATTATATAAGATAATTAAGCAAAAACAGTAAAAATGTTGGATCTAGGAGAAGAAAAGAAGGTTTATCGGATAAAATTCCTGAGACACTTGCAGTTATTAATTTGGAAAAGCTATTTGCAACGAGTGTACGTACGATTAGCTTATTTTTAGCATCATAATCGTTACTAAGGGAACAGACGGATTGGATTGCAAATTCGACGTGAAGTGAACTGATAGGCAGTTGGTTTGCCGTTTTCCTGGAATTTTCTGATGAAATAAAAAAAAACTTGAATTAATCTATAGCAATAATCCCCCTCATTCCTGAAAAAAATAATGAAGATGAAAATGAGTTTTCCCGCCTTCTACGATTTCCTACTAATAATGCACCGGAGCACCCCTGCCAAGTCGGAAAATTATCACCGCGGTGAGGTTACCAAATCGTAGGTACAAAGTAGGTAGTAAAAACATTAACCATCTTTATCATTTTTTTTAACCCTCAGAAAAATCTGATATTTTTTAGGAATCAGGGGTTATTCCTACCCATTTATAAGCAAAAAATCTAGATTTTTTTAAAATTGTATTCATTCCACATTTTTTAGGGCTCATTCATAATGTACACCATTAAGGAGGGGGTCGACGAAGTGTGACATTGGTGTGACAAGGTGTAGGAGGGGCCATTAGTTTCATGACGTCACATTTAAAATCGAAAACATAATTTTTAAATGCAAAATTTGATCTATTAACGAATAAACTTGAAAATATTTCTAACTATCTGTATGGACATAGGTTTAAATTGTTGGCGAGTTCTCATTCGCTCTACTCGCAGGTCGCTTATCTCAGAAACGCATATAAATGCCGAAATAAAAATAATTTCATAAAATTGCAAAATGTGTTACGTCACGCTAGGAACCTTGGAGTAGGAGGACTCACAACCATTGGCATACGCCAAGAGGGCAATATAGGGGGGTGGCCGGGTGGGCCGTGCCCACCCCAGTATGGTCTAGTGCCCACCCCAGGAGGAGTTTGGGTAATCCATAGAAATTCATGACTTCATCTCATAGGCCATGGCCAGGCCCCCCCTAGACCCCCCTCAGGCCCCCCTGAAAAATAATGTTAGATACGCCAATGCTCACAACTTTGATAGGACGGGCGACGCGCGACGGGTCTAAAAATCACGAAATTAGTGTGACGTACTTTATGGATTTTCCCCTGCAAACGCATAAACAGCGTCAGCGTCGTATTTCTTTTTTGTATTTCATCGTCGCATTTGCGAAAAACTTCACCAAATCTCTGAAAGCCGCCAGAACATGTTATAAATTGAGTCAACACACCTATCTAAATGTTTGCTTTTATTTATCAGTCTCACAGTTTTAAAGCTCTTTACAAGATACTACTTATTCATTCTTACTCATACCCTCACGCAAGGTTACGGGATCTAAAACCGTTTTTTTGTTATACTTAAAATCGGCTTAGAACCGGGTCTACTATGTCAAAAAACTGGTTTTAGTCTTCTACAATTTTTTCTAGTTCCTACAATGTAGAACAGTCCATGAGCTGTAAAAATTAGACCTAGGGAGATAATAATAAACATTACTCATTTCACGGAAACCTGAAAACTATTCTAACCCTAGCACTACACTACTCGCAAAGTAGGCCGAGGTTAGGCGAATGATGATAGTGTGGAGAGGCACTCCGCTGCGGAAACGCATACTTCGGCTAACTTCGGTCAACTTCGGGAGTAGTGTGGACTGTGGAGCCACAATGAGAACTTACAATACTCATAAATATTATTATGGGTTTCAGTAGATTTTAATACGTATTTTTTTAGTAGTTTTCTTGATTACTTGTTGCATCGCCTACTCATTTATTAATCCGCTACCCAAGGGTTGTCTAGAAGAGATCGCTATTTAGCGATAAGATCGCCTACTGTTTATCTCTATTGAAATGATAAGTGTTATCTGTAGGCCTATGGTGGTTGCTATTATCACGCGATAAGTAAGTGACAAACCATCCGTCACGTTTTGACTAAATGCGAGTGTGAGTGACGGATGCTTTGTAGCTTATTTATCACGTGATAAACGCAACCATCATAGGCCCCCTGTATTTGTATTTATTTCTTCTTGAGGTGTGCAATAAAGAGTATTCTATTCTATTCATGTCTTCCTCAGGAGACGCTGGCAAATCTTGATCGTCCAAATTCTATTCAGCGGTATTCTATTCCTGATAGCCGTGGCGTGCGCCAAGCCGGTGTTCCTCACCCCGCTGCAGCCGATGCCGCAGACACCCCTCAGTGAGGACGACATCATGGCTACACTCAGTCCGGATACTTATCTCGGCTACGCGCCTGATAAAGAGCCCTACACCCAGATCATGGCGTCCGTGTCTGCAACGCTCAATAAAAGTGAGTCAATTTAGACACCGTCCTACATGACTAGATCCACTCCTGCTCATCTAGCACAACTTTGCTTTGCGACTCTTGTTGCACGACATAGTATCACCCGTCACTCTCTCACAGTACTAGCCTAGACATATATATGTCTCTGCATCTTTTATCGCTTATATAACAGGGAGTGCTCCGAGAAATTGTTCGGATTGATCCCTGCCGCATCTTTCCGCCATCGTTCTACGCAACAATTCTTCCTCACCACTAAGATAGTTGTCAGTCCACAACTGTGCGATTTTTTGAAATTTCCTGCCTTTCACGACTGCATTGTGGAATGAATGGTCGCTGGCGGTATTTCAGCACCGATACGACCTGCAAACCTTCAAGAAAAGAGCGTACTCCCACCTGATTGAAATGCCGCCAACGCGCTTGTGTCTCCTTCCGTGTTGCAGATGTCTATGGGCGACGGTATTCGCTTTCCATCAGGCAATCCGTTTGTTCGTTGGCTTCCTATGACATAAAAAAGTACTGTACAGATATAGATAGGTAGTATATTTCTCGCGAGAAAGAGTCGAGTGTCACAGTTGTGCTAGAAGCGCTGATGGAAGGCTGATGGCCGTTCAGCCAAGATGACTCTTACGCTCAGAAGGGTTACTCCGAAGTTTGTACCGCGCTATCCCTCTCGATCTCGTGTCAAACAATATTTGGATGAGTGGGATGGGCCTATACGAAGTTCGAATTTCTAATATCGTAGTAAACTTCCGACACAGACACACACCTCGACTACACGCCTGAAACAATCCCCTATAAGTAGCAAGGGGGTCTTCCTAAAAACAATATGAAATTTTCTGAATACCTTCCTTACAGCGTTCATGGCCGGTTCCTCCGAACAAGAGCTTAATGAAGAACTCTATGACGTATCCAAAGGCAAGGTCCTGAAGCATCATGTCATTTGGGTCATTTGGAAAGAAAAGGTAATAGAACCTACATCCCCATTCGTCTGTTTACAACCAAAACTCACTACGTAACAAATACCTACTTAAAACAATCGTATCTCAGTTTCAATCTACTTAAAAAAAATTGTTTGTTTAAGTTATCATCAGGCGATACATAATTTTATTATCTTTATTTCTTAAAAAATAAACGCCTATATATTTTTAATAGCAAGGTATCTGAATAACCTCTATTGGCCACAATATGATTCGTAGTATAAAATCTTTACGCATCGTCATATTTTATTGGAATAAAACCAGCCTAACATAAACCGTCTGTAATAAAATAACTGTTATAAAAACATATGCAACGTGTGATCCAAAGACTGGATCCCCCAGGGATCCAATGCTTGGAGGCATGGGGGACAGGAAAACATTGTAGCGGTCAGCTGCTGGCTGCTGCGGTCTTTGTGTAGATTGGGACTTTAGTGAGAATAGTGAGGCGGATATTTTACTATAATATATACTCGACGCCACGTAGCTTGTCAATAGCGATCAATGCTCACTCTCATCCCGATGACGAAATTAGTAAGCGATAAGTAGATAACCATTTCTATGTAAACCTGTCGCTAAACTGTTACCGTAAGTGCACCTTGTACAGGGTGGTGCAAGCGGGTGCCATACAAGTGTCATAACATAAATATAAATTATAGACATGGTCTCGAGGGTGGTACACTTACTTACATAGCTTATCTTACATGTGACGGGGCTAACGCGATTTGTTATCCTACTTTAGACCACAGTTTCATGCGTCGTGACCACATTTGGTATATCAGCGATATGTTGGTGCAGATATCGATCATCATCTGATGTTGATGATATTGCATTACAGGAAAGTAACGTGTGGAGGTTCAGCATCCGCTCGTCAGAGCTGGCACACTTGGCATCTTCGACGAACGTGACAGTGTCGTCAACCCCGCACAACAGGCACCTGCGGGTGGGGTTCCTGGCGGTGCAGATGGCCGTGTCGGAGGCGCTCCTCAAAGAAGATGCCCGGCTCAAGCTGAGGCACCAGGTTAGCATCCGTCATCATCAACATCATCGCAACATTCATCACTTCCACCACCATCACCCCTATAACTACTATATAAACATCACCACAACAACTACCACTGCAACCATCACCACCACCATCACCACCACCATTACCACCCACCATCACCACAAGCGCCACCACCACCATCACCACCATAACCACCATCACCACCACCACCACCGCAAGCCGTGGTCGAGAGGTTGTGATCAATATTCTGTTTTATGACATATTTATGTGCAACTAAAACTCCAACATGGGTCTGAGGCAGCCCTGCGCGTGTTACACGCACACATTGACACTGACATTCAAGTTCAGTTTTTAGAAGGCAATGTTATGTCCGCCCTGTGCCAATTAGTGTCGTAGTCTTTAAATTATTTCAGTCTAATACTTCCGAACTTCCATACTACCTATCTGCACAAACAGTTAAATAATTACATTGGCACAGAAAATAAAAGAAAACATATTTGGTATCGGTAATGTCTAAGCCAAGTTTGAAGGTGAAGAGTTCAGCCGTTGCGCCGTGTCGTTGTAATGAGGTTTATGTTACTCACGACCGGACAGGTATAGTACAAGATGTCAAAACGAGTGAACGTGGTCTTACTGAACTCATTTTTAGGGTTCTGTATACAAAGGGTAAAAAACGGGACAATATTACTAAGCCTCTGCTGTCCGTCCGTCTGTCACCAGGCTGAATCTCACGAACCGTGATAACTAGAATATAACATTATTTAACTCGAAACATTGTATTCTTACTTAACAATATAAACGTAGTTCTTTTTATAAAGTAAAATATTGTATGCTCGTAATAAAATGTTTGGAAAGCTCCGTTGTTTCGTTACACAAGCTCAGTTATTTGAAAAACAAAACGTTGAGGTGCATTTATTAAATTAAAACATAATAGAGGATTTTCATGAATGATGTTTATTTTTAATTTAAGACTGCGCCGAGCGAAATGTGAAAAAATAGGCAGTTGCCAGCACAAGTTGTTTAATCCATTTCTTAACTATATATTTAGCACTTCGAAGAATGTGTTAACAACTTCTCCGTGGAAAAATTATAAGATTATTAATATTTTACCCTAGAAAACTAAGTAAAATGGATGAAAATTGTAAAATCGTAAGCAGGCGTTAAGTGTTTTTTTATACTTTAACAATGGAAGTCTATTCTGATTTTCAGTTCCAAAAAAAGATGAATGTTTACATTACAATTTGTCCGCATCAAAATATTTCAATTATTGTCTGGTATTAAAGGTCCTTCACATTCACCGCCCGCGCTCTATGGTTCAGTCGCTAACGCTCGGCGCAGTCTTAACGGTAAAAAACTATATATCCCGTCAATTAAAAGTGATGACGCAAGTAAAATAATAATACTGCAAAGCTTATCAATATTATTAAAATTTAATTCAGAAATAAAATGCAAAAAGTATGTATGCCGAAACCAGGGATTGAACCAGGGACCTTTAGATCTTCAGTCTAACGCTCTCCCAACTGAGCTATTTCGGCCGATGTATGAACTGGCGAAATTATCAAACACGTACGTTGACACGTCTGTCTCTTACGTCATCGGCTCATCGCTCAAGGTAGTATGTAGTGTACTATTTATAGAATGTGTGTTTGATAATCACTATACATTGATAAAGTGTTGTAACTCTTATACTTTATTGTTTTACCTACGTCAAAATATGGTACGATAATGTATACTTATGTATAAACCATTTCGATGAATTGGTTTTTAAGCCGCAGTCATATGATGTAAAAAGTTATTCGTATTTCTTGACTTTTATTATCCTCGATACTTCGTATTATCATTATGTAGGAAATTATTATTAATTTGGGAAATTACTATTATTAATTATTACAACAGGGTTGTAAGGGTGAGGTCACACACTCAACTTCTACATTCCATTTGTATTACCTAACAAATTGGGTACGCTGATTCTAAATTTATTGTTCTCTTTTCGTTAGGAAAGACTAAGTAAGTAACTGATTTTTATTTATTATTTATTTATTTAACAAACAAATTACACAGCATTACAGCATTATGCTAGGCACTGTGAATTTAATAATAATATCTAAAATAAAACTAAAATAACAATTAACACCGATAATTACAAACTTTCACGAATCACTAGGAGGACGTTCATCCATCGCCTCACAGAACTTCAGACATTCGTCACATATAACCTTCCAGCTACTTGCAAAAACATCGCAATCAGGTGCTGATGCGAGAAGCGCATTCAGATCTCGCAAAGCACGGACCAATGGTGATTTTCTGTGGGATACCGTGCGCGCCCTCGGAACTTCCAGCAAATGACGAGCACGTGCTCGGAGATTAAAGTTGGATTTAGACAATGAGGGCACAAGCAAGCATATAAATTGCGAAACCAATTCCGGACAATCCGAATCACCTCGTAAGATGCGGCACGCACTGGTCAGAAGGCTGTGATTTCGCCGCGCCTCAAGGGAATTAAACCCTAACATGCCCAGCAGGAATTTAGTTGGGTACAAAAATGGATATAGTAAGTACCCGTAAGTTTTGCTGTACAAGAAACGCAAAAAAGCTTTTTGGACTTTCTCCAGAAGCAGGGCGTAAGTGACCTCATGAGGGTTCCAGACAATAGAAGCTGCCTCCAGTTTGCTTCTGACTAACGAGGTGTATAATATACCATGTATAAAAACGGTTGAAATTAATATATAGATTAGAATATTAAGTCTGTTTTTATGATTTATTGTTAATCATAATAAATAAAATGGCGAAATAACAGAAAAGAATAGCATTTTTTTCTACATTTTATAAGCTTTACGGACATGCCACGACTTCGATGACAAGCGGCGCGGCGTTTGGTTGAGCGAGAGGTCCGAGCGCGGCGGCCGTACGAGTGAGCGAGACTCACGTAGCGCTCCCCGCTCCCGCTGTTGCGCAAATCGTGGCCGGTCCGTTACGCACGCAGTGTAAACTTTTGGCATACGATAAATAAATGGATAATATTTTAAACCATTAAAACAACGATAAAAGCTCAAAGAAAAATTTTAATGAGTTACCTGGTGTAAGAGACCGGGAATCGAACCCGGTACCTCTGGATTGCCGGTCCAGCGCGTTAACCTCCGCCACCCTAACTCCCAAGCAACCTTTCGAATCAATGGATTAATATAAAAAAAGAATATACTACATATTTGTATAGAATCTTTTTATCGATTTATATTTTTTATGTGGTAATACCACATTTTTATTTTTATAAATAATGACACAAAGGTAAATTAAGAAAGAAAAATTGAACGCCGGAAACGCAGAGGTCGCGGATTCAAATCCCGCTTCGATTGCAGTAGATCGCATTCAATTTTTCTTTCTTAATTTACCTTTGTGTCATTATTTATTAAAATATACTACATACTCATCCTACTCATTTATTGATAAAATTTTCAATATTTTACAAGTCATAATCATAATCTTATAGCTATTAAATAAATAAATAAATATCAGACAACCTCACACAAGTCAACCTAATCCCAAATTAAGCTCAAGAAGGCTTGTGTTATGGGTACTAGGCGACTATATACATACTTATATAGATAAATAAATAGGTACTTAAATACATAGAACATCCATGACCCAGGCACAAATATTAAATGATTCATTTAATACATTTAACAATTATAATATGTTTCATAAATGTATAAATATATAGTATTTTTCTTTTGTCTTGCAGATTAAACTTAAAGTGATGCCGATGTCTCCTCTCATGCAGAAGGAAAGAGTGAGGCAGGCTTTAGTGTGGATTCTTCTGTGCTACACCCTGGCTTTCATCGCTCCGGCCATGGAAGTGTCGGAACTGGTGGTAGCTGAGACTGTCAACGAATACAAGGTAATAGTGCATTACTGCAGACCTTTTTCAGTCAAAAATAGCTAAACAGACTTGTACCATTTATTACCACGGCGGGCACCCTCGTTTTCAGTCGGGCCTTTTCTTTATAATTTAACATTTTTGATCGAAGGCATCACAAAATGGTGATCAAGTGTAAGCCAGAGATTAGTAGGCAGCCCACCAGCCTGCTGAACGGGTGAGGGTGATATAATATAAATTAAAGGTTTATTATTATAGATTCTTTATTTCGGACAATGATCATCCATAGTTTGTTAGTAAGGCATACAAATTAAGTTAGTAGACTAAAAACTAGAGTCACCCGGTACACGGTCACAGGCTGCTCGAGTAGAATAGAATAGAATACTTAGAATGTTTTTATTTCCCAGACTACGTATGTATGGTACAATATGACACAGGATGTTTGAATGTATCAGTATCCAGTCTAAAACGCGAGATGCAAATCATTGTGTGTAACGTATGCTTTAAATTAAACAAAGTTAGCTTCACTTCAGTTGAACATCAAGCAAACTTGCGGGCCAACATGTTACTCCGAACTGATAGTGCCCTACGTTCCCGTATTAGGGTAGATATACGGAAGGTAGCAGGGTAGTAGCGAATTACCGCAAGACTGAAGCAAGTGGTGAAAAGAGGCTTTTACTAGACTGTGGGTGGATGTGGGCTGAATTGCAGATGATGATGAGTATCTTTGGTTGCAGCGCGCTCTGGTGATGCGCAACGTGGGCGCAACATGCATCTACCTGGGCTGGCTGACCTACTTTCTGCTCACGACATTCCCCATCCTCGTGCTGGCGACGGGCACCCTGATCCTCATCTTCAGATGGGTGTGGATCTTCCTCGCCTTCACGTTCCTGGTCATCTACGTCACTGTTATGGCTATGACGGCGTTCATCATTTGCATGTTCCATGAGAAATGTGAGTTTCATTGTGACATTTCTTGGTCTCCTTCTGTCTAATCGTCATCAAAAGCCGGAAAATCTCGTATTTTTGAGCGATTAGCTCTTCGTCCATTTGAAGATACCTAACGATCCTAAACTACATATTGAAAAAACACGTCTATTATCCCGTTCAATTAAAAAACGGATCGAAATTTTTACGTGTGATAAAAAATAACTACTGTGAAAATAACAGATTAGGTAAATATGCGTATGGAAAGTTTGCTACGGAGAATTACTGAGTTTGGGGTAACAATCTAATCTTTCGTTTGTACACAGTCAAGATTTATTGTATTTGTTTCAGCTTACATTGCTGCAGTGTGGACCGCATTATTCACACTACTGCAGCTATTCCTCGCTGAGCTGCTGGTGCACCACGGGTTTGATGGCACCAGGAGTTTCACCATCTTCCTACATATCTTGCTGCCGCCGCTCGGGCTGGTACACGGGCTGAACAACTTCGCCTTGTTGCAGACTGATGGTGAGGACTGTTACAATTTCTCGCGTGACCCGTCTCTTTCTGTGCAGCAATGTGCGATATTGACGGGCTCGGTATCCTGCCTTTTCGCCGAACTATTTTTCTTCGAATGTTTCATTTCGCCGAATTATCACTTCGCAGAATTTGTATTCCTCTGTATTCGTAAATTTTTCATAATCGTTGTAAATATCATCCCATAGATTAGGTTAGGTCAGGTTTGTTTTATAACAATCCTAAATACAAATACAAATACTCTTTATTGCACACCTCCAACATCAAGGCATATACAACAGAACATGAGATACATTAAAATAACAGGTAGAGGTTACGTAGTAACTTGTATATAATCTGTGGCAGAGGTAAACAACAGGCGGTCTTATCGCTAAATAGCGATCTCTTCCAGACAACCTTTAGGTGGCGGAATAGTTTACAGTTTCAGTAAAAAATGCTTACGAAAAATGTTACTTCGGCAAAATAAAACATTCGACGAAAAATAGTTCGGCGAAAAGGCAGAGAACCGACGGGCTGATGTTTAATAGTCATTTGTGGGCTGTTGCGCAGCTGCTGGTGTACCACGGACTTGATGGCACCTGCCCGTCTAGCACATCTACACTTCGTGACTCTTGTCACGCGACATAGCATCGTCCGTCACTCTCTCACAGTAGGTACAGCCCAGAAAGAGATACTTAGGTACTTAAGTAGGTTTTTTGCGCGAGAAAGAGTCGCATGTCACAGTTGTGATAGTGGTGCAGGAATTTCACCATCTTCCTAGTTCCTGCGCATCTTGCTGCCGTCGCTTTTCCTGGTGCACGGGTTAAAGGACTTTGACTACCAGTTGCCTTAGCTATTGTAGTCGCAGAATTTTAATGGGGGACTTTCCTAAACCTCAAACCCTAGAGCCTTTACCTCAGGAAGAAGTAACACGTGTGGCTAAATAATCATAGATTAAGTTATAGTATGTTTCGTATACATATACGAAACAACTGCTGCACTCAAATCAATAGTTTTCAATTGTGGATACAGCTTCCGTCATCTTCAGGGATATCTAATCCTACATAATAAACATACATTTTTATTGGGTTACTGACGGATGAGCAAATCTATTTTCCAACTGTTTAAATTCCCCGGTAAAGTTTTCCTCATAAACTTACGTATCTTGTAAAAGAAACTTGTAAACTGGGAACTCGGAATTTTTATCTTATTTCGGAGAAAACCGTGTATTGGAGAATAAAACAGTTGTGAGATCAAATAATTGGGAAAAACAACTAATAGAGAAAAAATAAAGTGCATTGAAATTTCATAAATTTTAGGACGTGACGGTCACGAAGACCCCAGCCAGTACGAGAACCACACAATACTTATCTGGCTCCTGATGATCATCATTTACCTGGGTGTACTACTGATGCTTCAGCGCACCATCGGGCAGAACCGCGCCATCGGCGGCCAAGTGTCCTGGAGGTCCATCATCTTCAAGCAGGCTGAGGTATGCTCTAGGGAATCTAATATGGATCTTGATGGTCTTCATTTACCTGGGTGTTCTGCTGATGCTACCGCGCATCACCGGGTGGAACCCGCGTCATTGGTGGCCAAGTGTCCTGGAGGTCCATAATCTTCAAGCAGGCTAGGCTATGTTCTAGGGAATCTCATCTAGATCTTGATGATCTTCATTTACCTGGGTGTACTACTGATGCTTCAGCGCACCATCGGGCAGAACCGCGCCATCGGCGGCCAAGTGTCCTGGAGGTCCATCATCTTCAAGCAGGCTGAGGTATGCTCTAGGGAATCTAATATGGATCTTGATGGTCTTCATTTACCTGGGTGTTCTACTGATGCTACCGCGCATCACCGGGTGGAACCCGCGCCATTGGTGGCCAAGTGTCCTGGAGGTCCATCATCTTCAAGCAGGCTAGGCTATGTTCTAGGGAATCTCATCTAGATCTTCATGATCATCATCTACCGGGGGGTGTTGCTGATGTTAAAGCACACCATTGCGTGGAACAGTGTCATCGTAGCCAAGTTTCCTGGAGGTTTATCATCTTCAAGCAGGCTAGGCTATGTTTTAGGGTATTATTTTTTCAATCCGTTATATTTACTACTAGCTTCTGCCCGTGACGTTGTCTGCGTATACTCGCTCATCGTTAACGCCTTAATAAAGTTGAATGGCAAATAATCACTTAGTAAATCAACAGGTGATGATGTATCTTCCATAGTTAATTTCACTCCCTTCGAGACAGATATAGTTACTTTCTTATTTATAATAATGTACAAGCAGTAACTGACGAACCGACATAGCTCACAGGATTGCACGGTTGAAGTGGTAATAGGCAGGCCATTTAGACCGAATGGACGGCCGTTGGGGCAGCAAAGTCCTAAAGTGGCGACCACGTATAGGAAAGCGCAGCGTGACGACTAGATGGACGGATGACCTCGTGAGGGTAACGGGGAATCAATGGATACGGTTTGCACGGGATCGCAATCGCACTTTGTGGCGAGTCATGTTCAGCAGTGGACTTCGGTGGCTGATACTGCTGATAGATAGATAGACGATAGAAGTAGTACTCGTAATAGTAGGAGTTTTAGCTTGTGCTCTGCATATAGATAAATTTCAGGATGCTTATGTTTTCAGGATAAAAACAGGTTACATGTAATTCACAACCCCATCGGCAACGAGCGCGACCTACTGCAAGAAGTTGACGAACTCGTCGCTAAAGCCATCAGTTTTTACAATGTGACTAAGGTATGTAAATTTCCATAAAAAAAGCTTTCACAAGGAGGCAAGGCAACTATCGCGGGCGGAGCAGTGAATAGATCTCCGCTTGATGTGTGAGTGTGACTACTAGCGACGTTGTAAGGAATAAATAAAATGTAACGGTGTGGTAGCTCGGGTGCAGATTACTACTCCGGATAAGTAGGTCGTGGTCGTGGGTTCGATCCCAACGCGCAATGTAGTGGAGCGCGCAAAACTTTGTATTTCAATTCAACCACAGTTTTCATTAAAAGAAAGTACGTTAGCCCTGGTAGGCTACTTGTTGTAACTTGTAGGATTGACCAGGAATTTAAAAATGGCGACCGATTCGGAAATGGTTTGCGTTTTCCTGTAACGGCCCGGCCACGACTTCTAGCGTCGTGCGGCGGCCATGGGTGGGAGCAGAAGGTCCGAACGCGGTGTCTCACTCACTCCTATTTGGCCGAAGCTCCGTTGGTCGCGTGATCAGTGAGCGGTGGGTAAGGGTGCACCTCCACTGAATCGGAGCGGAGAGCAGACGTGTGGAATTGGTCGATTCACGTGAATCACCTGAGTCACAGAATAAAGAAACTACCAGAAGCCGCACTCTTTTGTTATTTGCCGCTTTTACCGCCTACTAGTATCTGACTGGTAATTTTAAATGACGTACGACGCAGTTGGTTGTAGCTTCTGTGGGGCGTTGTAATACTCCTAGGGCTGCCTACACCAACAAAAGGGAAACTAGGTACTTCTCGGTATTTGTACTTGTTTCACAAGCCACTTTTAATAAATACGTCCAAAATATTTAAATTTTACGGAGAAAATCGGTGAACATACGGTCATACGTACAAAAAGATTCAATACAGACGAACACTGAATCTCTCCCTTTTTAAAGTCGGTTAAAAATAATAAATAATCATAAAAATATATAAATAATGAAAATATAATCGATGCGTTGGCTTTGCGTCGAACCTGACGGCACTAGCCGAATAAAGGGGGAGCGATGGGCGGGCCGGGTCACAATTGTGACCCGAAACATGTAGGTATATTTCTTGAGACGCGGCGCGGAGTGAAACCCCATTGTCTCAGTTGAAATCTGTATCTCAGTTCCGCTTCACTTTTGCTATTGGTCGATTCCGCACGTCTCCGCTCCATTGCATTTATTACTTTCAATTGTTTAGAGCATCATGGGCATATCAGTGGTTCGGAGACTCACGTTCGACGTGTACCGCGGCGAGTACACTCAGCTGTTCGTCGAAAGGATTCAAGAACGTGCGCTCAACATGCTCGAGGATCTCATCTCTGGTAAGAAAGACTCGTTAGTAGAGTCAGTACTCTTGACATGGTCACGTGACAATAGGGTACATTGGGGAGTAAATAGAATGAAATCATTGATACAAAGATAAAAAAAAACTTTCACAAAGAAAAATTTAAATGCGTTGATACAAAGATCAAAGCACAAAGAAAAATTTAAATTTAACCTGGCGAAAGAGACCGGGAATCGAATCCGGTACCTCTGGATTACCGGTCCAACGTGTTACAGTGTCCTCCCGAACATTTTCAATATTTGTCATTATAAATAAATTACATAAAATTATTAGAATAATATTTGTGGATTTCTTCATAATGAACTAACGAAACAGGTTTACAATTCTGGTGGTACTAATGAAAAGGGGCATACTTAAGTGTAATTTAACCGAGGAAAGGAGCTGTTTCTGGTTAAAATGTGACTTCCACTAGACCCCAGCATTGCTTTTAAATTTGAAATGTTACCAAACAGGTTTAACCCTCCCCGACGATGGGACCATAAACATCCTCGGCCACGACATGGCGGTTCTACGTAAGGCGGGCAGGAGTATATTGAATGCGCCGGGCATGCTCGGCTTCTGCCACCGGTCCAAGTTCCTCGTGGGGGACTTTACTGTGCTGGAGACTTTGCAGTTCTTTACTCTGGTGAGTAAAATACCTAAGGAGTGCGAAGTTGGTATCATGCCGTTCCTCCAGCTCTCGTGTGAAAATGTGTTTAATTGAGAGCGACAGCATCGTTGAACTTCTAACGTTGGAGTAATCCTTCTGATGGTTGCGGTTATAAGGTTATAACGTGTTAAACTAGTCCCTCGGTGAGCTGTAGACCTCACGATGCGAGTTTACTTCGAAATGGCTGAAATTAATTTTTAAAGTTTTAAATCTCTATATCTCCGCTAAAAACTGATTCGTCAATAGAATTCGTACCTACTCACAAAATTTCATAAGAATCGGGTGAGAAATGCGATCTCTAGGCGAGAACCACCGGAAAACATCAGGACGATATCCAAAAATCCGCACAACCGAAAGAATTTTCTGCCAAGTTGAAATGGAGAGGCTTTGTTATTTTTAAACATGCAATTAAAGTGACCATCACAGGTCCGCTAGAGTGGATAGATAGGTATTTCTTATTTGCCATCTTAAGTGATTACCAAGGGGCGGACAGTGGATGAAATACGGTGACGAAATATCCATATTACGTATATCGTTTGACATGATTTTGACGTATTGACGTATTGCATCCACTGTCCGCTCTTTGGTGATTTGGTTGATTTGGTGAACTTGCGATTCTGCTTGCGATGGTGAAATTGGAGCTTTACAAGAAAACAAGCTGGACACTGAGTTTACAACATTACAGTGTTTAGATTGCCATACCTGTGGTGATATCCTTATAAGTTCATTACGTTGTCTATGTGGGGCACGTAGAAAGTGTCGATCGAGGTATCGAGGTTCAAGGTGCTTATATCGAAATAAATATTATGGTAACGGGGTAAGACTATAACCGAGGTAAGACTGCCACAGTCCAATAACTAACTACTACTTTTACCCTATTAGACAATAAACTATGTTGGTCTTTACCCACCTTACCTTAGGCTAGACGGATTCCGGCAAGGGCAACCAAAGCGGCTAAAAAGTCACTTTTTGCATTTTAAGAGTGTGTCTTTTAGAATTAAATTTCCTAACAGCTGTCTTTATGGAACCATCAAGACGCGGATATCGAGGAATACATGCTAAGAAACAATCCCAAGCTCTGCGAAGAGTGCGATCTGGGCGAAGTCCAGAATGTGCGCGTCTGGAACCTAGACCTGTACTACAAGGCGCAGCTGTGCTGGGCCATCGCCATGATACTGGAACCGCGGGTAAAGTGTCTATGTACTGTTGAACAGACGTGTTACTTTTTCTTAATTATAACAACGGTTGAAACTCACGTAAAAATCGTAAAATTGTCAGGCAAGGCCCGACATGGTTCGAACTCATATGAAGCTCTTCATCAGGGGCAGTTATCCGTGCTGCTACGCGACGCGACTCGCGGCCCACTGCACTGGGTCGCACGACATATATTACCTATCACTTTCCTTTCAACAACGTGCTAGCAAGACAGGCGATGCTGACTCATGCGACAACCGAAGTAGCAGCAAGATACGCTAGCCCAGCTGTACTACAAGGCGCAGTTGTGCCAGACCATCACCATGATGCTGAAGCCACGAGAAATCTATTCATCATTGTCGTCAGAACTCTTTTAGTCTACCAAGTATTCATTTTAGGGTACTGTTTCATCTGGAGTAATTTTGGTCCAAATATAGTTGGGTTAGGTTGGGGTTGTTGAAGTTATGATTTGGCTGTCATTAGCCAGATGTCGGTGTAAAGTGCCATAATAAACGTGCTAATGGAGTCTTGGTCTCGTGAGAATTTAAACACTCGGTCTTCTCGTTCATTCGCAACGTATCTTATAGACTATGGTAATGAAAAGGATAAGGCTTAAAAAATTTGCTTCCTCATTACAGATCGTGTTCATACAAGTTTTCACTGATAAGCAGAAGTACAGATCAGTAATCAGTGATAAGATTGTGGTAAGTGTCTATCTTATTTTTCTTTCTTTGTGACGTTGTTGCTTTGCTCAGCTTCGCAGAAAAGAGTGTAACTTTTAAATACCTATATAATGATGATTCATATTTTAGAAATATAGGACCCGTCTGACTGTCGTGAAGCTGTCCTTCTCCACGACGCTGCTGGAGTATGCAGACAGAGTGTTCCTCTTCGACCGCAAGGTGCTTGTATTCGGAGGAAGCCCGGCTTACATGTTCTTTAAATACGGTACTTCATTCCTTAAAATAACCAGACCACGCTAAGTCTTCCAAGCAAATGAACTGTCAGACCATACAAACAGACCCACTTTGTATGGTTTGACACTTCATTTGCTTGGAAGAATTAGGGTGGTCTGACTATAACCAATATCGTTAATTTGACGAATGAAGGGAAGAGACCAGAGGCAGTAGCCCTAAACGATTGCCAAACCAGCCCGTCATAGGGGACAAACGAGCAAACGGATCGCCTGATGGAAAGCGATTACCGTCGTCCATAAACACCTGCAACACCAGAGGAGTCACAAGTGCGTTGCCGGTCTTTTAGGAGGGAGTACGCTTTTTTCTTGATGTTTTGAAGGTCGTATCTGTCCGGAAATACCGCAAGCGACAATTCATTCCACAATGCAGTCGTGCGAGGCAGGGCAATTCTAGAAAAACGCACAGTTGTGGGAAACGTACAGTCACAATTAACTATCTAAGTGGTGAGGATGAAAGGATTATCGTGTAGAATGAACGTCTAGCACAACTATGATTCGTCACTCTTGTCGAGCTACATAGCGCTACCGCCGTCACTCTCTCGCATTACTGCTCAAAAAGAGACGGGTAATTATCTCGCACGAGAAATAGTCGCGTATGTCAGTTATGCTAGAGGCGCAGAGTTGTCGGAGTGCCTTGACATGTCGCCCATCTGGAACCATGTCGGTTAATTCAGCGTTTCAACTGGCAACCGAGCTTCATGGAAAGGACTACTTGCTAGACTACATCAGCAGAGACACGACCCCCAGCACTGAGATATCAATTGTGGAGGATAGACGAATAAAATCAATAACATTTCGAATGATCATTTGCAATATGCAGCCATGATTCAGCTTTAATTACAGCCACAATGGAACGACGATAAGACAATTCTTATGTAACTTTCAGGGCGGGAATACCGGTTCCGCTTCACGTTTCGAGCTCAAGACAGCCTCGACAACCAGCATGTAGAAGAGCTGATAGACCAAGCTATCGATATTGGGGGACAAGTGCGTGCCTACTTGGGCACACTCCTGATACTCAGGTCAGGAACAGATATCATGCTATCTGTCACTACGACGGTGGCTAACATGAAAGCGGCCCGCCTGATGTTAAGCAGTCACCGCCGCCTATGGACGCTTGCGTTGCCAGGAGCATTACACGCGCGTTGCTGATACTTTAAGAACCCATTTACTCGCTCTTGAAGAACCGCATACTGTAGCCCCCGGGGAAAACCTCGGCAGGGAGCTCATTCCACATGCGGAACGTTCGTGGTAGGAAATTCCTCTGGAACCGCAGTTTTCGACCATTTAGGTTCCAGTGTGTAAAGATGAACACCTTGCCAATAAAACGAGCCGGGTGGATAGATGGCAAATGCGGGCCTATGAAGGCACACTCAGGTTAGGGACTTATCGTTATTCCAATTGGATAGATTATTGTTTTTTGACGACGTGTTTTGCACAGTTTGTAGTGCAGCTGCTTACTGAGCCGACTGTCCTGGGTTTGAATCCCGGCGAGGACAAATGTTTGTGTCATGAACTCGATTTTTTTTTCCTTGGTCATGGATATTATCTATATAATGTATTTATATATTACCTATGTATACCGTCGTCTAGTACTTACTCCTAGTACAGTCGCTATCTGATATATCGCAGTATATAAGGCGTTCATAAATATCAGAACACGACTCTTATTGACTGGGCGTTACAGTACATGTTCAGATATTTATGAACGCCTTATATGCTGCGATATATCTGATGGCGACGTACAAGCATTGCTTTTGCACGTTTGAGAGTAGGGCGATTTGTGTTTGATTGTCTCTTAATATTTATTCATTTATTAAAATACATACGAACCGGGGTTACTCACGTCGTAGAAGTTGAATATCGCTCGACACGTTTCGAATCGGTTCGCAATTCATCATCAGGAGAGCTGATCAGTCACGGCGGCGGCCAATCTCATTCTAGTTTCGTACGTAATTTTATATTTCTGAGACTCACGGAGTTTACCTATATTTATTTATTATTTTATTTATACATAAATTTACATATACATTATGGCTTTAATTTGTGGGTTTTCAGTAAACGCTTGATATTTCTAGCTAAGTTCATCCTTGCAATCTATGAAACTGGTAACAAATGTCCTGTATTTAATCCAGGTTACCGACTACGCCGACCGACAAGACAGCGGCGTTCGTGAAGATGGCCACGGAGCAGGCGGACAAATATGGCATCACGTCACTCCACGTCAGCCTGCCGGACTCTGACGAGATCTTTAAAAGGTATAATTTGAAGCTACCGTGAGACATATTTAATTATAGTAGTTAGTTAGTTAGTTGCGCTGGGCATTTTCCGCAAGTCGACATCCAAACGTGCCTATTTTGCGTGAAAAGGGGGTAGCGCTACTCCAACCACCCCAACTCCTCGACAAACCTTATCAAAGCTTTAATGTTGCTTGTGGCGTCGTGTACGGTACTTGGGGATCCTAGGTACTTCGTCCTGTATGCTTCTACCTGTTTGCAATCTAGTAGAATATGTTTGGTGGTTTCTTCTGCTTCCATGCATGCCCTGCATAGAGGGCTATCTGTTATCCCTAAATTGAAAAGGTGTTTGTTCAGAGTATTATGTCCCGTTATTATTCCTACTATTTTGCGTAGTTGGTTCCTGTGGATTCTCAGTAAGATTGTGGTGAGTTTGTGGTTCCTATTCGGAAGAATTTCTTTCGTCTGTCTACACGTTCCTATATGTCTTCCCAGTATTTTTGGTGTTGGTATATTGAATATTGGTTTATTGTATTGTATATGTAAGATTGTGGTAGGGGTATTATTGACTCTGGTCCGCATGTTGATGTCTCTGATCCTTTACGGGCCAGTTCGTCCGCTGCATCATTGCCTCTCGAGCCCCTGTGTCCCTTTATCCACTGTAATGTTACCTTATTTTTGTCATTGCACACCACTGTGATGCTGCGATGACATTCGTCTATTAGAGCAGAGGTACATTTATCACTGTCTAGTGCTTGTAGTACGGATTTGCTGTCTGATAGTATACGTAGTTAAGTTTGTGTTTTGAACCTGGCGTCTTTTAATAGCGTTGCAGGCTTCTATTATTCCTACGCATTCTGCCTGGAATACCGTGTTGTGTATACGGGTTTAGAGATTTAATTATAGTATTAAGCGGTTTACACTAATGTGGAATTGTCAGGCACGGCCCGTGGTGCGGTGTCGTTGAATAGGTCTTTTAAAAATAGTAGGGCTCTTTAAACATCATTTTTTGATAAAGTCAGCAGTTTTGTAAATATACGCTCCAAAAATAAAATAAAGTGTCATTATTATAGAACAGTCAACCCTTCAACGAAGGTAACCGGAAAGTTTCTGAAACGTCAGGGAGGCTCAAATTATTAAGATACGCGATATGATCCGTATAAAAATTGTTTTAATCATCAATCTTGTACTGAACTCCAATACACACAGACACCGGGTTCTAGGGATTGGGTTTGTTTATTAAGCAAAGTATATTTATCTCATTTAGACAGAATTATCTTTTTCCTGATAACATTTATAATCTTTTAAAGGGCTATAAATGACTCCAGAACACAACTGTACACTCCTGTAACCCATGCTGGCATGTCTGACAGAGCGCTCAGAGAGATTTCAAGTGAGTATAAACAATTGTTCTAACGGTTCAACCTTATACGTATTATTAATTAGATTATACTGATAACTAGATTATATTATTTACATTACAAAAACCTTAAAAATGTAAGTCATTTTGACTTACTATAAAGAGTAGAAGTCAAAATTACTAACAATTACTAGTTTTTGTAAGATAATATAATCTAATAATTTATGGCGGGGATCCAATGAAGGGGGTATACGTCAAAACGTACGCAGACGACACGCACAAATAGACCTTCAGCGTATATTTGGCATCGGTGTGGTCGCTCCTACTTATATTTACAACACTAGATGGTGCCCGCAGCTTCGTACGTTATGTTATTATACCGTAATAGTCGGGTAAAAAGTATCCTATAACCATTTTTGGATGTCCAGCTATCCCTGTAACAGACGGCGCCAGGTTGGCATGGCGCCACGTACCCATATAAAACAAATGATGATCCTGCATCACACTATTACGATTTTCCTGAAATCATGACTACAAAGAGACAGATTTTTTAATACTAATCTAGAATATTATACATGTTAGAATCCATACTAATATTATAAATGCGAAAGTGTGTCTGTCTGTCTGTTACCTCTTCACGCTTAAACCGCTGAATCGACCTTGATGAAATTTGGCATGGAGATAGTTTAAGATCCGAGGAAGGACATAGGATAGTTTTCATCCTGGAAATTATCCCTAAAAATATTGAAAGGTTAGTAAGTAATTCATGATGACATTGATGACCCTGTAGGAAATGTAATGATTAGACCAAAAGCATAATTGCTCTTACATTTGCTTGGGCGCTTTTAATAATCCCTTTTATTAATTAAGGTGATTAGGTGGATATGGATATCTATCGTGTTGTACGAGGTTGCTTCCATACTTCCAAGTTCCACGCGGACGTAGTCGCTGGCAAAAGCTAGTATGTTATATATCATATAGACATAACAATATGTTGTGTAATAAGTCAAATAAGTGTAATAACCGGATAGCTTTTGGTCCTGTGACATCTGTCACCTCAGTACATTTCATAACCTAAAATAGTCTATAAAAATGTTATACACTTGTGCAGATTGGAGACAATGGTCAAGAAATACGTCCTGGTTACTCAACGGAACCCTCCTGAAACAGATCGTGTGGAAATACATTTCTTTCTACATCCATTATAGATTATTCTTGATCATCACGGTATGACTCTGATATAACTAATTCCATTAAATTCCATATACTATAGCTAAATACGAATTCAGGGCTGCGTTATCGTTTACTTTTACTTCTGCCCTACTCTACGTTACTTTACTTATTTTATATCACCCCACCTTACTTTTATCCCCCGACGAAAAAAGAGGGGTGTTATTATAAGTTTTGTGTACTTATTCTGTGTAATCTATAGTAGGTATTTGTGCATTTGTGTGTCTGTCTCTTGCATCGTAGCTTCCAAACGGATAAACCAATTTGAGTGCGGTTTTTTTTATCGAAAGACATGTCCGTATATGATTCTTAGCTATATTTGTTGGAAATTGGACCAGTAGTTTCCACGGTATTCAGCTTTCAGTCACTATAGAAGCTAAGAATTCCAAATTTTGTATTTATGTTCAGTTTTAGTAGCAATATCACCCAACGAATGAGGATCCCATGATGACCAGCTACTTGTGTCGGGGATGTTTACATTTTTTAATTCAGGCTTATTTCACTTCACTTTACTTCAATGTACAGATCCTGTCAGCGACAGTGACAGGCGCTATAATCGGCGTGTACCTGTCGTTCCAACTGAATGAGATGGGAGACATCCTGGACCTGTCGAAAATGCAGCAGCACGGGGAGATTATGACCGTGGAGGCGCTGCAGGAGAGCACCGTGCTGGTCCTCAAGGTGTACAACACCGACGATGCCATGTTCATCGCCAATGCGTTAGTTCAGACCCTTGCCATAAGTTTGCAGTGACTGTACTCGCAAACGATTTGTCACTAAACCAATATCTTCACAACTTGGTTTACTCTTGTTTTACACACACCTAACCTAACCTACTCGTAATCTATAGGTTTTCCTTCGAAGACAAATTTGTCTATGAATTGAAACATACGGCGAAGTGTTTTTTTTTTTATAATAGAAGAGGATCCCTCACAACTTACTAAAGAACAACTGAATACTTACCTAGGCTAAACAGCAAGATATATTTATGTTTCAGCTATGCCATGTCTCATACGAACGCCGAAGAGGTGGAAATCAAGCTGATGTCTTACACTGCTTTACCATATACTGAGGTGGGTAAAGATAACTAACTAACTGCGCTGGCTCTGTGACCCAAAATGAGCCTTGGCCTCCGTCACAATTAGCTCGCCACACAAGGATCTGCGTGAGCTCGGAGCCACAAACTGGCGAGAGATTGCGCAGGATCGGGTAAAGTGGGTAAAGATACCACATTATTAAAGTAATACTGGGTATCATATCAGGCAAATGGCGTTCATTGCTAGACAAACGGCCAGGCCCTTTTTTCCCATTAAGGACTTTGGGCTCGTACCCGAAAACATACCTAGATGACGTTTTTGAGGCCCCTATTTAAAGGGTGCTCAGGGCCCCGGTATGCTTTAAGATGGCTTTGCAAAAGGCCGGAGACAGGCTGGCTGTCGATCGCTTGGTTGCGTTAATTCTGCCCAATCCCCAATTGGAGCCAACGGTTACTGTTCCGGCGGCGCTCCCATACAGCCCTCTTTCTTGAATATTCTTTCCTCCTACAGAAAGAAAATACATCTTTAAGGTTAATGCCCTTGTCCTCTCCCAGTTTGTCTTTTCTGAAGATGCTATATCGTACTGTCACATACATACAACACTCTGCTATACCATGCCTACCTACTTGTCTCCTCCTGCATGGCCACAGTGCGAGCAGGATATCAAGGCGTCTGTAAGCTGTGAAAATAGCCCTACGAGGGCCCGGTTTTACTCTGACCACACCCATGGTCGAGTGGGTTGTGCAAAACCAAAGAAGCGCAAGACATCGAACACCCTACATAAAAAATCCTCCGGTACTAGGCATTAAAAGTCCAATCCTTGCATGATCCTTTTGAACCTACGGCCAGAAATAAGGGTGTTATAAATTTAAGATATGTAGCAGTTGTTTATCTGTGGCATCGTAGCTCCCACGGATGGACCAATTTGAGTGCAGTTTTTTTCAATCGAAGCACCGGTCCGTTGAGATGGTTTTTAGCTATGTTTGGTGGAAATAGGACCAGTAGTTTCTAAGATATACAGCTTTCATTGGAATAAGTGGGAGATCTCAGCAAATATTGAAACTAGAAACTCCAAATTTTGTAGTTATGTTCACTTTTAGTAGCATGGTCTCAAAAATATGCAATGAAATAAAAAAAATACACCACACAAAAAACATAATACAGAGTGGTTTAGACCGTTCATGAACACAGACGCCATGTTTACAAAAAAATTACTTCCTGGCCTAGGCCTTCAATTTTGTATGAAATTCCTTTACAGTTCTCTCTAATTGTTCCGCCCGAAACGTGACACTTCGAAGCCTGTTTTAACGCACGTTATGACAATATTTCATTGCATGTTTGAGAAAATTTATTATTTAGGTTATTTATATACACTAACTAGTAACTATAGTTTTCAGTTAGAGTAATACTTATATATTCTGTGGCAGAGCCTGACGGAGTACTTGGTGCTGCGAGCGATCGACTCTCCTCAGTACTACGTCTACATGTATGCCTACGGTATGGATGTGAGGGACGAGGACGAAATTCTCGACGTTTGTATTGCATACTCACTCTCTCTATACCATACCTTGAAATGCTGAACGAATGAATGATGAAATGTAACTATTAGTTCAATAAAACTCGCTGAAAATTTGGCAAAAAAAAATATAAAAAATATATATTTTATCAAATATATTTGAAGTTATTTATGAAAATAGGCGAAAATTCACGATGTCCCGCACACCCCTTACCTCCTAAAATACTGAGTCTAAAAATTTAAAAAAAATACAGAATTTTGTTCTATATCTAAAGATTACAAGAAAATATACAAAAAGTCTATGGTATTCAAAGTAACACCGCTTAACCAGTACGAATATTTATATTTCGCTCAATGGGCAAATTAATTAAATTTATAAAATAGCATAGCAACAGTAAATGAATGAGTGTAGATATAAATTATACCTTTTTAGAAAGAGCATATTCTATTTTTTACTATTGTCATACATATTTTGGCGACAAAGTGTGAAGTTTTTGAGAGAACTCACCTTTTATAGAAGAGTTGTTAGTCCGCTGTTTTCTAACATAATTGTGCGCATCGGGTTACAAGCATGAAATTTCTACCACAGATAGTGTTCCACGGTGATTATTTTCAGATGTGGAGGGAAGTCAGATTCGTCCCCTGTCAGGCGGGAGAGCGGAGTGAATACGGCCAAGTATCCCGCTTTTCTTTCTTTATTGCTGGTCAGTTAAGTTTACCAGGACGTGTTTGGTATCGTTTCCGTGTAAAACAAATATCAGAAATTAATTTTTTATGTTATTTTTGTATAGTTCTATATAAAAATATGGGTGTAATGGCCGAAAAGGTAAAAATCACAACAAGTTTTTTTATTCAGTGAGGTAAATTAGTTCAATTTCGTGAACATTTTCAAATTATTATTATTATTTCAAAAAGTAAATTTAATCTGGTGTCTAAAAATATATGGATGTTGGGCACTTCTCATACAAACAGTAGCTTAAAATATATCTTTACGTCGGCGTAACCAACGTAAATCTCCGAACGCATCCTATTTCGCTTCATTAAATACATTAAATAATGATTGTTAACATGCTTTTACATATAATATTTACTATATACGTCCTAGAAAAACAAAATAATGTAATTAAAACAAAATATTTTTTTGCTAATGTATCACGAGCACACGGGCGGGCTAATCTCAACATCAACAATTTATTTAAGTTACTGTTTGTATGAAGAGTGCCCAATATTTATATATTTTTAGAAACTAGATTAAATTTGCTATTTTGCAATATTTTCTTTGTTGTAAATATTCAGGAAATATAGGTAATTTATCTCGCTGAATAAAAAAAACTTGTTGTGATTTTTACAATTTCGGAAATATAACCATATTTTTATATGGTACTATGAATAAATAACATTAAGAATGAATTCTTGATATCTGTTTTACACGAAAACGACACGACACAAGTCCTACTAGCGTTACCTGATCAGTAATATAAAAAGAAAAAGAGGACTCTTTTGTCCTATTCACCCCACTTTCCCACCGGACAGGGGACGACTCTGACTTCCCTCTACATCTGAAAATAATCACCGCAGAATAGGTACTCTCTCTGTGGTAGAAATTTCGTGATTGTATCCTGATGTACACAATTTCGCGACTTAGCAAAATGTACTAGAACACGCAGGTTAAGATTAACATCAACATTTTTTTCAAGGTACTTTTTGTATGAGATGTGCCCAATATGTATACATTTTAAAAAACAAGATAAAATTTGCTGTTTAGTAATATTTTTTTAAATTGTAAATATTCAGGATAGATAACTAATTTATCGTTCTGAATAAAAAAAACTTGTTGTGATTTTTACCTTTTCGGCAATAAACCCAAATTTTCATATGAAACTATTCTTAAATAACATGAAAAATTAATAGCTGATATCTATTTTACACGAAAATGATGTCGCGCAAGCCCTAATAGCCTTAACTGATCAGTAATAAAAAAAAGAAAAAGAACAGTACTTGGTCCTCTTCACCCCGCTCTCCCACCACACAGGGGACGAATCGGACTTCCCTCCACATCTGAAAATAATCACCGTGGAACGTTCTATGTGTGGTAGAAATTTCATGCTTGTAACCCGATGATGCGCACAATTTCGCGGCTTAGCAACTCTACTATTAGCAGTCTTTGCTCTATTTAACCTACATATCCTGATAGATAAAAGTTGTCCTTTAATTTTGCCAAATTTTCCATATAGGTATTTGAATCTAATTTTCTTTAACTATATAGTGGCTCTGTGAGTTGACTTCGCAAGTATGTTGTTTCGAAATTGCTGTAATTTGTCACGTTTTAAGTTTTCATGCCCCATATCTCCGCCATTTTGAAAAGAATCGACGGATAATATCGATATAGGTGATCAATCAATCCAAATGGGTCAGTAGGGAAAAACGAAAACTATACCTACGAGATAGGGAAATCTGTTCTTAGGAACCATGGCGTCAATTATAAATTTAATAGAAACTGCATACAATTTTTTTTATAAATCTGATACATAACCGGGAATTAAACCTGGTTAATTTTTTTATAATATTCGCATATCGTGATGTAACGTTGTTTACAGCAGTTTTGACCGGGTTATGTATAAAATGATGTATGAGATTAAAAAAATAATAATGCGGTTTATATTAAATCTAAAATCGACGCCATGGTTCCTAAGAACAGATATCCCTATCTGTTTTAGTTTGTGACTTCTCCCTACTGACCCATTTGGATTGATCACCCGGTATATTTACCGTAAACTCGTGCCTCAGTGTATTTTGAAGTGATGTGGAACTGTTCAAAATACGCCGAGGCACATAAACGCAGTCAAATTATGAAAAAGACGTGAAGCGGACGTTATGAGTTTATTGTTTTTCATAATTTTGATTGATACCTCCATCTCAGCTGATATTTGTGATATTTGCAGTGCCGATGAAACCTTTTATAGGAAGAACTCTTTTTGGAGTCCGAATCTACTTACCTCTGTTACCGGAGAACAACGCTATTATCTTTATTCTTCGTTAAACCGTAGAGTTGTCCCGTAAAATCAAACACATAATAAGAGCAGAAGCCTTATCCATGAAATGCGTCTTTAAGTCGAAGGAAATAGTATTCACATTGAAACACAGCGCATATAGATTTAAGACATTTTTTATTTTAAAACAGCAGTGAAACAGCGCATAGAAGACCGGAAATAATGACATTGCTCTCCGATAAAAGTGGTGATTAGAATTAACTACTAGAAAATGCCTATTCCTTTTCGAATTAAAGAGTAAATCTTTTCAGAAAAGTCAAAATTAGAAATAGAGTGTGAGTGAAATAAAGTTTTCTTTGTTTTAATCCAGATCCATGCACTATACAGTCCAATTCACCACGATACGGCGGCGTCGGCGCGTTCCTTAGCGCGGGTGTACACCGCCCTGCTGAGACACTACACCAGGACCATGGACGCCGACATCCAGGTCACCGACGACCCACTCGTGCTCGACTCTGCTCCAGTACGTTATACAACACTAGTGTTATACACACGACACAACACAACTGCAGCAAGAACGTACACTGTGTTGTTGCGGGACTATGCTCGCCGACATCGAGGTCACCGACGACCCGCTCGACTCTGCTCCAGTATGTTATACAATCCTAGTCGTAGTGTTATACAGCCCGACCAATTACGACACAGCGCGGCGCGGCTCGCTCCTTAGGTCGGATTTACAACGAGCTGAGGCACTACACTAGGACTATGGTCGCCAACATCCAGGTCACCGCGTCGACTCGCTCGCGCTCGACTCTGCTCCAGTATATTATACAATCCTAGTGTTATACAGCCCGACCAATCACGATACAGCGGTAGCGGCGCGTTCCTTGGCGCGGGTGTACACCGCCCTGCTGAGACACTACACCAGGACTATGGACGCCGACATCCAGGTCACCGACGACCCGCTCGTGCTCGACTCTGCTCCAGTAGGTATGCTATACAACACTAGTGTTATACAGCCCGACACAAGAACGTATACTGTATTGTTCCGGGACTATGGTCGCCGAATCTAGAAGAATATCGTTAAATCTATAAATCACTAATATATTAAAACATCTTTTTTTCAGATCACGAGAAAGATAACTGTGCCGCCGCTTATAATACACTTAATGTTGATTATAACCATCGCTCACATCACTTTGCTGCCTACCATGGAATCTGGGTTCATAAGACACGTGCAGGTAGGTATCAAAAGTGTGGCATGTTTGGCCCTATATGGAGCATCATATCCCTTCAAAAATGCTGACTGTTTTAGACATTTTTCTCTATGATCAAACATGTTTCTTAACATATTATCCATGTTACTACCTAGAACAGACGGAGCTACTTATTGCTATTTCTTAGTAAGTATATATATTTGGAACCGACTTGAATTTTTTATTCACAATTTTTGTTTCATACATACCTAATCAACTTGAAATTGACAATATTCACACAGAAAGCTGGTTTTTTCAACTTATTTTCGACTGCACGCAATGAAATCATAGCTACCTATGTTACTTTCTAGAATTCAGGGAAAAGTATTGGTCACTTTAAAAAGTTGGTTGAAATTATCAATGTAGGTATATATGTCATAAAATGAAAAAAAAAAGAAACAAAAAGAATACCTAGTCTCTTAAGAGATTTTTGCAATAAAATGATAAGATAACCAACTACTTTTACAGCAGTCCTCAAACTGTTCATTTCCAGTCGCACGCGATGAACTTCTCCCCTGCCAGGTACTGGATCTCCCTGTTTTGCTGCGACATCGTCCTCTACTGGGCCCTCGTGTTCGTCATCACGACGGTGCTGTTCTGTGTCATGTACTGGGTCGCGCCCGTGCATTTCCTGCATAGGGACTTGAGTAAGTGCAACTTTTACCTACAAGATAAGTCAGTCTAGTGGCGGATTTACCCTGAGGCCCAGTAGGCCCAAGCCTCGAGCGGCCAGACATCAAAGGCATCATCATGGATGATGTGCTAAGGAACAGGTGGATGGTACTTTCTATGTCCCCCAGGTCCCAGCCTAGGGCGTCCAAGACTAGGTACAAATCCGCCACTTGACCAGTCATTACCTAGTCTGTGTATCTGCCGCTTCAGCTTTCAGCGGTGATGATGCGATTTGTAAATGTAAAGCTAAAAGGTACCTGTCGTTGTTTTTTAGGGTTCCGTACCCAAAGGGTAAAAACGGGACCCTATTACTGAGACTTCGCTGTCCGTCCGTCCGTCCGTCTGTCACCAGGCTGTATCTCAAGAACGGTGATAGCTAGACGCTTGAAATTTTCACAGATGATGTATTTATATTGCCGCTATAACTAAAAATGAAATAAAATAAATATTTAAGGGGGGCTCCCATACAACAAACTTGTTATTCCTATATATACATATATATAGATACGGAACCCTTCATGCGCGAGTCGGACTCGCACTTGCCCAATTTTTATTTATATATATACAGCGTGTATATTTGATATAACCGCAAATTGAAGCCAGACGGAAATTTTAGTGCTATAATCTGATATTTATATGTAGTAATTATTATTTTTGCGTTAACTGCAGCGTACTTAATTAATTTTTGAAAATTTTCTGAGCAGGAATGTATGGCGTAGTTATTACTAGTGACAGTTGTCACATCACGATGTTAAGTGTCAACAAACAACCACAAACAAATACATTACGTGCTGAATTATTTTATATGGAATAAAAAGTTCTATTTTTTAAATAATTTACGGTGCAATATATATTAATGAATGCCTATGCTAAGACCCCGTAAAGTTTGCGGTAATATCAAATATACACGCTGTATATATACTATTATAAAATGCTAGATTTGTATTGAAAACGAGAATTTTCTATGGATTGGGGTCATGGTTTCAGGAATAATCTTACAATACAATACAATACAACAATACTTTATTGCACACCAATAAATTTTACAAAAGGAAACATGACAAATACAATTTATAAATAACGTCTACCGTTAACAGGCAGTCTTATCGCTAACGAGCGATCTCTTCCAGACAACCTTTGGTTAGTGAAATTGATGAAAAATTTAGCTTAACACAGACTTATTAATTAGCGTTATGCAGGATAGTCGTTTGATTTGTATGGGCGCGCGGCGCCGTGCCAGCCCGGCGCCAACTGTTGTTCATGAATAATTTCCTTTGTCCTCTCATCTCTCATCACGCCGAAACGGCTGGACGAATGTTAACCAATTTTGGTACAGGGGATAGCTCGTTATAGGATACCTTTTACCCATATACGGTAAACATACGAAGTCGCGGGCGCCTCCTAGTTGTAAATATACCTACATGTGAAAATATCCTGGTACCTGAATTCCTGGCCTGTCTGCGCAGTTCAAACCTTATCGTTGTCAATTTTGATTACTTTCAGTCGTGATCCCGTTCATGCTGATAATGTATGGCATCAGTTGCGTGCCGCAAGCCTACCTCTTCAGCCTGGGCCCCAGTGCCGCCTTGAACTCTATGTCATTCGTCATATTTAACATCATTTTCGGTAAGCTTACTAAACTTCTTAAACGTCAAAGTCAGGGACAAAGGAAAATCGTAAGATCGAAGTATCGCAAGTACTAGGATCGAGAGTTCGGAACATGATATTTACCCAACCAAGTGTGTGACTGATATTTTTCACAAACCTTAGTTGCTGACACGCTTTTTATATAGATTTTTAAATTTTACTCAGGTGAAGCCTCAGTAATAAGCCAATTCATTCACGGCGACGCATTCAGCTACGCCGAGAGAGTCCTCAGCCTGTCTCCGCAGTACAACGTTGCTAACGCGTTTCTCCGTATCACGAAGATCTTCGTCTATAATAGCGAATGCGTTATTTTCAATTACAAGAAACTTTGCACAGGCAACGTACTACATAAGTGCTGTGGTGAGTAGTTAGGCGTTATCCTGTGCAACCCACAACGACGTGAAGTGATGAATGCCTGAATACTAGATTTGTATTCTTCTACTTCGTCCCATTCAAGAATTCTCCATACTTTATGTTATACTTCGTGTTTATGTTAAACAGTATGTTGAAGAGTTCTGTCCTCGGAAGGTAGGTCCCCTTTGATAACCATTATATTATTTGTCATAATCATACCTAATGTTCAGTAGTTTAGTGACAGTAACAATAGACGTTAGCTACGTTTATTTTTGTTAAAACAGCATTAATATGACTTGCATAAGTAAATAGTTGTAACAGTTTCTTTATCCCATTGAATTTATCTATTTAATTAAACATAAATGAAATGGGTAAGGTTAAGGAGCGTTTTGAACGCTCCTAGACTAAGGTTATGTTTTCAAGAATAATTAACATTATTTTTGCAAAAAAAGCTTTAATTTGTTCAACGGAGCGCTTTTTGCGGGCTCCAAAAATAAAATTTTATTCGTCTATATTTCGTAACACAAGGGAACGAGCAGTTTACAGGCTTCTGAACCTTATCCTTATTTAGTAACCAGGATCATTCAGCCAGTGGTATTGTGCCACTCTCAAACAAATAGTAGTGTAGGTAAAACCTGACAAATCACATACCTTATCATCTCTTACTCGAGTCTTGTCATGTCATAGCTCATAATGCTAATTAATCGTCTAATTTTGTAGAAAAGTGCGGCGTAATGCAGCCCTGTTTCGAGCGCATATCCTATCTGTCCCACTCGGGCATACTCGATGAGATCCTATGGACGGTGTACCATGGGATATTATTCAGCTGTCTGCTGGCTTTGTGGGAGTACAAGGTGCTGCAGCGTATATGCTGGTGCGCGCGAAACCGGTGGTTCCCCATGGAGGAATCTGACAATATCATCATGGAGGAATCTAGGACGCACCAAGAGACGAAGGACGTGGCTGCCAAGCGGATGCAACTGACCAATAGAATACACAGATGTACATATGTTTCCCTTACTTTCTGACCTATTTCCATATGTCGTCATTCAACTATGCAGGGTGGGATAATCCCAGCTCCGAAGACTGAGACTACAGCCAAGGAAGGAAGGTAGCTAAGCAATTTGCGGAAAGTGCCAACATATATTGTCACCACACAGCTTCCCCGTATATCTCTGATGAAAACGATTAAAAATGTTCACAGCTTCACTCTATCGGTCCGATATCTCACTGGCCTGATCGCAAAGCCAGCAATTTATTTATTTATTTATTTATTTATTATTATCAATACCAACATACTTAACCTTTCACTTCATATTTTCAGCTCCAACACTCGACACTTTCGGAGAGCATCTCCTAGCGGATAACATCTCGCTAAGAACGGGTGCCAACCGCTATCTCTCAGGCATATCCTTCGGCATCGGCAAGGGTGATGCACTGGCTCTCTTAGGGCTGACGGAACATGGGCGACTGCAGCTCTGTGAGATACTGGCCGGGTACCGGGGACCGTCTTCCGGGACTGCAATTGCCATGTCAAAGTGGATGCTGCCTAGAAACCCACATGATGTAAGTTCCTTTATGAGCTGTTGAGGTATATTTAATTCAGCGGTACAGCAGTACCCGCTAATAATTTCACTTCATTAAGCAACAACTGTTTGAAATCGAAAACACTATAGCCAAGAGACCATGAGAGTTCACATGAGAGCATAGGAAACTTTTTCGGTTTTTTTTTTTGGTAACTTGGGAAGCCTAGTGTGGCTGCATCCGAATGTCAGTATGTGGCAGGGGGCGAGGCTAGCCGGCCGCACATGCCTGGAGCGAACTTTTTCGGTACATCAATACAGGATTTTATGAACCGTTGACGCGTGTTACTCCGATTCTGCAGTCTTACAATACCACTAGTTTTGATTAGATTACCATACCACGCAGCTGATCCATCCACGCAAGTGAACCTAATCCATTTTTATGTTCTAATACAGTACTCTCGTCATGTGGCATTCAGCCGCTTCGAGCGGACGCCACTGCCACCCTGGATGACGGTGCACGACGCCTTGTGGCTGATTGCCGTCATGCGCGGCGTGCCAGGCTCTCACATCAGCCAAGAAATCAACAACCTTTTGGAAGCCTTAGGTGAACATAACCTTATTAGCAACATTGGCGACTATTGCTCCCTCCTCGAAATCCTCAGAAGTTCCCGTGGAAGCACGCATACAGCACATAAACTTATAAATTAACAGAAAATATTAATTTTAATAATGTCGAAATCGATCCTGTACTTACAAAGAGCTCCACCGTAGTTCTCATCAATTCCATGCTGATGTAGTATCAAGAACAACTCCATAATCCCAAAAACAACCTCCAGATCTCGAGGACATGGCAGAAGTGAACGTGTTCAGACTGCATCTGAACGAGAAGGGTCGTCTGAACTTCGCGGTGGCGGTGATCGGGGCTCCACCGATACTGATCCTGGACGAGTTCACCGCCTACCAGAACTTCTACGTCAACCGCGCTATGTTCTACATACTCTACCGGCTGAGGAAGCTGGGACACGCACTCGTAGTTAGTTCAGCTAGGTAAGCTTGATCATAGTCGTGCTCGTCCTGGACGTTACCTGTCTCTTTCTGTGAAGTAGCGTAAGAGAGTGACAGGTAACGCATGTCGCGCGACAAGAATCACGAAGCATATAGTTGTGCTAGATGGGCAGGAATCCTTCGTCAACCGCGCCATGTTCTAGAGTTAATTTCTCTATCGGCTCAGGAAGCAAAGGACACGCACTCGTAGAATTCAGCTATATGCGTTATCTAATAATAATAAAATTGGTAGGTAACCTGCTTTCCTAGCCTGACTTCGGGCAACTCGTCCCGGGACGAAACCTATTTAATTTTGCATTCTGACTTATACAAACCAATTTTGTCTGTGTTAAACAAAAACTCGTTATTTCATTTTATACTAATTTTAAAGTACTACCTAGTGGCTCTGAGTTGAAAATTACTGAAATTTATACGTTTTCAACCACCATATCTCCGCCAGTTTTAAAACATTTGTCAATAGAAAAGGTATCCTGGAGCAGCCGCTACCAGAATCAGTCTATATATTTGTCTAGGCCCGGGCCTAGGGGCCCAGCCAGTCTAGAGGCCCCAGTCCCAGAAACAGGACTTGCACCGTACTTATGTACTCCTTATTTATCATTTAAAATACTACTACCTACTATTTAATTGGCTGAAAACCATTTTGAGATACAGGAGAGGCAACAAATGCCCTAGCCCTCTGTGAACCTGACCAGAATCCAGTCCATACTAATATTATAAATGCGAAAGTGTGTCTGTCTGTCTGTTACCTCTTCACGCTTAAACCGCTGAATCGATTTTGATGAAATTTGGCATAGAGATAGTTTAAGATACGAGGAAGGACATAGGATAGTTTTCATCCTGGAAATTATACCTAAAAAGATTGAAAAGTAAGTGAACATTTCTGTTGGGGTGCGATAACCCTGTAGGAAATGTAATTATTAGACCAAAAGCACAATTGCTCTTACATTTGCTTAGGCGCTTTTAATAATCCCTTTTATCAAGTTCCACGCGTACGTAGTCGCGGGCGAAAGCTAGTATGATATATAGATTGACTTGGACAGTGTGGAGAACCACCTGCCAGTGACGGGCCGGCTGGGCATCCTGATGAACGGGCAGCTCCTGGACGTGGACCACGTGGACGAGCTGGTCGCGCGCTACAGCATGCCAGGGTACACCGTGGTCGTGCACTTGAAGGACACCGTCGACATCAACGACATGTTCCGGAAATATTTCCGCATTTTTCGGGTCAATGAGGTGTCCGATGTGAGTAATCTGTGATGTATACCTAACTACAGTATATAGATATAGTCAAACCACGCTAACGTGTGTGTGCCACGCGAATATGTCCCCCGTGATCAGCTTAAGGTACTGTAACCGAGCATAAGGTGCAGGCTGAAAACCAGCGCTGTGCAGCCTACCTAGGTCACAGCATACGCTGAGCCTGAGCCTTTTGCCACTTGCCGAGCGAGATGGTACAAACGAGGACACAATCAACTGTAGGTACTACCATAGATTAACACGTTGAAATAAGGTTTATATTCGTTTTCTCAAAAATTGCATGTAATGTTGCCTTACCATCGCTAGATAGACTACAGTAAGTGGAACATACCGAAGACTTTTTAGAAGTGTCCAGTAAACAGCGAGATTTTAAATTTGGAATCAATATTTGTCCAGTAAGTATGTAATTCCTATTACGTATCAAGATATTTGAATATCGAAACACGATTTACATCGTCACCGACCTATAAAAAAACTAAGGATGTTAAGGCGATGAGGTCGTATATTAATGTAAAAAGGATGCATTCCACAAATTGTTTTAATTATAAGTACAGTGCGACAATGTTGCGACGGCAAATTTTTGAAATTAAAAAGTGGCGTCCCTTTTTCATAGATTAAATAGAAAGAGACGACATTACAGTATACACTTGCAATTTACACTAAGAGCAAATGTAAAATAAAAAGAGGTTAGCACTATTGGCAGTATAAACGTAACTCAAGATGCATATTTAAAAAAAAAAAAGTAGCGACAAGGTTTAGTGCGGAAGTTTGTATGCAGCGTTTAGTTCATAATTGTGCTGTGTAAAATGACAATGATATTTCGGAATTCCTTCCTTTTTTGTGTCGTTTAGAAAAATCCTCGGAGTTAAATTGAAGGTAAGCTTTATGATATGAAAATTAGTTAGAAAATCAATCAAACAATGTATAACAATAATTAAATTGTATCTTTAAGACTTAGATTTGTAAGACAGTGCAAATAATTAAACGCAGTATTTTTTAAAAAAAGAAATTAAGGCGGGTTAAATTAAAAGACAACAATTTCAAATTTGTTTGTGTGATCTACTACAATAATTCAGCAAAAATGAGTTCAGACGAGTCTGATACCGAATAGACGGCACTCCTCCATACTTAAAAGCGGAGGCAGAGTTAGCGAAAATAATTTACTTCCGACTAAATCCAAGGAGATATAAAAAAATACAAGAGATTCATTAAATGGAAGGAAGAAAATCAAGTTAATAGTTGGTCAGATAATGTGTGATAAGGCTGAATATTTCAAAAATATTTCTGAGACAATCGGATGGCTACAAAGGAAACAAATCACAAATATTCAGCAGCAAAATATAGAAAAGTTCTTAAATCAAGCTCTAGATGATAAACAGTTTAGCGATGAAGGTAAATAAATGCTGCCACTATTTGATAACGATATAACTATATCTTTTATCCAAGTATAAACTCATAATTATTTTTGTTATAGGTTGTTATCATGGGAGTTAATGGTGCCTGCGACGACGAATATCACAATGTGTAATAATAAAAATGGGATATAACAAAAATATTCATTGGAAAATGGCCGAATATGAATATCACCTATAAAATATAATTTTAATCTAATTTTCTTGTTTAATTTTTGAGAAAAGCACTATACTTGCTTCGACCGTAAGAGCCATCCTGGCCTCGTATTATATCCGGACCTCGCCTACGGCTCGGCCCGTCTAATTCCTACTCGGCCAGTATGGCTTACTTACTGGTCTCTGCCGTAATGTACTATTACAAATGTAGGTACAGTTATCAGTGTCTTCGACAATGTAGTACTTATATTATAATTCTTCATGTATTTCTGTTGTTTTGGTGGCAATAAATATTTTTTTATTTTTATTTATATTTAACTCTTCCAAACAAATGAACTGTCAAACCATACATACTGACTCGCTTCGTATGGTTTGGCAGTTCATTTGCTTGGAAGAGTCAGCGTGGCTTGACTCTAGTATAAATGACTACCTACTGCACAGTGAGTTTGACGCTCTTTACGTGAGATTAGACATATTAGAGCAGGGATCACCGAACAATGGAACGCAGGATCCTCTAATACCGCCAGCAAAACAAAACCTAACGCCCAGCTAAAGCCTTTGCTTTGATCCACTAGAATAAGTTACTCCAACCATTTAGCACGGTGACTAATAGTTGATAATCAATAGGTACTAATTATAACAGCTGACTAACTAGATTTGTATTGGAAATCAGTTTTCTGTGGAGAGGGGTCAAGATTTCAGGAAAAATCTTAATATCGTAATGCCGGATCGTCTTTTGTTTTACACCTAACTACAGTAGGTACCTATATAGTCAAACAAACCATACAAACTGACTCGCTTCGTATGGTTTGACAGTTCATTTGCTTGGAAGAGTCAGCGTGGCTCGACTCTAGTATAAATGACTACTGCACAGTGAGTTTGACGCTCTTTTTACGTGAGATTAGACTTATTAGAGCAGGGATCATCGAACAATGGAACGCAGGATCCTCTAATACCGCCAGCAAAACAAAACCTAACGCCCAGCTAAAGCCTTTGCTTTGATCCACTAGAATAAGTTACTCCAACCATTTAGCACGGTGACTAATAGTTGATAATCAATAGGTACTAATATTATAACAGCTGACTAACTAGATTTGTATTAGAAATTAGTTTTCTGTGTAGAGGGGTCAAGATTTCAGGAAAAATCTTAATATCGTAATGCCGGATCGTCTTTTGTTTTGTATGGGCTCGCGGCGCCATGCCAGTCTAATAACATCTGTTAGGCATAATTTTCTTTATCCTCTCATCACGCCGAAACGGCTGAACAAATATTAACCAATTTTGGTACACGGATAGCTGGATAGGACACTTCTTCCCCGACTAAGATTTTAAAAAAAATTATGCGTACGAAGTTGCGGGCACCTTTTAGTAAGGTAATAAAAAGGTTTTAAACCGGTTCCATTTCCTCACAGGGACTGGCCAACGTACAAATCCTGGATAACCTAAACTATGCGGAGATATTCACCCGAATGGAAGCCCTTCAAACATCAAACGAAAGAGTTTACTCCTACATAATATCCGACATACCCATGGACTACATCTTTAACGAGATGCTGGACAGAAACGTTGGATTTGAAACGGCCCGCGAGCCAAAATTATGGATGTTTAAGTTCCTAAGGAGGAAGAAGAAGACTGTGGACGTGAGAACTCTGATGAAGCTGCAGAAGTTTGAGAAGAAGTATGATATAACGTCGCTGACCGAGTTGCCTTGGTCGGTGATATTCCGACGATGATTTCTGATTTCTATGTATTTTTAAAGTTCATAAGAGTTAAATGTTGAATTGCTATGGCCTCGTTCGTTATTTGGCAGTATACACCACGGACGAGGTTAGCTAGGGGCTCGAGAGGTGTTTTGAGCCCTTGCATCCCAATTCTTGGCATGCGGTTAATAAAGACGAGTAGCGCAAGGGTAGGCCTTTCACTGCAGTGGGACACAACTTAATGCTAGGAAAAAAGAGAAAAATGAACATAGACAATGTGTAAAGATTGCAGAGATATCAGAAGAAATATCTTGTATCGTTTGCCCTGATCGATACCTACACCGACGGCTACTTCTGTGCCCGCGTTCTAATGTTCTTCGTTTCACTCCTTTGATATTTGAGTGAGACAATAGGTCGAAGGTAGGTTCGAAGTATATTCAAAACGTCTGATTCGTAGCTTTTCATAGGTTGCTGATTATTATCTCTACGTATAGTTAATCCGAAACGCTGAAAACGAATTATGTAAAACTAACCCAAATGAGACACGTCTCACGCATAAAGTTGTTTTTCGACATAATTCGCTCTTACCGTTTTGGACGTAGGTACTAAACAAACCGCACCATTTATATGTCGAAAAACAGCCCTGTATATTCAGATATGTTTAGATGTCTTAACGGTTATAGTTCCCAAAAAGCTTATTGTTTAAGTTTAGGGAATGAAAACTCGGTTATTTTACCATGCAAATGACCGGTTATAACCGGTTTTACTACGACAAAATAACCGGGTTTGCATTCCCTATTTAAGTTGTTACTAGAGTAGGTACTCATGTTTATGTTAAGCATATGCCAAACTTATGTTTTGTTTTCTGGGTGTACCTAATGTGTTAGTTCATGCAAATAAAAGCGTTTTCTTGTTACATTGTTTACTTCCCTTAGACTAGAGTTAAATCAGCATACATAGAAGCATGAGTATTATAAGCACATCAATATACGTTATGTTTAGTGTCCACAAACATTCAGGTTTTTTTTTTCAAACGCTCATTCCCGAAACAATAAATTCCCAGTATGATACATTTTCATTGTACCAGATTTAAAACTCAAAATCTAGCGGTCACAATTCCAATTCTTTAATAATAAAAACCATTCTGACCGGCGAGCGACGGCGATAGGAGTGAGCGAGATACCGCGCTCGGACCTCCCGCTCCCACCTATGACTCCGCTGGTCGCGAGATGACGCAGGCGGCGCATGGATAAACAGTGCAAAGGGTCCGTAGGGCCCGCAAGCTAACCATGAAAAAAAAAGGATAAACAAATGTGAATTGTGACTGCTTTATTATTCCAACTAATTTATCTAGACAACACAATGTTAACACTACAGACCTTAGGTTCGTCGCAATAACAAAGTGATGGTGACACAAAAGCAACAAAAAAATTACAATTGAATTGATAGATACCCAGAATTATTAGTGTGAGTATGTATGGGGATGCCTGTAATCAGTTAATGTTAGCCATCATTCCCAAAAATCACGTTCCCAAACTGCCACATTCCCAGTTCCCAACACACCACATTGTTAAGTTCCCAACTTATTACCAATTTTACATGCATATTTTATAAGATGCAACATCTCTTTGTCTCTTGTAGCTGCTAAGTTCTCAAAAACTCAAGAAACTTCATAACAGACAATGCGATTTTTACAAACTTTTACAGTGGAAAAATGATAAGCTACCTATTAAAAGTTTGCTGATAATCACAAAACTAATCGTACAGTGTCATCTACAAATTAAATGCCATAATGCCAGTCTTTGAGATCTGAACCTCAAAGTAAATTCATCAATCAAGACTTGATTACTACAAACCTTATACAACAGCAAAATATAACTTTTGCTAATTTTTACTTTAATTTTGACTGCTCAGTAAAAAATCTCCTACAAATATTCAGTGTAGGGTTGTATGAGACCTATGTAACTCGGCCGTTGAGCCCCTGGCCTGAGCCATCATGTTCTCAATCCGGTGTGTTGTCTCCCTAACCATAGAGAAATCAGAAAGGTCTGGAAGGTCCAACACAATGTGGGCAGAGAGACGTTTGTAAACAGAACTTGAATCTTTTTTATTTCTCCTACCCTCCTCATATTTAAGTTGTTGTTTTAAAAATATAGACTGTTTTAGCATTCCTTGTATATTCGTGAAGCTGGTTACTGCGCTGTCCATTGATTTCACTGCACTGAAATAAAAAAAGGTCTATTATAATATAATTAATTAAGCGTAATGAAGAATATTTCCTTATATCATCGGGGATAGTGCAATACCTGGGTGGAGTAGCCTAGGAACAAACTTGTATCAAGGTGAATGCATATGTGGGTCACTGGCAGTGAATGCGTTAATAGAATCGTATTTTTTTGCAACTATACCAATAACCTGTCAAGGCACTTTTTTATGATAGACTGAAAAGTTATTCGTTTATATTTATGGTTTACTGGAAATAGCCAATTTATGAAAGTGTAATTATGTGTCTCACCTCAATGCATACTCCACATCATAGCACCGCCCCTGTAGTTCGTGCTGTAGCTTCGTCACCTCCACTCTCCGCTCCACCATTGGTGGTAATGCTTTCCTTACATGCTCTTGCAGTCTGTACAATGCCAAAGAAGGCTCATTGGCAACAATGTGCATGTTCTCTGAGATGCGTTCAGCAGCTAAAAATGATATAAAAGATTATGATTTTTCTTAGAAAATAGACGGTCTTGAAAAGGGCCACAATGTGTCAGGCTCCGACTACCCCGACGCCACGACGGGGCCCTGGGGCCCGTTTCACTGTGGCTGTTACGCCCCTGTAACAAAGATTATGTTGACTTTATGCTTTCGAGATTTGATACCTTTTTTAGCTTTCGCTTCCAAATCTGGATCTCCTTGATAAACAAACGTCATTGTATGTTGCTGATAAGATCCAACTACCTATATTTTATTTATTTATTACTAATTTAGGCCATAAAAAAACACGCTCTGGCGTATATTTATTTATTTACAAGTTTTTGAGCGAAAGCTGAACTGCTGAACTGACTGACATTTTTGTTTGACGTTTGATTGAATTTGACGTGTCGTTTGTCTAGATTTAATGTTGCTAGTAAAAATAAATATTGGTGCGTGTTCCAAAACGAGGCAGCAATGTTACGAAGTGAATGAAACTCATTAAGGCTTTTATAAGCGATCGGGCTTTCAAAAGCTGATCTACGCATGAGAGTAAAACGAGCTGCTGTTTTGACGGTGTGATGATTGACGTTTGTTACTTATTTTTTTGGATACAGGTATGAAATAACGGGATTTGGTTGCCCTGGTCCGGTAGTCTATACGCAACTTATCGTGTTACATGCTTTTACTTTCTTATCAGTCATGAACTACAAATTTTGGAACAGCACTAGGTAAATAAATTACTGTCAGTGTCATCTATTCTGTCATTCGGTCTATTATTGTATTATGTCAAATCAATGTTATTTCGAGATTGTCCCTTATCAAATTGTTGATTGTTTTTTTTATCGGACCTTTACCGTTATCAGTATTGTTTAATTTATCAAATTTTAATTTAAACGTTTAGTTCCGTTTGGCTGCTAGGTTGACTTTGTACTCTTTATTTCATAAACGCTGCAATCAATTCCCAGACATCAAAAATACCTATTCTGCATTACTTTTCAAATACAAGTTGTATTCACTTTTGTAAAACGTAGTCTAGTACCCAGGTTTTTATGTATTGTATTTTTTGCTGCAATGGTAAGTTTTTTATATAATATTTATTTCAGTTATACAGCTTATCTAAGTAGGTAATACTTTTTTATACTTTTTTTAAACTTAGTAATATGTACCCACATTTTTTTGAAATTCATGATGGGTTTTGAAAAGAATAATTCTAGAAAATTGTGCTATGAATCTTCAGGAAAACCGTCAACTGGACACAATATTTGGGTTCATCCTAAACATAATGTTCCCAATCAAGATGCTGCTTAGGGTATACTCACTGTGTATCCTGATGATCGATGTGGCGTGGGTGCTAGTGAATGCGGCGTTTGCCATCATACAGGCTGCTTATGAGCTGTTCAGGCCTCCTCCTATGAAGTCATTGAAACTGGAGACTGCTTTAGTAAGTTGTGCTTTTTTATCTATTGAAGTTACCTCCGGTGTAGTCCTAATAGTTTCATTGATAATATAATGTAAGCATTAACGAACTGCCATTCATTTTATTGAAATTCCATATTATTATATTATTATAGCCTTTATTGCCGAAACTAAAATACATATCTACTTAAAACTTAAAACTAACACATCGGATCAGTATTCGGCGTGTCTTCCGACACATAGGCCTCTCCCAGCTGCTTCTACTATCAATGGCCTTCCTGGTCCAGGTGGCACCCCCCACCTGCTTGATGTCGTCCATCCACCTTTTAACTGGTCTACCTCTTTTTCTGTGACCGTCTCGTGGTTGCCAATCTGTAATTAGTTTAGTCCACTTTTCCTTACTATCTCGTGTCATATGTCCTGTCCATTGCCATTTTAACTTTCTTACTTTCTTAATTACATCTTCTACTTTTGTTTTTGTTCTTATTTCTTCGGCTCTTTTACGATCTTTTAATGTGATGTTCATCATACTTCTTTCTATACCTCTCTGGCAGGTTCTAAGCTTTTGGAGATGTTTCTGAGTCAGAGACTCAGAAATTCCATATTGGCTATTGTAAATTAACCTTCTTGTGCCCTTTAAAGAATACAATTCTGAACCTGGCTGCTAGACTTTTATTATTAAAAAAAAAAATTGAAATCATTAGAAATATTTGGAACCACATAATATGATGGATTTATTTATTTAATCTTTATTACTCACTTCTTAGTAACAAATACCTACTTAAAACAAAGCTAATATCTCAGTGTCAATCTACTAGATATAAAGTTTTGAAGAGCAGTGACTATTGGTGTCACTAGGCGACATATGAACGCCATACCACTGATTTGAACCACACATGACTGGCTGAAATAAAAACTGTAAATTTTTACCAATTTGGTAGTCTTTTTCTTTTTCACATCAGCATGCCACGGGTCGTGACCATCAGAGGCCGTTATATCCCTTGCACGAAAGTTCTCCACTCCACTCGGTCTAACCTGTTAAATAATATAATACTAATTTATAGGTAATAGGATCTGGTCGAGGTGTGGGTCGTGAACTAGCCGTCCAGCTCGCAGATCTTGGTGCCATTGTGCTCTGCGTCGACAAGAACAGCTCTAACAACAGTGACACCTTGGAAGTCATCAAGCGGAATGGAGGTTCCGCACTCACCTTCAGTTGTGATATCACTAAGAAAGAAAATGTGGAGGAGTTAGCGAAGCAAGTGAAGAAGGAGATTGGTTTTGTCAGGTTAGCTCTGATTCAATCTTGTCAATTATGTCTGATAAGTATGATAACAGACACTAATAAGCCTATGTGCAGCCTGGTTTTTAACCCCCGGCGAAAAAAAGAGGTGTTATAAGTTTAACATGTGTATCCATGTGTCTGGATGGACCAATTTGAGTGTGGTTTTTTATCGAAAGCCTGGTTTGTCAAGGTGGTTCTTAGCTTTTTTCGATGAAAATTGGAGCTCTTGTCTCCAGATATTTAGCTTTTAGTGTGCTCGGATCACAACTAATATTAAAGCTAGGAGTTCCAAATGTTGTTGTTATGTTCAGTTTTAAAAGCCACCCATTAAAAAAGAGGTTCTCATGATGACCACCTACTTGTGTTGGTTATTTTAATTTATAATAATAATAATAATAATAGCCTTTATTCATTTAAATACACTTGCTACAATTCATTAAATTACAATTCATTTTTAAATAATTTAAGTTAATCACAATGACATAAAATCGAACAATTTTGTAAATATTAACTATTATATATAATTATAACATGTCATATCAGGTTGAAACTATATCTAATCCTACGTTGTGTGAATGCGTGGCGCCATGTGCGCAAAAGGCCTCCCCCAACCAATTTTTTCATTTATAATATTATTAAAACTATTGTGAGACATGTTTAATAATTATAAAAATGGTTTAAACTCACGTAAAAATTGTCAGGAACAGCCCTTTTTTTAATTTATTCTAATAAAAGCCCATGTAGAATAATCATAACTGCGTCAAACATTACCAATGTTTCCACCACAGTTGTGTTACTGCACTTAGCAGTTTAGATCAGAGCCTGGAGCGCGAGTCTCAGTGTATCTTTAATTAAGCTGATATCAGACTAATATTATAAAGGCGAATACTTGTGAGTGTGCTTATGTGTATGTTAGCTACTTTTTCACGCTCAAACGGCTGACAACCAATGAACATGAACATGAACATAGGCACCACACCCAGCCAGGTCGTAGCCTGACCCGGACAAGCCGGATACACCAGGGGGCACAGATTTATAAGGAGTGACACGCTCTGGGATGGGATAGGAGGGCCGAGGCCGACTAGCCGCAACCGGTCGACCACAATCAGCCGATTATGCAACCTTGAGCCAATATTGGAAGTTAGGTGAGGTGGGGTAGAGCATCGGGGATGAGCGTTGGTGAGTTGTCGCTTGCTCTCGTTGGCGTCTTTGCGTGTCGTGTTCGTATTCACCGTAGGCATGTTGGAGGAGATAACGTTTCCGGATTGTTCTATTTCTCATCTTCTGTTTCCCTGCCGGTATCTTCTACCTAGTTGATGTTTTTTTTTTTCGTCGTGATATAATTATTTGTTCTTATCTGACGCAAGTTCTAACCACTCTGAAAGGTTCTTGTTCTACATACTGAATATCCTTGTACAGCGGGGTTTTTCAAGTGCAGCTTCAATGGCCAATTTTTTATCTTTATGCCTTAGGCAGCAATAAATATGGGCTAGGGAGGCGTTTTATCCGTGTGTGTGGGTTTCGGTCCTAGGTCTCTCGGGTCGTCGTCGCATACTTCCTCAATGCTTTGGTAAATTTTCTTCCCATTTAGACGTTGGAATAACCATGTTTCATGTTCGTCAGCTTGTCTTGAGCTTATGTAGAAATCAGAGTTGATTTTTATCTTTCTCGACGGGTGGGTCTCTGTCTCTCCTGTCTCTAAAGGTTATTCTGCATTCCTTCTGCTAGTTTAATTAGTTTCATATTGCACTTGCGTTCTTTGAGAATAATTTGTTCGTTCCGTACCGGTTTTCTCCGTGCTACTCAGCTTTATTTTAGGTATTTAGGGTGAAGTTCTCTTCGCTGATGTTTTCATTATGACGATATTTCGGTATCTCTGATAAGTCTTAACATCATCGCAGTTCGGTTTGTGTTGGTCTTTTTGTTGGATGAGGTGGCTTATGATCATTATTTGGCTTATTTACGACTTTTGCTACTGTTACGGGTGTTGTCTAATTGGAATTCCTCTGTTCTTATTAAGTCTGTATCTCCACGTTATTACCGTTGTTGTTTGGAGGGAATGTGGTTTTCTCTAATTGGCGAAGGCCACGTCGCGTTCATGCAACTTTACCCCCGATGTGTGCGCGTTAAAATCGTGTTTTTGTTTTCATTGTGACGATATTTTTGTATTGCTTTTTTTTTCTTTGTGGTTGTCTCTTGCAGCATGTAGTGTAATATTCTGATACGTCTTTTCGTCGTCGCGGTTTTGTTTGTGTTAAGTTCATGTTTTTTCTTATGACGATATTTCAGTATATCTTTTTTGTAATGATATCTTGCAGTATTATGTCATGGTCTTGTGGTTGAAATATTCTGAAACGTATTTTCGCCGTCACGGTTTTGTTTGTGTCGGTCTTGTTGTTGGATGAAGTTCTCTTCGCTGATGTTTTCATTATGACAATATTTCGGTATATCTTTTTTGTTGTTATATCTTGCAATATGTCATGGTCTTGTGGTTGAAATATTCTGAAACGTATTTTAGCCGTCACGGTTTGTTTGTGTCGGTCTTGTTGTTGGACGAAGTTCTCTTCGCTGATGTTTTCATTATGACAATATTTCGGTATATCTTTTTTGTTGTTATATCTTGCAATATGTCATGGTCTTGTGGTTGAAATATTTTGAAACGTATTTTCGCCGTCACAGTTTTGTTTGTGTCGGTCTTGTTGTTGGATGAAGTTCTCTTCGCTGATGTTTTCATTATGACAATATTTCGGTATATCTTTTTTGTTGTTATATCTTGCAATATGTCATGGTCTTGTGGTTGAAATATTTTGAAACGTATTTTAGCCGTCACGGTTTTGTTTGTGTCGGTCTTGTTGTCGGATGAAGTTCTCTTCGCTGATGTTTTCATTATGACGATATTTTGGTATATCTGGAACGTCTTAACATCGTCGCGGTTTTGTTTGTGTTGCATGAAGTTCTCTTGGCTGATGGTTTCCTTATGACGCTATTTCGGTATATCTTTTTTGTGCTTATATCTTGCAATATGTCATTGTTTTATGGTTGAAATATTCTGAAACGTATTTTCGCCGTCACGGTTTTGTTTGTGTCGGTCTTGTTGTTGGATGAAGTTCTCTTCGCTGATGTTTTCATTATGACGTTATTTCGGTAATGATGTCTAATTGGAATTGGAAGGCCACGTCGCGTTCTTGCATCTTTATACCCGATTTGTGCGCGTTAAAATCGTCTTGAGGTAAGGGTGGAATTTTTTTAGCTTGTGCTTTGTAGTTTTGTTTTTGTTGTTGGAGAAAGCGTTTCAGCTAATTTGTAATTCTAGATCCATTCAACCAGAACGTTATGATGATGAATGGGTTGTTCTGTTTTCATTTATCTTACGCTCACTGTTATTCTAATAGGAATGACGAATGACTATTGGTGTTATTTCCGCTTAGGCGCCATTTATTTATTAGATTCCTGAGTTGCGCTTTTAGATGGATTTCTTCTTCTGCACGTCTATGCGATGTGTCTTTATTTTTATTCTACGAGCGCATCGATTTTTAATTTCTTCTTGTAGTAATAACGGCTATAAACGAGGCCTGTGGTGCCTACCGCGTCGCTTGATGTGTTGGCGGTGAAGCGTGTGCTGTTTCTTTTAGAGTAATTGTATTCGTATATCGTAGTATTCTGCTGTTCATATAAATATATATATTATATATATCAGTTCTGCTCTATACCCCAGCGCGGTGCGATTTCAAGTCTTTGGTAATTTTGCTCCAAGTTATCATCCGCGAGATTCTTACGATCGCATGTCGCTTGATTTCCTCATGTTGTTTTTCGTCAGCGTATTGAGTGAGGTCTCGGCGATCAAAAGTTAATCCGAATAAGTCGTTTGTTTGATGGACATCAGCTCGGAAAAGCAGTCACCATCTCAGGGTATGTCGGTTATCACCGCCGCCGCCTTGTTATCTTTTCTTTTAAGTTATGGTTGATTCCTATAACTCTGTTGTCTGGAGGCGTCCTGTTGAGAGAGCTTATGATCAGATCATTAACGGTTTTAGGGGAGAAGGTGATGTATTTAGTTTTAAGGACATTCAGAGTGAGGACATTGTTAGACAGCCATTTCGTTACTACGTTCAGGCCCTTCTGCGCATACCGAAAGGCGTCGTTCCACGTGTTGCCATGGAATATTAGGGCAGTATCATCAGCGTACGTAATGATCTTACCACACTCCAGTTGCAATTGGCACAAATCGTTAATATAGGTCAAGAAAAGCGTGGGGCCAAGGATACTGCCCTGTGGGACGCCATACGTGATATTTACCTCGTCACTCGTGTCATTTCCTATTTTGACATATTGTGTGCGACCTGTAAGATAACTCTCAAAGAGTTTCAATTGAAGCCCGCGGATGCCTAGTTTTTCCAGTTTGGATACAAGGATGGGGACAGAGACCGTGTCAAATGCTTTCGCAAGGTCAAGAAATAAAGCTACTGTCTTTTGTCTACTATCTAGCTTGGTAACAACATCATGAGTTAATTCGTGCACCGCATCTGCGGTTGATTTTCCTCTACGAAAACCGAATTGTGAGGCGGACAGAAGGTTGTTCTTTTCTAAGTACTTAACTAGACGTGAGTTTATAACGCGTTCTAAGATTTTTGACATGGCGGGAAGGATGGAAATTGGTCTATAATTGTTGACACAGCCTCTGTCACCATCCTTGTGTATCGGGGTTATTTGAGCTTTTTTAAATATACCTGGAAAAACTCCAGTAGAAAGTGCCAGGTTGCACACGTGGGTTAGGGGCGGGATAATGACATGTTTATACTGCTTGATAAAACTTCCCGATATTTTGTCAATCCCTGCAGCACAATCAGTTTTAAGGTTGTTAATGAGCGTTTCAATTTCTGTTTCGTCTGTAGGAATCAGAGCCATTGAGTGTGGGGAGATGGAGGTACCAAGACGAGATGCAACTTCATTACCACCACCTGTAACTTTCTCCGCCAGTGATTTACCCACATTTGCAAAAAACTCATTGACCCTGTTTAATGATGTTTTCGGGTTGGGGGTAGAAATGAGTTCAGTAGGCAAATTTTTAGGCCGCGACGTATACGTTATTTCTTTAATAGTACTCCATAGTTTTTTATTATTTGATCCTGCTTTCTTGATTTCACTTTTTTCATATTCTCTTTTTACTCGTTTTAGTATTGAAGTGCAAAAATTTCGGTATCTTTTATAGGTAGTTTTCAAGATTTCATTATGGGGGGATTTTTTAAGTTTCTTATGAAGGTTGTCCCTATTTCTAATGCACCTTAATAAGCCTGGCGTAATCCATGGTTTTCTTATCCTTTTACGATTAGAAATTTTTATTACTTTTGTATTTAACTCGATAACTGCGGTTAGCGACTTGACAAGAAAAGAGGCTGCGGAATCAGCGTTATTCATTTCTATGACCGGTTTTAGGTTGATTTTTTGCATATCCTGATCAAGTTGCTTGTGATCTGTTTGTCGATGAACAGGTTGAGGTTTCTTATTGCACTGCGCATGGTCCAAGAACAGAGTGACACATTCATGGTCGGTCAGGGACGAGACAACTACACAGCATCGGGCATTGAGCTTGGTTTTGAGTATCATATGATCAAGACAAGTTTTATTATGGGTAGGGAGATTGTGGGCTGGTAGCATACCGTGTGAGGCCAATAAATTTAAATATGGCATTGCCCGTGAGTCGGAGCTACCTACAGCAATATCAATATTTATGTCACCAGCAAGAACAATATTCTGAATGTGCGAGTATTTCTTGAGGAGGTCATTGAGTGATTCCACAAATGCTGTTGTGTTGCGCTGGCCGGGGGGCCGGTATATCGCGATTAGCAGTGTGTTGTGATTTATGATTAGTGATAGGCAATTTGAGTCACGTAATAGGGGTTCTTCGACCGAGACAGCAATATTGCTCTTGCAGTAGACTACGACTCCCTCGTTCTGGGTCATATTGATATTTGTGCTATAGCTGTCGTAGTTTTCTAGGTAGCAATTGTTGGATTGGCGAGCTTGTCTTTGTGTTGTATCGTAACCGTATGCACGCCAGATGTGGCTACTTTCTAGTTTTTCTACGATAGCAGAAACCTTTGGATTTGAATGAGTCCTTGCATGGTGCTCTAACAAAGCTTTTTTTTTTGGCTGGACTGTTTGGATATTAAGACAGGGCGTTTACAGGGATAACAGTGTATTGTTTTGTAGGTAGATTTTGCGTTATATTTCTGTTTGGTTATGTTTTATATCTCAAGCTTTCAAATTTTAGTGAAAGGCGTTGCGACTAATAGTAATATAGAATAGCCGTGCGCCCTAACTTGCTTGTGGGGTATGTGCGGGTGTTATTTTGGGCGCGAGTGTAACCGAAATATAAACTCTGACTATGTGGTATTTGTTCTATTATGCCTAGGTGCTAGGGTTTAGAGATAATTATTTTATAAGACTGCTTGTAAATAGATTGTCCATCTGAAGAGGCTACGCGTTTGCATTTCAATTGGAGGTCCTGCTGTTTTTAGGCGTAAAAGGACGCGACTATTGCTATTTTGGGGAATGGTTTTGTCATGGAGTTCATCGTTCCGAGGGGTAGTTATTTAAGTAGAGGTAATGTTTGACTCTATTGATTGGACATTGCATTGTAGTGATTAAATTAAGCTTTATGTATTTTGTCTGTTTTTAATTGTTTTTGTTGGTTTATCGATGGGATTTGTGCTTTTTGGGTTGAAAACAGTGCATCTAGATTGCGGGGCTTTTGTAGATGTGTGAGACACAAGTGTGGCGCATCTAGGAGGTAATGTTACTATTTATCGCAAACTTGAGGTCTGTCACTCGCTACGCACGTGTTTAGTTAATCTTCTTTATGGCTTTATGAATTTAATATACAATGCAAAATTATTTTAAAATGACTAATTAGATTTAGTTAATGGTTAGCAGTGATAATGGAAAGATCTCACCGGGTTCTGATTTGGGACGCTGTGCTGTGCAATCGCCCTTTACCAAACGGTTTGTTGTAGGCACTTCATTGCTGCTACCTGCTGCCCGCACTAGGTTTAAACTCACTACTTAGGCCATACGCTGAATAGATGCACTGCACTATATATAAACGAAAATTTTGGGAGATATTTGGGGGACACGAATATTTTTTTCACTTTCTAGTGTGCTACCAGGCACCACGGCGTAGATTTTGAACTTTATGACGGGGGTTTAGGCGAACAGATGGCCGGGCCGCTCCGGGTCGCTGTTTTTGTTTCGCGTGGGGCTATTGTTTTGGGACAGAGATTCAAGTGGTCTTTTGGGTTGTTTGGGATGGCTCGGACGAATGCGACCGCTCGGTACCGCGGCTCAGACGAGACTCAGTAAGTAAATGTTCCGCTCAAACGGCTGACAACCAATATTGATAAATTTTGGTATGAAGGTAGCAGAGATTAACACATAGGCTATCCCGAAAAATGTAGAGTTCCCGTGGGATAAGCGGTTAACATCGCGCGGCATAGCTATTTTTTCATTATTTATTTATCTTTCTGCAATCAGCCATACAGGCTTCAGAACTGTGGATGTGTAATTAGTTAAATATAGCTAGTTAACTATAATTCTTCTGAACATTGTCACTATCACCTGAGAAGTCAGAATTTTTCAAAATAATACCTTTTTTATCTTCTAATTGAGGAGCTTTGATCATTTTAATGAACATGCCAGCTCCAGCAGAAAGGATATCTTGATTGTAACGAATAATAAAGTTTAAGTGCCTATAGAATAAAATGTTAAATTGTCTTTGACTCCAGCATGGTGTTCTACTGCTGCGGTATCCCCAGCCCCCGGTCACTACTGACGCAGCCCCCACAGGACATCCACGAGACGTTGGATCTCACGCTCACGTCTTACTTCTGGGTAAGATTTTTGGTGTGATCATGGTATAAAAATTGGGCAAGTGCGAGTCCGACTCGCGCATGAAGGGTTCCGTATAATATATAATCTATAACAAGTTTATTGTATGGGAGCCCCCCTTTAATATTTATTTTATTTTATTTTTAGTATTTGTTGTTATAGCGGCAATAGAAATACATCATCTTTGAAAATTTCAACTGTCTAGCTATCATCGTTCTTGAGATACAGCCTGGTGACAGACGGACGGACGGACGGACGGACAGCGAAGTCTCAGTAATAGGGTCCCGTTTCACCCTTTGGGTACGGAACCCTAAAAAACAAGGTATGGCATTCCGGAATGACAGGCCAGACTTGTGACGTCATCACGCTGTGATTGGTTGATTCTGTCTATCCGTTTCTGTGTTGCCAGTAGTATATCATAATACGATACGAGTACTCCCCGATTCCCTTGGTACCTGTATGAATGTCTTAAAATAAAGAGTGTTTAAAATCAATTATTACGACAAAAAAACATTTATTCAAAGAATATGACAATTGCAATAGAAAAATAATTAAGTGATACTGTTTTTTTATGTTCAATTTTTTGCGAGAATAAAATGGCATTTTATTTTATTATTATATATATGACAATTGTAATGCAAAATATTTTTTTTGTTCATCTGGCGTTGAATATATTTTCCTTATAATTATTTTGTTACCATAAAGCGGCAACTAATCAGTCTACGTCACAAGTCTGCCTTGTCGGAATGCGATACCTAGTTTTCTTATGCCATAGACGTGATAACGTCTTATGAACCGATGAACGCCGGCTGCATGCGCGAAAAAGCATGAGTCATTGTCACGTTCCGCCTGAGCCGAGCGTGCAAGCGAGCGCGCGGAACAAGCGATAGAGAGGCACGATCGATCTAAGGCTTGTGACGCATCTATCTCTTCCACTCCATCGGCCGGTATACCTACGTTACGACGTATTATCGTCAACCAATTTTTTTATACTACGACGATGGCAAACAAGTATGCGGCCCGCCTGCTGTTAAGCAGTTTTCGCCGCCTATGGATACTTGCGATTCCAGGAGCATCACGCGCGTTGCCGACACTCTAAGAGACTATTTACTCCCCTTTTGAAGGACCGCATGCTGTAGCCCGGAGAAAACCTCATTAGCCTATAGAATTTTATAACCTATATCGGAAAAATGTACTGAGATGACAGGTGTCATAGAACTCCTCATAGGTGAAAAAATCTGTAATTAAGGGATTATAATTATAACATAGTATAAGAAAACAAGGTATAACAATCGGGCTAGTGAGACTTTCTACGTCATAATTAGTTGCCGCTTTATGGTAACAAAATAATTATAAGGAAAAAAAGTTTGCCGCAGTAATTGTATTTTTTCGTCGATTTCAGCTGCTAGACCAGTTCCTACCAGCCATGAAGGCGAAGAACCACGGGCACATAGTAGCATTAACATCGGTGGCCGGACTCAGCTACATCAAGGACCAAATGCCGCTGAGCGTGGCTCAGTTTGCCGTGCAAGGTGAGTCTAGAATTGGCTTTTCAAATCGTCTCGTTTAAACTAATTTCATTACTAATATCACAGAACCCAAAACTATTCTTTTTAGTTAATTATACGGACTAGTTTTGAAAAAGAGGTGCTGCGTCGTCTAAGAATCAGCACTTAAATGACGTCAACTTATTGACAGTCGCAACCTACAAAAAGAACAGATCGCCTACGCTCTTTTAGAACGAGAAATTTTACAAATGTATTTTTTTATTATAAATTAGGATATTTTGGAAAATGTAAAACTATAATAATATTTAAGGGAGCCCTTTGATTCGTAGAAAATTTATTCGTCGAATGTATCATTTCGCCGAAAAATAGTTTCGTAGAATTTTTATCCTTCTGTAGTCATACGTTTTTCATAATTCTTGCAAATATCATCCTATTGATTAGGTTAGGTTTGTTTTATAACAATCTCAAATAGTTGACAGTTGCAAAGAAAAATGGCTTTCGACGAAATGATTTTTCGGCAAAATGAAACATTCGACGAAAAAAAATCTACGAATCAATATAGACCCAATATTTAATTTTGTATCCTTTATTTGATTCTATCGGAAAAGTAGGACATCGCATCGAGGTAATTTTGTGTACAGAGATGTACCTAATAAGAATCAAAGAGTGAGCTAGTCTATATTTAGTTACGGAAAACAAACGCCTGAGTGCGTGCAAGTCTTTACCATATACATGTGAAGTATGCTCTACAGCAGCGCCACAATAAAATAAAGCTCACAACAAAACTAGCGATAGAATTTTACAGCCATTATGTAGATATTTTCCTATATATTTATGGTGCTGCTGGGGAGCATGACGTCAGAAATAGCATCGAACAGGGAGTTGTGGAAATCGAGAGGAGAGGCCTTTGCCGTGCAGTGGGACACCAATATAGGATAATAAAAAAAAATTAAAAAATACTATCGTCATGTGGACTGTACGGCGCATAATAGCCTTAAATCATATTTACTTGAAAAAAACTGAAACGTTCATGTCAAATTCTTACGCGCCATTTTTTTTTCTTATAGAGGCTAGATGAATAATGTTAAATTGTATTAAAATACTAATGTTTATAGGAAGCCTAAATATGATTTAATTCTGTATTTTGAAATGTTTAAAACACTGTCCGCCATTTTCACCCTTGATAGTGACGTCATCAATCCAGTAAAGAAAAAATGAAACTAAAAACGACATTCGCATTAGGTATAGATAAGCGGGTCTTTATTTACGGGATCGCATCACGCGTCACGCCACAGATAGGTAGGTAAGCTAAAGACAAAAATGGCGGACAGCGTTTTTGTCTGTTCGTGAAATTTCTATTTCCAATGCATGAAATGTAACTTTCTAGCTGAATAAAAAATACAATACATTTTAGCATAAAAAAAATCTTTCTTTCTTTGTCGGTTTCACTCTTGGCAGAGTGGTCGTGGTCATGATTTCAGATGTTGGTGGCAAGCTTCACAACACGCCGCCATTCTTCTCTGATAGCCGCCTTCCTCTTGCATTCGTGCAGTGACGATGAGCCATTTATTGCAGCTTTTATTTGATCTGTCCATCGCGTTTATGCTATTAGGATAATTTAATTATGAACCATTTCAAATATATTTCATAAGTAGGCCAAGTAGCCCATCGATGAGTTCTATTTCTTTCTAGGTCTAGCTGAGTCTCTGATGGAGGACCTCAGGATAAACAAGATCGACGGGGTCCACGTGACCCTGACGCACATCTACCCGTTCATCGTAGGAGAGGACAGCTCTGATTTGAGATTAAGGTATGTAAGGGACGCCAAGGCTGATTGCTTTAGACATAAAGCTCTATGATCAAACATGTTTCTTAAGATATTATCAATGTCACGATTTATTGGTATATATTTTAGACCTACAGTTAACATTTTTTATTGGTAATTTTTGGGTCAAAATCTTCTCGAAATTGACAAAATTCACGCAGAAAACTGTTTTTTAAGCTAACTTTCGACTGCACGCAATGAGAGCATGAAATAGTTATGTTACTATCTAGATTTCAGGGTGAAAACACTTTAAAAAGTTGAAATTATCTATATATTTGTCATAATATGAAAGAAAATAAAAATTAAAAGGAATAAGGCCTCTTAACAGATACATTAACCACAGCATGCTAGAGGTGCGTTTCTTAAGTATGGGTAAACACCAATAAAGACCACTATATTTTATAACAGAGATGTTCACTTAAGACTGTACTCCCCGACCTTGAGAATGGAAAACTAGAACGAAAGAGTTTTTGTGCGGCGACCGCGTACCGGAAGACACAGAGTTTTTTTCAGAAACTAACAAGGCGCCACGAAATCGTTAAAGATGGTACACGGATCCAGGCAATAGATAGTAACATTTTGGCTGATCGAGCTATCGTTATCTTACGCCTTTTAAGTAATAATAAGTCGTTTTCGTAATCCGCTAAAATCTTATCTTAAGATTTAGGTTTCAATGTCAAGGAATATGCAATGTTAATTTCATTATGAAAATAGTTATCTTTGTTTGGCGATTCGTGACATAGCAGTCCATATTTGAAATATAGACATATATCTATCCAACTTACGTACAAGTTTATTTTATTTTATTTTTATTTATTGGAGATCAAACAGAAATAAGTACAGGATAGTCTTACAATCTATATACAATTAAACAGTAACCATGCACTTATTTCCTAAACAGCTCTCACTAAGACACAAGTTACGCACAAATATTATGTAATTATGAAGAAAAAATCGAAAAAACGTTATAGAGGTCTGTTTTGTCCCACTAACAGAGGTAATTCAGTGGTAAAGTGTCGGGACAGCAGCACGAGTTCCAGCTATGGAGTTTTCTCACTTATCCAGGTCCCACTTATCCAAGTTTCACTTTATTTTCCGCAGAATACCAAGTTATTTCGGCACGCTGACGCCCCGCGACGCCGCCAAAGGCATATTGGAGAGCGTCCGCCGTAATTACCCCGAGGCGTCTGTGCCGACGCACTTGCTACTGCTTGGCCACCTGCTGCGCACGCTACCCAGGAAGGCCACCGTGCTTATCCGGGACCTGCTCGACACTGGCATGGACTTTGCGTGACGCGCTGTTGTTTCACCATCATCTTTCGTCATCTCACTCTCATTCTGAGAGTGTGGGGGGGCCTTGTCTGCGAATTTCGCACTTAGGCTGTTGCGGGTTCGCAGCCCGTAACGACGGGCTGGTCTTTGTATTCTCAAATGGGTCTTGGCTTCAGCTAGTAACCTTCTTGGTGTCATTGGTGTAAAACCATTGGCTCCTGAGGGCTCCTGCTAGTTTTCTTCTTCTTCATCTTTCGTGGTGGCTTCTTGATGCAGAGGTGGTTGCCGGTTTGGCAGCCTCAACTCTATTCCTCGCTGCATAGTTCCCTCGGTAGAAGGCGCCAGCGAGTGTCCGGTGGCCTGGCGTGTAAACCCGGATTTCTAATTCAAGACCAAAAAAACTACGACAGATACGTCACTGTAAAAATTGTCAACATTTAAATGACATCTGAGTTTGTTTCTTGACTTGCACCAAATGCACAATGTTACAAGTACAATACCAGATTTTGTACCAAAGATCTCCGATGTTTAAGTCTTTATTATCTCCTCTCGTAATTATGTAATAATAAATATTTCTAGTAATTTTGTTAAAACATAGAGTTAAAGTTACCATTAAATAAATTATCTTAGCGTGTTTATAAAAGAAAAAGGAATTTACTATTGTAAAAATATTTTATTGTAGTGGCAACCTTGTGGTAGTTTTTTTGGTCTTGAATTAGAAATCGTAGTATAGAGGCGCGATACCTTGAAGCAGCATGTGAAAAACGCTGTTGTTTACTCTGTGCCATGGTATAAGAAAGGGGCAGGCCGGAGCCCCACTGCTGCGCACGCTACGCACGGACACGCTACACACGCCGCCCACGTGAGTCCATTGCTATAATATTGGTATCAGTGACGTCATTTCGTGCGCAGCGTGCTCGTGCACTACTGTGGAAGTATCTACCTACATTTTCATACAAAGCGTTTTTGTACCCACGTGCGTAGCTCGACCGTGCGCAGCAGTGGCAGAAAATTGTATAACAGAACGTAATTTTTCGCATAATGCTCATTTGGCAGAAATTTTCTTCAGCTGAAACTGGAAAGATGTTTTGTTCTATATTAGTAGATTAGGGTAGGTTAGGTTAGGTTTATTTTATAATTTTTCAGAGAAGTCAATGGTCCGTAGAATAACGATTATGCGAAGTGAGCATTATGGCAAATATAACGTTCGGTATTAATAATTTTCTGCGAAACATTAGTAAAACTATAAGAAAATAAGGTATGGCACTCGGAATGACAGATGAGAGTTTTGGCGTCATTGCGCTATGATTGGTTGGTTCTGTCAATCCGTTTCTGTGTTGCCAGTCGTGTATCATAATACTCCCCGGTTCTCTTGTTACTTGTATGAATCTCGTAAAATCGTGAATGTCGTCAATTATTACGACAAAGAGTCAAAGAACATGACAATCGTAATGCATGAATGCATAATTATTATTTTTTGTACGACTGGTGTCAAAAAAAGTTTACGTTTATTTTGTTACCATAAAGCGGCAACTAATCAATGACGTAGTAAGTCTCATGAGCCGGAGTGCCACACCTTATTTTCTTATAACATGGTCTGTGCCGATACTAGTGACATCTGTCAAAATACATATAGCCCAAACGGTTGCTTATTGGCCCACGCCATATTGCGGATTTTTACTGGTACTAATTTATCTCCTGGCAACTCTGGCAAGGACCACTTATTGGTTACTGAGTCAATCAACTTTTTTCTGTTGCTTGTTGCCATGGTGATGTCCCCTGGGTTACTCTATTATAAGCCCATTCTTATTTAAAATATCTCCTGAGAATACCAATATTATAAATTATAAATTATCAACAATTTTCTAATAAGTTTAATCAACATTGTCCCCTGGGTGACGGGACAGAATAACAACAAGAACAAGTTGATCCACCCAACTGACGGTGAAAATCATCGAATGTGACTGATGTAAACTAGGAGTAATTTCAAATAATCGCATAACAAACTCAGGACTATTCACAACGGTGCACGAAATGTTGAAGAACAAAAGATTGAGCAGCATTCCGATGAACAATAATTTTAAATTGGTCGTTGACATACGACTACTGTCATTTTATAAAGCATATTATAATATGGCGTATGCACATGATTGCCATTTGAAAGCTGTTTGCCACTATCCCATGGTACATATGTATTATATGGCGTATGCACATGATTTTTGAAAGCGGTTTGTAGCGCCACTAGGCCCATGGTTAAACCGCAATTTGTCAAGTTATAAAGGCAAGGCTTTGTCTCACAGCGAGCATTTATTGTTTGAAATTATGATAAACACATGTAAAGGGATGAAAGTTTGTAAAGATGGATGAAGGCCCCTTTTTGGCGATATACTAAACCTGTGATTTGCTCAATACCTTGCCTTAGTAGGTTAAACATAAATGATTGATGTTATAGTAGAAATTATCTAAACTAAGCTCATCCACTTACCTGTATTCACAATGGCATTGTGTCTAATACAATCCTATCTGCTTTTGTTCTCGTAACCGCCAACCAGTTACTTACAAAAAAAGGTTAGAACTACATTGCGTGGATATTGAATTTTTAACCTTATTCCTTTTTGAATAGGTTTAAAATGGTTGATGATGAGAGTTCATAGTCCTTTTTCTAGAGAGCGCGTTCTTGTTGAGAGTCGGGCGGTTGTAAAATTCCAAAAAAGTTATGATCACCATTATTCTGTTAGTGTATTTTGTAGTCTAATGTAGAAGGAAATATAGTCGATTATATATATTAATCTTCCAAGGTGGTTACAATCTGCTTTTACTACGAGCTCGTTATCTTAATTTGTGGTTAACCACTCAATGGTATTGAGTTCTTACGTGGATGAGCTTATTTTAGAAAAATTGAACTCTATCAACAATGTTTGATATTATTCAATATCAATGTTGTTATAAGCATAATCTTTGTTAATCATATTTTATAAACCAATTAGCTTAAATGGGTATTGTGCTATATTTTTTGCAAATAGAGAGTAAACATGCTGGTGTTATTTATTGGTTTTCACGACACTGCCCGATATTTTGTCGTTACTTTCTTATTATTACTGCTCCATTACATGCGAATTTTGATAAGATTTATGTTTAACTCTCGTACAAAAAATCTAGCACAGTATTTGAAGAAGCTATTATAGTCATTATATTTTAATAAGAATATTAAAAATATTTTTTATATAAATTTGTTTTATTGGTCACCTCACCTTGCCTGAATCTTTGAGTCAATTTCTCAGAACGATATGATTTTATTGCTAAAGACTAAATGGAAACCGAAGAATATTTTACACTTAATATCTAATCAATCATACTACAACAACAAAAAGTACGCTTTATTGCACATCAAAAATAATCAAAATACATTTACACAAGAAAACAAATGCAAACAATTCAAAAAAACGGGAGACAAACAGGCGGACTATATTATATTATTATTTAAATAATGAATTTTTAATTATAAAAAATGTCATTTATTTCATAATAATTACATTATTAACGTCGACATAATAACTAACCTAATTACATTAGTCAAACCCGCTCGTTATCGTTTCCGGTGCGAAAGTGCCCATAATGCTCACGGCATTACCCCGCTGGATGGCTATGGACAGCCTCTGCACCAGAAACGATTCGGAGCGGGGGTCCTCTCCCTTTTGTCTAAGTCGACGGCCTATGTCACGCACAAATTGCTTCGCATCAGCACCCCAGCAGCCCGCCGTTTCCACCGCAAAAGGGACGAAAATATACCCCGAGCCCAAAGGAGCATACTTTTGGCGCTTCACCGCCGCCTGCGACTCGGCCGCCGCTCCGCCCGCACGTACTGTGCGACTGATATGAGAGGCGGCGAAGGTGCTGACGCACGTAGCGTCCCAGATCAAGCACCGCCAAATAATGAATTGTAATTCATTATATAAATAACTAGCGACCCACCCCGGCTTCGCACAGGTGCAATACTGATAAATGATGCATGTATACTTATAAACCTTCCTCTTGAATCACTCTTATCTATTAAAAAAACCGCATCAAAATCCGTGGCGTAGTTTTAAAGATCTTAGCATACATAGGGACAGACAGACGGAAATGACTTTGTATTATATGTATGTGATACTTTGAAGCATCAAGTAGAATTACCGTTGAAGCATCAAGTACACTCGAGAGCAAAAGTTTCGGGTCACTAGCATTTACTTCAATATCTTGAAAACGAATAAAACTATCGTATTGAAATAAATTGAACCTTATTGATAATTTAATAATCCTTCATTACACGTATAAAAACTTATTGGTTGGCGGGAAGTAATGGCATTAAAAAAGTTATAAACATAATGATCTTTTTTTTTCAAATCAGAACTTCTAATTTTCGCAACTGTTTTTGTTCTGTCATAAAATGTAGGTATTTATAAGAAGTCTTCCAGGTATCCAATAGTAGTAATTATGTCACTCACACCTGAGGAATGTACGAGAATCCTCACGATCCTGGAAAATGGGAGCAGTCAGCGAGAAACAGCAAGAATAGTCGGTGTATCGTTGTCTACAGTTCAGCGTGTTCGCCAGCGGTTTCTAGAAACTGGTTCGAACCTACGCAGACCAACAACAGGCAGACCCAGGTGTACGACGGCACGGGAAGATCGATATCTAGTCAACTCTATGCTGCGAAATCGGTTTCTTACGGGAACAGCACTGACACATCATTTTTTAGGGCTTGATGGAAGCATGGAAGCAACCCTTCTGCTTGGACTGTAAGACGGCGACTTGCTGAAGGTAATTTGAAACCATTTAGACCCGCAAATGGTCCGAAACTCGAGAGGCACCATCGTATAGCAAGGCGAATTTATGCACGCGAACACTCGCATTGGACGATTGAAAATTGGTCAAATGTCGTGTTCTCGGACGAATCAAAATTTATCCTGTAACACACGACGGAAGGGCAAAGGTGTACAGAAGACCAGGAGAAAGATTTATGCAAGCCTGTGTATTGAAGAAAAGGTGGCATACGGTGGTGGTTCGGTACTCGTGTGGGCTGGAATTTATGCGGAAAGCCGAACAGAGCTTGTAGGTACTGATCGAAAACGGTACTCTTAATGGCGTAAGATACGTGGATGAAATCCTCAACGAGCACGTCGGTCCATTTATGGCAAGACTTGGTGAGAATGCCATCTTTATGCACGATAACGCCCGTCCCCACACTGCTCATGTAGTGCAATACTACTTTGATGAGGTGAATATTCGTCCTATGGTATGGCCAGCACGTAGCCCCGACCTCAACCCGATCGAGCACGCCTGGGACGAGCTCGGACGACGTGTAAGACAACGAGATCCTCCTTTAATTACGCTTCGTGACTTGAAACATGCATTGGTAGAGGAATGGGAGAACATTCCCCAACAGTGTTTCAGAAACTTGGTGTACCTACAGCATGCCGAATCGCATTGCAGCAGTCCAAACAGCACGTGGGAGTAATACCAAGTACTAAACTGTGTAAAAACTACTTGTAAATATAAAAAAGTTCAATATTTTCAGTTTTGGTTTTGCAAGCAAAATGACGCCATTTTTAATTTGTCGTTTTAAACATAATAAAATAAATGGTCAGTAGTAAATGTAATGCATTTTGTTTTAGTAACATTAAATTGTCTATAAGCTTCATTTTATTTCAATACGATAGCTTTATTCGTTTTCAAGATATTGAAGTAAATGCTAGTGACCCGAAACTTTTGCTCTCGAGTGTATAATGTTGAATTGACTAAAAGAGTGAAAGCCTCCTTTTTTAAAGATAATTTGGTTTTTGATTTTTTTACATGGTTTTTTTTTTTGAATCTTGGAAAAAAGGTAAAGGATTTTAAGGGTAAATAAAGATTAAAAAGATTTTTATATCAGTCTCCTTAAAAAATATTTTAACGCTAGCAACACAGTGCGAAACGTCATTCACGCACAACTCAGTTCAGTTCAGTGGCGCCACGGAGTTTTGTTTCGTTTGCCATCGCGTTTTCGGGGTTTGTGAAAAAAAAAACAATTAAAATTCGCTATTTGAATAAGTGCGATGTGTATTTGTTTTTAAGTGTATTATATTGTATTGGACTGGGACTTTTTTATATTGTGGAGTCTTCGACCCGGCGAGATTATTGGTACGTATTAAGCCAACCGTTAAGAAAATCGATCGATACTAGAGAAAACTACTGTTTTATTAACACATTTCACTATGAATTAATCAATATTCTTTTAAATCTGTATATAAACTACCGCTATAATAATGTTAAATGCGTTGACCCATTTATGAAATGTACTTGTACGTACAACTTTCTACAGTAGTAAATCACGGAACGTACAGTAGACATTTGTCTGCAAAACAAGTTTCGTAACCGTGTGTTTAAAATTTACTTGCATATTATTATATATCCAGTCATGCTAAAATGCAACACACATTTGTAACCTAATTCGCATATTGCGACCTATTATTTATTATTCATATTTATATTGTGAGATGTGACTTAAATTAATTACGAGACGTTATGTCTATACTTCGCTGTCTGTTGATGGAAACGAATTTATATGCAAATATATTCAAACAAATACATACTTTATTGCAATTGGCAGATTTTTTTATGTTTGATTATTACAAAGAAATATTCTAATCTTTCTTTAGAGCAGGATACCTATGAAGTTGAGAATACATAATGAATTATATAGTTTGCTCAGTAATTTGCAATTCAAGTGGCTGTTGTTTAGAAGGCATTTATTGGATTGAAACGAGCTTTATGTACTTATCAGTCTGTGTAATTTGTAAGTATAAGTTGCAAAGTTTAAGTTGCAAATATTCCAGTTTTAATATCAAACATAAAACATGTTGACAAAGTACCTAAAATAATAAATAAATATTCACGAATCCATTTCAAACCTGTGAGGGTTTCAATTCAAGGTGTTAAATTTAAATATCAAGTTTCTAAGTACTTCAATATAAATGTAAAATAAATTTATTAAAAAAACATTCGAATTAAGTGGTAAAACAATTTAAAAACCTAAAACCTACACTAACTTAACTCTAGCCAAGGTCTGTCATTGGCGGAAATGATCCCAAGATGCTGGCGGCGTTTCCCCGCTGCACGTTTGCCGCTGTATTAGCTTTTTTTTTATGGAATCAATATAAATAAACAGAGGCTAGAATTTTCGTGGCACTTCATGTGAACTTCTCGTTTATCAACTTCCGATGTACATAATAATTCTTTTGATACATTATATAACACAAAATATTAACTTTTTGTGTACCGCTGACAAATATTTAGGTTGTCAACTGTGGTACCAAACATAGGATTGCGGCGCAGAGGCCTGGTAGATGAAAGCATGAAAAAGATTAAAAGTAGAGGTAAACAACACAAAAGGCTATCTTATTGCTAAAGAGTGTCTTGTTCAGATAACTTTCAAGTAGTAGAAAATGTGAAATACAGATATGCAATGAAAAAAATGAAAAGTTAATAGTTAACAATTTCACATTTAATCAGTAAAGTTCAGTGTTTTATCAATTTCATGCTAAAAGCCTGTTTTAGTGCTAACAAATAGCGCTAAGAAATATATGGACTTATTATCTGGTTTTAAATTACTTCTTTTACAGTCAAATATCCATTTGAACTTTTGTGAGAGGTGCATATCATATTTATGTAGGTAGTAGTTTATGAAATTTTCTTTATCCATATGTTTTTCTTCCAATATCTCAGAATGTTCACATATTGTGCTAAAATCAGGGTTTCTAACCATTTGGGCTTTAGTTGCCCCACAAGCAAACTAATCCAATAAAATTCTTACAGTATTCAAAACCATTATAGATTCATTTAATGCCAATAGTAGTCTCACTAATTCGGTACCTACTTCAATAGTCCAATCCGTCCAATAATCCAGCACTGTCGGCCGGCACTTTCCTAACCTTTATAAACTCCTATGTCGCACTGTTAAATAAATATAGATATTAAGGGACAGTCTTACATAGTCCCAAACTAAGCAACACTTGTGCTATGGGCCCTAGATAATGATACCTAATACATAAGTTACATAACATATAAATAAATACATATACTATAGATAACATCCATGACCCAGGAACAAATATTGAGTTCATCAAACAAATATTAGTCCTTGTTGGGATTCGAACCCAGGACCGTCGGCTCTGTAGGCAGGTGTACTATGAACTGCGCCCACCGCGGCGTGAATTATTATTTTAGTTCTGTTATAATACATTTTTGGTGACGATCCAGTAATCCGAACATTTTTGTTGACAATGCATAATCACTGCCGGGTTAGTGACTACTGTATTATAATTGCGAAAGTGACGACTCTGTTACCTCTATGACTCTCATGGTTATCCTACTGGACCATTTTAATAAAATATGGATTGTAGAAAGGTTAAACATACATTGAGTATGACAATAAGCATGGTCCCATCATGCAAACTACATACACTGGCGGGAATAAGACTAGGGTCGGGAATTAATACTATGACAGCCCCAAGAATTCCCGGGAATTTTTTTCATGACGATATAATTTCCCGGGTCTGCAAGCCCGCGCTCCGCGCCGTGAGCCGCGCTTATAGCTGACACGTTAGCGCGCACCAAGGTGCATGACTCCACTTTCACCTTTTATTTTGGCAAAACGGCGCACAGTCGTAGTCAGTTGCAGCGGTGCGCACGCGTCGGCTGGTTACCTCGGCTCGGCACAACACGACCATTTGCGTCGCATTTTACACTAACATTCAATAAAAAACGAAATTGGGAACTATAATCGATCAAAACGCTCGGATACTCACCGATCGCCTAGTGTTGTGTGTTCACGTGTAGATATCGTAAGGATTAACGTTCACGTTAAGTTAAACCGTGCTATTCCATTTAGATTTTCCCGTAAAGGTATTCAAATTCCTAGTAACAAGTAATATAAAGATCTCCGGATACTTAGCCGCCTAACGATGTTTATCAGAAGTCCAAACGCCTTATTTTTGGGACTTTCATTTCTCTCGATTTGATTAATTGCTTCGTAATGGCACAGGGCATTAGGGCGTAATTTATCGTTAATTCTATAGGAAAATGCGGGAATTGATCCTTTTTAACGGATTATGCCAAATTGCCCGGTGAGTGGCAGGTATAAATCAATTGGACGGATTTATGATGATTTGAGAGTTAAAATAGTGTCCAATTAATTTGCTTGAATTTTCTGATCCGTTTTATATCGGCTTTTTATTAAATATGAAAGGTTTACTTTCTTCGTGGTTGAATCAACTATTAATCTCATAAAGGAACAATTACATAGGGCTAGTATTTACAGTCTGACCAAAAAGAGTAGAAATTAAAAAGAAAACGGGGACGGCACTACAGTATTGCCTCTTTTTAATTTCTACTCTTTTTGGTCAGACTGTAGTCGATCAACAATCTATCTTAACCTACAAAAATACTGATTGCCAGGGATCGTAAAATGCGAACAAAATCGATTGAAATGACATATGACAACCAGTGTCGGGTTTTTTTGGATGGGTAATCCCGAGGCTCCGCCCCAGGGTTAAAAAATCCCGGGTTTGGTGGCTCTAGTGACGACTCTAGCACAATGAATTTTGCTCGCATTTTACGAACCCTGCTCATCAGGTCCATGGGCAGCAAGGTAAAGCTGCGTAATAATTTACCAGTCCACTTTAACATGTTCCCTTACATAGATGAATTGATAGTATGGATACTCCATGAAACTATCCTTTATCCATTGCATCATTTTACCTATCTTGCTTCAAGAGAGCCTAAGGAAGCGTGGAATTCTTGAAAGTAAACACATCATCTTCGCAAGCCCGAGATCGCATATGATTTATTTTCTATCAAGCAAGGCAAATAGTCTCGATATTGATTCTACAATAACGTAGGATCGTATGTATATTTACGAGGGTCAAACTGAAAGTCTTTAGAAAATCAAAAACTGAACAAAGTAGCAAGTTGTTAGTTTTATTATATCTTTTGGAAATAGTTTCCCTACACATCAATACATCGCTGTATCCGATGAAACCACTGAGAAAAGCGCTTTGCCCACTCGTCCCTAGGGTTCTCTTCGACTACCCTTTGACACGCAGCCACTGCTTCCTCAGCGTCCATAAAACGTTTTCCTAGAAGTTTTTCTTTTATTTTCGGAAATAAATAAAAATCGCAAGGTGCGAGGTTGGGGCTATACGGTGGGTGACCAAGTAATTCCACGTCTGACATCGCCAAATAGTCGATCGTTTGCTTGGTGGTGTGCGACGAGGCGTTGTCGTTGTAAAGGAGGAGCCTACTGCGAGGTCGCTTCTCCGTACCTTCTTCCAAGAAAAGTGGTAAACTATTGTTAGTGTTCCAGTTTGCGATAACTGTGTTTTGATCCTTTATAACAATTGTTGCGATATGACCTGTCATTCGGAAGAACCACGCCACCATCTTTTTTCCCACGCTTCGAACTCTCTTCACTTTACCTGGCAACTCCTCTGAAGGAAACACCCACTGAGCAGACTGCCTTTTAGTTTCAGATCCATAACAGTAAATCCAGCTTTCGTCACCCGTAAGCATGTTGAAAACTGCATTTGAGTCATCTCCATTAAATCTTTGAACCATTTCACGGCACCAATCAACACGAGAGTTTTTGGGACTCTGTCAAATTATGGGGTATCCACCGGGCACAAAGATTCCTGACAGCTAAATGTTCATGGAGGAAAATTGAAAAATTTAATGATTCGGACAGGATTCGAACCTGCGTTTCCAACGGCTTTCCGGGCCAACACGGGCATCTGATTCGGTGGTCCAATTGGGAGGACGCCCGTGTTGGCCCGGAAAGCCGTTGGAAACGCAGGTTCGAATCCTGTCCGAATCATTAAATTTTTCAATTTTCGCTTCATTTGTAAACATTTAGTTTACGTTAGCAGACGTTACTGCTTTAATAAAAATAAGTTCATGGAGGATTTTGTGCACTTGACTCATACCAATGCCTAAGCTCTTCTGAATCCGCTGATAGGTCATTCTTTTGTCAGTCTCTATCGCACGCCGCACAACACTGATATTGTCTTCAATTGTCGCCGTCGAAGGCCGGCCCTCACGCAGATCATCGGTGAAATTAGTGCGACCACGGTTAAACTCATTAAATCAGTTGTAAACAGTGGCACGAAACGGGGCTTTATCATGAAAGGCCAATCGAAGGCTATCATAACTTTCTTGTTGACTTTAATGACATCGAAAGTCATAAAAAATAATTGCACGAAAAATTTGTCGACTAAAATTCAAGCCGACGTGACACAGACAATTTTCAATTCACCGCCAAATCGTAAAACAAATGGCAAACGAATTAAATACACACACAATAATATTCGCAGAGAGATGAATTTTCAAAATCTAAACTTATTTTTTTATTATATCGTTGACAAGTGGCCTGTTCTAAAAACTTTCAGTGTCACCCTCGTAGCAAGGACAGAGTAAAGTCTATCCTCAATATTTTGAGTTTCTGTATTTAAATCTTCTATCTTTTGAGAATTGACGCCACATACCTACATTGATACTTAGTTGAGCGTATTTTAAAAAAAGTGTACCTACACGATTTTTTTTTTCAGTAAATTTATGTTTAGGCTCGTCTTACCCAGAATAGTTTGTACATTCAAACTTTATACAAGAAAAAACGAATGTTCCAATAGCTCTTACGATACCTACATATTTTTCCAGCGCGTCACATTCTTAAAAATAAAAATAAAATCATACGTAAACGTGACGATTTGGAATGGAAATTTTGGGACCCTTTTCTTCTTGAATGAGGTTCGACTGTACAAACGATTTTTGAGAGATCTTATTTGCAAAATGTAAGTATGTCCTAGAATATATGAACACTTTCTTTTAAAAGATGACGGCAGAACACGGCCGATCATTGTGAGGATCTTTAGGCGGCAGCGGCAAGAGCTTTGTCTGAATTGTATGACGAACCTATCTGCTTTTTTTTAGAATATCGAAGAGCGGCATGCTACAAGTTATAGTGTCATAATGAATAAAACTACTATAGTTGCGATAGAAGATTAGATTAGATCATAATTATTTCACACACATAGGGATACATTATCAATCTCTACTTACACGACTATACAGTGATCGTCAATATAAACAAAAAAAAAACAAATTCAGCAAGTCATAATTCGACAGATAATTAAGGAAAAACAACATCCAACGATTTCAAATTAATAACAATTTTAATAATGTCAGAATAAATATGTCAATAAATTCACTTATTACACAAATTAAATGTCAACATTCACCACAAAGGTCACCTATAACAAATACACTAAATTAGGATCAAGTAATCAGTTTACTTGGTCCTATTTAGACACTAAAATATAAAACAATTAATATAAATATGTCAAGACAATCTTGTACTGACTACAAAGGATTTTTCAATAAAAGGTTTCTCAATTGACGCTTGAATACCAGGTCAGAAGTGATCGAGAGTTACTTTTATGCTTCAAAAAACGTACGTAACACAATGTCATACAAAAGGAACGCTGATAAAATGAACGATGTGCCTCGGCATCTCTAGATCTCCACAATTCTAAACAGAAGCGTAAAAAAACGCCACATTTAAAGGAACTCATTAAAAACCACCCCACGTCTCGTGTTCACAGACGCACGCATGATACTGTTTTTATTATAACCGTGTAATGGGAATGAAATTACGACAAATTTTATTACCGTCCGTTATTTTGGTTACATAAATTCGTTGTCTCCACATTAATATTCTTGTGCGGTTGGAATATCGAGAGAAGGATATATGTAAAATAAGGATAATTAGGGATTAATATATTGGATCTGTATTCGTCATTTATCTGGCAATGGTAATCTTAGACCTATATTGTGTCTGATAGGGACGGCCTGCTTGAGGGTGCGTCATGAATTAGTCAAAACACAATCTACAACCATTTGATGGGCACGGTAACCTTGGGATAAGCAATTAAATAATTTCATTTTCTTTCACTGTATCAAAACATTCATGCTATCAAAACGTCTACTGTTTTGTTAATTGCAATTCAATGTAAGTTGTAATGGATATTTGTTGCATTCGTTCGTATCACTTGTCTCCCGCACTCCTTTACAAAGTATTAATCAATCGGAATCGATTTGTCACGGCAAGTTCGGTGACACCGCTGCACGCTGAATAAACTTTAATACTATCATGAATAATTAAGTTCACATTATCAAGGGTCCATTGGAAATTGATGATCAAAACAATGTGATCGGTTAATTATAATTGGATACCGCCAATCGATACATTTGACGAGGGAGCTGTTTCAAGTTTGTAATTTCATAACTGCCGAATCATTCATAAACAAGAAAGCGTCAGGATCAGGACCTGTCTAGCCTTCGTACCTGTTCAAAGGACTGTGTAGACTTGTGCCATGATATACGCACCGCGAGCTGCGCTATTAGTCGATGCGCCAGCACAACACGCTTCATGGTACTCGACTCCGTTTTCCGCTTTTGTTCGGTCAAAACGGCGCGCGTTCGTAGCAAGTCGCACGCCCCGACCAGTTGCGTCGCATTTTGCAAAAAAGGAGGATATAGTGAAGCAGTTCAGATAAAATCAGCAAAGTTAGCATAGTTATCGTTTTTTGATTGATGAAAATGAAAAGTGATCATAGTAGTGCGACGTGTTGTCATCCGAAAGATGAAGAAACAAGGGAAGAAACCATATTTAGAACGAGAAGTATCTTCATGCCGAAAAGTACCTTCAAAGCCGTACATTTATTTTAAGCTGAGGCAAACGATCGTATTCACTCAGTCAAGTTGGAATGTTGCCCACTCAAAGAAATGCCTGTAAAACTGCAACGCGGCTGTTCAAAAGTGCATGTTATAAATCTCAGACTGTAATAAAGTATAGGAAGTTTCATATCTTGCAAACTTCACACTCACGGGCCACAAGTGAAGTTATGGGCAAGATAGTGTGGTTAGGACTCAAGCATAACAAATGCTTACTTAGTACTTGAGTCGTGGCGCTCCATCTCTTTATTTTTAGGGTTGTCTACAGCATTCTTCCATTTCGGGACGTCTTTCGAGACTGTTCTCAAGTTCGTATACTTTTGAATTTTCTGCGTGTCCGCATTCCATTTCCTTCAATGTTACGTTCTTTTGAGTCTCTTATAGTGACTTCAAAAGCTACATCTTGTTGTAGTTGCCTGTCATCAAGAGCAATTTTTTTTGTGGGTTGGCTTTCTTATTTTAGATATGCTACATGACATATGTTAGAAAAAAACATCAACAAGTTATTACGTTTACCACTTGCACGTTAGTGCATCAGGGGGTTATAACGTCATAATCTTAAATCAAGTTGGCTCTCCTTAAATAAATATCAGGGTTCAAAACGTTTACCCTGCTAAAGGAGACCCCTCGACCAACAATTCCTCAATCTATTAGTTTTCTATACTTAAAACAAGTCAACTAGACATTCAGAACCTACACGAAGCTCCGTCTTTATTTATGATTCTTATTAGGGTTTCGCTGTACCAAGTGCAACATATAATGCCTTTATATCCTACGGACATTCTCATTGTCCAATGTATAGACTCCTTAACGGTCCCTACCTCTAAATACATATATCTACGTATAAAGCAATGTCTAAAGGCTTGTGACGCAGGTGTGCTCGGCCGATCGTTTTCCAAACTGCGGTTTTTCCGACATTAAATTTGAATAAGCCATTACTTCAGAGCTTTCTTGTTATTGTGCGAGTTGTATTAAATCCAGTTACAAGCTCTCGTTTGAACGTATTGTAAGCCGAGTTACCAACAGCAATTTTGGTTTTCTGGATCATTTCACTAAAGTTTAAAATTGTGTTCAGATGCATTTGATAATTTCATTTTCAGTGGTTTTTGAAATATGGTATGACGAACCTGGTGAGTTAATTCCATCTTTGGACTTTCATATTGCTATAATATAAGCTAACCTAACATTGAAAAGCAGTGCATAATGATTTAAGACATTTATTATTTAAAACTGTAGTAAAGTGCGCGTGGAAGAATAGAGACCATGGCATTGTTTGCAGATAACAAAGGTAAGATTCGGACTCCAAAAATGTTTTTTGCTATACGAACTCGTCAATTTTGCCCGAACAAAAGCGAGCACCGAGGTGTACGCTTGTGCGTAGGCTACTATAGTGAATCGCCGCGTGTAGTACCTGGCTTGCCAAGTTCGTTATGGAAAATTATTTGTTTAATGCCTTTTGACATTGATGATCCCAGAATAAATTTCAAGTTTGGGTTTTAATCTCCGTGAAATAATCGAGAAAAACAAAACTATGCGATGTTGCGAACCCATTATGGAATAAACCCTCTTTAACGATTCCGGTTCGTGTAATAACAAACCATTGTACGTTTTGATTACCTACCTAATAAAATGCTGTCGTAACTTCGAAACTTCGTTAAATTTGATACTAATGTTATTTGTTTGACTCAAATGAGATTCAGGTTTGGTGCATTGTTTTGGGGTCCAATTTTAGTTATATTTTGAGTCGTTAATTATAATTAATGAGTGTTAGATTATAAAAAGAACAACATATGATTTTTAGGCTGATACGATAGTAGGTACTCAGAATCGTTTGCAAATCAAACCCAAAGAAAAAAAGTTTTTCAAAATTTATATTCTATATCGTCATGTTTTTTTTTTAAGTGGACATACAATTTTTTTTATTAAAATTTTGGGATCCTATTCTTCTTGCATAAGTTTCGAATGTAAGTACAAAGTATTTTGATACATGTAGGTACACTTTTTTTTAAAAACGCTCACTGTTCATCCTTTTAATAAGTTTCTGTCAAAAATGACATTTTAGTGGCAAGCTTTTATAGCCGACTGTACTTTTCTTTGGATATCCATCAAATGCTCACTGAGACGATTCTAAAGAGCCCAACCTCGGTAGGATTGCTTTTTCTATTATAGAGTTCCTATGGCCACTTTCCGGCTCCATCATCAGATCAGCCCCATGGTACCATATTATTGTATTGTCATCAAAGTTAAGTAAGTATGCAAAATTTAGCTCAATAGGTTGACGATATCTGCTTCAAAATTGAGTTGCAAGATTTCACCCGAACAAACATACTTTAAACATACCATGCAAGCTAAATAAGAGCTTGTAAAATTGTCAAACATCAGTACAGTATTTTTAACTAAGTAACGTTCCGGCCAGCAATCCTATCAAACCAGGCAACAAATTTCATCAAAAAGTTTGCGCCGCTTTGTCCATAATTCAATGGCAATTTGTTTTAAAAGAAATCGTCGGACAGTGTCAGCACGCTTTATTTACTAAAGACAGCTTATTTCTCTTGCTCTTTTAAATTCCTCTGTAATGGGATACAAAGTCGGTCTAATTGAGAGGCCATGAGCAGGAAGATTGTTCGTTTGATTAATTCTGAAAGCCTGATAGAACCACCACCAACGCGGCTCAAGTCCCCACTTTCCGTTCGCTCTGCTATAATTTAATCTGTATTTTCTTTCACAGATTTCGTTTCAACCTTTATTTTTAATAGAGGGTTAACTGCTTTCGAATTTTGTAACCCTTTAGAAAGAGAACGACTTGTTTTAACTTTCTTTTGTCCGCTTTTTGAATTAAGCTGATTGGTACGGTTATTCTAGTTAACGTTTCTTGGGGAAAATCTTTTATACCAAGATTCTTCGCACAGGAATCGTAATCCGGCGTAATCGGTAACAATTACGCCGATCGTCGAATGAAATTAGCCTTAAAATGGAGCCAATGAAATTAACCATACTACCTAACTTCTGACTACACAGCGTTTTAAATTAAGAAAATTGCGATTCTGTATCCTTTGCTAATTCGAGTATTAAACCAACTTTGCAAAAAAAAGTAAGTCAGGTTAAGTGCAACCCTATTCATTTAAACTACCATTTCAGATCAATACCCATAAACTTTTTTCGTATAGGAATAAGAGATGCCCGTAAAAGTTAGACCCCATTACGCTGTTAAGAGAAAATACCATATTAATCCCGCAAAATCCCGAACAGGAAAATCTCTCAGAGAAGTAATTATGCATTAACGTCGACCGTAAACTCATTAACGTACTGCATGATAAACTAAACCACTATTATCCGGCAATTTTGATAGTTCTGTATAGGCTGAACTTGGTTTCAGAACGCAACCCCCGCTTTGGGAACTTTAATTACACAAACATGACTCGCCGAAACGCTTTGTTACGGTTTTTGAACGTGTGTAAGTAGGTTAGGCTTTAGTGTGCATGAGTTTGAAACATAGCGTAGTCATTTTAGTTAGTTTTGGGTGTAGAGGTGTAATTATGAAGGCTTAGGTTCGAGCTATTATGAAGTAACAGCGCTCGAAACAATGTCAGTATTATTAAAACAAGTAGGGTTGCTGTCCTTGTTGTCTGTTGCCTGTTGTCTACCGTTACTTTAATTATATTGTTTATTTTTCTGTAAACTGTTTTTGGTGTATGGTGGTGTATGTAAAGTTGTCTAATATTGTCTAGTATTTCAGTACGTATAAGTATTTTTTTGGACTCTCAGTGGTGATATGACGTCATTCTGTAATGGTAATGTAGATCTATATGCTTTTATTAGCGACCTAAATCGCACGTCTGTGATTTTATCTAAGTACACTCACCTTATTCATCAAAGTAGTATTTATACTCTTATTAAAACTTTCGTGAGACTAATTTAATTATTGTCTTTAGTACGTGAAAGTGTCAAGAGTGACAATTTCACGTGAGTGTAAACCTCTTAATACAATAATTCAAATATGTCTCACGAAAGTCTACACTCACAATTTTCACTCCTGACACTTTCACGTGAGTGTAAACCGATTAATACAATAATTAAAGTAGTATTTGAAATCAAAGTCCTAAATAAGTATAAAAAGTGCATGGTTCTTCATTTTTATGGCATCGACTCGCACTTGGCCCGTTTTATTCAATAAGACGAGATCAAGTCTGAAGGTAAGACGATAAGTTTGTATACAAATATTTCTATTATCATCCGTGGCACCAGTCATATCATGAGCTTGGTAGTATGTAAACTTGGCCCTGCATATTCAAATAACATTTAACCTATCACGTATTGTTATCAAAATATTTCCCTAAGGCGCCATAACAGCGTTACCATGGTAACCAAACAACGTTAAATTCAATCATTTGTCTTTGCCTTTAGTAACATTATTTCGAGCCACTTAATCTCACGTACAATTTGGTAAGACCACGGCAATGTCCTTTGTCGCCGTTATAAATTGTTTCGGAACATCTACAAGATTAATAGTTGCCAAGTTCCCTTGCTAAGTGAAAGGCCCTTTAAAGTCCAGAGGAATTTTGGGTGTTTGTTTATGAAGTTTTTAGAGAGTTTAGCACCTTAGTGCTGATCTTACTGTGTTATATTTTGACTTATGGTAGACTTTAGAAGATCTGAGCCCAAAGGCAGGTGACGTAAAGGCTGATGATGTAGTTACTTCAGTTAACAAAGGGAATTAACCATTCCCAATTACCAGAACGTAGTGAAATAGAGTAATTAGAGCATTAAAAGAAAGGTTTTTTTTTATTGTTTTTAGGCTCATTTTACTAATCATCTATCTGTACATTTGATCCTCATACAAGAAAAAAGTGCCCCAAAGTTTCTATTCCACAACGTCACGTCTTGGTAGGAATGGTTTTTTTTCTATGAACGTGACGCTACTGGAAAAAAATCATACAACGCTCATAAATCATTTTTAGATCGCTATATAAGTATATAATGTAACTTAAGCTTTTTCCACATTTTCGCCATTGAAATAAGAGTGTCGTTATCCTTGGTCTTTTTATTTAGAAATCACAATGTTATGTCCCTCCAATTACCGCTATTCAAAATGCCACGTTCAACATTTTCTCCATTTCGTTAAGGAAAGACAATAAACAGACCCACTTTTGCTTTTGTATTATTAAGGATTCGAATATAACGACGAATATGTTTGGATGAATATGTGTTCTTATGTATACAATGTTTACAGTATACTATATACGTAGCTGTTTTAAAAGCAGTTTTGATTACCACGATTCTAGTATGATTAGAAAAGTTGAATATTTGCGAACCGATGGAAGCAGTTTATTTATTACTGATGTTCCCCAATGCCATAAAAATCCTACACTGTAACATCGTTATCGATGATTCGAAAAATTTTGTCGTCATAACCGTCAATATTTAGTTCATTTTAATGGCATTTGAACAGCTGAAAGAAATTACTTGCCGCACAGAGACGCCGCTAAAAGCTTTTACATTTCCAGTTCCAGCACAACAACCGGGTGAAACTCTTCGCATAAATTATCTACTTCTACAGTATTGCAAGCGATAAGTAAGAGTTGAAATGTTTGATGTTGTTAAGGTAAAGTATTCACGACTTTGTGAACAATGTACAACAAAAGTATATTAACGACAACGGAATTTATGTGGAAATAATGATCCCAGCTTCGATGTAATTGTTCTGAAGTGTAGCGCGTAGCGCATCGTGACTAAAGATTTATGTACTACTTAAGATGTAGGTACCTACACCTACATACGACGCTACGGCTGAGTTACGAGGCATCTATCTATAGGCCTTAATTGGTGTCGCCGAGCGCGTTTTGTTATGTAAATGAACGTATATTGTTCCGTAATTTTCCCAAACATTCATCCAATAAATTCGCTATAATTAATATGAATGACCTTTCAGACGACGTTAACAAAGACATTTCGTTATTTAATTAGGAAATTTCCATTCACGAGCTTCCCTGAAATGTATTAGGCTTAAAGAAAATTGTAAGAAATAGGCGAGCAGGTGGTCTGGAGAGGCCGGAGACGATAAATAACGTGTACATAAACCTGCCTTGAAAGTTGCAACGAATAACCGGCCAAGTTCAGAAAAGAGAACTGGCGAGCAGTAACAGTGTTTAACGTTATAAGAACCATTTGGAGGCAGCTTGGCTTCTTAGTTCCTAACTCAAGATCTATTTAACTTAAACTCACTAAAGTTTAATTATATATTAAGCATCCTTAGATATAACCCAAACTTTGTAAACACAGCTTAAATGCTAATAAATTAACGCTAAAAATCGTTATTTTGGTAACTGATTGATTGACATATAAATCAAAAACCTAACCCACTTCCAAATTTTCTAAGAAGTCAATATTTTCTAGAGAGTATAGTAGATAGTATTTGGCATCCAGCTAGTGTGTGTATGCAAAGGAGAAAATTTGAAAACACTGAATTTATAATATTTATTAAAAATTATCCAATCAATCCATTTTTTTAGTTAAGCTGGTTATTAGCTCAAAGGTAGATTTAAATAGATCCTTAGTTATTTGCTTTGTGCAAATCATTCGACTTTCCTTACTAACGTGGCACCCAATTAGATCTCAAGTCTCGCCGGTGAAGTCAACAACCATTAATATCATAATATCGAACTTGGCTCCCATTTTCAGATTTAAGTTTCTGGTAGGATATGATTCGAGAGACAACAGAATCTTGGGTTAAAATTCACGTGGAGCGAGTCCCCCGAGGCCGGGATGGTATTTGTTTAAACATTTCATTTTTATGACGCCATTTGTTTTATTAAGCAAATCCCGCAATGGAAGTTTGTTCGGTTGATTAACGATGCTGCCGGCCCAGTACAATGCAAAAGGGATTACGCGGCTTTTTGATTTCCCTTTCACTGGTGGCTGATGGATGGACTAACGAACTGTGCGTCAACAGGATTGCTCCGAATCGGTGTGATTGGATGGGGGTTTATAGTGATAAAGGACTACTTTATGAACAACTGTCGGGTCGTTTGAATGATTAGCTCTGTAGAAGTCCCAACGAAGCTATAATAACGAAGTTATCTATTTGGTTGGAATGGATCGAGCAAATAATTGTGTGATAAGCTCAAATATATGTTCCTGTGTCATGGAAGTCTTATATGTACAGTTTAAATGCACTCACATTTCTTTATTTTTCAGATAACGTTAACGGTTAGTTGCACCGCCCATAATTTTTCTGCTTTGCCCTAAGATTGACTGGTAGAGAATGACTCATGGCATTAAGTCCGCCTTTTGTACGATAGGTATTTTTTTTGTGCAATAAAGATTACATAAATAAAGAACGTAAACGTTATCTGAAAGTTAAGGAAATATTAAGGAAGTTCCTAAAGAAACAGTAAGGACAAATTACAATGCCAACGACCCTCTCACTGTTTTTATACGATAGTAATACGATCTATTTTGTCATGTTACTTTTTACCTATCATAAGGAAGCACAATTGCGTCAAAAAGTAAACAAACATTATAGCATAATCCTTAAGAACGTACTTTATTCTACTTATACAAGTGTTTTATTATACTTATATTATTCCCCCTTGCTCTGAATACTAAATATATCTTCAGGGAGTTCATATTCACAAGATTTTGATCACGTAGCGAAGTAATGGCGGCGTGTAGAGCAACTATGGCTTTTCATTTCACGAAATTTTCGCTCTTTAACGACCTGAATATCAGCGGGGAGATGAGTTCGAGGAGACTAGGTGGTCTAGATGATGTACTTTGCCGCGGGAAATGAGTATCCTGCTTTTCAGGTACGGGACTAAACTAAAGTACTTGTTTATTGAAGTTTCGGACTGCCTTAGTTTTAGTAGACAAAACAATGGTGCAGAACAAAGAATAGCCTGGAGAACCAACTAAATATGTAGTGTTTTGTTATAACGAAGTTATTTCAGCTTTTTCTTGCTAACGCTTGTCGGCTACGTATATGAAACGAATAATATAAAACTTTTGTATCATAATCAGAGCTTGATAGAATTGTTTTCAATAGTAGTCTATACTTAAATACAGTATCGGGAAATCATTTCCTGTGGGTGTTGAGGATAAATTCGACCTTTCTAAAAACACTTGTTAGAAATATCACTACTTTAGCGACTATAGACAGATATAGATGAGATATAGGCTCTATGCCCGTAATGTGATTACAAAGCATAAACGTTGTAATTGTAGGTACCGTAAAACTGCCAAACTAGTCCAGTCCACGCAAATTACTCGTTAACATGAGACATTTCAATAAAAGCGTATACAATCATTGATCACTAATAGACTGGCTCTTGATGAATGGGTGAGTTTTGTTATGGACTATACTTAGTTGAGAGACCCATGTCTCTATCTGAATTTCGTAAAAGTAAAATAAAATTAAGTATTGGTAACTTCATTATAATTTACCTTTTACAGATCTCATCTAAGTACACAAAATAGACGGTGGCCAAGAAAATTCAAAAGTTGATGACTAAGAAATAAAAACCGACAACTCGGAGCGTATTAATCATACTTTCGCAAGTGCAAAGCCTTGTCTCGAAGCCCCGCCCGCTTTAACTGCCCCAGTAACACTACACTAATGTTACAAGTACGTTGCGCTGATATGAAACGTCATGAGTGTAGTATTTCTGAACTTTCGGAAGAGTTATTTAATGCTGATATTAAGACTTATGAAGGTTATTTGTTACTGTTTCGCACTGCACGCCACGGTCAAAGTTAAGTAGTTTTCTACATTCATTTTTTAATGGAAGATTGTTCACATTATGTATTTTCCAATGTATATATTAATCAAACATTTGAACTCTATCGATTTGGTACTCGTAACCCTTCCAATAAAAGTCACGATGAAAAATATGAAGCATTAAAAGTTAAGACCCTTTTCTCTGGAGTACTTATTAGTTAGGAATTTATCCCGAAGTCTATTAAAGGACTTATGCTGCCTTTATTCAGCTGACTGCCAACGTGTCAAACAAAGGCGAGCAAGCTGAGTTTTGTAAGTTTTGGAGGGTTTGTAACAGCCGAAAGACGTGTCACTGGACATAGGCTTCTCCCAGGGTTCTCCACAACGACGGCTCATGTGTCGCGCTAATCCCTCATGCATCAGCGTCCTGACTAGATCATCGAACCACCTTGTTGAGAGTCTCCCTCTCGTTACATCTTCCGGTACGCGGTAACCCCATAAGCCTGCCCCAACGGCCATCGGGTTCTACGCGCAATATTTTAGAAAGAAAGAAATATTTATTTGCACATTTTACGTCCTAACCAGTGATCAACCACCAAAACATCAAAAGCATATTATTTATCAGTATCTCCTATTTTGCTTTCACTGTCTTTCATTTACTTCCTTACCCTATCCCGACCCTGAGACCAAAGATGACCTGACCTAACCCAGCGGATTTTGGGGTTATGAAAACCAACCAAGTACTGTATAGTGTTCATACACATAAGTAAATCTCACAAACTCTCCAAATTCAAGTTACCGCTGATTTTCACAAAGTTACTAGTGTTGCAAATCCACCATTCCACTCTCTCGAAAGTTCTCCAAACATCGACCGTGTTGTATTTGACCTATAAATTAAGCGTTGTGCGGATTATTGTAACATAATATTGCTTAACCACACGGAAGGCCAGCTGGCGACGTCATAAAGATGGTATTAATGTTATAGGTAGTGGACGCGACATTTATGTGACAATGTAACTTGTGATGAAGATCATCCATTGTTTTGTTCAAAAGACTTGAATACGTATATGAAAATCTATGAAATGATGATGAATATGTGTATAGATAAAGTAGTGTATGCCACTGTACATACTTAGGCCCTTCAGCCTGTTTCCGTTACATAAAACCACCCTCGTCTTTTAAGACCTCTCATTATGTAGCAGTTGAATAAACTACTATACTAATATTCTTACAAAACATTATGCTAAAGTTAGTCCAGGAATAGGTGTCGAACGCCAAATAAAGAGAACTCACTGTTCAATCAGCTAACTGTGTAAGCTTTTATCTAATTCGTGTGCATTAGTGTATAGCCAGATTAGTTCAGATAAGATTACGTGTTATCTGTAGTTACCGTTAAATATGGGGTGAAATTCGAGAGGCTACGACATGTATTGTTCCCAATATGAAGTGCTGATAAAACATTGTAATTTATGAGTTACTATGTAACTGTCAGGGCAGTCGATAACTGAAGGTACATTTGCGTCAGTGGTTTGTTTATACATAACAAAAAAAAATGAAGTAGTGGCAAGAATTCAAGAAATTTATTTCTCTACTCTAAATTGTTTTTTAAATGTCATTCTTAAGTAAATAACGCCGGTCAACATTTTAGTGCAGGGCTATACTAACGCAGCAAATTAGTATCTACTACATGCCTCGAGTTACAAGGTGATGCCTAAACCTCAATAGGCACTGAATTAATAATTAAACCATCTGACAAGTGAACGCCATGTTTCCAAAAGGTATCCGGAAGAAACACTTAGCTATATTAAATAACTCACTCAAGCACACACGTTAAATAGGCCACATCGCAGCCTCGAAATCACGGGAGAAAAACTAACCCACAATTTACTCCGCAGCCTTAATAAAGTGAAAAGTTCATGTTTCTGGAACGTTTCCGCGTGTTCTCGTGGAGGTACTAGCTCGGAAGTAGTGTCGAGGGGTTAGGGCCCTCGCTTTGTGCACGAGGACGGTACGAAACGAGTTTAAAATCCCGTGGCCGGAAAATTTATCCATAAAGACCGGGTGTCGAGTGCACGAATTTGTTCGACGTTTGTGCAACTTTGAAGATAAGGCTGGTTTGAATACGTTATCAAATCCTGACTTGCTACTAGAGTCGGTTGTGTTTCTGTCATTAATCGTTGGGAGCGTCCTCAGCGCCAGCCTTCTCCTGTAATGTAACCTCGAATTATATGAAAATTACATGGCATTAGGAATGCTTGCGTAGGTATACCAAGCAGTAATTTACAGACGAAAAGCAGGCTATAATACTCGGAAAAAAATTGCTCTAAAATACTTACCTAAAGCAGTGTACTTTCAGTGACTTTTAAAACTAAACCTTTATACTAAATTCTACAGACTTTATGGAAGAGGTAATATTTTTTAATATATCGATTTTTTTTATTATTTAAAAAATATGCATCTCCACTTGGAAATTAAATACGGGTAACTTTCAGAACAAGGTTCTGCTACCAAAGTTTATTTCATCGTCGAATGTTCTAGATCTTTCCTCTGAATCACTCGGGCGGGAGTTAGTGCATCGCCTTTGTGGGTGTTTACGGTCGCCACCGAGCCCTCGAGTCTTTACTACATCCTTTGAGTCCTAATGAGAGTAATGGCTCAGTCATGTATCGTTCTCGACAAGGCTTAACGGTCTTTAAATACGGTAGAGTACCACGTTTAATGCATTCGCTAACGCAACTGACAATTCAATACACGTAGGTACCTCCGTTTAGGTACGCGATATAAAACAATCGTTTATGTACGAGTATTTGGTCAATTTGTGTAAGATTGTCCCTTAATATTTATTTATTTATATTTATTTTATATTTATTCATTTGTTACATTTGACTCGGTGACTTTGCTGTCGCAATTGACCACATTTAAAGTAGTATTGAGTCAAACCTTAAAATAAAATTAAAATTTTATTAAGGGCCACGTTTTTTTTATGCACGTATTGTCAGGTTATTTATATTGATATAAAGATGGAAACTGACTGTATAAACATGCGAGAAAGTGGATTCTTTTGGTAGAAAACGTGCCATTCATTTGCAAAATATGGAATACCTACACAGAATAAAGATTTTAAATGGTTGATCCATAACGCTTTTAACTATTATACTATTTACCATTTAATTTGGTTTCCATCAGTAAACACGAAATGAAACCTTTTATACGCGAACTTTGTCGTATTTATTTGCTACACTCGGCTCTATATCAGTTTATATTTGAGCGACTCCGACGCCCACATGCGACGCCAACAAAAGGCTATCGAAATTATACGACAGCTTTACGATTTTTTCGAGGCCGTTTTATTTTATCAACAGTTCTTACTAGTTTATCGTGAACTCGGCTAGAGAGCCTGAGGCTTTGTACGTTTTCAATTATATTTGTCGCAAATATCACCTCAATTTTATATCTACTTCAGCAATTTAACTTCAAAGTGAACCAACAAAGTCTCACCTCACCTGTCTCCCAACGCCAGGAGAAGCACATTGCGAATCATCTGAATAATCAAAGCAAACTCAAGTCAATCAATCCAAACTCAACTGCACCAATAGCCCAATACACTGCATCAATGTGAAATCGTCGGGGCCGATATTCGATTTGTCTCAAAGTTAAACAACTTAAGAGCCCACCCATGCAAATTCGTCAGGTGAATGATCCTAGATCTCAACATCCATTATGATTAAAAATCTGACCCTTGGAAATAAGAAACTTGAACAGTTTTTCTTCAATCTTGTCAACGTGAAAACACGATTGGTAATAATTTTCTCGATACTTTTATGTCTCAAACATAACCCTTTTTTTTAGATATTTTCGGTTGGATCTTCAAAACCCTTCCGTTTTTAACAATGTTTTTTAGCTTAATAGATGCACAATTATAAGTTCTCAAAAACTGTAAAACAATTTTCAATATAAAATGCACACGTTTATGACACAACTCAAAAAACATGATTTCCGCGCTTCCGAGCACGCACTTCCATCTCGCTCACGCTTACGCTCATTGAGAGAGAGAGCCAACGCGATGGCGCCCTAATCTAAATACAACCGTATGAAATGAATGAGTATCTATTAGTTAAGCAATGTCTTATCACCAAGCATTTAACGGTTTAAATAAAAAAAATGGCAATTATCACCTAATATATTTCAAGTCCTAAATGCGAACAGTATTTCTAGCAGAAGGATGACAAACATTTCTTTCCCAACTTCTAAACGAACGAAAATTCACGTATCATGTCTCTCTATAACCAAACTCAATCGTGGCAAAATACACTGCATACATGTGAAACGCAAGGCTTGATATTCTAATTATTTCAGAACTGGAGACTAGTCTCAATGCAGATCATTCGGGCATTTTGCAACCACTAGCATAGCATACCGTTTAAGTTAGATGGACAAGTTGTACGAAACCTTCTAATATGACATATTGTCATTTAATCGTCTTAACGCAGCGTCCCTCGCATCACTTAGGACAAAATCCAGTTATTCCATGATACATGTTTCTACTTTGTTATTAAAATTACCATCCAGGTAATTTTTGCATGAGTGACGTAATATACTTAATACAGTGAACAATATTATCTGCCTCTAATAGTAGGTACTAGCAGTTGATCACGACCACTCCGTAAAGAGTGAAACGACTAAGGAGAAGAAGAATATTACATAATGCTTATCTGTCAACTAAAATAACGAACGATAACCTAAGATTGTGATTAAGGCTGGATTTAACAAAACTTTTATTCCACGAATAACACTTACTCTCGGATTGTTATGTCAGAACCCCATACTAGTTCGAGACGAGATTACTATCCGAAGGCAAGCCTCAAACGCAGCCCTAGGCAGTTAAAAGGTGTACCCTTAGGCTTAGTTAATCATAGCCTTAACGGGTTGCAATCTCGGTCATTACTGCTGACATAACCATAAACAATAGGCCTTTGCTACAATGTCATTGAGTCACGTAGCCATGTGGTCGTGAGTGCTTTAATCATGTCGAGGATTGCCCGTTTAGTATTCAGCCCGTTCTTGATGCGGCACGAGCATTGGCGAAGCATAATTCGTCTGACGCCATAGACAGGATCTGTTTCAAACAGATATTGTACGGGGTTGTGACTGTGAAGTGTTGAACGCTGCGTTGACGTTTGGGTTTGGCTAGTCGATAAACAATTTGCTAGAAAATGTATTATCCAGGTTCTCTTAACATTTTCTACCGTTTCCACGATTGTCACACATTTAAATAACTTAATCCCATACCTGTCCATACATGGCTTCTGTGTAATTAGGGTATAAACCCTTAAGCAGCAGTATATAAACCCTTTGACAAAGGTAACCAGAAAAGTTACTGGGATATAATCCGTTTAAATTGTTTTATGTAAAGGTTCTCTTCTCAGATATTACGTATATTTGTCGATGGAGTCACTGTAACTTTAACCTCTTCCTTGTAATCGGTTTTTTAGATTGGAGATGATCTTGCAAATTCATCAGTCCTGTCACTTCGGGATGCCTTCCACGCGGGAAACGTTTCCATTCCACTCAAAGCTGCCTTCCATGTACATTCGAACAGTAAAATTAGCGTTGATCTGGCTCCGTCCTTTAGATGACTGTTGCCAAATTGCTGGGTTTTGTCCAACTGGTGTCCAACAAAACTGAAGAGATAAAAGAGGTTCAGGAAAATTTTCTTGAAGTGTCGCTGTAGATTTCCGTTTAGACAGTATCTTAATAGATAAAATTGTAGCGTGAATTGAACCGTGATTTCTTTGTTGGTACAATATAGGTACTTCGTACATTCAGCTTGAGCGTTCCTGTATTACCGCTCTATATTTTCAATAAAGAATTTCCATGCATACCAACTAGAAACTGATGAAGTTAAGCTGCCTATCACCTGAATAATCGCATCGCAAACATGCGCCACGCTGCCTTTGAGGGCTTGTTCGGTTATAACCGGAATTAAATGCGCACAGGGATGCCAAGCTCCTATAATTGGTATGCCGGATTTTGAGGCTGAATAGAGGGACAATTTTGATAAAATTTGATGAAAATGATGAGTTTTTGGTTTAGCTTGGTGACACCTTCTTAGTTAACATTGTCAATATCGTTGGTGATTTTAAGGGTAGGAAATTATGAAATTATTAATGTTATAGATACAAACGAATGTCATAAACCGTTTTTGCTGGGATATGTGAAATCCGCTGGTTAAAACCATACAATTTCCTGTTTTTCATTTTATTCCATCATACTACAAAACTAACCAGATGCATGAGACTATTTGTCTATTTGTCTGAGTAATTATTTAGCCAACGAAACTGCCATGCCGGCCTTATATAGTAGAGCAAATGGTAAAATTTTACAATACCTTTACCATGAGTTAACTTGACCGCACTCTCTAGCGACAGCGTAAACGATTTATATGGAGAATAGTACCTATACAGCGCTCCTAGGTCCTTTGTAGAACTACAATTCTCATTACAAATACATTACGCAATCGCTAGCGAGTACTGTCACTGTAAACTCATGGTACAGGTACTGAACTTGTACGCTCTCATCACATCTCGATTCGCCACTGTATTCGCCGATGATCCACATAACCGAGATAATCGTCAAACAAGCGTATTGACGCTTCGAGCCTACGTATTGCTCATAACCGGAATGATCCGCTGCATTGAGATTATCCCCCGGTTCTGGGGTAATTGGAATACCGGGCCTTAGGAGTTCAAATGGATGCAGTGTATGGCGCAGTCGAGTTGGATCAATCTTGGGTTATTGGGATGATTCTGGACTGTTAGTCCTTTGAAATTTGGGACAGCCTAGCGGCTATTTAGCAATATCTTAGGTACTAACTAGGTAAGATATTGTTTTAATATATTACGATATTTCTGAGAATAGAGAGAGTTACATAATACACATTGCTTAGTACGTTATAAATGAGGTACGCGTCAATGTACGGTTTATTGCTCACGGTTATTTACTAAGCGTTGTCTACGCGTTTTGAGGCCTCTTATCCCTCCGCTCCGTATGCATGGCTCTAGTGTCTACCTACATTGTATAAACAAAATGAAACATGCAACGTTAAGCACAAAGATGTCAGAGCAAGAGACAAAGTAAACTTCACTTGTACCTAATACATTTAAACATTTTACACACTGTCAAAATAAAACGGAATATCGTTTTTTATCAAATTAACTCGACGGTTCTGACCCCGTTTTCTCTTTCGGAGTCCCTTCAAGACTGGACGTAATGAAACGTCGGAAAAGTCGCAGATACAAACATCAAATATACGTAGATCATATTGTCAGGCGAATTGGCTCCCCCGTTGACTTTAATAACATAAATTGTAATTGGACCATCTGGGATGGGAGACCATCTAACTATTGCTCAGTAATCCGCCATTGATCGACCCGTCTATCCGAATCCGAGAGATTCAACACATGCCAATCCTTAAACGGTGGAACATCATATGAGCATTAATGACGCATACGCTTGTTTTCCACCACGCAGGTCGATGTGGCGTGTAAATGTTCAGTTCACGACATAATTACGTAATTAAGCGTCAATTTAGTATCGATATGCCATCGGATTTGTGACCGATTGGGAGCAATACTGCTCTGATGTGAACTAACAGGTTCTATTCACCAATAAGATTCACTAGAGAAGACTTCGCTGCGGCATCGCGGATCGTTTAGGAAATGAGAATTTTTAGGATTATAAAAATATTAACATAATAATACAGATAAAAAATAATAAGGCGGTACTCCTAGACACGGCGCGCATCGTCAGGAGGTTCCTCTCTGCAGCGCTAATCACCGGCAGCCTGGGCCCAGCCCCGCTGCCGGCGGCACACTAGGTTAGGTTTTATAAGTGTATTTTTTATTTACTAAATTCTGTTTTGTATTTTCCTTTTTTATAGATAAATTGTAAAAAAAAATATCCTTAGAAAATAAATAGATGAGAGAATAATAATAATAACCACCCAGCAACGCATTCAGGTATAAGACAAGTAAAAACTATATCGTTTTTCGGCACCCCAGTTCATTCTTCTCTGGAAAAAAAAACACGACGACCTGGCAACTAACACACTTTCGTATTTTGATTTTTTTAAGGTTAATCAAATAATCAGCGTTAGAAATATACCTACTTAACCATAGAAACTTCATTATCTTACCGACAGTTTTGAAGAACGAAACTTCGTCGCTAAATTGCTCATATAATTTGTAGTTTTCAACTAACTACATTTCACGCGCAAGTTGCGCAGGTAAAGAGCTCGGCCAAGTTCGGAAATTAAAGCGCATTGTTGACGGAAAGTAAACCAGTTCGCGTTGAATCCAGTTATACACAAGTTTGATCCTGTAACTTGGTTGACTTTATTAGTAAATTACATTAGGCTGCGTGTTTTTAGGGTTCCCAAAGGTTAAAAACGGGACCCTATTACCATTACGGGGCTCCAAGACTCCGCTGTCCGTCTGTCTGTCACCAGGCTGTATCTCATAAACCGTGATATCTAGAGACTTGAAATTTTCACAGATGTATTTCTGTTGCCGCTATAACAACAAAGACTAAAAACAGAATAAAACTTTTCGTCAATCTTCTTCCTTGTAACTGTACTGTAACGCCAGTCAATAAGAGTCGTGTTCAGATATTTATGAACGCCTTATATGCTGCGATATATCTGATGGCGACTGTACATAGCATGTACACACTTGACGTAAAGAGAGGTAAAATAATAAGAACATTTAAATTAAATGCCCATAATAGACTTGTCCATTACAAGCACCAATTAACAAGAGCCGCCATATAATTGGCTATTAAGCCGTCTTGGGGAAAATTGTCGTAAAAGTAAGCCGAATTAACGACGGCTCATTTTCAAAAGATGGATTATATAACCATTTTATACTTGCAAACAATTAATATCTCATCCGGGTATCAACGGTATATTTATATCAAAATAACTCTGATTTCATTAGAAGTAATTTTTAGAGTTCCATAATCAACAACAAAAGTTTATTATTCATACCAGTTTGTCTGTCCGACCGACTGAAGGTTAGCTGAAAATCTTAACACTAGAAGTCGTATTAAAAAAATACAATATTATTTTCACCTTACTCGCTCGGAAAACCTCCGTTTATAGGGTGAAATCTGCGTGCAAAAATCATTTGAATTTCGAACACGACGATTTTGATTCTCTGTGGTGCATGTAACTTTTTTATATTTAAGACTCCTTCAACGCACGACCAGTCGATAAATCTTCGAATAAACAATCAACGCACGCTAATAAAGGGCGATCTGGTCAGGCCGGCTAAAATCATATGTACGCTTGAATACTTCTTTTTAAAAAAAATACACCTACAATATCACGTCCAGAAACCTGGTTTGTGTTTACAGATTCTTAAGTTTTTATTTTTTCTACACTTTATTTCATGTTGAATATGTTTATATTAATAGTAAGTATTTCAGTTTCATTTACATATTTTGACTAGTAAATATATTAAATACAACACAAATTTTAATATTTATTTGTTATAAAAGTTGGAACATAAGAGTGTAATTTCTGAACGCACCCGAGAAAAAAATTAATAATTAAAAAGTTGGAAGTTTTCACAATTCACGTAAACAACGTAAATTGGTTCTGTGGAGAAGACATACTGTTGTCTTACTTTATAGAAATATCGAAAACAAGAAAGTTAAGCCCAATTTGGAAATTGAAATTGAAATTGAAATCATTTATTGTAATATTGTAAGTTAGTTATAAGGTCTTATGTCAAGTTAGGGTACATCACAATCAACCGCAACGCGGCGTACAATATTATGTCAGAAGACATGTTACAATTTTAGATATTAGAATTGCCATATAGTTAAATAAACATTGAAATAATTTAAATTACATTGAATTACACACGTCAAGACTACATTACTAAATATTGAAATATTAAAAGTCATCATTGATATTCTTACACATGTCAAGTTAAAAACAAATTAACTAGTGATGCTGAATCACTCAAAGTGCTCTTTTACATCATAGTATGCTTTTTGCAGGCACCATTTATATAATTTTTGTTTGTATTCAGGAAACTCTAATATCTTGATACAATTTGGCAAGTGATTAAATACGTGAACAGACATGTAGGATATGCTTTTCCGGAAATAAGCTGTTTTATGATGAGCAGGATAGCATAAGTTAAGGCCATGTAACTTGGAAGCTTGCCTCGGATTATTCGTATGGATTTTATACTTGTGCATATTTCTTTTCACATATAGACAGACTTCATAGATATACAGTGAAGGAACTGTTAATATTTGAAGTTCCCTAAATAGAGGCCTACATGAGTCCCTGTATTTGGCACCAGCGATAGCCCTTATACACTTTTTTTGTAGCTTGAACAGTTTATTTACGTCCTTACAGTTACCCCAGAGGATTATACCATAGCGTAGATTGGACATTATATGGCCATGGAAAGCTAACAACGCCGTTTGTTTGGAAGCAATATGCACCAGTCTACGCAAAAAAAAGAAACCTGTTTAATTTATTTATAATATGTTCTACATGTACCTCCCAGTTATTATGGCTATCCAACATCACGCCTAAAAACCGTATGGACTTAACATCTAGTATTTTAACAGTATTGTATACAATCTCTATATCTGTCGGTTTACTCTGTGGAGAACAAAATTGTACATAATGCGTTTTGTTAAGATTAACTTTAAGTTTGTTGTTGCCTAACCACACATTCACATCATGAAATACCTTATTAAGTTCGGCTTCATAAGTGGCCGGGTTCCTACAGCAAACAATGATAGAACAGTCATCGGCAAAGAGTGTCACTTTGTGCTGGGTAATGTTCGGCAGATCATTAATGTACACAAGAAATAGCAGTGGACCCAGTATACTACCCTGTGGTACTCCCTGTTTGACGATCTCCAGGTCCGATTGGAACTTCAGCATGGTCTTAGTTTTAGGACAGTACCTAGTTATTTCAGTCTTTTGTTCCCTGTTAACTAAATATGATTTTATTAAATCAGCACAAATCCCTCTTATACCATATGTAAATAGCTTTTCTAATAATATGTCATGCTGGACATAGTCGAAAGCCTTAGACATGTCCATATTGGAGTATTTATTCAATGCTAAAAGCCTGCATTAAAACGAAAAAGGATTTGTTATAATTTGTTTGATTGGAGACGATAAGTAATTTACCGAAACTATTGGCGTTTTTAAAGAAGATAAAGCCGAAATAATCTTGTTCGGATCCCATCGTCCAATAAGTTCCAAAGCAAGTGTTATGGAAAATACTTCCAAGTGGCCAACTAATCCTTCCCAGAATCACAGAATAGATAATAGTACAAGTACAGAAGGCACACTACTTTGATCTTTACAAAAGCCGCTTTTTTTAGCCGAAAAAATATGATTTATGGCCCTTCTAAAGTCGTCGTCCCCAGCGCAAGCCAAACGGAACGTTAAAGCTGCGTACCAACGGTGAAAATGAATTGGCTCGCTTGCCGCGTCGCCGAGAGCGAGGGCTGTCAACGACTAAAAATAAAAATGTATTTCCCATTTATTTCTTGCATTCAATATAGAGAGCAATATATTTATATTCTTCATACTTTATATTTATAATTTCATTATTTAACTATAAAATTAACAATCTCAGAATTTGGACGAATTGAATCCACCACCAGGCCGCAAAACATTTTAGCTTTACTTTTAAACATTTTAATACGTATAATATAATAAAATAATGTAACGAATGCGTTACCTTAACATGCAATTAAATTCTTGAGCTTCATTTTGTTTTTGCTTAGTTGTCCGATATTTATTTATTTATTCATATATATATTCATTACTACATACCTAGTATAAAAGAAAGTCGTTTCCTGCCTGCCCCTATGTATGCTTAGATCTTTAAAAATACGCACGGACGCACCGTGCGAAGCCGGGGCGGGTCGCTAGTAACAAATAAAACATGTACAAAGGCGAAATTATCCCTATTAAGGATCCCTTCCAATACATTTCTTTTAACTCTTTATTTATATATTTTATACAGGGTGATCAATCCAAATGGGTCAGTAGGGAGAAAACGAAAACTATAAGAGATAGGGAAATCTGTTCTTAGGAACCATGACGTCGATTTTAGATTGAATAAAACGTGCATTAATTTTTTTTTATTAATCTCATAACATAACCGGGAATTGAACCTGGTTAAAATTCTGTAAGTAATCGCATGTCGTATTGTAACATTGTTTACAGCGGTTTTGACCGGGTTATGTATGAAATTATGTATGAGATTTATAAAAAAATTATAATGCAGTTTTTATTAAATCTTAAATCCACGCCATTGTTCCTAAGAACAAATTTCCCTATAGCTTATAGTTTCTGATTTCTCCCTACTGACCCATTTGGATTGATCACATACTTACCTATCAAACTATCACTCAATCGTTTATTCATTACTAGTAATTTTACAAACGTGATATCAAATATTATTATAAAAACCTTTATGATTGTTCATTTAGTAGTAGACATATTTATTTTACTAGAATTTAAATTGACAAATAGCAGCAAATAATCAATTCAAAATTACATAAGTACCTACTTAACAAATAAAATTATTCTGAGTATTACCAGTAGTACATGGAAATCGTGCTCTAAAAGTAGGGTTGCCTTGCATTAAATTGGGTAGTTCTGATTTTTGTATATGTTGCCTACAGTGAAATGGTAATGATAAATCCAATTTTTCGTCCTCGAAGACCCGCCGGATCATTGTGAAATTCTTGAAAAACCATGAATTTTTCGGTGTTATTTCATTTTTTGTTAGTTATTTCCACCAAACGCTTTTGTTACAGTAAAAATCACTATGAACACTTTAAAGTACAAAAAATTTGCAACAAAATAAAAGTAATTTGGTTACATTAGACCCAATAGTTTCTAAAATACAGCTATTCAAATGTTAACAAATTTACCTAAAAATGATTTTTCAAATTAGTCGTGTATTTTGAGGAAATCGGTTCCAGTCATGTTCAATACTTGCAAAGTCGCTACGGCTCCCATATAACTGTGGTTTTCGATGGGTATCCATCTGACGCTTTAGAAAAAAAACACCAAGAGCACGTCTTCGTAGAGTTGGAGCAAAGTCCTCATCCTGACGTTATCTTCTTCTTACCTACTCGACGGATTCCTTCATTCACCAAGCACAACCCGTAATGTCACTGTTTTTTCACGCTTGCAGTGGTTGTGATACAACTTCAGCACTTTTTGGCCAAGGAAAAATGAAGTTTCTGTCGACACTGAAAAAACAGCCGCGCCTCAAACAAAACACTGCAGTTTTCCTAATTCCTCTCACTCACATCTGAGGAATCGATCGCACTCGAGGCCTCATTCCTCAGCTGATGACGAAGCCATCAGCTCCTCAACCCCTGCTTAAAGTGATTTCCTGCAACTGCAAAAAAAGTTGGTAATACAACAAAATCTGGCCTCAAATGCTCGGCTGTTTGCAACCACTGCAGCGATCAATCTTGCTAAAACAAGCCTGACTTGATATGTGACCATATTGACGAACAAATTCATCGACGACCCATCATTGGATGGCGGTTTAGAGCGGCCTGAGCCGGTCGATGAAGAAATGCTAACGGAGTAAGCCCTCCACAAAAGAAGTGCTGAAAGATCTGGAAGATCAGCCTGGTCCATCAAAGATGTACAAAAAGACTAATAATTGTTATTATTACTGTGTTTCTGTAATTATAATGCTTATTTCATACGTCACATTTCATTTTACAAACCCTTCTATTATTTTGTTTACTCACCTCAGCAACTTCACACAGCTGTATCTAAAGAACTATCGAGTCTTAATAGACCAAATTGGTCTCATTTAGTTGCGGATGGTGTGTACTTTAATAAAATATATGGACTTATAACGTCAAATGGGTCCTTAGTTGACCTCGTTGCCGAAAACTTAAAAAAACGTCTAAAAATATATATTTTTCGAAGTTTGGCTAACATTTGAACGCTTGCATCTTACAAACTATTTGATTTATCGCTCTCTCAGTTTAACATAATTTGTTGAAAATTTAGTCTTCTTTAAAGTTTACATAGTGATATTTGCGGTAAAATAGGTCCCTCATGGTGAAAATTGGTGGAAACTGAAAAAACACCGAAAAATTCATGGTTTTCCAAGAATTTCACAATGATCCGGAGGGTTCCCGAGGTCGAAAACTTGGATTTGCCATAACCACTTCATCATATAGAACATATAAAAAAATCAGAACTACCCGATTTAATGCAAGGCAAAATGTACCATTTCCATGGACTACAGTGTTAAATATAGAAGTAGATACACCTGCAATATGTTTTTTATTATTATTCGGTAACTAATTATTATATATTATGTTCATTTTCTTACCTTTCGGCATCCTTCGGATCGGACATGTTGGGAGAGCGAAAAACGCGTGATTCCAATTTCGATCATTGTTCCTACAACCCGCTGCGATATCTTTTCGCTGTCTTTTTACTCATTTAAACACTATTATAATATAACACTGGTATCAACAGATGAATGCGGAACGTTCACTTGCGACGTAAATCGTGAGCGAGACGCGCGCGAAAATCGTGTAGGTACGTGCGTTCCGAGACAGAGCGTGTCAGCCACTGAATAGTCCGCATGCATGCGGCGACCGGCATGTACTTGTAGCGGGAAATGTTAATCGCGGAGTGCGCCCCGCCTGCCAGAATGCCATTCTCCCACATTCACAACGAATGTGTCAAGTAGTTTCAAATACAAATATAATATAACAGTGCTTAAGAAAAACTCAACGATAAAATATACACGACGACCACGATACTACAAATTACGGCCATATTACTTTTAATTTTTAAAATATGTGTGCTTCTCTCGTATTTATTTGGTTTGGATTTGAGTGTGTTATGTTTTAAATTTGATGAGTTAAATAGAAGGCAAAATTAAATATGATTATTTTTATGTTTTAATTGTTTCTCTTGAATCTTGCATTTTCCTCGCTGTAGTGAGGTGAAAAGTTGTGTGTTCCGCATGGCTGCAAAATTATTTAGCTTCTCGTGTCTTGAAAGCTTCGCTTCGCTCAGGAATCTATCTTTGAACCATTCGTTTCGCTCATGGTTCAATCTTAGATTCCTTTGCTCGCTCTGCTTTCAATTTCAACACTCGCGCCAAATAACAACTTTGCAGCCTTGCATAACAGATAACTATTATATGCCGCCTTGAGACATTGGACATCTCAACGGAGTCTCATTATTAAATGGGGAATGGATGAGAATATCAGAAGTATATTAAATTGCACGTCGTGACGCCTAGAGCCTTTATACGTGTCTGAAAAAATATTTCTTACTTTGTTGTATATAATTACTGTAAACATCGATTAAGAGAATCTTGTACATCTCCTCGATATGTATCAATTACCTAGTAATAATATAATTGTAATAGTTTTAAGTATAATTTACGAAAAAGTACAGTAAGTCTGTTGAGTTTCCATCGGCTTTCTTCTCAGCAGCGGTCTCCTCTTGTGAAATTCCGGGAGATTCAGATATTGATAAAAGTGCCCTTGTGCCTACTTACAGAATATAGATTTTGATTTGGATTAACAAAAACAGCTTTTAACATTTCAAGACTCCACCAGTGATCAAGCTGCGCCTGTATCCCGGTCATCGAAGGCAATGACATTTCGCAAGGATATACGTAATAATAAAACTCACAAAGCAAAACAACTTCACTTGACCTGATATAGGTAGGTAGACTAGGTAGGTATAAGCTGATGTTACTTAGGACGGCATTCCTTTGACGCTATCGGATTCAGGTCAAGCTAAGCTCAGGTTTCTCAGTAGCTCAGAGTCGCTTTGACTAACAAATTTCTAAAAAGCTTTTTACTCAGTCATTAAGAGTTACAAATCGCAAGATATATTTACGTTTTAGTGACATCAAAATATACAATTAATTTTATTAAAGCAGTAAGGCATATAAGATATGAAGTCACTGGTTAAAAAGTTATATGGCTCGCGCATGGGTTCGGTGGTCTAATAGGTATGACGACAGTGTTCGCCCGGAAAGCCGTTGGAAACGCGGGTTTGAATCCCGCCCGAACCATTCAATTTAAATGTTTGCTTCAAAGTAAATATAAAAATGTGTTTAATAAACGTTTGCCTTTTCCTTCAGACTTGGATATATATTATAATAAGGTTTTCGTCACTAGACCGTAAGTGGGATTTTCTGCCCGCGAATCTCACTCTCTGGCCTGGCAAGACGTAAAACTTAAGACAAACCACGGGCGGTAATTCGTAAAACCCAAGATCGCATATTTATGCGAATGAAAGCCTGCAATCTGGGACGTTTACAAATTCAACGCCCTAAATATGTCATGTACGGCACCCTAGACAGTAAGTAGAATCGAAGACAAAGATCCATTCAGCAAATGTTATTGACAAACATCAATAAAAAAAACAAATTGGAAGAATGGTAAATGATCTTCCAAAAATTTTTACAAGCCAACACCCAATAAATCCCAATAATCCTTTTTAAATTATTGTCACTGCTATTACCATACAAACTGAAGCAACATATTTTATTTTCATAGTTACTGCTCTCCGATTATCGGTTCCCGAATGCGAATTTAAGTATAAAGCCTGTTGGGATTGGAATCGATTATAATCGAGTCCACAAAGCACAGCATTCAATACGAACGCTGTTGTGTTCAAATCTTCGTTTTGTGGTGTCGATTGCAAATGCTTTGTACTCCGGAATTGATGACGTTTAGAACGACATTATAATCGTTGATCGAATTCACGATTGGCGTTAAATGAGACTGGAATATTACGAATGGAATAGATCTGAAAACTGAATGAATCTAAGTAAAACCATTTGGAAATTAGAATTACGAGCTTAGGTATATTTCATTTAAGTATCGTTCTGTATATGAATGTTCTGTGGATTAATCAGCGATGATATACAGACGACTCTAAGTACCTGTAAATATATCACATCTTTAGTATAATAATGTGGCTCAAGATAGGTTGAAGTGCAGCCATTAACAATGAAGTGAAAGCTCGAGATAATCACGATTAAATAGTATATATTAAAGCTACCTACAGTGTACACTGCAAAAATTAACTATGTCATGTATGAGCTGAAGAACGCTACAATTAGTCCGATATGTCTAGACATTGCCAAAGATTGATCAAGATCGGATGTATAATATTGTCAGTATCTAATGCCAAGATTCCCAGTACCTAATAACTTTGATACCCAGTATTGAATAGCTCTTCAGAAAGCTCAGAAACACTACACTGATGACATTCCATATCAGCGCACGTCCTCAAGGCATCTGATGTAACGTAACATTAGTAGTATTATTCATGGTACATATAAGAAAATAAGGTATGTCACTCTGTAATGACAGGCGCGACTTTTGACGTCATCACGCTGTGATTGGTTGGTTGGTTCTGTCAATCCGTTTCTGTGTTGCCAGTAATATCATAATACTCTCCGATTTCCTTGTTACCTGTATAAATCTCATAAAATCGTGAGTGTTTTAAATCAATTATTACGACGAAATAAAACATAGTCAAAGAGCATGACAATCGTAATGCATAAACGCATAATTATTATTTTTTGTACGACTGGCGGCAAACATTTATTTCCTTATAATTATTTAGTTAGTTACAGGCGGAAACTAATCAGTGACGTAGAAAGTCTCACTAGCCGGAGTGTCATACCCAATACCATAATATTACTGGAGCAGGGGACTAGAAAATAAGATTTTGCACTTGCAAGTATGATTCGTAAAATGTTCCCCTAAAATAATTAAGTCATACAGTTCATATTTTATTTCCACAAACGTTTCTATTTCAGCATAAAAAATACTATCTGCTTTCATTTTATATACGAAAACATTGGGTAGACTGGAGAGGCAACTGTTATCTTTATGTTAGGGAAACATCCGTCCCTTTCAGGACTCGGTCACAGGTATAGTATGCCGTACAGATACGAAACAACTCTTATAGCAAGCCTCTAAAGATCAGCATAAGCTGTGTTGCTCTCGGTACGCTTCTAGGGACTTATCAGGCGACTCTAAACACGGTTGATTGCCGAAATGAATTCGCTTGAATAGCTTACGGCAGCATTAAAAAGTGTACCTTTGGGTTTGTTTTTAAATCGGCTGTTGCATAAAAGGTTACGGTAATTTTATATCTAAATGTGCTATAAAATTATGCAAAATATAGCAAGGTTTCCTATTTAATACCTTTTGGTTGGGAAATATGTTATACCTTATATCATGTGCATCTTTTTATCGTTATATTCTTTATGTGGTATACGAGGGGCGTCTGAAAAGTTCTAAACCTAAGGTATTTCGAGGTTATATATGCGTTTATGATACTGGCCACTAGAAAGGCCATTTAAAAACAAATTATTAAAAAATAACATGTCACGTTTTTATTATTCTGTTTCGAGATATTCAACGGAAAAGTACATCATGTGTGAATTACCAACGAATATTACGAAAATTGAGCACCATGCTGTAATTAAATTCCTTACAAAAAGTGACAAATCACCGAAGTGTATTTTTGAGGAAATGGCTATTATTTACGGTGATTCTGGGCCTTCTTATGCCACAGTCAAAAAGTGGAGTCGCTTATTTAAACTCGGACGGGAATCGATCGAAGACGACCCCCGCTCAGGGCGGCCAATATCGGTAGTGACCGAAGAAAACGTAGCAAAAGTCAAAAAGCTGGTATTAGAAGATAGAAGAATTAAGGTTTGGCAAATAGCTGAGGTCTTAGGTATTAGTAAAGAAAGAGTCGGAGAAATTTTACATGAACATTTGTACATGAGTAAAGTCAGTGCTCGTTGGGTACCGAAAATGCTAACGGCCTTCGATAAAGTACGTCGTGTGGAAACTTCTCGGGCGTTTTTAGAATTGTGCGAAGATGATTTAGATGAAGTTTGTTCCCGAATAGTAACTGTTGATGAAACATGGATCAGACAGTATGATCCGGAGTGTAAGTCTGAGTCGATGCAGTGGATTGAAAAGGGTGAAAGGCCGCCGAAGAAATTTAAAGTGCAAAAGTCGGCCTCTAAGTTAATGGCTACGGTATTTTGGGATTGTGATGGCATTCTTTTAATCGATTATTTAGAAAAAGGCTCTACGATAAACGGAACTTATTATGCAAATCTAATAAGACAGGTGCGACAAGCCATAGTTGAGAAAAGGCGGGGTAAACTAAGGAAAGGCATTTTGTTTTTGCAAGACAACGCACCCGTTCACACCGCTAATGTTGCGAGGCGTGCTCTGAAGGAAGTTGGTTTTGACGAAATTGACCACCCACCCTACAGCCCAGATCTAGCCCCAAGCGATTATTTTCTATTCAATAATTTGAAGAAAGAGTTGAGGGGAAAGCGATTTAGAAGTGACGAAGAGATGAAGGCGGCTGTACAGGAGCATTTTGAAGGGCAAAATGAAGATTATTTTTTTAATGGCCTAAAAGCACTGTATAAAAAATGTAAAAAATGCATTGATTTAGGAGGAGACTATATTGAAAAATAAACACGAGTTCATTTTGTGTAAATTGTTTTTTTCTATCTTAGGCTTAGAACTTTTCAGACGCCCCTCGTAAGTACCAAGAAATTTTGTTTATAGCGATTCAATTTCTACTATACTTAGTGAATGTATTTTTGTTTTTCTTACAGATAAGGAGTAACTTGTTCTCCTGCCTTCGCACGCCTCCCGTAAGTTATTTTATATTATGTCCGTTTGGGCTTCCAATACCGGGAATTTTGTATGGGGATTATTTTATTTATTTAATGGAGATTTATATGTGGATATCCCGGATTGCCCGGTAAAATCGGATTGTAAGGTTAAATCGGCTCCGAATCGAGATTGACTCCGAAAAATTTTGATATCTGCTATATAGTTAAGAATATGAGTAGTTGTAACCTGGGCAATTGGCATTGGAAACACACATGGATACAATATTTTCTTCGGTTTCCGCGACTGTCAAACATTGAAATAAATCGATTTAAACGGATTATATCGCTATTAATTATTTGAGTCTCTCTGACGAGTTGTTTCATTGTCATAGGTTAACTGAGAAAAACGCATTCATTTGTGTAGCGGCCAGCATTCAAACAAATAACTATAGGTAATAAATAATCCATAATTTTCCTATATTTCTGTTTCAGACCTAAACTTCCTTTTGCTTCCAATCCCTGTCCTGACCAACCAGCCAAGAACCTAATGCAGTCAGAAAAATCTTGTATACCCTGCAAAATTTGTTTTTCCAAGACCCAAGATCCTATATTTGTGTCGCGTATAAATTGTATTTTACATTTACCTGTTTGTAGAATTATAACGCATTAGACAGTAGGTACATACGCTAGATCCATATATGATGAATTCGTGATTGTCCTAGATTGCAGTTGTTTGTGGCCCGAACCGAATGTGAGCGTCATAAATATGCGATCTTGGGCTTTATGAATTACCGCCCGTGGTTTGTCTAAAGTTTTACGTCTTGTCTTGGCCAGGAAGCGCGATTTTCTCCCCGCGTGGCGGTCAGAAATTTGCACTTAGGGCCTAGAGTGCCGTAAAGATAATAACAAACATATTTAAGGTAATACTCCAAATAAATATTATTCCCTTTCCTTTGTATTATTCTCTAGAATTGATGTAGTTGCAATGAAAAAATCGACTAAAAGGGTAATGATGTATCCGAAACGCCCTGTTCTTATCTCTTACGTCCAGTGTCTTAAGAGGGTATATTAATTACATAGAAATGTATTCCCGACACAAGATTTGACCAGTGGGAATGTCTGGGTCATACTATTTGGAGAAAAAAGGCGTCTTTTCTGTGGACAATACGATTATAGTTAACGATTCAGTTACATCTGACTTATGCTTTCAAGGAAAAGAAGGCTTGTACACGCCTACGTATACAAGCCTATTAATTTTGTAATGTCCTCAGGACGTACATATCGTATCGCTTATTCATACTAAAACTGTGGGTCATACGCAGTCTAACTCAAACTAATAACTGTGGGGTCACTACCCAAGAGGTTGGCTCAAATATCAAATCAGCTGCTGACAACAAAAACTTACTAAGTAACAAATACCTACTTAAAACTAACCTCGTGTCTCAGTATCAATTTGCTAAGGTTTTGAAGAGCAGGGACAGAAACAGAGTTTTGTCACTGGGCGAAATATTGCAAACGTATTAGACGTCTTTGTGAGTTGTGATGAACTTCAGGAAGAAGAGTAAATAAATATTAAACTTTTTTTATAATACAGGTTATAGGTATAATATAATACTGGTAGAACGGGTGCGGTTGAAATGATCCTTCCAGTGTTTTGGTACTTCAGGCCCTATAACGTAGTTACCTATAAAGAAAGTTTTCTTAGAACAACGTAGCGTAAAATACAGCTTTAGTACTCATAACTTCCAAGATGACAACACAAGTCGTCAACAAACAATAATCTTTCAGCACTTGTTGAACAATCCAGATGATCCGAGCGTCAGGCGAGGCAGCAATCAGCTTTACTGTAAGTGGCGAGTAAACGCTTTGGGATTTAATTCGTTATTTTATTCTTACTAAAGATTTTTTGCTGCGGGTAATCAAATCTAGGTTGAGGTCCCGGTGGAGGCTTTATTTTAAATTAAAATAGTGACAGGGACACAGATAACTCTTCGCTTTTTTGCAACTTTTGAATAGCTCATATCGCTTATAGCATAGAATACTCTTTATTGCACATCTCAAAAAGAAAGAAATACAAAAACAGATAACATCATTAAAAAGATAGAGTCGAGCTCGCAGATAAATACTAGGTTATAAGAGTGGCGTCAACTTTCCGATATAAATGTCCCAGGATGATTTGATAAAACGAATCTTCGCGCATAATTCCGTCAAAACATGGATAATTAGACAATGGTAAAAATAAAGTTGGTCAAACGTTAAGATTGTGAGTAGTAAGAAGTTTTTTTTTTTCCTTATATAAACTGGCTCTGATTTCGGGGCGGTTTGCCCTTCGGGCATAAATGATGATACCTAACGAACCTAACCAATTGAGCAACAGTGTCACCATTGTGTAATCCGTGTTTTAGCAAAATCAATAGGATTTACGCGAATATTCGATTTATTATTATTAATCGTATGGCAACACGATTAATAATAATTTATCAAATCATCCTACTTTCTTTTTGACATCGAATTATTGCTGCAGTATTATGTAATTATAATTATATACTTGTAAATTGACTTTGTGTAATTTATTCTGACATTTATGTTATGAAATAAAGATCCAATCCATTTTTCAGTACACAACACATATTTCTCCTTGAATAATAAACGTAATCTGTATCGTGTTGTAGTTCATTTACTCGACAGTCTAGACTTCTAATAGCCATATATTTTTTCATGTAAATGCCCGTAAAAAATGTATAAAATTCAAACAAACTTATTAAAGGATAGACTAAGTAGCTGGCTTATTGACAATTGTTTTTATAGCGTAAAATATTTTCTCGAGACATGTAGAAATAGGTAATTATTATTGACATTTTATTTTGATTTTATTATTATTTATTGGAAATGTTAGTTTTTAGATTATTACAATTCAATGTTTATTTTTTTATTTTTTTTTAATTCTACTCTAAATTTTGCATGCCTACATATAGGCTGAATACATGATACTAAAAGTTTTGTATTTAACATCTAAAACACTGTATTCTGGCAAATAAAAATCTTTGAATCTTTGAAAAAGAAATAATAACACTGCTCATTATTCCATTCCAATCAAGGTTTCGCTCTTGACTGTTTGTTCCTCAAAACTTAACCAATATAATGAAGTTTTGGAAACTGAACGAGTAGAAAATGATCTGAGTAGGATTGTTTCAATTTCTCTACTAAAATTGGTTAAATCGTCACTTTTTGGCCAAAAGTAGGAAACAGTCGAAAATAAAACCCAGATTAATATGGAAAAACGCTCAGTGGTTTCTTTCCCTTATAAGAGGAAAATAAGATCTTTCCCAATAAGCTTATGGATCATGATTAATGTTCAGCAACTAATTATTGAGTTTAGCATGCTCTTAACTTCGTTTATTTCCTACTTAAGGCACAAAACCCCTTTGTTCACGTCAACTCTTGTACTAACGGGAAACAAAGCTTAACAAACTTCTGCTTGTAACTTTTTTTGAGTTTATATTTATTGTGCGTAAAAATGGTGATACTCGTATTGTTGGTCGCTATTTTAGGAGACAGTGCATAAGCAACGCTAATGTAGCGTCTTGTTTAGATTTAGACGGTTTGCCGAACTTATGTTTTCTTTGGTTTGCCACTGATAAGCAAGTAAGTATCATTATCACGTCAATATAAAAAAAAATACAATAAAGGGATAAGAAAAGGCAGTAACAGACGCAAAAACCAAAATTGAAATTTTGTACATCCTGAAAAAGAAAAATGCACGGCACTAAAATGCCACTTCTTACACTGATTTTTCTTTCTTTTTTAAAAGTATTGCGAAACAAATGCGCTTATCAAAAATTGCTTGATAATGATTAATATCCAGATTTCACTTTAACACATTACAATTCAAATCCTCTTTATTGCGCACCTCAAATTGAATACACCGGGAAACAACACAAGAGATACAATAAATAATAAGCAGGGGTAAAAAAGGCGGTCTTATCGCTAAATAGCGATCTTCCAGGCAACCTTTAGGAGACAGAGTAGGTAGTTGAAACAAACGAAAAAAATATACATATGTATATAAAACTTTGAAGCGGAATTAGCATTGGCATTGCGAATTCCGTCTATAACGCCTGTTAATTGCACAAACTCATAAAGAGTAAAGTAAAACGTCTAAACCTGTGGCGTCCACTAACGAGCGTTTGAACGAGCAAACAAAACGCACGGAATACAGACATTTGCGTTTCGTTCCCCATTGATTTTCTGCAGGAAAAGTGTGGGGGAAAATACTTTGTGTGTCCTTGTGTATGCATAGCGCTAATAGTTTTGCTTTTATTTTAATAATTAAAAACCGTGACACCTATATTTTTTTGCTAAAGTGTTTTAACACACTCCAGATCGAGATTCTGAAGGTTTTTTTTTGCTGTCACATAAGCGGGCACATGATACTAAGATGGTTATCGTTTATAGTGCAACCAACTTTTCTGTGAGCTGGAGGGTCCCGCCACAATCTTCACACACAGAGCACTCGAACGCAGAGACACTGACAAATCGTATAAAATTTCAGCATAGTCGTAGAATTCCTAATTTTGCCGGTTCAGAGATAAATTGGTCGCACTATATCACGCGATAAATAAATGACAACACTCATGTATATTTATCATATCATATATTATTTCATAACTAATGTACCTACTAACATAGTTCTTAATCTTTTTTCATGCGTACTAACAAACTATGGACACAGAATACCTAATAGTATTACGTACTATGGACCCAAGTTCTCAGTAAAGATATTTTATTTTATTATTAAGTAAGTACAAGCTTTTATTTAGCTTGCATAGTATGTTTAAAGTATGTTTGTTCGGGTAAAATCTTGCAACTCAATTTTGAAGCAGATATCGTCAACCGATTGAGCTGAAATTTTGCATACTTCCTTAACTTTGATGACAATACAATAATATGGTACCATGGGGCTGATCTGATGATGGAGCCGGAAGGTGTCCATAGGAACTCTATAATAGAAAAAGCAATCCTACCGAGCTTGGGCTCTATAGAATCGTCCCAGTGAGCATTTGATGGATATCCAAAGAAAAGTACAGTCGGCCATAAAAGCTTGCCACTAAAATGTCATTTTTGACAGAAACTTATTTTATAATATATTTATAAAAACTGACTTTTGAAAGCGTTGCCATTTCTGGTGACAATAAATTATATAAATGATTTTCCAGAACTCTTACGCTGCCGTGCTAAGGTAAAAGGCGACCTTTTTGTATGGAGCCCCATACTAAAAGGTCGCCTTTTAACGTAGCACGGCAGTACGTTAGCCAGAAATAAAGTTTTTACAGTTACACCGAAAAAGGTTCAAAATACAAAGACTTAAACGGCTTTTAAAGAAGAAAAGCATAATTACATTCTACAATACGCCTTAACAATACCATTCAATCAAGTAAATTATCGATATAATACAAAGAAACCTCTGAACCGTGAAGAAATTACTCGAATTTATCGATTGAACTCTAAAAGGGGATCGCAGTAATTACTGGCGTGCGTGTCGGGTTATCTGATCCGGGCGAGGACAAAACGAAACTGGTGTAAAGCTTGAATAACGCACAACCCTAGTTGTCGCGATTGGTGGAACTTAAATGGGTAGTTCCTTAGTTTCTTGCAGTTTTCACATATAAGCTTAAATAACGGACAACTCTTAGTTGTCGCTGTTGGTTGGATCTTAAATGGGTAGCTTCTTAGTTTTCATTTTTCACATATGAGCTTAAATAACGCACAACTCTAGTTGTCGCGATTGGTGGAACTTAAATGGGGAGTTTCTTAGTTTGTTGCAGTTTTCACATATAAGCTTAAATAACCCACAACCCTAGTTGTCGCGATGGGTGGAACTTAAATGGGTAGTTTATTAGTTTTTTGCAGTTTTCACATATAAGCTTAAATAACGCACAACCCTAGTTGTCGCGATCGGTGGAACTTAAATGGGTAGTTTCTTACTTTATTGCAGTTTTTGTTCGAGAGAATTATAGTATAGTATATAACTGCAGACGCCGGGGAAGAAGGGCTTGACGGGTGAGTAAGTACCTATAGACGGCTATAAGGAAGCCCTTTTCACGGCTAGGCATACATAGCGCTTTTCTCAAATATGCAATGAAATAAAAAAATACACCACTCGAAAAAAATATAATTCAGCTGTTTTGCCTGTACATGAATACAGACGCAATGTTTAAAAAAAATACTTCACGGGTAAGGCCTTCAATTTTGTATGAAATTACTTTACAGTTTCCTAGACTCGCTCCGCCGATATTTCGAAGCCTGTTATAACGCACGTTATGGCGACATTTCTTTGCATGTTTGAGAAAAATAATTTTTGCACTGTACCTAAAACTATTGATATTTTTATCAAGATATACTTAGAAAAAGGCCCCAGTATTATGTCAGTATATCCACAAGCCATTTATCAGAAGAGAAGAGGGGCCTTTGTCTCGCTACCTTCCTGGCCATTGTGATTTATGTCCCGGCTAGTCCACATATAACAGCGATGTCTTGAATAAAGAACAAACGTCTAGGACTCGGGTCACTGACCGCCTATGATGGTTGCTTTTATCACGCGATAAATAAGTGACAAAGCATCTGACACTTATTGACAAGCTGTGAGTGTGAATGACAGATGCTTTGTCACTTATTTATCGCGTGATAAAAACCATCATAGGCGGTCAGTGACCCGACAGTGAGTGATAGGACCTGATGCACAGTCTTAAGATCTTTAAATTCAGTTTTTAACCCACGACGAAAAAAGAGGAATGTTATAAGTTTAACATGTGTTTTGTCTGTGGCATCATAGCTCCCAAACGGATGGGCCAATTTGAGTGCGGTTCTTAGCTATGTATTTTGGAAATAAGACCAGTAGTTTCCAAGATATTCAGCTCTAAATGGAATAAGTGACAAGATCTCAGCCAATATTAAAGCTACCAATTCCAAATTTTCATTCTTTCCTATGTTTTCAAAGGACAAACGCTCGAATATTTTCACGTTCATGATGAAGCCTCCTTAAAAAGAGTTTGCAAATCCATGCGCGAACTAACAATGGGCTAAAATTCCCAGCGTTTAAGCCGCACTGAAACTGTTAAAATTCTCAACGTAATGAAAGAACTATTTTAAAAACTCAGGAAACACGACTCGCAAAATAACCCTCTCGTAATTTTAATGCGGCTCCGCTGTTCCAGTGCTGTTAAAACCCGGTAGGTGCTCTTATAGTAACTGTTTTTAAATTAGCAACGGTTAATATGTGTTTACATTAATAAACATAAGGTTATACGCACGGTATTAATAAATGAGCTGAATCGAGTCACGAATTGCCAAATCATGATTATTTGCTTGCAATAAAATTGGCGTCGTTACTAAGCAGCGATTGTTTTCTTATAAATCTGATTAAGCACCTAAAGAGGGTGTAATTTATAAGTACAATAGCGGAAAGATATACTATCTGTACAAAATTGAAAAAAAAAACATTTGTGTACGGTCAGCATCAAAACTAGCTCACATATTAACTATTGGTGTATATCAAATTGCATACTAAAATTGTTAGTTACTTTTGACGCATGACATGACTGTACAATTTTAAGTAAAGTGACGGGAGTCTATTTGGATTTCCAGCGAATTTAACAAAAGTGTTTTAGTTTTTGGATATACTATGGGCTGCACAAATAATGAATTCATATATGGGCCATGCAATCTCATTGTGAGACATATGATCTGAGGTACATTATGTTGTAGTCAAATTATGACGAAAACGGCTTGATGGCTTGCAACTATTGAAGCAGGAAGCGATTAGATGAACAAAGATGCTTGTAAAATAGTTTTTACTCATTTTAGTTTAAGGTAAAGCAAAAAAAAAGAGATTTTCTTTTTCTGAACAACGAAGTTGCGCCTTATCCTTAAAGTTAGTTCGATTGGGTATAAAATGTCAGGCAGTAAGCAATATCCTGGGTTTCACTTCTGAGCTGCACTCGACTCGATTCGATTTTACCTGGAATTAGATCCGACGCTGCGCCGAGTAGTAAGAAATCCATTTATTCTCTGTGATTGACTCCAGGTGTCGCTAATGTACCCTGAGAGCCATAGTGAAGTGATATAGTTATATTATTCCGTTCTTTGAGCATACTTACAGTAAAATACGGTTAGTTTCTTCTACACTACAACTACTTATAGGTGCCAACATAGGTCAGGTTATTGATTATACAGTCATCTGGGGGCCTATGATGGTTACGTTTATCACGTGATAAATAAGTGACAAGGCATCTGTTACTCACACTCGCAGTTTGTCAAAGCGTGACGGATGCTTTGTCACATATTTATCACGTGATAAAAGCAACTATCATAAGGCCTGCTGTTCGATATTTTTTTTGGGAATGCTTTCCATACCAATCCCTAATTGGTGGCATATGTTCGGTTAAATATACAGAGTTTTGATGATCAAAATCGGTCCTTTTGCTGAGTTGTTACAACTCTAATATTAAGAGGATATATCACTGCTCATTTTCAACACAAATCGAGGTTTCGTTTTGTCCTCCAAAAAGGAAAGACCGTTCGGTTTCTGCGCCTATTATTATACAATTTGTGTACTAAGTGTCTGGTTTTGATCAAAATTTCGCTCTAAACAGATGCAGAGTACACAAATTCTATAATAATAAGCGCAAAAATCTAAACAGTCTGACACAGAAACTGTCCTTCTCATTCCGTTTCCAAAATTTCGTTACAATTGATGAAGTTTTTGAGGAGGAAACCTCGAAACGAAACCTCGATGTCTTCAACCCTACCTACCTACCTAAAAGGCTGAACCTCATTTGAATGCGACGCCATAGTAGTTACTAGGTGGAAACTTAACATAAACGGACGGTGGAAAGATGGGCCGTAGTATTTCCTCTCAAATCATATTATTCGCGACTAACTCTCTTTACGCAGTGATAACGAAAATATTTCTCAATAAAACCAGGGTTTGTGGTAGGGGCGTGACCCTGTTAATGTACAGGCTCGATCCCATCCGCCGTATCTGGGCCGTAATAAAAATGGGATCAAACTTCATTTTGTCAAAGCGTGTCGCCGCGCGGTGTATCGCCCTTTGAATCTAATTTTCGTCTCCAATTTTTGTTTTGTGCGATATTTATTCGCTTTCCAATCTCTTTCCCTTTATTGTTTTGCAGTCATCAAGTACAAGTGTTTTGGTAAATTAAATTTTCTTTTGTAGAATAATTTTCTGAGATGTATAATTTGGACAAAGATTGGGGATTGGCCCGGGATTTCCTGCTTTTTTATTCACTTTTTGCCGTTGACATATTTATAAATAAATGCACGTGTAACTCTGACTCACTAAAAACCTAGTTGATATAATCTATAGGTAGATAGGTTTGTAAGAAATTGCAGAATGTTAAGGCTGCCTAGGAAATCAATCTTAGGTTTAGGTTCAAACAAACATAATAGATATTCATAAAGGCAAACAGACTGAAGGTATAGAAGATGCAATCCGAAACAAAAACAAGCATTTTAGATTGCAAATGCGCTTGTATCCCTCAGGACTAAAACGGGATTGATAGAGTATCTCTCTTCAAGCAAAGCTTTATTGTGTATTCAGCTAGCTGATGTATTTTGTTAATGGATGCTGTATGTTTCCAATGTTCCGTACACAAGAGGTGCCAACGCGATGCTTACTAAGACTTCACTGTCCGTCTTACAGTTTCAGTAGATACTTCAAACTTCCACAGAATATCTTTGGTCGGACAAAAAAAACATGAAATACAATGGTAGTACGCCATGTGCCAGCATTCACTGTGTGGTGCCCTAAGCGCCTTAGACCTGGTACAGAGACGCCAGGAGCCAGCGCCCTGGGCGACCACCTAATCGACCCCCCTAAAGCTAGCTTCGCTACTGGTGGTCCCTGTATGAGGAATATGTTTTTCTCGGAGTATTATATGTAAGGAATCTTTCTTATATGACTCCGATTCGCACTTGGACGGCAATTTTATGTTCTGCTGTCCGTTTTATCTTTAGTTTAACGTGCTAATGTGTAGTCTAGACGAGTTAGTTGCCAGACTGCGTCAATATTGGCGACCAAACTTCCACTGATTCGATCGTTAGGGGATTTAAACGTCCTAGCCGTGCTAGCATAAAACAAAGTCGCTTCCGTCTGTCTGTCCCTATGTATGCTTAGATCTTTAAAACTACGCACCGGATTTTGATTCGGTTTTTAGGGTTCCGTAGTCAACTAGGAACCCTTATAGTTTCGCCATGTCCGTCTGTCCGTCTGTCCGTCCGCGGCTTAGCTCCGTGATCATTAGTACTAGAAAGCTGAAATTTGGTATAAGTATGTGTATGTATAACGCCGACAGAACGGTAAAATAAAAATTCAAAAATGTTATGTTTTTCGGGTACCTCTCGAACACCTAAAGTGGGGGTGAATTTTTTTTTTCTTTTCAACACTAATGTGTGGGGTGTCGTTGAATAGGTCTTGTAAAAATAATAGGGGTCTTCTAACATTATTTTTTGATAAAATCAGCAGTTTTGTAAATATTCGCTCCAAAAACAAAAAAAATAGTGTCCCCCCCCTCTAACTTTTCAACCACGGGTCAAAAAAAAACAGAAAAAATCATGTATATGAGGCCTTATAAGTACTTTCAATGAAAACTATATTGAACAAAATCGGTCGAGCCGTTTTTGAGTTATCGCCAAATTTCATATTTTTTCTTTAAAAGGACGTAAGTTGACTTCCAGAAGGTAATAAGTGATTACAGTTTCTAGGGCGTTTACGACCTTTTTATAGAGCTTAAAATCTTTCTTAACTTTAACCTTGGGTTTAAAACAGCAGTTTATTGTGAAGGATGAGCAACTACGGAACCCTACACTGAGCGTGGCCCGACATGCTCTTGGCCGGTTTTTTTAATAGATAGAGTTATTCAAGAGGAAGGTTTATATGTAGGTATAATACTGGATATTTAATTTACTAGCATTGCACCTGTGCGAAGCCGGGGCGGCTCGCTAGCTGATATAGTTTTAACTATTTAATCTGTGAAAGCCAAAGGGTTTGATCTTAAAACTACTGCGCATAAAATAAATCACATTGAATGTAATATAAGTCAAGACTTCAAGAGGTGGTGAACTTAATGATTACTGCAGGGTTTTTTTTTATACAACAACACAACAATATACGCGAATATCTGATATATTTTAACTATATGATACAATGTTTAAATAACGGTAGACAACAGGCGGTCTTATCGCTAAAAAGCGATATCTTCCAGGCAACCTATAGTTTATAGTACATCATTTAAGCCAAATATACTGCAGAAAAAGGAACCACTCAGCGTAATAGTCACGGAAAAGTCGACGATACGCGAATCCACTAGTTAAATGAAACTACGTCATCGGAATCATTCTCCAAACGTCTTCATAGCGAAAAGGGAAACATTTTCCGAGCTAATAGTAGGAAGTAATCTAATAGTTACTGCCAGGGGATGTCCGCTACGCCCCGTCATTTATTTCCCTGTACCTACTTATCTACCCTTCTACTACCCTGCTTGCTGCTTTATGCATAGACTCCAGTTCTTAAAGTATACTTTGGATTGTCGTGTACCCCTTAAGCAGTGTTCGGTGGAGTGCTCTTTATTCTGCTATTGACCGCTGTTTAACAAACTTTTACAAGTGGGATGGTTTGCATCAACTTCGCTAAGTTCGCATCTAGATATGTGGGTTACTGAAATCATGTTATAAAAGATAAATTTTTGATAATCGCAAAGAGCCTCAAGTTTCAAGTACGTATAAACCAACATTGCTAAAATAAAACAATTTAACTTGTTTCCCCAAAACACACAGAGTAACCATTGGCATAACATTAATTACCAATCGATACAAGTCTGGGTCATTGTTTCCGAAACAAAGGCCTTTAAGTGAATAATCTAGACGAGTTGGACTTAGGGTCGCGCTGGTTCGGACGATTTAGTGTTACTATATGCTCCTGGTACTAGTACAATTGTAGTTCCTTTGCTGTTCTCACGTTGACTACTTACATTACTTACTACTCGATACGAGTCTGTGTCATTGTTTCCGAAACGCAAAGGCCTTGAAGTGAGTAATCTAGACCAGCTGGACCTTGTGCTGGTGCGGATTCAGTATTGCTCCTTTATTCGTATTACAGGTGTAAGGTCTTCAGTTGGATTGTGCAAAGGTGTCTTAACTAGTTATACTTATACTCATCTGTATATTTATATCTCGCCTTAGAGACACATACCAGGAAGGTACCTACCTAACATAAACCCCCACACGTTTTTGGTCACTACACGCGGCATCATGGTGAAGATATGGATGGTTTGGTCTTCGGTGTGACTTCATCATTTAATATTAGAATATGGAATTCCGCATTTGACTTCTGATCTATCAAATTAATTTGTAAAATTTAGTAAGTTCATTTAATTTTGTTTATCAAAGCAGACGTCAACTACCAAAAAAAAATAACTGCGATAATATCTTAGTTTTAGGTACATATGAGAGGTATGCAAATGATGAATTCTAGAAATAGCTAATGTGCTTGATGTGCTTGCTGCTTGGTGTGGACCGCTGAAGAGGTTTGGATCAGTCCTCCTACCCTACATACCTACTAGTATATTCTAAGATCTAATCAAGGTTTTCATAAGATTTGACTTATGTTATTTTGGAGAGTAGTTAGTTTTCAGCGTTTGCCTCTGCCTTAACTAGCCTTTCTAGGCGTCCGAAACGTAAACGTCCTTTGATAATGGCTCGCTGTTGGTTTATGTTACTGGCAACACTGAACAATTGAACTGCGCTTAGGTATTATTACGTGGCAACAATGAACATTGCATTGCAGCGTTGGTTCCATTTTAGCTTTTACTTAAAACGTTTGAGCATTAAATTGATGAATTGCGGATTGTTTAATGCTTTAATTTAGGTATTGATTACTTGCGTTTGTTTTGTACTATTTTGAATATGTTTCATGCGTGTATAGTGTATAGTACGACATAAAAGAGTAGAACGAAGATGTAAGAAAAAGGGACGACCGTATTCTTAGATTGACTAGAAAGGGACGACACTAAAGTATTGCCACTTATTAATTTCTACACTGGACTGTTAAGTAGAAATAATTACTTTGAATTAAGTTACCTTATAAGAGGTGAGTTGCATGGTCATGGTAAATTAAATTATTTTTTACATTCGTGGTGTTATTATCGATTGAAAATATTGCAATCGGCGAACCGGTTGACAATTTATGTACATATTTAGAAACAGAACAGCATAAGACATTGTAAGTATTGTACTAGAGTCTCATATCGTTATTATTTTGATGTTAAATTATTGTTTACATTCGTGGTGTTATTATCGATTGAAAATATTGCAATAGGCGAACCGGTTTACAATTTATGTACATATTTAGAAACAGAACAGCATAAGACATTGTAAGTATTGTACTAGAGTCTCATATCGTTATTATTTTGATGTTAAATACGAAGATATTGTTAAACTTAATGCTTTTGGGTGCGACATTTACATATAAGGTAGTACAATACATACAAAACATGATACTTAGATCTGCTGACATTTATTAAAAGGAAGTAAAAGGTCTTGTAGCGATTTACTAAAAGGTAGCATTGTGTGTGATCCTTTTAAAAAATCATTGCGACTTTTATCTTTTGAATATCGATGTCAGCTAGAAGAAAAATGTCACAACACAAACGTCATGCTAAACACAAGATGTGTCTTTTTGGATTACGTAATGGTTATTTAAGTTAAGTTTAAGTTTCGATATTCGTTACTCCGTGCAGTCTGTGTCTGTTCGTTATTCAAGACCAGTGGTTTCATTAGAAAGGAGTTCATTCTTTTGTTCTGGACTTTGCGAAGTGTTGAATGAAAATGTGGTGTAATCACAATTGCGTTTGTGACTTTGTTTTAGAGGATTTTCGTATTGAGTGATGAGAAATTATTACTGATGGCGCCAACTTTGTTACCACTCTGGATTAGAAAAAGATTCATGAACGTTTTTGCTGGGGTAAAGTATACTGAAGGGCTACTCTAATGTTTGAAATTCGATAGTCGTATAGTGCCGTTTCTCTTATCCAAATATTAATTGACAGGAGATCGAGAGCGACGGCACTATCCTACGGTCCAATTTCGAACAACGGTTTAGCCCTTCTGTTAACCAATGTTGATCTCCAACAATTCCTGTAGGTACCGCAAGTGGTCAAAACAGTGGACTTCCAAAAAAAAAATTACACACAACAATATTTCTTGTGTGTTCTGTAGTTTAACTGATTCGCTTGTTCTATAATGTTAGATCCTTAACATGTACAGACATGTCTAGTCTAGCAATCAGTTTATTGCTGTTCGCATTGTCTGGTCGACATTTACGTCCTCACAGGGACTCCGCGACAGTGAGAGCACCGTTGTGAGTTGTGAACAATACCGTCTTCGATTTACACAATATTTGAACTTCGCACGAGGGAATACATTGTGTTGGACATTATTCAGTAAATTCTACGGGATTTCGGGATAATTTTACGTCGACTAGTGTAGAATAAACGGGTTATATTTTTTATCTACACCCATATTATATTGATTTAAACCTACATGATTTTCACACATTATTATAACAAAATTGCAAAAAAGTGCTTATCCTAAAGCACAGGTGCTACCTATTTAGGAAGTATAACTTCTAGTTATAAGGAAACTTTTGTAAGATGTGTTTGGAAAATAAAATATAGGAGCGAAGTGGTTAAGGGGACGGGTAATGCGAAACTAGCGCCACTTACGAATTTTTATTATATCTTCCAAACCAGATCAATTTTCAGTAATTGCAAGATATTAGGAGCTGGCAAACACCTTTAGCGTTTATTAAATCATTATACACAATTTCTTGTTCTTTAGTTGTCTCTAAAAACTTGCCCAAAACTATCACTTAAGACGTGAACAAGTTTTGTAAGGTAAACTACAGTGAACAAATTGTATATAGTGATTTAATAAATATTAAAGGTGTTTTGCTAGCTCCTAGACTTCAGCTATTTCTAAAAAAATATCAGATTATGAAGGTATAAGAAAAAAATCGAAAGTGGCGCTAGTTTCGCAGACCGGTAATCCAGAGGTACCGGTTTCGATTCCGGCTCCGTTCCACCAGGTAGCTCCTTTCTCAATTTTTCTTTAAGCTTTGATCTTTGTATTAATGGTTTAAATTAAACGATGTTATTATGATTTTATGGCGAGTTCGCGGGCGCCACCGCCTCGTTCATTCCTCCGCGGGAGTCCTATAGTACCTACTGAGTACCTACATAAAAGAAAATCTAAATATGATAATGAATATGTGTGTAGATAACACAGTGTATGAATATAAGACTACATAATTAGGCCTTAAAACACTAGTGTGATCCCATTACGAAACGAGTCGGCTCGCCTCAGAATAGGATCACACTCGATTTTAAGACCTCTCATTACGCAACTGTTGCATTTACTATTCTAGCATTGACGCGAATAACAAGTTAAGCGTATCTCAATCCTATAAAATATCAATTATGCCTGTGTAAATGACGATTTATCAATGTCACTTGCAGCGCGAATATAAATCGATAAATGTCCTTTATATATAAGCGTGATAAGGTCGGGATATTGCTGCTCCCCGTGGTGTGTAATACCGCGGGCATGCACCGCAATAAGCGGTGATTAAACTCTTAGTGGGAGCCACTTTCATTATGCACTGCGATGCGCTCAAAACTAATAGGAGTAGGTACTATTAAGGCTTAAGCGCGTAAGGGCGACTTTTGCTACCGAAATTCATCTACTAATCGTTTCGCAAACCTTTTGCGATCAAAGTTCATTTGTATTTGACTACAGTGGAAATTAATTGTGTCATTGAAACCATTAAACATACATTTAAAACTAACTTTTGGACAATTTACTATTTTAATTGGAAAAAAGCAAAAAGAAGGCGCGTTTTGACTACTGATTTTTATGACGTCACAAGCCAGTATCTTCACAGAAACGGGTGCGCCAAAGTTCACATAATTTTTCAACCCCGATTATTGGAACTCCGAAAATGTTTCTCATAAAAATTTTCATCATAATAGTCACTACTCATACTTAGTCACTCTTACTAGCGATCATAACTCCGAACCATTTAAAATCATAATGTAATTTATCATAAATATCTCTAATACTACTTTTTGTTTTCATACATTTATTCATCATAACTGTTTTTGATCCTATTTTTCACTGTCATAATTTTTTTAAGCAGACTGGTTTCTACTCATAAACTTCACTATCATAATATTTTATAAGTAGACTTATTTGTACTCATAAACTTCACTATCATATAGTTTGTACACTGACTTGTGTTGACTTATAAACTCCGACACCATTATTATTATTTTTATAAATAATGTGACTTATTTGACACTGTCAATGCGGATAACATTACCTACCGCGGCATCCCGATGACCCCGCCGTCCATAGGCGAAGTAAATGACCATCTGTTAAATGTTATTACAAAAAACGTACAAATAACATAAACAACGATAGATGTTTAAAACAAAGAAGAATAATTTCATGTACAAATCAATTTTAAACGAATTATACCCTTAATTTTTGATCGTAATAAAGTAGGTTAATTTTGCTTAGGTTATAGCCTGTCCGATCTCTAAGGATAAATGAAGTCACTTTGGGACAAGGTACAAACAACTGTATATGTGTAAATTTAAGGTCGCTTTTCACTTGTGCCAGTTTGACAGAATTTGATCTTAAAATACCGGATAGACTATACGCGGGGTAGGTAAGTTCGTTGCTGGCATATAATAAAATAATAAATAATAAAAATGGAATTCTTCGGTAACTATTTTTAATCAATAATCAATGAAAAAGAAACAGTATTTAGTAAGTAAGAGTATGCTATGCTAATGCCGTTAGGAAGAACTGCGCCAAAATGGAACATGTGTCCGAAACCGAAAACTGTAGGTTAGGTTAGGTTTGTATTGTGACCACGTATAGCGGAGCGAGCGAAGCGAGCGGAGCGTCAAAATGTTTGCATGCTTGCTTGTATGTATACTCGTAAATAATCTACTATTACATCAAAACTCAATAAGCAAATGCATAGCCAGGATGGATTAAAAAAAAACAGTATTTAGTAAGTAAGAGTATGCTAATGCCGTTAGGAAGAACTGCGCCAAAATGGAACATGTGTCCGAAACCGAAAACTGTAGGTTAGGTTAGGTTTGTATTGTGACCACGTATAGCGGAGCGAGCGAAGCGAGCGGAGCGTCAAAATGCTTGCATGCTTGTTTGTATATTTATTATTATTATAGCCTTTATTGCCGAAACTAAAATACATATCTACTTAAAACTTAAAACTAACACATCGGATCAGTATTCGGCGTATATTTAATTGTATTTGTATATTTAATCGTAAATAATCTACTATTACATCAAAATTCAACAAGCAAATGCATAGCCCGGATTGATTCAAAAAGACACAGTATTTAGTAAGTAATCATATACTAATACATACCGTTAGGAAGAACTGTGCCAAAATGGAACATGTGTCCAAAACCGAAAACTGTAGGTTAGGTTAGGTTTGTATTGTAACCACGTATAGCGGAGCGAGCGAAGCGAGCGGAGCGTCAAAATGCTTGCATGCTTTTTGAGTCATAATGGACTCGGAAAATATGGCTGTACAAAGCGTGGCTTTACAAAACCCCTACTCTTGCAGCCGGCTGAGTTAAGACGTAGCGTCAGTGCAAAACGATAGATACCCTCAATGATGAATTTATAGCAACAATACAAATGTAATCAAAATGTTTCGACATCAACAAATTTTAATATGAGTAGACTCCAGAGTTCTGTTTAATGTTATGATTTACAATGTTTATGAATTTTTATGGTTATTATTGAAAGAAATATGAAAACAAGCATTTTGAATAAAAACGTTATGAAGAAAAACTGTATCGATATTTAACTGTTATGATTGACAAGTTTATTGTAATTTATAGTTCTGAATAAAATAAATATGAAAATCAGAATTATGATTACACACATAATCTGGGTGACGACATTATGAATTACAATGTTCTGAAAACTGTATGTTATGAACTCGGTTAGTAGTAGTACAAATTTATGACGGACAAAAGTATGAAGTAAAAAATTCGGAAGAGTGATGATTCTGACTACAAATCGGTAGTAGAAGAAAAATTCGGAGGATCGATTTTATGTGAGCCAATATGGACCCCACAGAAACATCATGACCTACCAACAAATCATTTTTGACATTTCATAAAGAGTAGCTGATTTGAGCTGTTATCAAATACCGTAATTGGGAAATTTAAGAGATAAACTGTAAATAACAGATGTGATTTATAGGCCTTTACTTTCGTCAGTTTTTTTTTACTTTAGGAGACGACGTTAAACTAACTAATGACCATGGTACACCAGTATGCCGCGGAAAACACTTTACTTTGCGGAACACTGAACTAAATGAACATGTTTATTTTTTACAGACATTTGTAAAAGGATTCGAGTCGACTTTAATACTCATTTTGAAAATGTATTTTACGGGTCCGTACTTCAAAAGAAAAAACGTAACTTTTGTATCTTCGACTTTATTGTCCGTTTGTCTCTCAAGGGAATCAAAACCAATTTGACCTAAAAAATTGAAAAATTTGAAATAAAACCTGCAAATGTCAAGAAGCAAGGTACCTACCCACTCATTTGCTTCGAAATTTGAGTGGAACTCTATTTATAAAAATAAATAACAGCGTTGACAGGTAGCTGTATATAGTTACCAAAAGCAATTGAGTGGCTAACTCAAGAAAGCATACGGTTTTAGTCACTTAAAAATGCTTTTTGTGTTGTTATTGCAAGCTATTCTCGACCGGTTTTCTCATTTAAAAGCTTATCTACTACATCACAACGTCAAATGGAATACCCAGTGTCCAATCAATCACAGTGTACAATCCGTCGGATACCCCATAACATTTCCATAGCCCCGTAACTCAACGCTCCAGTCAATAAACCCGTGGTACATCCATCTTGGGCCAGCGCCGTCCGGGACGAAATCTATCGAGGACATAAACTACGCAGTTCCCAGGGAACTCGTGAAGGGATACTGAACTCATATGTATCTTTGTTTGGAGTAAATCGTGAGATCAAAGCTTCCATCGGCTGTGAAAACGAATCGCTGTTCAATTACCTACCGTATAGAACTTTGGCCCAAAGGCGTATACAGAGTGGGTTTTGTATTGGGAATCTTTTTTGTCCTTGACTGATTTATAGTTAATATTTTCTTCGGTTTCCGCGACTGTCATACATATAAATAAAACGATTTAGACGGATTATATCGCGTATATTAATTATTTGAACCTCCCTGACGTTTGGGTAGCTTTCCAGTTACCGTTGTCAAAGCTTAACAGGCAACCTTTAAGGTGATAACGGCGAACTAATTTGATAAAATATTGTCCATAAATATACTTTTCATTATTCTAACTTGCGGTTAGTTTCATTTGATTCACGTGACAAGTCACTTCAAGCAAAATAGGGCGACTAAAATTCAATAATATTGAGACACACTATCAAAATAATAAAAAATATATTTAGCGTTATACCAGTACTTAATGCAAGGGCTAGATAATGTTATATCTTGGAACCATTCCCGCCGCCGCCGCTGCGTAGTAGGAGTAAAATAGATAATGTTAATACTATCTAGGCCTTGAGGTTATTATCTTGTAACGTCGCGAAAGTGCAACGAATAAAAACTGATTCACGACTTTAACTGCACCCTGTATAAATGTGTAGTTAAGTACAGAAATCAATGGACAGTGATACCAATAGCTCTGAAAAAGGAGCATTATCGCACCTAATCATCAGCCTGTCATGTGCCGATAAATATTTGAAAAGACATATCACATGTTATAGAAATAAAATACGTGGCACAAAATAATATTCAATTTGATAACTTTCAATCTATTTCCAAAGATCTTAATAGTGTATAGAAAATGTTTATTCTATTTACTCTCCATAGGTGAAGCCTGTATTATTGACCGAGTGAAGAAGATTAATTTTGTATGTCGAGATGTTTTGATGTTCGGATTTCACAACCGATTCGATTCTCGGGAAATTTTGTGAGCAGCTTTAATTTTTAGGGTTCCATACCCAAAAGGTAAAAACGGGACTCTATTACTAAGCCTCCGCTGTCCGTCCGTCTGTCACCAGACTGTATCTAATAAAAGAAAATATACAGACAGTTGAAATTTTCACAGATAATGTATTTCTGTTGCCGCTATAACAACAAATACTAAAAACAGAATCAAATAGTGGGGCCATACAACAAACGTGATCGGTTGCGTTAACTTTAACACCTCATTTGTATCTATCAGGCGCCATACGAGTCAATTTTTTTCTAGATGACGGAGATTAAGGGGTTAAAGCATTAAAATAGTAATTTTCAAGCTATTTCAAAAAATGCTCGCGCGGTCTACGGCTTACAGAGCCACTAGTACTTACCTAATTAATACAGACATAATCGACAGATTAAACGTCAAACATAAATATCGATGTTCCACTACTCAAACAGCAATAACAAGCCCCCAAAGCAAACATTCGCTTGGTAAACAAATATTTTTCGTCACATTCTCGCTTCGCTCACAAATATACCAACTTCAGCAAATAACGTAGCTGTATGATCAACGCAAACTCTCATAAATGCTGATTTCCTTAATTTAAATTCATATTTTAACGTCTAGCTCCTTCTTTCCGTCATTAAGAGTGGCAACATTGGTTCCTGTTTGGCAACACTCGAGCGCGGGAAAAGTTAGCGTCGCGACTCGAGAACACTAGTCGCTTGAGTTATTGCTGACAGTAAGTAACACGGTAGTATACGTGGGACAGGGAATTGGTGACCAGCGTTTCTTTTTTTAGTGTTCCTAATTTAATCCATTTGTAATTGTATGTTCTCTAAAATGGGAAGGTCTTCTTTTGTTTTGTCTGAATAAGGTAAGAAGGTTAACACGTGATCGTCAGTAACCAGAGTAATTTCTATCACCTACTTTATCTGGATTCATCTATAAATACTGTTATAAAATTCTAGTGTTGTAATGAAAAGATAAAAAACATATTTGATATTATTGAAAAAATAATGACCTACCTACTGATATTTTTTCAGGAAAATTCTTATAGCGCGATACAGGAATTGTATGAGCGCGATTTGTTCTATTCGTAAAGAAAAAATAAATTCACTCATCACGCCAAAACGGCTGGGCAAATTTTAACCAATTTTTGTACTGGGGTAGCATGTCATCCTCGTATTCGTGTCTAGAGACCACGCCGATCGACCGCTCCCCTGCAGTCGCTCCGTGCTACCAAACTTCCCAAATAGCCAGCACCGACCGGTCTTCGTGGAAATAGGCATTAAGATCCCCTTAAAGAATTCGATGCCGTTACCGAGGTGGAACTTTAGCCGAGCTGATTGGAACGGCTACAAAGAATACTTGGATCAGAACCTGTCAGCAGCGCAATTAGATCCAATAGCCTCCAATTATGGAAAGTTCTGCGAAATGATCCTGCAAGCAGCAAAACACAGCATCCCAAGAGGCTTCAGGAAAGATTATATACCAGGCTGGACCAGCAAAAGTGACGATATTTTCAAGGAATACCAAAGCTCTGGGGACCCTGACATTGGCACTGAACTCCTTGCCTCCCTCGACGAAAACCGGAAAGCAAAGTGGGAAGCTTCTGTCGAAGAAATGGACTTCAAACATTCTAGTAGAAAGGCCTGGAGAACTCTCAACAGTCTTACCGGAAAGCAGATGCCCAAAACGCAGTGCACTAGCGTTAACCCAGATGCCATAGCTACTAGAATGGTTGAACTTACAAGAGCGAAAAGGGACAAAAACTTCACAAAACAAGTAAAAAAGAACCTTACGACACTTAGACTGTGTTCTCCAACGAATGACGGCCTGGCTAGAGCTTTCAATGTAGGTGAAGTCATAAAAGCTATAAAACAGCTCAAAAACAATAAAGCTGCCGGCCCTGATAACATTTTCAACGAGTTTATCAAGTACACGGGCCCAGTTGCAGTCAGCTGGCTTACAGCCTTCTTCTCTGACATCTTAGCTAATAATAAACTTCCCAAGCAGTTTAAGCTGGCTAAAGTAGTCGCTGTACTGAAACCAGGAAAGCCGGATCACCTACCAGAAAGTTACCGTCCTATTGCACTCCTCAGCTGTATGCACAAACTGCTTGAACGCCTTGTCCTGGAGCGGATCGAGCCATTCATAGAGGCCGTAATTCCACCTGAGCAAGCTGGTTTTCGCAAGGGCAGAAACTGTGCTGATCAGGTCTTAGCCCTCACTAACCATATAGAAGCCGGATTCCAAAAACGCCTCAAATCCACAGCCGTGTTTATCGACCTGACGGCTGCCTATGACACAGTTTGGAGACATGGTCTGATCCAAAAGATGCGTTCAGCAATACCAAGTCGGGAACTAGTGGACCTCATCTCCAACATGCTGTCTGAAAGGGTGTTTGAGGTTTTCTTGGGATGCGAAAAGAGCAGAAAACGCAAGTTGAACAACGGCCTTCCACAAGGCTCTGTACTCGCCCCTATGCTCTTTACCTTGTATATATTCGACCTTCCACGTACCGAAGCTAATAAATTCATATATGCTGATGATATTGCGCTCATAGCTCAGAGTAAAGATTTTGAATCTGGAGCACAGATGCTGACATCAGACTTAAAAGCTTTGGCCACATATTTCGGCCTGTGGAGACTCATACCCAGCTCAAGTAAGACTGAAATCTGCTGTTTTCATCTTAACAACCAGATGGCTGACCACAAGCCAGTTATTCTTTTTAACGGTGAAGTACTGAGATACAACCCTCTGCCGAAATATCTCGGAGTTACATTAGATAGGTCCCTAACCTATAGAGAACACCTCTCGAAACTCTCACAGAAGATTGCCACTAGAAATAATCTTCTTCACAAACTCTGTGGCACAAGCTGGGGAGCTTCAGCCGACTGCCTACGTACGTCAGGCTTATCCCTCGTCTACTCGGCAGCCGAATATTGTGCACCAGTGTGGCTCGAAAGTGCACATAGAAACAAAGTGGACGTAAAACTAAATGACACCATGCGATGTATCTCTGGCACTATTAAATCTACCCCCGTCCACTGGCTATCTGCCTTAAGTCACATTGCCCCTCCCCAACTGCGACGACTCCACGCCTTAAAGAGAGAAACCGAGAAGATATCAAGCAACCCCTCACTACCCGTCCACGATCAATTTCGCTATCCACCTCCACAGCGACTTAAATCACGGAAACCCGCCTATGCTACAGCCCAGAATCTGAAGAGCTTCGATGTTGCGGAAAGCTGGAAAGCCGAATGGACTGCTGCTACCCAGGGGAAATCTGTCCAATACATTGACCCGACGGTAAAGCCAAAGGGATTCGACCTTCCTCGTAAGCTCTGGTGCCGTCTGAACAGATTAAGAACTGGGCACGGTCGTTGCAAATATCACCAACACAAATGGGGATGGAAAGACTCTCCACTCTGCGAGTGCGGCGAGGAAGAGCAGACTACCGAACATATTATCCAGCGCTGCCCCCTTCACTCTTACCCCGGCCCTGCTGAGGACCTGGACGACTTGACGCCTGACGCAGCTGCCTGGCTTAAAGATCTGAGAGCCATACTTTGATTGCTTTACTTAGAATGCCATACGATTAATAATAATAATGTCATCCAGATATCGATACTTTACTTTTTACACGACTAGGCGAAACGCGGATGAAGTTACGGGCAGCGTCTCGTTCTGAATATAATCACACTTGTTCGCTAAATCAGTGTCAAAATGATATCTGTTCTAATTGTCTATCTGTTTTATATTTTTATTTTATTTTATTGGTAATTTTTCTTGCTAAATTAACGAAGAGTAGTAGATCTTACATTCGTATTCAAAAGCCATGGAACGGTTTTAACTGGGTGGGAATCGAATTGGATGCCTCCTGGGGCATGATGGTCCAGAACTCCAGAAGTACATATCGCCACACGAAATAAATAAACAACTGAATCCGAAATTGAACGAGTGCCTAATTTAATTCTCAATGAAGATTTTCGATATAAATCAAGTACTACTACGGTGTAAAATTGAATCTCCATTTCGCGCCAGTAACTCGTTATAGTAGAGTTGTTAGTCCGCTGTTTTCTAACATAATTGTGCGCATCGGGTTACAAGCATGAAATTTCTACCACAGATAGAGTGTTCCACGGTGATTATTTTCAGATGTGGAGGGAAGTCAGATTCGTCCCTTGTGAGGCGGGAGAGCGGAGTGAATACGGCCAAGTATCCCTCTTTTCTTTCTTTATTGCTGGTCAGTTAAGTCTACCAGGACGTGTTTGGTATCGTTTCCGTGTAAAACAAATATCAGAAATTCATTTTTTATGTTATTTTCGTATAGTTCTATATAAAAATATGGGTGTAATGGCCGAAAAGGTAAAAATCACAACAAGTTTTTTTATTCAGTGAGGTATATTAGTTCAATTTCGTGAACATTTTCAAATTATTATTATTATTTCAAAAAGTTCATTTAATCTGGTTTCTAAAAATATATTAATGTTGGGCACTTCTCATACAAACAGTAGCTGAAAATATATCTTTACGTCGGCGTAACCAACGTAAATCTCCGAACGCATCCTATTTCGCTTCATTAAATAATGAATATTAACATGCTTTTACATATAATATTTACTATATACGTCCTAGAAAAACAAATTAATGTAATTAAAACAATTTTTTTTTTGCTATTGTATCACGAGCACGCGGGCTAATCTCAACATCAACAATTTATTTAGGTTACTGTTTGTATGAAGAGTGCCCAATATTTATATATTTTTAGAAACAACATTAAATTTGCTATTTTGCAATATTTTTTTTAGTTGTAAATATTCAGGAAATATAACTAATTTATCTCCCTGAATAAAAAAAACTTGTTGTGATTTTTACAATTTCGGAAATACAACCATATTTTTATATGGTACTATGAATAAATAACAAGAAAAATGAATTCTTGATATCTGTTTTACACGAAAACGATACGACACAAGTCCTACTAGCGTTACCTGATCAGTAATATAAAAAGAAAAAGAGGACTCCTTTGTCCTATTCACCCCGCTTTCCCGCCGCACAGGGGACGAATCTGACTTCCTTCTACATCTGAAAATAATCAGGCTAGGCTTAACATCAACATTTTTTTCAAGGTACTTTTTGTATGAGATGTGCCCAATATGTATACATTTTTAAAAACAACATTAAATTTGCTGTTTAGTAATATTTTTTTAAATTGTAAATATTCAGAAAAGATAACTAATTTATCGTTCTGAATAAAAAAAACTTGTTGTGATTTTTACCTTTTCGGCAATAAACCCAAATTTTTATATGAAACTATTCTTAAATAACATAAAAAATTAATAGCTGATATCTATTTTACACGAAAACGATGTCGCACAAGCCCTAATAGCCTTAACTGATCAGTAATAAAAAAAAGAAAAAGCTCCTCTTCACCCCGCTTTCCCACCACACAGGGGACGAATCTGACTTCGCTCCACATCTGAAAATAATCACCGTGGAACGTTCTATGTGTGGTAGAAATTTCATGCTTGTAACCCGATGCGCACAATTTCGCGGCTTAGCAACTCTACTATTAATTGCATGCAACTTGTAACCTGGTTCGGCTCCGCGCATACTAATTCAATAAGTCCAGGAACAAATTACGTCGCGAATGAGAACAAGTTTTACTTAATACCTGGCGTTCCTACTTAAATCGTAGGTAGGAAAGACGTGCGAAAATTTCGTATCTAACAGCAAATTATGTGTACTACTTAGATCCACATAAGGTGGGGTAAGACTATAACCGGTAGAAGACTGACACAGTTCATCATCCCTTAGATAATGAACTATGTTAGTCTTACACAACCTTACCTTATAATTTGCTGTTACCTACATATAAAACGCAGTTCACGCAGTTAAGCTGTGTGCCTTAAAATCTACCAATGAGGTAAGGTCAGTCAGGAATCCTGGATAAATGCGTCAATGGGACAACTATAGTTTGCAAAAGTAAGATGGTATTAGTTATGGAGTGTAGAAGGCAAGGAGTGGCATCTTTAATAGGAGAATGTTTGATAAAATGCCCAGCGGTTAGCAGTAAATATGGTCCCACCGGAAGATCAGCGCTAGCTCTCGAGCTAGCATCTTGCTGAGGTGGGACCTTTTCGTGGCACGGCCAAAATGTTTTTGTTTGTTTTTATTGTTATCTATTGTGTTAATTATGTATTATGGTCACGCCGTGAATAAATGTATTTCTTTCTTTCTTTCTTTCTTTCTTTCTTTCTTTCTTTCTTTCTTTCTTTCTTTCTTTCTAAATAATAGTTCACATGCCGTCCGCAATAGCGCTATAGTAGCAAGAATGAAAAAAAAACCAAAGTTTAGACGGAGTGAACTGATTTTTTAAATATTTTAGGTGACTAGAGTAATTGCTACTTTCATTAATGTATATACACAAAAAACGCAAAATTAAATGTTATTAAAACTTTATAAACAAACCATTGCTAAGCAACGAACCACTTTCAGTAGCGCCACCAATTTAACACCTTTAAGTGGACTTTTTTGGATGTACAGTCCATAGTATTAGTATTACGTGCAGAAACACATGTGCCATAGACAATCCAAAGGACCGAGTTTTTGTTTAGCAAAGAGGCCGCTCGAGCGTGGGGCTAAATCGGATCGCACTCCTGGCTGCGCGAGATAACTCCGCGGTGTTGCGAGTGCGAAAATGGAAACCGCTCAAAAATTCCAAAAGGCTTTGCGACACAGGCAATTCGATTATTTAGATAGTTTCTATAGACGTCTGAAAATTAACAAATTGATATAAGTAGATAGTACCGAGAAGACAAATGGTATAACCATAATTATAGGTAATATCAAATATTATTTAGCCTAAAACAACCTTGTATTCGATACCGACAATAGTTGGCACATTCAAACTATTTAGAGCATTATATGGCCTTCTTTTCATGATATCTATATGAAAAGAAGACCATTTAATTTAAGCGGAATTAATTACTTATAATATTTATATGATATAATCCGTTTAAATTGTTTATAAGTGATACAATCGCAAATACCCAAGAGAATATTAGGCTCACTTCGATTAAAAAATTACCGAAAAAGAATAAAAGTATCAAAAACACATTACCGACTGGCAACACTAAACCTTTTACAAAGCTGCCAAGTCTTACACGGCTTCAATTCATTTGATCAAACGAAACGATTCCGAGACAAATTCGTGTTGTGATGATATTGAAGATTTTCAAGGAGAAGTAATGAAATGTAAACAGCTTTAGCGCGCTGATATGTAAATTCAGAAACAGTGGATTACGTGCGAATTGTTTCAAGACAAACATGTGTCAGTGAACTATAGTTGTGGAATAAATTTCAGAACTCGCTGTGATGAGAATGAGACGGTATGAGAAGTTATGTTTGCGATAAGCTTTAGTCTGCCTCAGTTAATGAAGCTCGTGACTGGTTTTCATGATTGATTAAATCTAACTCGTTACTTGGAGATTAAATAAATCCCTTTTTGATTTACAATTTAAGCTGTCGTGTGCTAAGCTAAAACCCCGAGGTATGCTAATAATGCAATGCCTATTTTTATTGTTGATTATTATTTTCCGAAAATGGCGTAGCGTTCCTTTTGACATAACTATTCTTACAACTATCATTTTATAGACCCAGCGAGTTAGGTTAGTTTTATAAAAAATCTGAAAAGTTTCAGAGAAAATCTTACTGCGAAACTGCGAAACCGTTGAATTTAGTATCTTACCCTTATGAAAGTACTAAGCGTGCAAGCATTTTAATTCTATGTGATTCTAGAGTTAAATCCTCCTTTTCTGTAAAATTATGAATGTTGGTACATGCAAATACGTGCGTCTAGATTGTCTTCTCCAGTGCATTAACTGTAATTAAGTGAAAGTAATTAAGTATGTACTTAAGCTTGCCTTTATGACCCTGATTAGGTATAATAAAAGGGCTGAAAACAAAAGAGGTGTTGTCATTGTGAAATTATTGCCGTAATAATGCCTTCTTTTAAAAGTAAAATTTGGACGAAGTTTATGAAAGCGCATAATACTTGAATAGAAATGGAAACTTGATGATTGGTCACTTGATGACATAAAATGCACAAATTAGCTTAAGGTGCGATATTACATATTACATAAAGATCCAAAATGTCAGAGGTTCTACTGTTAGTATTTTAGAGAATAATAAATACAGTTATACCAAAACGGGAGTTGATCACGTTCAAAAGCAAATACGTCTTTTTGTTTCTTGATTATTTCGAACTACCCGCACTTGGTGTTCATACTCTTCATTATTAGTTTATTCACTGGGGTTGCCACTTGACCGACACACAATACTTACGGCATCTGTTCTTTGAGAACGACACTTTTTATGCGAGTTACATTTGCTGATTACAGGATCCCCGATGGCCAAAGCTTAAAACCGTCTTCCGTTTTATTTGCCGGTTGAAATAACGTTTATTCCTCTGATGCTATATTAAGGTTGCATTCGACGTTCGAGTCACAGTTATGTTCGAAAAATAAATAAAAGATTACTGGGATGCTTCCGCAGTAAGCCGATTACGAAACGCAAGTACGATTTACATGTAAAATATGCAAACCCGCCATGTCCCAACTGTTGTTTCGGATGCTACGCTGTAATCCATACTTACTCTATATCAGTCTATATCAAATTCATCTTTTGGAAAGATGCCGCTTTTTCTCTTCTAGTGAAGCTTAAAAACTCTGCTCTGAATTTAATAGCAAAACGCAAACGCAAAATATTTCGATTAACAACTTTGATTAAAAATAATGACTCACGAAATTATACAGAAATTGGGCGTGTTTTCTGCATCTCTGATTGCAAATTTATAAATCCAGAGAAGCATTAATAATGTAGAAAAATGTAATAAAAGGAAGGGGATTTGAAACTGGCTCCCAAAAGTAAAGCACCGAGAAATGTTTTAACAGAATGAATACTGGTTAGAATATTATCAACAATTATAAAAACCACACAATAATCGAGCAATAAAAATATTTACGGTATGACTTTATTTCTTCTGCTAATATTACTCGAACATGTGGTGTCGTCTAACACTTATTCGAAGATTATATTATTTTTTTCAAAAATATAATAAAGTACAATCAACCAAATATTTAAATATTATTATAAGTTTTTTTTGGCACCCAACGTGGGGCCTGCAAAATATGGTTCATAGAGTTAACGGCGTGTTTACATATATTTTTCAATCTGTCCTGGATTGCCACTTTGCTGATAGCTCTGAATCCTATTGGGACGAGTCGGATTTCAGGCTATTGTCGACGTCTCGCTCGGGGGAGCTCGAGTCGCTCGCAGCGTCAGGCATTAGAGTTTAATAAGGTCGCCCTGGGCTTGTAGGCGAGATATTAGAAAGCTGACACTAAAGTTATGTTATAACGCACTGTTACACTAACTACCGTATAAAATTAATATTACTAATTAAAACGAATAAAATCTTAACTAAATTATTTAGCTTTTCCTTCGTTGTCACTAATCATCAATTAAACAAAATTTACATTTATTAAATGGCACCCAACGTGGGACTAATAAAATATGGTTCATAGAATTTACAGCGTATTTGAAGATATTTTTCAATCTTTCCTGGATTGTCGATTTGCTGATAGCTTTGAATCTTGTTGGGGCGAATCGGATTGCAGGCTTTTGTCAACGCCTCGCTTGGGTGAGCTCGGCCCGCTTGCAGCATCAGGCATTAGAATTTAATATATGTAGCTCTGGGCTCGTTGCCGTGATAGTACACAGCTTTTGATTGGAGTTTGATATACATTGTATTTAACTGTACCTTTAAAAGCACAAATGAAAAAACCCAGAAAATATGAACCCAAAATAATAATCTTAGTCATGCATCTCTCTCTGCTTATGTAGTTTAGAAACACTTCTTTATGTCCAATTTTTAATACTGGAGTATTTTTAATCCTTTTTAAAATTGTGCTTCATTTAAAAATAATTCACCAGTCGTTTACATGAGGCTGGTAGGCAAAATGTCATAAAATATTTACGTGATAGCATTTGCTCCTAATAGCGTACGTCGTTAAGATCGTTAAACTTCCAAAGCATTTGCATTACATCTATTTTGTACGGTTAACTTTTAATGGTTTTAACGAACACCTTTTTCTTCTTGTTTATTTATTTATTTATTTAAACTTTATTGCACAAAACAAGTCAGTACAAATGGCGGACTTAATGCCAAATGGCATTCTCTACCAGTCAACCATAGGGCCAAACAGAGATACTAGAAGTGGGTGCAAATTAGAAATCTGATGGTACAGAGAGGATCTAGAGTACAAGTAAATACAAAATATTATATTGTTGTTGTTGTTGTTTATGTGTTGGGAAAGCCTGCAGAATGCCTAGGATTGCGTGTGAACGTGGACAATATAGGGACATAAATATTCAGCGAAACAAAAGAAGGACCAACTCAATTTCACCACATGAGTCACAGGCGGGACGTAAAAGCTGCACGTCTCCTATGGAATTTATACTTAATTATGCTAACGAACATTCCACAAATCTAGGTTAGGTTAGCTTTGGGCTTTTCATAGAAATGCTTGGGTTGAGTGACCACCATTTGCAATCGCAAACTTAGGTTTATAGTAGTGTCAAGTAAAAAGTCGTATGACAATTTTTGACGATAAGATCTCTACGATATCGTCCGTCTGTCACTCAAAGCACGTTCACTGCTGGACGAACGGCTCCTCCAACCAATAACGACCGATTTTCGAAGGGTATCTTGCTATCTTGACTAGATGGCTGACATACGTTTTTGGAGCTTTCCCTCGCTACGTCGTTTGGTACGTGGTGGCCACTCAGAACCTTTCTGCCCTAACTACCATTGATTCTGTTAGCAATGTGCCGCGCCCACTGCCGCTCAACTTAACTTTATATCGATAACTTGATCCATGACCAACGTGATCATTAACCAAATTCAAAACATTTCTTACCGGAATGCTGCTCAATCGAAATAAATATTTAATCCTATGGAAAAAAAAATGGGTTTCATCACTGTGGATTGTTTTGGCTTTCTTATACAAAAAATATGGAATAATTAGTCCTGTTTCCTCTTTGTTTACATCAGTGAAATTCACGGACTTTAAACGTCAGTTACCAAAAATGTGTCGTTGCCAGTAAAATAAATTAGTACCACTAAAAATCCGCCATATAGAGTGGGCTTAAAATCAGCCTGTTGGGATATACAAATAACAATTTCATGTCATACGAGTAGATACACCAGTTCTCTACCTTTTCAGATGTACAAACATAATTATCGTTTAGTTTGTTACAAACTAAAAACTTAACAAGTTTAAAAATATCCACGCGGATAACCCACCAGGTTACTTGTTATGTGACTTAAATTAATAAATAATTGACTTATTTAGGAACCCCCAGGATTACTGCATGTTTGACCCCACATGGCGCCTTTCCGTACCGTTCAATCCAATGGCTCCGCAAATGGTACATTACACAGGTCGGTTTTATTCGTCCGCATCACGTGGCGACATTCCCGACCGTGCGGCCTCGACAGTAAATAAAGACGGATGGTCATTGAAATTCCTATGTACATAATACCTTCTCGTACCGACTGCTTGCCTGTCTTAGTCGATAAATTGTATTGCAGCCATAAATCCAACCAGCCAATACCGAAGCGTAAAACTCCGAGCCTAATGCCCTTAATGAAACTTTCCAGAAACTTGTAGTTGTGCCGTGGATTAAAGTGATGGGGTATTAGGGAGCTTTAACTAATAGTAAAGTAAAAGTGTATACTATGTTTTTTCTGTATCGATCCGGAAAGTTGATGGATGATGAAATAGGAAGTGCAATGATTTCAGATCATGAAATGTTAGGTTAATTTATATTAAAATTAAGATTACTACTACACACCAATATAGAAGAAGTGACTGAAAAAAAATTACTGTTTTCTACCATGTTTTGTATTGAAAAACACGTTTATCTACGCACATATCATTAATGCTCTAAAACGCGTTCAGAATCCGTAGGAAATGACCAGCATTACTACAACCAATTTTACTATGAGAACTTTCTTATCTGTGGCAGGCAGTAGGTAAAATCTGTACTGTAATGTTATAACAGTATCAATTTTTGTAAGGTTATGAGTTTAAATTTGGAACAGCTGTCAAAACTAAAGTAGGTCTCTATTCTAGTATCCATAGATATTAATATTGTTATCGATACGAAACGTCAATTCAGTATGTTTTTTTATAAAAACCGCACGACATTTGATCTCGAGTGACATGAGAATATGGATACATTCGTTTGTAGGGTAACGGACCCAGTGGTCAGCCAGGAACCAGTGGACAGCCTCTTGGGTCGTTTATTGGTCATAAATATCGCTATGGTTGAAATAAACGAATCACGTATACTTAACATGATGCTCTGATTCCTCATTGGTTAATATATCACGCGACAAGAGCAGCACGGGATCAGAGAGGAGAAATAAACTCGTTCAGACAGGTGCTTTCCACCAACCAGAGCAGTAGTGTCATGTCTGCCATATTTTGTGTTACACGTGGTGTTCCCGTAAAAGGTGAGAAAAGACATGTTTTATTCAAAATAGTGATTGTTACTTATACAAATTAGCTTTACGATTACTTCATGTACTAAATTATATTACATTTTAATGAAAATATCGTTGATTTATGCATAAATTGAGGGGGCTGTCCACTGGGTACCACTTTTTTGCAAATTATCCAATCGTCAGCCTCCCCGGCTGTTTACTGGGTATTTCAATTATTTTTTAAATTTTGAGTAAAAACGACCATTAGAACCGTTAAATTCAAATTTAAAAAAATTGCAAGGCATGTCTTGTCGTAATCGTGAGAAAACCCAGTGGTCAGCCGCATTTGAAATGATTTTTTATGCGGCTGAACGTTGGGTACTCCCAATTATTGCTATTGCGGCTCCAGTATTCAGCCACTATCTTGTTGGTACCAATTTAAGTGATATTTTTAAAGCGGTAGGTAAATATTTGTATAGGAATCCAGAAACTATACAGTATAGGTATAAAGTATAAAAAAATATAATTATTCCAATAAAAAGTAAATTAAATGTATATTCGACTTTAAACTGAAATAATTTACTTCTATACAGGCGCCTAACTAAATAATTTTCGACCGTTTCTTCTGTTAAAATTAATTTTTCGTCTGTATTGCCGAATTTTTCAGATAAGATATTATATTAATACAGTCTCGATTATTTTAAATTAAACAATTAACGAGCTCTCTTATAAATTTGTGAATACGTGTCTCATTTTTTTAATGTGGATAGGTACACCACATTTTTTTGCGCTTTGATCTTTGTATCAATGGCGTTCTTTGTTTTATGAGAAAAGTAGCTATAAAAACAAGATTTACATAAATAATATCGTTGATTTTGATATAAATATTGCTAATTTTGATCTTATTCCAATTAATTGTTACAAGGGCTGGGGACTGGATTCAGCGAGGCTGTTAATAGGATTTTAGAGGCTGACCACTGGGAAAACGTGCCATTTTTTGTTTAAACTTAAATATATATTTTATTAAAACAATGATTGTTTTTGATATATGTTTCTCAAAAACTACGATAGACTATTCATCCAATCATGTGGTATGTTTCATTATCCGACGAATACTGTACAATTGCCAACTGTTCAAACTTCAAAAAGTCGATTGGGGGCTGACCACTGGTGCCTTTACCCTATATGATTTAGAAAAAAAAAACATTGGTCTTGACGGAGGTTCGAATTGCCGCCATAATTGTTGTCATTTGTTTGTTGGTTCTTTGCTGTTACGAAAGTATAATTGTGATAAGTTTATTGTAATTCACATTTAGTTAAAAATATTGTTTCAATGTAAATGTAAATTACAACTATTACAATAAATAATCTGTTTATGTATTTGTTCAGATTTATTTCTTACTGCATTAGTAGGTATATGTCGTTTTTAGATATTTTACAGGTAGCACTAGTGGTGCCGGTCATTTCCTTATGGCTTCTGAACCCATCTTAGAGTACTTATGATATGTGTGTAGATAAAGTAGTGTATACAACTGTACATAATAAGGCCTTAAAACACTCGTGTGATCCTATTATGAAACTCGCTGACGCCCGTTTCATAAAACCACACTCGTGTTTCAATGCCTCTCATTATGTATCAGTTGCATAAACTACTATTATGCAAATATAATATGAAGTACGAGTAAAACTGGTTTTTAATAACATTATTTTAATGGAAGTAGGAACACATTTCAAATATAAGTTTTTTAAAGGAAAACATTTTAGTTGAATTATATAAAGTTTTGAGAGTAAGACGTTGTCCACATCATTTTCTTTCTTGTTGTAATAGCACCAGTTGAATCAACTGCAGGAAGCTTAGAACAAACTTCAATTGAATTCCGCCGTATAAATGCAAATTTTCCGCAGCGTAAGCAAAATTATATTACCATGCAAAATCGTGGTAAGAAGCTAGTCTAAAATATTCCAATTTCCAGCTCAAAACCGAGAGCTTTTCAAGAAAACTAGATTTTACCGGTGCCATATTCAGAGGCAATTCCTCCGTAGTATTGCCAGCTTCGTGCCAAATGGGTGGCAACTGGCACGGACGGTTGGAGGTCTGCAAGTGACAGACGCGAGTATCGCAGACAAAATATAGGTCGTGACCTACGTCACGGTGTTGCCAGAGGCAGACTTTAGTTTACGGTTGTTGCTGGCAGTCGGGGTGTTTTGTTTAACCATGTTTAAAGTAAAGACGCTTGCCATGTTTTGGTTTAATATATTCGATTTGGCAATATCTCAGCCTGGAAGCGAGTTGGAGTTAATGTTTCTCCTGGGCCCTGTCCTGGGCACTTTCACACTCTTTGTTTTAGATAAATATGTTCTATTTTGACAAGCGTAAAATTCAAGATGGCGAGTCATACGAGCAATATAATCTAAATTTGATACGTACGGCCATGTCTGAATCTTGTGTCAATAGTGTAGTGTTGCTATCCTTATCTCGTGCGCATACGTCAGAACCAACGGAGTGGGGTGAGTCACTGTCCGACCCTTGCCGAGACTGGTGGTGCTGGTGGTGCGTCGTCGAGCTAAGTTCTTGCATAGTGACCTATATAAACAGCTGTACTGTGCCTGGCATAGGGTTAGGTATACTACAAGTGGCGACGAGGACAAAAGTGAGTAGAAATCTAATTACGCCTTCAAAAAAAAAAAGAATAGGCGGGAACACGACAAAAGCAGTCTAACGTGTACTTGCACAGTAAATGTATAATAAATACAGGGCAAGCTCGATAGTGATATGATACCTTGTCATTGAAGTTAATTTATCCAAGTTATAGTTTCACTAATAACTGTGGAACAAAAGACATCTACCTAGTGGGTAGCGGTGCACTGCTCAACTATCCCAGTACAGGGATCGACTCGTAAACAAGTTTTAGTTTGTAATGGGTCATTCGCCTTGTGAGTATTATATTCCTTGGTCATTCGTTTAAAAAATAACGGTTATTGCACATTTGCAAATAACTCCTGGCGAATCATGCAGTTTTACTTACTTATACAGGGTGGAACGAAACGACGTTATTTCCTTTAACTGTGGCATTATACAGGCTTAGAATATTATTTTCTCCAAATAAACTTTATTAATATCTCTCACCGTTTTCCAGTTATAGCATGTTAAACTTTCATACGAAAAAGTGTGTGTGTACAACCCTATTTTAGAGTGCAATGACCTCTTCATAACACAGTTAACTTTTGTAAACAAACTTTTTACAAATTGCCTAGCCATTTCTTATCGGTTTAAAAACCTTTGAAAATACCCTTAAGATTGTTTTTAGACTTTTTAGTTGACATGATTGATAGACGTTACATTGACTTTTTGTATCGTATGCTGTGTGCAAAAATGCCGGAATTAAACGCTAGAGGCTATTTGAATTTGCTTCTTTTGTACGCGGAGTGCGATTACAATACTGGAGAGACTTTGCGCCAATACCGGAACAGGTATCCTCCTCCTCACCCACCACACTCTAGTACGATATTACGCGCTCTTGACCGTGTTGGTAACAATCGTCCTATTGTGCCACGAACGGGTCAGGATGACCAGCGCGGAGGACGCGTTATTCAACATGATGTCAGATTGGAAGAGAGAGTGCTGCAGTACTTCGAAGATTATCCGAGGTCAAGTTCAAGACAAGCGGGCCGACATTTTCGTATGACTCATACGAAAATACTCAGAATACTAAAACGTGAGGGCCGTCACCCTTACAAAATACAAAGAGTCCAGGCATTACTACCAAGAGATTGCCCCGTTCGCGAAGCCTATTGCCGGTGGCTACTGCAAAAGGTGTTAGAAGACCGAGACTTCATCAAACACGTAATATGGAGTGATGAAAGCTTGTTCACACGGAACGGTATGTGGAACAGGCATAACGAACACGTGTATGCCGAAGAAAATCCGTTTGCCTACCGTTATACGGGACACCAGTATCGTTGGTCTGTTAATGTTTGGGCGGCGATACACGGGGATACAATAATAGGCCCTGTATTTCTGCTTTAGACTTTAAACAGACACGGATACATGGCTCTGTTGAGGATAGAGCTCGACGACTATCTGGATGAGTTGATGCTGGCAGAAAGAAGACGCACTTGGTTCCAACAAGATGGAGCACCAGCTCATTCAGTAGTCGAAGTACGTGAAACACTGAATAATGTGTTTGAGGATCGCTGGATCGGCCGATATGGGCCGCACCGTTGGCCTCCTAGGTCTCCAGATCTCACACCCTTGGATTTTTTTCTGTGGGGCACCGTAAAGGACATCGTTTACAAGACTGAGTGTGAGACGGCTGAAGAGATGAGGGAAAGGCTAAGGGTGGCCTTTGAAAGTCTTCGCAGAAGAAATAACCGACACAACATCTTGTCGAGGGTGCATCGCCACACGCGGGCACGAGCAGCGGCGTGTATCGTACGCCACGGCGGTACTTTCGAACACCGGATGTAAATGTAGGTAATTGTAAATACTCCCAAACGTCAAATAATAGTTTAAAAAAACTAGGGTTGTACATACATTAAAAAATACAATTTTAATCGATTTTCGTTTTTTTATTATTAAAAGAATTTAACTATTGCAGGTCGATTCTACATGAAATACATAGCATTATAGTTTCAGGAATGAACATCGCTTCGTTCCACCCGGTAGATATTATTTTTGTCCGATATTTACTAACGGTATTAATGTCTAATATTTTTACCGGAAATGCGTCGATACCGCGACTCGTATATAATGAAAGATTTGTAAACCAAAAAAATTATGTACCTACCTAGGCACAATAAGGAGGTATTGTTTAATAAGCGCAACGTATCTAAGTACCTATCTACTCGCGCCTACAACGTAAAATTAATGCAATTGTACAGTTTAAAACCATTGGAAAACATATAATAAATAATAATAATATAAAAAAAAGTGTGATAAAATGTTATATTAATTATGAAATAATGATCTGACTTAGAAGCGCAAGTTTATAGTCATTTATAATAACGGCTTGCAGGTAGATATATTTGAAAGTTTGCGATAGCAAAATTACTCAAGTAAACTAGCTTTAGTAAACAGTTCAGTTGTCAGAAATATTATCATTAATTATAAATAGACTTCGGTTGCTTCTAACGGCATTTGAGGCAGATTAGATCGGGTGCAGTATAAATTGTTTACGAGGTTGATAAATAGGTAACTAAGTTACTACATTTTGATAATACCTTGCGCTGCGGGGTCAATAGGTATGAAAGTAAACATTGAAGTGTTTAATGTTTATTTCACTTAGTTATTTACGGGAACGTAATATGTATGATGAAATATCCGTGTAGGTATATGGGTTTATGAGTAGTCAAACTGTATGATTGGTGTTGTAAATAAACTTGAAGCAGAGTATATTGTACCTGGTCATTTAATTAGCAAGAATATAATGTTTACTAGTCATTATGGTATACTGATCATTCAATTGATGAAAAAGACAAAGGTCTTGTACACCTAGCAACTGAAATCAAATATGTTGTGTCATTTAATTGACATATTGTTTTAACACTTCTAACATTGACCAAGGTCATGGTATAGCAGTAGTTAAGCGGTCGTTAAAACGACTAATGGCTAAAGGGCCAGTACGAACATTAAATTGTTTAGCAAGCGGTTAGATGAATGCTCCGCTTGAATCATATGATTGATTGGTTCCGGGACGCCCCAAAAGTACCCATGGCAGCCATAACTTTGGAAAAAATCCATTGCGAAGGCGAGACCTCTTCGATCGGTCTGAGATAGGAGCGTTCGAAACGAGCACTCCTGGAGGTGTCAGCTATCACAGATAGCCAAAAGAAGAGAGCAAGCCTCTTGCATTTCGGAGAAATTGAGCTCTAAGAAATATATTACAATATCCCTGGAGCGGACGCGGAGCCAGGTGTTGGCATAGAGGTATTTGCGATAGCCTTAGCAAAATTCGATGATTACTTTGCTCCTGCAAACAAAGTACGGTATATGAACGCCACGTATTCCGTTTGATGAAACAGGAACAGGATGAAAAGTTCGAGAAATTCCTTGTACGGCTGCGACAAGCCGATAAATGCAATTATAAAGATGAATATGAACACATCATTGATCAGATCACGGAAAAATGCCTAACAATAGTTACGTAAAAATAAGAAACTATTAAAACACAAGTTTTCGGTTGCTAAATGTAAGATAATTTTATTTTGGGTAGTGTATATTAGTCACGGGGTTCGTGCTGAGGCCTACCCACGACATGTGGCTGAGGCCTACCCACAATGCACCACTGAGTGGAAAGTTGCTTACATAAATAAGAAAACGGTCAAAATGTATTATTTTTAATATTAATTAGTAGTTGTGCACTCGAGGAATATGAATATTTAGCAGTTTAGCGTTATTCTCGAATGGGTCGTGTTACTAATCTTCGACTGCGCAGTGGCGCAGTGGATGACGGATCACAATATAATAATTATGAACAAATTGGGAAAACGATTGGACTGCCTAGGCGTCTATTTAATTTACACGACTGTTCATTTGTTCGTGCGTAATTGAATACGCTACTTAATACTTTCCTATGGAGTGGGCTTGATCGTTCTGAATTTCCAAATATATTGACGGGTTAAATATTATAGTGTGATAAGCTTAATTTGTCTTTATGTTGAAAATGTATTTTTTTTGAATAATTATCTAGAGTATCTTGTATAGTTGATAAACAGTATGAACATCCAGCTTAAGGGTTGTACATTAATAGGTACATATGACACGTATAGGTGCATATGTCACATGTAGTCAATTGGGTATAACGAAATCAGTAATTAAAGAACAGCAAATACGTCTTGTAAGGCATACTATAATATAGGTATAGTATTTGATAGGCCAAACGGGTTTAAATGATATGGAAAACTCCTAAGTGCAAAGTCATTAGTCAATATGATAAGCTCTGACTGTATTGTTACTGGAAACTAATAGCTTTATGTCAGGGGTCAATTTGATTTATTTATTTATTTCAAATAATTACACAGCTTTACAGTTAGTACTAATGCACTGTGAATTACAAGAATAATTTATCATAAATTCATAACATGCTACATATGAGGTAGATTCAATTACTGAAAAATTACATTCATCCATCGCCTTACAGTACCTTAAACATTCATGACACACAATTATCCAGCTACTTCCAAAAAACGTCCAAATCCGATGCTGATGCGAGAAGCGCATTAAGTTCTCGTAAGGCTCTAACTAGAGGAGAGTTTTTCGCGCTATGGTTCGCGCCTCAGGAGCAGCCAACAGTAGCAGGCAGCGTGGACGAAAATTGAACCTCGATTTATAAGGGACGAACAATCGGATAACCTGACTGACCAGCTCTGGACAGCCAGAACATCCTCGCAAGATTTTACAAGCACTAGTCAGCACATAATTTCGTCTAACCTCGAGGGAATAGATTGATAGACCACGCTGAATTGCCAATATGACTGGCTAAGGCGTTATGAGGTCAATTTGATAGACCATGCTGGATTGCCAATATGATAGGCTAAGCGGATTGTTAAAGTAAGCGAAAGGCATTATGAAACGTCTATTTAGTAGACCGCGGGAACCAAACTATTCGTAAGAAAGATAGTAAGGCTTAACGGCTAAGCAAATACAATTGCATGGAAGGTCAATTTGATAGACCATAGATATATTATAAGCGGTATGTAAAGTGCCGCGTTCGTGCTGGAAGGTCAATTTGAAATACCATATGTATTAAACATTCCTTCAAATTTATATTAAATAACTCAGTGTTCATAAACTGGAGTATTTGCTTTTGAGACTTCCATTAAAACTTGAATATCGATGGCTTCGACGCGTCGATTAAATTGAAATATACTGTGCTTTAAAGCTTTCATTCAATTGGAAAAAGCTGTTGTTTTAAGACTTCCATTAAATTGGAATATCTGAAGTATCAGAGGGCCGGTAACATGGGAATATGACGTGTTCTTGACTCCCGTTTAATTGGGATACTCGAGGTCTCAAAGCCTCCAGTGAATTGGAATTGATTGACAACCTTAATTGAATTGACAATAGTTTGGCACTTCAAATGAATGCCTGGATAATACTGTAATAGTTTTACATCATTTTTAAATTGACAAAAATGGCATTTAAAATGAATGCCTATATTAAGTGGGATTGTTTAACAACCTCCATTATATTGACAAAAGTTTAGTATTTCGAACAAGAGCTTCCATTAAGTTCGAATCATTTGAAAACATTAAGTAAATTGACAATAGTCCGGTATTTCAAACGAATGCCTCCATTAGATAGAAATTGTTTATCAACCTTCAATTGAGAATGGTCTGGTATTACAACTAAATGCCAGAATTAAATTGGAATTGGTATATCACTGTGATTTTAAACCTTGATCCAATTAGAAATGTGGCGGTTTAAAAACCTCAATTCAATTGGATTTGCAATCTAGTTTAGTATTTCAAATAAGTGCCTTCATTAAATAGGAATCGTTTCACAACATTAATTAAATTGCCAATGATGGTTCTGTATTTCAAACGAATGGCTCCATTAAAGTGAAATTATTTATCAACCTTATATTGAGAATGATCTGGTATTTTAAATTAATGCCGCAATTAAATTGGAATTTGTTTATCTGTGATTTCAAATCTAGATCGAATAGGAAAAGACGCGGTTTCAAAATCTCAATTCAATTGGACCTTAGTTGCAATTTCGAAAATTTATTTGGATTCTCATATTCTTTGAATGGTATATATCGTAATTTCAGATGACAAATTATAATGATGACCTTAGTGAGAATATTGAACGAGAGGACATGATGACGTGTAAAGCAAGTTAGCTACTTACAATGGAATATAATAGAATAGAATAATTTTTATTTTACCAAAAGAAATATTTCTACATTTAACATAATTTAACAGTGACTTCCACACTAGGCACAGCCTGTATCGTGGAAGTCGTATCATACACAGGTTCGTTAACAATGCGGCTATAGACATGCCTTAATTAAGAAATTAAAACTAATAAATGAACAGTACTACGATAAATACATATATACTATCAGTTTCAGTTTCATAAAAACAAAAAAAAGTTGTTAAAAGGGGGAAAAGAACAAGCAAAAGTCCTTAAGCGCTTGACAAAGTGGTTGTTGTGAAATAATTATCCAGATAAGGCGTCATGTCACAATTCTTAAAAATTCTAGAATGAAGTGTATAACCCTTGTTTTGTATAATTCTTTTATTTTTCAAATAAGTTACACAATATTACAGTAATATAACCTACATGCTTTGGAACTACAAAACTACATGCAGACCAAACTTAAAACTAGTTACATTTAATTCAATAAGCGCCTTAATGGCGTAAACATAATGGCGTGGCTCCTTTGCTTTGTTTGACCTCTGGAATAGCTGGCATGTGCGACTATTTCTCGCGCGAGATATTTGCCCATCTCTTGCAGCTGTGCAGTGGTGTGAGGGAATGACGGCTAGCGCTGTCGCGCAACGGGAACGGCGAGGCGTGGTTATGCTAGACAGGCTGGCGTAGGATTAGGCAGATAGTAGCAGCTAGCAGCCTGTAGCGGCTGGGACACGCGTAGCTCAAACGAGCTGAATTGCACGTAGTGATAGGTCTGAAGTGGTACACCTTCATGTCCTGGTTGGACACGGTGTCGCAATCCCAAGAACCGAATTAACCGGCTCGCTTGTGCCACTTAGTCTTGCGGGGCACCATGCGCGCCTTGCTCTTCCTTTCCACCAGTGTGACTCCCTCCCTATCCACATTGGTGTGGGAGAACTTTTCCTTATCGCGAACCCGTACGGGGCCGGTTAGCTGCGACAGACTAACCGGCGACTACAGCATATTGCACGCTGAAGCGACTTCGAATCGGTATCCTTTGTGTATCCTCGATGTATCCTCTATATGGTTGTGTCAACAAGGTTCGCGGCAAGTTTATATTGCAAAGCTAGTTCTAAATCAAATGAGATCACAAATTAAACTATTAACCGGTCTAGATAACATAAAACAAGACTGATTAAATACTTTATGGGTTTTGAGTGAAACAACCTTTTTATTTAAATATATAAACATTCACATATTATTATTTATACGAAAAACAATTAATCTAATTTTAATTAAAATAAAAAAGGGATGTAGTGTTGCTATCCTTATCTCGTGCGCATACGTCAGAACCAACGGAGTGGGGTGAGTCACTGTCCGACCCTTGCCGAGACTGGTGGTGCTGGTGGTGCGTCGTCGAGCTAAGTTCTTGCATAGTGACCTATATAAACAGCTGTACTGTGCCTGGCATAGGGTTAGGTATACTACAAATAGTGCCAAGATTTATGAATAAAATTGGACGATGCGTGACAGCGGCAGCGGTAGTGGTGTAGGTACGTGTGTCTCGCTCACTCGTTATGCCGCCGCGCTCGGATCTCTCGCTCAACCGCTTGCCGCGCCGTTAGTCGCGCAAAGTCGTGGCTTCTCCGTATAGGCTTGAACATATAATCCGGGGCCATTGCTGGGACTATACCTAAAAATCGATGGAAGTCTCAGAAAAGGTTTCGAAGGTCTAGAATCGATTAGTCAGGACCCTTTGGGAAAAATCGTTTTTTCAGCTAACGACGCACTGCCGCCTGGATACTGTTATCCTTGTTTCTGATATTTATGTTATATATATGTTATAAGTACGTTCAGCATCAAAAGTAGCTGTCTAAAAATGTATGAAACATGTAATGTCTCATTATTATTTAATGTGGGTCATACACCACAATTTTTATATTAAACCATTGATAAAAAGATCAAAGCACAAAGAAAAATTCAAACGCGTAACCAAGCGGAAGCGACCGGTATTCGAACCCAGTACCTCTGGGTAGTAGTTAGAAAGTAGTAGTAGTTAGAAAGTAGTAGAAGTTAGGCTTGTCGGTGGAGTGAGTTCCATGTTTCTCTATCCTCAGCTTTCTTTTTCATTTCTTGATACGCTGTTTACCTTCTTGACTTGGTCTATATTAAGATCTCCAAAGTCTTCCTCTTTCCTTCAGGGCGTTTTGTGCATAGGTACAACCCTAATTTATGCGATTAATATCTTACACTGTAAACGCAGCTGGCTTTATTGCATGAAGTGAATACACTGGAATAAGTAATAGCTGCCGCGCAGATACAGAGTGTTGTCACTCTATATCGAGTCGGGAGTCAGTTTGGATAGCGATTTCTAAGTAATTTTAATAATATAATGAGAGAGACGCAAGACTTACCCTGAAATACAAAGTTATTGGTAGATTCAGGGGCGTGTTGTCACTGTATGTCGAGAAGGGAATCGGCTTTGATGAAGATTTGTAAGCAATTTCACTGACAAAATGGTTGTTAATGGAACGAGCCATAAGAGAGATGTAACAAGCCTGTCCCACATTATCCTCAAAGTTAGTATTGAGTAAAGATCAATGTGAAATACAAAGCTATTTATAAATTCAGGTGTGTTTTCGCTGTATGTCGAGTTGGGAGTCAGTTTGGAAGGAGATCTAGTAATTCCACAAAGAAAATAGTGGTTAAGGAAGCGAGTCATAGGAGGGATACAAAACTGTCCTATATGTATTGCCCGCTGAAACTATAAGGATATCAGTCCTTATTCCATTTATTTCGTGATTATAATTACACGCTGTCTTGCCACCATGCAAACGTTGATATTCCCGTTTGGTGCATTCAGCTTTGATTTATACACTAATATCATACACTGCAAACGCAGCTGCCTTTATTGCATGAAGTGAATACACTGTATTGTATAGAGGCTCTTCAGCGCCGCCTGCACCGATATTGGGGCCGAGTATAATTGATGGCGCATTTGCATATTATCGCGGCCGAATTAAACTAATAGCTGTCCGCGCAGATACCGAAGTGTTGTCACTGTACGAGGGCGGTTTGATAAGTCAGTGACTTTAAGTAAAAAAAAAAACTTTTTCATAATCGAACCTTTTTATTCTAATTCTTAACTCTTTGGTTACTGGCTGTCATATTTTTTTTCTTATATTGCGAAAATTAAAAAAGAAATCGAGGCATATGTCAGATAAGAGCGGGAAATTGACGGAAAAATGGAGAAAAGTGAATTTCGTGTGCTAATTAAGCATTACTTTTTACGTGGTAAAACTATCAAAGAGACTGAAGACCGGTTAAAAAAATATTATGGGGAATCTGCTCCATCGCATGGAATGGTACACAAGTGGTTTACAGAATTTCGTTGTGGACGTATCACCACCAATGACGCAGTACGGTCTGGAAGGCCGATTGAAGTGACCACTGATGACATGGTGAATAAAGTCCACGATATTGTTTTGGATGACCGTCGCATGAAGATACGTGAGATAGCCGAGATTGTACACATTTCATCTGAACGAGTTTTTCATATCTTACATAATATTTTAAGTATGAAAAAACTTTCCGCAAGATGGGTGCCGCGCTTGCTGACAGCCGACCAAAAACGAATTCGCGCAAGAACTTCCGAGCAATGTTTAGTCAAATTGAAACATAATCCTAATGAATTTTTTCGTCGATTCGTGACGGTGGACGAAACATGGATTCACCATTATACGCCAGAGACGAAAAATCAGTCAAAACAGTGGACTTCTGCTAGCGAACGGGCCCCGAAGAAAGCGAAAAGCGTTAATTCGGCTGGAAAGGTAATGGCCACTGTCTTTTGGGACACCCAAGGTATTATTTATATCGATTACTTGGAGAAAGGTCAAACAATAACTGGCGTTTATTATGCTGCTTTGTTGGAGAAATTTAACGCAGAAGTTGTGAAAAAACGGCCACATCTGTCAAAGAAGAAAATACTGTTTCATCACGACAACGCCCCTGCACACTCTTCGGCAGTCGCAACAGCCAAATTAGTAGAATTACGTTATGAAATACTGCCGCACCCACCATATTCTCCAGATTTGGCACCGTGTGATTTCTTTTTATTCCCAAACATGAAGAAATGGCTCGGCGGGAAAAGAATGAGGAAGTCATCGCTGAAACTGAAGCCTATTTTTCAGGGTTTGACAAAAAGTATTTTTTCGAGGGGATACAAAAGCTGGAGCATCGTTGGACGAAATGTATCGAATTGGAAGGAGATTATGTAGAAAAATAAAATAAAAAAATTTGAAAAAGTTTTTTTTTTTTACTAAAAGTCACTGACTTATCAAACCGCCCTCGTATATCGAGGGAGTCAATTTGGATGGGGATTTCCAAGGTAAGTTTACTGATAGAACTGATAAAATGGTCGTTAATGGAAAGAGTTATATAAGGACAGTGTTGCGAGTAAGTAGGTACGCTATGGAATACAAAGTTATTAAATAAATAAATATCAGATAACCTCACACAAATCGATCTAGTCCCAAATTAAGCTCAAGAAGGCTTGTATTATGGGTACTAGACGACGTACATACTTATATAAGTAAATATATACTTAAATACATAGAACAACCATGACCCAAGCACAAGAGCAGGGAGTCAGTCCATAGATTCAGTATAGCGTTAGCATATCTTGCCGCGACATCGCTTATCGCGCGGCACAGCGTCACCCGTCTTGCTCGCACCGTATTGACAGGAAAGTGACGGGTAATTTTTGTCGCACGATAAAGTCGCGTGTAAGTTTTGCTGGACGTGTCAGTCAGAGGGTTAAAACTAGTGAGCTGGAGATCTTGCTAGTCTGTTTCGAAACGGGCGAAATATATATTTTTTAAACTTTCGACCACCGTGTGTTACATTTTGAAAAAATAAAGCTTTATACACAGCTATCGAATCTGCTGACAAAAATTCACGAAAATCGGTTGAGAAATGTGACTTGTAGACGAGTACATCCGAGAAACTGGACACCCGGAATTACGAAACCAATTCTGGCCAAGCTTCGCTTCACTTGCTCAGTCGATAATAATACTCGCAACCGAAAAATCGCCGCTAGCTTCGATTCAAAAGGGGACCAAAATATACTTAAACCACACCCCCTTTGACGTCTTGCGCGACAATTATAATTCTATAGCCCGGAAAACTTACAAAAGCGCAATAACATCAAAGCCGACAATTCAATCTGTATTTTACGTTTCTGGACATAAGTTTTAACTTCGTTTGCAGATTCGGGGTGTAATCAGGCGGACTGACGTTCCCAAACGAAGGCAATCAAAACGGGATCATGATTTCGAATTTTAAATGTTGCCTCGTTTCAGAAATCCGAGGGGTTTGGTTGGATGATTCCTAGATTTTTGATTTATTTGGTGAATATATCTATACTATTATAAAAATCTTCATTTGTATAGAAAATCAGTTTTCTTAATAGCGTGATGCGCATCTGTTTTCATGATTTCCTTTGTCCCCGCATCACGTCGAAACGGCTGGACAAAATTTAATCATTTTTGGTACAGGGATATCTGGACATCCAAGGATGGTTATAGGATTTTACCCGACCACAATAAAAAAGAAAATTACGCGTACGAAGCGGAAACCTGCTAGTTTTGATGTAAAACATGGAAACTAAGATATACTGACTTAGGACCAATCATATTCCTTGCTAAGGACCGACCACGTTACATTAGGTCGGTATTGTTCTAGACTAAGAGGAATAAAATACCGTGTCAGAAGTTTGTGTTATAAAAAAAGAAACATGGCCGTATTTAGTTTTCTATCCTCATAGAAGTTTGATGCCATGCCAGTAATCATTATTATGAGGTAGGTACAATAAAGCTAAGCCAATCTTAACAGGCCTTATTCCTTTTCAAATGCTGATTGTTTAAGACATTTTCTCTATGATCAAACATGTTTCTTAATATATTATTGATGTTACTACCTAGAACAGGGCTATTGGGATTTATTGGTATACTAGACGTGCCCGCGGCTTCGCTCGCGTAAATGAAATGTGTACTTCCTATTTGTAACACTTGAACATGTAATTTGTTTTTTTTTTTATTATATATACTTAATGAAAAAAGGAAACTGTCATTGCAAGTTAAATAAAAGCTTTTTAAAAGGAAACTGCGTTTAGTCCTCATATTTGTATTTCCGAAATAAAATTAATTATAAGCAAAAGGGATTCAACACATTTTATATTTGTATACTTACATGGACTGGAGAGTAATACATACATGTACAAATGTTACTCAAAGCAAATCTAAGCCTAGCAAAGCTTAATAAACAAAAGTAAAAATAATAACCATAAATAGGCAGTGCCGCTTCAGTAATTTTTTTTTTTTTATTTTTTATTTTGTTGGTTTGGGCTTAAATTTGGGTAAAAATCTAGTAGATTACGCTAAAATAATCATATTTTATTCTTTCAACTTTTTCTCTCAGATCGATATTTACCGAGATATTGGGATTCAAATGCATAAACATATTTTGATGTAGGTACGTAATAATAGTAGACTATTTATGAGGGTCATGTAAGCAAGCATTTTGACGCTCCGCTATACATGGCCACAAAACAAACCTAACCTAACCTACAGTTTTCGGTTTTCAACCCATGTACCATATTTTCATACAGCATTTTTACCTTAAAAACCCCAATATCTCGGTAAATATTGATCTGAGAGAAAAAGTTTACATAACAAAACATGCTTATTATAGGATGTTTTAAAGGATACTTTAATAAAAATGAGGTGTTATATTGACATAAATTTCACGACACCGAAATTTTTCTAAGTCCCAAAACTGGCCCACCTTTCCTATACCGCAACCCCTGAGGTCTTACTAACCCAACATTATCGCATCGCATTCTACGCACCGAGATGCAGAACAATGAGTACATTGCCTTGCAAGGATATTTTTCTTGTGTTTATAATAATACATAATCTGTTAAATTCAAATTTAACAAAAATTAAACATGCCATCGCCATTCCTCCATCTCCCGAAACCGTGGTGGTCAATCTGAATAAAACCGTGATGGTCGATCAATCAAAATACAAATTAATAACATAATCACTTAATACTTTCAATTATCGGCATTTTCATAACACTTTTTGCTTATTGCACAGAAAATTCGCTGACAATGACAATGCCGATGACATTTAGTTTGACAGAGAAAACAACATACGTCAAGCAAAGTGCGTAGTCATTACATTTCGAGTAAAAAACTTCGATATAACGGCGTACCAACATGACGCCAAAATTTTTGGCTACTTAAACTTAAGTCATATAGCGAAAAGAAACTTTAGGCTACTTGAACCTGAGCCATAAGAGCGAGAAGAACCGAGTATCGCCGGAAATGGTCGACGGTCGCGAAATGAAGAATTTTATGAAGATTTCTTTAGCCGATTGTGAAGGTAATACGTAGTGAAAACGGTATTTTTTACGCTCTTATTCCATTCTCATATTTAGACAATAGATTTGAATAGTTTTTTCTGCGGTAACGTGCATCGTATTGGAGAAACGTGATCTAAAAGAACGTCGAGTTTTGTAAGGCGCCATCTCGCTTCCTCCCTAGTGCGTTATCCCGTTCTGGCATTTTCAATTTTATTATATAGATATTTGAAATCTACAGTTTGAACTTTTCATTGATAACTTTTGTTTCAAAAAACTACTCGAAATTGACAAAATTCACTTTTTTTTTACTGCACGCAATGAAAGCATAAAATAGCTATGTTACTACCTAGAACTCGGGGAAAAGTGTTATTCACCTTCAAAAGTTGGTTGAAATTATCAATATATTGGTCATAATATGAAAAAAAAATTTTTACAAGGAATAAGGCCTCTTAATGCCAGAATGTCAGTATCGCTAGAGTAGGATGTAAGAGTAATCCTGTGATTCATTAGTCACAGGTTTTGAAGTCGCGTTTGGCGCAGTTTGTAGACACCTGCCTACTGAGCCAGCGGTCCCGGGTTCGAATCCCGGCCAGGGCAATTATTTGTGTGATGAACTCGAATATTTGTGGTTGGATCATGGTTGTTTTATGTTTTAAGTATAATATTTATCTATGTATACGTATATCGTCATTTAGTACCCATAACACAAGCCTTCTTGAACTTAATTTGGGACTAGACTAGATCGATTTATGTGAGGTTGTCCGACATTTATTTATTTATTTTATTTATTTATTAGTGTTGCGGTGAGACTTCGGCGACGCCAACGCTACTATGCTTCGCGCATAGTATCACCCGTCACTCTCTCGCAGTACTGTACAGAAAGAAATAGGTAGTATCTCGCGTGAAAAAAAGTTGCGAGTCATTGCGGCTCCACATTCCTCGCGAAATCGATCAAGCTTGGGCGAAGATGATAGTGTGGAGAGGCACTTCGGCCAACTTCGGCCAACTTCGCGAGAAGGCTTCGGACAACTAAAAATATTTTTCATATCTAATTTTTTATGAAATTATTATGAGATTTCGCGGCATATCGTTACTTCGAAACCAAAAAGCCTTATATTGGTATAGGCTAGAAACGCTTAAAAATACTTGAAAATTAGTTTATTCAATTTCTAAGGCAATAAACGGTAATTCCGTTTTCCGAGCTTGTTAAGTAAAAAGTCGATTTCCTCAAAACATACTCAGATTGAGATAGCGCTTTTCGGTTTTGCAGAGCAGAATATACGATATGTAAAACGCCGAAAATCCTCCTTGTTTCATTAGTTAGTTAAAAGAAGCATTGGAAAACCTGGAGCCATTTATAAGTAACGATAATTGTATCGATATATCGCTATTGCACACAACAATTGAGCAAGTCGTGCTCTATGCGAAGAATCGTCCATTACAACTTCATAGAAATGGTCTTGTAAAATTTGTTCTTGGAAAAGTTTTGCTCAGTTATTTGTACAAGGTTTCGCAGTTTTTCATTACCCGTCTGGCCTTCTAATGATGCTTTGTAACTTCATTTTTATAACGAAACTAGAACGTGCCGCGGAACTTCGTCCGCTTATTATTTTTTTACCATAGTCAGGTATAAAGTATCCTAAAATCGTCTTTGGATGTCCAACTATCTTTGTACTAAAATTGGTTAAGATCCGTCCAGCCGTTTCAGCGTGATGAGATGACAAAGAAAATTTTATAAAAAAAATGGCGATGTACGGCTACACATAGATAACTAATTACCCCCCTCTGCAATCTACATACATAACTATCATCAATACAATTTTAAAAATGTACCTATGATAGTATACATATATAATTGTTCAATAAAGACATCGTAACAGATAAACGACTCTCCTATCCCTCCTAACCCAGGCATTATCTTTCTTTTCTACCCATAATGAATTATAGTATTTTATTAAGTACATTTTTTTCTTCTTTTTCACGCAACGTTCTAGCAACAGATCGGCTTGATTTTTAATAGATTGTAGAAAAATAGACTCTATCCCTAATCCCTACTAGTATGACATTTGGTTATGGGATATTTTCTACAAAAAAAAAGTACACGGCCAAGTGCGAGTCGGACTCGCGCACCGAGGTTTAATATTTTTTTATGTCCTGTATTTTTTGTTAAAGCGGCAACAGAGATACATCATCTGTGAAAATTGCAACGGATTATGAGATACAGCCTGGTGACAAACGTACAACGGACGGACAGCGGAGGCTTAGTAATACAGTCCCGATTTTACGCTTTGGGTACGGAACCCTAAAAACTAAAGGACGCAAAATATCCTTGCCATCGTAGGGCATTAAAAACTACATCCAATCGAATATACTAATGTTATAAATCTTTTGCCGTAGACTGTAAAATCATTAAGCTGCACTTAAGCAACTAGCCTCTAGTCGTCTAGTCTAGTCGCATCTAGTCTAGAGACTATAAATAACCGTTTAGAACTGCAACAGTTCTCGATTGTTGATCTAAACAAGTATCTTTCAGCAAATAACACTTACGAAGATTAAACGAAATATAAAATATATTTTCCTCGCCATTTCTATCCTTTTAACCTTTGAATAGACCTTTATCTCAAAGAAAAGGTACAAACCACAATCAAATATTGTTTGAGACTCAATTTCACCCGCCCTAGCATTTCAGTCTGACGTGACAGTTGTGACAATTGTCGAAAAATCCGCAATAAACGGCTGACAGTGACGAGAGACGTCTTTTGACAGATTGAGCGGGGTACAATTCGCACGTAAGTTGCGCCTTTAGTTAGATAAATAGTATTTACTTTAGCCATGGTATAAGATAACAAGGTATGATACTCCGGCCAGTGAGACTTTCTACGGCACTGATTAGTTGCCGCTTTATTGAAACAAAATGAGGAGAAAACGGTGACTAAATTTTATTTTGTCGTAATAAAAGGGAATCGGGGAATATTATGACACACTACTGGCAACACAGAAACGGATTGACAGAACCAACCACCAATCATATCGTGATGACGGACGTCGAGAGTCCACCTGTGATTCCGGAGCGGGTGCCTATCACAAATCACAATCTGGCTCCATGTTGTTGGTGTGCTACGATTTCAGATTAAAAGATCTGAGACAAGTGAGAGTTATGATAATTTAGTGAAAGGTACCATAGTCTGAGTATTTTTTCTAGGGCTATATATTCTCGAAGAGTTCTTTTTCTCGTTCAACATTTTCTGCTTAGTAAAGTAAAGCAGGCGACCTGGCCTACATTTTACGTGCGCTGCGGCCTAGCGCCCCTCCTCGGAGGTTACGTCGGGACTGTTTTGTTGGGTTTGTGCTTTTTGTGGCTCCCAGAACGAATGAGAGTTCTTGTTAAGTTGAATGTTTAGTTTATTTATTTTTTGTACTTGATCTTTTCTTGGAAGTAGACTTATAAATTGGGTACACAGGGTCATCATTGGCCTTTTACATCTATAACAGATAAGTTCAATTCAATCAGCGTCTAATAAAAGGTGGCTGGATATAGCCCGATACGAGAGCGACAGCCATGATGATCGCATAATTGACAAATAAATGTTGCGCCTATCAATGAAGGGGGAAGAGCTGCACGCTGGTGTCTCAGGTTGCGATTGTAGGAAAGAGAAGCAAACCATGTTTCATCATGTGCTACCACACCATCGCAGATAGTCTTCCTCCATAGGTACCTATGGAGGTACACAGGGTACTCTGCCATCATCTCACCACCTCTAAGTGGAGATCTGTAACATAGTAACTGTTGTGGTTGCAGTGGCTCAAATAATTATTTTTTATTTTTTAAGTAATGCTCTTTGGAATAAGTAATGCTCACGATTTAAGATTGGACTTCGTTTTATGTCAAGTTAAGGTTTCTATAAGTAGCCGAGTACTCGATTACATTTGAAATACGTAGATATTTTGTAAATTATTATTTTTCATTGGAGTAAAATCATCAAAGAAACGTTACAAAGCACTTTTCACAGAGTTCTTGAAGTTCATACTTGAAAATCATAAGAAGTATGTAAGCAGGTGTTTTAAAAAGCGGAGCGGCAAGCATCTTGAATATTTAACCATATTTTATGCAAAGCGAACTAACCTGAAGGTTTTAAAAGTCAAGCAACAACGTGTCTGTTTAAGACGTTGGAAATTCTTTTCTTAATTTAAAATGACAAAGTAGAAGACCGTAGGATCCCCCTAACGCTCGTATTTTAAATTCCGTCCGCGTGGTCGGTAGAATTGTAGGAAGCATGCATTGCAGGCTTTACTGAATGAAACTCTATTCCAGTTTTGAATTTCGAATCCATGGCGTGTGCTGAAACTTTTTAAATACACCGTTTCTCGACTTCAAATATTTTTGCCTGTAAAACGCTTCTAGGAAAGAAACAATGCTGCAATAATAAAAACTTACTCAGCTTTCGTATGGGCTAATTATAGTGAAAGTAATAATTTAGTCAAGGGTGAATTCTAGCGCATATCTTTAAAATCTATTAAAAAGATGCACTTAAAAAAGATGTTCTTAAAAAAGTTATCCGTTTCTTCTTACAGATTCTGACCACACTGATGTTTTGAAGAACTCTCCAGCCCCAGCAAATCAAGGTTAGTTACAAATTAATTAATTAATTAAAAAGAAAATAGTGTAATTTCATTTATATGTGTAATTTAACATTACCTAAGAAGAACGTCTGCTAATTGTATCAGGTACCTACCCATTGCAAAAATAAATAATTCTAAAGCAAATCCTAACACACCGGGTACCTTTGTTATTTATTTAAAACTGGCAACATTTAATTCCAAGAAATCGCGTTAGGTTGGCGAACGTGTATGATTGTAATTTATGTCCGTTCAGAGACTTTCCCTCGCGTCTGGGTCGTTGACCCTGATTCCACTAACAACTTATCCTGATCCCGTGGCCAAAAAGGGAACTCAGATTTCCACGTACAAATTCACGTGTTTTCTTAGCTGATAGCGCCACCGCCCACGTTCGTATAAGTTTGTAACGCAGTAATGAAATGATCCTCGGAATATTTCCCGAGTTTCCGTATGGTATTAACTCGTTATTCTGCCGTACGTAGCAAATGTTTGTAAATAATTATGCGAGAAATGTTTTATTCAGCTAGAAATAAAGATATGAATGATGTATAATTAAATAGTTTTCTTGAGTGGTTCTGCGAAGTACGACGTCCATAATGTTTGCTGAAAGTAAAGTTGGTACTTTAAATAAATTACTTACCACTAACTTTGATGATTTTACGATTTTTAATTAAAATATGAATAAGACAAAAACTGTGTCTTGACTACTGATTTTTATGACGTCACAAGCTGGTATCTTCATAGAAACTTCATACTAATCGATCGTTTTTAGGGTTCCGTACCCAAAGGGTAACAACGGGACCCTATTACTGAGACTAGTTGAGTAGTTACTGAGACGAAATAGTTTCCAATATAACATAAATAGAGCCCTAGCTGCTCAGAAACGGGCAATAAGAACTATTGTGAGAATTCCTCCGTGGATCTCTTGCAGGGAACATTTTGTATCGTTGGGTGTTCTTACGGTTCCTTGCTTATACGTTCTTGTACTACTCACGGAGCTTATTAAGAACTTATCAAAGTTGGAATCTTATGAAGAACAAGAGTCTCGGCTTCAAACGCGTACCAAGAATTTAAAGGTAAATTTTTGTCCCAAGCGAAAGATTGCTGAGCATTGCTCCAGGTATCAAGCAGTCAGGCTTTTTAATAAGTTGCCAACGGACCTAAAGATCCTTACGAACCATCGAATCTTTAATGTGAAACTAAGGTCATTTCTGTTGAGAGGGTGTTTCTATAGTTTGGATGAAATTTTTAGTGATTTATAGACATTGTAATTTGATTTAAGTGAATTTATTTATTTATTTTTGTATCACTGCTTTTTGTTCTAGACTTAAGTTTTATTTCAAACACAATCATTGTATTGTTATATGAATAAATGATATCTATCTATCTATCTGACTTCGCTGTCCGTCCGTCCGGCCGTCCGTCTGTCACCAGGCTGTATCTCAAGAACGGTGATAGCTAGACAGTTGAAATTTTCACAGATGATGTATTTCTATTGCCGCTATATCAACAAATACTAAAAATTAAATAAAATAAATATTTAAGGGGGGCTTCCATACAACAAACTTGTGTGGAACCCTTCATGCGCGAGTTGGACTCGCACTTGCCCAATTTTTTTGACAGTTCGTAAGAAGTAACGGATTTGAGCAGTCATCAAATACCGTATTAGTCGATCTCGTAGAAATCGATACGCTGCATCGTTCTGTTCGTGGTCTCTATTCATTATTTGTTCAGAACATTTCCCTACTCTACTGAGCTTTGGCTAGTCTATTTTCTATCTTTATGTGTAGTACTGGCAAAACAATACCTGCCAATCTTTATTGAAGCACGAGGCTTGTGAAAACTTTACTATTTTCTTTTTTAAACATATTATGCAGGCTGGCGCACACGTGGGACAGTATAAAGTGCTTAAAATATCTATTGCTTGTCCTTTAAATAAAAAGAAAAGTGTGGTGAATCGCAGGGGCTAGATAGGGTAGGTACCGATAGGGCCTGGTTACTTTGACCCTACAAGGTTACTTTGTCCACCCATGACTTGATTTGACTAATCTATAATATGACTAATCTATCTACCATTGTACGGAACCCTCGGTGCGCGAGTCAACTCGCTCTTGGCCGTTTTTTTTTTTTAATTTATGGACTCGATAAAATGCATGCATTTTTATGGATAGGCAAAGTACCCTTGTAGGGTCAAAGTACCCCGTCCTTACGGTATATGCGATAAAATAACAGTAGTAATATTCTTGTACGTGCGTGCACAATAACACCACACAATGAAATACATATTTCCTAATAAATATATAAATGTTTGCTTCTTTACAAGAACAACAAAAAATTAATAATCTTTTTTCAAAAGGAAACTAAAAATGTAATTAATACGAGTTTTTTTTATAACATACCTAAATCAGACATAAAAAGGTCCCAGTCACATGGTATGGTGCTCGGAAGGTTGCCCAAGTAGCACAGCCTTTATACAGCCTAAATTAGAGTTATAATGACTGTATAACCTCTTATACAGCCTGTTTGCTACCTGGATGGCAGCATACTAGAGACGGTTACTATGAAGTTCTGAAGTTCCGTGTCGTAATACAAATCCAGTTCAAAACGACAAAACGGAGCATGGCACGCTTTTTTTCTAATTTCGAATTTCAGAATAATCCCTCTGTAACAAGAAACTTTTTTTTTCTTTTTTTTTGAACCTGATATAATCCTTGGTAATATTATCTCTGTGTGTGGAGCATCAACTTTACTGAATAGAATAGAAGAAAGAATAGAAATATTTATTACCACACTCATTCATTTAACATTTACTGGCTCGTTATATAAAAAGACAAACCTAAGAATGACCAAGCACACTTCCTCATTTACTTCTTCATAATTCTTCAGTAGATAACGGAAAGAGAATAGAATGTCTAACATATGACTCAAATCTTTTCCGTTCTTAGTAGCATAAACAATCTGAAGATGACGTCACACTTTCCCCGACCGCCCTCATCTGTTGAGTCATCTTCGATCGAATGAGTCTTCGCTTTTTGTGCCAATCGACGATCTACGATATGAAATTGGAGAATACGTATACACAATATGTATTAAATAATATAGGTATTTGCACTAACTTTTCTGTATTCCGCTTAGAAAAACGACGATATCACTGTTTTTATTATTTTCCTGAGATTACTGATTATTTATTTATTAGATTTACTCATACTAAAATGTAGTTACTCCAAAACTATGGCACAATGGAAAGGATACTTTAGTCTAGTGTCTATTTAAAACAAACGAATGACTTTGAGCTCGACGTTGTTGGCAGCTTTTATTTTTCACGGATGTAGAAGACTACAACTGTATGCAGACATAGTTGTCGTAGATTTCGGTTATTTTATGTATTTTATTATATTTCCTTACATTCAGAAAAGTATGTAATATGTGGAGTTGTCTGATATTTATTTATTATTTAACTCGAATAGACGTTCGTACAAGTCTCGACTTGAAGCCCGGTACCGCTACCATGAGTAGGTATACAATGACCGTACTCACTTGCGACTACGTAATTCAATTTGTATGGAAAACTGTGCAGCACCTCTAGCAATCACTTTTAGAACTACAAATGTCTAATAGTACCACGAGTCATATCAACGCTTACTATACTCGCTTGGCTAAGGTTAACCCGATGCTTCGTGTAGTTTACATTACGTCACGCACACGTAACTTTGAAGTATATCTTCACAAACGAAACCCTCAAAAGTAGACATATTTTCTGCCGACTGCACAATAAAGTGTTTAGTTTACATACTTAGGCCTCGCTTCCCATTCCCCGTTCGTTATCGCACCTCGGCAAACACGCCTTCAAATTTCAATAAAATTCCTCCTGTAGCGACTGCCTCATATTATCCTTGCAAAGAAGGCCATAAGTGGAATCTTTTAAAGAGAAACATATGTCGTTTTGCAATGAAATGAGAGTTAATGAAAAGGTTCGTTTGTACGGCTTAGCGAGACATGATGAATCCACCCGCGGGCACTCTACGCTGGCAAATTAAGTATACCTCGTTTGGTTAAGTCGCAGTGGAAATTGAGATGTTCAACAGACTTTACACGAAAACTAGAACTTGTAGTTCAGACCGTTGAATTTGCGCTGATGGAATATCGAGGTTAAGTATTTTTTGTTGTTTAATCATAATGCCACACTAAAACTGGGACTATTGCGACCAGAAAATGCGCACTCAAATACTCTTAATCAATTCCACCACTTTAGAACTTTTATCTAAATAGTCAAATAATGAACCTATTTAAATTTACTACATTTATATGTTGTTCAATGGCATAATTAATATTTGAAATCGACTCAGAGTTGTAAAAAGTACTTACGTAACAAAGACGAAAACCGACGACTTGAGAACCTTTTTTTAAAGTCGTACAAATAATTCTGTAGTTACGTCCTTCAATCACATTTACAACTTACGGAACATACCTCATAACGCCTAAAGTTTTCTGGAAGATTTTCACCAAGTTTTCCGCTACCTAATATCTCACTTTATCCAGACCAGCTGCCAAACAGGAAATTAGGAAAATTAAAGTTTTGCGGAGTGCATATTGCCATGAAGAAATGTAGTGGCAGGTATCAGGTGGGTCAGTAATGTATTCCATCACTTTATATGCCATAAATTTGCTGTAACCGAAACATTTTATGGTATATTGGAGAACCACACCTACTACACCTAGCCTGAAGTATACCGGGTGATCAATCCAAATGGATCGTAGGGAGAAGCCAGAAACTATAACAGATGGGGCAATAGCTGTTCTTAGGAACCATGGCTATAGATTGAAAAAAAAAACGGATTATAGATTGAATGTAATCCCATACATAATTTTATAAAATTTCTGTTATGAACGAAACGTAACTGACTAATTTCACGCACTACCCGGTCAAGGTAGGTAGTAGGTAGGTATCGTATGCGCCTGTTATCTATGCCGTCACATACAAAGAAGACGCAAATTAAGCGCGACCGGATTGGCGAGATTGCGATGTTCTAGAGATATCGCCACTTGTCAAGTACGGACATGTCAAAAGTGACGGATGGCGATGTAATAGAGAGATCTCCATCATCACACTAAAATGGTCGAATTGCCCCTGAAATCCATAGAAGAAATCCACCATAGCGATCACTGGAGTTACTAACTAAAAAAAGTCAGAATCATTACGGTAGATGAAGCTACGATGCTACCTGAAAGTTTATAAGAAGTGAAGCAACTGGTTGAAAAATTCGACGCCTTGGGTAGAATAATTCGTAGTTCGCCCGTCTTGGCCGTGCACCGTGGAGACGTGGGACATCCCTCTCAAAGTATACCATTTTCAAATTTTGCGCTTCAATATAAACATTTGGTTTACTCTAGCAGACGTGTAGCTGGTCATCATGAGACCCTCATTCAATGAGTGGTATAGAAAATGCTACTAAAACTGAATGTAACTACAAAATTTGGAATTCTTAGCTTCAATATTGTCTGCGATCTTGTCACTTGTTCCAATTAAATTATATCTTAGAAAGTAATGGTCCTATTTCCACCAAACATAGCTAAGAACCTTCTTGACGGACAAGTCTTTCGATTAAAAACTGCACTCTAATTGGTCCATGCGATTGGGAGCTACACAGATAGATACACAGATACACAGACACACAGATACACACATTAAACTTATAACACCCTTAATTTTTCGTGGGGGGTTAAAAAGCTAGTAACTAAACTAAGCTCACTGGTCCGACAATTTTTCCCAGCATACACAATGTCCGCGTTCGCCTCTGGCTGATTGCTTGCAAATCGAATAGGTGCCGGCGGCGAATAGAGCTGGGCTAAAGGTTGCGTGTGTGGAATCGACGGAGCGGCGCTAGGTTTCATTTTCTTTAATACGGTCCACCATACCGAATCGATTTCACACGGTTTTTAATTCTTCCTAGAGAAGTATTGTTGTGTCAGCAAACATTTATGTCGATCGAATGGCCGGCAGCAATGTGCACAGAATTCTGCGGTTTAATGTTGGGTGTGTGGAATCCATGATGCGGGCTGCAACTTGTCTGGTTTTGTATTATCAATTTAATACTATTTTTGTATTCTCCTTGAAAAATAGTAGGTGTGCAGAGATGGGTACGCAAAAGGTTGAAAGATGAACGTGTGGAGTGAGTGTCAACTCTAATTATTTTTTCCTCTTATAAAAGAGCTTAAATATTATTGTGCAAATCGAACGGCCGACAGGCCGATAGCAACATGTAGACCAAGCTGCGGTTGGTTGGAATCGTTGCGGCGTCATGATGAGGTTCAAGTATTCTGGTTTGATAGTATCAATTTTGTACTATTTCTGTTTTTCCTTTCCTCGAGAAATAACCAGTGTCATTGTGCAGAAGGACTCTAATCTATAATCAAATGACCGGTACGCCGGCAACGATATATGCAGTGATCGATGGGGCGTCATGATGACCGCTTGTGTTCTTGTTGGATAGTACACACTTTGTACTATTTCGCTGTTTGTTTTCCTCCAGGGATTATCATTGTGCAAATCGACTCGAATCAATTGACCAACACAACGTCTTTCTATTGCTCTGGTTGGATAATACACATTTTGTACTCAAGGAAAGGACAGAGATGGTTCTTTACTGGGGCGTCATCATGAGTTTTTGGTTGTCTTTTCCTCGAGTAATGTTGTTGTCCTAAGGAACCCCGTATCAACTCGCGCCATGCCTTTCTATTCTCAGCAACCTTTCAGGCCTTCGCGGCCATGAGTGTACAGGACGTCCGCGGCTACGCCTTCCGTCCTGCGGCTTACACTCGAAAGCGATGCGTGCGCTATTCGCTCCTCCGCGTCGAATAGTGTGGCCTATGCATAGTCTCCATTTTCGTGTCTCGATATCCACATTTATGAGTGACCGATGGCATATCCTCCTACAGTTCCCTCGATAAATAACAAATATCATTTTGCAAATCGACTCTAGTCAAATGACCGGCACAACGGAAGCGATATGCAGGGCTGGGGTTGAAGGTTGCGTGCGTGGAATCGATGGGGCGGCGCCGGCCGGCCGACGACCCCCGCCGGTGCAGTGGAGCTACCCGGTAGCAGCTAAGCCGTAAAATGGTACGAACATTTATGCATTTAGATATAACTGTGTTTCGTTACCTATTAAAGTAAACGATTGTTTACGAGAATTTATCGTGGATTCACATAATTTTTAAGCGAATTTCATCATTCGTACCATTCCGGGGAGGCACGCTGTGAATTAACCCGCAGGATTCAGTTAGCAAGCCTTTGAATTTTGTCGCTGCTTGATTGTTATTGATCTCTGTTTTTTTTGTGACCTTATTTTCAGATTATTAAAAGGGACTTTAGGATTTAACGAGTCACTTTATAATATCAATAAGAATGTAAAACTTTAAACAGGTTAACGATAAATAGTGTTAATACAATGGCGAAATTATCCTTTTAGGACATATTTGCCAGTCAAACCTTGAGCAAATGAGTGATGAGGCAAAATGTATGTTAGAAAGGTCTACAAGATGACAAAATCCATTACTTTTATGTTACGACTTGAGTTGGCCGTCTGATAAGACTGACCAGATGTCGGTTTAGGTTTACCTATTAAAAACGGTCTTTCCTCGCCGCGTTTTACAATATTACCCCATCAATGTGGCCCACTTCACCTCGTCCTCGGAGGCTAAACAGCGAAATTTCCACCGCACCACTTACTGTGTGGAAATTAATTGCACAATTACTCGTGCTTTTTTACGATATTGCCGATTGTGACCTGCTTTCGCACGAGGATTTCAGATAGGGTTTATGAAGTTTACTTTTTAAATTAATGCTTTTATGCTATGGTCTGAATAGTTGTGTTGTGGTTCTTATTATTGCTGTGATCTAGATTATTAATATTGTAACTGTCGATCATAGTGTAGATCAGAAAAGAGAGATGAGATGAAATAAAGAAATCGCATCTAATCTAGTGTGATGCTCGTGGTAAAAATTGCTACCCTGAAATTGTGTCCTGTGAAGGATATTTTTTATGTAACTAGAGGCAAAGAACAGCCATATGAAGAAGTATAATCCGAAGGGATACTTTTCTCTGCACCTAACGACTATACATACCTACACCTACAAGGCTCCTCTAAAAATAAAGGCTACTTCATACTCTTCATAGCCTCACTTGTTTTCCACTTAATATGCATACGATTCTCGTTAGAGACCGTCACCCGATTGATCCGATCTAGTAGAACACATATCGACGTTTGTGGATTGACTCCACCTGTAAAGGCTGTCAAACTGACCGTATAATATGTTAATTGAGATGTCCCGACGAATAGGGGTGCAATTCCGAAGTTTGCCTCTCATGGTATGCCTCTCGATCTCATATCAAACAATATAATAATAATAATAAAATGTTTTTATTTATCTGCTCACAAAGGATATTCAACTTCACAATTATGAGTACACAGTTGAATGACTGTATAGTGTTAGTCCTTTGTGAGAGACTGGTGTCTGAACTAGGCGTGAGCCTGTATTATAGATCATCAGGCTCTCTCAACCCGGGAAAACATGGGAGTATACATATACATTTAGATACTTTGTTCAGGCTATTGTAACATTCTTCTGATAGAGAAAAAATAAAATAAGCTAAAAATTCTAACATGCAATGGAAGTAAAATAATGACTAATAGGAATATCTTACTGATTGGGACGATACAGCCTTCAAATTTCCTTCTTTTTTTCGAAGCCCAGCCCCAGTCCTTCTGCTCTTTAATTAAAGAGTCTTGATATTCAAATTGTATCAGTTTCAGTTTGACCACGATTCGTAAACACTATTCCCTTCAGAACGTCTATCTATCTTTATCTATAGCCATATAACAGACGACTACAAAACATCGATACACCTGTAACCGCGTCGGCAAAGTTTAAAGTGGCCCTAACGGAACTTGTGCTTCATCTTATCTCTGTAGCTTCCATAAGGTCGTAATAGATCAGCTTAGCTGACTGCGATACGCTCTTTTGTGTTATGCCATGGCTACTATCTGAAAAACCTTAGACTTAGATGTTTGTATTACTTTGTTCTAAAGAATCCTACTCTCTGGACATGATCAGCATGGACTTCTTTTTATTTTGTTTTAAGTTTCTTAATAAATGAATATTACTTTCCAATATTTGATCCGATATTAGTTTTTAATTTGTTTTTTTTTTGCTGGTTCGTATCACCCGGGCAAACAAAAGGCTGTGATATCGTTTCCATAGGAAAATTAGTCTTTTATTTAACTTGACCTCTGTAAAAACGTATAACGCTAACTCGTAAAATTTACGATCCTGACAGATCGAAAGTACATAAACAAAATTGATGCACGTTTAAAAATAAATGATAAAAATTCAATAGGTACTTAAGTATAGAATTGCAGACAGGATATGAAATTTAAAACATAAATCGAAAGATGAATCTTGTATCCTGAACTGAAAGTCCATATAAAGAAAAAAATATTGCACAATATTACAGTACAAAACCCACGGTTTATAAGACATGCAAATAACGTAGCTATCTCCCCTCGAAGAATTCGGATAGTTCCGCAAGTATTCGCAATATTTCGGAGTTGCCCAGCACGCGTGAGGCTATACATGTGTCGGTTATACACGAAATGCCCTCTGACACAGCGACTGTTTGTCGGAATTGTTTGAAGGAACATTATTAGTGGTAGAAATACTAGATCTGTACATAAGCGTAAATACACAATTCGTTTGTCACATCATCAATATTATCATCGTTGAAGTTAAGTCTATACCAGCTAGCCATCTAAAGCTTCTTAACCTATCCTTCTATATCCTTAATCCCCTAGGAAATCAAGCACAAGTCCAAAGACACCTTGAAAAAAAGAAATACAGCAATACATTTCAGACCATTTATTTTAATACAGCAAATCCAATAAAATACGATAATGTGAAAGTTGGTGCTGCTTCTTCGCAACTAAGTTATTTGGGCCGATGTTAACTGTGACTGTTACTATAGACTTAGTACTTATTAAATTATAAAATTGTATTTAAAATATATTTTCTAAGGATCATTAATCATCAATTCAAAAAAAATCTGTATGGGCGTGCGGCGCCAACCGTACTGGCCCAACTGTTGGGAAAAATGACATTGTCAGCTCATCACGCTTAAACGGCTGGACAGATTTTAACCAATTAAGATAGCTGGACATCCAAATAAAATAAAGGATACTTTTTCTCGATCATATCCGCCGACAGACGTCCACTACTGGACAAAGGCCTCGCCCAAAGTTCTCCTCAACGATCGGTCTTGCGCCGCCCTCATCCAATTTCTGTCCGCGATCCTAACCAGCTCGTCGGTCCACCTTGTTGGGGCCTCCCACGCTGCGTCTTCTAGTCTGCAGTCGCCTCCTAAGCCATCGGTTTTACGAGTAATTTTTAAGAATGTTAGCACTCATTATTGTGTATACCTACTTTTCACATACGAGTATAAATAGAAGATCGATCTGTAAGCCACCAAGTTTACTAAAACCGTATTTCCCAAAGCTAGTACATTTCTCCTTGCAAACGCTGAGTTTGTAGTAATCCTGTTTAATGCATGCGCCATGAAATATGCATTCCGCAGCTGTGTTGCATCTCGAAATGGTTAATTATATGTGTTATTTTGCTCTGGGGCAGTAACAGTTACATATCCAAATGTTTTCATATTCTCGCTTGTAAGACGAAAACTGAATTAAAATTTTCCTACAACAGTAGAAGGGGAACAAATCTTTATGTGTGTGTGTGTTATTATGCGGAGCTACTTCTGCAGCTAACTGTTTCTACAAGATTGGCCGTGGACGAAAAATGCATAACCCTCTTTTTTCAGCGTAGTTGGGTAAATAATATCCTACATATAACGAGATGGTTATTAGACAATAACGCCCTAAAACCTCTGCATAAAAACAAATTTTGTCCAGGCGTTATATCGCACTGACGGCATAAATAAAACATATAGGAGAGTTATAGTAGATACGTCTTATAAATAAAATAATAAAAATAAAAATAAATATCGGACAACCTCACACAAATCAATCTAGTCCCACAGTAAGCTCTAGTAGGCTTGTGTTATGGACACTAGACGACGATAAACATACATATATAGATAGATACATACTTAAATACAAATAACATCCATGACCAAGGCACAAATATTCGTGTTCATCACACAAATATTTGCCCTTGCCGGGATTCGAACCCAGGGCCGTCGGCTCAGTAGGCAGTTGCTTAACCACTGCGCCAACCGCGTCGTCAAAACAAATATAATAAAAAAATAAATTGTATAATTGAAACCACTAAACACACATTCAAAAAATACACGGCAACAAATAAACTAACACTAACTTTTGGACATTATACTATTTTTAATTGGACAAAAACTAAAAAAGATATGTGTTTTGACTACTGATTTTTATGACGTCACAAGTACCAGCTTAATCTTCATAGAAATTTAATTCCAGCAGATCGTTTTTGACATTTCATAAAGAGTAGCTGATTTCAGCTGTCACCAAATACCGTATTAAGAGTTAAGACTATAGTCGTGCTGTATACAGCATGACATCAAAGAGTAGAAATTAAAAAGTGGCATAACTGCGGTGCCGTCCCTTTCTAATGAATCTAAGAAAACGGGACGACACTGCAGTATTGCCACTTTTTCATTTACGCTTTCTTCTTCGGCGGTACAAAATACAACACACTTGAACGTTTTGAATACATCCATCCATACTATCCATACTAATATTATAAATGCGAAAGTGTGTCTGTCTGTCTGTCTGTCTGTCTGTCTGTCTGTCTGTCTGTCTGTCTGTCTGTCTGTCTGTCTGTTACCTCTTCACGCTTTAACCGCTGACTCGATTTTGATGAAATTTGGCATGAAGATAGTTTAAGATCCGAGGAAGGACATAGAATAGTTTTCATTCTGGAAATTATCCCTAAAAAGATTGAATAGTGAGTAAGTAATTCATGATGACATTGATACCCTGTCGGAAATGTAATGATTAGACCAAAAGCACAATTGTTCTTACATTTGCTTAGGCGCTTTATTAAGGTGATTAGGTGGATATCTACCTATCGTGTTGTACGAGGTTGCTTCCATACTTCCAAGTTCCACGCGGACGTAGTCGCGGGTAAAAGCTAGTAATCTTATAAATGCGAAAGAGTGTCTGTCTGTCTGTTACCTCTTCACGCTTAAACCGCTGAATCGATTTTGATGAAATTTGGCATAGAGATAGTTTAAGATCCGAGGAAGGACATAGGATAGTTTCATCCTGGAAATTATACCTTAAAGGATTGAAAACCCTTTAGGAAAAGTAATTATTAGACCAAAAGCACAATTGCTCTTACATTTGCTTAGGCGCTTTTAATAATCCCTTTTATCAAGTTCCACGCGTACGTAGTCGCGGGCAAAAGCTAGTTGTTCATAATATTTAATTTATTTTATGTATGAGAGATTACAAAGGCAAAGTAATACAAATACATCCGACATTAAAACGGTATCTAGTTCTAACAGGCCCCCGGGATTAGCTCCGACTGAAACATACCTTCAGTCCTAATTACAGAATAGCGTATTTTATTAAGGAATTCATGTTGCTTACGGCATTTTGTATATAGAACATAATCATAATTTGAGCAAAAAACGAAACTCCTTCCTCCAAATTCAGTTCCTAAAATTTCGTAAAGATGGTTAAGTTTTGTAGGAGGAAACGAGAACGAAACCTCGATTTGTATTACCCGGTTACGTTAAGTTTGGACCTCATTTGTATGCGACGCCATAGCTATCAGGTGCACACTTAACCTAAACTGATAGTGTAGGTAAAGGAGCGGTGATGTATCCTCTCAATCACGGCATTTTATAGGAGATATCCATTGGTGAGTATAATTTAAAAATACAACCTGTCTAAAAAGTTCTAGCTAACCTTATACCGGGTGTTCCCTGTAATAGGAGCAATGAATTAAAACATAGATTCTACTCTTCAAACTGAACAACATTTGTTCAGCAACTTAAAAAAAGTCAGTTTCTGAAACTTCATTATTTCAATCTAATTAAATTGTATTCTCAATGTACGTCGTCCAACATTGACATCCCTTGAGCATTGACATAGCTGTCACTCTAAAAATATCGCACATTTCGTAATACATTGTTTTGTGTCATTATTTATAATAACGAAAAATGTAGTATTTCCACATAAGAAATAGAATCGATAAAAACATTCTATAAAAAAAATTGCTTTGTCTAAACGTTATTCTACAAATTATCATTTAATACACGTTATTTTTAGAAGTTGCTTAACAAATATTGTTCAGTTTGAAGGGTAGAATCTGTTTTAATTTATTGCTCCTATCACAGGCAACACCCTGTATAAGTTACACGGCTATGCGAGTATCTTCAAAGGCTTCTAAAGATCAATTTCATCTTATAACTGGCAGGTTAGCAAAATGCTACGTAGAATAAACACAGTATGATTTAAAAAGCTATCCCAACACTGGGCTCAAAGTGCATTTGAACCGTTCAAGGGAATCCATTTTCCACGCCGCTGAACCCGTCCGAACTAAAAATGCAGTAACTAGTATAACTTTTGTATATTCTTAGTACAATTCGTTTGTAGTGCAGTATAGGGATGCGACGAATATAGGAACTCGTAAATTCGTATATCCATAGTAATATTCGTACATTCGTAAAGACATTTCCTGCACTCTCGGAGCACACTGTTTCGTGTCAGAACATCAGAGTTTTCATCAGTTTTAGTTTTAAATTAATAAATTATATTCAACACAAGGTCAGAGTTTTTTACAGAATACAACACAAAAGCCTTCTATTGGTTGTTTGTAATACAAAGGGTCCAATTACGTCGCATGTTATACAAACTTTGTATAACATGCGACGTAATTGGACCCTTACTGACCGACTCGTGCATACACTATAATTTGCTACGAACGCACACTGAGTTAGACCGAACAAAAACGTACTCGGTGGTGTGTGGGCCGTTATTGGGACAGGGGAACTCCAATGCTAGGGAGCTGTAGACCGGCACGCATGTGCAAAACTTTGACATCTGTTCAAAATGTCGCCACTATTATTTATATACTACGTTAGAAAGAGACGGTTGTTTGACTATCAGTACCTACTCTTTACCATCAGTTAACGTGACCGTACTCACTAGTGACAGCGTCAACAATTTGTATGGAGCCCCCCTGATTTGTACAGCGTCCGTAGAGGTTACTTTATATAACTTTAATTCTCCATCTACAACACAGACCATTTTGACTATGGAACTTTCGAGATCTGTTTAGAATAAGAACGCCCAACTAGCACACAAGCGCTATAAGAAGCCGTATAGTAGCCGGATAAAGGATTTTGATAACTCCTTAGGCTCCTAAATAAGTGCTATAGTGGTTCTATATCCAGATATAGATCTCTTGTAGCGCCAATTAGGCCCCAAATTATACAGCTTATAGTTCTACAATAGCTCTACAGTGGTCGGATATGTATGTTATAATGGCTCTACAGAAGTGGTTTAAAAGGGATGATCAGCGCTATGAGATTTTGAAAAAGTGCTTGTAGCGCCGTAACGCCACCTTTACCTAAATTTGTACCGCTAATACCGCTATATTAAATCTCTGGGTTCTAAGTTAGTAATTTAATAGGTCTACTGTGGGCAACACAAAATATATTTTCATAAAATCAAAGAAAGTGAAGTGCAGTGACAATTGAAGTGAAAGGAACGATACGAATGGGATCTGTGGATGATAGGTACTCGTATAATAACAAAGTTTAGCATTGTTTTACTTCGACGTGCCGTTAAATATCCGTGCGAGTGCCAGTTTACTGTCAATGTATACGTATATTCTAGTCAAAATTTTCATGCGCCCTCGTATTATTCAGTTTTTAATGCATAAAATATATTTCTGCGTTGTTTACAAAATTGTGTTTTAGCAAAAAGAAGACTTTTAAGGTTACAAACAGTTTTGTACGGTTTGATGTGTGAAAAGTACTGACTTTAATTACATTAATAGTTACAAATTACGCATATATACGATGTCCAAAACTTCATCATAACCTTAAAAAACACATTTACTAAACAAATTAATGGCGTCTCAATCATGCAGCTTTCAGTGTTGGCTATATCTATTATGCAGGTTTGAGTCGTACAACGGCTGTAGTGCTTGCTGTTGTAGACTTATAGGTTTAACAGTAGTGTTACAGTTGTGCTATTCAACTACTTAGGTGGCACAGCAGGTTTTTGCGATTAATATTAAGAACCTAAAGTTGTATAATGGTGTTCAAGGTATCCTTTTATAAAAGTATTTTAGGGGTCCATCGTTGAATATTAAAAAGTTTGAAAGTCAATTCAAGTATGAATTCAATGTTAAAATTACCTGTTGACGGTGAGTCACCGCTCCAAATTGGCTCACTCACTAAATTTTAAGACAAAACTGAGACTAGTAAGACTGAACTGAGAGAGATCAGTTATTGGCTGCATAATGACTCTACTATACGTCTGTAAACGACATAAAAGTACCAGTAAGGTTCATTCCTCCGCCTTGGGCTGCATAAAGCAACATATACCTAACGTTTTACAGCTTTACGTCATAATTCCGTGCTATAAATCTCTAATATAGCGCTTCGAGCTCTAATATGAAGCTATGTTCCTCCTTTGTAGATAGAAGTTACAAGAGCGCTAATGGATTTTATTAAAACACTTAAGGTGCCATAAGACTATTCTGTAACTCCCACGCCTGTATAAAATACTTCGTATGGTTCTTTATACAACTAAAAGCCGTACAGTAGCCATATAATTCTCACAAATAGCGCTTAAGGCGCTATTCTAGCGCTACTTAACTCTGTTATAAATAAGTGTTACAACAGCCGAACACAACTCCGTTAAAGAACCTCTGGCTTTGTAAAATGTCTCTGTACGCTCTTAAGCGCCATTAAAGCGACTTATAACTCTTTTTAAACTCTTTTGCCTACTAAAGCACTCCTTTACGTCTTATGGTGGCACAATGGTTTACATGAACTCCATAATACTTCTCATGGCTGTCTTGCTGCGGTACTGAATGCTCTTATACCACCATAAGCTATTCCATTGCTATTAATCGGCTACAGTACCACCTACTGTTAAAGGGTTTTCCAAAATGCTACTGTACGTCTTAAGGAATATTGTACAGCACTTGAACGACTCCTATACAACTACAAGGCTGCACAATGGCTGTATAATTCGCTTGTGTGCTAGTTGGGCGCACCTCTTAATACTTGACTAACAATCTCGAGGAATCCTTGTAGCCATCTCGTGTCCGAATATTGAAGAACTATCATTCGTACATCACTACTGCAGCGTTTACCAGCTTATTGCGGTCAGTGAAATTGCAGAACGCTTCACAAGGGTCTTCAGAACACCGGGATAAGAGCCAGATTGGTGGGAGTGGCAATTCACGAGCCGCATTTTTAAGTTTGCTGAGCCCTTTGTGAGGGCTCTGGGAAATAAGGTGGTGTAGATGTTATAATTTGAGGGTATGACTGTTCACGATACTTGGCTCTGCGGTAGTGCAGTTGCCTATTTAGCTGGCTGTCCTAGGTTTGAATCCCGGTAGGGGCAATTTTTTTTTTATGAACAGATCATGGTGTCTCTATGTATTTAAGTTAACTATTTTAAGAAGGGTGAATGGCTTACTAGGGCATGACGTCGATATAACCCGATTCCCACCGGCTTGCCCACTTCTGGACATTATACCCCGCGCGGCGAACGATGAGTCCTATGACACCTGTCAACTCAGTACATTTTATAACCTATACCTAATCGGAAAAATGTACTGAGATGACAGGTGTCATAGGACTCTTCGTTAGATAGGTATATTGCTACTGAAGAATAAGTTAACGAAATCTACTCCGGCTGCTTTGAGTTTTTGTCTGACGCCACACAACTGATGGCTGACTAATCCGTCATTTAAATTTAGTAATAATAAAATCCCATCAAAAACATAAATGTTAAATTAGAGCCAAGTTCTCGCATGCAACGTTGTCGACTTCGCCGACAAAAGAATTGAGATCTATATGGGCGCCAAGTTCTTTGCCCTAAATTTTTTAGATACAAGGACATGCGACATACTCAATGCATTTATTTTACTTGGGGTGTAATTCAATATCAAGACTGGACTTGGCTAGTTTTTACATATAAATGTATATTACATTTGTCTAATCATTAACCTATTTTCGTAAAGGTATGTACGCAAGTTAGTGTACGTCCTGTTACTTATACTGTTAGCTTGATAATAATACTATGTTACTTTGATAAAATTAAGTCAGTTTGTGAAAACTAGCCAAGTCAAATCTTGATATTGAATTACACCCCAAGTAAAATAAATGCATTGAGTATGTCGCATGTCCTTGTATCTAAAAAATTTAGGGCAAAGAACTTGGCGCCCATATAGATCTCAATTCTTTTGTCGGCGAAGTCGACAACGTTGCATGCGAGAACTTGGCTCTAATTTAACATTTATGTTTTTGATGGGATATCATTACTTTTTGTACAGAAATTTGAATTGACGCCCCACCTGTCTTGACTAGAGTGACGCGGGGTAGAGGGAGGGGCCGGACCGCTCCTCGCCACGCCGCGCTCCCGCGCTTCGCTATCCGTCCCCGCGCCACGGCAATTTATTAACCTTCTCTGTGTGTGTGTGTGTGTGTGTGTGTGTGTGTGTGTGTGGTGTGTGTGTGAGAGAGAGAGTGCCATCTTACAAACAAAGAAAGAACTTTCCAAATCGGTTAATAAATGACGGAGTTCTGAGGCAACAAGCATAAATAATAATAATAATAAAACTAAAAAATATCACTGTTTTTGATTTTTATATGTGTACACACACAATTACCAAGCTGAATGCCAAATTTCATCTTTCTAGGTCACCTGGAAGTGGGTTAGGTTTTTGATTACTAGTGAGTCAGTCAGTCAGTGATAAAAATGCCGTTTTTTGGACGTCAATATCTCAATAACTATTTCATCTACATTTATGAAATTTGTGGTTCTAGTTGTTCTCAGGGACCTAAATACATAAGCCAAATTTCATTTTTTTCTGTTGAATAGATTTGGAGTTATTGAGGGGTCAAAAGTGGCTCCAAACGGTTCGTGTAATATAACACACGGCTGCTGCTCGCCAGTTCCTGCGGTGAACTTGGCTGGACACGCTGCCGCGTGTCTAGATAATGTATTTGAGTAATCTTTTACCTTTTATCTATGAATGTACGTGTAATGTAATATATTCTATGGTATATACCATAATTAACTCCTGTTTTCCCTTGCTCTAAGCCCGCTTTGGGTCCTATAATAAAGGTACCTCGTATCGTCTAATACTAGCAGAAATAGGATAAGTTTCCAAAGTAATACGAAGCACTGTCTGTACCATTACCGACGCCCCTACAGGGGGACTTACGGCCGGTCCCCCAGGCCCCAGGGGCCCTGGCCAAAATTCCCGTTGATTCGATGTGGTCTTGAACTTTTACCAACTTTGCTCTTATAAAATATCGGTGGCATGCGTTTTAGTTGGCACTTTTTATCATTGTTTTGCTCAATTTAATACGCGAGAGTGTTTTGTTTTGTTTTAAACATGGAACTCCTCTGAGTCTGACATTAATACAGTCAGTCGACATAATTATTATTATAAAATTCTAGATTTGTATTGAAACTCAGTTTTCTTTGGAGAGGCGTCATGATTTCAGGAAAAATCTTACGTCATGCTCCCTGGAAACCCCACTGTCTGTTTTGTGATTTATTAAGACTTAATAATGATGTACACAATATGTACTGAATTAGTACTTACTTAAAAAAATGTACCTCAATAGATACGAGAGTACAATTAATTGAATTCGGAGTTGCTGTAGAGCATCTCCCCAGCAACCCCAATTTTTTTTAAAGAAAATTCGCGTTAATTTTCAATTTTCCTGCAAATAAGAAGCCAAAAAAATGGTACTACTGTTTTTACCGTTGAATGAGTTATCTATAGCTAGTTAATTACCTAATTGTCGCTAGGACGCGAGCGCCTCCAGGTCTCAAAGCGAGAGGTCTCAAACGTAGGAAACTTGGTATTTATAGGGTTCCGTAGCCAAATGGTAAAAAAACAGAACCCCTATTACTAAGACTCCGCTGTCCGTCTGTCTGTCTGTCCATCTGTTACCAGACTGTATCTCATGAACCGAGATAGCTAGAGTTGAAATTTTCACAGATGATGTATTTTTGTTGCCACTATTAACAACAAATACTAAAAAGAGAATTAAATAAACATTTAAGTGAGGCTCCCATACAACAATGGGCGTCATAAGAAGGCTCAATGTTACTCGGGCGATGAAGCGAGCTATGCTCGGAGTTTTCTTGCCTGATCGAATCAGAAATGAGGAAATCCGCAAGACAACCATAGTAGAAGCATAGAAGCTATAGTTCACGGTCGCCAATCTTAAAGTGGCAGTGGGCGGGGCAGTGCTTACTTTATAAAAATGTGTACTTTTCACTATATTATCAACGATTTTCATTTTAAGTAGCAACAACATCGCAAGCCAGCACAGGCCGTGTTCCTTTTTTCACGATCTTCTATTGTTTCTTCAACGAGTTTTTTTTCGCCCAGTGCGTAGTTATTCAGCCAGTGGAAACAAAGAGGATTGGTTAATTAAAAATGCAAATAGTTTATAATGTACATATAAGAATAAGAAGTAATAAGTTTTAATATGATAAGATTTAAGTATTTCATTAGTTGAGTGTTTTTAGTTTATAATTGAAGTTATTAAGGCTTATTTAATTAGATGTAAAGTTAAATCGTTACATGGACTAATGTAATATGAAAGGGCCAAAGTTAGTATGTATCGCGTAATAAATGCCACCTACCATAGGTAGCTTTTATCTCAGCTGAAAAACTTACCAAAGGCCTCTCCCAAACATCTCAACAGCGACCGATCTCTCCTCATTCAACTGTTTCCAGCGATCTTGACGGGATCGAAACGGACGGGGACGGGAGCGAATTGACGGTCCATTTTATTGGTGCTCTCGGTGCGTCGACAAATATCGTAATTTCCTAATTAAACTCTTGCTTATTCACCAAAACTAATGTATTTAGTAACCACAATCTTACAGCCCTAGGCCAGCAAACTGCGTCACGAGCGAGGCATTATTCCGTCAAGGCCGTTCCGAAATAGATTTTGGCTCGCGACGCGCTTAATTCCTGTTTCTTTATTCGACAGTAAGTTGGGAACTTCCGTGCAGAAACCTTTGCATTCTAGGCCTAAATTCGGATTCAAAACTGAATGAGATATCTATCTCATGGGATTTACACACATATAATGTTAATCTGTTTCCAATGGGTCATTATTTCAGGAATAGCGTTGCAGGATTTGAATAGTCGCGCGGCGCCAGCCAAACAGCGCAATCTGTTGATAAAAAAATATTTGTCCTCTCATGACGCCGAAACGGCTGAACGGATTTTAACCAATTTTGGTACAAGCATAGCTGGACAGCCAATAATGTTTTGTCACCGTATTTAATTAAACAATCTCGTATTTATATTTCTATCTCATTCTTAATCGCGCTAACTGAAAAAGAATATTAAGATACGAACTTATTCGTTAAAAATGAAGTCAAAACATTATTCGCTGCATCAGTGCTTCTAATTATATTTCTGGTGGTAAAATTGTATACGTAATTAATAAGTGGTTTCTTTAAAACTGTGGAACAGCCATTAATCTAGTGGGTGGTAAGATAAATGGTGTATCCCGAGTCACGGCGCGGAAGCCATTTAAAAATGTTGAGAGCACGTAGCTTGATACTTCATCTATATAATATACAGGTCGTATATTCATCTATACTGAAAATGTAAGATAACTGGCTTATGTACGCGGCTTTGCCCGAGCAGAAGGATTTAAAGTGTTTTAATAACAGTAAAACTTGTTTCGGAACTTTTTAAATCAATATTTTAAAAACTTAAAATATGGACAGGTAAGGTATATTTTAAATAAACATTTATTTAGAAACTTAAGACAAAATAAAATTTCAAGTACTTTTTGAAACAAAAACTATCAATGAAATATTCAAACTGTAGGTTTCAAATATGTACTAGTACTGCTAATATGTTAGGAAACATGTTTGATCATAGAGAAAAAGGTCTAAAACAATTAGCATTTTTGAACGCATAAACTTATATTCTAAGAATAACGCTTGCTCTCGGATAGTAATGTCGAACTAAGTAATATGGGGTCTTGACATTACTACTACTACACCAAAGTAAACAATATTCTTGAAATAATAGTACATTAGGTACGCAGACGCCGGGAAAGACGGGCTTACCGGGTGAGTCGGTATAGATGTATTGATAGTGATACGAAGCAAGCTCTTTTCATGGCTAAGGCATGTATAGTGCTTTGCTTAAACCAATGAAATAAAATAAAAAAACACCACTTAAAAATATATAATTCAGCTGTTTAGCCTGTTCATGAACACACACGCTATGTTTTAAAAAAAATTACTTCCTGGCCTAGGCCTTAAATTTTGTATGGAATTCCTTTAAAATTTTCTCGAGTTGTTCCGCCCGAAACGTGATATTTCGAAACCTGTTATAACGCACGTTACGACGACATTTATGTATGTAAGATAAAAATAGTTTAATCCAGCCTTATAGTGCAGTCATTGAAGCGAAAAATACGGTCTTACCTCCGATTTTTTTTACTGTGATCCGATTTGCATGAAATTTTGGAATTAGGCTCATCTTACCCTTAACTTCAAAAGTGAAAATGATCTGAACTCCGCCTATTATTTTTAAGGGGTGTAAACAACCCCTTAATGGAAAAAAATACATTGAGCCATTTTATCGCTAGAAAACATGTCTAATAGTAAGTGGTGAAATTGTAAAGTATTTTCTAACATAATTACCTCATGTTAAAATAATTTTCAACCCCTTGAAAATCTTACAACCCTTGCAAACAACCCCTAAATTGAAAAAAATCACAAAAAAATACTTTGGTATGACATAAAAAGATGTAAGTATAGATTAAGTAATATTTTATATTCTCTATAATAATTATCAAATTTTTAACCCCCTTTCAACCCTTGAAAACTACCCCTTGATAAAAAATTGATATTTTTTTTTTTGATAAAATGAAAAGGATTTAAATATTATTCCACACTCGAAAATTATTATCATATTCTTAAGCTTTTCTACCCTTAAAACTACCCCTAAATTAAAACAGTAAATATATATGATTACATATTTAAAAAAAAATTAATTTAGAGTAAAAAATTGCCATTTGTGTTAAATGTGTTATATATACATATAAGAACGTTCGTATGTATTCATGCCTACGTTTCCAAAATATATGAGCAATATTATGTATATATATACACATTACAATAGTTGTGGGTCTCTATTATACTGCGTACTTTCACATTGCTCCAAATATTCACACTCCGAAATTTTCAGTTACTAAGTAGAAAAAAATATGATAAGTTTTTGGACTATAACTCCTTCAATTTTCATGCTATCACAATTTATAAAAAACCATTGTAAAGGTAATTAAGAGAGCTACAACATCCTACATTGCAATATGTAGTAAAAAACCTTTTTCTAAAACGGTGAAGGGTTAAAGGGCTTAAGAGAGGCTGTGATTGCGCTTCCACGCGCTCTTTAAACAATCATATCTCCGTCAATTTTTGTTTGACAGAAAAAACAAAAAAACCAAATTGTTTGTCAGAAAAATACCTAAATTTTTAATCCGTACACTTTTATACGTATCTGTCGTAATTTTTGAGATATTATAAAAAAAAGTGAGTTTTTTTTTAATTTTTAATTTTGTTTTTTTTTTTAATCGTGATTTTTTTGAAAAATGTGTGTCCTGAAGCAGCCAAACTGATACTATCTATCAAACTCTTCATAATAAAGTTAATTCTAGGCGGAATACGATTAATTTTAATTTTGGTGGAAATGGCACTTATGAAACCCATTGATTTAAAAGCAAAAACATTAGATGCTCTCCTTATTTGCAATACAGCTCACTTATTTTACGTGTAAAAGACTTGTAATAGTGCTCATTTTAAAGCTTGTTTCAAGCACTACAAAACCCTTTCGTATTATAATGCATAAAACGCATCTGCTCGCCGCTAGATGGCATTGACCACATCGATTAAATTTAAGACAAAATAAAAAACGGCTTTGATCTTTAAAATCTAGCTTAATATTGCACTTAGAATACTTTATAAAGAAACAAATTGTTCATTGTTTTACCTGCTACAATTTTGTTCTTAATAACATTTTCGATAAAACGTATATTTTTGGAGATATTTGCAAAAAACCGATGAAAAACGTGAAAAAATTGCAAATTTTCAATTGCCAAAAACAAGAAAATTATTGGATTTTTTGAAAATTTTTATAGATGATTTTTTGCTTAAAATTAGGCCTTCTATCGATCCGAGGTTATTTTGAAAAAAACCAATTCACCGCCGAGAAGGGGTGGCAACCACCCCCAGGGTGGTTGCGGAGTTCAAATCATTTTCACTTTTGAAGTTAAGGGTAAGATGAACCTAATTCCAAAATTGTATGCAATTCGGTTCACAGTAAAAAAATTCGGACCAATAATGCTTCAATGACTGCACTATTAGTCTAATTGGAAATTACACGAATAATGTCAGAAATCAATTTCCATTACTCAATTACACGGCAATTTATCAATTACATAGTTACTTCATTGATGACCCATCGACGCGTGGCGTGTTACGTTTCATCGGATCTATTAGACGTCATCCTTCCTCCACATTCCTGTTTCGTGATCTTCTTAATGGTTCCCATTTGAGTTGCTTAAAATCTTAAGTCATAATCGTTATTTAGTATAATTTTTGGTAGTAGAGTTGTTAGTCCGCTGTTTTCTAACATTATTGTGCGCATCGGGTTACAAGCATGAAATTTCTGCCACACATAGAGCGTTCCACGGTGATTATTTTCAGATGTGGAGGGAAGTTAGATTCGTTCCCTGCGTGGCGGGAGAGCGGGGTGAAGAGGACCAAGTATCCCTCTTTTCTTTCTTTATTGCTGATCAGATCTTGGACTTGTTTGGTATCGTTTCCGTGTAAAACAGATATCAGAAATTATTTTTTTATGTTCTTTTTGTTATAGTTCTATATAAAAACATGCGTGTATGGCCGAAAAGGTAAAAATCACAACAAGTTTTTTTATTCGGTGAGGTAAATTAGTTAAATTTCATGAACATTTTCAAATTAATATTATTATTTTAAAAAAAATTCGCGGGTTAGCAACTCTACTATATAGGGTTTCGTACCCAATGGGTAAAAACGGGACCTTATTATTATTACTCAGACTCCACTGTCCGTCTGTCTGTCACCAGGCTGAATCTCATGAACCGTGATAGCTAGACAGTTGAAATTTTCACAGATGGTGTATTTCTGTTGCCGCTATAACAACAAATACTGAAAACAGAATCGAATACAATAAATATTTAAGCGGGGCTCCCATACAACAAACGTGATTTTTTTGCCTTTTTTTTATTTGATGGTAGGGAACCCTTCGTGCGCGAGTCCGAGTCGCACTTGCCCGTTTTCTACTTTTCTCTGATACAGAATTAAATATTTATAGCACACCTCAACATAAAGAAATACAAATACAGATAAATAACACTTAGCACTACAATAGAGGTAAACAATAGGCGTTCTTATCGCTAAAGAACGATCTCTTCCAGACAACCTTTGGGGAGGGGACACAGATAACTTATTAGGATTGTTATAAACCTAACCTAATCTAAGCTAATGCTTTTATTCTCAAAACTCTTGTAAACAGAATTATGGAAAACGATTTTATGCCAATCAAAACGTTATGCCACTCAAGCCAAAAATAATCAGCTCATGTACGAGTACAGATTACATTTGAATCACCCTTTGAAGTAGGTCAAATGTCTGATACGTCGAAGTCAGACAGCGTGCAAAGTATGACTTTACTTGCGAACGCTACTAGCTTTGTTCTTATTTGCCAAGTTATTTGAAGTATTTTAAGTAATTTGTTGTTTTTTATTACGAATAAAAAAGATTGATCTTGAAGTTACATTACCAATACTGACTCACAAAAGGGTTTCACACAAAGGGGGAAACCTAAATTCAAATAAAATCATAATATTCAAAATCAAGTTAAGGTTTAAAAAGAGGCTTATTTTTATTAAATACTCCGCAAATAACATCTTCGAGGGTTTCGTTTTCATTTACTCTACAGAATATATTATTATCACTGTAGTGAATATTTTGTATTTTTAATTACATTAATTAGTAATTGTAAAACTAATTGGAAAATCGCTACCCAGATTATATTTGAATGAAACACCCCACAAAACATTACATCTGTCACTTTGTTTTCACATACGATTGAAAACCGAGAAATATTTGACACGGAGCGAATCTATCCTTACGCAGGGCGTCGCGCATGCGCGGTGGCACCGCGCCGCGCCGCAGTCGCTCTCTACGCCTCCACCGCTACGCGCGTAGCACACGTAACCGACGCGTAGCACTACGTAGCGCTACGTAGCCGCAGTGTAGTGAAGTGCCAGTGTAAGGATTTCGTTTGGATGCAATGTGAAATGTAAGTTTGCATTACGCTGGCTTCGGTAGTGACGTAATAAGTGTTTTAAAGGTCTAGACGCGGTTTTATTATAACATTACATGCGATCTGTGACGTTGTTTCTTAATATTTAATTGGGTTTTCATTTTTATCATAACTCATTAGAAGTCAATTAAAAAAAAACATAAAGGTTTATTTAAAGGCTATTATTTGAATTATAACTTCAAAGGAATATTGACGATAATAATTTAATGGCATGTTATTTAACTGACTTAATCTACGATTATAGTCTACCGTGTGGTGGACCGAATACCAGTTTTTAAACATTTATGTCTATTTTAAAATGTTCCTCCACTTTGAGTTAATTATACAGGGTGAGAACAGCTGTAATAGAGCTTGCATCGTTAGTTAATAGGAAAATTTATGTACTAAGATAGTCTTTGTTTCACCAATATAGTCGACTGGCGTGTTACTGGCAGTCACCCTATATAGATATAAAGAAATGTGTATTATATAACAATCTTTCAAGTTTTCTTATATAAGTAATCATATTCTACCGTCAGGCGATGTCTCTTGTCCAAGACACAACCTTTTTATAGTTTTAGTCGCTGTCAAACAGTAAAAAGACACTGTATTGGAAAGGGTTAAGGCATGTTATCAAATGGTCGGATTATGACGTACATAATTTAGATTACAGCAGTTGATTACTATCAAGATAAATTAGTTAGTGTTATTTCGTTTTCGATCACGTTATGACCATCATTATGTTACCCAACCTGATATAATAAAATATTAAAATGCTATGGCCATACATGTCATAAATTTAGGCTTGGTACAAGCCAAGAAAGTTTTCACATTTAGAGTATGGAAATGTTTTGAAAAGGTTTGCTGGACTGGAACTTAAATAGGTGTACGAAGTAATTGTCATATAAATTATGATGAAACAACAAGAATTAGGTATCGATGCATGCATTAGAAGTTAACTGGATTGAGTTAAGTGTGAGGACAGGGATAAGTTCACTTGTACATATCTAATGTTTTTATATTTTTGTTATATTGTTTTTTTTTTGTACAACAAAGAGTTTTCATACATACCTATACGCATTCCCATAATTATTTGTGTTTGTAAAACAATACAAGACAGATCCATTATACCGATGCCTTAGTTAAACTGCATTTTGCTTTTAGTTAAATTATACTTGCAGAATACGCTGAACGCCCGCGTTCTCTAAAATAACAATGTATATTCGTAAATGTACATTTTAAACTGGAACTATATATACTGATCAATTTATCAGTTTCACATATGCAATTATTAGCTTCGGCCACGAATGCATTTTATTCCTAGAGATGTGTAATTACATTTTTATTTGTATATGGTCTGAGTACCTAATAATATGCGCATTGTAAGACGTCGAGTTGCAGAAAACCAGCCCGCGATAATGGTTTCCTATGGTTTCAGTATAATCCAATTTATAATTTTGAATAGCAGAAAGGCATTGCAATTGAAACAAATCCTGTTCTAATAATTTCTTGAAGATAATGTGTGCGTTAATATGGAAAATACTTAAATTACTGGGCATACAATTTGCAGTTTCGATGACTCAGCAAAACTCCGCTCTATTATAACAAAGATAGAAAACTAGCTAGCCAATATTTTATGTACTATCAGGGATCGTAAAATGCGAGTAAAATCGATTGACTTGACGTATGACAATCAGTGACGGCCCTAGCTAGTGTTCCAAAGGACTCGAGCCCTTTAGCTCTTTTATTTAAGGCTGGCCTATATTTTGACGCCTAAGAGGGCTAAAAGCCTAAAAAGCTCTTTAGCCCCCAAGCCACCGGCCTAGACTCTCAGAGCTCGTAACCTTATTAAAAGGCTATAAGTTTAAAGGGCTAAAACTGCCTAAAAGACTTTGTAAAAATAATGAGACTTAAACCTATTTTGGCCTCCGAACTTCAACAGGCTTGGAGGCAAAAATATTTTTGAGCTTATTAAAAAGATTTAATAAACTCGGCGCTCTTTTAGTGGGGTGTTTTAAATAAAACAAAAGACGTGAGTATGTTTTCTCAACAATTATATAATTTTTGTATTTGGAACAGGCAAGAAAGTGCCATTAACATACGTTTTACATAAGGGGGAGCCTGTTTATTTTTTTAAGTTTAATAATTTCTGTAATAGGCAAAAGACAACTGATTTTGACGAAAATGTTACGTAGCATTCACATTAATTTGTACCTTACTAGCTCGGACAACTTTCCTTTCGGGTAAAAACGCATTTGAATCGATTGCAAAAAATTTGTACATAGTTAAAAGCTTGGTTAAATGGCTTGGTTGGGTATACGAGGGGCGTCTGAAAAGTTCTAAGCCTAAGATAGAAAAAAACAATTTACACAAATGAACTCGTGTTTATTTTTCAATATAGTCTCCTCCTAAATCAATGCATTTTTTACATTTTTTATACAGTGCTTTTAGGCCATTAAAAAAATAATCTTCATTTTGCCCTTCAAAATGCTCCTGTACAGCCGCCTTCATCTCTTCGTCACTTCTAAATCGCTTTCCCCTCAACTCTTTCTTCAAATTATTGAATAGAAAATAATCGCTTGGGGCTAGATCTGGGCTGTAGGGTGGGTGGTCAATTTCGTCAAAACCAACTTCCTTCAGAGCACGCCTCGCAACATTAGCGGTGTGAACGGGTGCGTTGTCTTGCAAAAACAAAATGCCTTTCCTTAGTTTACCCCGCCTTTTCTCAACTATGGCTTGTCGCACCTGTCTTATTAGATTTGCATAATAAGTTCCGTTTATCGTAGAGCCTTTTTCTAAATAATCGATTAAAAGAATGCCATCACAATCCCAAAATACCGTAGCCATTAACTTAGAGGCCGACTTTTGCACTTTAAATTTCTTCGGCGGCCTTTCACCCTTTTCAATCCACTGCATCGACTCAGACTTACACTCCGGATCATACTGTCTGATCCATGTTTCATCAACAGTTACTATTCGGGAACAAACTTCATCTAAATCATCTTCGCACAATTCTAAAAACGCCCGAAAAGTTTCCACACGACGTACTTTATCGAAGGCCGTTAGCATTTTCGGTACCCAACGAGCACTGACTTTACTCATGTACAAATGTTCATGTAAAATTTCTCCGACTCTTTCTTTACTAATACCTAAGACCTCAGCTATTTGCCAAACCTTAATTCTTCTATCTTCTAATACCAGCTTTTTGACTTTAGCTACGTTTTCTTCGGTCACTACCGATATTGGCCGCCCTGAGCGGGGGTCGTCTTCGATCGATTCCCGTCCGAGTTTAAATAAGCGACTCCACTTTTTGACTGTGGCATAAGAAGGCCCAGAATCACCGTAAATAATAGCCATTTCCTCAAAAATACACTGCGGTGATTTGTCACTTTTTGTAAGGAATTTAATTACAGCACGGTGCTCAATTTTCGTAATATTCGTTGGTAATTCACACATGATGTACTTTTCCGTTGAATATCTCGAAACAGAATAATAAAAACGTGACATGTTATTTTTAACCGACTTCAAAAAAGGAGGAGGTTCTCAATTCGAACTAATTTAATAATTTGTTTTTAAATGGCCTTTCTAGTGGCCAGTATCATAAACGCATATATAACCTCGAAATACCTTAGGCTTAGAACTTTTCAGACGCCCCTCGTATGCTTGGTTAGTTATATGATAGGCCAAGAAGTGTTTATTCAAGAGTTACTAAGTTTTTACTTTATTGTTTTAAATTCATTTTTAAAGAGAAGTCTAGATAAGTAATTGTTATTATAAAAGTGTATAAATACGTTTTATTGCGTTTTGTAAATTTCAATTTTAATAATTATTTTCTCTATGTTGTGTTTTTTCCGCTCATACACAATATTTTACATTATCTGTGAATAGTCTACAGTAGCTACCTCTGATTGGTCGGCGGTCTGACATGCCAACATGACGGCAGAAATAAATAAAAAATGTACTTATTGATGTGATAGTGACTAGTTTTGAATTTATTTATGGTGAATTTAATCGCATTGTTTATTTCTGTAAAATTAAATTAATTGACTCTGTAATTCATGCCATCAAATCAAATAAAAAAAATCTCCAATGAGGATTCCGCTCGAAAGTATTATCATCAATGCGGCAAACAGCAACTGTCAATTAAAAAAAAAGCGAAGTCATAACTGGTTTTTTCGAAGATGAATATTTAACAAAGAAGGTAACTCGAGAATACTTATAGGTACCTACATAATAAGATTATGTAATTTTTAGGGTTCCGTTCCCAAAGGGTAAAAACGGGACCCTATTACTGAGACTTCGCTGTCCGTCCGTCCGTCCGTCCGTGCGGTGCGTCCGTCCGTCCGCCCGTGCGTCCGTCTGTCACCAGGCTGTATCTCAAGAACGGTCATAGCTAGACAGTTGAAATTTTCACACGAGCGCGAGTGCCATCCGCTAGACACGCGCGCCTGTGAACTATTTTATGCTTGGAGCAACGAGCTTCACTTCTGGCCCGTTATTTTTGAGGTTACGGTATTTAAAATATTTTCTGTGACAAATTTGTAATATACTAATATAACAATGACATAAAAATAAAAATATTGTAGTTATTACTAATTTATATTTTCATTCTTCCCGTTTCATTCTCCACAATAAATCAATCAACTATAAAGGAGCGCCAGTACCACGATATTTTTTCGTTCATAAGCCATATAGTTGACAACCCTAGAGCGACCGCCGACCACCGGTATGAAAAGTGAAGTATACATGTGGTTGATTTCTGTACCTATCTGTTTTGTGGTATAAGTTAACGTACACAAGTAAGTAGCCTTAGCGTAGCCTAGGCCTAAAAAATGGCTACAGCCTTTAAAAAGGCCTAAAGTCCCTTAAAAGGCTAATATAAAAATAAAAACCCATAGGCTTTTTTTAAGACTAAGGCCTTATTATAATCACTAGCTCTTCGAAACTCATTTTATCAAGCCAGCTCTAAAAAGAGCTCGTGAGGCTTCAAATTCGGGCTAAAAGGGCTCGAGTCTTATGGAACACTAGCCCTAGCACTTCAATGAGTTTTGCCGCAGTTTACGAGTCCTGCTTCCTATTTAAACTTAATTACACAATTCGGCTACAAGCGGCCGGCATAATGCCTCAAGCATTCTCTATCAGTCAACCAGATGGGCTGAACAGAAATTTTTGTACTTATAACGTTTGCCAACAGTTACAACAAACATTGAAAATTAAACTTTTATATAAAGTTTCGCAATTAATTTATAGTTAGTCCTACTTTTTACAGTGTTCCCATATTTTTTAAGGATACGTTTTATAAACAACATCACACAAGCAAAGGATGGAGGCATCCGAGGAAGTGGAAGATCGTGAAAAGCTATGAAACAATTAAAAGATAAGCTAGACGTCTTGTCATATAGGGAAATCAAGGGGCTATGTATAGAGTTAAGTAGGTGTAGAGAGAGAGCTGCATACCTCCTCAGCTAAACCGAGAAGAGTTTGACTCAGACATTTATAAAATAATGAATGAATTTAGGATCCCGTTTATTTGGGAGTGACAGCCACATGTCGATGATCGAGTTTCCTATTTAGCGCCTCTTCCGCGCCAATTTCCGTAAATATCGACACCCGGACTAATTGATGCGAGTACGGATATTTCCCGGGTTTTCCGTCTAACAGTTGCCGATTGATAAGAATATCTGGTTAGGATGCCCTTAGAAAATTAGATACCTATTAAAACAGGGGGAGCAAAAAGTATTTTTATACCGTGGCTTATAAATGATGTGAGAGTGGTCTATATTTTATGTGAAATAGGTATATAGTTATTTGAAATTAAAAACTAAACATTCACTGTTTGACAGGAATAGTGTCCTATTATTAGATACTCTGCTTTCGTTGGATGGCATATTAAATGACCGATCCAAAGTGAGATTATTACAATGGCGCCCAACGTGGGGCCTGAAGGAATCTGTGATCTCTTAGTGTTGCGAGTTGCCTTAGTAATGCAAAAACTTTGTTGGTTTCTCTTTATTATCCAGTACCATAGCTTACTATGAATTCCCTGTTATGTTATAACAATTACTACGATCTCTGGACCAGAAATGTTTTCGTGTAGAGATGAGTATGTAACACAGGGTTGTCAAACTATCTACGCTACCGTTTCCAGCAGTGCCTTTCGGCTGAAAATACGTCGACGGTGATTTATTTACTCTGCAGTTTCTTGTATCTCGCGTTGCTTCTGTGTCGCCGCGTGAACAACAAGCCTTACTTTGTCGAATTTTGCTGCGAGATTTATAAACTCGACACTTTTGGTCCGCTGCCTCGGGCCACGCAAAAACACCCATTTCAAAAATCGAATCTTAAATATTAACGTCCATCGAAAATGAACCTTTCCGTGCACTGAAAATGTTGAGAGTTCAGTGGCGTCGAGCAAAACAATTGAGTCTAAAAATAAAGGGAAGGTTTAGCGTTTCAGCGGACGTCAATCGAGTGTTTCGTTAGCTGAACTGAGCTCTTTTTGAGCTTTTTCTTTTTTGAGCTAACTTTTTTTTGCTGATAGACGGATGGGACGTGTCTGGATTGGTAGTGGATGTTAGGGTGTTAAAAATCAGGAGGAAAGGCTAAGTACACAGCAATCAAGTGGGATTATTTTGAAAAGCTGTGTACCCTAAGCTGGGACTTGCAATAGCCGCAAAAAATCCATCATATATGTGTATTTTATGTGAATGATGCCACGCTTTTACAATCGCAAAAATTTTCAGAACAAAATAATAAGTTGCCTGCTATTTCACTATAAGCAGTTTTATTTTCTCTTTCCAAATAGTTATTTAAAACAAAATCGTCGACATTGTGCGTGTTGACATTCATACATATTTTTATCAACTAAACTATTGGCAATTTTCGTTTGGATCCTTTTCTTGGATGCTTTAAAATAAAAGTGTTTGAATTATGATATAGTTATTTATTGCCGTTTTGTATTTTATCCTGAAAAAAGAGAGTGTATTATACGATATTGTTTATTGAAATTAAATTATTTATACTAACTTAGTTTGTGATAGAAAGGATTTTGGCCTCCAAGATGTGACCATGTCACTTGTCTGTTTATCTCATCTAAGATATTGAGTCTTCATCTTACTTTGTAGGTATCCAAGCCCTCTACATCTATGGAACATGGGTTGGGTCCCATCCCATGGTCAAAATTTTCAACCTTTGCAAACAAGCAGTATTTTGAAAATTGCATAGTAAATTTCACTTGAAAAAACCGATAGTTAGTAGTAATGTTACGGAGCCTTGATTGCGTCGAGTCCCTCTTGACCGCTTTTTAATTGCTATTGTTTTCCTCCTACATCGCTGGCACAGTTACAATACGCCAATTAAAAAAAGAACGCGTCAACAAAATAAAATGCTTCCCCCTCGATGGTGTAGCGTTACCATGAATCATACTGTGATTACTGTGCGACTGTGCGATGAAATTTGATATACCAACCACTTTGATTATCAAGGGGATCAATGTTTTAAATGACAGCTGTCCAAAATGATAACAAAACGGGACTTAATTTGTACAAGATCTTGAGGCCTTGAGGGTTGTAGCTCATAGATTCAAAGAACATATCGCGGCTGCTAAGAACCGTCAGGAGAATTCGTCCGCTATACGTAGCCGAACATTTGCTATAAGAATCAGAACCAAACCACTTTGATTGGATTGAACTTCATAATCCGATGATCCTTTCTCATGAACATCATTTCTATAGGAGGATTGTACGTGAAGCCGTTGGAATAAGAAAACACAAATAGTTCAATCGGGAGGACTGTTTTTAGCTTTCGACTTCGTGCCAACTACAGATACAAGTGAGCAAACTGATAAGGAATAAAACAAGGTGCGGGTAGCGGGTAGTTCGAAAGACGTTGATGCCTGCCTTTTCAGCCGCTCCGAGACCATCACGTTCGAAAAGTCGAGGTAATTAAATAAACATTCTTTGAGCGCGACTAAGTCCTGTTTTGTTATAGTTATGTGTGAAATTCGTGTAATCGTGTGTCAATTGTCATTAACCAAATTCAAGATATTGTTTACCGGAATGCTGCTCAATCCTTCGTTCTTCTTGCGAAATAAAAACTGAATCATATTAAAAATAAAAAACTTCACTGTAAATAGTTATGCAAAAATTACGTGAAATTTGCGGAATATTTAGTCCTGTTTCCTATTTGTTTACATCAGTTCATTCAGCGACTTTCAACTTCAGTTACCAAAAAGTCGTTGCTAGTCAAATAAATTAGTACCATTAAAAATACGCAATATGGCGTGGTATGAAAAACACGGTTTCCGCACTCCCAAGATTTGCGACGTGTCCTATTTTGGTCGTGGACGTAAACTTTTGTTTGAGATATTTTGTTTCTATTGCCATGTAGCCACTAACTAGCCGAATGAAATAAAGAAACAAATCATTATCCGCGAGATCTGCTATTCTGTTATAACAACTTAAAAAAAAAACCCTTCAAATTTACTGTGAAATCAAAGCAACATTAACCGTTCCTTTTGTGACCAACAAACAAATTATCAGGCCCTTTACAATCATTTCCTGTCCCTTGAACCTCACAAAATTGTTCAAAGTTGAAATATCCCAATAAAAAAGGAATATATCCTGTCCGGTGTCATTGTGAAATAAAACATTAACGGCCCCCAACAGAGGGTGGCCATGATTCATCGCCCCGTCTGTGCGATTTGATAATTATTCTTAATAATCCTCGACAGGGGGAATTATCCCGCTCTTGCGTTGAATCATGGATATAGAGCCACTAGAGAGATCGACGATAAATAAGTGTTATCGTTTATGTCTTGACTGACTGTACTTGAACTTTACCAAGAGTCTGAAGTCAATGGTCGTGATATGGACTATAAACAGGATGTCTCTGACCATGGGATTCATGGGGCTTTAAATGCAATGTTTAATTGTGCTCTCCAAACTGAGCATCTTTTTAAAAACATCTCCAGCCATAATTCGATTTTTTCATACAATTAAATGCTATTTTCAATGTACGCAATACAATGCTAAATTAGCTTTAAGAGACGACGAATGTCAAATGAATAATCGCAATTTACGATACACTGACTTAACGACTAAACTTTGAAGTCTAATAAATGATCTAAATTATATATTTTTTTAATGTCACAAAACAAAATAAGATCAGTTAAATGAGTAAAATCGAACTTTACAATTACAGCCCCATATGCAGAGGCAGACTGTATATATGTCAAAGTGAATCGAATTAGGCCCGACATAAAATGTCTACCTACGTAGATTTTGAAAGGCAATGAAGTAAGAATTATAGGTTCATATCGGAATGTGATATTTAAAGAAAAAGCAATTTTGTAACGTTTTATTTTATTGATTGCGTTATAAAGTTCCGTTTTTATTATAGTTTGAAATTGCCATTTTGGAAATTGCCAAAAGATATAATCACGGCGGTAGCTGTCATATCCAGTCTCATGTGTCTGTGGTTGTGTGATTGTGTGCAGACGTGCGTGACACATGAATACGATGTGTGTGTACGGATGGGAGATTTCCTAATCAATTATTGACGGGGTTGTATTACGTTTCGAAGGTTACTTTAACAAATAACATTTCTAGAAATTATGCTGTGGAAAATACCGTACAACGTTTGATAGACGCGCTAACAAATGCTCGTTGTCAGTCTGTTTTCAACCGACTTCAAAAAGATGGGGGTTATATATTCGTTTTTTTTTAAAGTGTGTTACTTTGGAACATCGTCATTTATTTATTTTTGTTGGACAGGTGTACCTTCAGATTGGTTGCATAAAATTTTGGTGAAGATATTATAGGCACATCTATAGCGATTTAAGTGTTTTTATAGCTCGTTCAATCCTCAGAAATCGATTAGGCTCCATTGAAGTCGGTTACTTTTAGTGAAAAAAAACCTTTGGTACCGTTTGGTAACTAATAGTTCGTAACTAGCTTTGAAACGGGAAAAAAATCCCATTCGGTAACTGGCATCATAATAGGACTTTTCCATTACCGATTCGTAACCGCGGTTGGTAACCAGCTTCGAAACGGGGAAAAAAATCCGTGTTGTACCGGTAACTGGCTACAAAATTTCAACGGGGAATCTCTACAAAACTTGGTCACCAAACGGCACCAAAGAAAAAAAACATTATTAAAAACACCGTGTGATAAGTCCTATCCAGTTTAATATATTATCTATGTTTGTGTGATTTTGTGCAAATGTGCGTAACACACAAATACGTTGTTGTGTGTATGGGAGATTTCCTAATCAATTATTGACGGGGGATCGTATGATGTTTCGGCTGCGGCTGGAATTGGTTGTATGGTTTCTTTGATAAACTTGAGATTGGTTGATTTGATATGGGCCTTGTCAATTTCTGAGTGACTTTTGCTGGAACTTATAACCGCTCATGTTTTGTTCTCATTTAATGGCGAGTACTTTATACAGACTACGTTAGATAAATACCACGATTCTCGTGAAATTTTGTGAGCACGTATGTTTCATTCAACAGGATGTTTTTCAGTCCACGCCTTATTGCGAATTTTTAGTGGTACTAATTTATTTTACTGACAACGACAAATTGGTAACGGACGTTGAAAGTCAGCGAATGTCACTCATGATGTAAACAGAGAGGAAACAGGCCTATATATATGCCGCAAATGTCAATTAATTTTTGCACAATAAAGCCAAAACTATCTACAGTGGTGAAAGTCAATAGCATTCAGTATTGATTTCGGAAGACGAACGAAGGATTTTGCAGAATTCCGGTATACTATATTTTGAATTTGGTGGATGAGAAATCTTTGACAATTCGCTACTGACGTTTTATAATGCAAATATATGACGTATGCACATTATTGCCATATAAGAGCTGTTTGTAGCGCCACTATCTCTGGGCAAGACTGACACTTGTTAGGCCATACTCGATTAAATAAAACAATTTGAACGGATTTATTTATATACGCGATATAATCCATTTCAATTGTTTAAATTTAAACCGAAAAAAAAAAAGATTATTTCGGTCTATCACAAATCCATATGCTATTGTTAGTATGTTAACTTAAACTCTATGTTAGTCTAGTATATGTAGCTCTAGTAACACGCGTACGCCGTACACCTGTTTTAGCGCATATAAAATACCTTGTCGATTAAGTTTTTCGAAAACTTAAAATGGTGGAGATGCGGAGGTTCGAGTCGTAAAAAAATATGTTTCAGTCATTTCCAAACAGACTCGTGAGCTGTCAGCTAATAGAGACACTAATAGTACGTTTTTCTTACATCGCCGATGGCTTTTATTACTTGACTTTTGTCTTTTCCTCCTATGTTCTCGCCCGCTTCTCACTTGTCTCGACCGGAGACGAGTAATTACGTCTTGTGTCCTTCCCGTTGTACTTGGATACGGTTGGTTCGAGTCTATCTGTGCTAAACTTGTTGTGACGTGTTCTGTTGATTAAATATGTATGTTTGTATTTATACTGTACACCTATATTTTAACATCCCTGTAACGAAGCCAGAAACTAAGTATACCGGGTGTGACTTGTAACAGGAGCAATAAATTAAAACATAGATAATACTCTTTAAGTTACATTTGTTTCACCACCTTTTAAAAAAGACAGTTTTCAGGTGTTCATTATTTGTAACAATTTAAATAGTTTTTTCAATGTACGCCAGCCAATATTGTCATCGCGTGACTGACACTGGCTTTCACGCGACTAATTATCAAATATATCACAATACATTGATTCTATGAATATATTTTTAAAAGCTTTTATTTAAAACTACTGACACAAAGGTAGTTAGAAAAATGTTATGTGATCCACTGCAACGTAAGCACGACTCGACCCTGCGACCCTAAGTTTGCGGGTAGTGCTCTCCCAACTAAGCTGTCACATCGTGACGTCAATCACAGCATATCTTTGATTCCATAATTCAATGCTACTAGCGTCCTTTGACTCAGAATCGATTAATAGTCGATTAAGTCATTTTTAAAAGTTGCTAAACGTATGTTGTTTTGTTGAAGTAGTAGAATCTATTTTTTAATTAATTGCTCCTATTACAGCCCACGCCCGGTATATCGCCATGAAAATCATACTGCCCTGTTTAGGAGCTACCCTCGTTAACAGCAAGACAAACAGCCGCGTTTGCCGACACCCGCAACTGACGTACCTACATACCCGACACTACAGCAAACGACTGTCTGTTCCCACGACCGTCCTACATCGGTGTTGGAAGCACTACTCCGATGTTCGAAATTCGACCGTCGTAACTGCCATTCGACTCACTCAAAAATAGTTTGACAGGAAATCGCGAGGGACGGCACTATATTACAATCGAATTTCGAATATCGGAGTAGGATTTCTGAAGTCAAATCTACTCCCAAGTTCGAAATTAATATCTTGATAGTATCCTATCACAACTCCGGAACATTGTTTCAATCTGTAACGTTCCGCCAAATTTTAATTTGTCCGAAAGTATTCTTTTCTGAATCTCATCATGTTTTCAGGGTTTTATAAACATTGTTTATTACAGAAACCATTAGGTTAGGTTTGTTTTATAATTATGCTGAAATATGAACAGTTTTCACAAATTCACATTCTTTCGGACAAATGAAAATTTTACGATACGTTCAAAAATTCGGACTTACGAAAGGACGGAAGGATCTTGATAAAGTATTTTGCTTTTTTTTTCAGGGAATTATAGAATTTTCAGTTTAGTATATAACTTGTCACGATCACGATTCTGTACCATGATTTAATTCATGCAAAAAAAGGATGTTATAGTATTATAAATACACAAACGCATTTTTTAATGTTAAACTCTTGGGATACATATTTTAATAGATACTTAACAACCAAAACTCACTAAGTGACGAATACCTACTTCAAACAAAGCTCGTATCTCAGTATCAATCTACTAACAAGATACGAGGTTTTGAAGAGTAGTGACAGATATTTTAGTAAGTTTTGGTTGTCACTAGGCGATAATGCGATATATTGTTTCGTGTGTCATGAGCTTCAAGTGTGTAGTGTGGACTTACGGATTTTTGTTGTTTGTTCCAGGTAATGCCTTCAAAATGTGGACATAGGACCTCCCAGGTAGTCTATAGACTTTGATTAACCCCCGACGAAAAAATAGGGGTGTTATAAGTTTAACATGTGTAGTTGTGTATCGGTGTGTCTGTCTGTGGCATCGTAGCTCCCAAACAGATGGACTAAATTGAGTGCTTTTTCTTCGGTTCTTAGCTATGTTTGGTGGAAAGTGGACCAGTAGTTTCCAAGATATTCAGCTTTAATTGGAACAAATGATAAGATCTCAGCGAATATTGAAGCTAAGAATTCCAACAATTATTTTTATATTATATTTCACACGTAATAGATTTCACAGAATTTACGAAGCCACAAGGACTGCGAAAGGAAGGAACCTTTCGCGTTCTTCGTAGCGTCGTAGCTGAACGAATTTTCCTAAAATCTGTCAAACTGTCCACTACCATTTCCCGCAGTTAACCCAACACTCCTAACCTCCAAAATTGCGAATCTTTTCCTTTCTTCAAGTTGCCCGCAATTTGTGGCCGACATTTCCCTTCCAATACCCATCCGGACCTAACTCTAATGTCCCTCTATGTCTAAACAGTCGTAAGTCCCCGGTATTCTTATGGACTGATGACCTTTTTGTATGAGAACTGACAGCCACTAATGTTGCATACAATGATGGAGATGCTCACACGCGGCCTTTCGTACCTTGTCACTTTAACTTGGCTCGATTTGTGCATGGGACCGCTAAGCAATGGTTACTAATTTATGTATGAACAGATTAATGTGACCAAATTGCGAATTAAATATTAAGGGTTCAATTTGGCTGCGTGAAGTGTATGCAAGGTGTTGTTGTTGTGAGTGGACGATGAGAAAGGATGATGACTTGATGATTATGATGAAAGCAGTAAAAATCTTATTAAAACTATCGTGAGACATCTTTAATATTTAAAAAAAAAGGGTTAAACTCACGTAAGAATTGTCAGGAACGGCCCGACATGTTTTGAACTCATGTGGAGCTCTTCGTGAAGGCCACTAATCCGTGCTGCGTCCGGCCGTTCCTGAAATTGTTTACGTGAGCTTAACCTTTAGAATGCTTTTCCTCCCATGTCAAAATGTGGCTTAGGTATACGCCAATAGTTGAAAAAAGAAAGAGCGAAAATATACCTTATCTGTCAGCGGGAAAATTGCTTTGACAGCGTCCGCCATTACCACTTTAGTGGTCGTTGGTGTGGTAGGCACGACAGCACACGACCACTTTAGTGGCTCTTGGCGTACAAAGGGATAAACCGTTTTTACAATCAGTAAAGAATTGTTGCGATACAAAGAATATCGGTTCAACGTCTCATCTCCTCGACAGACACACTGAATCCGATCCTTCCTTTAAACCGATGTGGTCAATTTCAGTATTTGCTCATTTACTGATGGATACCTTTTACATAATATATTTTAAACAGTGACCAACCAAATTAACCGCACGCAATTTATTAGGCTTCATTTAACGTGAAAAGTTGTACGATTTACGAACCAACTGGCCATGATGAAACTGTACGATGTTAAACGACATTATTTTAATTAATATATGAAAGTTTAATCGCCTAGACCAAGTTAAAGTAAGTTAAATTAAAATAGAATAAAATAGAAAAAAGTGTGTGTGTCAGCTCCGACGCACGACTGGAGTTTACTCTTCAGGCCAGGCGCGCACCACTTTTTTGTCGCAGAAATAAGCGTACTTATGGGTTTATGAAAATCGTGGTGCGCGCACTGTCATATAAACCCATATCTTGCGACACTTTAAACCACTATAGATTGAAAACTAATGAATATATTTTTATAATTATTATTTTTAATAACTAACAATAGTCAATTGTTTACGCACCAATAGTTCGTACAGTGAAAAAGTTTTACGGGGGAGCGGGGGAGCAATCAAAGATGGCGAGTTTCGATATTTCAATATAGGTATTTCTTAAAATTTCGGACTCTCAACAGTTTAATTTTGTTACAAGTTTTTACAATTCTTATTTACACATTTACACAAGGATATACATTTCAGTGCTGCTTTTTTGCAGGTACACGACAACTGTTGAGAGTCCGAAATTTTAAGAAATATATTGAAATATCGAAACTCGCTATCTTTGATTGCTCCCCCCGCTCCCCGTGCAACTTTTTCACTGTACGAACTATTGGTGCGTAAACAATGGACTATTGTTAATGATTAAAAATAATAATTATAAAAATATATTCATTAGTTTTCAATCTATAGTGGTTTAAAGTTAACTCGAAAATGGAGCATTTTAGTAAAATTTCAAAAAATCTTAGAGAAAGTGTAAGAAATGTTATAGTGTGCTATATATTCGTGATCTACTCAATAAGCCCTTTCATTTGATACCCCACACGGCATGGCTTGATGACTTTTTTTTTTAATTTGTATGGCATTTTTAACTGCCGGGGTGGGGGGGAGGGGGACCACAAAACTGGTTGGCAACATTTGTTTGTAGGATGTCTGGGATCTATACAATATATATCAGAAGTCAGATTGAGGTCCGATATTTTTGCAAACGGATATCTCCTTGTAGCCTGCTCTAAGAAAAAGGCCTGATCTGACTTGGTTGTGAATTGTTTGCCTGTAAAGAGGCAGGTGGCGACGTAATTGCGCCAGCACGAATGCCATGGGTTCTACTGATGTGTATATTAAGTCCTTTCTGACCTTTAAAGAAACGAATCTGGGAGCAATGTGGGCACTGTACGGAATTCTCCAGCGACAGCGACACAGACCTGGAAGCGACATTCTGAGAGGAGCCCGTGCTATTAGGATTCATCAAGTAAACTATTAAAAAACGCAGTAGATAAAAACTTACGGCTACGATAACAAATAAAGTATTTAAAAAAACCGCTCCAAGTTTCGGCATACAAATTGCCCCATAAAGTTCCTGGGGGAAGCGGTGGTTTATAATTGCACATATAACTAGATAGTACTCATGCACTGATAGCAATCACACTCGTAACATGATAGAGATTCACGCAAAATATTAGCAAAAACTTGAAAACAAAAACACATTTCTCAGCTGTTGTAGAGTGACAACTGTCAGTCAAGCTGACCGATGCGCACTTGCGCAGCAACGCGCCGTGTAGGCCGCCGGCCGCCGCCGCAGTCTCCGCGGAGAAATTATGAATATGTTTCTTGTCTATGTTATTTGTTAAGCCTCTTGTGGTAATTTAAAATAAATAAATGGCAGAGAACAATTAATATTAATTTTCTCTAACGGAAGCCATGTTTTCCCGTTGCTAAGTAAGTACATTGAAAATACATTTCATCAAATAAACATCTCGGTGATGGTCATTTTATATCGGGGTCTTAGTCTATAACGCTTAACGTAACGCATAACGCTTAATTTAAGAAGTCGTATTTTTACCCCGATCGTATACTGAGATACGACTTTTTAAATTAGCACGGCAGATACGTTCGATTTTACACCCCATATTTTTCATACCCCGGGCTTATATATGAAAATCGATTCTTAAGGAGTAAACTCCAAAAAAAAATATGGAAAACATATTACAATTCCAATCCAATATAACATTAAGAAAAGAGATTAAGACGATATACGTACTGGAGGGCTGCTACTTATGTATCCGGAATCGGATCTACGCACTGTTGTTGCGCTGTGAATCGTAATAAATCATAGCACGATTATTTTCACGTGTGAGTTCCATTCTGACAGCGAGATGACATTTTAAACCTGCCGAAAAACAAAAGAGTAGCGGAGTATTAAAGAAAAGTCATCTCGTCGCGAAGTTTACTACCCTACACATATAATTTTTCACACAATCCTTCCATCTTTGTTTTGATTTTGATCTACGCATCACGCATCTGACATGAAAAATCACGGTCTCAGAAGAATTTAGGAGGTCAGTCAGGATTTCTCTTTTATTTTATCTAGTGTCTTTGTCAGATTTATTTATTTAATCGTATGGCATATATAGTGACAACAGACAACTCGAGTACTTAATATTACAAATAAACATTATGATTAGTTACCACTTAATGGCTTCTTTGTCAGATTGTACTGAAAAAGGGACACGATCTATACTATCATAAAATTGTATTGAAAATTAATTTTCTATAGAAAAAGTAATCACTATTTTAGGAAAAAAGGAAGGTTTGGAGGTGATGTAAAATCTATCCACGATTTCGTGCAAATATTCTAAAACGGCGGCTAATGTGAAAGTTCTAAATTATATCTGGCCTCGTAGATAAGTAAATTGAGATATTATGCACCACTCCCTTATTGCGAAAAGAAGTTCCGCGAGTTAGGCCCTGACGAGTTTGTCAAAAGTTCTGAGTCTTTTTGTTGTTCGCGTCTCATTATTATTTAAGAATATTGTGATCTAGACACGCGGCAGCGTGTCCAGCCAAGTTCACCGCAGGAACTGGCGAGCAGCAGCCGTGTGTTATATTACACGAACCGTTTGGAGCCACTTTTGACCCCTCAATAACTCCAAATCTATTCAACAGAAAAAAATGAAATTTGGCTTATGTATTTAGGTCCCTGAGAACAACTAGAACCACAAATTTCATAAATGTAGATGAAATAGTTATTGAGATATTGACGTCCAAAAAACGGCATTTTTATCACTGACTGACTGACTCACTAGTAATCAAAAACCTAACCCACTTCCAGGTGACCTAGAAAGATGAAATTTGGCATTCAGCTTGGTAATTGTGTGTGTACACATATAAAAATCAAAAACAGTGATATTTTTTAGTTTTATTATTATTATTATTTATGCTTGTTGCCTCAGAACTCCGTCATTTACTAACCGATTTGGAAAATTCTTTCTTTGTTTGTAAGATGGCACTCTCTCTCTCTCACACACACACCACACACACACACACACACACACACACACACACACACACACACACACACACACACACACACAGACAGAGAAGGTTAATAAATTGCCGTGGCGAGGATAGCGAAGCGCGGGAGCGCGGCGTGGCGAGGAGCGGTCCGGCCCCTCCCTCTACCCCGCGTCACTCTAGTCAAGACAGGTGGGGCGTCAATTCAAATTTCTGTACAAAAAGTAATGATATCCCATCAAAAACATAAATGTTAAATTAGAGCCAAGTTCTCGCATGCAACGTTGTCGACTTCGCCGACAAAAGAATTGAGATCTATATGGGCGCCAAGTTCTTTGCCCTAAATTTTTTAGATACAAGGACATGCGACATACTCAATGCATTTATTTTACTTGGGGTGTAATTCAATATCAAGATTTGACTTGGCTAGTTTTCACAAACTGACTTAATTTTATCAAAGTAACATAGTATTATTATCAAGCTAACAGTATAAGTAACAGGACGTACACTAACTTGCGTACATACCTTTACGAAAATAGGTTAATGATTAGACAAATGTAATATACATTTATATGTAAAAACTAGCCAAGTCCAGTCTTGATATTGAATTACACCCCAAGTAAAATAAATGCATTGAGTATGTCGCATGTCCTTGTATCTAAAAAATTTAGGGCAAAGAACTTGGCGCCCATATAGATCTCAATTCTTTTGTCGGCGAAGTCGACAACGTTGCATGCGAGAACTTGGCTCTAATTTAACATTTATGTTTTTGATGGGATTGACCCTTTACAAGTACCTACTGGATGTTTGCTGTTTTGTTTCGATGAGGAGAAACTTTTTTTATTTAGTGTTTCTCTTTTGAACGAGAAAATAGTACTTTAGGGAAATATGTAATATATGTGCTAAAAGCAGACCCATATTGTCAAAACGTTGCCTGCGAATTTGTAAAGCAATTTGTTGTTTCTTTTCGTTGTTGTTCTTTCTTTTTTTGTGCTCCGCCCCATCTCTTATACTCATCTTCTCCTCAATTGTCTTTATAGAATAAGAAGGTAAGCTATCTGGTTTTCGTTCTTACCCTGTTGGTTTGCTCCGCCGCATGTCATCATATCTCTTTTTGCTGTTAAAATATTAGCTGTGATTTTTTTTGAAATAAAATTCATCACACTGGTACTACCGACGATTACCGGCGACTCGATCCCACGTAAAATGATAAAATGATGAATCATACGAATCCACCATTCAATCGTCCAAACAATAGGTTGTTGCCCTTTATACAGCTTTAATAACGCGCCCTACAGACGACCCGCTGTAAAGCTGTAAAGGGCAGTGCCATGCCGTGGCAGCGACACTACTAATATGATGATCGGAAAAGTAAATAGGTATGGTTTGCAAAATCAGTTTATTGGTCAAAAAAACCATCATTTTTATATTCAGCCCGTCTACTACGTCGTATGTACAGTCGAGTTCATTTACATCTACACACTTACGAGAACAAAAATATCGATCCTATGCCCTATTGTCACGAGCATAAAGTCGTGTTGAGATATATTTTTTTTTTATTGTTTATTAAATTACACACACAAGCTCACAGTTACACACCAAAACGCTTACATGCTACACAAATACATATTATTATTAATTAGACTAAGGAAGTACATAATTTTACTTTATCACACATTTACATATCATTAAAATTATTTAAAAACATACATACAGCTCTGCAAAAATAGCAAGGTGAGTCGTGAAACACGTCGACCTCAGGGCTTTGGATGGCCAGTTGATTCAAGAGCGACAGTGCCCGATTGGTGGGAGCGTTTTTAGCCTGACGCGTGCGCATCCCGCTGCTGGCGAAAATGCCGCGGCGGCGCCGCAGCGTCAGCGCGCCGCCCTGACTCGCATCCGGGACGCAAGTCCTCGGTGCCGGCGCGAGCAACCCTATTCGATCGAGAACCGTAACGTTATTGATTTTGTTTCGCAACAGGTCATAATAATGTATGAGTAAAATCATTTTACGCCGCAGCTCCAAGGTGTCAAATATACCATACCCGCAACAAACATTGATGGAAAAAGTAAAGGATAATACCCGTATTTCCTCTTGTACAAGTACCTACGGAACTTTCTTTGTATTTTCTCAACCATGAGAACGTACTTGGCCTCATGGGGATCCCATAGACAAAGATACACAGGCTCCATATTCTAATCTGCTAAGAACGTAAGCATTGTACAAAAGGATTGGAATATTCAAGTTGGAGAATTGTGATGAGACGCGCGTAATGAACCCTAACATCCTACTAGCTCGCGCACATATCCCCTTAATATGTGCTCGGAAATCCAACCGAGAGTCTAAGGCCAACCCAAGGTCCTGTATGTCGTCCAATCTTTCCAGTATCCTCCCAAGCAGTCTGTATTGTGTGGCAATAGGTGTTCGAGCTCTGGTAAAATTAATCAGTTGTTCTTGTAAGTGTGTAGATGTAAATGAAATCGACTGTACTAGGCTTCACGACTCTTAGTACTCAGGCACAGATAAATGATTTGTTTGATTACAAGGATTCAGGAGGCGTTTTTTAAATTTTATTAGGCATTTTTTTTTATTGTACCTACTGCTCAGTGGTGCACCTGCCTGAAAGTGGCGGTCCTGGGTGCGAACCCTGGGAAGGGCAAATATTTGTATGATGAACTCAAATATTTGTTCCTGAGTCATGGACGTTTCTATGTATTTAAAATGTATATTTATCTATATAAGTAACAAAAGTTTAATTTGGGTCTTGCTGGATTTATGTAAGATTGTCTAATATTTTTATTTTGATGCACCATATTACTCATGCAGGGCTAACTATCAATTTAAATAGTTGTACGAGTGACGTCATAATGCCACGTGGCGACGCGCCGTCGCGTCGGGTCGAATGCACCTATTAATGAATAATGCCTTAGACGCTCAATTAATTCAGACATCCCGTTTTTACTCAGAGTGGTGTTAGTGGTAGAGGTATCTCCTTCGAATATTTACTTAATTGCTCAAAAGTTAACTGGAAAGGAATATATATTAGGGATAAATAAATAAATAGAATAAATAAATATCGGACAACCTCACACAAATCGATCTAGTCCCAAATAAAGCTCAAGAAGGCTTGTGTTATGGATACTAGACGATGATATACGTACTTAATATAGATAAATATATACTTAAATACATAGAACAACCATGACCCAAGCACAAATATTCGAGTTCATCACACAAATATTTGCCCTGGCCGGGATTCGAACCCGGGACCGCCGGCTCAGTAGGCAGGTGTCTACAAACCGAGCCAAACGCGTCGTCAATCTATTTACCATAGAAAACAAACTTTAGTCTTTAATTATATCTAATGTAGTTATATCTATTGAAACTATATGAAACGTTGTTATATCGATCATTACACAACCGTCCCATTTATGCTAGAGTTGCAGGTCTGTCAATACAAGTTGTTGTACTATGACGTCATAATGGCATGTGGCGTCGCGCCGCTCGAGTGCACCCTGCATTAATGAAGCCCCAGTTATTAACGGCTTTTAACGGGTTACTCAGGGCTGTTACTTGTTAAAGCTGACATTTAAACTGATAGTTTGTTGCCGTTTTTGGGAATCAGCCCAGGTAGCAAACATGTTGTGTAAGAGCTAACATAGTCATTACAAATTAAGCCGTATAAAGGTTACAATCTGACTGGTAAAATCGTAGGTAAAAGACCTAGATACAGAAGTCCCAAAAGGTGGGCAGACCAGATACCCGAGGAGCTAGACATATCTGTCAGTGCTGCACTACACCAACGGAACGTAACCTATGGAGATAACCAGTTGACGGAATCAGAACAAGTCACGATCCTCAGCAGTGAAGGAACGAAGAGAGAGAGAAAAGTTGTATAAGTGCTTGTGCAGCCTGCGTGCTACTTGGGAGAGATATAGTCGACAGAAGACCAGTTTCCTCGCGTAATATAAATAATAATTTCGTTTTAATGGAAAAGAAAAAAAGTAGACTCGCTTTTACGGCGTTACTTTCTTACACAAATGTTAATCGGTCGTCAAGGCAAATCAAATGAACCCAAACACGACGTATGATGTTTATGAGTTCCACCTTTCGTATTCATTATCAGGTCAGTTTAAAGATACCAAATTATTGTATTGTCAATTGAGGGCATGCATATCATGGTTGCGTTTATCACATGATAATTAAGTGACAAAGCACCTGTCACTCACACGCATTTTATCGAAACGTGAAGGACGCTTTGTCACTTATTTATCGCGTGATAAAAATCATAAGTACCCAGATGACAATACAAGAATTTGGTATGCATGCCTATTTTCATTGCGAATTGCAATATGACATTTAGACGGTATTAGCTTTTTTTTTTCATTGGCAATTTAACTAGATCTGGCTAGCCAAATAATGTTGACAGATATTTCCTTGTGGTATTACCAATTGTCTATGATTGAAACAATTTAGTAGGTAGGTCCTCCATAAATAATTTTGATACTTTATGTACTAGTTCTAACATTCCGATCGAATTGAAATTTGGCATAGCACTTATGTGATTTTTTTAGTGCCGGATTCATATGGTATTTATCGAGCTAGGTCTTATTTACACTACATTTAATTTTTTGCCTTGTATATGGTTAGAAAGTGTAAACATATGTGTTTGTTGTTGACTAGGTACATAGTGGTAGAAATTATGTGAGCTGACTATGAGTGCACGTCAACATTATATTTAACTTATTTCCTTCTTCTTCTTCTTCTTCTTTGTCGTTTTCACTCTTGGCAGAGTGGTCGTGGTCATCATTTCAGATGTTGGTGGCAGGCTTCACAACACGCCGCCATTCTTCTCTGATAGCCGCCTTCCTCGTACATTCGTGTAGCGACGATGAGCCATTTATTGCAGCTTTCATTTGATCTGTCCATCTCATAGGCGATCTGCCTCGTGGCCTGGTACCCTCAACCTTTCCCTGGACCACAAGTCGCTCAATAGCCACCTCCCCTCGGCGGCATACGTGACCAAAGAAGCTAAGAATACGGGACTGTACTAAAGATGATAAACGCTGGTTATCATCCTTCCTACGTCCTACGTCCTATCCTTCTTACGTGTGCATAAAAAAATCAAAAATATGTTCTAGTATCAAAACTATAATTCCTACTACACAAAGGGTGACCAGCCGCATATTTTTTAAATTTCCCGCCAAAACTTTGAGTAATATTTCATTAGCCAGACTTATAGTACACACTATTATTCCTACCATAAACCGTCTGTGTTTTATCTGTGGCAGCTAACTTCAACAATTCGGAGCCGCTCGAATAGCTGCGAGTTTGTCCGTTGTGCGGCAGATCGATGCTCGTCAGCTGTGTAAGGTCGGTGACCTCAGGCCTTCGGTGTATGCTCTTTTTAAAGGGAATCAAGTTAGTCATTCAGGCGCCTTGTTGTTAAGTGGAATAAACTTATCTTATCTTTTTACCCTTGGGGGTTTTAGGGTTCCGTAGAACCCTAGAAAAAACTTAACAGCGCGATGCAGAAATTGTATGGGCGTGTGGCGCCAGCCATAAGGTACAGCGAAATCTAGCTGTTATTTTTTTTATTTTATTTTTGCATTAGCCTATTTGAGTGTCCCACTGCTGGGCAAAGGACTCTCACCTTGATTTCCACGACTCCCGATCAGATGCCTCCTCCGGCCAGCCGTTGAGGAACGTGTCCAGGTCGTCCCGCCATCTCCGCCTAGGCCTGCCCCGCCTGCGCTGCCCATCTTGTGGCACCCACTCAGTGGCCAAGCTAGCCCACCTTTCCGGGTGCATGCGGCAGAAGTGGCCGGCCCAGGCCCACTTCAGCCTGGCGGTAATTTCTGCAACATCGGAGATTCGTGTTATAATAGTATACATCTGTTAGTAAAATTAGATTTTCCGCCAGCACGCTGAAAGGGCTGAACGGATTTCACAAACATAGAACAGGTGTATAATTTGTAGCTTGTTTCACTTATTTTGATACAAAAATAATAAAATCATCTAATGAAGATTCATTGTATCCATTTTGAGTTCAGTCATGGCTTTCAGATAATCGATTTTTTCAAAATGGCGGATATAGGTGGTTGAAATTTCTATATATTTTTTCGAAGGTCTTTGCTGTAAGGATCTACAATATATAGCTCTTTCATTTTTGTTGATCATGATTTTACCAAAATATATATTTTTAATGACAATTTTACAGTTCTGATCTGAAGGGATTTTGCCTTCGGAACCCAAATAATAAAAATTGACAATAGTTGACACTTGTCAATGTCAAAATTGCAACGATTTGACATTGATAAGTGTGCTTACCACCGATTTTTTTTATTGGGGATTTCGAAGGCAAAGATCCCTTCGTAGAACTGTCAAATTATCATAAAAAAAACACAATATTTTACAGCACAAGAATAATAATATTTAGTCCGTTATTGATGTTATAAAAGTCGGCCCTACAATGACTAAAACGGACTAAAAGTTAATTCCACTTTGTAACGAGACGCGAGGTTTATCAAAGGAGATGAGATTCGAGAAATACCCTCCAGATTTATAAAAATTAAATGACTCCGTAGAGAAATGGAGCGGATTATGGGTTTGTCTTTTTCATTTCACCTTGTTGCGAAAAGGACGGGAAGTTATTCCGAGGTAGGGCTTAGGGTTCGGTATATTGTGTTTGAAAGATAAATGTGTGGCTTTGAAACGCAAATATAGAGGTTATGTCGTCATCTGAGCCATTCTTTATATCTTTGCCTATTACAGTATTTTATTTTTTTTATTGGAGAAAAAATAGGCTTAGACAAAGCAGTTACACAAGTCTTACATTGGTATAGCCTACTCTACATCCTAACACAAGTCCCTCCTAGATTTTGTGCTGGTAAATACTGCCATGCTACGGTAAAAGGACGTATCTTACTATGACATCCGTTTAAAGATACGACCTTTTTCCGTAATACGGCAGAATAGATAGAGAGAATATGGTATTCAAACCCAGGACCGCCGGCTCACATCATTAACCGAGCGAGCGAAGATTCGGTTTTTCGATTTTTTCAAAATGGCGGAGATATAAAGGTTGAAAATGTAAAAAAGTTATATTTTAGCCATTTTTAAAAATGATCGCGGGGTCTGGCTCCCAGAACTACTAGAAGGGAGGAATTATTACCTATTATCCTGGGTCCCGGGTTCGAATCCCGGCTAGGGCAAATATTTGTGTGATGAACTCGAATATTTGTGCTTGGGTCATGGTTGTTCTATGTATTAAAGTATACATTTTTATCTATATAAGACACAAGCCTTCTTGAGCTTAATTTGGGACTGGATCGATTTGTGTGAGGTTGTCTGATATTTATTTATTTATTATGCAGCTATGTTTGCTCTTCAAAATAAATAGTGAAAAGCTTATTTTATGCTAGTTTATATCTATTAAAATCACGTAATCCTTCCCAAGCGGCTTAGTGTTTGATACGAAACTTGCAATGTGGTTTTCAATTTTACTCAAAATTAAATCATAAACCTTTTAGTAAAGGGTTAAACCGATTTGGACCGCAGGGTAACGGTTTGAATGCGGGATTTAAATGATTTACTTACTGCTCTTGTTTGGTAATGGTAACTTTGCCGGCGTCCGGGGACAACTGTATTTGTAATTGAGCTATCAGAAATATATGTGAATGTACTGTTTTGAACTATTGAATTAAATATTTTAACACAAGTAGGTATTAGAGTGCGTCTCCATTGAGGCGAGGCGGAGCTGAAAAGTGCGGAATAGACCAATCACCTGAGTTGAAATCTGTATCTCAGCTCCATTTTGCTTTTGTGATTGGTCGATTCCGCCCGTATCCACTACGCTTCAGTGGAGACGCACCCTTAGTGATCTTCGGACCACAGAACCTGCTCAATTAAATAAATAAATAAATATTAAGGGACAATCATACACAAATCGACCTAGTCCCAAACTAAGCAAAGCTTGTACTATGGGTACTAGACGTAACATCCATGACCCAAGAACAAATATTTGCACAAATATTTGCCCCGGCCGGGATTCGAACCCGGGACCGCCGACTCAGTAGGCAGGTGTCTACCAACCGAGCCAAACGCGTCGTCAATTAGATACGTCATTACCATGAAATGAAACCAATCGCCACTATTAATTTATCGGTGAACGACTAAGAGAAAAAAATTACGTGAATAAATAGAATATATATTGTAACCCTTTAGTTGTTATCAGCTTGTTTGCATGATTACCTAGGTATCAGAAACACTAATTTTTGTTTCCCATTTAAAACGTTTCGCCAAATTTTATTTTATGTGAAAGCCATTACTTTCCAAAACTGTTAATTTTACACAATAATTATAAAACCGGCCAAGTGTGAGTCGGACTCGCGCATGAAGGGTTCCGTACCAATATTGAACAAAAAACACGTTCTTGGGGTCCTCCTTTAATTTTTACTTATTTTTTTTTATATTTTTAACGAGAGTCTGTGTGTCTGTGGCATCATAGTGTCAAAACGGATGATCCAATTTGAGTGCATTTTTAATCGAAAGTCTTGTCTGCCGACATGGTTCTTAGCTACGAGTATGTTTGGTGAAAATAGAACTAGTAATTTCCAAGATATAAGGCACTTGTAACATCGTTCTGTTATATTTAGATTATCTATACCTCAGTACATCTTAATTATTTCTCAAAGGCTGTAGTAACTTTATTAATATCAGTACGGTTCAGCAAGAGACATTGACTGAAGGACCCTCGGCAAAGTCAAGGGTCCTCCTACGGTTTGTTCTTTCGGCTATAATACGAGGGGTCGGCTAAAGAAACAGCTTTATTATTAAAAGGCTGTTCGGAAAATATGGATGTTCGAAACTTATTTGATACGCGTGCCTTATTTCCAATAAATATGTGTTCATCGGAGTAATAGTTTTATTGTCTACGTAAATATGTAGTATTGTATCTATACTTTTACAAGCTTTTATTTTGATGATTATTTTACCTGATATGATATGATATACTACAGTAGGTATTTACTCAAACGCCTTGGATATTCATCTTTTGGCTTCACCTAAATCGGATGAAGCGGAAATGTTGTACAATCTAGCTTAGTGTTAGTTGCTCCTAAGTACTAAATTATTAGTTACCTTTTTGTATGTTGTTTATCAATTGTTTTTACAGAGCGATGTGTTCGCTCAGTGACAAAACCCTTTACAATTAAAAAACCGGCCAAGAGCATGTCGGGTCACGCTCAGTGTAGAGTTCCGTAGTTGCCCATCCTTCACAATAGACAGGCTTAAACAGCGGTTTTAAGCCCGAGGTTTAAATTACGAGAAAGCGAAAATAACCCGTTCATGTACAGATTACATTTAAATCACCTTTTGAAGTCGGTGCCAAACCACTCAATTATTACTATGAAAACAGATGCTGCGCAGGTTTACGCGAGGTTTGTCACAGACTTCAAAAGTCAAATCCTCCTCCTTTTTTTGAAGTCGGTTAAAAGTACAGTTACTACTCTCTCGACGTTATTCTTTTGAAACAGTTTTTATTTGCGCCTTCCCAAACCACACACTGTAAAAAAATACGTTTATCGCGCCCCTAACGTTACCTCTGGAAAATGGCCGAAATTTCATTACTTTCCCCACAAGAACAAACAGCCATTGTCTTAGGGGAAGGGAGGTGCTAATAGAGAGTCCGCCGTTCGATTCCCGGGTGAGCTAACTAGGGGAAAGTTGCTTGTGAAAAAAGGGTATACAGGATGGAACAAAACGAGGTTTTTTTCTAAACGTATGTTGCCTTTAAAGGTATGTTATGTACGATCAATTTGTAATCATTAAAAGGTTTGTTAAAAAGAAAAAAAAAGTTTAAAAGTATTATATCTTAATATCACTGACGACTTTACTATGTGTGTAAAAACCAGAAGCGTTTTAACCACCCGTCACTTTTCGTTATGAAATTGAGACGTGTATAACATTTTTTTTTTACATATGGCTCTTGTTATCTGTTTGACTGTTTGAAAACAGTTCGGAATATTAACATTATTTATTTTGATAAAAGTATTAAGTAGTATTAAGGCAAAATAATTCCTTTTTCCAGGGAAGTCCCTCTTTCTGATTCACCCTGTATGTGCCATTAAAATATCGGAAGTTACGCCCTTTTGATAATGTAATATATGTGATGATGCGGTTGACCAGGGTCGTTGATGGGAGACAAAGTATATGCAGAGCTCTAGATAGTAGTGAACGTTTAATTACTTAAAACATTAGCTTATATACATTTTTACAATAAGGTTAACGCTGATCCAAGCAATATGCATTATGCTACGGTAAACCATTGTGTTACTGTTGAATACTAAATGTAGACATTAGCTACATACTACAGCTTCCCCGTAAGATCCCTTCACCCCCGGGGTACTGGAGAAAAGAGAAAAAAAATAATAATGCATGTTACTTGTTTACAATTCGAAACGAAGATGGGGACCACTGTGTAACTACTTATAGCTAAGTTTATACACTATAAAAATTTATCAAAAATTAGTTGGTCACCCCATAAAAGAAAATATCGTCATGTCCCAGTGTCACTGTTCCAAAAGAAATATGTTATAGTTAAAGATAAAATTATTTTTATTAAAATTCCTGTCTGTTCCAACAAAATTATTAGTATTATTATAATCAAATAATCTCTCTCAAAAAAAAAATTATAAAAATTTGCCATTAACGATGTGTATTAATCACATATAAGGTACTGGTATTACGGTATCGGTACATTTACCCTATAAAATATCTAATGCCGTAACAATGGAGTCTTCGCTCCTAAAAATATTAAACGGGAATGGCTACCCAGGGCATGGTCACCCTATATAATATCCTCAATGGGCTACGCGTCCACGCGCACCCTTTACTCAAAACATGGGCATGGTCACCCAAATGGCATATCAGGCTACATGTACTATGTGCCTGTAAGTCGGAGTCGCAAATACATTAAGACTTAATAAGTCTCCAACTGTTTTCACGGAGGGCACGATAGTCCAGAACACCATGAGCAAACAAGAAGGACTAGCGCCCAAACTTTATACTTAATCAATATGTACCGTACCTTACCAAGTACTGAGAGAGTAAAAATTGAAATTAAAATTTCGTATTGAAATACTTTATAAAAGAAATATCTACGCAAATATAACTCAATTAACTGTCACTAAATTATTAGGTGATCAATCCAATAACTAGCTAAAGTATAATTGTTCAATAAAATTTCTAAGTATGAATATCAAATTACATTCACCAATAATTAAAAGTTTACTTGTAGACAGCGAACACGCGTGGTCTACTTAAAATTTTTGCTTACGCGCGGACTTCGCGGCGGCGTATGCATTTCCGTCCGCGCGGAAAATTGCGAAATGTGTAAGTTGTTTACGACATTTGCATCTAAAAAAATATATTAGCGACGATTATTATAATGATTTTAAGTGATGATATGTGGTTTAAAAAAATAATAATTAGAAATGCTAAGTGACACGGGTAACAATTTCATGTACGAAAGTTATCTAATAATTTATGTATGTAAAATAATTTTTTTTTTTAATGAATTGGACGTTAACCTGTATAGCTAATAAATTTTTATATAATAAAAAAAAATATTATAAAAAAATCTCATTCTAATTTCTTAGATGTGATTTCCTTTTGACGCCTCTGAGGGCCAAGTTTAACTATATATTCCAACTTAGTATATAAATCTTGCAAATCATAATAAAATTAAATCGTGCGTGAATTTAAAATAATTATAACCGATAACACAAGTTGTACAATAAAATATTCACTTACTTAATTCAACGCTTACGTAGGAGTAATGCCTAACGATATTGAGGTCATCACGAGTCGTCACGTTGCGCGATGCATGGCGGGACGTTGATGCGCTGGCGGCTGGCAGGCACGTGGAGCACGATGCCGTTGCTGATGCGCGATGCGATGACGGGCCGGGCTAACCCTGGACACCCTCGAGCATGGGCTGGGATTTCCCTGGACACCTCTTGAGATGGGCCGGGATAACCCTGGACACCTCTTGATTTGCGAGCCGGGATAACCCTGGACAACGCTCTTCTTTTCTTGACACTTGTTTCTTCTTATGGTTGCTTTCATAATTGTTTTCTTCTTTTTTCAAGTTAATTCAAATCTTCATTCTTGAGACTGCATCGTCAGTCTGGTGGTTGCCGTTGGTCAACGGCTGCCGTTGTCGCTGTTGCTGGTGTCCCGGACGGTGCGGTGTCCCGCCGCACCGTCCGGTGCGAGGTTCTGAGGTTCTGGCTGGTTCAGAAGTTCGTCTTCGGAACGTTAGTGCAGGATCGCCATGTAATATATGTGATGATGCGGTTGACCAGGGTCGTTGATGGGAGACAAAGTATATGCAGAGCTCTAGATAGTAGTGAACGTTTAATTACTTAAAACATTAGCTTATATACATTTTTACAATAAGGTTAACGCTGATCCAAGCAATATGCATTATGCTACAGTAAACCATTGTGTTACTGTTGAATACTAAATGTAGACATTAGCTACATACTACAATAACATGGAACACACGTTTATTGACGACAATGTACCGGTACGATGGTTTTCTGCCTTTTCGCCGAATAATTTTTCGCAGAATGTTTAATTTCGCAGAAGTTCTATATGGTAGAAAGCATTTTTCTCTGAAACCGTAAACTATTTGGGATTTCTATAAAAAACTAAACTATTTTCAAAAATTATAAAAAAAATGTACGACTACAGAGGAATAAAATAATGTATATATATAATTTTTTTTAAATATCATATTCAATATCCTATTGATTAGGTTCGGTTTGGTTTGTTATGTACTTATAACAATCTCGGTTGCAAAGAAAAGTGCTTTATATGAAATGCTTCAAGGAAAAATAATTCTAGGAGTCTATATAGCCCCATTAATATAATATTAAGTTTGACACTTGTAAGAAATATTAATGTCAATGCCGATCATTTAAAATGTAAATGTCTTTATACACGCACATCTATTCGCCCATATAAACGTGACAAAATGCCACATACTCGTAACACCTAGATGATCCTATTCTGTTCACAAATCACGTCTCGGATGACTACATTAAGGTACGGTCATAAAACGCCGAAGTTACTACTCACACTGTATAACTACACAACGAACGACCCACCTATATCCTATATTCTACGACTGCCACGATAAAATAGTTCTTATTTCGATGTCACAGGGTGTAGCGGAGTGATAAATATTTTATGCCATTGATGTTTTTCTTGTCACATAGGATTTGGAGTGCAATCTTATTTTGCGATTGATAAAGACGCTATATCTTGTTGATACTTCGAGCTTCGGAATTACCGAGTGTATGTGTAAGTTTGTCAGGCTGTAACTTATAGAGTACCTATACGGAATTACTTGTTGCTGATTCTTATCGGGATATCATTTGAAATGTGGGTTACGCCAGGGTTGCCAGATGGGTGCAACCAGAATATCGTACCGATATACTAAAATTTATCGTACCGATATACTAAAATTATCGTACTAAGCGACTAAATTATCGTACATCGGCCAAAGCGGCAGTAAATCGAAAATAAGTTTAAAAAACAACTCCAAAAACGTGTTTTACACGGATAATGCGCTTTTTTGCTAAATTAATTTAAATTTGATGACTTTTGCTCGGGTATTTTGGGAATTTAGACATCAAACATTTGCATTCCTTCTAATGGCAACAAGATTGACATAAAGTCGAAAATTTTGACGATCTGATCAGGTTGGCAGTCATTTCTAACCATTTCACGTTTATCCCGAATGCGTTTTTCATATAATGTTATTATAAATCCTAGAATTCAACCCGACCTTCTACGACCTGCAAATTATCGTACTTTTGCGTACGATAGTACTCATTGTATCGTACATCTTACCGGAGGCAAAATTATCGTAACGTCTGGCAACCCTGGGTTAGGCTGCCTGTTTACATACTGAAGAGCGGAGCTGTCTAAAATTGACCAATCACATTCCTCAGATTTAAATGCACTTGTTTTGGGCTTTACAAAGACGCAACCCGATTGGTTAATTTTCTCCTCTCCGCTTCAATGGATAGCCGGTCTAGCACAACTATACTTCCCGACCCTTGTCGCGCGACACAGCGCTACCCGTCACTGTCTCACATTACCGCACAGAAAGGGGCAGATAATTATCTCGCGTGAGAAATAGTCACGTATGACAGTTATGCTAGAGGTTCAGGATATCTTGCCGCGACTTCGCTCGTCGCGCGACTCAGCATCACCTGTCTTGCTCGCACGGTATTGAATGGAAAGTGCCAGGTACATAGTATTGTCGCGCGACAAAGCACAGTTATGCTAGACGTAAACTAAACGACAGCGATGATTTAAAAAAAAATGGTTACAAAACCTTTCGTGCATTTTGGTAGCTTCTAGACATTTAGTAGAAGAAAGTCTTATCTAATTATGGATCTCATAGTATAACAAATACTAAAAATAAAATAAAATTAATATTTGAGGGGGACTCCCGTACAACAAACTTGTTAAAGATTATGGTACGGAACCCTTCATGCGCGAGTCGGACTCGCAATTGCCCAATTTTTTCTTTCACATGACTAAAATAGGGTATCTTAAGTTTTCCGCTACCTCTTCCTTCGCTATCTATGTCTTCTAGAATGTTCCTAGTACCCAGGGACCGGAACCGGTTACCCTAACAAGGGTTTTTGATGAGGTTATTTTAGAAGTTGTTTTTAAAAACCCTTACATATTGTTAACCCTATGATGTGGTTGTTTCAATGATACGGTTACTGTTTTGTTGCAGTTAACGCGGTTACCGGTTACCTTAACTACCCTACCCCGTCCCACTAACCGAGTCTTTAGGGTATTGAACCGAGTTCAAACGAATGTGATCCTTAAGTAATGTGTTATTAGTTCAGTTTTTGAATAGCAGTTATAATAACTACTAGCCCTAACTTAATAACCTTAACGTAAGGGTTTTTGAACGAGTTCTAACGAATATGATCCCTAAATTATGTCTTATTAGGTCAGTTTTTGAATAACAGTAACTCAGTAAATTTCTTATCTCTTGCAAGTCATAAACGTGTTTGGTTTGCGAGGTTTGTAACAATATGCTATAAAGCGACAATTCAGACAATATTCAACTTTAAGTCTTTGGTGTAGAAACTTCTTATGTTACCATGGTAGCGTTGCTTAGCTCGAGCGGCGAAAACAATGTGTTGTTTGTTTTTTTTCATATTTCATCTTTGCCTTTGCGGCTTGACAAATAACTGTAAGACGGAAAAAATAAAAGTTATTCGTTTATTTTAGCCGTCACCATTGTTATCACATATTGGTTTATCGCAAAAACAATTCACTATCATTTCCTTCAAACCCCGTAATATAGATTAGTATTGTTTCGATAAAAAAAATATAACAATTAATGCGGCATTCAGTTAAGGCACAACTGCATTTTGATTATTCTTAAAACAATAATAAATACCGCGTCTCAGTGTGCAGTAAATGCCAATACCCCGATAACAATAAACTAAAATAATTCTTAGCATTTCACTCATCCCTTTTCATCTAAGTATAATTACGAGTATATTTAGGTTGATGTATGTGTCAATAAGGAACTTCAAATTATTTTAATCAAATTACACCCTTAAATTGTAAAGATAAGCAATATTATTGATGGTTCTGTGGATATTCTTATTATTCAAATTGATTTGAACAAGAATATTTCTTGTACTCTGTCTTGATTAAATCATGCTCCTTTTTTTATTAATAGTTAAAAACGTAATAATTATAAAAATATTTAAACACTAAAAAAGTTTTAAGTAATTAATTAAAATGTTATTTGAAATAAAGTTAATTTTGTTATATTATGTATTCTATAACTTTTTTTTTAACTATAGAAAGAAAATTCTTTACACACAGACAGATGTCCTTTTGTCCGGATTTCCGGCTGGTTTCGCTTAGGGGTCACATTTCTCAACCGATTTATGAAGTTTTGTGAGGTCTAGGTTAGTTAATTATATGAAATATTTGTGTCGATAAAATTATTCGAAACTTGGTTCGAATAATTTTATCGACTTCGATTTGTAAACTAAGAAAAATAAAAAAAAACATCCATTTGGAAGAAAAAAATTAAACTATTATAATCAATGGCATTTATTTGTATATATCAAAAATCCAGTTTACTGTTCTATCAACACACAACCAATTTAAAAATTATAATAATCAGAAAGTAAATTAACATATTATCATAAAATAAGTTGGCTCACTGAGTGTTCAAAATAAAAAACAAAAGAAAACTTGAAATCAAGCTAGCTTACGCACACAAACCATACATAATGTATTATAAGATATATATATGATTTCTATATATATAACACATATAATATTATAAATAAATATGAAATATTAAAATATATACCTAGGTACCTTATTAAAATTTCAACAAGGGTCAATATGTTCTGCCAGCATCAACGCGATTTCTATAATAATACCTTTAAAAGTATTTACCATATTATAATCATGCTATGTTCATAAAATAAACTAAAATTTGGGTGTGTAAATAATTTACTAGAATAGTCATTTTTTTATCAGATAACAAAAATAGTAAGTTTAATTATACTACTAAAACCTTAAAAATATCATCATCACAGTTTAACATGCATAATCAGTCTTAATAACTACCTATTCTTAACAATTAATACTTATAACACCTATACATTAAAAACACCATAATAAAAAAACAATGACATAAATCAGCAATCAAAAAATCAAATCACTTTAAAATTAGACCTTATCAAATATATTACTAAATTATGGATTACTTATTATTTACGTAATTTTGGAAAGCCGTATGATACAATTCTGTCATAAATCTTACACGTGCCCACATGTCCTTCAATTTATCGTCCGGTACATCTTCTAACAATTCCTTGAATTCCGCTAAAATTTCTGTACGTTTTTCATAACCTTCCTTCCTCTCTTGATTTAACTTTGAGTCTGAAATAAAAAAATATATACTTAATTTGGCATTTCATTTTAGGTTTAGTAAGTAATACGTCACTAATATTACATTTATATATTAGAAATGTAAGCGCCGTCCAATAAAGTACAACGTTAAATACCTATTTTTTGTTAGGAATGCTAAACTGGCAGCTCTAAGGATACCCGAACATTAAAAGTAAATTGGAATAATGCAATATACATACATACATATATATATATATATATATATATATATATACTTATGATTTTTAGCTAAATGTGCCAACATATTCTGAATAAAATGTATAATAAATGAAAATGCACAAACACACATTTACGAAATGTCATTGTAGTAGATATTCCGAATTTGTATAGTAATTAAATATTATATATTTACATATACATTCATTTAAACAAGTTGTCTGAACACCTCATTTCATGGCAAAAGGCCGCCATTTATATCTACGATTTTGTGGAATGCAATGTGCAATTAACTTTAAATAAATAAATATATGTACGTATAGGTATATATATAATTAGAATATGGTTGAAAATAAACAAACATATTGCAGATACTATTAAGGAAAAAATATCAGTTCGAGTACCTTTAAGGTCGATAGTATTTACAGACTTAATGGTAAACAAAATTGAAATATCATCATAATAAGAATGCATAACTTACCAGTTTCTGCTGTCTTTTGCCTGTTAAGTTTATTTACAAAGTCACTATATTCCTCGGGAAAGTTGCATGGCAGTAGCAGCAAGCGCTTTTTGTTGTCCATTTTAAAGTTTTTTTTTAATATTCGTTATTTTATGGCATCCGTTTTTAACTGACCAGTTGGACGATTTGGAGAATTTTTTTTTATTTTTTTTTATTTATTTATTCAAGTCAAAAATAAGCTCACAGTATACACCAAATCGCTTACTTGTAATTAAAATTTAACATTATACAAATCAAAAATTATAATTATTAAAACAACAACACATAAAAATACAACAAAAGAACACAGGCAAAACATTGACCTTTATGTTCCTCTTAGAAATAAATAAATGGTTGCCAATTCATAAAAAAAAACATATTAAAAGAATTAGGTAAATTCAAATTCAATTCAAATTCAAAATATTTTATTTCGGATAAAGATCCATATCAGGTTAGTAACATAAAAACTTATAAATTATATGTTAGTAAAACTTAATACTAATTTAGCTACATACATTATAATTCTAATGCACAACTGGTATGACACAGATCACGGCTATTTAATATACCTTACTAATGTCCGGATCTGTGCCACCCAGTGACACAGAATGGGACAATTGTATCTATCTGCTATCACCTTCAGAATGCTGTTTTGACTCTTTCTGACACGGTCCATCAACGACGCAATTTTTTTCCTCATGATCGCGTGGAACCCGTCCGTGTGGGCGTCCGCGAACATTCCTGAGGCACTGCACCACCTAGGTAGCCTCAACAGCATTCTGAAGGCGTTATTGTATTGGATGCGAAGGGCGTTATAAGCTCGTTTTGTATATCGAAACCACAGGCCGCTTGAGTAAAATGATTGGCAATATGCTTTGAATAGCGTCACTTTTACTTCTACAGAACATCTCGCGAACCTGCGGGCCAACATATTACTCCTCACTGATAACGCCCTCCGCTCCCTCTCCAAATCACGGTCATCACATAAGTCACTAGAGACTATGTGGCCCAAGTATTTAAAAGTCTCCACTACCTTTAACACTTCTCCACCAAGAGTTACTGGCGGAATAAAGTAAGGCTTAATTCTTCCCGCCTTAAAAACCATCACTTCACTCTTGCTGGAGTTGTACATGAGCCCATGACTAGTGGCATATTCTTCACATCTGGCCACCAACTGCCTAAGTGCCCCAATAGACGGACTCAGCAGCACCATGTCATCTGCATAGCTTATATTGTTGACACATGTATTTTCGATATGGCATCCCGCATACATGCTACTAAATAAATTCACTAAAAAATTAAAAACAATACAAACTCAAATAAATAATACATTGATAAAAAATTAAAAAGTCCATTAAATAATCCAATAATAATAATATAAAAAGTCAAATGTCAAATTTCAAAATAAAAATAAAACTATACATTTACATTTAGAACAACATTTAAAAAGGATACTGAGTAACTAACGCTTAGCATCCATGATGCTTCAAAACAATACTAATCCCATCTCTTTCTTACATTTTTTATCTTATCCGTCATTTTTAAACAGCACGTTGCACACTTAAAAATACCATGCTGCAAGTCAAACTCTCTTTTGTTCTTATACGATGGTTTTTACTGTTATCAGGTATAATGCTGGTAACGCAGCAAAGTTGCCGATCGTTCTTCGATAAGAAAAAAACTTTAGTATGAAAATTATAGTTATTTATTATTAGATGTTATTACTTTTTTATTAGCAGAAAAATCACATCAAATTATCAACTAATTAACAACATCAGTGCAGGAGAAACATATAAAAAGCGAAGATAAAGTACTTATTATCTAATAACAACAACAAAAAACAAAAAGTCAAAACAAAACTAGTGTAAAAAAAACACGGCAAAACGTGAACATTCTGCCAACTCCGCTCATCTATAACGATCCTTCAAGGTTCAGTTCCAAACCCTAACGCGTAGGGGTTTAGAGTTAACTGCTATAAAAAACCCTTACGCGTTAGGGTTTCAACCGTAACTGTGTAACTGTGTTAAGGTTGTAGTTAACTGTTATGATATGGTAACCTTAACATAGGGTTACCAAATGAAAAGGTTACCTTATGTTATGGTTACCAAATTGTTGGGGTTACCTTATCAATAGGCTTAACTTTAAAGAGGGGTTTTCCGGTCCCTGCTAGTACCATATAAAAATATACAAAATCCCAAACGTAGTTTACTTAGTTAGTCTGTCTGTCCCGGAAAGCCGTGGCCATGGAGACTTGAGTTCAAATCCAGCTCAAAGTATTTTTTAACGGCGGCCCTTTGAGTCCTTATTTCTTCGAATGTTTAGTTTCGCCGAAAAGTAATTTCGCGGAATTCGTATTTCTCTGTAGTCGTAATTTTTTTTTAATTCTTGCAAATATCATCCTATTGATTAGGTTAGGTTTGTTTTATAACAATCTCAAATAGTTGACGGTTGCAAAGAAAAATGGTTTCTATGAAATGATTTTTCGGCGAAATGTAAAATTCGACGAAAAATAATTCTAGGAGCCAGGTCCTTTTAAAAATTTTCGCTTAAATATTCAACATTTGGTTTACACTTGTTTCGAGTAGTAGGGCCTCGTGCAGGGTCCGTCCGGATTGTTACTGCCGTCGTGCCTGCTAACCCACCGCCAAACAGCAATGTTCGCATTGTTGTGTTCCGGTGTGGGGGTAAGATAGCCGGTGAAATTAGTAGCATAGAGGCATTCTATCTTCGTCCTGGGTAGGCAAGCACTTGTGACTCATCTGGTGTTGCAGGTGTTTATGGGCGATGGTAATCGCTTTCCATCAGGCGATACGTTTGCTCGTTTGCCCCCTATGACATAAAAAAAAATGACAATGATTATAATAAAAAATAAATTACAATAATTCCATTCAAGTCTGTTTTGGAAACACAAATTTTATGTATGAGTGTAGTTCCTTTGTGACGCAAGTTAACAATGCAATGACCATAAAGAGCGTCATACGATTTTGGCACAAGCCAAATTCGTGATCTATTTCAAACGGTTTCGACCTTCCTTAGATGTAAATCGTGTGGCAGTCTTCCACGGTTCGTAGAACGGTTCCACGGTTCACACTGTTCACAGTTCGTTTGGAATCGCGTCCAAACAAAATTGGGTCTCGTATTTTGTTTTTAACTTGCGACAAAAAAGGGTGTTATAAGTTTAAAATGTACACAGTATCTGGCTGTAGCAACGAAGCTCCCAAACGGATGGCCCGATTTGTAGGCGTTTTTCTTTATTTAAAAGCCTTGGCTGTCAAGATGGTAGGTACTTGGCTTTGACACGACATACGTTGGACTTTTGTTTTTTATTCACACCATTATTCTATACCTTCTTCACTTTTCAATTTCTCGAACTCCCACATAAATAGCAATAAACTTCCCGTCCTCAACCGTAAATCAATTCATTACTTTTTCTCGTTTTCCTTTTCGACGAGTTCCCTTCACGCTGTGCTGGAGTCCGCAAATATTAGAAACTAACGGAAAACTTGCCTTCAATAGGTTTTCAATGAAAATATTTTCGAATAGGATCTTTTTTGAAACTCGACTCGTTGTCTTAATGATAATAAACGAATGCTTTCTTTCGATATTAGATAATTTGATATTTTTTTCGAAGTTGATAATTTTCATCAACTCTACATTTTTACGGTTAAGTAGGTAAAATAAATAAAAGAGCATATCATCTTTCAAATGTTTGGGTTAGTATCAAAGTACAACCTATTCTTTAATGAAGAGTAAAAATGCAAAATCGACGAAAGTCACGCCCCACGATCCATGGCGTCGTATCAACCAATAATAATGTTCTGTATTGATTTTCGCGCAAATTATTATAGAATTTGTTTACGTCCGTTTGCGTCGAAAATTTTGACAAAAACAGACGCCTACTACAAGAATTGTATAATACTAATCGCAAAAATCTAAACGGTACGACACATAACATATTCTTCGATCGATAGATTAGTTAATTTGTATGAAAAAATTGGGCAAGTGCGAGTCGGACACGCGCATGAAGGGTTCCGTACCATAATCTGTAACAAGTTTGTTGTATGGGAGCCCCCCTTAAATTTTTATTATATTTTATTTTTAGTATTTGTTGTTATAGCGGCAATAGAAAAACATCATCTGTCTAGCTATCACCGTTCTTGAGATACAGCCTGGTGACAGACGGACGGACGGACGGACGGACAGCGAAGTCTCAGTAATAGGGTCCCGTTTTTACCCTTTGGGTACGGAACCCTAAAAAATGAGCAGTGGTAGATACTTCCTCTTAAGAGCAATGGCAGACGCGTTAAGCGTATCTTTGAGCGTTATGCTTCTGGCTGATTTTATTACTACCCGTTTACCGAAGCAGGACAATACTTTACTTAATTTGGGCATAATAGTCCTTAATACGAATTAACCCGGCCATAAAGTCTTTATAAAGGAGGGGAGGTAATTTTATTAAAGCACTTTAGGTTATAAATGTCCGAAAGTAAACAGAGTAACGAATTGCCTTTTTTATTCAGGGTTGTTCGGTTTTCATTTCCGCACGAAAGGGTACCATTTATAAGATTAAGTTCAGGTCATTTAGAATTATTATTAAGAAATCGCCTTCGGCTTTTTGTGAAACGTTTAGTAGATTACGTAAGCGTAAGAGTTTTTGGTAGGAGCTCAGTTGAAAATAAAATTCATCTATTTAAGTATCATTCACTTTTGTTAAACTGGCTTCTACCAATGACGCTATGGAACAATTAATTGATGAATCGATAAAAAAACCCCACACATTTTATCACAACAAATGGAACGTATGTCACGTATACGAAGACACAATTTTTATATTAATACTAAAAAGTGCCCGCAACTTAGTCCGAGTATTTTTTTTCTCGACCACAGTCTTTGGATCACAAGCCTTCTTGAGCTTAATTTGGGACTAGATCGATTTGTGTGAGGTTGTCTGATATTTATTTATTTATTTAGATGTCCAGCTCTGTACTAAAATTGGTTAAAATCCGTCCAGCCATTTCGGATTGATGAGAGACACAGAACATTGCGTCGCGCAAATAAGTTTCCCTGAATTAATGAGTTTTACAACCATGCACTAGGTATCGTATGTACCTACTCTGCGATCTAGATATATGTCGTGTCAGCTTCCACAGTGTAAGATGAACGTTTAGCCTGTGTGACCGAGCGCGGCCCGTGACCCGGCCGCCTCTTGACCGGGATGCAGCAAAACTGTGTGTTTATTACCGGATATATTGCTAACATAATTATACTACATTTTGTTACTTCCAGATATCCAGATCTAATTTAACTATGATAAAATTGTATGTATTGTGTCAAGAAATATCTTAACAGCGCGATGCAGAACGTGGCAGTACAGCGACACCTGTTGGTACAATTTTACGGCGACGGATTATACCAATTTTAGTACATGGATAGGTGGACATCCAAAGGTGGTAATAGGATATTTTTTACCCGACTATGTTACAGATAAGATATTCGGTGATGAAGTTGCGAGCACATTCTAGTTCTCTTTCATTGACATTGTCATTCTATTACCTCCAAGCTCTTTTGACAACACTTAAGAGTTTGAAGGTAATAGGAATGGAAGAATAATTACAAGAACAAGAGCGAAAGAGAAATTAACGTCACCCCCGGTCGTAAGTGGGATTTTTTGTATGCTACGGGCGGAGAAAATCTCTTTTTCTGCATATGTAGACAAGACGTAAAACTTTAGACAAAGCATGGGTGGCAATTTGTGGCATCTTATGGCGTACATTCACTAATTCACCGTCATAGATATGTAATTTATAACAGGGCATGAAAAGTAAAGGAAATCACAACAGTCAGATACACTATAAGCAGCTTAGAAACTTAACTCAAACTGTTGACGAAACACCAATATTTGGCGCTTGGTTCAACAAATATTGATGCACTTACAGTACCCGACTTAGAGGGCAAAGTTAAACCCCGCTGTCAAGTGCACTAACGCCAACGAAATCAAGTTAGTACAGTTATCAACAGAAGTTGCTAAGCACATGTGCTCAAAATTATATACTCTCTTCAATCGTTCCCTCACTGCTGAGGATCGTGACTCCTTCTGATTCCGTCAACTAGTTGTCTCCATCGGTTACGTTCGGTTGCTTAGTGGAGTGCAGCACTGACTTAGGGCCTGGTCACATCACCACGGCACGGCGCCGCGTCGTGGATTTTTACGGTGGCTTTGTATGCGCTGGCGCCGTAAAAATCCACGACGCGGCGCCGTGCCGTGGTGATGTGGCCAGGCCCTTATATGGCGGTTGGCGCAGTTTGTACCTACGTACTGAGCCAGCGGTCCCGGGTTCGAATTCCGGCCCAGGCAAATATTTGTGTGATGAACTCGTACATTTGTGCTTGGGTTATGGTTGGTCTATGTATTTAAGTATATATTTATCTATATACATCGTCTAGTACTCATAACACAAGCCTTCTTGAGCTTAATTTGGGACTAGATCGATTTGTGTGAGGTTGTCTGATATTTATTATATGTCCAGCTCTTCAGATATCTGGTCTAACCACCTTTTGAGACTGTTGGGAAGAATTATACACGCACGAACTCTATTATCAAGAAAATTGGGGTTGAATAGGTCATTGTGAGCGTGTTATTCTGCTTTGCTATTTCTGCTGCTGACTGTACTTTGTTTTTGTTTGCATATTCAGTTGCTAAATACTAAATAATGAAACTGGGATAAGCAGTAAAGTTTTCCGAATTGGAATAACTGACTGGTAACCAAATAGTTATTGGTTTTATTTTGTTCAAACTTGATTATTTTCAGCGAAAAATAATCCTATTTTAGGAACAAAGACATGAATAACGTCATAAAATCTATTAAGTAGGTACGCGTGAAAATTGCATTTTACGATTTCTATTTTTGTTGTTATGTTATGATGGTTTATTTGACTTAAATGAATAATATTATTACATTTTATGTTTCTATTGACGATCATAATATCAAAATTCATTATTAACTAAGGATAATTTATAATGTAATTTGTGATAAATAAATCTAATTCTAGAACTAATCTAAAGGGAGAATAAAAACGATTTTCTTGAAACCATAATCATTAGCTACGTAATTACCTCTTAAAATCCCGTATCTCCTTTGGCCCACTTGGAAAGCCTCGGCCTAAGTAAACACTGTACACTGCTTTAAAAGCTCTCATTATGTAACGATTGCAAAATTAAATATATAATATTGATCCACGAATGCTCGTGGCTTTTGCCAATGACAGTTTTTAATATTATTAACTCGGTGTATGTTCGTATCAAAAAACATACACCGTAGCAAAATACAATCTCAAACTCCTACAAAATCAAATATGTACCTACAATTAAATAAAATAACCGAGGCATCTGACGTCTGCCAGGATTACAGCCATTTTAGTTATATAAGTAAGATGTCTATCAAAGAAGTGCTGTACATAAAAAAAAAAATATTTTCCTTAACTGTAGATACGTATAAAACGAGTGCTGATTAAAAGTCACAAATTATTATATCCGATTATCGTCAATAAAAGGGGAAAATGATATTCATTCACACATTCCATTCGACTTTTGCGAACAAAGAGCTTTACCGAATATGCATATTTTAATTGTTCATTCAATCATTTCATTATAATGGTTGTGAAGTTTCATACCGGAATTAACAAGTATTATTACGCTGGGACATGCAAATTTGATGACGTCATACTTACAAATGGCCGCCATCCAGTAATCGCTTTATATTATGTCAAACCATTTTATTGCTTGTGATTTTATGTTTTAATTGATTTGTATGTTTAGGGGTTTCAGCAATTATTAGGAAAACGTGGGTTTTTGATTGCAATTTCGTTATAGAAGGATTAAAACACATAAACATAACCCTATTTTTTGCATCGGCGTAGTTGGGTAAAAAGTTAAAAACCATCCTACTGTCGCAAAATCTATCCAGCCATTGACGAGATGACTGATGATTGATGAACGATATTTCTGACGATAGTTGGTATTATGCTAGAAATAGCTCAATTTAGGACCTTTCTAGGTAAACCTCTATTTATAAAGTAGGTAATGATGAATATATGTGTTGTTACAGGTAATGACTATGAAATCCGGAGAAATCGCCCGTCAACCTCAGGTATCACCGACACATATATCTAAGTATATATTATAGTCGAAGCTTTAAGTTTAACTTAATCAAACATTGATTGACTTTTAAGAAAAACAGATAGAAATCTCTCTGATTTGCTGGTTTCATGACGTAGTGTGCCAGAAAGATAACCAGCACCAACACAACTGACCACACCCTTCTTCTTTGGCGGTACACTCTTGCCAGAGTGGTCGTGGCCGTCACGTCGTTGATTTTGTGGCCTGCTTTACAATACGACGCCATTCTTCTCGTACTGCTGCCCTCCTGGTACATTCGTGTAGAGCACCGTTGACGGCGGTTTTTTCTTGATCCGTCCACCTCATCGGTGATCTTCCGCGTGGTCTGGTTCCCTCGACTTTGCCTTGTACCACCAGGCGCTCGATAGATTCGCATCCGTCCCGCGATACGTGTCCAAAGAAAGTGATGATTCGAGCTTGTACTATGCTTGATAGCCTCTGTCTGATGTCTAGCTCTCGAAGAATGGACTCATTGATTCCACACCCTTACCCTGAGATAAGCTAGCGCCTGTATACCCTAGCGGTTACTTTGTAGAACTACAATTCTCCATACAAATCGTTTACGCATTAGTCTCTGTCACTGTAACTGTAAACTCATGGTAAAGGTACCGGTGTGTAAAGTTAATCATGAGAGGATAACCGGCGTGTGGTAAAGCCGCCGCTAACCGGCCGTGAGATCGCATCAGTGTCGCATAAACTACTCTCGGGGCGCGGCATCGGTGCATATTAGTGGCATGCAACTATAGGTAGCACTGTGTGTAATCATGAGGTGAAAGGTATTGGTGGCTCCAGTTGACAGCACCTTTGTTGTGCAATAGAACGTTCAGGAACTATTAGGTAGCAACAATATCAACGTCATTGTTAAGGTAAAAGATTCGGATTGACGGCACCTTTTTTGTGCACGCTCCCTGAAACATCGCTCGCTCGATCAATAAAAACATCGAACAAGCACCTCCCAAATAAAACACGTTTGTAACTCAGCGGCTATATGTATTTTCACTACATAGTATAAAACAAAGTCGCTTCCTGCTGTCTGTCTGTCCCTATGTATGCTTTGATCTTCAAAACTAAGCAACGGATTTTGATGCGTTTTTTTTAATACATAGAGTTATTCAAGAGGAAGGTTTATATGGATAATAGATGCATAATTTATCATCGTGCGAAGCTGGAGCGGGTCGCTAGTTGTATATATAGTTATTGGCACTTATTCTGAAGCGTCCTAACACAACCAGAAGCGTCTAAAAACAATCATAGATAGGCTCTGTTAATGGGAGATTTATTCATAAGTTGGGAGCGAACGGGGCTTAAGTATGGGCTCGTCCTTTACCCCAATAAATGAAGACTATGAATGAATGAATGAATGAATGAATGAATAAGCTTTATTTACTCAAATATGGTATACGTACATAAATGGTCTTAAATATAGAAAAAAGTTGCACATATTTGGCCGCTGACGCGACGTGTAAATTTTATAAGTCCTTATATACTAGTAAATATAACATATGACTAGGAACAATAAATAATCACGTAGAATAAAATGTAGGTACCCTAACAAAAAAAAAACAAGAATGTCAACTAGATTAAATTACAGCACTAAATATATGTTAAAACAATGAAATAAAAAAAAACTCAAATTAACTTACAGCATAAAAACCAAATTAAAATCGCTAACATGTCAGAATAGGATAATACATTACATTATTATCTGTATGGATACACGTTCTAACCCTCCTAACAATAGCTTTCTATGTGATAAAATATATTAGCTTATTTTTTCATAAATGGATTTGCGCTTATCCTTAGTTTCAACTAATAGAAAGCCAGCACAAATTCTGGGGATGCTTGCTCAGAAATGTGTTCTCTTTTTGTCGTAAACACATCAATTCCCGTTATTAATAGAAGGGCTTTTGACTTTCGGGACGTGGAAACGGAAGCCCGCACGCTTGTATACCACCATGACCTAAAACTACGGAACAAGTATAATAAAAAGTAAAATTGTATTTAATGGTTATAAAAAAATGTGTACCTACTTATTGTTTTTAATGCAAAATATGAGTGGTTTTATCGGATCGTGGTTATATCTATATTTCGCGAAAAAACGTCTCTGATATGAAAATAAAATAACTGTGCCTGTGCCAATAAGTTGTGCTAATTTTTAGGGTTCCGTACCCAAAGGGTAAAAACGGGACCCTATTACTGAGACTTCGCTGTCCGTCCGTCCGTCCGTCCGTCCGTCCGTCCGTCCGTCTGTCACCAGGCTGTATCTCAACAACGGTGATAGCTAGACAGTTGAAATTTTCACAGATTATGTATTTCTATTGCCGCTATAACAACAAATACTAAAAATAAAATAAAATAAATATTTAAGGGGAGCTCCCATACAAAAAACTTGTTATAGATTATATATATGTATAGGTACGGAACCCTTCATGCGCGAGTCGGGCTCGCACTTACCCAATTTTTTGTATATCTTCTTGCAGTATGCATCTCCACAAAAAGGTCATTAAATATTAGCCAGTCTAGCACAACTATGCTTCGCGCGGCATAACGTCACCTGTCACTCTCTCACAGTACTGCACAGAAAGAGATCGATATATATCTCGCGCCAGAAAGAGTCGCATACCACACTTGTGCTAGAGATGCAGATGTTAGAGATGCTGACAGTCGTTACTGATTTCATCGAAATATGTATATTTTTTTATTTAACCGCGTAAGGCCATAAAGTACATACATGTACATATTGAACGATTGATACAAAGATCAAAGCACAAAGGAGAGAGAGAAGAGACCGGGAATCGAACCCGGTACCTCCAGGTTACGCATTTCAATTTTTCTTGTGCTTATAAAAAATGTGGTGTGTACCATTTTTAATGAATATACATGTACTTACATATTAATTATTTTTTGTTAAGGCAGTAACGTCTGCTAACGTAAACCAAATGATTACAATGTAATAGTGGTAGATGGCGCTACGACGCCACCCTAAGGCATGCATATGCAACTGGTGGAAAAATTCAATGGCTATCGCATCAGGTTCGGTGGTCCAAATAGGTAGGACGCCCGTGTTGGCCCGGAAAGCCGTTGGAAACGCAGGTTCGAACCCTGCCTGAACAATTAATTTTTTAATTTTCCGCTTCAGTGTTAACATTTACCTGAATTTGTTTGTTTTTTACGTATTATTTACGAGCGGGGTAATAATTGTTAAGGTAAATCGCCTCATTGATTAGAGTTCCTACCCTACCTAGCATTTGCATAATAGAACGGCAGCTTTAAACTGTTATAGGGAACGTTATGCTGTTAAGGTAAACTAACTCCAATGAAACGTTTTCATATTATTGGCGGTGTTATATCAGTGTATTCTGATATATTATTAATATGGGATTTATTCGTGTATATACTCGCGGCTTCTACAGTCTGACCAAAAAGAGTAGAAATTAAAAAGAGGCAATACTGTAGTGTCCCCCCATTTTTCTTAGATTGATTAGAAAGGGACGAAACTTCAGTATTGGCATTTTTTTAATTTCTACGATTTTTGGTCAGACTGTACTCTGCGTCCGAGCGGCAAATTATAATAATAAAATACAAACGTAAATGACTTGTCAGGACGAATAAATTGTTCCCGACGTTTTTTACATGACTTTAAACCGTTTTTATAATTATTAAAGATGTCTCACGATAGTTTTAACAATATTATCGATAGGATTGGGTTACTTTTTTCAATTTTAATTGTGTTCTCCTTCAACTGCGGCATGCTACTTTTTGTCGCGCGAGAAAGATCGCCGGTCTCTTTCTTTACAATGCCGTGTGAGCGAGAAGGGAGATGTCGAGCCGTGCGAGCAACAAAGTAGCAGCTATATGTGTTATTTTTACCACGACGAAAAAAGAGGCGTGTTATAACCCCCGACGGAAAAAGAGGGGTGGTATAAGTTTAACATGTGTATCTGTGTGTCTGTCTGTGGCATCGTAGCTCCCAAACGGATGGACCGATTAGCATGCGGTTTTTTTTATCGAAAACCTTGTCTGTCGAGATGGTTTTTAGCTATGTTTTTGCTAAAAATAACTGTAGCAAGTTCCAAGCTTTGATTCGAACAAACGACAGGATTTTAGTCAATATTGAAGCTATGAATGAATTCCTAACTGTGTGGTTATGTTCTTAGATAGTAGACGCTTTTTTTATACCCCTCATAATGAGGGCCTCATGATGACCAGCTTACTTGTGTCAGTGATTTGGAAATTTTACAAAATGGAGAAAAGAGCAGGATAACTATTGTCTGTGAAGTCTTTTAAGGAAATCTTTATCTCCTCTATATCACGCGTATATCTCACATATTAGAAATGGCTTCACGATCCCAAAGTGACAGTACACCTCACAATTCCACCAACAAAAGGGCTCAACTCCCCACAATACACCAATAAGATACAACGTTTCCCGTCAAACTCTGGCTTTAGCCCCTTTATCGAGATTCAGGTGGGTCGCCCTTCGCTTGCCCTTTCTTGAATATTATCGGAAATTTGTTAAGCTTCCGTTGATTGAGACCACTTCACTTTATGCATATTAAATTTGCTTTTAGGCGCGGTTTTTTGGTGTATGAAAGTGGTTATACAAGCATTAAGTAGTCCAAATATGAAGGTATGGTGTAAGACGCTGAAATCTTTTAAGCCCTTTCCAAAGTTCCTGTGGGTATTTAACGGAGTATTCACGCGTGTTATGGATTTATTTTATTTAGAGGTATGACTACGGAGTCGAGGATGTAGCTCGCTGGTTCAGTAATAGCCTATTTACTCTTATCTTGAAGAGACCCAAATTGTAATTTTCTGGAAATACACACGATTGGGAGAGAGTTCAAGTGGTAAACTGACAACATAATTGTGAAATCGCTTCCCTCGCCTGGTTGTCCGATGGTGAAATGGGGATAGCGGAATTAAACCGTGCAATTCCTGCGCACACTCTTCAAAATACATCTGAAAGAAAACTGACAAGCTGGCAACTTTGCGGCGATATTCAAGGCCCTGGAAGATGCCCCCAGCCCGCAAAGCATCACCAATGCGCCTTACATAGTGATTGAAATGATCTAATCAAATGCGTCAAATTTAAAGTCGGATTTTTAATTAGCCGAAGTGAACTGACAGTCGTTTGACCATATCACTTAATCAATAAAAGTCAATCTAAATTGAGCGGAAGTGCAAAATGACAACGATTAAAATTCTGCATTAAATGTGTTAAGTGCGACACTGATTTAGCTTTGTCAGACTATAAACCTGCTAACAGCTTGTGTGCCTAATGTATGCTCTATTGTGTGCAGTGTGCACTATGTGCATAGTCGGAAAGCCCGACTCGCGCAAACATTGGGGTAACGTCATAATCAAGGCGCCCTCATTAAGGCGGGTTTCACACGGGCTATGAAAAAATAGGCTAAATGAAAATAATTAACGTCATACCCAAGTATGCTCTTCATGAATCATGAAAACCTCATTTGGGGAGTAGTGTAGATTATGCTAATAATACTGAACATAGCATACCATCACAATATTTGAAATTACCTTCACTTCTTTGATACCCCTTAGCGCTTCCTTATTTACCCCTTATTTTTGGAGTTATTGACAGCATTTCAAATTCATAGAGCCCGAGACTATTATTTTTATTCGACTATACGGACTAGTTTTGAATATATACAAAAAAAAGATGAAAACGGCGTTGTCTAAGAATCAGTACTCAAATGTGGTACACTTTATGGAAAATTTGACAGTCACAACACAAAAAAGACCAGTGGTACAATTTCAACTGCTGACGCGATATACTTATTATTGGCATGTATTAAATATATAAACGAAAAGAAATGTAAATACGCAAAAAAATATAGATATATTTATTTGAGTAGGTAATTACTTTTCTTTTCGCAGTGGGACCTCTGTATTTATATTTAATGCATAAAAAAAACACCTATTGTATCTACCTATCGTCGATTAGCAATTCAATGTTTTTGTTGTGTTGTGTAAATAGGAAGCGCAAGAAACGTTTCTGCACTTTCTCAAGCATTAAGGCATAGGTTGATTCATGAGGATTCCATACGCAGGAGCTTGCCTCTAACTTGGATCTTACGAGAGCAGAGTAAAGCAACCTTATGGCTCCTACATGTGTGAAGTTTTCACAGTTACGAGTAACGAAGCCTAGCCGCTTGAAACCTTCTGCTGCCAACCCACGCACGTGATCGTGGAATGTGAGTCCAGGATCAAACACTACCCCAAGGTCTTTGATGGATTGAGTGCGAGAAAGTGGTTGCTTGTCAAGAGTATATTGGGCAATTGTAACCTGTTTAGAGCGCGTAAAGCTCATAACATGGCACTTTGAAGCATTAAGGTGAAGACGGTTCTCGACACTCCATTGGTGAATTGCATCTAAATTACGTTGCATGACTTGGCAATCTGATGGGGTTCTAATATCAACAATTATCTTAAGGTCGTCAGCATACAACAAGGCTCTACCAGCTTCCAGGCAGCCGGCAAGATCGTTAATCATAACTGTGAAGAGGAAAGGTCCTAGCAGAGATCCCTGACTTACGCCTGAGTTCGTGAGGTAAGAACCAGAGTCAAAACACCCCAGGCGAACAAACTGCCTACGATTTTCCAGATAATTGGCAAACAACCGCAAGAGTGAGGGGGAAAACCCTATAGAGGAGAGCTTCCGTAATGAAACATCATGATCAACTTGATCAAACGCTTTCCTAAAATCGAGATATACTACGTCAACTTGGCATCTTTCATCTAGTTTTTTCGCGACATGGTCTACAAGTGAGAGAAGATTAGTGTTTACGGAGCGGCCTCTCCTAAACCCGTGTTGAGCGTCATCTAGGTAAGGATCAACTTGTTTATAAAGCTTCGCATGCAGAACACTTTCAAATACTTTAGCGAAAGAGCTCAAGACGGCAATGACACGAATAATCTGTCAACGACACTAATAAATAAATCTTATTTTCTTTCATTAATTAAGACCCCATAACCTTAGTGCGCAATCGTACTAACTTTTCGGAAAAAGTAGTTGCAATTAGAATGTTAGTCCACAACTCTATGTGGTTAAAATTTAATTGGTAAAAAAAATGTAATACGAGTGTGAACTAAGGTATCGAATGTTTGTACAGATTAATAACATGAGTGTTTGGTATGTATTGGCACAGTATTGATCTCTTCGTAGTTGTGCACTCTTGGCAGATTGGCATAGTGGTCGTGATCATGGTTAGGTCGATTCTTTCGCCACCGCTTCCCTCGTGCTGCGCCGCCATGTTGCTCTATGGGCGGCGGAGTGAGGATACACAGACAAAGAATATGTATACTAACGTAAAAAGAAACGACAGCGACACTTGTGTGTAGTAACAAATCTCGCGGCTATGTGTGCGTGTCGAGGGGCGAGCGCGGGCGAGTGCGGGACGCGCGCGGGGGTGAAGGGCATTCACGTGAATGCCTCGTCGAAGGATTCGGCATTACAAGGTCACCGACGCCCGAGTTACACCGATAGGCCGCTGTCGCGCCTGTGACACAGATTTGATGAGATCAGTACATCGCATTGGAGGTCCACGAGATCTTTTGCCCTCGACTTACCCTTGCACCACCAATCGTTCCATGGAGTACTCGCTAAGGGTGATGTGCCCGAAGCACTTGAGGAATTAGGCTGAAATGTTTGGAAGTTCATTTTTATTTTCAGTCCTTGCTGTAATAGAATTGGCTGAAGGGAATTTCGAAATACAAAAAAAAAAAAAAAAACGATAGTCGGCTCTTGTCAATTTCATGCCGTTGAAATTTTGACACACGTCAGTGTCAACCCGTTTATTGGGTTTCAAAGTTCCCTTCGGCTTCCGGTTCGTGTCTCAAGATGGCCGCATGCGTTTAAGTTGCGTTGTTCATTATTTATTCATTTTTGTTGTTCAATGTGTAGTATTGATAGCGTATTGTGCAGTGATCTAACGTATGAGTGAATAGCTAATGAAGAATTCAACTTGAAGCGTTCATAGCCCTTCCTGGGTCAAGGCCCGATAGTCCGCGTGGTTTTTTGTAAATCGCTATCACTTTACAAAAAGCAAAACCTCACCGAACAACGGCAAGCTCTACGAGCAAACTTGAAATTGGCGAAATCATCATTAACTGATGGAAGCCATATTTTAAAATTAGATTAGATCAGAAAGTTCCCTTCAGCCAATCTTTTTCTTGCGAACTGTCAAATTGTTAATGAAAAAAAAAATTAGGGAAAGCCATGGTAAAGACAAATGAATGACCTGCAGTTTGTAGATCCTTTAGGAAGGACTATCGTAAAAAATAATGGTCTCTCAAAATTGTACCAAGCCTGCACCTCTAGCATAACTGTCATACGCAACTATTTCTCGCGCGAGATAATTACCCGTCTCTTTCTGTGCAGTAATGTGAGAGAGTGACGGGTAGCGCTATGTCGCGCGAAAAGAGTCGCGAAGCATAGTTGTGCTAGACCTGCTGTTGTATTTGTACAGCCAACGATATCGAAACGTTGTTTCCGTGCGCAGTCCATGGGATTTGAAATCGTCTTGATATTATATCGTATAATTTTCAATTGTCTACCTCTTCTACTATTTGCTTTCCTACGCAATGTAGGTATTACAGTGCGTGTATGTACGCATTAGAGTGGTTATCTTTTAATACTAAAATTCGTGATTATTGCGCCCCATTTTTAATACGAAACCTCTATCGTAGTCGAGTAAATACTATATGAGCTCAAATAGCCCGTATAATTTTAGGCTCTAATAATACCCATAGTAAATAGTTTTAGGCACAGGGCGAAATTAGCCCCTCGCAGACTCGTTTGTTGAACAAACACCGCCAGTGAAGCTATAACCACTGTTCTCATTACCGCGCAATGTGCGTTCCGTGCCAACACGGAACTCCACGGAAGTGTGTGTAGTGTGTATCGGGATGAGCATTTTATGTACGCATTATTATATACACTAAATTCTGAAACACTTTTAAAGCGTACGAAGATCTCAAAGTTCGTCTACGTTTTTTTTTCTCCAGATACCTATTTAATCAACAAGCCAACAATGAATAGTACATTACTCCAGACCAGACGCCTGGAAAGAAGGGCTTGCCGGGTGAGTAGGTATAGACATAGGCTGGATAATGATACGAAGCCAGCAAGCCTTTTTCACGGCTATTAGGCATGTATACTTATATACCTAGTGCTTTTCTCAAACACGTGCAATGAAATGAAAAAAATACGCTATTAAAAAAAAAAACAGCTGTTTAGCATGTCCATACACACAGACTACAAAAAATTACTTCACGGCTTAGGCCTTCAATTTTGTATGAAATTCCTTTACAGTTCTCTCGAGTTGTTCCGCCCGAAAATTGATACTTCGACGCCTGTTACACCTTACAACGCACCTTATAATGCACGTTATGACGATTTTTTTTGAATGTGAGAAAATTAAATTAATATCTAATTATTACATATGTGACTAATTTCTGTGATTAATTTGTGACTGAGCAAGTGACTTTTACCCATCCAAAAACTCATCTACACTGCACAGCAACAAGCTATCGTTGATAATACTGATTTTAATTTGCTGACAAACATTTTATCACTCGAGGATCTCTTTAAATCCTCACTCGGTAATAGTACAGTTTTTCTGAGCTCCCTATAACATTCACTGCATCAGTCGCAACAGAAACTATACGACAGCGAAGTTCATAAACGTAGATACGTTTTCATCCGTGATTGATGAAGATCCACCCGAACGAAGCTTTTGCCAAAAGAATTCAGCGCAGACGAATAACGTCTGAGCGACAAATTTATATTCACGTTCCGTTGCGGACGATATTTTATTTTATGCTAGAATAATATAGGTCGCATTTATACACCGCAAATCCATAATATATTATATGGGATCGCAACTCATGCCGCAACTTACATTTTTTTACTTACTTTTATTTAAATGTGTGACAGTTGCGGTAATATGTCAAGATATCAATACTTGCATACTTCATATACTCGTAGAAGTTGTATTTGATTATCTTATTCGCATGATCGACTCTGTAATTATCAATTTTACTACCTGTCCGGAAGAGATTTGAGCTGTTTAGCGATAAGACCGTTTACATTTTTTTGGTGTACAATAAAGCATATTCGTATTGTATCTCACATAGGTATCTGCAGTTTTTGCATTTCACCAAGTATACTTCAATCTGTCGCTGGCTCTGCGTCGCAATAATTCAAAAGCGAAATAAATGCTCCCGAATCTTAATAGATGTCGCTGCTCTGCTTTGCCGTACCAAAAACATGTCGCTGACATTTTCTTTGTTTTTTCTCGTATTGTTTTCGATTTCAAAAATGCTCGCTGACCTGATTGTCCGCCCATCCGCTAACACGAGTCCTTTTGAGTTTTTAGCTGGAATTTTGTGCAGCTTTGTGCTTTAGAAAGCTTTTTAGGTTAGTAAAACGAGAAATTCGTCTACTTTAGTTTTTAAACTAAATTTTAAAGGCTTGTTTTGAACGGCTGCTCTTTTTTTAATTTCGGACTGTCGACTGTTCATTTAAACATTTTATTACTTCAACTAGGTTTCCCTTCAACGCCTTTTAGATGCCCGGGTGAATCAACTTTTTGTGTTGTTTACTCTGTCCCCGTTGTCCAAGTGACATCTTCATACTGTTTCATAGGTTTCATAGAAAAATGCTTAGGTTGTCCGAGGGACAAATTTTGCGTAACCATAGCAACAAGGTGCACTTAAAAGTTGATTCACCCACCCGCATCTATCTTCAGTGTTAAGTTTAATTTTCTTTCAACCCTATTATAGGGTTGGTACGATTTTTGGAAGACCATTAAATTATATTATATGTTTTTAGATAGTCCTTGCTGTAAGGATGTAGAAACTGCAGTTATTGTTTTTTTTTACCTGTACCTTTCGAGGGTGTTGATGACGTCACGTCCTGATAGCCATTTAGGTACGAATGTCGATTTGAACAGTAATTTCCAACTCTTTGGCTGCCTCTTCACAGAAGCGGAGCATCGCGGAGCGGAGATGTGGAAAATGGACCAATCACATTCCTCAGATTTAAATGCACTCCTATTGGGCGTCACAAAGAAGCTGATTGGTTGATTTTCTCAGCTCCGTTTGTTTTGTTTGTCCCATATAAACATTTGACATCTTCAATGAAAATTGTCTACTCGCCGAACGGATTACACGGTTATCTATTTATATTTTAACTTTTGCGAAATATCCTCAAGCGTTAGTTTTTTTTTTGGTGATAGGTGAATCTGCGGGTCCTTAGGGGCCCTTTGCGTGATTTGGCGCTGACACGCCTCGTCCATTTGGACAAAGCGCCGAGCCTCAAGCCCTGTAAACGCGTAAGCGGCCATACGAGTGAGCGAGACACCGAGCTTGGACCTTTCGCTTCCAACTATAGCAGCCGCGCGCCGCTGCCGCAGTCGTGGCGGGCCGTTAGCCTTCATTAAAATTTTAGAATTACCCCCGAACCGCGAGCCGGAATCGCGATTCTCGTATGCAAATTGCGTGCGAATTTTAAAATTAACACGTTAACGCGTCGTTATTACAAATTGCTGTCGTTTGGGACACGCAGGAGTCGCGGGCTCTGTAATATTAGAGAATTTCATAAATGTTACATTGCTATTCTCCAATGTATCCTGTCATTTATTTATAGCACCTTGATTCTGTTACGTGAAATGATGAGACACGAAGAAACCTAAATTATTCTTCTTCTTAGTCGAACACGGCCCGACATGTTTCGAACTCGTATGGAGCTCTTGATCAGGGACTGCTATACGTACGGTCTTGCGGAAAGTTTGCCAGTGACAAACCTTGCCGTTCCTGACAATTTCACATGAGTGTAAATTGCTAAATACTTTCTTCTTCTTTGTTGTTTCACTCTTGGCAGAGTGGTCGTGGCTGTCATTCCTTGTGTGGCAAGCCTAACCACACGGCGCCATTCTTCTCTCACAGCCGCGAGTCTGGTGCTCTCGTGCTGTTTGTGACCGGATTGTGATTGGATTTGGTTAGTCCACCTCATGGAAGACCTACCGCGTAGTCTATACCGTTAATACATTATTTTGTTAAAAATGTCTCACGAAAGTTTTAGTAAGATAAATTTATTGCTTATTTAAACTTAAATACTGTATACCTACACAAGTTTAAGAGTTAATGGCGGAATATACGTAATTATCATCAACATCCTCCTAGGCATTGTCCCATTTTTTAAGAATGAATTCTCAATCGGGGTCGGCTACCTAAATCCCATATACGTAATTATATGTAATGAAAATATTATTTTCGAACGAAATGCGCAATGACGACATAATTATGTCATAAAACGTTTTGAATACGTTGTGGGGACGGGAATTTTCACATTACCGTCACAAACGTCCCGGCGCCGCGTGAACAAACGTCGTAAATAAACATTTGCGAATGTGCGCAGAGAGAACAGCTTAGGGGGTTCGTAAATACGAGCGGTTGCAAGGATTCCTAAACGAAAGGTAGCTAAAACATATTCTCTGTTAAAATAGTTTGTAAATTGTCGCTATCCAAACTTGTTATGACCAGGGACCGGAACCGGTTACCCTAACAAGGGTTTTTGATGAGGTTATTTTAGAAGTTGTTTTTCAAAACCCTTACATATTGTTAACCCTATGATGTGGTTGTTTCAATGATACGGTTACTGTTTTGTTGCAGTTAACGCGGTTACCGGTTACCTTAACTAACCTACCCCGTCCCACTAACCGAGTCTTTAGGGTATTGAACCGAGTTCAAACGAATGTGATCCTTAAGTAATGTGTTATTAGTTCAGTTTTTGAATAGCAGTTATAATAACTACTAACCCTAACTTAATAACCTTAACGTAAGGGTTTTTGAACGAGTTCTAACGAATATGATCCCTAAATTATGTCTTATTAGGTCAGTTTTTGAATAACAGTAACTCAGTAAATTTCTTATCTCTTGCAAGTCATAAACGTGTTTGGTTTGCGAGGTTTGTAACAATATGCTATAAAGCGACAATTCAGTCAATATTCAACTTTAAGTCTTTGGTGTAGAAACTTCTTATGTTACCATGGTAGCGTTGCTTAGCTCGAGCGGCGAAAACAATGTGTTGTTTGTTTTTTTTCATATTTCATCTTTGCCTTTGCGGCTTGCTTGACAAATAACTGTGACGGAAAAAATAAAAGTTATTCGTTTATTTTTGCCGTCACCATTGTTATCACATATTGGTTTATCGCAAAAACAATTAACTATCATTTCCTTCATACCCCGTAATACAGATTAGTATTGTTTCGATAAAAATAATTTAACAATTAATGCGGCATTCAGTTAAGGCACAACTGCATTTTGATTATTCTTAAAACAATAATAAATACCGCGTCTCAGTGTGCAGTAAATGCCAATACCCCGATAACAATAAACTAAAAATAATTCTTAGCATTTCACTCATCGACCGACGACCTAAAAAGAGTGGCGGGAAGCGGTTGGATGCGGAAAGCTGAGGACCGGGTATGGTGGCGCGAACTGGGGAAGGCCTATGTCCAGCAGTGGACGACTCCGGGCTGATGATGATGATGATGATGATGATGATTTCACTCATCCCTTTTCATCTAAGTATAATTATATTTAGGTTGATGTATGTGTCAATAACGAACTTCAAATTATTTTAATCAAATTACACCCTTAAATTGTAAAGATAAGCAATATTAATGATGGTTCTGTGGATATTCTTATTATTCAAATTGATTTGAACAAGAATATTTCTTGTACTCTGTCTTGATTAAATCATGATCCTTTTTTTTATTAATAGTTAAAAACGTAATAATTATAAAAACATTTAAACATTAAAAAAGTTTTAAGTAATTAATTAAAATGTTATTTGAAATAAAGTTAATTTTGTTATATTATGTATTCTATAACTTTTTTTTTAACTATAGAAAGAATTTTTTTTACATACAGACAGATGTCCTTTTGTCCGGATTTCCGGCTGGTCTCGCTTAGGGGTCACATTTCTCAACCGATTTATGAAGTTTTGTGAGGTCTAGGTTAGTTAATTATATGAAATATTTGTGTCGATAAAATTATTCGAAACTTGGTTCGAATAATTTTATCGTCTTCGATTTGTAAACTAAGAAAAATAAAAAAAAACATCCATTTGGAAGAAAAAAATTAAACAATTTAAATTAATAATCAATGGCATTTATTTGTATATATCAAAAATCCAGTTTACTGTTCTATCAACACACAACCAATTTAAAAATTATCTTTACATTAAAAGTTGTTACAGCAGTAATCAGAAAGTAAATTAACATATTATCATAAAATAAGTTGGCTCACTGAGTGGTCAAAATAAAAAACAAAAGAAAACTTGAAATCAAGCTAGCTTACGCACACAAACCATACATATTGTATTATAAGATATATATATGATTTCTATATATATAACACATATAATAGTATAAATAAATATGAAATATTAAAATATATACATAGGTACCTTATTAAAATTTCAACAAGGGTCAATATGTTCTGCCAGCATCAACGCGATTTCTATAATAATACCTTTAAAAGTATTTACGATATTATAATCATGCTATGTTCATAAAATAAAATAAAATTTGGGTGTGTAAATAATTTACTAGAATAGTCATTTTTTTATCAGATAACAAAAATAGTAAGTTTAATTATACTACTAAAACCATAAAAATATCATCATCACAGTTTAACATGCATAATCAGTCTTAATAACTACCTATTCTTAACAATTAATACTTATAACACCTATACATTAAAAACACCATACTAAAAAAAACAATGACATAAATCAGCAATCAAAAAATCAAATCACTTTAAAATTAGACCTTATCAAATATATTACTAAATTATGGATTACTTATTATTTACGTAATTTTGGAAAGCCGTATGATACAATTCTGTCATAAATTTTACACGTGCCCACATGTCCTTCAATTTATCGTCCGGTACATCTTCTAACAATTCCTTGAATTCCGCTAAAATTTCTGTACGTTTTTCATAACCTTCCTTCCTCTCTTGATTTAACTTTGAGTCTGAAATAAAAAAATATATACTTAATTTGGCATTTCATTTTAAGTTTAGTAAGTAATACGTCACTAATATTACATTTATATATTAGAAATGTAAGCGCCGTCCAATAAAGTACAACGTTAAATGCCTATTTTTTGTTAGGAATGCTAAACTGGCAGCTCTAAGGATACCCGAACATTAAAAGTAAATTGGAATAATGCAATATACATATATATATACTTATGATTTTTAGCTAAATGTGCCAACATATTCTGAATAAAATGTATAATAAATGAAAATGCACAAACACACATTTACGAAATGTCATTGTAGTAGATATTCCGAATTTGTATAGTAATTAAATATTATATATTTACATATACATTCATTTAAACAAGTTGTCTGAACGCCTCATTTCATGGCAAAAGGCCGCCATTTATATCTACGTTTTTGTGGAATGCAATGTGCAATTAACTTTAAATAAATAAATATATGTACGTATAGGTATATATATAATAAGAATATGGTTGAAAATAAACAAACATATTGCAGATACTATTAAGGAAAAAATATCAGTTCGAGTACCTTTAAGGTCGATAGTATTTATAAAGACTTAATGGTAAACAAAATTGAAATATCATCATAATAAGAATGCATAACTTACCAGTTTCTGCTGTCTTTTGCCTGTTAAGTTTATTTACAAAGTCACTATATTCCTCGGGAAAGTTGCATGGCAGTGGCAGCAAGCGCTTTTTGTTGTCCATTTTAAAGTTTTTTTTTAATATTCGTTATTTTATGGCACCCGTTTTTAACTGACCAGTTGGACGATTTGGAGGATACTGAGTAACTAACGCTTAGCATCCATGATGCTTCAAAACAATACTAATCCCATCTCTTTCTTACATTTTTTATCTTATCCGTCATTTTTAAACAGCACGTTGCATACTTAAAAATACCATGCTGCAAGTCAAACTCTCTTTTGTTCTTATACGATGGTTTTTACTGTTATCAGGTATAATGCTGGTAACGCAGCAAAGTTGCCGATCGTTCTTCGATAAGAAAAAACTTTAGTATGAAAATTATAGTTATTTATTATTAGATGTTATTACTTTTTTATTAGCAGAACAATCACATCAAATTATCAACTAATTAACAACATCAGTGTAGGAGAAACATATAAAAAGCGAAGATAAAGTACTTATTATCTAATAACAACAACAAAAAACAAAAAGTCAAAACAAAACTAGTGTAAAAAAAACACGGCAAAACGTGAACATTCTGCCAACTCCGCTCATCTATAACGATCCTTCAAGGTTCAGTTCCAAACCCTAACGCGTAGGGGTTTAGAGTTAACTGCTATAAAAAACCCTTACGCGTTAGGGTTTCAACCGTAACTGTGTAACTGTGTTGAGGTTGTAGTTAACTGTTATGATATGGTAACCTTAACATAGGGTTACCAAATGAAAAGGTTACCTTATGTTATGGTTACCAAATTGTTGGGGTTACCTTATCAATAGGCTTAACTTTAAAGAGGGGTTTTCCGGTCCCTGGTTATGACTGACTCATGTCGCGCGACATAGCATCAACCGTCACTCTCTCACGATACTATACAGAACGGGATAGGTAGCATATCTCGTGCGAGAAAGAGTCGCGTATTAATGTGTTAGAGGTGCAGTACTCATGTTAGTCTTTGACATATATATAAAAGGAATCACATCAGTTGACACCGCCGCGCCGTTCAGTTTGATGTTGTATACAGTACTGAAATACGACGAAAGTTGTGGGGCGGTAATTTGTAATCCTATGAAAGAGTTTTCCAACACTATCCGATATTTGGTTAAAATCCTGATCAGAACAGAAAATAAATTGTGAACTGCGAACATCATTTAAATATCATTGATCAGCAATTGTCTCATACCTAATAGAATATTAATTCTCTCTGAAATGTATCCTTAGTGAAGATAACGAAGAGAAGGATTTATAAATATTAATAAGTACCAAAAATAATAGGTAGGTACAGGATCCAGACGAGAGGCCTAAAGTATAAACAAAACATACATACATAGAAACAGACCACTCAAATAATGTCCTATCCCTTTGGCTTTGCTTTAGTCGCGTAAAAACGAGCGTCGCATTTGCAAATGAAAAGGCTGAACTCTTCTACACTTAACATGAGCGATCTCCGTTAACTGCTTCATTTAAAGGGTTTAACTGTTAAAAGCAGATAAGTGCTTTTGCCTTCCCTTATTAAGGCACGTGCACACTGGTTTGTTTAGGGCTTTCTGTCGCCAAAACCTAAAACGTCGTAAGTACTTTTAAGCCTGAGTACATGAAAGTCGTTTTAGTTCGGCGAATCTGTCACCCATTTATTTTTATGGCCGCGGTTTTTGATTCTGCTCGTGCTTGCGTGAGATGGGGAATATAATTGAGGTGTTGCGTAAATTAAAAGTAGGGTCGCTGTCTCGACGTGTTTGCCGAAACGGAACGTATTAATGAAAAGGAACATATATAATATGTAAAGAAAGAAAGAAAGAAAGAAAAACATTTATTCGGGAAAAAAACATGATTACATAAATGATATACGTATACGTTTGTCTACAAAAACAATATCATTTTTTCGACGGAATTTGGAGGAGTATTTTGGATTCGAACCCAGGACCATCAGTTTTGTAGGCAGTTACTCGCGACACGACTACTCGCGAGGTTGACCAAAGTTGGGCGAATATGATAGTGTGGCTGCAGAAACCTATACTATCTAATATGGCCTATGGCCAACTTTGGTCGACTTCGCGAGTAGTGCGTGGAGCCGCTATTATAAAAGGTGATCCCTCCCCCAAAGTTCTCCACAAATCGAGTTTCATAGAGAAATAAGCCCTTTTGAAACACACTCCTCAACTATGCTTCGCGGCTCTTGTCGTGCGACATAGCGCTACCCGTCACTCTCTCACATTACTGCACAAAAAGAGACAGGTAGGTAAATATCTTTCGCGAGAAAATACGTAGTCGCGTGTGACAGTTGTGCTAGAGGTGCAGAACGGTTCACCTTGTTAGGCCTTCCCTCGCTGCGGTTGCCGGGGCGCGGTTGTCTCACTCAAGAAACTTTCTGCTTCTACGAGCAATGTGCCCCACCACTTAAGATTAAAGATAACAAAGATAAAAGCTGTAAGACACTCCGTTTTCCAAACAACTCAACGAAACATTTTCACCACTTTAATAAGAATACTTGCTTTGCGGCCCCATGCTGAAAATATACTTTTTATTTATGCAACCCTCCCCCAGGCTTCGAGTTGAGTCCTCATTACCACCCCTTATCTCTAATGTTGTTACCAACAAACAAGTCCCAACAAGATATGCTAGGCCTTAAATTATAAAGCAGGGATTTGCATTTGAGGTACAAATGATAACAGAATTTTAAAAATCGAAGAAAGACAAGCAACTCGACGTTTCTCATGATATATCGGTCTGAAATATCACCTCCATGTCTGGCGTTGCCAGGCGTTTGGATAAAGCCGGACATAGGCTTTTTGATTGCGTGTCCGGCCAAAATGAACGGTGTCCGGCTTTTGTTAGGCCGCAATTTCAAGCAGGCGAGAGAAATTCTCTAAACTAAATGTGACCTTACAACCTTTCATTATAATCATAGGATGTAACTATACTGATATTAATAAGTATTATGTAGTGATCAATGATACAATTTATGTGGTTCATTCAATCAGCAAAGCAGTTGATGTGTGCTTCAAAATATTTCATGCATTAAATTGTACATATCCGATTGAATGCTCCTCAATCTGGCAGTTTATTCAAAAAGGTTTATATAATTTGCAAACGCCATATGACAAACAATTTGTTTCTGTGAATTCTTTAATATTAAAAAAGAGCTGAGATCTTCACTCTAATGATTGTCTTATCTTTTCATTAATACTAATATATCTACATGTATGTAAGCGAGTATCACAGTATAATTTCGACCATGGTTGGGTACATGGGTGGTCACACCACAATAGTTATTACATCATTCATAAAATCATACAAGTACAAAGAAACAATACCTTTTTATAAAGGTTGTCATAGCAATTGTGGTCTGATCACAATTTTTAATGTGATCAGACCAAACTAAACAGAAAAACTAAAGTTTTTAATGTGATCAGACCACAATTGCTATTACAACATTTATAAAAAGTTATTGTTTCTTTGTACTTGTATCATTTTATGAATGATGTAATAACTATTGTGGTGTGACCACCCATGTACCCAACCATGGTCGAAATTATACTGTGATACTCGCTTACATACATGTAGATATATTAGTATTAATGAAAAGATAAGACAATCTTTAAACTGAAGATCTCAGCTCTTTTTCAAGTTAGTTGGGTTTCTATAAAAGGAACAAAATACTTTAAAAATATTGTTTTGAATTTAGATATATGTGATGGTCTCTTACCAAAGTTTGGTTTAATTGAGGGTATTTTTATAATTTTAGAGACAAAAACTGTTATTTTTGAATTAAGTTTATTTAATACACTGTTTTTTGATGAGAGGCTCTATTGTTACGACGTAGAACTGACTGAAAATGTTACTTTTTATAATTATGACTCAATTCATTGCTATGTGCCAAATACCAAGTCAATAACGTCTAATAATAGGACTAAAATTGTTCTAGATCTCCTGTGTGAATAATATAGCAACAATTAGAATAGAATAGAATAGAATATTCTTTATTGCACACCTCAACAGGAAATAAATACAAACAAATTCAGATTACAAGTAACATTCAGTAGAGGTAAACAACAGGCGGTCTTATCGCTAAAGAGCGATCTCTTCCAGACAACCTTTGGGTAGCGAAATTAAATAACAATGTCAGAAATGAGTAGGCGATGCAAAAGTAATCATGGATTCTGGGGAAAAAAAAAAACTACTAAAATAATACATAAATAAACGTACATAAAATACCAAATAAATAAATATATATGCACAAATAAACCTACTTAAACATACATAACATAGGCATATACATATAAAATAATATTAGTAACGAACCACACTTCATGTCGGTCACAATACCAAAAACTTAAAGAAGGGACAAATAATGTTCGTTAAGGAGTGTTTTAAAATTGGCAACGGATTGGCTACGTTTTAAGTCTACAGGCAGAGAGTTCCACAACAAGGTAGCCTGGAAAGTAAAAGATCTGTTGTAGAATTTAGAGGAGGAAGAGGGGACAGCCAGAAGCAAATTTTGAGAGGATCTAACAGACCGAAGATAACTGAAACGCTCCTTGAGGTAACGGGGAGTTGCAGGGTTGAAAAGTATATTGTAAAGAAGAGAAAGGATGTGAGAGTTACGACGAAAACGGATAGGAAGCCACTTGAGCTGCTAACGGAAACTGGATACGTGGTCATATTTGCGTAACCCGAATATGAACCTGATACAAATATTCTGAATACGCTCAAGTTTATTTAGCTGTTCCTCTGTGAGATCAGGGTAAGCGATATCAGCATAATCCATGATGGGAAGAAGTAGAGTTTGAGTAAGCGCAATTTTGGTGGCGATTGGAAGGAAATTACGGAGTCTTCTCAGAGAACTCACTGCTGCAAACATCTTCCTGCTAACTTGATTTATCTGAGGCACCCAAGATAAGGTCCGATCCATGATAATACCAAGGTTCTTAACTTGGTGTGAAAAAGGTATTAAAACACCATCGAAATAGATCGGTAACAAATTAGTAAAATCAACCCTAGATATTAGTTTAGAACTACCAATTATAATCGCTTGAGTCTTTACAGGATTAACTTTAAGACCAAATCTGTTGCTCCAGTCTAAAATGTGCTCTAAGTCGTCATTTATTGAACTAATAATAGACGGGAGTTCTCCAACTCCACCCTGCAAGTAAATTTGAAGATCGTCAGCATAAAGGTGATATCGTGAAGAGAGATTATGCGTAATGGAATTAATGAATATAGAAAATAACAAAGGAGACAGCACTCCACCCTGCGGAACACCGGCTAGAATGCTGCTCCAAGAAGATCGGGAATCATCTACCTTTATTCTCTGCCGACGACCACTAGAGCGTCAATACCGTTAATTTCCGATTATCCATGCCTTCGCGGATATCATCAGTAATTTTCACCAGCGCAGTAGCCGTACTATGACCTGGACGAAAACCAGACTGGAAAACATTGTGTAGCTCATTTCGATTAAGAAAAGATGCCAGCTGCTTATGTACTAGACGCTCAAGAACTTTAGATAGAAAAGGGAGAATGGCAATAGGACGGTAGTCAGAAAAAGTAGAAGGTTTGGGCTTCTTGGGAATTGGGATGATATTGGCATCCTTCCATAACGTGGGGAAAGTATTGGTGGAAATAGAAAAATTAAGGATATTGGAAATAATAGGAACAAGGAGGTCAATGAGAGGGAGGATCATATTACGGCTAATGCAATCAATGCCGACGGCATTTGAGGTTATCGCCATTATGTTCTTCTTAACATCACTGTCGGCAAATTGCGCAAGAAGAAATGAAGATGAGTCAGGAGTTGGGAGAGCTGAAAGATAATCAAGGGTTTTGACTTTAGTTGAGCCACTGAAAGTAGCAGAAGTAGAAAAATGCTGATTGAGCTGATCGAAGTCGATATCACTAGTATGGGGTTCCTGCTGTGATTTCCCAACTCCCAGTGACTTAAGAAATTTCCAGACCTTAGCAGGGTCACCATTCTCCACAGACTGATGGATATGACGCCTCTGAGCATGTCGACAAATCTTATTACAGCGATTACGTAGGGTAAGATAACGAGCCTTATTACCTTCTGTGGAGTCAGTTTTATACTTCGACTTGGCAGAATTCTTTTTATCAAGAAGATCCTTTATTTCTCGAGTAAGCCAAGGAGCAGGAAGATGTTTGAACCGCACAGAACGGACTGGGGCATGAATATCATAGAGCTGCACGAGGAGGGAATTAAAAAGCGACACCTGTTCGTCCAGAGTGTCAGCTCTAGAAACAACACCCCAGTCAATTTCTGCAGCATCCGCACGAAGTTTGTCGACATCCATCCGAGAAAAATTGCGCTGAAGGAGTGTTTTAGTTTTGGGCTTAGGCGGTTTGATTTTGTAGGACAGATACAATAAGTCATGGTAAGAGAAAGCGTCCGCAGAGTGTTGACCGTGCTTAGCAACATGAGGAATAGACGAAGTAAGGGTAAGGTCTAATAAAGACGGAGTACGATTGGGAAATTTATGCGTTGGGCCAGAAGGGAGAATTTTCAAGTTGCAAGCCTCTGCTGTGGAGAATAATGATTTAGAACGGTGGTCATCTTTAAGTAGGCATGTATTGAAATCACCCATGATAATGTGATGGACATAAGACGGCATGAGATTTTCCAGAGTTTTTTCAAAAGAAGTGAAGTAATCAACATTAAGTGAAGGAGAATAAAAAACTCCGAGTAGAAGATTGGTGTGAGAAAGAGTAATGTCAAGAAATAAATATTCAGGGACATCAGAAAGGGGAGAATGAGATGACACGCAAGCAATAGAATAAGGAATATATGAGCGAAGGTAGATTGCAACTCCACCACCACCTCTTTCGGAGCGGTCATGGCGAATCAAATGGAATCCAGGCAGCGAATAGGACGTAGAGGACAAGCACGGTTTAAGCCATGATTCCGAAATAAGAATCGCGTGAATATTACTTAAATCAAAAGTTGCGACTAAGTCATTATAATGGGCCGGGATACTCTGCGCATTAATATGAACAATGTTAAAATTTTTACTAACACTAGAGAAATTAGCATCTAAAAATTCGTGGAGCGTTGGGGGCAGACTTCTGAAACTATCTTCAGAAACACTTACTTTATCCGAACTAAGATACGAAATCATCATCACTTTCACTACTGTGGGCGAGAGAAGTCATACATTAATTAATATATGTATAAATATATATAGATAATACTAATTAAATAAAACTATAGCTAACGCTTATACAAGCACAATACGCTACCCGCCAGCATTTTCATAAAATTACAGTACTAAAATACAATGAAAGTTAAAACAACGCCACAGAAATACTTATGGGTAAACAAAACGCAAAATTATAAAATGGCAACACTGAAACATTTAGCTACTGACATTGACGGCACAGACGACAATATGTCAGTTGTCAATTACGGTGCATTAATAGATTAATAATTATTGAAACAAAGATAGTTCACTACACAGCAAGAGGGTAGAGAGACAAAACAATATTACACGGCCAAATACAAAAGAAACTATAACACAGATAAAAGAAAATTACATGAAAAACACCGTGATAACGTTAAAAGTTATGATTATGACCCGGATTTAGTAGCTGCTCCACGTTTGGCTCTCCTAGCCGGCTGCTGATCAGTGTGAAGAGCTTCCTTACAGACCATGGGCGAAGATGTACTAACCGGCGGAGTCTCAGTGACAGGCTGCTGCGCCGGCGCGTCCGGGAGGGCTTTCACCTCGGCAACGCTGACTACACGATGTCGCACACCATCGCTGCCGAGGACGTGTACCTCCCCATTCCACGTCCAGCAATTTCGTACTCCAAAACGTTCGCGCGCCTCCATGAACGCATCGTGACGTGGTTTTGTGAGAAATTCCCCCAATGTGACACCCGTGCCCTTCAGTGCTATTTTTCGGAACCATACTTCATCGCGAATTATTTAGTTTTTAATGTGATCAGACCACAATTGCTATTACAACATTTATAAAAAGGTATTGTTTCTTTGTACTTGTATAATTTTATGAATGCTGTAAAACTATTGTGGTGTATGGCCACGCATATCATGTACCCAACCATGGTCGAAATTATAGTATGATACTCTCTTACATAGATATAGATATGTTAGTATCAATGAAAATATAAGACAATCATTAAACTGGAGATCTCAGCTCTTTTTTAAGTTAGTTACGTTTCTATAAAAGGAACAAAATACTAAATATTGTTGTGACTAGATATATGTGATGGTCTCTTATGCACCAAAGTTTCGTTTAATAATAATTGAGGATAGAGTCTTGCTACGAAAATATTACCCAAACCCTAACCAGCCAAGATTTTTCAATTCAAGAATTTAGGTTTTGATTTCCCGCCAAAGATTCGGGTAATATTTAATTAGCCAGACTATTAAAAAAAATTGGAGATACTCTTAAGCTAGAGTTATAAAAACAAATAAAAGCATTTTGATTCATTTTAAGGTTTTTATTATGCTAGAAGTAAGTTTCCCAACAAAGGTAATGTTTAATTGTTATTCTTCAAATTGTGATAAAATTGTTTTGTTAACTTCATAATATATACCTATATTTTTGGACAAAATATTAGATCTACACAGATTTAATCATATATGTATTTTATCATATATTTTTATGCGTTTTGTAACAAAATATTATGATCTTCTAAGTGTGTACCTACTTAGAAGATCATCAACAATTTATATTTTTTAGTTACAAAACGCATAAAAATATATGATAAAATATATGATTAAATCTGTGTAGATTTAATATTTTGTCCAAAAATGTATATATTATGAAGTTAGTGGCTACTTTTTTTTTTGTCGTATCCACTATCCTGTCTAACGTATTTACTCTTCAGATTGTAACATTATTTTACATTAACAATGTAATCATATATTTTTATGCGTTTTGTAACAAAATATAAATTGTTGATGTACTTAGAAGATCATCAACAATTTATATTTTGTTACAAAACGCATAAAAATATATGATTACATTATTAACGTAAAATAATGTTACAATCTGAAGAGTAAATACGACAAAACAGTATAGTGGATACGACAAAAAATATAGTAGCCACTACAAAACATAGTAGGTACTACAAAGTAATATAGTAAGCACTACAAAACAGTATAGTGGATACGACAGAAAAATATAGTAGCCACTACAAAACATAGTAGGTACTACAAAGTAATATAGTAAGCACTACAAAACAGTATAGTGGATACGACAAAAAAATATAGTAGCCACTACAAAACATAGTAGGTACTACAAAGTAATATAGTAAGCACTACAAAACAGTATAGTGTATACGACAAAAAATATAGTAGCCACTACAAAACATAGTAGGTACTACAAAGTAATATAGTAAGCACTATAAAACAGTATAGTGTATACGACAAAAAATATAGTAGCCACTACAAAACATGGTAGGTACTACAAAGTAATATAGTAAGCACAATAAAACATTATAGTGGATACGACAAACCAATATAGTAGCTACTACAAAACATAGTAGGTACTACAAAACATTATGATAGGTAGTACAAAGTAATATAGTAGGCACTACAAATAATACGTAGTAGGTACTAAAAAGTAAAGTAGTAAATACCAGAAGGTACTCTAGTTGAAACTAAGTTACAGTACACGTTACTGAGCAGTGTAGTTAAGATAATAATATGTATCGTAACGAATACAAAATACTGTAGTTATGGTAACAATAACACAATTCACAGTTTACATTTCGAATCCTAATGCTTACTATAAATATACTTATCTGTACAATATAACTTTTACTAGAATTGAATAGTGGAGTCTACTATTTGTAGAGTTGTCATATATATGACAATAAAAATTGTAGGGTGTACCAAATTCCTGTCACAGTAACCAGTTTTTTTTTCCGTGCAGAGCGTGGCGTAATTTTACAAACAAATTGACGTACACTATTAATACTGAGGCACAAAATCCTCAATAATGTAGAAATTTACACGACAGAAATCTAAAGAAGCTGAAATCTTCACATAAATATCCCGTTATATCCAATAAATTTACGCAGCTTATTCGGATGTTATTCAATATTTTATGAATTTACAAATTCAACAATAAGTGGAGCGTAAATCCAGCCAAATCTCCATATGGCTGCATGAGAGAAAAGAGGCACATACTCGTAAACCAACATAAACGGAATATGAAATATGTCTTTATCCGTCCTCTTTTCACGTGTACTGACATACCCACTTCCTTATTCTTGTTAACGTTTGTCGTATATTCCCATGTGAGGTTGCTAGAAGTAAAATCGTCACGAACGCGTTAAGAAATGTTTTAACGTCTAAAGCAATCTAATCCTTATGAAGTAGAACTTTTCTTTTATATTTTCGGGCGGACGGACGGACGGACGGACGGACGGACGGACCGACAGACATACAGACAGACAGACAGACAGACAGACGGACGGACAGACGGACATGGCGAAACTATAAGGGTTCCTAGTTGACTACGGAACCTTAAAAACGGCAAAAAATCACGTGTTGTATGGGATCCCCACTTAAATATTTATTTTATTCTGTTTTTAGGGTTCCGTACCCAAAGGGTAAAAACGGGACCCTAGTACTGAGACTTCGCTGTCCGTCCGTCCGTCCGTCCGTCTGTCACCAGGCTGTATCTCAAGAACGGTGATAGCTAGACAGTTGAAATTTTCACAGATGATGTATTTCTATTGCCGCTATGACAACAAATACAAAAAAAAAAAATAAGGGGGCAACAACATACAACAAACGGGATTGGTTGCGTTAACTTTGCACCACATTTGTATGTGTCGCTATACATATCAGGTGCAAACTTAACTTAACCACTTAAGGATGGAAAGTGTTTGTATGGAACCCTCGGTGCGCGAGTCCGACTCGCACTTGACCGGTTTTAGTATTTCTTGTTATAGCGGCAACAGAAATACATCATCCGTAATCTTTAACTTGTCATTTCAACTATCTAGCTATCACGGCTCATGAGATACAGCCTGGTGACAGACAAATAGATGGACAGTGGAACCCTAACAATAATCTACGCCACATAGAGGTATACGAAAGTACCCACCCCGTATGTATCATACATGAGTTCTCAATATAGCTTTCTGTAAGTATATGATTTCCTCTTGGGAAATGTGGAAAATGCTTCGGAAGAAAATTGCTTAGTTTCTTTTTTAAGGTTCCTTACCCGAAGTGCTACTCGATTACTAAGCCCCACTGTCTGTCCGTCTGTCCTTGGACTGTACTTTTCCAACCGTAACAGGTAGACTTGAAATTTTCGCATAATGTGTATTAATAAATAGGTGCCATAACAACAAATACGGAAATAGTTATTTGTGCAACAAGAGAGCAAAGTTGTTTTTTGTTACGAGTGCTGATTTTGAGTCCCGAGCAAGCGAAGGCTTCTACGTTTGAATCACGAGCGTAGCGAGTGATTCTATGTTAGAATCCTGAGTGTAGCGAGGGACTCAACAGCACGAGATGCAAAAAACTTTGCTCTCGTGTAGCACACACAACTTTTCACCTCATCAGCGAGAACATATTCGAAATTTTGTGCTTTTTCTTCCAACGCATGTTTATAGTCTTTTTTGCTGATTCCAATAATATTAATCAGAAAATAGATAAGTGCTGCTTAAAAAGGAATAACAATATAATTTAATTGATATTATAATCAACCAACCAACACGGTTATTGTCATTATTTGATCCAATTGGAAGATTTAGCAGATACATGACGTGTTTATTTATAAATACATATTATATTACGAGATTTTGTTTATAAATTGATTTATATTTTTACTCGTAAAACACCAAACAAAATAAATGCAAAAGAAAATAACATTTACAATATGAACTCGATATTTTTTAAGGTACGTTTCGAATATGCATCTAAGTACATATGATAAATGGTGAAATAATAAATTATTACTATATTTACAATAAGTAATAAGTTGAAAAATCTTATTTTATTTGAGCAATGATCTATTGTTTTATATAAAAGGCACAATAATTTTAATATTCGGTCGTTAAATAAAAATATAATAAAGAAAAAAAAATACGTTGCAATTAAAACTTTTTCGGGTGTTTTTAATGATTTTTTTGGTATAACGCGTATCCGAACTCTTCTCAATCGATGTCGGATTCGAAAATCGAATTTCAAATTGATAAGTTTCTATCCCTCTCTTTTATATACATATGAAAGAAACAGAGTGCATCGAGATTCAAATGATTAACTAGAATTTTATAATTAACCTTTGGCTGAAGAATGACATTCGTGGTCAGATATTGAAAAAATTAAAAAGCTACTTTCTACTCACGCTCGAAACAAAATCGCATTTTGTTCACTGTTATCTGACAGCAAAATCGCCATGTTTGAGCTGGTGAGGTGAAAAAATAAATAAAGGGGCTTCCCACACAATAGACGCGTCTCTTTAGGGGTCTCTCTACGTTTTTATCCTAACGGTTGAATGGAAGAAAATACTTAAAGAAAACTTTGTAACATTGTTTTAATTTATATTTTTATTTTGTTACAGGTGTAACGCAGAAGGAATGTTGAAAAAAGGTACGTAAGTAGTCGAAGTACTTATTTAGGTAAATCAGCACGAACATCAGGGTCATAATTCGATATCTGGGAGATATCAAACAAGTTTGCATGCGATGCCATAATAGTTGAATAAAATTAGCTGAAAATTTGGCAAAATTAATGGACAACTTTTATCTATCAGGATGTGTAGGTTATAGAGCAAAGTTAAATTCTATCTACTCTCCCCCCTCTCCGGAGCGAGCGTCATCCCCGCGCCCTCGAATGTATCCCGAAGCGCGGTATTTTCCATTTTAAAAGGAAACCGTACACGGTACACGATACATAAAAAGTGTGCAGCAACGAAATAATCCTTGATAAATTTACTATAAACCTTTCATACATACAAAAGTGATATAACTTATAGATTCAGCGCAATGTTTCCAAATAGTAACGTTTTTAATAAGTAATCAGTTTTTTCTGCTAAAAGTTACCAGGTATTACGTATACAAACAAAAGGAAGTGCCTTTCCCAAAGTGGTTTTCATGCAAACTTAGGTCATTCAGATTCTGATCCCGTGAAAGTGGTAAAAAGCTGATGTTACTCTAAAATATGTCTGCTTTATATCTGGAGTAAAAGCCCCGCTTAGTTTTTACGACCCGTTCAATCCAACTTGCCGTAATAAACGGGAAAAATAATAAAATAACCAATGCGAAAGTTTATTATTCAACTTTGGCGCTATCGGCCAGAAGTATTGAAGATCAGACGTTACGGAAGTGAATGTGTTGTTACCCCAAAGTAAAAAATGCATTGGCGTTACTATAGGGGCTCAGTCGTTTTTTTTAATTTGGACATTTGGCCCCATCTAAAAGGTCGTATGCTGGTGGCGTTACCTCTTTGTATAGTCAGAAAGATTCGGAAAGAGGTCTGGGAATAAAAAATAACTGTTGTCAATTGTACGCTTAATTTCTTATGCAAAAAAATACATATAGGTACTGCGAAGGGTGTAGGGTAGTTTCTAATTCTTATCCTTAGACTATTAGTTGTCTTAGATACCTTTATGTAAATTTTACGTAAAATTTTCATGATTTCATAAGATATTATATACAGTTCTAATGTCTCGCCTACGCCTCAAACTTAGCCACGTAATGTGAACGTATTCATTAGTACAAATATGTATTATACAAACATTATACGTTTGGCAAACTCGGGGGTAATTAAACAACTCATGAACTCGTTTCTTTGATAAACATTGTTGTATGTAGAAACCTTGTGTTCTTACAAATGTTTTGGACTTTCTTAAGGCTTTATCATTTGTTTAAAATTATCCGGGAACTGAACTCAACTTTTCAAAACACATTAGAACTCGAAGAACATACACACACAAGACTTGTAGTTTGAAGTGGGACGAAGGTCTCGTCTGCCTCAGCTGAACTAATTACGGAGTGGGTACCGGCCAGACATCGGAAAATAAGAAAAAAATACAGATATTTCAGTAGGTAGGTACCTTAAAAAAATGAAAAAGTTGAATAATACGTTTTTCCCCGCCATCTATCGTACAGTAACCTAACCAGCATCTCAAGCATAACTGTGACAATCGATTCTTTCCGGCGCGAGATATATTACTTATCTCTTTCTGTACAGTACAGTGAGAGAGTGACGGGTGACGGTAATTCGCGAGACAAGAGTCACGAAGCATAGTGCTAGACGGGTACGGCGATAATTTGTGTCGATTTGGCAGGGTTGCGTCGTTGTGCCGTCCCGCTCACCAAAATATACTTTGACAGGAGATTAAGAGGGACAGCACTACGACTGTCGAATTTCGAACATCGGAGTAGCCCTTCTGTGTCCTCATCTAAGGGTTAACGGTTAATCCACAGTATAGATTGGTAATAAATGATTTTCAAATATGTATGCAGAAAAGCACAACTATTTTTTATATGGTAAATGAATATGCAACCGAGACTTCAAAATATTCTATAAAAAATATCTACGACTTTTTTTTTCAATTAAAAAAGAATCACGAAATTTTTTTCAGTAAAAAAACTTATTTTTCTCTTTCAATTCATTTAAAGGGTTTGTTTTCCGCGACCCCAAGTCTTTGTGAACTAACCCTGTTTGAGAAATGCCCACGTGACCTTTCCACTTGTGACCTTTAAAAGTGAACTTTTGTGGGGCTTGTCAATTAGCTGGGGTGGTGTGCAAACATTAGGTAACGTAGTTTATGCTTTGACGTTGGCACTTGATAAACAATCTGGTGATTTATGCCCAATTGTAAGGTTTCTATGTAAAATAACTTAGCTGATTTATACATTTGCAAGTTACCGTTAGTAAGTGACAAAGCATAATGAAATAAACCGTTAGTTAGGGTCTTGCGACTGAAACTGTAAAATAGATCTTTATTCGTTTATTTCTTTATTCGGCAATGAAACGCTATTATTAAATTCTTGTCCGCTATCTTCTGTCAACATTTTGATGTTTTTTTTTAATCCAAAAGATGAAATTGTTTTTAGAATCAATAATTGTATAACGATCATGAACGTACTTAATCTTATTAAATCTTTCGTGAGACATATTTAATTATATGTGACGAGGTTGCCGCGGCGGTGTACGGGCAGCCGTCCCTGATGACGAGTTCGTCATGTCGGGCCGTTCCTGACAATTTCACTTGAGTTTTAACCGCTTAATACAATAATTAAACGCACTTTTTCATGGTTCAAATATTAAATGACTTATTGTCTCTATACAAATATTGGTACCCAATCTACAAATGTCGTCACAATTCATTTGTATGGAACGTTTTTAGCGCTCTGCAGGAATGTAGAACTTTGACGGTCATGTCTAACTTTTACACCAGCCTAAGTGTAGTTAGTTTTATTCCAATCAAAAATTGAATCGATAGACATATATCCTCAAATGCCGGATACCCCTATGGAAAGTATCGCAAAGCTCCGTCGAATTAGCCCAGGGCGTTCAAAACTATTGTAACATTTTCACACAACCCTGAATTCCGCGGTACGACGCAGCCGTAAACACCAAACATCTCAAGTATCGTAGGATCTAATAGGTACTTACGTCATTATGCTGCCGAGCATGAAGCTTGAATAGGGTTGATGAGCAGGCGCCGGCGGAACGAGGGCTAATGACGCGACGAGTCTCGGTGCAAAAAATATTATAATAAAAACGGTCAAGTGCGAGTCGTCGGGGGTCTGGGCTTAGTGTCGCACGGAATTGGAATAACATATCGATAAAACAGAAAAAATTGACCGACAGAGCGAAAAGAGCGAATTGTTTCCGCTTCAGCTTGGGCAAATATTGTTACGTATCCCTGAAGTTCAGATTACAGGGTGTTTTTGCTACAGGTTGCATTTCCCAACCAATTCTCGGAAAAAATTGGGAGTATGTTCGATAATTATACAGATTTTTTTGTCGAATCAGTTTTTCGTTTTTTCTTAAGGGGGGGATATGGGGATGAAATCGTAAAATAACATACATTAGCCATTTTTAAAAAACCACGTGAGGTCTACTACAAACTATTAGGGTGTCTAGTTATACCTACTCGTACATAAATTGTGACTTTCTTGTAGTTTCTATTTTATTCTTAAACATTTCCTCATTTATATCTTAAAATACACTTTCTGAAAGATGGCTAACTGTTGAGTTTCTTTTGGCGTTTCTTCTCAACAGTGGTCTCCTCTTGTGAAATGCCGGTTGACTGAGACATGTAAAAGTGCCCTTGTGGCCTACTTGCAGAATAAAGTTAATTATTATTTCATACTTACGACTCAAATTAGGATGATTTCTGCGCTTGAACTGAACGTTGGAAAATTTAAGTATAGGTATACTAAGTACTAAGTACCCAAATCAATTATTAGTTCTGCCAAGTATTACCAGTTAGCTGCCTTAGATTCAGTAGAACGTCGAGCCCTAAGACTCATTGGTGATGCTTTGCCGGCTGGGGGCATTTTCCAGAGCCTCGAACATCGCCGCAAAGTTGCCAGCTTGTCAGTTTTCTATCGGATATATTTTGGAGAGTGTGCGCAGGAATTGCACAATTTAATTCCGCCATCCCCGTTTCACCATCGGACAACTAGGCGAGGAGAGCGATTTCACCCTTATGTTGTCAGTTTACCACTTATTCGCACGAAGCGATTCGCTTCATCATTTCTAATACGAACCTCTAAGGAATGGAACTCGCTCCCATAGTGTGTACATATGTCCAGAAAATTATAACTTGGGTCTCTTCACGGTAAGAGTGAATAGGCTATTACTGAACTGCCAAGCTACATCCTCGACCCCGTAGTCACTTACCATCAGGTGATACTGAGTTCAATCGCTGGTTGAATAAAAAAGAAGTTTCAATTGTGTGTACGTTAGAATGTATAAGAAAGAGATAGACCGCATTTGTTTTGTTATATTGATTTAACTTACACGATTATCACACATTATTTTGACAAAACGGGATTTAATTGCGTTTGCGTCCTGTTTTGTATCAATATCAGTCCTCTGTTCTCTACGCTGTCGCGCTAGACGGCACGCTTCTCATTATATACCCATTCCATTGCCTGATTCAGATGTGTTCGCGCCGGCTGGTGATGATCCATTTGGTCATTACCGTGTGTTACCCTAATTCCCTAATGAATCGTGTCTGACATCTCGACACTAGGTGTATACCTAGTGGTCGACGTATTATGTCTACCATAGCAATGTGCTCTATTACAAGTAACCATTTTGATATTTTCTTTCTCCTTCAAGAGTAGAGCGAGTTATATCCTGGCGTCGCAAGAGTCCATAGGCGGTAACATGCTTGTTTGTCACCGTCGTAGTATTAAAAAACGAGCGACCATTAAGCCACATCTCCTTTTAAAATCTCAACTTATCACTTAATGCAACTCGAATATAATTTTGAGCAGACGGTTCGCCGTTGGCGTTTACCGTCGCCTATAGATACCTACAACACCAGAGGACTTACAAGTAAAAAAAAAAACAAGGAGTTACAAGTGCGTCTCTGGCTTTTATATGGGAGTTCGTTATTTTCTTGAAGGTCGTATCCGCTCGTAAATACCACGAGTCACAGCTTTTTTCCACAGTTTAGCTGTGCAAGCCATGAAACAATGACAAAATCTATCCAACCATGCAGTTTGGTGTGAGGCCATAATGATGTTTCGTTGTTAAATCCTATACTGGCGAGAGATTGCGCAGGATCGGGTAAAGTGGCGAGTTCTTGTGTCGGAGGCCAAGACTCATTTTGGGTCGCTGAGCCAGCGTAATTTGTGTAATTTGTTCATCGATCCACAGTCTTCCGGTGGTGCGGCGACCTCATCCAACTGCTTCCCGTGATCCTAAGCAGATCGTTGGCCCACCTTACCGGGGACCTTTACACGCTTGTACGCGGTTGCTTCCCAAAAATATGTTCGCCCCATCGAACTGATGTTCTACGACTAATGTGTCTGCTCACTGCCACTTCGTTGGTCGTAACATTGGAGTTTTGCCACGACGTGAGTTTTAATTCCTTCGTGTTGAGAGTTCCGACGCAACTAGCGACCTTCACGAAGGAAGAGTATTGGCCGAAAGGTGTCATGTTCCGGCGTTTCCGTGGACGGCTACCTGACACCTCGAACACGCGTAACACGTCGCTGTTGAAAAATGTGACCTAGTTTAGTTACTTATGTTCTATTTTTTTGTATTTGATATGTATGTTAGTTTTAAGGTCTATCTATGGGCCACAGTTGCTTGAAATAAATGTTTACATTCATTTTCATTAAGCTGCCGTGCTACGGCAAAAGTTCGTATTTTTTATATTAATTTCATAGTGAGATAAGTACGTCTTTCTAACGCAGCAAGGCAGAAGTATCCTGCCACGCAACTCTCTAAACTATGTCGACGGCCTTGGTTCTCGTTCAGATCGTCTCATTTCTGATTTGATCGCGCAAGGAAACTCCAGCAAATATGTCGAATCTCATTAACACTTCCGTCGCCTGCTCGTCAGTGCCATTCAAACTCGTTAACGTCATTACCGTGGGTTCGCGTTAAGATCAGATGTGGAACTTTTCCATCCTTAAACACTTTTTAGTTTTCGTGTTTCTAACGGGATACTTGAACTATATCGGAATTTTTCTTTTAAACATGCTTACAGATTTAGAACTCTAATAAAGGGTAGAATATTTTTAATTTCGTGGATAGAGTACTGTAATGAAAACTAGTACGAAATGCCGCTGTTCTTCCGAGGTGCGAGCAGAAGAAAAGGACAGCTTCTCTTGGGAGCGTCATGAAACTCAACTCATTAAGCAGGTACTTGGGGTGATTTGATGACCATTAACTACATCGAAAAGACAAAAGGCGAAATGTAACTTTCTTACTACATAACATACGAGTAACAAAAGTAAGAGAATTTACTTTCCTTAATATTTACTCTCTACCATTTGAAATAGCCAGCTTTATTGAGTACGCTAATCGCCTCCAGGCCACTTTTTAAAAATACACATTATTTATAATATTGCAACATTGATGCAATTAGATAAACTGAATCACTGCATTCAGAACTTTCGTATGGAATACACTTAAAATATTTCTAGTTCGGTGTCAGCCTGCAAGATTGATTAGTATGTACCTAGAGTCTATCCGGAACCTGCGACCACATAATATCAAATTGGCACAAGTGAAGGATAACCTTAATTTTAAAACTATACAGTCTTTTGTAACTTGAGCAAAATTTCTATCATTAGGTTAGCGCTTCGGATAGACCATAACTGAATGACATTTTCTTTAGTATTGACGACGTACCCTCTTTCAGTTTTAAGTAAATAAATAAATAAATATTAAGGGACAATCATACACAAATCGACCTATACTCCATCCGGATAGGGCTTTAACTAAATGTAAACAAACCATAAATTAGGTGCTTTATCAGGCCGACATTGGTTGGTCAATTTTGTATTTAATAATATTATTTTATAAAAAATATAATATTTATTTTGCCTTAATATATCAAGTTATAGAATAATCCATACGATACCCAATCAAGACTATGAAATTATTCCCTAAGCACATTAACTTAATAATAATTTCAATATGCCACCAAATATTTTACAAATTGTGCACAATAAAGAACCTAAAAACCTAGGAATCCGCAACCTTTTTTCAAATAACTTGACACTTCTCGTGTATTCGTTTTCGCATACTATACTAGTCGGGATTTTCGCTTGCGTTAATTTTCTTGTTAATTTGTTTTGTTATTGATCATATTATTATTTCATTCGTTCTGTTTATTATTAGTGTTATCAATTAGTGGTTATTCATGTGTTAGTTATTGTTTTTCTGCTGAAAAGGAACGGTTCATTATTAATGTTGGTGATGCTTCCTCATCATCTTCGGTATCATCAAAATTAGACAACAATAGTAACACTTTAAATTAAACTATGATTACAGTTACTAAACTCTTTTATTTAATAATAGTTTGCCCCACAGGTAAGAAAAATTAACTCTTTAACGTACCTACTATTTTTAGAAATAACATAACGTGTATTTTACATACCTAGCTGCGTTAGTGTTTGTGAGCAGTACAGAAAAAATACTTTTAAAATATTGAATGTACGAGTATATTCATACATAACATCTGTGTATTCATTTATTTTACGTCTTGGCAAAGGCCATTTAATTATTTTTCTGCTTTGCCGAACCTTGATCAGAGTCTGACTACCAAAAGAATAATCGAAATCAAGAATTAAAATTTAACAATTGACAAAATGTTGAGTACACCTGAATATGTCAACTTAAGGTCAACTTTGACAGCCAATGTTTGTTTACATTTAGTTAAAGCCCTATCCGGATGGAGTTTAGTCCCAAACTAAGCAAAGCTTGTACTATGGGTACTAGACGACGATATATATATAATATATAAATACATATATAGAAAACATCCATGACCCGAGAACAAATATTTGCACAAATATTTGCCCCGGCCGGGATTCGAACCCGGGACCGCCGACTCAGTAGGCAGGTGTCTACAAACTGAGCCAAACGCGTCGTCAAGTATATTTTTCTTTTATTTCTATTTTTTTAATAAACTAACACTTTCCCTCTTCGCTCAACGGTGGGCTATTTCGACCAAATTCTACCCTGAAATTTAATCAAACAGTCGACGTCACTGGTGAATTTCATTATCACCTCCTTTCATACTGAAAGCAATCAGAACGGACACTTAAGTTGTACGCAACTGGATCTAATTTCAATTAATGCGTGCTAATTGGCGCGCAGAGGCTTCAAGCCTTTGCTTCGTCAATTATAAGCACTGTAATAGGGTTGTCGCTCGAGTGTAGTAGAAACTTTAGTAGTAGTAGACTTGAATATTGATTGCGACGACATTAATTACTGTTCCAATTTTGGTCTCGCTGCGGTGTGAAAATGCTGCTCAGAACGCGTTGTCGCCTTTCCAGTACCTACCGGAGTACGCAAAACCGATTTTTCTGCTCTCATTCATGCGTCGATAACACAACGGAACGATTGTGAATGATAGGCGTTCCCTCGCTCACACAAAGTTTTCACGACTACCTTCTGGCTCCAACATCAGATCAGCTCCATGTAATGATATTATTGCATTGTCGTCCGAGTTTCATATGTACCCAAAATTTCAGTTCAATCGGATATCTGGAAGTGGGTCATATTTACCTTGCAACATTTGATTACAGAGCTTATAGAGAGATAGGTGCAAACATTTGCAGTGGGATCGTAAACTATAAGCATTTTAACATTTGCCTTTGAAGCAACTCATTTAAAAAGAGGTGTATAAAGAACCACATAACTAGTACCATTCATTTATATCTCCTGCGACGTTTAACACTGACATGCTTTTAAATTTACTAAATAAGTACAGCTAATTTAAATAAGGACCTTTTGTTTTCGTCAGTTATCATAATTAAGACATTTCAGCCTTTTGACAACCCTGAGCTCTTTCGTTACTTATTTAACGTATTTCGAAAGAATAGTCGACAGCTCTCGCAGTAATTATGACGCCATTTACAGAATAGACCCCTTCGCTCACTAAATGGAAAATTACATTATTTTCAACAGAAACAAAAAGCGCAACGGGATTTTTTCCTTTTTAATTAAATATTAATGTCCTGTAGAAATGTTTGGCCAGTAATAAATTATGTTAAAAGGCTGCCCTATGAAAATAACGTTAATTTATTTGGTTACGTTTGAAAATGGAATTTGGAAGCGCTTAATGTGATGCGGCTCTTTGTTACGTTGTAGCATTTGTTTTTTAACCATTTTAGTCTAACTGTCTATTACTGATTTTCTTGGTTATTTCGTGATTTGTCCAGAATTTTAGTCTGAAGTAATATTGATAAACATGTAGGTTAGTTAAACGAAACTAAATACAATCTCGTCCTTCGTGAAACGAAAGTTAGTCATGAACTCATGACACAGATAGGGCTTTAATTATAGCCCTCAAATTTACTAAGTAGTCAACCAATTTGATTCCTAGGCCATTTCGTACCTTGTCACAGTGAACGTCAATATGAAAGCCGCCGCTTGAAATCTCATATCATTGTCATTGTGACAAGGTTCTATAGTGGCCTAGAAATCAGATTGGTTGAGTGTATATGTTTTTACGGGTTCACCCGTGCGGTGGTGCCTTTCCTTAAGGAACCATGAATTATTCCGGGATAAAAATAAAAAGGAACAATATGAGATTTCAGCACAATTTCCTGTTTACATGTTCATGTCATGTGGGTAAAAGACATTTGAAAGGCTAAGCGAAAGAGCTGTCTAAGGATATTTGCTAAATTTATTATTATTAATCCGTTTATGGCGGCTAGAAGCTTGTGCCAGGATCAGTTTTTTTGGTTTATAACCAATGCATGACTTCCGTGTTAAATGTAACTTATCAAAATATAAAAAAAAACATGAGATGAAATGAACATGAATAAAGATGGCCGATGAATCCTTGCTAAATTTTACAGTATAGGTCCAGAAGATTGAAGTTGTCAAATCCTGGTTCTCAAAGACTAAAAATTATTGTTTTTTATTTAGAAAATGACTCTTACCTTATAAAACAACGGTTCCCGTGTAACAAATATATATCTCCCTGTATTTTTAGTGATAAATAACTATTCAATAATAAAAATAATTGCATTTGGATACCTTATTGTTAATAGTAGTTTATGCAACTGATACATAATGGGAGGCATTAAAACACGAGTGTGGTTTTATGAAACGAGCGTCAGCGAGTTTCATAATAGGATCACACGAGTGTTTTAAGGCCTAATTATGTACAGTTGTATACACTACTTTATCTACACACATATCATAAGTACTCTAAGATGGGTTCAGAAGCCATAAGGAAATGACCGGCACCACTAGTGCTACCTGTACAATATCTAAAAACGACATATACTAATGCAGTAAGAAATAAATCTGAACAAATACATAAACAGATAATTTATTGTAATAGTTGTAATGTAGTTTACATTTACATTGAAACAATATTTTCAACTAAAATGTGAATTACAATAAACTTATCACAATTATACTTTCGTAATAGCAAAGAACCAACAAACAAATGACAACAATAATGGCGGCAATTCGGACCTCCGTCAAGACGAATGTTTTTTTTTTCTAAATCATATACCTACAAACGAATGTATCCATATTCTCATGTCACTCGAGATCAAATGTCGTGCGGTTTTTATAAAAAAAACATACTGAATTGACGTTTCGTATCGATAACAATAATAATATCTATGGATACTAAAATAGAGACCTACTTCAGTTTTGACAGCTGTTCCAAATTTAAACTCATAACCTTACAAAAATTGATAGCGTTATAACATTACAGTACAAATTTTACCTACTGCCACAGATAAGAAAGTTCTCATAGTAAAATTGGTTGTAGTAATGCTGGTCATTTCCTACGGTTTCTGAACGCATTTTAGAGCACTAATGATATGTGCGTAGATAAAAATATTAATAACACATAACATGAAAAAAGCATACCAGCGCCATCTATTATAATTGTGTTTAATTTTTATTGTATCTGTGGTGTTGGTTTTTATCATTTACTAGCGATCCGCCCCGTCTTCGCACGGGTGCAATGCTATATTATGCATGTATTATACATATAAACCTTCCTCCTGAATCACTCTATCTATAAAAAAACCGCATCAAAATCCGTTGCGTAGTTTTAAAGATCTAAGCATACATAGGTACAGACAGCAGAAAGCGACTTTGTTTTATACTATGTAGTGATTGTACTGCACTAAAAGAAAATAAATCATAACTACACCGGATTTACCAAGAATATATTTGACGGCACACCACTGGAGTGTGTGCATAGATTAAACATAAATCGTATGTGATTATTTTTTCTTATTAGATCATTTCAAGTGGAACGTTTCTTTGATATCTTTGCGATAAAATTGCCCCGAATACGTCGTGCATTAGGAAAACTGCCGCGTGCCAGCCTTAGTGGCGGGGCCGCTAAAAACGAGATTTCTGATTTTATAAGACGTACTAAAGACGATAAGTACTGGCTGGCGTACTTATGGCGAACCCTATCGAATTCGGGACATTTATTTCAGTACTGTTGGAAGGGATGTGAATGTGTTTTTTAGGGTTCCGTACTTCAAGTAGGTGGGCAGCTTTCTATAAGTCACAGTGTCCGGTTTTCGTGGCCCGACAGCGGCGGTATCGACCGCGTACTTTGGCAGCGGCGGCACGTCACGGGTCGGAACCGACTCGACTCAGCGTTTTGTGAGAAGCTTGGTGACAGTTCTTTAAGTAGGTGGGCAGCTTTCTATAAGTCACAGTGTCCGGTTTTCGTGGTCTGACAGCGGAGTTATCGACCGCGTACTTTGGCAGCGGCGGCGTGCACGTCACGGGCCGGGACCAACTCGACTCACCGTTTTGTGAGAAGCTTGGTGACCTGTTAGTTCTATCAAACAGGTCATTTTAGAACCACAAGTAGGTGGTGGTAGGGGGTATAGATGGGCAGCTTGCTATAAGTCACAGTGTCCGGTTTTCGTGGCCCGACAGCGGCGTTATCGACCGCGTACTTTGGCAGCGGCGGCACGTCACGGGTCGGAACCGACTCGACTCAGCGTTTTGTGAGAAGCTTGGTGACAGTTCTTTAAGTAGGTGGGCAGCTTTCTATAAGTCACAGTGTCCGGTTTTCGTGGTCTGACAGCGGAGTTATCGACCGCGTACTTTGGCAGCGGCGGCGTGCACGTCACGGGCCGGGACCAACTCGACTCACCGTTTTGTGAGAAGCTTGGTGACCTGTTAGTTCTATCAAACAGGTCATTTTAGAACCACAAGTAGGTGGTGGTAGGGGGTATAGATGGGCAGCTTGCTATAAGTCACAGTGTCCGGTTTTCGTGGCCCGACAGCGGCGTTATCGACCGCGTACTTTGGCAGCGGCGGCACGTCACGGGTCGGAACCGACTCGACTCAGCGTTTTGTGGGAAGCTTGGTGACCTGTTAGTTCTATGGAACAGGTCATTTCTGATACTGCAAGTAACGCCTACTTCCTTCGAGGAGCATCTCTTTGCTAAAGCGTAGCGTAAGGCTGCGTTTCCACCAGAGATAGGTAGGATGCGTAGTGGGTAGGATGTGTAAATTTGTGAACCAATAGAATCAGCTTTGCTGAGCGAGAATATGTAAATTAAGTGATTCCATTGGTTCTTGACGAACATATCTCTCGCTACTGGTAAAATATGCTAGTTTTATCGCTATTTTTAGGTACACTATCTCTGTATCAAACATTCACCAAACCTATCCCGTCGCTTTGGCCGCTATTCCAACCGATAGATGGCGCGATGGTCCGCAATCAATCCCCAGTTTCCCATCCCTATACATTTTTATATACGGTATTAAAATTTTCTGGCCGCTTAATATATTTACTTGCGTTCAAAGTGGCCGTAATTGACAATCTCGTTGACTGCCTGACGCATCTACATAAGTTCGCTGACGCCATCTCTGTAGGTATGCGTCATAGTTTAAGTATAGGCCTTAAGGAGTAGGTACAACATTGTGCCTTAGCACAAGACGATTATTAAACGAACTGCCAACGCGCGCTTGTGATACGCCTGCCAAAAAACTTCGTATGCAAAAGTCGTAATAAGTTTCCCTCTTGACTGATCGTTGAAATAAAATTTGGTCCTATTGTTGCAGTGCCAACGCGGGTGCAGGCGTGACCGTGGCGGCGTCATGAGCGCGGCGCTGCGCGCAGACGGCGCGGGCGACTCCACGGCCGGCTCTGACGTCGGCGAGAGGATCACCAGGCTGTTCCCCAAGTGCCGGCCCAGGATGCACCAGCACGACAGGTACGCACAGACTCCACGGCCGGCTCTCACGTCGGCAGATTCACCAGGCTGTTCCCCAAGTGCCGGCCCAGGATGCACCAGCATGACAGGTACGCACAGACTCCACGGCCGGCTCAGACGTCCGAGAGAGGATCACCAGGCTGTTCCCCAAGTGCCGGCCCAGGATGCACCAGCACGACAGGTACGCACAGACTCCACGGCCGGCTCTCACGTCGGCAGATTCACCAGGCTGTTCCCCAAGTGCCGGCCCAGGATGCACCAGCACGACAGGTACGCACAGACTCCACGGCCGGCTCTGACGTCGGCGAGAGGATCACCAGGCTGTTCCCCAAGTGCCGGCCCAGGATGCACCAGCACGACAGGTACACACAGACTCCACAACCGAGAGAGGATCACCAGGCTGTTCCCCAAGTGCCGGCCCAGGATGCACCACCACGACAGGTATACACAGACTCCACGGCCGGCTCTCACGTCGGCAGATTCACCAGGCTGTTCCCCAAGTGCCGGCCCAGGATGCACCAGCACGACAGGTACACACAGACTCCACAACCGAGAGAGGATCACCAGGCTGTTCCCCAAGTGCCGGCCCAGGATGCACCACCACGACAGGTATACACAGACTCCACGGCCGGCTCTCACGTCGGCAGATTCACCAGGCTGTTCCCCAAGTGCCGGCCCAGGATGCACCAGCACGACAGGTACACACAGACTCCACAACCGAGAGAGGATCACCAGGCTGTTCCCCAAGTGCTGGCCCAAAATGCACCAACACGACAGGTACGAGATGAAGCTAGTCTCTTTAAATGCTCACAGCCAAGGTATTAAAACCACATTGTGATATGATGACAACCCCTTAGCACTCTTAGAAATGTCCGGTTGGAGCGGTTATACTAAATTCGGTAACTTGCCAGCCTTCTTTTGGACGTCAATTAAGTGTCTCATCGTAAATCTTTCGTAATAGACATTGGCAAGTCTTTGTGTGACACAATCTATACGACATGTACGTAAGGGAACGGGGCATCAGCGACAGGTCAGTACAATTTGCTCTGCACAAGTTACATCACTTTCTTACATACTCCCCTTGTTATGGCAAGCGCTAACCTAACTAACCAACTACTACCCTAACGTACTCGTATACATAGGTCATGAATCTACTAACCGACTAATAACTAAGCAACTAACATTTCAGGTTGAACTCCGGTCTGGACGGCCGCGAGCACAGCATCAACAACGTCTCCTCTGATGAGGAGAGAGAGAGCCAGCTCGTTATCTTGAACTCCAAGGGTAGCGCCTACAAACTTAGAGACTCTAGGTATGGTCCAGTTTAGTTTAGTTTTCTAGTTTTCTATGAAGTTACCTGCCAGTCATCACATGCAACTAAGATGTAGCAAAACCGGGTAGCCGTCAAGAGACAGGTGGAAGTATGTAGGTTGAGCTCATTTCTAGAAGCAAGGTGGGGGAAAAGCGATAGCTAGCCCGTCATCCTCAAAACCAACCATCTAGAAACTATTAGAAATTCTAGGTGACAGCTCCCAAAATTGTTCTAGAAGGGTCGGGCGTTGTTTCTGTTGTTACAAGTATTATACGAGTATACGTTTCTTTGTCACCAACGCAATATGAAAATCAAGCCAATTAAGAGTAGAAGTGGCCATCCATTGCCGAAATCGAAGGAGGATAAAAATTGTATTTATTCCATCCCTTATTTAATCACACTTTTTAAAACACATCTGAACTTCAAGCGATAGTCTGAGCAATAAGAAATAGTCGCTCCGAAAATGCTTCAAGCGAATCGAGCATTTTCCAAAGGAAGGTATCGTTAACCTGCTATTGCTGCACTATGGCATCGTGCCCAGAAAGCTGGCGGCCTCTACACGTGTGACCGAAATTGCACATTATGAATTGCAATTCAACTGAACTTAAACTTAAGCGTCGCTATGTGCAGTCTGTAAACGTTGTGTAATTCATATTGATCTTACTTCCTGGCCAAGGGAAGATGTAAAACTTTACACACGGGCGGTAATATTTCTACCAGCTATCCTGCAAACCTCTTTCTCTTCATCATTCTCTTTAGTATCTAATTCATTTATTTGATTACTATGTGGACGTTATGTGATGTTATATTATATAAATGTTTTTGGCAAAATGGTTTTAACGTAGACGTTTTAAATCATCTTCAAGGACCTTTTCTGTAGGCTAGACTTTTTATACGGCTGAAATATCAATTCATTGAATATTTCACATGATTTACTCTTTCGGGGGCCAATTCTCCGAAACCTTCATGTAAAATGTACGACGCTTTCACAGAAACTAGTCGTTATAAATGTCTAGAAGCTGTAGAAGGGCTGTTTCTAGGTTACAATTAATGATACAACATTGCCTAGTATTGTATTGATTGTTATTTTTTGTGTTGTATTGAGGCTAGTCATTCGATAAACATTAATATGACGACTCGATGGACATGTCTGTAACGTATGAATTATAACCCGCTCATGATACCAGTATACAAAATAATGTTAATATAACCGACTTGAAAATGATAAGCCTATCAGATGTTTCTATGAGATATTTTCATTAACGGATTTCGATACTCTATAAACGTTTTCGACAGTCGACAGTAGATTGCTGGCACACCACACAATGGGAGTGAATTTATCTAATCCTGTAGGAAGAACTTCATCCCTCCAAGGACACTTACTTAGAACCTGGACACGCTTAGCATGTGAAATTAGTGTCTTGCTTTTTTTGTCATGAACGCTGTTGTTTACATCCGATAACTTTTAAATGCGTATTTATTTATAACTATGAGTTGTTTGTTACCAGGATAATAGAAATAGCAGGAGGCCGAGAGCTGTACTCACAAAGCCGAACTAAAGCCGTTCGGAAACTTAGACACAGCAATACTCACAAACACAACCTTCGGAACAAGGTGCGCTCGCTTGGCAAGGACTCTCTCGGCTACTCAGACAATCTTAGTAATGAGGTAAATATATAAGACTACGTTTATAAAACTAAAACGTTGAGCTATCCTACCAGACTGCGCCAGTAAGCAAGTCTTGTTTTATGCTTAATATTGTCTGCTGAGAAATTTACCACAATCGTTTTATTAATTAATGATTAATGTGTGTGGTAGTTCTCAGTAGGCGTTATTTGTAATAATAATATCAGTCTGATTTTACTTTATTTCTTATTAGATTCCCTGATTATTGTAATAAAATTGACGCGTATGCTTCTATTGGAACTGTACCGAATGCATTCTGAAGTCTATTTATAAAACTGCCACTGCTCAAATTAGAAAGGGAAACTGAAAAGAAATATAAATTTTAGAGAATGTTTAAATAGTACTTCCCCAGCATTTTGCGTAGTCTTGTATTCATCATCATCAGCCCATTTTGCACGTTGCCTGTCCTGAACTTCTTCTTATTCAAGGGTGAATCTAGGACGCAAGACTACAGAAATATTTAAGAGTTTACCAAAGCTTTATTCTCGGTTAGTTCCTGGATTCTCTCAATGTCTTGTATCGTTACTAATATTTTTACCATTGGGCTGATGGTCTGCTGTTTCTTATGTTCTACGAGATAAGCTTGACGCTAGTTTAAATTTGAATGCTAGAGATATCTAGAAATGTAAGTTGTTTTACCGTAAACAACAGGTAACTAAACAACTCATTTAACACCAAACTAAAACATGTATGTTATTGAATACATGGAAATACTGATCTAAATATACTATACTGCTGCTACTTTCTCATGCAGTAAAGTGCAATTAAGTTATTGAATTTAGTTAACAGTTGACACATATTGAATAGTCAGGAAAGTACAAATATGTCACACTTACCCACACACTTTCTAATATGAAAAAGCACGCTAGGGTCAAGCTTTCAATAGCCTTAAAACGAGAATTCTTTGCAGATATCCTTGCACAGGCTAAACAATGAGCCCAAAAAAATGATATCTCGACACACATCACCGACATACACGAATGGGGACCGCGAGCCGATCATTGAAGAGACCATGGGCATACCCAAAAACAGCTCCCCCATACTGGACCCCCATAAAACGAATGACGTGAGCACTAAAAGTAGTCCCATAGCGGTCGTTGCGGACGGGGAAGTGGTCGTATTTGACGACAATGAGGATTGGAAAGGTGATTATAGAACATTCTTTGAATTCTTGAGTTGCTTTGAGAATGCGGGTTTAAATTTCAATGTTAAAGAAGTCAATGTTGCGATGGGACAGAGAACGTATGTGAATGCTTGCGTTCGGAAATTGGTTAATGCGTTAAGCATTTTAAACATAAACATACAGAAGGTGCTTTAATTAAGCGGAATAAGTAGGCATTCTTTCACGCTATCCGCATAGCGGACATATAGCACAGCGGTGAGAGCACTGCTCTGGCAGCACAGGTCGTGGATTCGATCGCCACTTGTACTTCAGTTGTGTTTGACTTCTTATTTATCCTTTGATAAAGTCAAAGTTGTCAAAATAATGAATTTAGCTCTATTGGCTTCAATTATAATGTTTGTTTAGTTTCTCAAATAATGCAGACAACACCTTTTAATTAACGTTTACGTTATTTATGTTACTAATTAGCGATAATGCCGTCTTGTTATTAAGACGGTTGGTGAGTATTTAAAACAAACATTTTGATTAAGATCTTTAGTTTCTGCTAATCATTTATTTTAATTCACTCTAAATGAGTTATTTACTTTAAAATATTTTGATATTGCTTCGCTGTTTACAACTTCGGAATATTTATAAACGTGCATTCTCAAAGCAATTCGTGTTGTTAGCTTTGGGATCCCTCTTGGCGACTGTTTTCTGTATTAGTGCTCGTTTCTGATACCTAGTAATTTAAAATGGCTAAAAAGTTTAGATCCAATCCATCTTATCGTTCATCGTCCGTATCTTTAGTAGATGCACTAATGTTTGTGACTTCTAGACTCTAGTTTTCTTTGTTCTAGTCTTCAATTAACAAACTAACATTGACTTTCTTCCTTCCTTTTTTCAATATGTTAACCCAAATCCAAAATTATTCACGATTTTTTTCTCTCTCATTTATTTTCAGTGATATTGAATTCTGTGTCCTTAGGTCTTCGGATGGACCCAGACGCAAGTGATAACGAGATTGATTTGAGTGTAAAAAGGACTTTAGACAATATGAAAAACGGTGACAGTGATGTTATGAACAATAAAAGTGAGTTGAGTGAGAGTGAGTCGAGTCCTGGGGAAGAGAGGAGCGATGCGAGTCCCTCCGGGGTGTGGATGTCGGGAGATGAAGATAAAGGAAGAGTGACTAGAGTTATTGGGGAGCTGCCGATCGCTGAGTATGAAGGGTCGCCGCGGAGGTACGGCATTGGCAGTCAGAAGGCGCAGACTATCAGGTCACCAAGACCTGGTTTCCCGCAGGTTAGTTGACAGTTTTTACTGACAGTGCCGTAACTAGGACGCTGGCCTGGACATTGGGCAGATCCTGCAGGAATAATCAGTCCCGCGAGCCTATTTGATGGTTCCATTTATCAGACTATAGATAAGTGACAAAGCATCTGTCACGTTTTGACAAGATGAGAGTGTGAGTGGCATATGCTTTGTCACTTATTCACGTGATAAGCGCAACCACCATAGGTCCGCAGTGGGTCTAAGATTATTTTTGTTTGTCGTCAGAATGATATAATTTAATCCTCGAACTAGAAACGCGAATATGGCCCGAGTTTTGAGTGGGTCAAATATTCTAGAAGAAATTGGGCGTATAACAGACTAGTCACGGCATTGGTACATGGCTAACTTAAACTCCATTATTATCGGTAAAATATAAGAAATTTTAATTGAATGCATATGGCATACGGCACAGCATTTTGAGCACGGGTTGGAGCACTGAATTAATTAAGTCAACGATTGGTATGGTTATGTGTTAGTTTTATAATTAAGTTAGCATTATGACTATGAATACCGATATCGAAGAACAGACACAAGATTTGGTCACCATTTTCTACGTACATATATATTATTGTAGTGCAACCCTGATTGTGAAATCCCACTTGCCTACCACGTAAACCAATACCTAAGGGAAGCTTCTATTGACAACCCTCCTTCCAGCGAAGCTTTCTTTGAGAACCATTGTCAGAGCAAATAATAAAGTGATGTAATAACCCTAACCATGACTCTGTCTCTATCCTTCCAGCGCATAGTGACAGAGAGCAGAGACGTGACGCCGCCCTCGGGTTCCGCGGCGTTCGACTACCTCTACGAGTTCTCGGAAACGAGGAAGGTTCTCGAAGAGTTCTTCAGGTGTCCCGCCGTCGCTGGTCACACGCAGCTGAACAGCAACGATGAGATCGTTAACTTTCAGGTGAGGATTTACATTGCTTACTGAGAATCCTACAAACCAGGAAGGTTCCCGAAGAGTTCTTCAGGTGTGGTGTCCCGTTGTCGCCGGTCATATTCAGCTGAATTAGAATTGAATAGCAATTATTGCTACACTCACGTTTGATGACGTCACTTAGACGAGGTGTCGTCGTACCTTTACGGCGTATATTAGTAGGTACCTATACTACCATATTTCGTATGGCACGTGTCTACGTGCGCCCTCTAAAAAGCTATCCTACATATATTAATGACGATTGTATTTTAAACCAGCTCCAAGCGCCAGTCTAGCTCCACGAAACACTTTCAGGTGCCATACTGAAATACCTACCGTATGACGTCACAGCATGTTACAGATATTTTTAACGTTCGCTGATAGAACACTGCTGGCTGAAACACTTTATTAAAAATTTCAGGAAACCTTAACATGACTATAGTTTTAACAAGATTTTTCGTTATATGTAAAACATGGTCCTATGTAATTTGTACAGCGACATGCCCGCTCAAATATCCTCGTCGCTTGAAATACATTACGATAAATATCAGGAAATCATATTGTTTCTAATTCCAGGAGCTAGACTACGAGCTCCGTCGTCAAACGCAAGACTGTCCCTCGGAGAACGGCGTGGAAGGCAGCGACGCGGAGTGGCCGCACACGGACACATTAGATTCTCCACACACGGCACACAACCACACCAACTTCCTTGGACTACAGGTAGCTAAGCTGTTACAAGTCTGTCTCTCGGAGAACGGTGTGGAAGGCAGCGACGCGGAGTGGCCGCACACGGACACATTAGATTCTCCACACACGGCACACAACCACACCAACTTCCTTGGACTACAGGTAGCTAAGCTGTTACAAGTCTGTCTCTCGGAGAACGGTGTGGAAGGCAGCGACGCGGAGTGGCCGCACACGGACACATTAGATTCTCCACACACGGCACACAACCACACCAACTTCCTTGGACTACAGGTAGCTATACTATTACAAGACTGTCCCTCGGAGAACGGCGTGGAAGGCAGCGACGCGGAGTGGCCGCACACGGACACATTAGATTCTCCACACACGGCACACAACCACACCAACTTCCTTGGACTACAGGTAGCTATACTATTACAAGACTGTCCCTCGGAGAACGGTGTGGAAGGCAGCGACGCTGAGTGGCCGCACACGGACACATTAGATTCTCCACACACGGCACACAACCACACCAACTTCCTTGGACTACAGGTAGCGATACTTTTACAAGACTATCCCTCGGAGAAGGGCGTGGAAGGCAGCGACGCGGAGTGACCGCACACGGACACATTAGATTCTCCACACACGGCACACAACCACACCAACTTCCTTGGACTACAGGTACACAATGTTTACTACTAGCATGCAGAATACAGCAAAGTATACACATGCTATCCCAGTAAACTTCAACAGTCCATTAAATTCCGTCAATTATAACTGGGGGAAAATTTAATGGTTCAGGCGGGGTTTGCACCCGCGTTTCTAACGGCTTTCCATTTCCAACATTGCCGTCCTACCTATTGGACCACAGAACCTGATGCAAGAGCCATTGAATTATTCAACCAGTTCCTTCTTGTATCTCCGAAATTTGTTCAAACACAATTTTCGACTGCACGCATTAAAAGCATGAAATAGCTATGTCTCTTTCTAGAACTCAGGGAAAACTATTATTCAATTAACACTTTGGCGACCAAGGATTTCGTAGCGCTACGCGTGTAACATGGGAAATGCGTATGTAGCGAAAACTCGCTACGAGCACAGTACCCACGGAGCGAGTTCCCAGTGTTCAAAGTGTTAAAAATGTTGTTTGAAATTATCAATATGTTTGTCATAATATGAAAAATATTAAACATAGAAGGAATAAGGCATCTTAAGCTATATTGAGTAACACATATATTGCCTTTTGCCACTCTAACGTTAAGAACGTTTCTGATTCCCAATTAAAGCACAAAACAGATAGGGACAAAAATCAATCTACATACAAGCGCGCTCGAGCAAACGCACACATAGACATTGCTCACGGTCACGATATCTCGGACCAGACCAGTGCGAGCGCGAGTGCCATCCGCTTGACGTGTCCGTGAGCAATGTCTATGTGTGCGTTTGCTCGAGCGCGCTTGTATGAAGATTGATTTCTGTACCTATCTGTTTTCTGATTAAAGTGATTATCATTGAATTGTTCAGCAACAACGCGAGTGCTACGGGGAGCCTAACGTGGCGGCGCTGCGCGTGGGCGCGGCGTGGAGCGGGTCCGCGTCCCCCGCCGCGCCGCCGCCGCGCCGCGACCGCGCGCCGCGCCCGCTCTCCGTCGACACCAGCGACGAGGGCAGCGACCTCTCGCTCATCATCATGGAGAACGAGCTCAGCGAGATGAAAGGTCAGATACGACGCCGACGATTTAGACGGAGCATGTAAGGCGACCCGTAGGCGACCCGCGCTCACCAACGATATGGTACGGCAGAACATTAAAGTATCAACACGGCGGCCACCGTTTAGTTGCGTCCATGTTTATGAGGTCTCTCTACACCACTTAACACTACAATTTACCATGTTATTTATTTAATTTCTTTTTTCGTTGACGTACGCATGGATCATAAACAAGGACGCAACTAAACGGTGGCCGCCGTGTTCATACTTTAATGTTCTGCCGTACCATATCGTTGGTGCGCGCGGGTCGCCTTACATGATCCGTCTAGTGGGGGTTGTCTGTGTTACAAGTCTACGGCTGGTTTTAGTGTCACGCGGACCGTCGCGCGGATCGCTCCGCGCGGAGCAATATATATGGCGCGTCCACGCGGACCTGTCCGCATTACTCTAAAACGCTCCCTTAAGCTCAATACATCATACGTGACCCCCGCGGATGGTCCGCGTGACACTAAAACCAGCGTACGAATAGTTGTATGTTCAGTGCCGTATTTATCCCTAGGCCCACAAGGCTCGGGCCTGGGGCCCAGCAAGTCTAGGGTCCCCAGTTCCAGAAGTAGGCCTTGCACCATACTTATGTTCGCCTTATTTATCACCTAAAATACTACTACCTACTATTTAATTTGCTGAAAAGCATTTTCACCCAAATGCTACGTGCCTAGGGGCCCTGGCCGTCTTAAGTCCAGTCCTGTGCATGTTATCCGATAACTGACAATAATGAGACCCTGTTCCTGCTATCTAAGCAGTTACGAAACCAGTTTATTGGTTTCATTTAGCATCTAATCTGTTTGTATATGGCGAAGAAATTAATTGCTATATAGGCCAAATTAATTGCCACACAACGCCTAGAATGTAATGACTAGTCGACGCATCAAAAGATGATAGTATAATTTATACAGTGTTGCCACAAAGATCTAGGTATAAAAAAAATTGACTCTGGCTACTTGGTGGGCAGTTATTATGATGCTAATGTTAATATGTAGGTATGTATTGTATTGCATATTTGTGTATGTTTATTTATTTTGTTCATTATATTACTAATATATAATAAGTTTCTCTTGTGGTATAATGTTGATAGTTGACAGGCCCTGCACCATAAAAATTTTCTGTTTAGCCCAATGGTTGACTGGTAGAGAATGCCTTATGGCATTAAGTCCGCCATTTGTACACTTTTTGTTTTGTACAATAAAGTTTAAATAAATAAATAAATGTGGTAACGTGGCTATACGTGTTCACATATAGGTCGCTAAGGTGTAAGCCTTTCAAATAAACAGATGCAAAGATCGACACACAAAGCATTAGGAAAAATTCGAAAGGTATTCTAGCATTAGGGTGGTAGAGAGGTTAACACGTTGAACCGGTAAGCCTAGCCTTCCACCAGGTTATTCGCACGCATTCAATTTTTTTTTCCTGCAATTTTTCGTCTGTATGAATGGTTCAGTCAAATTGTTGTTCAAATTAAAGCATATTTTATTGTTTCCAGTTCAAATGGACACGAGTCGCGTCGTAGTGACGCACCTACCGATTGTGGAGGACGGGCTGTCTTCAGGCCACGCCTCCGACAATGACAATAATAATCAACTACCAACGCTACAGGTTTGAAGTTTATAGTTAAATACATAAATAAGTATTGGGACAATCTTACACAAATTAGACCCAAACTAAGTAATATGTACTATGGGTACTGCACGACGATATACGTAATATAAACATACATAAATAGATACCATCCATGATCCAGGAACCTAGAATTCATCACATAAATATTTGGCCTTGCCGGGATTTGAACCCAGGACCGCCGTCTCAGGAACTACCACTGCCCCAACCGAGTCCCATGGGAACACTACATTTTTTAGGATAAAAAATAGTGTTAATCCAGGGTGTCAGCTACCATCAAACCAATTCAGTTTATCAAAATTAGTCCAGCCGTTTGAGCGTGAAGAAGTAACAAACATACACATAAACACGCTTACAAACTTTGGCCTTTATAATATTAGTCTAGTGTGATATACTCGCGATCCAAAGATGAATTCAGTCAAGTCTGCTATATGTTCTAATATGGCGACGTTTTTCTGTCATTTAATTAATGTGCACTTACCGTAAAAAACGTTGTTTGAATTTACAATGAAAAATCTTAAGTCATAGGGAAATTACAAATCGTATTTTGTGTTGTCCTCAAATTCATTTCTTATTTCTTCTGCTCTATTCCGTCCTTTTCCCTCTTGTTTCATCTGTTTAATATGACCTTTGCTTGGCAGACGCACTCTTCGGTGATAATCGAGGAGATAGTGGAGAACGGCACCAGCACAGAGCCTCATATGCTGTCGGACGCTGATCTGCACTCCTTAGACCCTTTAGGTAATGTATTTTCTACGGAACACCCAAAAATTCCGAAAATTAATCTATATAAAATAAACCATAGTTCAACCCGAAGCGAAAGTGCTATGCCGAAAGATCATATCTGCTGTGGATTATATTACACAATTAAATTAGGTTAGATGAGGATATCCCAAAAAGAGGTATAGGCTAAACTTCAAAACGTATAGGCACAGTTATCGTGATTTGGGTATATTTTTTTGTAATTCGAACATTTGTTTTCGGAAAACATCATTTCGCTTCGTTGACCTCGGCACAGTCTGGGGGAACTCAGTAACAGTCTGAAAACGGGGAGGACACTACAGTATTGCCCCTTTTAATTCGTACTCTTTTTGGTCAGCCTGTAATATTTTGTCAAAATGTGATTATTTGAGTGCAGAAGTTGGAAGTAATTACGACTTTTATGAAGCATCCCCGAGGTTGTCTGATATTTATTATTTAAAACTTTGCGCCTCTGAAAATGCCACCGGGGCGGGCTTGGATATTCTGACCACAATAAAAAGACCAAATCCTTGTGACAACATTCACTGATAAGACTACAGAGCACCATAATACGGTTTGATGACAGCTCAAATCAGCTACTCTTTATGAAATATCAAAAACGATCTTAGTACAAGATCTTAGTCAAACAAAACATAGTATTGTAACCTAAAGTATGATTGACATGTGACCATGGTGTTATCTATAAATGATTAAAATTGTATTGTAGTATGAAGTTTCTATAAAGATACTGGCTTGTGACGTCATAAAGTACGAGTAGTCAAAACACGACTCCTTTTAAATTTTTGTTTATTTTAAAATAGTATATCCAAAATGTAGTGGTAGTCCATTTGATTCCGGGTATCTTTTAATATGTATTTAATGGTTTCAATGATACATATTTTTACTAGAGTTAAATGGGTCGTTCTTCTTTTTTACCTACATTAAATCGAAGGTTTTCCGTTTTTTGGGCTTTTGAACTATCGATAATTGAGGTTTCAGAGTAGAATTAAAAAAAAAATGCATTGTTTTATTATTTTACCTAATTAAAATTTATTTTACAGCCCATTCAGTTTTTTTATTGTGTTTTTTTTTTATAGCGTGACAGAGTGGTCCTTTTAAGGGGAGACCGCGTTTTAGCTTACCACTCTGTCACGCCATTTTACGAAATAATAAACAAATGTTTGAAAAAAAAATGCTGGTTAGAGAAACTGACAGATTACATAATATTGATAGATAGAATAATATGGATGATTTTTCGAACATTATAAAACCGAATATGATTACTCTGAGATGCCATAATAAGACGAAGGACGGACTATTGTAGGTAAAAAAGAAGAACGACCCAAATACCGTATTCAGACTGTTTTCGTTTTGCAGCGTGCAGCGAGGTGTCGCCGCCGCCGCCGGCGCCGGCGCCGCACCGGCCGCCGGACGAGGCGGCGCCGGAGCGCGCGCCGCTGCCCGCGCACGCGCCGCACGCGCCGCTCCCCGCGCACGCGCCGCACGCGCCGCTCCCCGCGCACGCGCCGCACGCCACGCACACGGCGCACGTCACGCACGCTGCGCATTCGCCGCATGTGGCGCACGACGACTACCCCAACAGGTAAAGTCTTCTATACTATTATGAAGTTGCGGCAGTCGCCACTCAAGAAACTTTCTGCCCCAACCGCCATCGGTATTACGAGCGGTGTGCCCCGCCCACTGCCATTTAAGTTTGGCGACTGTCAGCGCTATATCTAAAGTATTGGTTCTCTTACGTATCTCATCATTTTGGATTCGATCCCGCTAGAAAACTCCGAGCAGCTCGCTCCAGTGCCCTCTAAATGGCTTTAAGCCTTCTTATGAGGCCTATTGTGAGCGACCACGTTTCAGTGCCGTTTCGGTATCATCAGTGGCAAAACACATTGGCTAAAACTTTCGTCTTAAGGCACTGCGGTATTTAGGACGAGAGGTACCGAGAGGAAAGAAGCCAGAAAGCGGTAGATAGACTCTGCAGATGACACTGGTACGAAAACATCTTGGAGAAGGGAGGATTGTCAGCTACATCACAACTAGACCCAAGGCTAGAAGTTCCACAGAAAATATCATAGGAATCTAAAGTGATTCAGTAATAGCAAACACAAATAACCAACAAGAAATATTAATCAACCAGATGGCTTCACCTCGACTGATCTTGTACTCAAACTATTTACAATAAACCTGCACACCGTTTAAATTAATTCAACTAATCTTGAATCTAAAAATACATCGCATACCGTGACCGTGATATTAGTAAATATGCTAATTTTGTTTGTTTGTGTACATGATATAAAGTATAAACAAGCCCATTAATAACATAACAAACCGTTTGTCATTAGGAAAAGGCCATCGTCGGCTCAAAGTGCAGACTCCGTGGAGATAAAACCAGCCAGTGGAGAAGAAGGTAAAGTAATTTATATGAATTATTCTACTTAGTAGTTTTTAGATACATTTATAATCATTGTGTGTGGTACTGTCATCTACTCATCTCAGAACTTTTAACAGACTTCCAAAAGAGGAGATTCTATGTTTTATTGTATGCATTTTTATGCCATACCTCCGCCAATTTGGGATCGATTTGAATTTTTTTTATGGCTTTTTAGTTTATTTTGAAGTGTATTCTTTTATTGTTATTTTTTTTACCGAATTCAGTAGTAGGCTGTGTTCACAGCATAAATAAGAGTAATATAGTTATGAACAGCGTTTTTTATTAGGTGTCCTTTGACAAAATGAACCTTCTGAACCCTAAGAAAGTTTTGAGCATAATAACAAAAGCGGACGGAATTCTGGTCTCGAAGGGACTGCAACACAACAACATGAACGTAACATCACGCTCGAAACCTCGAGGAAATTAAATAAACACTTTTTGAACGCAATCAAGTCCCGTTTTGTTATAATGTGTGATAATCATATAACTTTAAATAAATATAAAATAAGAATGACATAAAAAAATTTTTACTTGTTTAGCTTCTGCAAGATGCTGTAGCTTGCGTAGGTGATACAACTAAATTAAGTTATTGTTACAGACGAAGCGGATACAGATTTGGAGACTGACAGATTACTAGGCCAGCAAAGGACAGATGACCAAGGCTTCTTCGACGATAAAGTGAGTAACAAAATTATCCACTTACTTAAATCGAATTTGAATTTGGAGTTGCATCTTATTTTTTTTTATATTATATAAAACTAGTCTCTGTAAGCGGTCCATAATTTTTCGAAATGGCTGAATGTGTCTTTTTTATGTTTTTGACCCAAATCGAACGATCGATCTTCCCAATTTTGAAAAATCGAAAAACAAAATGTAATTTTTTGAACCTGCTTATAAAATTTCACGAGATTGAGAAATGCGGCCTGTGGGCGAAAACAGCCGGATATCCGGACAAAGGGACATCCGGACATGAGAAATATTTTGACATAGGTACTTACCCGTAGTTAAATTAACGGGGGAACCCAACCAATTGTTGACTTTAAAAACTTTAGGTATACTAACAATCTAAGTGTTTATTAAGGTGATTCACATATTGAAAAACAATACCTACCTAAGAATAACAGATCCTTTCATCAACAAAAGGAGACGAAAACATGTCTGCAAACAGACAGTAAACTGTCGCTAAAAGTATAATGAAGTCTTAAAACTCAACACAGATTTTGGCGACAAGTAAACCGAATTAAATTTTATTAGGGTTCCGTACCTCAAAAGGAAAAACTGAACCCTTATAGGATCACTTTGTTCTCCGTCTGTCTGTCTGTCAAGACCCTTTTTCTCAGGAACGCGTGGAGGTAAGAAGCTGAAATTCGTATCAAATAAGTACTCAGGTCTACTGTCCCTTGGAGCTGTGAAAAAATCAAACTTCTAAACCAACGCAATCAAAAAATACAGCCGTTTATGCTGCAAAATTTCGACACTCGCAATTGAATCAAAACCTACAGGGTACTTGCCGTGAACTCAGAATCTTGAAATTTGGTACGAAGCCACGTCTTATAGCATAAATAAAGGAAAAATTGCGAAAAGCATATTTTTTACATTTACTTATATACCTACTGGTTTGTACGGAACCCTCGGTGCGCGTTTCGGACTCGCACTTAGCCGGTTTTTACCTTTCCTTGAACTTGAAACCACTTGCAATTTAGAAAAAAGCTCCACTAGGCCATCTACTCATAGCGTAACAGTATTTGAATAAATTTGCATAATATACCTTTCCAAAAAAGGGCATTTCTAATAAGGAAATTCAAGTCGGTTACTACCTTACGTAAATGAAGAAACAGTGGTCTTAATTATGCTACTGCGCGCAGTGAGGTCATGCGCGCGAGCATGATTTAGATCAAGCGACCTTGCTATACTATTGTGGTGCGCGGAGAGTATTATGTGCGTGGGAGTGGAATTTTGTGCCTATCTTGCTTGTTACTCGGTGAGGATAGTGTGAGATATATTTAATATGTTTATTTAAATTATATGAATAAATGTGTGTTTGCCATTAAAATGGCATGAAAATGTATGACCAATGCTGTTTGTTTGTATACATTGAAGAGATAAATTTGCGACACAGAATTAGGTGCCGGTATCTAATAATAACAATTTAACTTCTTTTAACAGCGTAACTGTTCATTATTATGATGTCCTGATAAAATATTTATGATTCATTAAGAACCTATTGACTTGAAACTGTTTTAAGTTGTATGTATGTAAATACCGTGCATGTCTAGATTTTTTACTGTGAATCTGCATGTAATTATTGTAAAAATAAATAAAAGATGTGCATACACTTTTGACGAATTTTGACGGAACATCATATTTATCAAAGTTTGTCTTTCTCGCGCAAGTGTTTACATATCATTACAACGCCAGTGCCGCCCACATATGTGTAAGCTTTCAGTAATAAGATACACAGGTCTCGTGACGCGTCTGTGTCACTAATCTTTGCGCACCCATGTGTTTACACATCATAACACCGCCAGTGCCAGCGCACCATGTGAACCGCTCACATGTGTCTGTCTTCGATGTGTGCGTGTTTACTTTTCGATACTGTATCTACTGACCGCCTGATAACAACTTATTGATGCATTCCTCCTTCGAAACTTGATCAATAAAGAACCTTTTTCGACCATGAGTGCGGAGGAAAAGGAACCTTGTTTAGTGCTTAAAGAAATCCAGCTGGACTGTAAAGAGGTTTACAAAGATAACAGCAAGACTAATAACAATGTTCAAAGTGTCCCCGATAAAGAACCTTGTTTGGTTTCAAAGGATATTGAGCAGTCTGACGCGGAATGCGAAGAGAATTGTAAGGTTGTTTATAGTGTCGAAAATAGTGAGACGAACAATAATGAACAAATTAGTGAAAATGTAGATAATGACAGGACTGGCCAGTTAGAAAATGAACGTGATAATAAAGTGGAAACATGTTGTGTGAACATTGAGGTATTATTTATAATAGAGCCACAGACCCGAACAAAATTGTCGAAAAAAGTGGCACTGCTGTAATGTTCAAGTAGATGCCAATAACGCTTATTTATAATTTACAACAACGATAATAACTTCATACAAAATAACTCTTTACTCAAACGTTTAAGTGTCAAATTGGCTTACGTACTTATTACCACAAATATTTTTCGAGTAAATTAACTTTTTTAGCGTATTCTGACTCATGTCTCTTGTCAAACTTGGAACATGGCACGAATGGAGCAGATTTTAATAGTTTTACATACTAAACATATTTTCATTATTATTTTATTTAGGTATTAAAATATATTTGTTGTTTGAACTAAATAAACTCGTAAATTGTTAATAACAAATTAAGTTATGTTTTTATTTAATAACTGCATAAAAGGGTCCCGACACTGCATAGAAGGGAACAGTAATAATGACATTATGATTTCTCAACTCATCTTGTTCTAATATGTGAAATGAGAGTAAGGCATATTAATAATATTTTTAACCCTTTAAAGTTTGATGGCGTGGCGTGAAAGTCGGTGGCGTAGTATGCCCGGCAGCACACATTGTCTTTAGGTGTTCTTGGCTTTCAAAGGCTTAAACTGACAGTGTCTAGACTCTGAGACAAAATAAAACAATGACAATAGAGCAATTTTTTTATTAATGTAACCTGTAGGATCTACCTGTAAAAGGCATATGTTCATAACACTGGCTCACTCGTCGCCTCACACATAGCAATGTCATGCGTCCACTCTCGCCCTCGGCTCGCGTGTAACTAAACGGAGCATCCTATGTGACGTGCGCCTGTGACAGTGTATATCTATTTATGTATAGATACCTACTACCACAAACACTACATAACCATTTTACGCTTCTTTTGTATACATTGTCATTTTTTTACGATTCTATTGAGATATTAAAGCTGTGTTGAGTGAAAGACTTTTACGCTTCTTTTGATTAAACATAAAAAAAACATATATGATCATACCGAACGAACACACGAGAGACGAATAATTTGGCTGAAATTATTCTTGACGTCTGTCTCTTACTAAACGCGACCTCAATTTTTCACGTTGTATAGGATCGCGTGGGAATCTTTAATAAAAAAAATGGATAATTATTTATTGCACTCCTTTATTAATTAATAAAATATAAAACTATAGCGACTCCTTAGATTTTTGTTCTGTGATGAGGTGCATTTTGTAGGGACAAAGTTAATAATTCTAATCTAAAATATGCTATGATTTTACATAGGATTCGTTAATTAATCAATATAATCTGCATAGAAAAGAATATTCCGACCTTTTTCTTAATTTTATAGCTGTAATTTCGGCAATTTTTCACTGAAAATTAAGTCATTTTTGAGACCCGTCACGTGTCATGGTCTAAACGAGACTGATCGCCCAACTAATGCGATTTGTGATTTTGCATTACTTGGGAGGGTGCCATTTTTTCCGTCGGATTGTGTGTCCATGTAATTAATACGTCAATGTGTGTGAATGAAGAAATAAGTGACTCAAATGGTGATGAAATTGGTTCGAAGAATGATAGTGAGTCGAACAATGAGGATAAAATACAGGATACAACGAATTGTAACACAAAGGTTAGTTTATTCTGTTGGGGCACAGTTTTTTTTCTTTCATGAAACTTCCTACTTTCTTGATGCTAGTACTCGGAGACGTATTTATTGTAAGGTCATAAAGTGAACTCGAATATTTGATCCTGGGTCACGGATGTTATCTATATATACATACATGCATTATGTACCTATATCGTCGCCTAGTACCCATTGTACTAGCATTGGTTAGTTAGGGACTAGTTCGATTGATAGTTACTTATTTATTTATGTGTGTGAGAGCCGCTAAATTTAGAGTGTGAGGGCCTTTGACATTTTTATTGCTTGTTGCAAATCATGCAAATGTAAAATAATCTTACATTATTTAACCGACACTACGCAATGATTCGTGCCATATCATCCGTACTAAATATAACCACTGAAACGATTTTTTATAGCTGATAAGGCTGCTAAAATCCACGTTTATTTCCCCTCTTTCGTCTAGTAAGTGTAACCAATAATTTTAGCAAGTTTTGTGAAAACATTTAATCGGTGCTAACTTAAATAGCATAACTGAGTACTAATTTCGTACCTAGTACTGTCAAGTTTGTTCAAGTATGTTTAGGTATAGTGATGAGTAAGTACCTAAAATATTCCATCGCCAATTAAACCTATACTACACAACACACCCCTGGCCAAAAGTATGGAAACAAAGTTTTTCTTTTAATATTTAAAGTTTCCAATAATTATTCATTATGTAAATGTTAGTAATTAGGCCACCCCCAAAATATTAAAACATTAAACATCGACTATTAAAACGTAATATTGAAAAAAAATATATACTTATTTAACTCCGGGAAAAAGTTGTATACCAATCGCCTTTTTTTATTGCATTTCTACAAAATGTTGAACTGGCAGAACTTGAGTTATTGACATTTAAAATATTTATTATAAGTTTTATTGTGTAATCTTGTCATTTATTCCGTAAGGAAAAAACAGCTTTGCTTGGTAATAATTTAAGCTTGTTTCCATACCTTTGGCCCTGGGTGTATATTGTTAATTGATTGACCCCAGTGACCTTCAACTGCTTTCGACCTGTCTATTACATCCCTGCTGGGCATAAGCAACCATAGGCGATCCTTAGAGGCTGGAGAGCCTTATTACCTCTGTAAAGGGATCATGCTAAAATCGCCTTATAGTGTTTTAAGTGCGTATTTCTAACACCAACACTGGCTCGACAATGTCACGTATTTTACTTTTTATCTGTTCACTTGACCACACTCAGTTTCGCCGCCATTCGTACATAGATAGTGACAGTACTTAAGATGGCTTTTGCCGCCAATACGTGACATATGAGACAACGTATGTAAATATGCTATTTGAGCTACTCACACGCATACACTACACGCTCTAAGCGGCTCAGACGCTCAATGTGCATGTGGCACCACCCCCCAAACGATGGCACACATGTTGTCTTCCCCAGCAAGCCCTTACACGTGTTCCGAGCAGGACCTACGATCTGTCGTAGCCCGATTCTCTTTCCCCTCTCCTCCCGCCCTAAGGCAGACTGACCCGTTTCAGTCTCTTCACAACGCAGTTCATGCGCACAGTGCGCCCGCGTCAATCCCACCCCAACCCTCCTGTGGCGCGGAGATAATTCCATTAGCGAGTACTCCCACACAAAGTCCGACTCACAGGTATACCTGTGAGTCGGACTTTGTGTGGGAGTACTAGTGAGGGCACAGAATACTACTTAATAGTACTACATAGTGAGGGCTAAACACTAAACAGCGCTATACAGTTCAAGTTATGTTTAAAAAAAAACAGGACCTACGAAACGCGAAACAGAGGGCGCTGGTCTCTACTCTAATGGTCCCGCACTAATATGAAACCATCGACACGAGGATTTTGTGAGATGCTGGGTCCCAGCAACGAGGAGATCACGTGGTCACCCTATACCTCTTACAGGCCCGGAACTTGGACTGTCCGAGGGCCAGCTTTGCATGCGTGTCTACAATCTTGTATGGTGACAATTTGAACTGCTTTCAGGGATGGCGCAAGCCGAAGTCCCGCACGGTGATGCCGGCGGGCAGCGTGACGGGGTCAGCGCGCTCGCCACCTCACGACGACGCGAGAGAAGACGACGTGCATCATAATGGAAAGGTATACCTTGTCTAATCACACACTGTTGTATGTGTCCAGACTGTTGTATGTGTTTTTGGAGTAGTAGGGCCTCGTGCAGGGTCCGTCCGGATTATTACTACCGTCTTGCCTGCTAACCCACCGCCAAACAGCAATGTTCGCATTGTTGTGTTCCGGTGTGGGGGTAAGATAGCCGGTGAAATTACTAGCATAGAGGCATTCTATCTTCGTCCTCCGGGTAGGCAAGCACTTTGTGACTCCTCTGGTGTTGCAGGTGTTTATGGGCGACGGTAATCGCTTTCCATCAGGCGATACGTTTGCTCGTTTGCCCCCTATGACATAAAAAAAAAGACTGCGCTACACGACGAAAACAGATAGCATCGTCGAGTATTTGCGAGTAAAGACCAACTTCACCCTGAGGGTCGAACAGTTAAGAGTCTCGTCACAATGTGAATTTCACGTCATTTGTGGTGAGGGTGCCTACTATCAAGCTGTCGACCTTCCTGCAGGAGGAATTCTGGCTGAAAGGTGTCGTGTTCCGGCGATTCCGTGGACGGTTACCCGATACCCAGAAGTTACGTCGCACGTCGTCGAACTAACGTGTTTATGATTATTTTATTTTATTGTGTCATTTGTTATGTATGTTAGTTTTAAGGTATTTATTTATGGGCCACAGTTGCCTGAAAATAAAAATAAATAAAATGAAAATAATCATGTTATTAAAACTATCGTGAGACATCTTTACTAATTATAAAAAACGGTATAAACTCACGTAAAAATTGTCAGGAACGGCCCGACATGTTTCGAACTCATTTGGAGCTCTTCATCAGGGGTAGCTATCCGTGCTGCTACGCGACTCGCGACCCACTGCACTTTTAATCGCTCTTCTTGCCGCCCTCTGCGCACGCGCAGATAGCGCGGCGCGGGGAGGGCAGGGCTCTTGCGCTGTCACCACTGGACTGTCTGTCACTGCATTTTCACTATTACCCACTGATACCACGCACACTTGACTTATTGTATCAACGACATTGTCTGAACGCGAGATGTTTTTTAACGCCGGAATCACAGGTTTCCATGCTGGAGGTAGAGCCCAACCACCGTCTCGGTTGAAATTCGGGCGCCGTCCAATTTCGATAGCTTCACGTATCTTCCGTTGTACACAGCGTTTCTCACGAACCAACAACCGTGCCTTATCGAAACGTACGAAATGGGACGCACCGGCCTCGACAACATGCTCCGCAACAGCGGAGTCTCTCGTATCCATTTTTCTGACACTGCGTATATGTTCAGACAATCTTGTCGAAACATTACGCCCCGTCTCTCCTATGTATGCCTGCCACACTCACACGGTATTTCATACACCCCAGGGGTTCCAAATGGATCTCTATCTTTAGGAGACCGTAGCAACTGCCTCATCTTAGTCAAAGGACGGAACCAGGCTGTAATGCTATATCTACGGCGTAAAATGTGTCCGATGGTATCCGTCACACCTTTGATATAAGGTAAGTACGCAGGCGCTCTCTCTACAGTCTGCGGGCGTTGTGCTGTACTGGGGCTCGCTACACGCTGACACTGTCTCCACTTATAGCCATTTTTCTCCAATACCTGTCGCACATGCGCTAACTCCCCATTTACGTATTGAGGATCACATAAACGGAGAGCCCTATTAATAAGCGCCCTCGGGACTGATGACAGGTGGGCCGGGTGGTGATGAGAATCAGCTTGTAGGTATCGGTCAGTATGCGTGGATTTACGATACACCGTATGACTCAACCGTCCTTCCGGCAAGCGTCTCACCAACACGTCCAAAAACGGAAGTGCTCCGTTCGACTCTTTCTCAATGGTGAATTTTATTCTTGCGTGTATCGCATTCAGATAGCTGAGAAACGGCTCTATATCACTATCCGTAACCACCGCGAAGACGTCATCAACATAGCGCCACCACAGCCTAGGTTTAAAGGGGACAGTCTTCTAACGCCTTCTTCTCGAAGCTCTCCATGAAGATGTTAGCCACGACCGGCGCAATCGGCGATCCCATCGATACACCATCGATCTGCAGATAAAACTCACCTTGCCACATGAAATAACCGCTGGTCAGGCAAAACTCTATTAACATCATGTACTCAGTAGGTAGGTCGTTCTGAACCAACATGTCTCGTATTATGTCTAGAGTTTGCCTTACCGGTACATTTGTAAACAGAGAAGCAACGTCGAAACTAACCATTACCTCGTTGTCTCGTATCACGACATCCTCAAGTAACTGTACGAAGTGTGTCGAGTCACGTACAAAACTGGTCGTTTTCCCCGTTAATGGTTGTAGCATGCTGGCCATGTGACGAGACGCTTTGTACGTCGGGGAGTCTATCTGGCTAACAATAGGACGCAAGGGCCAGTCAGGCTTGTGAATTTTCGGCAGTCCATAGATCTTAGGAGTCGTCGGGTTCAACTGGCGCAATGTTTTCGATATGTTATCAGCGGGCAAGGAACCAATGATCTTATTCAATTTCGTAGTCACTCGAGCCGTCGGGTTATACGTTACCTTCTTATAGGTCTGAAATGAAAATAATCATTATAAAAACGGTTTAAACTCACGTAAACATTGTCAGGTACGGTCCGACATGTTCCGAACCCATATGGAGCTCTTTATCAGGGGCAGATAGCTGCTACGCGACTCGCGGCTCACATATAGAAGATAGTTTTAATAATAGTTTGGTATGCTTCTCGCCAAAGCTGGACCACACGAAGTCAAGGTCTCGGTCGCTATCAGGACGGATCCTAATGCGGTGATCCATGACATCCATATGGTGATGTGGTCTCTTCAGTACCACAATGACGGAGCTGCGCTATAAACGCCAATTGCTATGACACAATAACGGCCATGCCACGACCTTGCGCGACCAGCGGCGCGGTGAGCGGTTGAGCAAGACTCTGAGCGAGGCGGCTATATGAGTGAGCGAGACCGAGCGCCGCGCTGCTCAGCGCTAAAACCCGTTCCAGACCTTCCGATCCGATCCTACTTATCGGATAATGTGTAGCGTAATTGTTAGGAAATCGGATAATGTGTAGTGCAATAGTTAGGACCTAAAACACTACACATTATCCGATTTCTTCCGATAAATCGGATCGGATCGGAAGGTCTGGAGCGGGTTTTAGGCCCCATTCATGGCATCTCCCTGCTGCTAGTACAGTCGCCAACAGATATATTGAAGCAAATAATGTATATATACCTGAACATATACTTAAACGACGTTTTCTTTTTTCTCAGGATAAAGATGGGAAAAAGAAAAGCAAAAACAAAGAAGGTGAGCATTTTGATTTTATCTTTTAAACAATATATTTATTAATAATCAGGCTTCGGTACTTATAGTATAGGGTATGAATTACGTTTTTAATGTTGGCTCCATTGCTCACTAACGTCCCTTAGCCTATGCTACGAAAACTCCGAATCCTGATTATAAATATAAAATTCATAAATAATATAAATAACTAATCACAACGCAATTTTCTGCCGCTTTTGGACTTTTGTCGGTGAGTTTACGTTTTAACATATTTGCATAAAAAATCATAGGTTTGACAATTTGATTTAAAATATAATAAATTCGGGTATTGATGATTTGACTTAAACTTACTTGTAAATATTTCTGTGACAATCTTGAAATATACCCTCTTCATTTCGCAGAAAGCGACACTTAAAAATAATGTGTCCTTAAAATGATGACTTACTCAACAGATCATAGTTTACTGTCACTTATCTAAAGGAACCACTGAGTTTCAGTATTTTTATTGCGATGTTCATTGAATCTTAGTTCCTTTTTCACCAGAATGGTAATATTTTTAACAAAATTACGTGATAATTGAATTCAAAGTTTGGTGATATACATAAACATATTAATCAACCTCAAGGAACCATTTAAATATCAATAATGGACTTAAAATTATTACATTGACATCTTACTTTTTCAGACATGCGTTCAGTTCTCATCGAAGGTGTACTGTTCCGAGCTCGGTACCTCGGCTCCACACAGCTCGCCTGCGAAGGACAGCCCACCAAAGCGACAAGGATGCTACAAGCCGAAGAAGCAGTCTCCAGAATCAAGGTAAAATTGGATGTTCACTATTCCAAATCCTAACCTCAATTAAAAAATGGAGGGATACGCACGCCATGTCAGAAACCATAGACAAATGTCAAATGGGGTTTCATATTATGCGTTTAATTTGTCCGGTAACCGGTGTTGTAGTTGTGAATAATATCTTGTTGTGATTTTTAACTAATTCTACTTGTATGGTTTCATTTTAATTCTTATAACTTAGATAAAATATAACTGATACTAATTTCGTTTTCAAATTTATTAGACAGGTTGCACAACATACTATAAATATCTTACTATCTTCACTATTTCTTTTAAAATAATATGCATTCTCATTATAAAGTTTTAATAGTCGTGGCAAAAACCACGTTTGCCAGTGTGAATCGGTATAAATGTAAAATATTATTTTAGTAGACTTGCGTTGGAAAGAGCATGGAATTACTACTTCTGTCTTTCACTTTTTCGTGTCTATATCATTATGCACCGAACTAAAAACAAAAAGTGCTCACTGGCTACTAAAATGCTTTCTTTTATAGACTACTAAAAACCTTCTACTCAAACACAACAATATTTAATAAAACAATTCGCAGACAAAACACACACTTTCCTATTTTAAAAATCGAACACTACCTTACCTATGCTATGGGCACTCCTTCGCACGGCTCCTGTCTAATCATTGTCATTTTGTATATATACCTACGTAATTTCATGCTCATTAGGTTTAGTGTTTTGAGAATGCTAGTGGGTTGTCCTGATTCCTTAGTACCTAAAACGAAATAGAGATGCGTGGATAAAGACTGTAACCGTTCAAAGTCTGCCAAACCGTTTTGCTCTTATTGACATGGCACTAGAGTATTTTTTTCAGTGTGCTCCTCACCCCTCGACCCGACCCAGGAAGACTATAGTCATGGCCGGCTAACCTCCTCTGGATTTTATCGCTTGTCGCTTGTCGCTCTGCTTTTACCCTTTTTTGCACATATTTGGTAAAAAAAAAGGTAAGGTGCTGTGCTAGTTTCACCTTTTGGCATGCTCACGATTTGATTCTTACGGGGACGAAGACGCTTAAAACACTACTTGAAACAAATATCAAGAGTTCCATATTTCCACCCAATGCAATCATAACAGTTTTCTGCGTTTCGATTGGTATTTATTAGTCCTTTTCTGCCGATTATGTACTTGTACATTGTAAGAAAATATAATAAACCTATTGCTACATGACAATATGCATCCTGGTCTCGGCACCAAATGCTCGTTTATTAAATAAATAAAGCCGTTTTATGTGCAATAAAGTAAAGTTGACAGCTGTATTTATTGAAGGTAATTTAGCTCTGGCTATTAAGATGTTCAGATTATTGTTGTTCGTAATTAGCATTACTAAAATGTCCATAACAAATACTTAGATTTTCTTTGACCTCGCTAGAAAAGGACAACATGGGTGTGGACACTTGCAGCGCAAAATTTGTGCACTGATTGTTTCGATTCACGATAAGCAACTCTCTGAAATAACTGACTAGAACCAGAAACCTATACTATATTACATTCAAACTACGCAGCACTAAGTCGCATATAATTTGCAAATAAAACGCAATGCCTGTGTAGTAATGCGGCATACGGGTGCGTTCGAACATCTTCGGTAAAACTCGGGTATATTATTTAAATCGAGCTCAAAATCATCACCAAATTGCACATACCTATTTAAGTCTGTCAGTCATGAATGATAATAGAAACTTTGTTTTATTATAGTTCTTTGATAATCCGCCGATGAACATGCCCATAAGCCCATAACCCATTCTGGCTAACAAAGCTATGTTTGCATGTGCTTAGTGGTGTGCAACTTCTATTATTGTGAAGGAAGAAAGAGACGCAAGTAGTCTTCGTCTTTGTCACGCGTTCGCAGCCGCTGCATTTGTACATGTACAAGTCTTAGGTACCATTGTCTGGCATAGATTTTGCAAGTCCTAACGTATTTTTTGTCATAAAATCGTTATAGCTCACGTCATAAAATTTCATTTTTCACACATTTCAAGATTGTTATTATAAGACAAACCTAACCTAATGACCCTCTCACACGAGGGCAGAACAGTGAGGCAGAACAGTGGGCAGTACAGTACTGCTACAATCTGAACGCACAAGACAGTACTGCTCTGTCTCGGCGTGTGCGTTCAGATTGTAGCAGTACTGTACTGCCCACTGTTCTGTCTCACTGTTCTGCCCTCGTGTGAGAGGGTCATAACCCAAGCTAATGAGTCATTCATTCAAAACTCTTGTAAAGTTTCAGAATGAATACTAACGATTTTATGTCAAACAGTCCATTATGGCTTTCGATATGTATGCAAGAAGAGGGGCCCTCTTTGGCACACATCGCTGCACGCCAACATAAGTTGAAGTATCTATATCCCTATAATAGGATCATTGTAATAGCGTCCTTACTCATAGGCCGACACTTCACTTGGCTGTACTTGTCAAAGATGTTACCGTCTTTTTTGTTTTGTTTAAAAAAAAAACCTAAGAAATGCAGCCAATGTTTGACAATTCAGCCAGCTGTACACACTCGTTCACTCGTCTCCCGCTTCGCACGTTTCATTGTACGCACGTCGTAACCCGATTCACACCGGCTGATGTGGCCACGAACGGATGCACCCGCGAAATAGCTTCTACGCACTACGAACCCTGACTAATGAACGTTTTCGACGACGCTTTCATACTAACAGAGACGCTCGCTTCTCACATTATTGTTGAGTGTTTTGGAGTTGTTTTGCTTGCTTTTGCGCAGTTGTGGATGTGAGGAGTTTCTATGGAGTTGGGGTATTATTGGTTAAATGTGCTTGAAAAACGCCGCCATTGTCATACAAATTTGCTTCACAAGCATTCAGGACATAAGAAATAGGTTTTTAAATTAGATTAAGACTAGCCTGTCAAAATAAAGATTAAATTACAACTTAAGGCTAGTTTAGACAACAGTTAACTTCAACAAATCATCCCAGGAGAAGGAAAGATAACATAATCACAAATTTAATTCAAGATTACAATAAAAACTAGGCCTGAACACCAAGAGAAGTTAGGTTAGCATTTTCAAATTGAACCAAGTTTACTTTACTTAAGATTTACAGAAATTAAATTAAAATATCATTAACAATTTTCTTGAGTAACGAGATTGGTTCTATAGATACTATATGATACCAAGCGACAGCGGGTGGCGGCCATAATTAGAGCGAGAGACTGCACTCTGACCTCACTATAGCTTTGGCTACCGCTTACTGCCAATATCGTGGCGGCTGTAACATACTTCAGTAGGGCTACCATATCTTGCCGCATCATCGCTTAAAAGGATAGAGAAAGAGTCGCGAGTCATAGTCATGGTTAGACAAGATTGGCATGGTTAGAGAAGATAGGTAGAAAAAAAAGCTAAGTAAAATGACTCAGTGTGAGAGCGAGCGTCTGAGGAGGCTAGCCGTCCACAGTGGGGCTGCGAGGGCCCGTACTCCGGAGTGTACGCGGCGCCGGCGGCAGTGTTCCGGCTCACTTTCCTGGGCTCGGTCGAGGTGGACGAGGACAGGCGACGGAAGAAGAGGCTCAAGAAGAACATGGTGGAAGAGGCCGTTAATAAGATCAAGGTGGTTTGGTTGGGGAAAGAACGTTCTCGAAAGCGTTTCTCGTACAAATCGGGAATCGTTGTCGGGAAAGGCACGTCTAGTTGGCGGGGGCACTGTAAGGGGCTTCTAAAGTAGCACACAGGCTGAATGAGCGCTTATACAGCTCTTAGACAGCTATAATAAGCTGAATAAGGGCTGTGTAAGCTCTTGCAGTATGTGCTACGTGGGTTGGGGAGTGTTTGGGGAAATAGGGGTTAAATAGAGGGGGCGTTAGAGGGGTGTTTTAGGGGACATCACTCAGGAGAAGAGTGATGATTTAGGAGGTAAGGAGGAGGGTTATGAAATGAAGTTATAAGGGCACGTTTGGGAGCTAGACAGAAGGTGTTATGGGAGTTTTAAGGGAAAGACGAAGGTTAGGTAAAACTTTGCCCATACAATTGGACATCTCAGAAACGATGTATACATATGTAACATAATATGTCATTATTTTAAGATGCTAATAATTTGGCTTTGATCTTATGATATGATTTTGAAATGTGTGAATGGTTAAAAAAAAAAAATTCGCACATGTGATTTAAAAATATTTATATAAAAATCTGTACCTACAAAGATATTATACATCTAAGAAAGCCCAGTTATAAACAGCTGCACAAACAAACTAGTCACCATTCACCGTGCCGAGAGAAGTGCTAAAACACATGCAAAATAAAATGAAAAAAATATGTGTGCATATTTCAAATTTCTACATCTGGGTATCAATTAATTTGTAATATGAATTTGAAGGGCTAAGGGTTAAGGGAAGAACTGGCTAAGACACGACTGCTTCATTTCGCGGTACCTCCAGAAACTTGAAGTTGTCAAATCCTTTAAGTAAAAATATAGTATGAAAAAATCGGGAATGTTGGGATCCATTAGACCATCATCCATTGAGTATCTTTGTTTTGAGTAGTCGTTATAATCATGATGAACTCACATATTCTGTGGTCTTAGACTAGAATACTTAAATAAAAAAAAACATTATTTGGCCAGTTTTCCCCCTTACCCTTCACCCTTCATTTCATATTAAGCAGGTACACCTTACAGTGCTTACGCAATTTTATACACTGCAATTTTTTTGAACGATTTGGTATTCATGTACGACATATAGCACGAATCCTTTTTTCAGGTAAAATTAACTTCGCTTTGTTCTTACAAGCAACATTTTGAACGGCCACAAACTGTTACTTTGAAATCAAATCATAAAATGCAGTATCCGCAGATGTGGCCACAGTTCACAATATCCATTGGTGTCCATTGTTTGTTAAACAAAGCCAAGAGAATTCGGCCTCAAAAAGGGATTCTTACTATACTAGGGACCTACTCGTTTCTATAATCGTATCGCTTCGCTTAGCTTTCCAAATGTTATCAAAATTAGACAGGGAAATTAAATACATAAAGGGTTCTGCTATGTACACACACTATCATTATTAAGCAAATCATAATGATAACAAATTTTTATAACTTGGGCTTGGCGAGGCTATATTATCGAAAAGATGTATAATTATTCCGTTATGTCTTCTCCACTTCTATCATAATCTTAATATTGATAGTGTTTCATTGGTAAAGGTATAGTCCATGTTCATTGTGTATGTGAATATGAATTTCAATGTAGAATTTGGTTTCAATCATATTCCGTAGCATGCACTAATGATTACTAATAATGTTGTTTTCCCTTCGCCTACCTTGGGGTACCATCAGGCTTTGGTAAGTTCTAAATTCTAAATTGAACACATCCTCGCATGGTCGTGTGTCACAGCCCTTATTGTAATAAATTTAATAGAAAGCAAACAATTACACATCATTCAATTTTGATATTGTATCTGTATTACAGATAAAAATGTAGTTAGTTTTTTTATAGTACGACGGTGACATACAATCATGTATTTAGTTCAGTATTGCCAATATTAACCGGAAAGTAAAGTATCTTGCACACGCGACCATGTTAGCATTTTGTACGTACTCTGTGTTAAAGCTAAGCTAATGTACTTTACTATGTTTTCCGTTCATAAAGCAACATTACAACAATACACATTTTGGACATATTTTAGAAAAGACGATATGCAATTACAATTTAACAAATGCAATTAAAACCGCGAGCATCCATAAGTTTCATGATTGATATATTACATCACACTAACTCAAGTTAAATATTTAAAAAAAATCGTGGTCTTTACAAGGCCACGATTATTTTTGAGCGGATATGATGATCTTCGTTTTAAAGACGCATTTTGCGTTTTTTTTTCAATCGCCGACAAAAAAGAAGAGGGGTGTTATAAATTTAACATGTGTATCTGTGTGCCTGTGTATCTGTCTGTGGCATCGTAGCTTCTAAACGGATGGTCCGAGTTGAATGCGTTTTTTTGTCGAAATGGTTCTGAGTTAGGTATGTTTGGTTGGGTCGTGGGGTTTTTAAATTTTGAATTCTCTTTAATTCATTCTGAATTCTTTTAAAAAGCTCTAAAATCTTTAGTTACACAGATAGCCACAACATCAGACAAATACGTAGAATCTTCTACAAATTAATGGTATAAACAATATATTTCACGCGTCAAACGAAAACACCACAATGTGAATAAGTTGGGAACACTTGTAAAAGTAGAAAAGTTTGTATAACATTAATTTTGTTTCTTCCAGGCTCCTGAGGGTGAAAACCAGCCAAGCACAGAGGTCGACCTCTTCATATCCACGGAGAAAATAATGGTCCTCAACACAGAACTGAAAGAAATCATGATGGACCATGCTCTGAGGACTATATCGTACATCGCGGACATTGGGGACTTGGTGGTTCTTATGGCGAGGAGAAGGTTCGTGCCGCACGAGACGGACTCTGATCCACCCAAGTTGAACCGGACGCCGAAGATGATTTGTCACGTTTTTGAAAGTGAAGAGGTGAGATTAGACGTTTTTTTGTATCTAGTAATCCTTAGGTAGTTGCTTTGCACTTCCTGAATCTTTTTATGGTTTCTCCGTAAACAAGCATAAAATATAAGCATGTCTACTAGAGTGGACCAGATATTTTTTTTAGGAAATTCAACTCAGAACCTCTCTAAAACGTTAAATTAGGCTGCCAGGTGTACGAGAAAAATAATAATAATAATGTTCAATATGTACTACTTTTAGCCCTCTACAGTCATTTTGAATATTATGATCGAGCCCATATTAAAAAAATTGGCATTTTAACAAAATCCTGTTTTTTTTTTCAATGAAAGTCAAGTGAATTTGTTCTAAACACATAATACTCGAAAGAAAAGGTATCTGTTGCATAAAAATATAACAATATATATATTTTTTTAAATACCGAATTTTAACTTTTTAAGTAACAGGTTCACGCAGTAGTTGCCGTAAGTATAAAATGAGATCAAAACATTAGAAGTTGAAACCCTTTTTTTAAAACGAATACCAATTATGTTTAAAAAATATTTTTTTTTTACAATTTTAGAGAGAACTAAAACATATTTAAAATAAATTACATATATATAATTATATTCATAAATATCTTATCTAAAGGCAACATATTACAAAGGTTCCAGGTCGATCAGGCAACTTTTTTTTTCTCCATACATCTACGCTCCACCCTAATATCTACGTCCACACTTATATAAAAAGAAACCCGTCCAACCGTTCATGTGGATTGTAAAAATAAAAAAACGCCACTTAATAACAATATCTACAAATTCTCGAAACGTAAATGCTATATTACCTGTATATCATGAGTATTACAAATTACCGCGAATTTCCAATAATATATAGACATTTGTCACGCTAACGAAAGTAGTAACTGCGGCATAAGAAACCGTTCAATTATTAAGTGCCTGTTTTTGTGGTAATAGGTTATAAATAGATCATTTTGTTTTTCGTATTTTAGGCTCAGTTCATAGCACAATCTATCGGCCAAGCCTTCCAAGTGGCATACATGGAATTCCTCAAAGCCAACGGCATCGAGGACCACAGCTTTGTCAAGGAGATGGACTACCAGGAAGTCCTGAACAGCCAAGAGATCTTCGGGGACGAGCTTCAGATGTTCGCGAAGAAGGAGCTGCAGAAGGAAGTGGTGGTGCCGAAGACGAAAGGGGAGATTTTGGGGGTGGTAGTGGTGGAGTCTGGGTGGGGATCCATGCTGCCGACGGTCGTGATAGCCAATCTAGCGCCGGCTGGCGCGGCGGCGAGGTGTGGACAGCTCAATATAGGTACGATTATTATGGATACGAAGACATTGAAAGTGTTTCGAATTGAGATATCTTTCGCCTGGAGGTTGTTAAAAATGTGTTCATTTATTTTACCGTAATATTCGATACATTTTGCATAAGGGTTTAAACGCCTCTTTTATGGATTTCTGCGCTTATAAAACAGATGCCAGACCAGAGTATTTTTTTTATACTACGACGGTGGCAAACAAGCATGCGGCCCGCCTGATGTTAACCAGTTACTACCGCCTGATGTTAACCAGTTACTACCGCCTATGGACACAAGCGCGTTGCCGCCCCTTTAAGAACCTATTCACTCCCCTCTTGAAAAACCGCATACTGTAGCCCCCGGGGAAAACCTCGGCAGCGAGCTCATTCCACATGCGGAGCGCTCGCGGTAGGAAATTCCTCTGGAACAGCACAGTTTTTGACCATTTAGGCTCCAGTGTGTGAGGATGAATATCCTGCCGATGGCGAGCAGTGCGACTCTTAGAGTATCCTTATTTATTGAGTATAAATAAACCTGCAAATCTTCAGAAACGTATTTGTGAATTTGACCGAGTTTGATTAACCTTTAACCTGTTTTCCAGGTGATCAAATAATCGCAATAAACGGCGTGAGCCTAGTGGGTCTGCCGCTCTCCACGTGTCAGACCTACATCAAGAACTCCAAGAACCAGACGGTGGTGAAGCTGACGGTGGTGCCGTGCGCGCCCGTCGTCGAGGTCAAGATCAAGCGGCCGGACACCAAGTACCAGCTCGGGTTCAGCGTGCAGAATGGAGTGGTGAGTACGATCCCCAAAGTGTAGATGTGTAAGGTATGACGTAGACGTGTGCGCCGCGCCGGTTTTGTACTGACGCCGCAATGTACGACGGACGGCGCACACGTCTGGTATGACGACTCCTCACGCTAGTGAGTCCCGTCGCTCGTAGTGCGGCGCCAGGGAGAATCGTCAAATTATTTTTCTAAATGCATTTTTTTGTAATAAACTCGTACGTCTAAGGAACAGAGATGTGCCGTTCTCCTATTTGTATGGGAAATGTCCTCGAGAAATTTCTTTCCCCATATGAATCAGGAAACGTTCTCGGGCACGGCACATCTTTACTAAGGAAATCGTTTCGTTTTTTTTCTCAAATCGTACCCTTTTCTCAGATATGCAGTTTACTTCGCGGCGGTATCGCCGAGCGAGGCGGCGTGCGCGTCGGGCACCGCATCATCGAGATCAACTCCCAGAGCGTGGTGGCCGTGCCGCACGAGCGGATCGTCAACTTGCTGGCAACGTCCGTGGGCGAGGTGTGTTCCTTAAAATCGTACCTCAAAAGCATACGCGTGTTTAAGGTGGCCGGGTTGACTTTGCCCACCTCTATATGATCTAGTGCCCACCGAAATATGTTCCAGTGCCCACCCAAATACGTTCTAGTGCCCACCCCAAAATGTTCTAGTGCCCACCCTAATATGTTTTAGTGTCCACCCCAATATGTTCTAGTGCCCACCTCAATATGTTCTAGTGCCCACCCCAATATGTTCTAGTGCCCACCACAATATGTTCTAGTGCCCACCCCAGGAAGTTGGGTTACCGATAGTAATTCATGGCTTCATCTCATAAGCCATGGCCAGGCCCCATCTGAAAAATAATCTTAGAAACGCCAATGATTGAGAAACATTCACCAATGGACCATCACTCCCAAATATAATTATGGTTATTGAGAATTCAAACTAGTATTGATCCCTCGAACAAACAGATGAGTGTTTGGCTAACCTGAAATCCTACCATAATTGTGACACACTCTTTGTCGCGCGATAAATACTGCCTGTCACTTTCCTTTCAATAATGTACGAGCAAAATGGGTTCTCGGAACACGGAACAGTGTTTGCAAGATATACTAGCCCTACTGATCACGCCTTATAACGACTGACACTGTTAATCTAGAATTCTAGTCTATTGAAACGAGCAGAACTCCCATAATATAACACCTAGATCAACTATTTTTTTCTTAATCTTTTAATTAACTTCCACTAGATCTACTCTATTGACACTAAGAAAGTATGGTTCTTGTGATGAATAAATGGCTTTTTTCTTGAAATTCTGTTGATGAGCGACTACACAACTACCTTTCTTATTCATGCGTTGTATTTTTTACGATAATGAAATTTCTCAAATTCCAGATACTAATGAAAACAATGCCGACCTCCATGTTCCGACTGCTGACGGGCCAGGAGAACCCCGTGTTCATATAAGCGCCGCCGCGCGACACAAGTGCCTGCTTACGATATTACACAGCGCTGATTTACACTGTTGGTAGCCCTGTCGTCGCTACAATTTAGTTCTTAAGCAACGCACTGGCACAGATAAAAATATATCTTATCTATGCGAGTGACAAGCACAGACTAAAAATAAAACTGCTCGATGCTGAGTGTTTTATACCATGGACAATATAAAACTAGATGTTGATTGTAGTACCACCGGCTGTACACTCACGTCGAGATGGAGCGAGAAACCCATGCTGTCTATATTCCTTCTTACTCACATGGTGTGAAGACTATTTGCGGATTTCATCTGGTCTTGACGAGTGCAGATTGTTGCGTTATTCTAGCTAGGATTTACAAATCTCTTAAAACAGATTAGTAGGTAAAATTAATTTGTGAAAGAACATATTAGAAGTAGGTATAATACGCCGAGGTTTGGTTATTTGGTGTTGGAGGATAAAGAATTCCTTTTCTCCTAAATCCTCCTTGTTTATAAACGAAATCCAACAGGTGTGATAGCGTGTTTTTATTAGGTTAGATGCGTTATGTTATTACTAATAAACTTCAAGAGAATCTCTACATACATATAATGAAAATATTATTTATATTTATAAGTTTTTATTTTAGCTAAATAGAAGTAGCTACATATACTGAGTGACTGTTGTAAAGATGCATCACTAGTGTATACTTTACCAGATATTGAATACCCGGTTCAAAAGTTGAAGTTGCTGTGTAATTTTTTTAATTGTAATTAATAAAATCTACAAATTATAGCGATGACAGGGCCCAACGAAACTAGCTTAGCTCTCAAAATACTCAAAATCCCGCGTGAAAATGTGATGGAAGCGGCGGGACGCTTAATAATGCTTATGTGGCTGACTAATGCGGCTATTACACATTCCTAAATTAGTCACTGACGAAAGGGATGAAATACGTGAGACACGTATGTAGATAACTCCATCTCACTCCTTCGTATTGCTGCATCCCTCTCATCAGTGACTAATTTAGGAAAATGTAATAGCTGTTTAAGGTACTTAGGATAAGTTGTGTATCTCTCTTATACCGCTTGCATTTACTAAAGCGGAATATAACGATACTACACGAGATAATATCTATCTACCATGAAAAATGTACCAAGGTACGTTATATCAAACCTTTGAAGACACCCTACCAGAAAATAGCTGACAATGACAATACTAAATTATTTTGTTGTGATTGTTGTGAGCGTATTGAACTTAAAAAAAAAAAACGGTCCAATCTTTGAGTTATCTGGGAACATAGATAAAAAAAAGTTTGGATCCATTGCCTATTGACAAAAGAAGAGTGATAGTGATAGTTATAGAAGCAAGAAAAAAAGACTGCAAATGAAGCACTTAATTAAGGTGTTGTCTTGGTGAGGTATCGTTAATTTCGTAATAGCAAATGCAAGCGTCAGTTCTTTGATTGTCATGACAATGTGTATTTATACTGGTGTCTTGAGAAGGCTCGAGGCTTATTAGAGGATCATTGTGACGAATTGTTGCTAGAGTTCAGAGTTGAGTTATTTCTAAAGTCTCTAGAATTAGTTTGTCAGTGAAGACTTTGGCTTAGGATATGGTCTTCTATGCCTCAGGGGTATCAGTTTATAGTTCGAGAATGTTTATGTCGGCATCTTAGAATAAATACGGCTAGAACGAGTCTTTATACAACAGATTTGCAAAAGATGAAGCCGGTTGGTATTATGTGTGCATGTCAACGAACCAATAATAGACATTTTGCTTGTGTTATTGACTTTGTGACAGATGCGCACAAGGACGAAACGAAACTAAGCCCATGACAGGCCGTGGCTCACCAAAATTAGCTTCAATTTCAAGAGCTGTCTAGGTTTCTAGGTGTATTTATTCTAAGGTCGGCATAGAAGAAGTGTCTCATCGGCTCAGAATACATTCGTACATTCTTCATCATATTAAACGGCGGGTTGTACCTAAGCATAAATGTCAGGTAATAATAGATTCAGGAAAAAAATACTAATAAATGTTTATTATTTTGTAATTTGGAGCCAGTCTGCCGTTTGAATGACAAAACTATAGATTTCTCTTCTCGATACAAAGCATTAATTTCATCGTCACTTTACATGAGGTGAGTTTGAAGTTATAAGCTTGTTTATTTCAATATTTGTGTGTTTTACTAAAATTTGGTCTCGAACCTTTTCACGACACGAATTTATACTCCATTAAATGTACCTATAGATTGAATATCACTTTACCACACTCATATCGCTTAGTTTATAAATATTTTTCAAATAAACGCCGAGAAATGTATTGATTATTATACATATACTGTTATAAATAATATCGACGCCATTTTGAATCATAGACTTTTTGTGTTGCCATACCTTGTCGAATATTTATCCTTAGTTATTATTAATAAGTTTTGAGCTGCCACTATTTTATAACATGTTCATCTCATCATTCCACTATATTTATCATCAACAGTAATTATTTCATTTTGTTAAGTTTACAGAAAAAAATATATATTTCTATTTACTTTCATTTGAATAGAGAACGTTCCAGTATTTTGAGAAATATGAAATATAGATTTTGAAAGTCATATATGCACCATTGATCAAAGTGTGATTACGTTTATAATTTTGTGTTAAATTAGAAACTACTTGTACTTGTACATTTGTAGGAACTGGTGATTTTGAATCCATGTGAAGAACAAATTTTAACCAAGACATCTTTTAAACGTCTATCGATGTGTTAAGACCATTCTACAGTGATTATATTTAAAAATGAATTGATTAGTGGATATAGTAATGGATGAAAGCATTATTTCGTGTAGCATTTCAAAAGATATATCATATTTTGTAAATTTTATAGTGTCGCTATAGCATACTATGTAACCTATAATATAATGTATGTCCTATGTTCTTAGCTAGGCTTAGCGCTCTGAGGATGCGTTCTGATATTTATTTCTGTATAAATATTTACTAAATTGACTTAATCGTCAGTGTAAAACCATTAGGATCCCTTACCTTCTTGCTTGTATGACTTCTTATGATATTTTTTACTTATCTATACTATCTCCATACACGTTAGTTTTACCTCTCCGGCCGGCGTCCTTTACGCATTTTGATCGTCATTTATCTTAGCTTCCGTTCCCAATGTAAATTTAAATTCCCCCAGACTTTATTATAGTTTCGGACGCTGGCAACACCATTCAAACATTATCGATGTTCAAGTTAATATTATATCATAGTCTGATGTAATTTTATATTGCTAGCTGTTGTGAATAAAATTTATTTACATTGACACAGATAATAAGTATAGCTTTTATCGTGGAGAGCTGGTATGGTAGGTACACTGTAACATGTGAAAGAACTATTGTTGTTTTCATTTTTAAGAGTATTATTCTAGTCTGCATTAAAGTTAAGAATAAATTGAACAAACTGGTCGTAGGTGTTTTATTATACAGAGTTTACTCAGATGGAATAAGATCGGTCGAGACAAATGCGGCAGCGGAAGAAACGCACACCGCATGTCGAAAAGTACAGATGTTGTGCAGTCTGACAAAAAAGAGTAGAAATTAAAAAGTGACAATACTATCGGGTCGCCTCCGTTTTCTTAGATTAATTAGAAAGGGACGACACTACAGTATTGTCGCTTTTTAATTTCTACTCTTTTTTGACAGACTTCTACTAACGATAACGCCATCTTACTACTGCGCAACTATAGTTAGTTGATAAAGTACGATGACGTAAGCAAAAAAAAAATTTTTCGCTTCTATCTAACTAAACATTTAGTTTACGCTTAGCAGACGTTGCTGTTTTAATAAAAATTGATTAGTTTGGGTGTAACACATTGTTTCTATAGATTTCTTAACATAATTTGAGACGACGGAGCCGAACATAAAGATATAATCTTTACGATAGATGGCGCTACGATGCCGCTCTAAGGCATGTAGAAATGAAGTAACTGGTTGAACTGTTCGATGCTTTGACTAGTGGGTTTGATAGCATAATTGGTGATGCTTGCTCCCGTCTAGCCCAGAAAGCCATGGAGAGGTTTCAAATCCCGCTCACGGCATATAATTAGCTTCTATTATAAACATTAAGTTTAGCAACTGCTGTAACACAACTTACAGTACAGATTCGGTCAGATAAGTAGCCGGATCCGGTGGGCAAAGTTGTAATACCTAACTTAAATCATAACTGTCCCGCAGGCTCCATAGAAGACTAGCGCCTTTGGTATAGCTTCCACCTGCATTACTAAAAATAAACTACAAATAAAATTACAAAGACCTTTTTATACTACGACGGTGGCAAGCAAGCATGCGGCCCGCCTGATATTAAGCAGTCACCGCCGCGTATGAACGCTTGCGACGCTGGGATCATCACACGCGCGTTTCCGACCCTTTAAGAACCTATTTACTCCCCTCTTGATGAACCTAGACCTATATCAGCGTCTTGTTTGAAGCACTTAGCTAATTAAGTACCTACCTACACCTTACGAATATTACGTAGGTATACCGAACTACTTCCGATTTAACAATGAGTAATGTGTTTTTTTCCTATATGTGTTTTTTATTATAGGTCGGTACCCGGAAAACCGATTTATTAAACTCATTTAGATATTGTTTAATACGAATGAAACTACCTATTTAGGTACCTACAAAATGTCGAGTTATTGTTTAACACTTTCGCAACCAGATATAAAATTTAACCCTACCCCAGAAACCGAGAGCCCGCTAGGTGGGTAGCTTTTTAAGCAAAAATACGTGACCGGCATCTGAGCAAAGATTACGAGTGCCTACCAGGCGGGTTCCTGGTAGCGAAAGTGTTAATGTAGGTACCTATATCTACGTACGTACTTGGCTGGGTCGATTAAGACGAACATATTTGTAACGAAACACATTTTTTAGGAAAGCCACCTATTTTGTTTCACACATCCTGAAATTTTGACTATCCATTGAAAATGATTTTCAGTACAATTTTAGAATTGAAAAATAAATAAAGTGCCCGTATACCAAAAACCATGAGACTATTACTAAAGATAAAAAGTCTATTTACTTGATCAGCCTAAAGCATGCCTAAGGTGCCATATCGGCGTTTATAAAATTGTCGATTAAATGAGGGACACCCTGTACAGTGACGCCTATCCTTCAGATCTCTGTTGTAAGACCTGGGTCTCCTATTACACGCTATACGCAGCGTGACTGTGGCAGCGTACAGCGTCTTTCCATACTAATGATAAATATGAATAGATAAATAATATGGAAAGACGCTGTACCTACGCTGCGCATAGCGTCGGATAGGAGACCTTAGCCTAACCACCTAACTAAGTATGTAGTTTAGAAGTGGCTGGTGGCTGTGAATAGTGTTAATAAATAAATAAATACCTACTAAGGGACAATCTTACACAAATCGACCTAGTCCCAAACGAAGCAATATGCTTTTACTATGGGTACTAGACGATATACCTACTATATAGTACATCTATATAGATAAAATCCAAGACTCAGGAACAAATATTCGAGTTCATCACACAAATATTTATCTTTGCCGAGATTCGAACCCAGGACCGCTCAGTAGCTGGCAATTAGCGGACACTGACGACACCAGTCTTGACTTCGCGGCGTAGGTATGCGCGAAAAAACATTACCTACTTTTATGTCCTGAAAAAGATTGTCAGAGACAAATTAAGTAGGTACTCAAACTTACTGAGTTTTAGGCTGACCGAATGCCCTATCAGTCATATGTGCTGTTCTTTGTGACGTCACAAACACGTTATCAGTCATTGCATCCGCACATTGAGCACAGAAATCGGAGATCAATCGCTATCAGTCAGATAGGCAAGGTCGTTGATAAACAAACAATAATTGTGATACAATCTTAGGGCGTACAAAGTAAACATGTTTGCTATGAGAGGTGATTACTTATTTGTTTGGGAAGAATATACATGTTCTAAGTAGTAAGTATTCATTGAACAATATACCTACATTGTGTTTGAATGTTTTATAATATGATAAGAAGACACAATTTTAGTTTAGTACCTCCTACACCTAATTAGATAGGGTAGGTGCACACTGAAGGTGTTGTCAAGTGCCTACTGAAATCAACAACCGAATCTTTTTTACCTTGACATTGTATAATTTGTATTGTCATAGCTTCACAACGTAGGTGCTGCCAACTGGTGTCGCTAATCTGAATCTTTCACTTGTCATTAAGTACTTGAAATTGACATTTACAGTGCTGCCCATCTATAAATAAATATTAAGGGACAATCTTATACAAATCGACCTAAGCCCAAACTCAGCAAAGCTTGCACTATGGGTACTAGACGACGATACACATAATGTATAAGTACAACCTAATATATAGATAGATATAACATCCATGACCCAGGAACAAATATTCGAGTTCATCACACAAATATTTGCCCTGGCCGGGATTCGAACCTAAGACCGCCGCCGCAGTAGGCAGGTGCACTACAAACCGCGCCAAACGCGTCGTCAAATCAAATTAAATGTAAAAATAATACCTACAGAAAAAGAAGTTATCTCTTTTGATCTTTGACAAAAAGACCGGAGATGTATTTTATCGGTTGTTTGTGTAGTGTGTGGCGGGTTCGTGGCGATGTGACGTGTGCGCACTGCGCACCGCCATGACTAGCTGAAGCTGCACGTTGCATGCCAATGACACTATAGTGTCCCAGTATACCTACTGTCCAACTGAGGCCGCATAAGGGTGTTAGTGCAGTCATTGAAGCATTATTGCTCCGAATTTTTTTACTGTGAACCGAATTGCATACAATTTTGGAATTAGGTTCATCTTACCCTTAACTTCAAAAGTGAAAATGATTTGAACTCCGCAACCACCCTGGGGGTGGTTGCCACCCCTTCTCGGGGGTAAATATTTTTTTTTTCTAAATAACCTCGGATATCGATAGAAGGCCTACTTTTAAGCAAAAAATCATCCATAAAGTTTTTCAAAAAATCCAATACTTTTCAAGTTATTGGCAATTGAAAATTCGCAATTTTTTCACGTTTTTCATCGGTTTTTTGCAAATATCTCCAAAAATATACGTTTTATCGAAAATTTTACAAAAACAAAATTGTAGCAGGTAAAACAATAAACAATTTGGTTTTTTATAAAGTATTCTAAGTGCAATATTAAGCTAGATATTAAAGATCAAAGCCGTTTTTTATTATGTCTAAAATTTAATCGATGTGGTCAATGCCATCTAGCGGCAAGCAGATGCATTTTATGCATTCTAATACAAAAGGGTTTTGTAGTGCTTGAAATAAGCTTTAAAATGAGCACTATTAAAAGTCTTTTGCACGTAAAATAAGTGAGCTGTATTGCAAATAAGGGGAGCATCTAATGTTTTTTCTTTTAAATCAATGGGTTTCATAAGTGCCATTTCCACCAAAATTAAAATTAATCGTATTCCGCCTAGAATTAACTTTATTATGAAGAGTTTGATAGATAGTATCAGTTTGGCTGCTTCAGGACACATATTTTTCAAAAAATTCACGATTAAAAAAAAAAACAAAATTTCAAATTTTAAAAGAACCCACTTTTTTTTCATAATATCTCAAAAATGACGACAGATACATATAAAAGTGTACGGATTAAAAATTTAGGTATTTTTCTGACAAACAATTTGTTTTTTTTTGTTTTTTCTTTCAAACAAAAATTGACGGAGATATGATTGTTTAAAGAGCGCGTGGCAGCGCAATCACAGCCTCTCTTAAGCCCTTTAACCCTTCACCGTTTTAGAAAAAGGTTTTTTACTATATATTGCAATATACAGGATGTTGTAGCTCTCTTAATTACTTTTACAATGGTTTTTTATAAATTGTGATAGCATGAAAATTGAAGGAGTTATGGTCCAAAAACTTATCATATTTTTTTCTACTTAGTAACTGAAAATATCGGAGTGTGAATATTTGGAGCAATGTGAAAGTACGCAGTATAATAGAGACCCCACAACTATTGTAATGTATATATATATACATAATATGGCTCATATATTTTGAAAACGTAGGCATGAATACATACCGCTAGATGGCATTGCCCACATCGATTAAATTTCAGACATAATAAAAAACGGCTTTGATTTAATATCTAGCTTAATATTGCACTTAGAATACTTTATAAAAACCAAATTGTTCATTGTTTTACCTGCTACAATTTTGTTCTTTATAAAATTTTCGATAAAACTTATATTTTTGGAGATATTTGCAAAAAACCGATGAAAAACGTGAAAAAATTGCGAATTTTCAATTGCCAATAACTTGAAAAGTATTGGATTTATTGAAAAACTATAGATGATTTTTTGCTTAAAATTAGGCCTTCTATCGATATCCGAGGTTATTTTGAAAAAAAAAAAATTCACCCCCGAGAAGGGGTGGCAACCACCCCCAGGGTGGTTGCGGAGTTCAAATCATTTTCACTTTTGAAGTTAAGGGTAAGATGAGCCTAATTCCAAAATTTCATGCAAATCGGTTCACAGTAAAAAAATTCGGAGGTAAGACCGTATTTTTCGCTTCAATGACTGCACTATGTGTGAAGTACAGTCAACCAATTTGATTTATAGGGCACTATAGAACCTTGTCACATTGACAATGATATGAGATTTCAAGCGGCATTCGTATTGACGTTCACTGTGACAATGTACGAAATGGCCTAGGAATCTAATTGCTTGACTAAACCTACTTACGAGTAAATACACTGGCGCCATGTTTTGATTTAGATCTAGAGCCTTTTCTAATTAGAGATCTAATATTACCATAGGGAACGTTTACAGCGAAGCTGCTGCCACTCCGCTTTCTATATCTTGACATTGACGTTGATAGTGCTGCTACTTGTTCCTGAACGCTCGTTTGTACAACGAAAGTGCTGCCAACTGGTGCCGCCAATCTGAATCTTACACCTTATCTTTACTTAGACCTTGACCGAGACCTAAATGACAGCCTTCAGGTACTGACACAACTCACGACAACACAACCCGACGTAAAGGCCTACCGGCAGGCCAAACTTCGACACGTAAGACGACCCAGGAACCTTCTGACTGACCCTGATGACGTCATCACGGCGACCATTAAAAAATGGTACCCTGAAGACACGTCATCGGGTAGTGAGTCAAAACCGGAACCTGGAGTCAACCACGACGCCGATTACTACTACGAGAGAGACCTCCGACGACAAGAACGACGTAGACAACGACATAGTCGTAACACCCTACGTGCACGCCGTCGTCTCCGCCGGCGGGGACGGCCACCGCGATGATCACACTTTCCTAACCACACGATCTAAATTCCAGCTAGATGACATTCACTAACAGACTGATCTCAAGACGACGTTGTCAAGCTAGGTACACGTCCGCTGGTTCGAGTGCTCGTGCACGCCAGCTCACACACGCTAGGCGCTGGGGCAGTGCGCTGCCTACAGCCTAGCAACACGATGTCGGTTACAGCCGCCAGGCTACTGAGCAAGCCATGATTTACGATACGATACGATACTTGAAATTTGACATTTACAGTGCTGCCACCTAGGTTCTGCACGTTTCCTATACGAAATGTATGAGACGGTGACCTATTGTAATGCCATTTGTCTGCAACACGCTGGTGACGAGCATCATTGACAGAAGTCTTTTTATCGATACTTTCAAATAAAAAGTATAATATTACATTCTTACATTTTCGAAAATATATAAATGCAAATATACCTACATTGTGATTGAAAATTAGATTTGAAATGTTCCTGATTCAGAAAGAGCAAAGGCGGTCACAGCGCATAAATTCATACATACAGCCGGACTACTACAAGGTACTGTTATTACTGGTATACTAACAAGTAATAGCTACTGTTATTTTTGTGTTGTTATTGTCAAACTTTCGACAACGTGACGTGATACGTGATGTAGCGGGCCGATTCTTAGATGAGAATGACTTCACAAAAACTAGTCGGTATGATTAAATAAAAATAATAGTTTTAGGTTCTATGATAAAAAAATAATGAACTTTTTAATACATTGTTAGTAAAAGCAGTCTGTTAGCGTAAACTAAAATACTTTTTAAATTTTTGCGTCTTAAACGATTAAACTGACTACTATTTAAAAATTTGAAATGTTTCAATTTGGTCAGTGCTATCAGTCAATAGCGTAACATCTATATATGAGGTCAATGTGACTTGACCCCAGTTAAATAAGTAATGTCTAATGTGGTTCAGAAATATGACGCGGTGAGCTGAGAATATATGTACTACTAAGTCGTAAGTATACTAACCATAGATGAATGGGATATCATTTTTTTTTTCATACTATGACGGTGGCAAACAAGCATGCGGCCCGCCTGATGTTAAGCAGTTACCGCCGGACGCTTGGGACGCCAGAAGCATCACGCGCGTGGCCGACCCTTTAAGAACCTATTTCCTCCCCTCTTGAAGAACCGTATACTGTAGCCCCCGGGGAAAACCTCGGCAGGGAGCTCATTGCACATGCGGAGCGTTCGCGGTAGTAAATTCCTCTGGAACCGCAGTTTTTGACCATTTAGGCTCCAGTGTGCGAGGATGAACAACCCCACATTGCGAGCAGAGAAATGGTGGAAAGTAGCCGTGAGCATCATGTCAAACAATTTCAAGATTCACTGCCAGTGCATATAGGTACGAATTATGGTCACGTTGGTGGGTGTAGAACACGAAGCTAGAACTAGAATAGAGCATCCATTACACAAAGAGAATTTTGTAGAACGGGAATAGTCTATCCCTGCGCTAATACTCATTCTATCCGAGATAGAATGAGCATTTGCTCATTTGGTCGAAACCCACCGTTAGAGAAGTTTATTTTCCATACGTATCGGTTAAGGCCAAAACACAATAACGACACAACAATAAACGACATCGTATCTTGGTACAGTCAGCCAAAAAAGTGGTCTACCACTTTTGCACCTTAATAAGTCCCGTAAATCCCGAAGGAAATAGAGTCGAAAAGTGGTAGACTAATTTTTTGGCTGACTGTACGACGCGACATCGTTTCACCATTGAAAATCAACTCTTATCTTCATGTCACAAGATTCATAATTAAAAATACAGTTTTCAATCTCACGACGTCGCATCGTGACACAATGTCGCGTCGTACCGTGTAGGTAATAGTGTGTTGGCCTTTAGAATTCCGCTTATTAAATTAACGCCATCTATAGGAAGTTTATAGATAGACAAATAGATGGCACCTTCTACAGGTCCGTGGATTGGCAGTTCTTTTGAATTTAGTAGTCCATGAATACGGCTGCCTGTTCACTGAAGCGGAGAAAATTAACCAATCAGGCTTCGTGTGTGTGAAGCCCAAAGGTGCAAGAGATCGCTCTTTAGCGATAAGACCGCCTATTGTCTACCATTGTTTAATTTAAGATTTCTCATGTAATATTTTTCTTGTTGATGTGCAATAAAGTATTGTTGTATTGTATTGTGCATTTAAATCTGAAGAATGTGATTGGTCTTATTTACACAGCTCCAGCAGACATGCAGCCTTAACACTAATAAAAAACAGACCAAGTGCGAGTCGCACCGAGGGTTCCGTACATACACTTATCATCTTAACTGGCCGGGTTAAGTTTGCACCTGATATGTATGGCGCCGGATACGAATGGGGTGGAAAGTTAACACAAGCGATCACGTTTGTGGTATGGGAGAATCACTTAAATATTTTTTATTTTGTTTCTAGTATTTGTTGTTATAGCGGCAACAGAAATACATGATCTGTGAAAATTTCAACTGTCTAGCTATCACAGACTGACAGACATGTCTGACGGACAGCGGGGTCTTAGTAATAGGAACCCTAAAAAGCAGCCAGGCTCAAGTGGGAGAGAAGCCTCAGGACCGATCGTGACTCAAACAGGACAGGCCCAGGCAGCGATGGGGAGATGACTTGAACATTAAACACATACCTCAGAAACTGGTCGGAATGAAGATTCATCAAACTGCTGGAACTTGTGGAAATCTAAGGCCTTTGTCCAAGGACGTGCACAGGCTATTAATAAAAAAATATAAAGAATAATTCAGGCAGGCTGTACTCTGCATTTTTGGCACGGATGTCTGCAACATTATACCGTTTGACTCTTTCAACTGAGTGATATCTGAGCTTTACCTACATAGGTACACAGTTAGCATCAAAAGTAACAGACAATTTTAGTATACAATTTTACTTAACTAGTAAAATTAGCTAACTATAGATACAGACCATACAATCAAATGCAAAAAGATAACACAATCAGTTCAAAAATAACTTCATTAGACTTTATTCAATGTCAATAGTTGAGAGACGATAATTACTGAAAAGGCAATTAATGTAAATCTACTTGCATTAACTGTACATGTGTAATTCTGACAATATATTTACACACATTCATACAAATATTTATTAATATTTGTGTTAAATGTGTACAATGTACAGAAACAGGCTGCTTTGCTAAGCTAAAAGGCCACCTTTATGTATGGATGTCCGTACAAAGAGGTCCCCTTTTAGCTTGGCATGGCAACAGGATAGGAAGATGTAATGACTACTTATGTCCTTTCAGCCATGCAATACTCTAGAGGAAAACCAGAGAATAAATTAACATCATTATAAAAAGGGAACTAGGTATTCTACAAATTAAATAATATACATATTCATTTTTGTAAGATAATTATTTATATTATTACACTTAGGTTGGTTCCTATTCTTAGAAAGTAATCCATGTCACAAATAAATAAGAGAAAAACCTAACTTGTTCCTTATAAGACTTCATACTAGTTCCTATTATAGTTCATGGTTTATGCCTGTTTTAAGGTTTCCTGAAGATGTTAGCCCAGTTAAGAATGTATAGCACAGATAAATAAATAATACATATAAAGACATAGACAAATGAGGTGAAAGGAATGAATCTAAATAAAATATTGATTAATTTTGTATATTATGTATTCTGAAGTTTGCTCACAAAGCCAAATTAATTACATAAATACAATTTAATGATAACTTTTATACAAGATATAATAGTACACAAAAAAATCCATAGTGAAATCATGTTGGAGCTGAATAAGTGAAAATAACGCTGAAAATACTTCCAGCGGTACTGGAAGTTAAATTAAATATCAGTATCACTAGAGATCCGGTAGTTACAGCTAACACAAATATAATATATCAAGCTTGTTGATGTTGCACTTGGTGGGCGTAGACGAGACGCTTACAAAGACATTTAACTTTGTGACAATACACACTATTCTTTGTATAAAATTAACCAAATTTGATAACCATGAATATATACATTTAAGTCTCCAAGTACATTTTATTTGATATTCTCATTGACAGTAAAAAAATATGCGTACCTAGTATCATAACGAAGCTACGTGTGAACGGGGCACCTGGGGGCTGTCCGCTCAAGACAAACAAGGGGCGAGGCTAAATAGAAATGCGAGAGGATACCTGAGGCGGTCCGCGGTGGAGCGCGGTCCTGCCCACTAATAATAAAATTTCCACAATTGTCTCTTCACAAGTTACTCGGTCTAGGGTGTTTAACATAACTTGCACTCTTAAAACATGATATATTTGTTAGTTTCGTCCACCCGGTCCGCGAGGGTGGGAGGCACTGGAGGAGCGGGGCGCTCAGTTGTCCATGGCGTATCTCCGCGTCCACTCCTTGGCGTTCCGGATGGCCTCACTCTCGTTCACCTTCCACAGCTCAGCGACGTCGTTTGCGAGAGGATCGTCAGGGTTCGGCGCAGATAGCAGCGCTTGAATCGACAACAGCACCGTACGAATCTGCAGCGCCGGTGACCACTTATCCTTCAATATGTCCAAGCATATACGACCTAGTCGATCTATATTCGGGTGATATATTTTCGTTATAAATCTAACCTTAGGCGCCGACATGGGATAGTCCTCCGGCAGAAATAATTCTAATTTAAACAGTCCACCTTCGAAGGGCGAGTCCTCTGGACCCGTGACGATTACGTGGAAATAGCGCGCATTGTTGTCGCTGGGTACGGCACTGATCCCGGGCACGGGCTCCTGCATCAGTCGCTGTGTCTCTTTGATTATTCTACGTGGTAAAGCTGCCATTTTAAATATGCGGTCTAGCGCAATTTGTCAAATGAAAGCGAGTAATCATATAATTGTATAAAATATCTAATTGTCTTTCCACTGCACGTGTTTACGACGATTAATGAGGCACGTCTTTAGAATGTTCCAATTATAACAGCATTTTAACCATGATATTGCCGAAAACGCGACTACAAAAGCGATACAGATACAGATACTTCAATTTTCTTGTAGTAGACTATAGACTTTAGCCATAAAGAACACGTGCAATATAGAAATGGATGCGTTCAACATTCACTCGTAAGTACATTCACTAGTTATAGTGATTGACAAAGCTAAAAACCGATAACTGTCTAGTGACAGTAGTGACTATTTGTTAAAATCGAATTGAATAATTGAAATACATACCACATATTGCAAAAAAATCCCTTTTAAATATTATAAAGTTCATGATAATTAGAAATAATTATTTTTTGTGTTTATAAAATAGCAAACAAGTCAACCTTGTTTTGTTAGTTCTTCGAATACTATCTAGGTGGCGTTAACTTCAACATTTTTCTTGGCGGGAATGTTACTCCCGCCGCAGCACTGTGTATAAGGGGGAAACAGGCAGGCGCCGTGTAATGTACCGTACTTAATAATATGAATTGTTTAAAAAAAACCTATACGTAGTAAAGTCTATATATAAATATCAATTTATTTGCTTTTTATTTTACGATTACATAAAACTCAATAAATGTGTAAAACTGTGTGACATTGAACGGTAGATGGATGTGGGCAGAAATTAATGAGACATGAGATTTGTAAAACTAGAAAATGTCCGTAACATCATTTCATCAAAATATCTTCAAATGTTCCGTTAAGTATCTATTTCAAAATTGGTTCACCCATTGGCGTGTTGAGCGCACAGAGACATTCTGACCTATCAGCCGCCATTTATCGATAGCGCTGTGCTGTAATCCATGTCCATACGAAACATACGCCGATGAGCACCGCCGCCGACATTAAATGATTCGAAATTAGCACCACTACCCGTATTTTTAACTTGAAACGATTCAAATTTGCCTTTCAGTATTTTACAGACTATACAAACAGTGTCACGTAGGAAAACATAGTTTTTCATGGCTATATAATACGAGAACGGCATACGCGACCAGGCTTGCAGAGAATGAAATAATCCGTAACAAGAGAATATTTTATCTACCAAAACCCAGCCAAATCAGACATAACAATTGCCCACACGATTGCGGTTCCACTCCATTGTCCTCATTAAGGACGAACTCCTGAAATTCCCGGAAAATCCCGGAATATTTCTGAGACCCCGAGTAACCCCGGGTTCGCCGCATTTAGTCTCGGCAATTCTCGGTTGCACTTGCTTTGTTTGTTGAGATGATGAAATGCGACAATGGTGAAGTGAATTATGATTTGAAATGAACCGTAGTCTTATTGTGTGTCAGTAGAAAATTAAAAGAGAGATGTAGGTGTGATATTGATGTAGTTGTATTTGAATATTCTAAGACTTTATTCTTGTTTATTTATGTTTACTTTAATTTGTGAAATATATACTAACAAATTTTTACCTTTTAAGTTGGTTAGTAGTTTTTACGTCACCCTAGGCCATCATAGGTCAAGCAAAACTTTAGCCACGGGCGGTAATTAGTAAATACCCAGATCGTTTATATAATTATACAGAGACCTGAGATCCGCCCTCGGTAGTAAAACCGATAATTTTACTACAGAAATTATCGATTACCTGGTTTCTATGAAAAAAAAACCGTTAGGTATTAAATTCCCTAATAACATCTCGCGGTACGACGATGGTAACGTGGGACGTTACGGCAACACGTTATTTACAATCATAAAATAATCATAATATAGGTACTAGCTAACTAAATATAAGTTAGTTGAGAGTGCCCTAGGGGTAGCCTTCGAGCTTTCATGCTGTAATAAAACAAATGACACCTGCATAACCATTACCTACGTGTGCACTTTATAATTATAATAATGCACCATTGTTCAGTGTCGAGGGAATACTATGATTGCAATTAAGTAGGTATGTTCGGGCTAACAATGAGCTTAGCTCTCAGTAAACATTAATAAATAATGCGGTCAAACAAAAATGACTTTAAAATTAGCAGACTTTAAAATTAGCAAAGTTCCAGTAAAATTAGCACCGCTATTTTTACAGGACTATCGCCCGCAAACACGCGTCCGGTACTCACCGTCCTGGCTTTTATTTACTTACATCTTTAGTTTATCCATATAAGTACGCATTTAAAGTAATTTTGTGTATTTTGGATATTATACACAGGAAGCATCTCTCGGGCCAGCATGGCAGTGTCAACTGACTTGGCACCGTTGGTTTCTCGTCAGTTGCCATTGCGACTTGGGCTCCCCTTTTTGCTTACCATCAGGCGAAGTGGAGCCACTATGTTGTGCCGTTATAAAAAAAAAAAAAAAGGAAAGGCATACACGACATGTTTCGAACTCATATGGAGCTTCATCAGGGGTAGCTATCCTTGCTGCGACGCGCCTCGCGGCCCACTCAATTCAATAAGGAACACAGTGGGCTCACGATAGTTTTGATAATATTACAACAATCAGTAATTTTACCGTAATGATTATTTCCGACGTAGCACCCAGGTTGAATGAATGAATGAATAAGCTTTATTTACCTACTCAAATATGGTATACGTACATAAACGGTCTTAAGCGGTAAAAAAAACGGTCATAGGAGCTTATACAGTGCTTATACGACTTATTTCAATTGTGTAAGTGCTGTATAAGCTTTTATTCAGCATATAGTGTGCTACTCTACTTGGATTTAAGAGGCCTTATTCCTTTAAAATGCTGATTGCTTTAGACATTTTTCTCTAAGATCAAACAAGTTTTTTAACATATTATTCTTGTTATTACCTAGTACAGGGCCATTGGGATTTATTGGTATATATTTGAACCCTTAATTTTTCATTGATAATTTTTGTTTCAAAAACTACTCGAAATTGACAAAATTCACGCGGAGAATTAGTTTTTTCAATTTATTTTTGACTGCACTCAATGAAAGCATGAAATCGCTATGTTACTACCTAGAACTCGGGGAAAAGAATTATTTACTTCAAAAAGTTGGTTGAAATTATCAATATATTCGTCATAATATGAAAAAAACAAATTTTAAAAGGAATAAGGCCTCTTACTATTAAAATGTAGCGCTAAAGTAAAATGTACATACCTTTAAAAGTGAGACCCGCTATGAGGAGAAAATGATTCTCAAAACGGTTTAATGTATCTCACATTCAGTTGCCCTCAATAATCGTCTCTTTTGAACACCTCAATACTTCAATCTCCAGTAAAGTGCCAAAGCCTTCCCGTTCCCATTGTATTCGTAAACATCGCGTTCAATCTCGAGTTTGTACTCGCCGTCTTGGGTTTTATTTCCATTCCTTGGATCCTTCTTTCAGGTACTTGCATACGAAACACAAACATTCATGAATGTCTTCAAATAAACATGGCTCTCAAAGATTTGTGCTCATCGAAGTGTGTAGCAGAGTATTTCTCGTCCGTTATTGTAGATAGGAAGATAGTGTAATTTTATAGATAGTATTTTCACACCGGATTGAATTTGTGAAAAATATACCGATAATCTTATCACTATTACCTACTCATTGACATTTCCTTATTGAAGGGCCCTTGTATTGTATGATATAGTCAATACTGAAATATTCACTAACGTTAGGTGGGATAGACGTAACATACATAGTTTATTCTTTAATGGGGTAGGACCAACAGTTAGTTAATGGACTGTGGCAGACTTCTCCCGGTGATTAGACTTACCCCACCGTACCTTACTAGAAGCCTTCAACTTGCGTACGCGTTAGCTTTCTTTTTTTCTGTGTCGTAATCAGGTAAAAAGTATCCTATAACCATCTTTGGATATCCGTATACCAAAATTGTTTCAAATCTGTCCGCACGTTTGAGCGTGATGAGAGGACAAATAAATTATGACCGATTGCGCGGTACGGCGGTCGCGGGCCTAAACATTCTGTATCGCAATTAAGATTTTTCCCGGAAACTTGTAAATCAATTAACCCCTTTATATAATACAGATTTTCAATACAAAGCTATATAAAGCAAGATGTTTTGTAGTATGAAGTCTATCTGGGTAAGGACCAAATTCTTTGCATCGTTGGACAACGGAAATCACAATGGAATGTGTCACACCGGAAAAAAGTAGCACAGTAAAATTGTAAACTCGTTTTCAGTTCGTGATTATGGTCTAAAACTACGGTTTTCATTTTCGGTACGCTGTCGGTTACACCCTGTATAAAGTAGAATTTAACATGTCCGCTTGAGGTAAAGAGGTATTGTAATATGGGGAAGTTACTTAATCTCATGACATTCAAAATCAAGTGAGCACACACCACTCAACTAAGTAAATATTACTGAAACTAACGTTAAAGTGGATTGAAAAGTGCTTGACCACGTTATGTATTCAGATGCATGAACTCGGTTAGAAAAAGGAGAAGAGCGGCCATATCATTATATAAATTAGGGCGATTATTCGAGTGTACTTTCAGATATCACCAATTAAGCGAGCGAATATCGCCTTTATCTGTCATTAAAACGCGATGTTTACGATTGGAGCTGCATGAAGTGACATTTCACGTAAATCCCCGGTCAAGTTAAGTTTTCGGCTGATATCTATTGGCAAAAAGGCATTGCATACAAGAGCATTTCAAAAAGTTTGTACACAATTAAGACAGAAAATTAAAGTCCAATATAATTTTCCTATTTTGTTACCAATTTTCTTTGTGATTTCCAATACACTGATATCAGATTATATATAATTAAAAAAAGTATAAGCATAAAAGAACCTTAATTATCGAACATAGCCATAACATTGATATAAAATTACTAAAATAAGTCTTAATTGGGTAAGGACCAAATTCTTTGCATCGTTGGACAACGGAAATCACAATGGAATGTGTGACACCGGAAAAAAAGTAGTACAGTCAAATTGTAAATGTACGTGAAGGTTTGAAGATGAATAATAAATAAACATCGGGCAGGTGAAACTAAGTAAAAGCTTGTAATAAGCACAATTGGTAACGTTGTCTTCGTTTCGACGAATTTCCGTTGTGACACGTAGCACAATGTTGTGTCACTCGTCGCACAATGTTGTGTCACTCGTCGCACAATGGAGGCAAAATACTTCACGACCTAACCAGAAATGTTTCACACTCAATAAAATAAACGAGTATTAAGTACCTACTAGTGAACTGTGATGAATAGCAGCAATATACTATTATAGTTTGCAGTTAATCATTCGCAAGCAGAGAAAGCGTGATGGAAAACAATAAAATTACATATACAATAAGTCACAGAATTTTAACGCTACGCGGAGCTTCCACCAACACTCGACTGTCATAAAAACGACATGGCGGCACTATCGAAGTCAAGCTTGCAAGTTCGGAGTCAGTGTTCCATTAAAATAAAAATTGAAGATTCTACTGGAATAGCGTTGTAAATTCCGTGTAACGTGGACTGGAGGTTGCACAATGGAAGAATATTTGGGACATGCATAAAATAGCCGCAAAATTTAAAATGATGAAGGATATCGAATATTAAACTATATTAATGGCAACAACTACTTATGGCTCCATATTGACAAACTAGCACTGGATATAGGAATTGTATATGAACCTGGTGATTCTAACTTTACAAGCTTTTTAGAAGATCTTGAACACCAAGTTCTGCAAAGAAAACGCGCTGTTATCTTCGGTGATTTTAATTTAAACTTACTCACACCAGACGGAAGAACTAATAAATACACAGGTCCACTGCGAGAAGCTGGGTATGCTACCTTAAACAAAATTGATGAGGATTATTCGACACGTACAACATCTTCAACGAAAAGTATTCTTGATCATATCCATTCCAACGTAAAGAATATCAAATTCAACTTCACACTTTTAGATTCTTCGCTGTCGGACCACGCCCAAATTTTCCTAGAAATTGAAAAACAGAAACCTCAACCTCGTCAAAGTACTCAATATGAGGCTCTCGATTATGACAACTTATATAAGGCAGCAGAAAACTATAACTTGGTCTATAAAACCCTTGATTATATGGAATTACAAACATTTATTAAAACGATACTTGCAGAGAACACTGTAGTGAAAACAAAGATTTTAAATACTCCACGAAATGATTGGATCAACAAAAACATTATTAAGGACATTGATGAAAGGAATAGCATTTGGCACCTACTCAAGAAGAATCCGAGTAATGAAGAGTTGCATGCTAAATTTATACACAAAAGAAATGAAGTAACTCAACTTATTGCGAAAGCGAAAGACAATTACTACAGTGATTTGTTTACTAAATGTAATAATGACCCTAAAAAAACGTGGCGGCTAGTAAATGACCACGTATCCAACGATATCTCAAAATAAAGTTAAAACTGCCCGTGCTCCTCCAAAACTCTTAACGAATTCTGGACCAGTTACAGATGGTCAGGAGATATGTGAAATTTTCAACATTTTTTTCTCAAATATAGGATTACACCTAGCTAATTTAATTCCAAATCAGTTATACAGTAATAAAACCAACACTATCAGCACTTCCTCGAAAACCACAAATGAACTGTCAACTTTTACACCTTGTACCGAGAATGAGATTTCTAAAATAATTGATGACTTAGACTCAAATTCTAGTGTTGGCATAGACTGCATAAGCACTAAAGCTATAAAATGTATAAAACACTGTATTATTAAAAATGTTACCAATTGCATAAATAATCACCTAGAACATGGAACTTTTCCTGACGAACTAAAAATTGCCAAAGTTAGCCCCATCTATAAAGCAGGTATCAAAACGGACCCCAGTAACTATAGGCCAATATCAGTCCTACCTGTAATTTCTAAAATATTCGAGAAAGTTATATATACTCGCCTTAATGACTACTTAACAAAAATAGAGTTTCTATTCTTACGACAATATGGCTTTCGTAAACAATCCAGCACGCTCTCAGCCACAATAGACCTAATAACTAAAATCAAATCGAATATTGACGCTAAAAATATTGGCATTGGCATATTTATAGACCTCAAAAAGGCTTTTGATACTGTTAGCCACGATATCCTGTTAAACAAGTTAGCTGATATAGGAATTTGCGGTAAGGCCTATAAATTGTTTGTATCATATCTTACTAATCGATTTCAAGTGGTCAAAATAGGTAATTTTCAAAGCACGTCACTGCCTCTAACATATGGTGTCCCCCAAGGATCCATACTCGGGCCACTGTTATTTCTTATATACGTCAATAATATAAGTGAGCTTCAACTTCACGGTGAAATATCATTATATGCTGATGACACATGCATCTTTTACTTTGACCGTTCAATTGAAAACATCCTAAAAGTAGCTCAGAAAGATCTCAATGATATTAATAGGTGGTATCAGTGTAATTTGCTGACTGTTAATACGTCTAAAACTTCCTACGTGATTTTTAAGTCCAAAAATAAGAAAATTACACATGATATCGCGTTAAGCATCAATGACGTAAAATTAAATCGATCACTCGAAGAAAAGTATCTTGGGTTAATATTAGACAGCGGCCTGACATGGAAACCGCACATCATTAAAATCCATTCAAAACTATCTTCTCTGTTAGGATCTCTTCGCGGTATAGTTAGGTATCTTCCGCGACAGGTGCGTTGTAATATTTATAATTCACTCGTAAAATCTCACTTAGACCACTTAATTGAAATATGGGGCCATGCCCCAAAAACTGCTCTAAAAGATCTTCAGGTCCTACAAAACAAAATAATCAAGGTACTTTTTCATTACGATTTTCTTACACCTACGAAAAACATATACGCAGAAACTAAAATTATGAGCTTAAATCAATTATACAACTTTAATACCTGTATACTGATTAGAAAAATCATTAACAAAGAAATACATTGTGAAACAACCTTTGTTACCAATAGAGAGAGAGGAAAGCGAATACTTCGCAATGCTGACGATTTATATGTACCGTTCCCCCGCACTAAGAACTATGGCAACAAAAACATAAAATTTGAAGGAGCACGGATATATAACAATAAACTAAACTTAAAGACTACGTTATTACAAATATTCCAATACTTTCAACCTGAGTGCGGCCCTGTGTTTAGCACGAAGACTGTTACGTAGCTACTGTGGTCGAGTTTGTGTGCCTGGCGCAAGTAAATACGTTTCATTTCTACCCTATATTGTAATTTATAATTTCTACTGTTTTTATCAACTGTTTTTAATTGTAAAAATTTATTTTATAAGCGGTTGCCAAATAGTAATTTAATGTAGTTGACGCTCACGGGCGTTACATACCACTAGATATTAATGCATGTCTACGTTTAAGTCGCATTAAGTGAAATGTAACATTTCTTTTGAGATAATAAAATGTCTTTAACCTCAAACTATACCTGCGTCTTAACAAAACCTAAGACTATATACAGGGTGTCCCTAAAACCAACGCCGAAATGAAGAGGGGTGATAGAACAGCTCATAAGCAACCATATTAAGTTAATTTGACCTTCATAAAAAGTTCATGGTTTTCGAGATATTTGCATTTTAAAAAACTCGTGACTTTTGATGCCCTGCGTCAGTATGTCGATTGCCACCACTGCAAATTTAGGTATTTTTTAAATCTGTTTTTTGCAGGATGTTACTAAATACATATCCTATCGAATGTAATTTAAATTTATTACATATCATGATGCTTTGTCGGTAAAAATAATAAAAAAAAAACGAATTATAGCAATTTATTACATTTAGCCAGCGGTTTTGATCGAGTTTCCTTTATAAAAAGTATTGTAAACTAACATGGCACACAACATAAAAAGATAGTAAATTAATTGTAGTTTTCAAAAAGGTACAGCATTTTCTAATTTACGCAGCAGTTTACGAGATATTGATATTTTACACCAAAAGGAGCTCATACTGCAGTTATTCCATAGTATGGTACCAGAGCCCCTACTAGGCTCAGAGTTTGAATTTTGAACAAAAAATCGATTTAAAGAATACTTTATTTAGAATAGGAACACAATTCAATTTTAGAATTAAAAAAATGAAATGTTCATAGCGAACCTGGAAAATAACGTAAAAAGATAGCAAATTTAGAGATGTTTTTAAAATGGTATTGAAGTGACTTAATTCTTTAGCGGTTTATAAGATAATGCAAAAATAATACTGGTTGCCATTTTTATCTGTTAAGTGAATAAAAAAACTAAAAACATTAAAAAAATACGAAACCTGTTTTATGTAACTAAATTAAATGTTCAAATTGTCCGCCATTGACTTGAATACAAGCTCGGCATCTCCTTAAAAATGCTCGACTGATGTGACGTGCACTTCTTGATACGTCGTTTTGGGCCTCTGCGTAAATGCGTTGTCTCAGCTCCGCTATACTGTTAATCGGTTCATTGTAAACTTTTTCTTTAATATAACCCCAGTAATAGAAATCCAGAGGATTTAGGTCTGGAGATCGAGGAGGCCACAAAATGGGACCCAGACGGCCGATCCATTTCTGTGGATAAGTTTGGTTTAAATGTAGTCGCACTTCGCGTGCATAATGTGCTGGACAGCCATCATTCTGCAGCCACATTGACCTCCGCGTAGCTAAAGGTACGTCGTCGAGAAGATTTGGCAACTCATTCTCTAAGAAATACAGATAACTTGGACCATTCAGCGTTTCTGGTAATTCAAATGGGCCAATTATTTTCCCATCTAATATTCCAGTCCAGAGGTTCACTTTAAATTGGTACTGCGACCGATCTTCCCTCATTAAATGAGGATTTTCTAATGCATAACTGTGTAAATTGTGCATTTTCATAAATCCATCTCTCTTAAAAGTGCTTTCATCAGACCATAAAACCATATTTATGAAATTGGGATCCTCTGGGTTTTTGCAGCATTGTCTGGCAAAACTGAACACGAAGGGTAATCACGGGGCAGCAACGCTTGAACACATTGTATGTGGTATGGATGATATCCATATCGACGTAATATTCTATTGGCAACAGATTTTGATATCCCTAAATTACGTTCAGTGTTCCGTGTCGAAGTGGATGGGTCGTTTTGAATCTCTTGTAAAACATCTTCATCGTAATCTCCTCTAGGTCTTCCCAATCCACCACGATTGCCAGGCAAAACGCCTTGTGAGTATGCGAGATGAACATTTCGAAATACTCGATGGTCCGGATGCCTTAAATTTGGATATCTTTCCCGATAGAGTCTAGCTGCAGCACAAGAGTTACCCTGACATTCCCCATAGACAAAATGAATCTTGGCATATTCTTGAGGAGTAAGTATAATTCTCTGGCATATTTGTAACAAACGCACTACAATTAATCTTAACAGAGCCAAAGTAAATCGAAGTTAAAATCAATAGGCAGAACTCGAGTCCAAGATGCACAAAGCAAAGTTAAATTGTACCAAAAATCCAAATCACAAGGCAAACACGAGTTCTATTGGTAAATCAAGTCTATTTAAGAAAATAAGAAACCAAACTAAATAAAGAACATCAAACGAATTGACGAAGTGTCCTAAAATTACTAAAATACTCTTTAATCAGAAAGCCGACTTGAATTCGAATTTCAAATTGTGTTCCAATTTCAAATTGTGTATTCTTTGAATCTATTTTTTGTTCGAAATTCAAACTCTGAGCCTAGTAGGGGCTCTGGTTCCATACTATGTAATAACTGCAGTATGAGCTCCTTTTAGTGTAAAATATCAATATCTCGTAAACTGCTGCGTAAATTAGAAAATGCTGTACTTTTTTGAAAACTACAATAAATTTACTATCTTTTTATGTTGCGTGCCATGTTAGTTTACAATACTTTTTTTAAATGAAACTCGATCAAAACCGCTGGCAAAATTTAATAAATTGCTATAATTCGTTTTTTTTATTATTTTTACCGACAAAGCATCATGATATGTAATAAATTTAAATTACGTTCGATAGGATATGTTTTTAGTAACATCCTGCAAAAAACAGATTTAAAAAATACCTAAATTTGCAGTGGTGGCAATCGACATACTGACGCAGGGCCTCAAAAGTCACGAGTTTTTTTAAAATGCAAATATCTCGAATACCATGAACTTTTTATGAAGGTCAAATTAACTTAATATGGTTGCTTATGAGCTGTTCTATCACCCCTCTTCATTTCGGCGTTGGTTTTAGGGACACCCTGTATATACAAATAAACTGTATAAGTTAAGGCGTTCGTAGAGTACGGACATATTCATTTTCTATGGGAAATATAATAAAGATAAAAAAGTATATTTCTGAATATTTTTTTTATTAACTATTCTGAAAATCAATTCGTTTATTGATGATTGGGTTAAATAGGAACTGTTATTTGGCGTGTTTTTCTATTCTACAAATTAATGACAGTATTTGCAAAGAATTTGGTCCTTACCCATCTATGTTTACCGGGCACTGAAAAAACGATAAATGTTCTATTTTTAGTTTGAGATGAGGTGGACATTCATGTATGACAGTATTTGCAAAGAATTTGGTCCTTACCCATCTATGTTTACCGGGCACTGAAAGGTACTTGCAACAAGTAGGTAGTTTTTACTTCTTTTCTTCTAGGCTCAGAGTTTGAATTTTGAACAAAAAATCGATTTAAAGAATACTTTATTTAGAATAGGAACACAATTCAATTTTAGAATTAAAAAAATGAAATGTTCATAGCGAACCTGGAAAATAACGTAAAAAGATAGCAAATTTAGAGATGTTTTTAAAATGGTATTGAAGTGACTTAATTCTTAGGAACTGTTATTTGGCGTGTTTTTCTATTCTACAAATTAACGATAAATGTTCTATTTTTAGTTTGAGATGAGGTGGACATTCATGTATGACAGTATTTGCAAAGAATTTGGTCCTTACCCATCTATGTTTACCGGGCACTGAAAAAACGATAAATGTTCTATTTTTAGTTTGAGATGAGGTGGACATTCATGTATGACAGAATTTGCAAAGAATTTGGTCCTTACCCATCTATGTTTACCGGGCACTGAAAGGTACTTGCAACAAGTAGGTAGTTTTTACTTCTTTTCTTCTAGGCTCAGAGTTTGAATTTTGAACAAAAAATCGATTTAAAGAATACTTTATTTAGAATAGGAACACAATTCAATTTTAGAATTAAAAAAATGAAATGTTCATAGCGAACCTGGAAAATAACGTAAAAAGATAGCAAATTTAGAGATGTTTTTAAAATGGTATTGAAGTGACTTAATTCTTTAGCGGTTTATAAGATAATGCAAAAATAATACTGGTTGCCATTTTTATCTGTTAAGTGAATAAAAAAACTAAAAACATTAAAAAAATACGAAACCTGTTTTATGTAACTAAATTAAATGTTCAAATTGTCCGCCATTGACTTGAATACAAGCTCGGCATCTCCTTAAAAATGCTCGACTGATGTGACGTGCACTTCTTGATACGTCGTTTTGGGCCTCTGCGTAAATGCGTTGTCTCAGCTCCGCTATACTGTTAATCGGTTCATTGTAAACTTTTTCTTTAATATAACCCCAGTAATAGAAATCCAGAGGATTTAGGTCTGGAGATCGAGGAGGCCACAAAATGGGACCCAGACGGCCGATCCATTTCTGTGGATAAGTTTGGTTTAAATGTAGTCGCACTTCGCGTGCATAATGTGCTGGACAGCCATCATTCTGCAGCCACATTGACCTCCGCGTAGCTAAAGGTACGTCGTCGAGAAGATTTGGCAACTCATTCTCTAAGAAATACAGATAACTTGGACCATTCAGCGTTTCTGGTGATTCAAATGGGCCAATTATTTTCCCATCTAATATTCCAGTCCAGAGGTTCACTTTAAATTGGTACTGCGACCGATCTTCCCTCATTAAATGAGGATTTTCTAATGCATAACTGTGTAAATTGTGCATTTTCATAAATCCATCTCTCTTAAAAGTGCTTTCATCAGACCATAAAACCATATTTATGAAATTGGGATCCTCTGGGTTTTTGCAGCATTGTCTGGCAAAACTGAACACGAAGGGTAATCACGGGGCAGCAACGCTTGAACACGTTGTATGTGGTATGGATGATATCCATATCGACGTAATATTCTATTGGCAACAGATTTTGATATCCCTAAATTACGTTCAGTGTTCCGTGTCGAAGTGGATGGGTCGTTTTGAATCTCTTGTAAAACATCTTCATCGTAATCTCCTCTAGGTCTTCCCAATCCACCACGATTGCCAGGCAAAACGCCTTGTGAGTATGCGAGATGAACATTTCGAAATACTCGATGGTCCGGATGCCTTAAATTTGGATATCTTTCCCGATAGAGTCTAGCTGCAGCACAAGAGTTACCCTGACATTCCCCATAGACAAAATGAATCTTGGCATATTCTTGAGGAGTAAGTATAATTCTCTGGCATATTTGTAACAAACGCACTACAATTAATCTTAACAGAGCCAAAGTAAATCGAAGTTAAAATCAATAGGCAGAACTCGAGTCCAAGATGCACAAAGCAAAGTTAAATTGTACCAAAAATCCAAATCACAAGGCAAACACGAGTTCTATTGGTAAATCAAGTCTATTTAAGAAAATAAGAAACCAAACTAAATAAAGAACATCAAACGAATTGACGAAGTGTCCTAAAATTACTAAAATACTCTTTAATCAGAAAGCCGACTTGAATTCGAATTTCAAATTGTGTTCCAATTTCAAATTGTGTATTCTTTGAATCTATTTTTTGTTCGAAATTCAAACTCTGAGCCTAGTAGGGGCTCTGGTTCCATACTATGTAATAACTGCAGTATGAGCTCCTTTTAGTGTAAAATATCAATATCTCGTAAACTGCTGCGTAAATTAGAAAATGCTGTACTTTTTTGAAAACTACAATAAATTTACTATCTTTTTATGTTGCGTGCCATGTTAGTTTACAATACTTTTTTTAAATGAAACTCGATCAAAACCGCTGGCAAAATTTAATAAATTGCTATAATTCGTTTTTTTTATTATTTTTACCGACAAAGCATCATGATATGTAATAAATTTAAATTACGTTCGATAGGATATGTTTTTAGTAACATCCTGCAAAAAACAGATTTAAAAAATACCTAAATTTGCAGTGGTGGCAATCGACATACTGACGCAGGGCCTCAAAAGTCACGAGTTTTTTTAAAATGCAAATATCTCGAAAACCATGAACTTTTTATGAAGGTCAAATTAACTTAATATGGTTGCTTATGAGCTGTTCTATCACCCCTCTTCATTTCGGCGTTGGTTTTAGGGACACCCTGTATATACAAATAAACTGTATAAGTTAAGGCGTTCGTAGAGTACGGACATATTCATTTTCTATGGGAAATATAATAAAGATAAAAAAGTATATTTCTGAATATTTTTTTTATTAACTATTCTGAAAATCAATTCGTTTATTGATGATTGGGTTAAATAGGAACTGTTATTTGGCGTGTTTTTCTATTCTACAAATTAATGACAGTATTTGCAAAGAATTTGGTCCTTACCCATCTATGTTTACCGGGCACTGAAAAAACGATAAATGTTCTATTTTTAGTTTGAGATGAGGTGGACATTCATGTATGACAGTATTTGCAAAGAATTTGGTCCTTACCCATCTATGTTTACCGGGCACTGAAAGGTACTTGCAACAAGTAGGTAGTTTTTACTTCTTTACGTAAATGAATTTATTGGAGCGGAGCGAGCGAAGCGAGCGAAGCTCCCATGGATCGACTCGAATGGACTTTGTAACAATGCGCAGATCTCAGCGAGTTCTCAACCGATTTTAGAAATTTTTGTTTTAAAATGCACAAATTAAATTTCGCTAGGTCGTGACGAAGAGAAAAATTCGAAAAAAAAAAAAAACTCCGCTCCAATCTATGGTGCAAGCTTAGCCGGTGGCTGACTCTGCATCGACCTAGTTGGAGCGGAGCGAGCGAAGCGAGCGAAGCTCCCATGGATCGACTCGAATGGGCTTTGTAACAATGCGCAGATCTCAGCGAGTTCTCAACCGATTTTAGAAATTTTTGTTTTAATATGCACAAATTAAATTTCGCTAGGTCGTGACGAAGAGAAAATTTCGAAAAAAAAAAAAAAAACCGCTCCAATCTATGGTGCAAGCTTAGCCGGTGGCTGACTCTGCATCGACCTAGTACTTTGAGAGGTTTTTGCGAATAATGGACCATAATATACTCGTAATACATACCTAAGTCTAAATCAATAGAAACTGTATGTATAGATGGCATCTATTTATTGAAATGTTTGAGCTATACGTGTTCATTATAACAACACGGGATATTTACGTTTCGTATGTAATTTTACGTCCATGGTCCGGAAGGGACTGAACGCCCGACACGTCGAGGTAATTAAATAAACGCTTTTTGAACGCGATTAAGTTCCGTTTTGTTATTATATATTTTTTAATAGCCTGTTTACTGCACTGGGCAAAGGCATCCTCTTTTTTTCTCCACTCAACTCAGCCAGTTTGTTATAATAATGTGTAAAAATCGTGTGACTTTAAATCAATATGACGCGTGTTAGTCTACAAGCGATGCGCATTATGGACGTAATTGGCAATCCTGTCGCCATTAAACTCTGTAGACCGGGTAATTAAGATAACGAGTAAGTACAGCTATTGATCACCTACGCCCAAGGTACAGGCTTCTATGCTATATCTACAGGATGTCGATATAAGATAAGATGATAGGAGATCAAGACCACATGACAGTAATTTCATTCATACATTCATTCATTCATGAGATGAGGCGAGATGTCATTAGATTTAGATGTGATGAGTTGAGATTAGATGAGATCATACGAGATGACCTTAGATTAGAGTTGAGGGAATAATTAAGGGCCACATCATTTTTCATGCCGATTTTAAACTCCATAAATACAGAATGACACTTAAATATTGAATGTAGGTACCTATCTACGAATAAATTATGATGGTATCTATTGGTTGTAGTTATTGGACTATCACATAATTCCCTGCAAGCGATAGCATATTATGTAGGTAATAGGCAACCCTGTCGCCACTAAACGGTGTAGACCGGATAATTCAGTTAACGAGATAGGTATTGATTACCAACGCCGTAGGTACTGACAGCATCATCATTGAGTATTTATTTTGAATTTCAATCTACAATCTAGGTACATTGTCATGGAAAGTTATGTCTAAACTTGGTCACTTATTACAATTTAAGCGGCTTTGATGAAAATCTTCGTTCGCGATGGGCACACGTTTGTTTTTGTTCTTCGTCGGTATTATTCCAGTATTACCATGATTGAATATCAAAAATGGTTGCCGTCTAACCCTCTATTTTGATGCCGTGGTGCCGGTCGCAAAAACACACGTACCTACATTCTTCATTAATACATTTATTGACCTCTGGCTCATTTTTTTTTCATTCCAGGCACAGTTATAAATTTATATTTTTGTAGAAGGTAAGGTACTTACTAGTTATAATATAGGTAGAACAGATAAGATGATGCCGAAAAAGTGCCAATTATGAGTAGATAATTCCGTTATTTAACCAAAAATACTTACATTTTATCCACGTCACGTCTCATAATTAAAACGTGAGTTAGCATATTGAACTTTGAAGTTATTTCCGAAATTGCTCGTTTTTACCGAGATTCTCTTAACAAGAATGAATCTAACAGGAACACAGATCCCCGAAACTGGCGCAGAGTTTATCGCCAGCAGGAACGTCATATTAACCGTTACTCACCTGTCTTTCGAATGATATTGTATTTTTTCGGGGCTTTATTAAATATAAAAGGAGCTTGACAATTTCCTGATATCATGGAGCGAGTGTTGAACAACGGTACAGTGTTTAATATATGCGTAGTAGGTCTTTATATTATTGTGCGTAAGCTATGCCATAGTCATAGGCTTTAATGTTGATGGTAGTAATAGAATTATGGGGATAATGTCTACGCTAGCCTCGTTACATACTGGCCACGATGGCGACTGGTGACCCGCTCATGGGATGGGATAAGACGAGATAAGATGAGATGATAGAGATAATAATAAGACGAGATAACATAAGATATAGCGATATAAGATGAGATCGGATGAGACAAGATAAGATGAGATGGGATGAGTAGAGATGAGATGGGATGGGATGAGTAGAGATGGGATGGATGGGTAGAGATAAGATGGGATAGGATGAGTAGAGATGAGATGAGATGGGATGAGTAGGGATGAGGTGGGATGGGATGAGTAGAGATGAGATGCGATGATACGAGATAAGATGAGATGGGAATAAAGATGACATGGAATGAGATCGGATGAGACGTGATAAGATGAGATGGGATGAGTAGAGATAAGACGAGATGGGATGAGTAGAGATGCGATAAACAGAGATGGGATGAATAGAGATGATATGCGATGATACAAGATAAGATGAGATTGGATGAAGAGAGATGGCATGGGTTGAAATGAGATGGGATGGAAAGAGACGAGATAAGATGAGATGGGGTGAGTAGAGATAGGATAGGATTGGATGAGACGAGATACCTAAGATGAAATGAGATATGATAAGAGGAGATGAGGTTAGATATCCACATTTCATTCCGTGACGGATTGACAGATGGGATAAGATGAGCTATTTGGCTATTTCAAAAGGACAGTCAATTAAAAACAGTAACTAAAACAGCACTTTATTCACACCCGTATATGGAACGTGGACAAGAAGTCAGGCGCGCGCACAACAACGTGCTCAAAGTCCATGAAAGACAGCTTCCCGTCGCCGTCCACGTCGGCTTCGTCCAGCACGCTGGCCACGATATCGTCCCGCTCCTGTTGCTGGAGCTCCCCTCGGGTCAGGAGTCGTGTGGCCTCCAGCAGGTCCTCGCGGCCGATGAACATGTCGTCGTCGAGGTCGTAGATGCGGAAGGCGTACCTGTTAAGACATAAAGTAATGGTACATTACTGCAGACGCCGGAAATAACTTGCCGGGTGAGTAGGTATAGACCGGATAGTGATACGAAGCCGGCAAGCTCTTTTCACGGCTAAGGCGTGTATAGTGCTTTTCTCGAAAATTCAATGAAATAAAAAATACAACACTCTGAAATATAATTCAGCTGTAGATGAACACAGACGCCATGTTGAAAAAAATTACTTCCCGGCCTAGGCCTTACATTTTGTATGAAATTCCTATACAGTTTTCTCGAGTTAGACTGCCCGAAACGTGATACCTCTAAGAATGTTATAACGCACGTATGACGACATTTCATGACATTGTTGAGAAAAATATTGTAATCACTTGGTTGTGGCTTGGTTGTTACTCGTAGCGCCACCTAGTGGCCATATTTGGCACCATTAGGTGTGCTAAGTGTGTGCTAACCTAATTGGAATGTGGGAATTATAATTTGGTTTACTTATTTATTACGCCATCTGAAACGAAAAAAGTGATCGACGACGCTGCGTGTACGCTGTGAACCCGCAACACGCTTTGCAGTGTGAAGCGTGTTTGCGTCACGTTTTCGTTACACATTCGGCCGCGTAAACGCCGAATTTAGGCTGGTATAGTTTTCAGAAAACGAAAGTTATATTTTTGGAGTTTATTGGAGTTTATCGGAGTTTACTCCTTAAGAATCGATTTTCATATATAAGCCCGGGGTATGAAAAATATGGGGTGTAAAATCGAACGTATCTGCCGTGCTAATTTAAAAAGTCGTATCTCAGTATACGATCGGGGTAAAAATACAACTTCGTAATTTTGCAGGTTATGCGTTAAGCGTTATAGACTAAGGTCCCGATTTAAAAATAACCTTCACCGAGATGTTTATTTGATGAAATGTATTTTATATTTAATTTAATATGTCAATAACTATATTGCATATGGGTTGCCTAACAAATTTACGTCCAGGGTGTGTTTATTTAATAATAAAAAAAAATTGTTTTAAACATTTCACCGGTTTGATTAATATTAGATAAATTCTATACCAATCGAAAGTATGAAGCCCATAGAATATGCAAACGTTAGGTTGCCTATTCTTTTCCCGTCACAACTATTGGGTAGCCAGGTATAAACAGGTAAATCTATATATTGGGTAGCCAGGTATAAACAGGTAAATCTATACCTACTAGCATTTTGCAAAGGTCTGACTGTTGAATTGAAATTAAATAAAATTAAAGATTATTTAATTATGAATTTATCTAATAATCAAATCGGTGAAATGTAAAAAAAAAATTTTTTTAATTTTAAACTAAACATACCCTGGACTAAAATTTGTTAGGCAACCCATATGCAATATATTTATTGACATTTTAAACTAAATATAAAATACATTTCATCAAATAAACATCTCTGTGAAGGTCATTTTATATCGGGAGCTTAGTCTATAACGCTTAACGCATAATCTGCTAAATCAAGAAGTCGTATTTTTACCCCGATCGTATACTGAGATAAGACTTTTTAAATTAGCACGGCAGATACGTTCCAAAAATATAAGTATTGCGAGGATTGACGTTTGGTTGTCAAAGGCGACGGTTGAAAATTTTATCAAATTTTATTTTATTTATGTATAAGTTAATTCAGTTTTAGAGTCCTTTTCGCTGTTTTTGCGATGAGTGAGTCAAGTCGAGGTGTCGTGAGTGATACGTCACTTTCAGAATGTGGGCAGCGGGCAGCTCCGTCGTGGCTATCTGAAGTGGAGTTTGATAATAAGGCAGGGCCGAGTCAATCGGATATTGTATCCGACGCTGAGTCCATGTCGGATGTGCGACATATAGCGGTGAAGCGTGCTTGTGGTCTGAGCGACGAAAGCTGTGGTTGTAGTGATAGTTTTATCACAATAGGCAGGAAACCTAAACGCTTGCGGGTTTTAGCAACCGCCAAAACGCAGCTGGAGCCGGACGGTGTGCCTGACAAGCTATTTGAAGTTTATATAGTGTCAAAAGAAGATTTACCGAAACAGATTGGTTTGGCAAAGTTGCTGCAATTTAAGGGTATAAAAGGAATTTTATCCGTCAAGTTTATGGGTCCACGCAAAGTTCGCATACAGTTTAACTCTAAGGATGATGCGGAGAAGCTTCTGGCTTCTCAGGAGTTTAACAATGAGACGAGACGTTCTTATTGGTCTAATATGGCATGCTGCACTTATGGAATTATAAGGCAGGTTGAGTTGGAGGTTGAGGAAGACGAATTTTTAAAGAATATTGAAGGGTCTGAAGACATTTTGTCAATATGTAGACTGAACCGTTTGGATCATGATGGGCGTTGGGTTAAGGCTGAAGCTATTCGTCTGTGTTTTAAGGGAACTTCTTTACCGCCATATGTTTATGCCTACGGTTGCCGATTTAAGGTAAATCAGTACACTTTCCCGGTTACCCAATGTTCAATATGTTGGAAGTTCGGTCATCTGAGCAGGTTTTGTCCTACTACTAAAGTTACTTGTCCGAAATGCGGCGGGGAGCATGCCAATTGCGAAACGACTATTTTTAGATGCATTAATTGTAAAGGCAGCCATATGGCCTTAGATAAGTCGTGCCCGGTTTTTGTGAAGGAGTAAGAAATTCGCAGGATTATGTCTGCTGAGGGATGTATATATAAACGGGCTTTTTGGTTGTATATGCAAAATAAGGAAAAAAAGGATACGGATGTTTGTAGTCAGGATGCGCCATCTGTTTTTGAGAATGACTTAAGTTTTGGAAAGTCATATAGAGATGCTGTTTTGTCGAAGCCGTTACAATCTAAAGAGTCTGAAGATTCTGTCTGTCAGGCTGAGGGCCAGCGATCAGTAAGTTAGTACAGATTAGAGAGTGAGCCACAACAAGAGGTTCGTAAGCCGCGGAAGTCAAAAAGAGTAACAGATGTGAAGAGGTCCGAGTGCCTATTGGTCAATCAGCCTACTATTGAGCGGGCTGATATGGAAGATCAAAGACAAAATAAGGACAAGAAGAAGAGACGTATTACTTTTGAAAGGCTGGTTGAGAAGACGAAGGATATTTTGTTTTCTACCGAAAGTTGGGAGGAGAAGTTCAAAACGCTGTTTGGAGTTGTTGTTAAGGAGATTTTGGATTTATTTAAGGAAGGTGATTTTGTACGTTTGTTTTTGTCTTATGTAAATGGCTAGGTCTAATACCAGATCTTTTTGAATGTAATGTTCAATTCAATATTGGCGGAACCCTTATCGGAATCGGCTAAATTTGTATACAGTTTTTTTTATGTAAATAGTGTATACAAATTTAGTTGTTTTCGTGTACATGTTATTTTTAAGTTTATACGGTTTATGTTTTTATTTATCTATGTCTTTTAGATGAATGATGTTGTGTATTAGGCCTGCTGGAGCTGGCATGTTCATAAAAATGATCAAAGCTCCTTAATTAATAAGGTCGTATCTTTGTATGGATTTCATAGTAAGATACGGGTTTTTTTCGTAAATTTAGTAACTAAACTAGCCGCTCGAGGGCGCTTTACATCACGCTTCCTTATTTAGTTACTACTCATGATCTCTCCAATTTGTTAAAAATGAATCGGAAGTAAATTTTCCTTGTAAAATATTGTAATTTTGCTGTATATTATACTCGTATATTAACATTATGTAAGTGCCTACCTCCTCGTTCTTGTTTGCAGCACCCAACAGGGTATATAATGTGATGCTTAAACTATTTACTAATCATTATGTGCAATAAACGTATTGAGTATTGAGTATATATTTTATAATCGTTCTTAAGGCCAGGCGCGCACCACGATTTTAGTCGCGCGATAATTTTGTCGCATAAATGCAAGATATGGGTTTATAATGAGAGTGCGCGCACCACGATTTTCATAAACCCAGAAGTACGCTTATTTCTGCGACAAAATTATCGCGCGACTAAAAAAAATCGTGGTGCGCGCCTGGCCTGAAGAGTAAACTCCAGTCGTGCGTCGGAGCTGACACACACACTTTTTATTTATTCGATAGTCCTTGCTATAAGGATCTATTCTATAAACCGTGACTCTTTAGTTTTGCGTCGTCTTCATTTATGGGACCTTAGAATGGTGCTGATATCGTACGTAATAATGTAGAACTAACCTCAAATTTTACGCGATTTAACGTGTAAGTGACTTGCAATTTCTACCTTTCCATAAATAATTTACCTACTTACTTATTTAGGATACTGTTCGACTTTAGCGCGTGACAAACAGACGCTCTAGTCAAGTACCTAATGCATGTCAAGCCAAAAAGGTTCGAAAGGGCTTCAGAGGGCACACTCGCTATTTCGGGGTTGGAACAGTCTGAGGACCCGAATTGTTTGTCTGGGCTAAAATTACTTTTAGGCCGCGAGCACTGATCCCTTATATCTTAAGACTTTAGGGTAGATTGCTAATTAACCGAGTTATAAAAAAGTGGATTGTATGTGTTACACAATTTTCGCAAATTGACATAAAAAACGGATTTAATTGTTACTATATCTCTTTTCTTTGTATCATTGCCTATTTTAAAGTAGGTACCTACATGAAAGCTTTTTTTCTACTACAATCTTAGAGAAAACAGCAACCTAAATCTGCTTTGGCTTTACAATTAAAAGTAAGACACCATGCCACTAATATTTACACAATGTCATTTAAATTAATTGCTATTTATTTTTAAGAAAAACGTCATCGCCGAAGGGAGATACGAAAACTGTAACATATTTGTGTGGAGTTGTCCGATATTATTTAAGCCATGAATATTAGTTATATCAAGTCAGTAGTTATACCGTTTCAGTTCAGTGGTAACCTTGTGGTACGCTCTGTAGTCTTAAACTTAGTGGAGAGAGCGCACGTGGTGGCCCGAAAAGCCGTTGGAGGTGCGGGTGTGGGTTCGAATCCCGGTCGACTCATTACGCTTCAATATACGGTATACGCTATATTTGATATACACTGGCAGACGTTACTGTTTTAATATAATATAAATAAACTTAACACCACGTAGATTCATTAATCATTAGACTTGATTCATTACAGCTGTCAGAGCGATACCAAAAGTAGAAGTTCCAAGTTTTCTTCTGCTAATTAAATAGACGCGTTTACGACAGTTATTACTGCAATTTATTATCTGTCTCCTTTGTTTTACTCAGGCAAAGGCAAAGTTAGAAGTAAATAAAATATGAAAATTAGCAATATAGATATCACCGGACGCCCCGCTGTTGACTTCACGTTGAATATGCTGATGCTGGAGCTGATGAAATAACTCACGTCATTTCACATTTGCGTAGCAGTGGGATACTCATATCTATTTATTACAGCCACAGACGTCGACTCCTGAAGATAGCCATAGCTCGCCATAAGGTGTGATCCTGGGCAGACCGCATCCATTGACTCCTTCGAACCCTAACGAGGTCATTTGTCCACCTGGACTTCACACGAGTCTGGGGCCGTATCACGCTGCGATTTACTATACGTGGTCGCCACGCCAGGTCTTTGCTGCTCCAACGACCATCCGTTCTCCGGGCTATATGGCCCGCTCATTGCCACTTCAACCATGCAATCCTGTCAGTTGTATCGGTTACTTTGGTTCTTCTGCAAATATCTTCGTTTCAGTACCGTCGTTCGTTACAGTAAGTGTTATTCTTCGAATCAAAGTTTGGTTAAATGCAGCCTAAAGGTCTTCGCACATTATAACAACTCAACGGCGACTTAATTCTATGCCAAATATTGAAATTTAAGCCTTATGTCATATTTACTATGTTTAATTCCAAAAAATGATATAAGTAGTGGACGACGAGTGGACGACGCGTCGTAATTTTTTTTAAATTAAACCTAGTAAACATGATTGCGAAGACCTTAAGAAGAACAAAATAGCCGAGGAAGCTGTCTCTTTACCAAGCCTTGATATCCCTGGGGGCAGACTCGCTGAAGACCGACATCATGTCGAGGAAGTCCTCGAACGTGAGGTTCCCGGAGCCGTCGTGGGAGAACACTTCGCAGATGCGTCGTTTAAATGGGTTTTCCTGGAACAAATAAGTGACAGGTAAAGTTGGGGACCACGGTTTAAAGTTGGCTACTTGTTGCTTTAAGAGGCCTTATTCCTTTTAAAATTTATTTTTTTCATATTAAGACAAATATATTGATAATTTCAACATACTTTTTGAAGTGAATAATACTTGTCCCCGAGGTCTAGGTAGTAACATAGCTATTTCAAGCTTTCATTGCGTGCAGTCGAAAATAAGTTGAAAAAACAAATTTTCCGCGTGAATTTTGTTAATTTCGAGTAGTTTTTGAAACAAAAATTATCAATAAAAAATTCAAACTGTAGGTTTCAAATATATACCAGTAAATCCCAATAGCCCTGTTCTAGGTAGTAACATCAATAATATGTTAAGAAACATGTTTGATCATAGATAAAATGTCTAAAACAATCAGAATTTTAAAAGGAATAAGGCCTCTTAATAATACTTTTGATTTAGGCTTAGTGGGTACTACAGTTCTAAAAATGTTTCATGTTACCTAACCTTAATTTATGTATAGCTTTTTTAATGACTATAGCTTGACAATTTTGTTCGTGACACTTTCATGGTCTGCTGACGACGGGAGAGAAAAAACAGCGGAGGCGTAAGGAAAGGTGCGACCAGCAGGGGAATCTCCTGCCACATTGTCTTCGTCTTCACTGTGTGAACCGCACCCCTCATTTCATCCCCACTATTTTCGTTCTATTTTTAATTCTAAAAAGTTACACAACATTACAGTAATAAAACCAAGGCACTGTGAACTACAAGACTACAACAAGATATTAAACTAGTTGAACTAGGCGACATAACGGCGTCGCTCCGTTGTGTCGTCTGATGACTACTCCGATGCTCAAAATTCGACTTTCGAATAGTGCCGTCCAGTGGCGGATTAAGGGTCGAGAGCGCCCTAGGCAAAAACGCCATCGGCGTCCCTTTGCGCTCCTTTGCGGCCCTTTGCGCCCTTTTGCGGCCCTTTGCGCCCCTTTGCAGCCTTGCGCCCCTAGGCACGCGCCTACTTTGCCTTAGGGATAATCCGCCACTGGTGCCGTCCGTCTCACTCAAATATATACTGTGACAGAGATCGAGAGGGACCGCACTATACGACTTTTGAATTTCGAAGATCGGAGTAGCCCTTCTGTCTGGTGAAAAATACGGCAGATTTACGTCACTAGTACACCATATAGGAGTGTCACGATTTCAAGAAGTTGCTACGAGATTCTATTCTTTTATATTTTTTACTCCAGTTAGGTTTTTTCTGGCTTTAATTAGTAAAAAATAAGTTTCTATGGTTTACCAACCATCAAAATATAAAATTATCAACGAAGTTGTTATTGACGTAAATACATAGGTCTAGTCACATAGTAAAATGTTTTGTCCTAATAACAATTGCACTGAATGTGTAACACGAATTGCGGTAGCTGTTGTGTTGTTAGCCTGTGTATGTGAGTGACGGCTTTGAAATGTAAATCAGGTTATGAATGCATTTTGGGTGAATTACTGCGTGTTTTAGGAATAGTTGACAACAACCCATTTCAATGAATCACTAATATTCGTACATAAACGTACGCTTTTCTATATTGTGGGTCCTAATATACTTAGGAATTTCTAATTATCATTTTATTTTAAAGAAAATCTTAGCGTAACTAAATCAGGAAATCTGTAGGAGAAAAATCCTGTAATCAGTTTTTATATATATAATAATACCTAATTATATTGGAAATTTTATTAGATATACTACTACTTATAAATATTTAAACTTACTAGGTTCGTAGCTTCGTAATATGGAAATTGTATTCGAGTTGCTCAACTAATCTAGTTTAAAGGTTTTATTTTAATGAGAGCCTACACAATTAAAAATCTGTTCAACTTTCGTTTCACGTATCGAGTTAAAAGTAGAACTCATGTAAATTGGATATACCTTTTAATTAGCGAGAGTAAATTAGAAATTCAAAACATGAGAAAAAAGTGCCAAGTTTGGACCAGAAATTGTAAAAGTTACGATTTCATCGATAAATTAAATTCTGTCACCCAGCTATATGTCAGACACATACATTGTTAAATATTATACGTTTTCATGCGTATGAATTGGCAATGGGTATGTCTACCTCTCCCGCATAACTAGCCATAGGTACGCAAACTTAAGCTTGATGCTCGAATAGAGCAAGTTGCACTTTTTTTGGTCACTGGTAATCTAGGAGTATAACAATATCACACTAGGTGTGATAAAAATAAAAAGTGGCTGGTGGTGACTGGATGGCGAAAACGGGAGATCGGGCCATGAGGCGAACCCTAGGGGAGGCTTACGTCCAGCAGTGGACTGCTATAGGCTGAAATGATGATGATGATGATGATGACACTAGGTGTAGTTCCTTTTCGCCGAATTATGTTTCGTCAAACGTTTCATTTCGTCAAATATTTCATTTCGCCAAAAGCATTTTTCACTGAAACTGTAAACTATTTCGGATTGTTGTAAATATCATCCTTTAGATCAGGTTAGGTTAGGTTAGGTTTGTTTTATAACAATCCGAAATAGTTTACAGTTTCAGTGAAAAATGCTTTTGGCGAAATGAAACATTTGACGAAATGAAACGTTTGACGAAACATAATTCGGCGAAAAGGAAGAGAACCATCACACTAATATTATTTAGGTAAAAAGTTTGTGAGTGTGTTTATGTGTATGTTAGTTGCTTCTTCACGCTTAAACGGCTGGACCAATTTTGATAAATTTTAATATGAAGGCAGCTGACACCCTGGATTAACTCATAGGCTACTTTTTATCCCCAAAAAATGCAGGGTACCCGTAGGATGAGCGGGTAGCACCGCCCGGCGCAGCTAGCAATGTAATAAATATCGGACAAATTGACCCGAACCCAAATAAAGTCAATAGCTGTGTTATGGGCACAGTCGAGTCCATTTAATGAGCTAAAGTTTGATGTTTTGAAATATTAAAAATATATAAATTCGCCTTTATTGTTAACGGCATAGAGGAGTGTTCATATATTTTTGATCACATTTTGCTCATAAATTTAGGAACACCAACGTACTAGATGACGACATACCTACATAATTATATAGATAAATAATATAAATATACTCATATACTTAAATCCCCAGTCATATACATTTCAGTTCTATTTTCGAGTTCATCACACAAATATTTGCACTTGCCTGGATTCAAACCCAGGACCGTCGGCACAGCAACTGCACTACTACCGTGTATGGGTCACGAGACGCAAGGCTAATATTTGTTCTGTAATCGGCGAGAAAAATTAACCTTACTTATAACACTACTACTACTGCGCTACTATTTGCCTCTCACTATCCTGCTCGTGCACACTTGCTTACACAAACACTCACACACTTTTTATTATCTTCATAAGCCGCACTATTTTTGGTAATATTTTGTGTTATTGAATCCCGCCAAGCATTGCCTAGTGTGGGAATCACTGTTCCTACTGTGTATCATTAATTCTTACTGGTTAATAAACTATTTTTTTTTTTATTATTTGAAAATATCGCTCTTTCCCGGAATTGGCTGTCGCACTATCGTGCCCTCGCACCTTGTGATCAGTATGCAAAACCTCGGTCGTCACGTGCCAGCGTTATGTTCCTCCGCGATAGCGATTACTACGATTGTTTGTACAGGAAATACCAATGTTTGACGGCTTTTACTGTGTTGTCTATCTTTATTTGACACTGCAATCTACACTAAGCTGCCTGTCTGAAGCGGAACGGAGAAACTGAACCAATCAGGCTGCCTGGATTTCCGGCTGTCCTCGCCTAGAGGTCGCATTTCTCAACCTATTTCAATAAAATTTTGTGGGTTGGTTCGTTAATTACCTATATAGAATGTTTTTATGGATTTCGATTTTCAAAATTTTTTGAAAAGGGTTGAATACGTACAAAAATACAAATTTTGAACCATTTCAAATCAAAACTCGCGCGGTCTACAGCTCACAGTAGTTCTGTGAGCTACTGAAACAATAGTATATAAGCGACAGGGCGGACACTGCCTACTAAAAATTTAATCTTGAATGTCAGTGTCAATGTGTGCGTGCAGGGCTGCCTCAGACGTCAACTACTAGTTGGTAATATAGTTGCACATAATTAATATGACATAATAAAATAGGTAGTGGTGGTGATAGTTGTGATAATGATGGTGGTGGTGGTGATAATGATGATGTTGATGATGATTGTGGCAATAATGGCGATTTTGTGGTCATCATCATCACCATCACCACCAGCATCGTCATTACAATCAACATTATGATCATCATCATTCATCATCACCATGACCATTACCATCAGAATCACCACCGTCATCATCATACCTAATTACCATCATCATAATCATGACCCACACCACCCACTAACACCAGCCACCACCTTCATCATCACCATCATCACCAACACCATCATCATTTAACATCGCCAACACAATCACTATTTCACGACTTAATGCCGACCTATTCACAGTGTACAACCATTTCAAAATTATCTACGCAGCCAACACAATTCCAACTCACTGCCAGCGGGGTGAGATAACTCGATTCGGTGCGGGAGTGTGCGTGTCCATTCTGTAAGTAGTACTATTAAGTATTCTGTACTATTAGGTATTCTGCGCCAATACTAACTTTAAGTTCTGGAAGCTTCTCTATTTCTTCAACAGGAACAACTATAGTGTGCGCCTGGTTCTCCGTCATCCTCTTCGGAATCAGATCAGGGTTCACTTCCCGGAAGCGTTTGAATACTCTGGAAATGTAATTGATCGTTTTAAGTATGATTTCACGAAAAAATACTTGCTGTTGTTTCGGTCTTTCGGATTGCTTCTCAACAGCGGTCTTAAGGTGAAGACGAGCGTAATTTGTGTCGCGTAATTTCGGTCGGGCCATACTTAGTGTGACGTGTTCACGTGACATGATGTATGGCGCGACCGAAATTACGCTACTCAAATTACGCTTGTCTGGCTTTACCCTTAGGAAATGCAAGTAGATTCACAATCTGTCTTGTATAAGTGCCCTACTTCCTAAATAAAGTACGAAGCGTGTCGTGTTACCCGGTCCTCCGAGGAGTCGAAGGACAGGATAACAGACGTGAAAGAGAGAAAAGATAGAGGAGAAAAAAAGTAGAAAGAGAAAACAGTAAGTTCAGGGTTAGGGTACTTTATTTTCACTCAGCAGTCACCAAGGCAGTGGGATTATAGAGCATAGGGGAGATTGGTAGTCTAAGGTCGGAGCGGTCGCTGTTGAGGCGATGTCCGTGGAGCCTGGTATGAGTCCGCGTCCGCAGCAGGTGGTCGCACAGGTGGTCGCAGGTAACCGCAGTTGCAGCAGGTGGACGTAATCACAGTAGTAGCAGGAAGGCGTATGTGCAGTGACAGCAGGAGGGCGTCTACGCAGTGGCAGCAGGAGGGCGTATACGCAGTGGCAGCAGGAGGGCGTCTACGCAGTGGCAGCAGGAGGGCGTCTACGCAGTGGCAGCAGGAGGGCGTATACGCAGTGGCAGCAGGAGGGCGTATACGCAGTGGCAGCAGGAGGGCGTATACGCAGTGGCAGCAGGTGGGCGTCTACGCAGTGGCAGCAGGAGGGCGTATACGCAGTGGCAGCAGGAGGGCGTCTACGCAGTGGCAGCAGGAGGGCGTATACGCAGTGGCAGCAGGAGGGCGTCTACGCAGTGGCAGCAGGAGAGCGTCTACGCAGTGGCAGCAGGAGAGCGTCTACGCAGTGGCAGCAGGTGGGCGTATACGCAGTGGCAGCAGGAGGGCGTATACGCAGTGGCAGCAGGTGGGCGTCTACGCAGTGGCAGCAGGAGGGCGTCTACGCAGTGGCAGCAGGAGGGCGTCTACGCAGTGGCAGCAGGAGGGCGTCTACGCAGTGGCAGCAGGAGGGCGTCTACGCAGTGGCTGACAAAATGTTCCAGAATAGATAAAAATATGAATTTTGATTTTTATGAAATACTAGGGAACCAGCCAAACGATAAAGTTAATACGACCTAGCTCAAATATATCCAACCTCACCGCTTTGGAAGTAAAATTACGTGAAATGGACAATTTCATAAGACAAGACGTTGCTATGACATTTTTTCAAACAGAAATGTCATAACAAATTAAATATACAAAATTTGTGCCTTTATGGAATAAGACTACAAAATCGTGATAAAAGGCGGAGAGGAAAATAATGTAAGTAGTAGCCCGCGTCAAATTGATTTTTCAGTGAGCTAGAGTCTAATAATGATGAACGTTTCAGCCAATATATCGAAGCAAGCGAATATAGCGAACTAACAACGTGCTAGAGAGATAAACAGAGCATTGGATAATATAAGGGAACCCCAAATTTCATCGCTTAAAGGAATTACCAAGGTAAGAGAACACTACAAGCGATGCGTCGCGTATGTCGTGGAAATACATAAATCCAAAATCAACTTTATCTTCGTGTATTAAGTTTATACTTATTACATAAAACGGATCTATATCTGAATCCCTAACGTTTTTTAACCTATTTTTGCATTCCCTAACGTTTTATGTCATAATGATCACTTTTCCTAACACTCATATGCCCTAATATTGATTTCCCTAATATCTTATTTCCTAATGTCACTTGCCATATTGATCATTTATCCTAATGTCATTTGTCATAATTATCATTTCTCCTAACACTCATATGCCCTAATTTTGGTTTTAATCGCTAGGCTCGGATTCTGTTGTGGTCACAGTTCTAACCTAACCTAACCCATTAAACTACTTTACTGGTAGCAGTTCGGTGGTTGCAAAAGGGGCGGGGACTTTAAAAAACGAAAATTAATTTTAGGGATTTCGAGGAATATGGCAAAAAATATTAGGGATATTGATAGTTAGGGATATTGATGTTTCGGACAAATGAGTTTTAGGACAACCATTACGTTATGGAAAATGATTGTTATGGATATTGATCGTTAGGATATTAGCCCATTAGGACAAAACAGTTCGGGCAAGTGATTTTAGGACAAACGATGTTAGGGATCGCGAGGGAGACCCGCTTTTGCCTTTAGTTGCCTTTAGTCCCATCTCGTAGCCAGATTTGGTAGCTAGCTACAAGATGGGATAACAGATTTCCCATTTCGTAGCTAGCTACCAAATGGGAACGATTTTCCCATCTCGTAGCCAAATTTGGTAGCTAGCTATGGCTAATTTGGTAGAGATGGGACTAAAGGTTTAGTTGTAGGTAATTCAAGAAAATGTGTTCACACATTGAAAATCGTCAGTTGTTTTTAGATGTGTCTGTTTTCTTTTTCGTTTCAGCGATTTCCTTTTTTTCTGAAAATAGCTGAATCATTGTAATACAATTCATTTATTTATTGTAGTCAACTTTCTATGCGATTAGTCGACAAGCAATTATTATCGTAACGATTCAGCACTAATGTATTATTATATGTAGTAGGTTATACAAGTACCTATAGGTCGAAGTGTAGACAAAAGAGTAGTAAGCGCCTAACACCCCGTGTGGTTCATACCTTTTAAAGACTGTGACAGCAATAGGGCTCTGAAGCCCGTATCATTGAATTAAGTGTCAATCAATACGCTACACGTGGAACAAAGCCGCTTACACTAACTTACCTTTTCATGTACACAAATGGAGATTTTATTTATGGCTTTCAACTTCAACTTGACAATTTGCGGGCCCGTAGTTGTTGTTAATGACAACTTACCCGTGGCGCTCATCAGAACTTTCACAAGCGACTTTGGGTCGCGCGAGATATATTACACCTCTCTTTCTAAGTAGTATTATGAGAGAGTGACGGGTGACGCTATGTCGCGCGACAAGAGTAGCGATGCATAGGCTAGCATATCTTGCTACGACTTCGCTTGTTGCGCGACTCTGACTCTGTCTTACTCGCACGGTAGGTATTTAAAAGAAAGCGACAGGTAGTGTCTGTCGCGCCGCAAAGAGTCATGTGCCACAGTTGTGCTAGAGAGAGGTAGGTACCTACTAATGAATATGGGGACGCGAGAGTCACGGATGTGTCTCGATATCGTTTAATTACCTATTGCATTTTGAACGGCATCGACAAAGCTAGCTTCAAGACAAGACTTACCTTAAAATTTCTTTCCTTGTAAAAAAAGTGCAGTCCTGAATGAAAAATGTTTTTTAAGTTTTTTTCACGGTACAATCGAGAAAATCACTTAATAAAAATTAACATTATTTACTTGTCATAGCTTAAAATGTAATAAAGAGGGCCTATATAAATAATCTTAGTTTTGTTATTGTTAGTTTCCGTTTATATATTAATAGTTAATTACATTACAAAACTAAGTTCTGAGTCTCAGGCATAAACAAGACTAAGTCAGGTCCAGCAAATACTTATACTTATTGAATAGCTGTGACTGATGGAATCACATCAAATCGTCCACATGTTTACGCAAGTTCGATACGACATGTTTATTTAAACACCAGTGTAACTAACATGACATGTTATAAACGTGTCATGTAAAAATAAAACAACAGGTACCTGATAGTCCTCAAGCTGTTGCTCCGTAAAGGTGACCACTTTATTCCCCATAGCGCACTTATATCAGCGTTATAAGTTTATAACAATCGCAGCGGTTATAAAAGTGCGCTATAATGGTGGTATAGCGGTGACAGACCAGGCAGCCTGTTGCCGCCGTCGCTGCCATAAAACTAGAGGCATTAACGCGGGGATTAGGGTGTGCCGAGGACAGAGTAGCGGGCAGAGGGTTGGTTTAATTGGTACGTTTGAGGTGTAATTATTGATGTGTCATCTATAATCGCCGGATAATACAGGGATTTACAAGAGGCGTGGTAAGTGAAAATTAATGTTGTGTTAGACCTACTGGGATGTCGTAAGGTGCAGTTACACAAAAGAATATCGCAGCAAGGCGAAAGATCCTTGAGAATTTCAACATCACTATAATACTATATAAAGGTGCCAAAAAAATATATAGAATCAAACTTGCACCTCTAGCACAACTGCGATACGCGTCCCTTTCTCGCGCGAGATATATGATCTATCTCTTTCTCTGCAGTGCTGTGAGAAAGTGACAGGCAACGCTAAGTCGCGCGATTAGAGTCGCGAAGCACAGTTGAGCTGGACAAGCTGATCACAACATTTCACAATTTGGTTATTAAATGCGAAGTGTAATAGGTGACAACTGCCGGAAACCTGGACATCCGGACAAACGTATACATACGAAAGTATTTTTGTCCATGCTGATTTTTTTAAGCTTCGGAAGGTGAATTCGACCGAGAGTGTTATAACTATGAATCAAGAATAGCGGATCAGCAATTTGTCTATCAGGTGCTGTTTTTGGTTTGTTTCAGAGGATTTTTATCGTGTCAACGAGTACTGAATTTAAAATCTTTCTACGGTTAAATCCCTCACGTCAGACAGGTCAGGGCACTTAAGGCGCTCAATCAAAGTGGGATTAACTGATCACTCGATCACTCTTATCTTCATTCATAGGATGCCCTAATACGAATCTAAAGTTGCTGTACCCTGCCAGGTTTTAACCAACTTTAAAAAAGATTTATTGCTTTTTTAATCCCCGATAAAAAAGTGGGGTGTCTGTGTCTGTCTGCGACATCATAGCTCCCAAGCGAATGGTCCGATTTGAATGCGGTTTTTTTATCGATAGCCTTTGTCTGATATGGTTCCACAGACAACCCCCATATGATCCATATGATCTGTGTATGGTTCTAAGCTATGAGTGCGAGGCTAGCATGACTCGTATGTTACCGCGACTTCGCTTGTCGCGCGACTCAGCGTCACCTGTCTTGCTCGCACGGTATTGAAAGGAAAGTGTCACATAGAATTTGTCGCGCGACAAAGAGTCACTTGTCACAGTTATGCTAGATGTTCTGGTAAGGTTGGGCTTTTTTTTATGAATTAGGTTATTTTTATGTATGTTCTCCGACTCGATAATGACTGAATCGATTAAGAAAAATATTCTTTCTCAAACATGCTATAAAATGTCGTCATAACGTGCGTTATAACTGACTTCGAAGTATTCTTTCCCGGCGTCAGCAGTAATGTACTATTTATTTTAAAAAGGCCGTATTCCCAGATATTGTTCGGAATTATTTATTTAAGTATTTAAACTTTATTGCACAAAATGCAGAAGTAAAAGTACAAATGGCGGACTTAATGCGGGTGTCCCTTTGTTTTGTCGACAAACTTTTCATCGAATTTCATTTCATCGAAAACGTTTCAAGTAACATTTAATTCACGAATTATTGTTTGGTGGAATTTTATTTCATGACCAGATCATTCCAATTTTTATTATTTTATAGAATAACTGTTCAGGGAATATTATTTGGTTTATGATTCATTTTGTATGAATTTTAAATGGCAGAATAACAAAACAACGAATTAAATTGGTTCGAAATTTTATTACATTACAAAATATTTCTATATCGAGTGGTCGAGAAATCCTAACATTTCCTATTTCGCCCTAAGGCCGGTCCGACTTGGCTTAGGTTAGGTACGACGACGAGCGAAGCGAGAGCATCAGAATTCATAAATCACAAAATTGGAACGAGCGAGCGAGCGAAGCGAGCGAGCAAAACCTTTCAGAGCAGATCCGACGTGGCCGGGTTAGGTTAGAAGGTCAGGCGGGAGCGAAGCGTAGCGAGCTCCCGCCTGGCCTTCGAGGTTATTTTTTTTTGCGTACCGAAAAAAGTTTTGCTTGTATTCATACTGATCACTATTCATACAACTTGTTTATACTAACCGCCGCCACCGCCGCGGAGGTCTATATCGAGTGGGTAATAAAACTTTGCCAATCAATACATCAATCTATTTATTACAACATTACAAAATAATAAAAGATATATGGTACCCACATTCAGCGCGTGGATCCGCTAGCATTGCGTTCCGTTCTCACCATAATGCCGTAGATAACTTTTGTATGCCAACTATCTTAAATTTAAATAATAATCCTTGTAATAATTTATATGTTAATTAAAAATACTTGAAACTATAAACCACAAAACGTTTTCCATGACATAATACAACTATTTAATGAATCATCCGACAAGTAAAAATACACGATTTAAAATTACTTGTAATGATCATTCCACGACCTGAATTGTCGACGAAATGAAAATACATGAAACGTTGACTTTGAAATGAAATTCGGCGAAGTGAGTGTCGACAATTTGATGATAAACCCTTAATGCCATATGAGGCATTCTCTACCAGTCAACCACATGTCACAGTCAATTATAATGGGTTGTACAAAACTTGTTATATCCCTGGTGTCTCTGTCTTACGAGTACTCTGTAAGCAATAACGGCCGAGGCTCTATTAGTCGCGCCCTGTCCGTCGGTATTTCATGTCTTTCCGATTGCCTCCGATATTTATTGGGATATAATAGTGTAATAACATGACCCAAGGTTGGACTAGTTGCTCGAGGTCGTCGGTTCAATCCTAGGTTATATTTACTTTAATGACAGTTTGGATTTTAAATGCCGATAAAAATGATGTAATTAAGCAATAATAATTGTTTATAATGAACAACAACATCAACAACAATTCTTTGTTGCACACCAACAAGAAAAATTCCCAAAATTTATCTGCTTACCCCAATGATTAACTGGTAGAGAATGCCCTATGGCATTAAGCCCGCCTTTTGTACGATAAGTTCTTTATTTTGTGCAATTGAAACCTTAATTTAAAAATGGTAGACGATATTCGGTCTAAGGCGGTATAAACGGTTTAAGGTAACATGAAAATGCTAAGAGCGGCCCGACATGTTTCGAACTCGTATGAAGCTCTTCATCAGGGACAGCTAAGCGCGCTGTTGCGCGATAAACGATCCATGAAACATTAGGGTTTTTTTTACGTAATTTTAAATCGTTTATAATCACTACATAGTATAAAACAAACTGTTGTTATATCCATCATTACACACCCGCCTGACTGTCGCAGCACATGCTGAGTCCGCTCCTTTTGTCACACAGGATAATTTGGGAGGATAATGTAGTGATAATGTTCTTGCTTATTCCATGTACTTACCTATTTTATTTTTGGTGTGGCAATAAATGCTTCTTCCTTTTTTGTTTCACGATATATACTTAGTACCTTACATATATACTTATATACCAAGAACATCCGAAAATACATAGAAAATAATACGAATTATGGCACTAATGTAAATAATTCATTAGTTGATTCAGGGACTAGGCACCGCTGATTCTGAGAACACTTAGTTAATTGAAATGAAACCGCTATGCTCGTCTACTAACAGCAAATCTGAATTCATGAGTCGTGAAAATGGTTTTTGGGTCTCGTTTATACGACTAAGTATGAAATTAATATCACCTTAATTTATAAATATTAGTTTCTACTTTTTAGATTAAGAATAGGTATGACGATTTTTTTGAGGATGTCAATCGATTCTATTTCTTATTGGGATCAAATGTCTATATGGGACTACCTACACTTAGACTGCTCTAAAAGTCAGAAATGACCGTCAAAGTCTAACATTCCTACGGAGCGATAAAAACGATCCATACAAATGGCCACCTATTCATGTCATTATAATTATGTTATGGGTACCAATATTTGTATAGAGATAAATAAGTAATTAGCAATTTTCACCGTGTAAAAGTGCGTTTAAGTTCATGATTGTGACAATTACCTATTGTCTTGGACAGCAGCTACTTGAGAAATTAGTGTTACGTGCATATGTGTACGGAGCATAATCGCTGTTTCACCAAACGGTTTTACTTTGCGATATTACTTTATAATAGTTTTAAAGTTTTGTTTTTGTTGGTTGCAGCATTATTGATTTCTTGCGACGACAAACGATGAGAGCGATTTAACTTTCTTCTTTCTAGAAACTTAATTTCGTCGAATTTCTCATTTCACCGAAAAAATATTTTTATTACATAATTTTTATTTCTCTGTAGTCTTACATTTTTCATAATTCTTGCAAATGTCATCCTAAATATTGATTAAGTTAGGTTAGGTTAGGTATATTTTTGGAGCGGAGCGAGCGAAGCGAGCGAAGCTCCCATGGATCGACTCGAATGGACTTTGTAACAATGCGCAGATCTCAGCGAGTTCTCAACCGATTTTGGAAATTTTTGTTTTAAAACGCAGAAATTAAATTTCGCTAGGTCGTGACGAAGAGAAAATTTTGAAATTGTTCTTAATTAAAAAGTTATGATAAAAAAACAAAAAGCTCCCATGGATCGACTCGAATGGACTTTGTAAGTGAAAAGCGCGCGCAACTTGTAGACATTGTGTACAATCACCGCGAAGACAACCGTTTCAGTGACGATATTCCAATTTGCATTATGGTGGAATTTGCATCATATTCAGGTCCGCAACTCCAGAACTGCAACATATTGCCAATACCACCAGTGACAGTTTCATTCAGGAAAGGCTCAACAACGTTCTCAAGGAAGCAATTTCCCATACAGCTGGCATATGCAATAAGCATTCACCGTTCTCAAGGCTTAACTCTAGATCAAGCAGTTGTAAACATTGGAGACACTGAATTTGCATTAGGCATGTCTTATGTTGCGCTTTCCAGAGTCCGAAACATCAATGGTGTATTCTTCGAGCCTGGATTTCCTTTTGCACGAATCAAAAAATCAACGAAAAGAAGAAATTGGCTGAAAAGTGCACAGAGCTGAATCGTTTGGTAGAGCTATCTGAACGCCAGTCAAATCATCATCAAAAATTAATTTCTATATTAATATTTTCCATGAACTTTTCTAAATAAATTATTATTTCTTTCAACTTTCTGTTGTAGTTTATTTTGTAGTTACTGCGTTATACAAATCGAAGATCGCACAACTCCGCTCCAATCTATGGTGCAAGCTTAGCCGGTGGCTGACTCTGCATCGACCTAGTATAACAATTTCAAATAGTTTACGGTTGCAAAGACAAATGCTTTACACGAAATGAAACATTCTATGAAAAATTATTCAAGGAGGAGTCAACAGAGATGTATTTTTCATAACGGTCAGCGCGAATTACTCTATAAGAGAATTATTATCGACAGTGAAATGGCTTATCTGTATTGAATGACAGTGACACTTACAGCGCGTGAGCTGACAGAATGCGATTCACGAGACAGGTATATCTGACTCGCTCTTATGTAATCCAGATAAGACCCTCTCGGTTTTCGCCCAAACCCGAATGGCAATCTTAGAGCTCATGGACTGTACGTCCGTCGTCCATCTGTGTAATCGTTGTCGTTTTGTTTTAATCGCGAGTTACTTAATAATCTGCGGTGAAAGTGCTCTTGTTCGGAATGTAAAGGTTATTTTCGCAGCGTCCACCACAGCTCCGGCAGCCGTGATCGTCTAGTGGTTAGGACCCTACGTTGTGGCCGTAGTAACCCAGGTTCGAATCCTGGTCACGGCAGTGATGACACTGTCGTGGCGGAGCACATTTTTGTTTTTAATTACTATTGGCTCTGTGAGCTGATAAGTTGCGAGTCTGTCATTGTAGTTAAGAAAAGATTTCTACTTATACAGCGTACCTATTATAGGTACTGTATAATACAGTAGAGTGGGTCATTTTTTTCTTTTTTAATTTATAACGGGCACAGTTGAAAAAAGGTGCCATTTAGTGCCATTAATGGATACATATTGTTATTTATTTGTATGTTTTCGTTTTATGGCCTCCGGATTACTCCAGAAAAAAAAACATAATGTATGTAGCACAAAAAAAGTGGCCTTGTATATATATATATATATATTTTTATTTCGTTTTGTGATGCCGAAGAATTAATACTCAGAATAAAAATACATTAAAATATTGGGCCAATTTTAAAATAATAAAACCAGTAACGCTCATGAAATATGAGCATTTCTATACTAACTTAAAAATAGATCCGGAGGCAAAATGTCAATATCAATTACAATTCAATTTTGGTATTTAGTTTATATTATACTAGCATTAACCCGCGGCTTCGCCCGCGTTCCTATACAATATACATTATCCTACGGGAACGAATGCTCTTTTTTTCAGGTTAAAAATTAGGCTATTTGTTAAAGTCGGGTATTATCTGCTTATCCCTCATGCATATCCGTCTAGCCGTTTTATTGTTGAAAAGCTTGAATGCATTTATTACGGCTGCAGGAAGTTTCCCGACGACTACTCCTCCAGTCCCGCCGCGCCGCCCGCACTGGCCTTGACGACAATCGAGATGGCACCAAATACAAATTTAAACATCTACGAGTATTAGGTTTAAGTTTAGGTCGTAACTCTCATATTCTTGCTCTTCTTTATAGTATACTTTTTCATCCTGCAACTCCCCGCTATCTCAAAGAGCGTTTCACTTATCTCACTTCTGCTCGATCTGCCCAAAATTTGCTCCTTGCCGTACCTTCTTCCGTCTCAAAATTGTATAATAATTCGTTTACTTTTAAAGCTGTCTGTTTAAGGAACTCCTTGCCTGTTAGCTTAAGGGGCGCTAAATCTCTCTTGTTTCTTTCAAAGCTCAACTGAAAGAACACTATCCATCCCTTTCATAATTCGTATTTTATTCAAATGGTCCTATTATCAGTTGGCTGAATGTATGTATGTATTTATTTTTTATTACATTTATGTATTTATTTGTTTTTTATGTATATATTATTATTATTACCATCCGATTTTTGCACCGCCTGATAACAAAATCTCATTTTTTTAAGTTCTCCTCTACCCAAAGGTTGTCTGGAAGAGATCGCTCGTTAGCGATAAGACACCCTGTTGTTTACCTCTAATTGTAATGTCTTGCATTGTATTTCTCCTGTATATTTTATGAGGTGTGCAATAAAGAGTACCTACTTGTAGATTTACTCATTTATTGTTAGAAAAGAAATACTCCTGTGAAGTTTCGAATATAAATAGTCTAATCTTGTTTTCCCATACAAACCATGGATCTCTCTATTTCACCCCCTTTAGAAAAATCGTTTATTAGTGCGCCCCTACTGCCCCTAGACCTTATAAGATAAGGAACCTACGTTCCAAATTTGGACTCTTTAGAATCAGCGGTTTTGGGCTGTGCGTTTAAAAACGACACCCATATTTTTAGACATTATTTAGACATTTCTACCCCATCTTTTTTTAGTAATCAGCGACCCGATAATCCAAAGAACTATTCCCTCTTCCCTCTTCCCTCTTCCCTCTTCCCTCTTCCCTCTTCCCTCTTCCCTCTTCCCTCTTCCCTCTTCCCTCTTCCCTCTTCCCTCTTCCCTCTTCCCTCTTCCCTCTTCCCTCTTCCCTCTTCCCTCTTCCCTCTTCCCTCTTCCCTCTTCCCTCTTCCCTCTTCCCTCTTCCCTCTTCCCTCTTCCCTCTTCCCTCTTCCCTCTTCCCTCTTCCCTCTTCCCTCTTCCCTCTTCCCTCTTCCCTCTTCCCTCTTCCCTCTTCCCTCTTCCCTCTTCCCTCTTCCCTCTTCCCTCTTCCCTCTTCCCTCTTCCCTCTTCCTTCCGGGATACAGCGACCCGATAAACCATAATAACAATTATTATTTATTATTTATTATTATTTATTTACAAACAAAATTTATACAGCATTACAGTTATTACCAATACACTGTACAATTTATAAACATTCAAAAGAATATAAATAAAACTTAAAAGTCAGGAAATCCCACAATCATCCATCGCCTCACAATACCTCAGGAGCATTCGACACACATCCGTCCATCGACTCGCAAACAAATCAATCTCTGGTACAGATGACAGCAGCGCGTTTAGAAGTTTGAGAGCAAAAACGATGGGGGAATTTCTGTGTGCTACTGTGCGTGTTAGCGGGACAGCGAGGAGATTACAGTTTCGGGGTCTGAGAGCAATTTTGGGAACAAATGGAACAACAAGTCTGACAGTCTGTTCTACCAGTTCGGGGCAATCTGAGTGGCCACGCAAAGTATTGCAAGTCGTTAAAAGCAGCTTGTGGTTACGTCTCACTTGAAGAGAGTTAAATCCTAGTGTACCCAGTAAAAACTTTGTTGGATACATGAATGGGTATTGATGGAACAACTTCTTGTATAGAAATCTGAGGAACGCTTTTTGTACTTTTTCAAGTAGCAAGATATAAGTACTTTCAAACGGATTCCAAACAATGCAAGCAACCTCAAGCTTACTTCGGACGAGAGCCATATAGAGGATTTTGATTGCTCTCGAATCGTCAAAGTCACGTGCATTTCTCATTATAAATCCGAGCCTTTTGTAACAATCTGTAGCAAGTGTCTTAATGTGATCATGAAAAGTAAGACGCGTGTCGAAAAGAACACCAAGATCTTTTACAGTTGTTACTCTAGCTATGACTTCAGATCCGAGCAAGTATTGAGCATGTAGCGGCTTTAAAGAACGGCTATAGGACATAACAAAACATTTGGAAACATTAAAGTGTAGTTTGTTTATGATGCTCCAACGTAACACAGAGTTTATGTCCTCTTGCAGTGCCTCACAGTCCGCTAGACGCTCTACTTTATAAATAAGTTTCAGATCGTCCGCATAAAGAAGGCATCTGGCATGCTTTAGCACAGACTCTAAGTCGTTGATCATGATCCCAAATAAAATTGGACCGAGAATAGAGCCTTGACTAACACCAGAACGAGTTGGGTAATCCGATGATATGAAACAACCATGCTTCACATATTGTTTCCTATCTCGCATGTAACTTGCGAACAATTTTAGAAGTCGCGGTGAGAAGCCCACATAACACAGCTTACTCAATAGCACATCGTTGTCTACTTGATCAAAGGCTTTTTTGAAATCGAAGTAGAGAACGTCGACTTGTATACCCCTATCGAGGTGTTTAGAGATTATACTCGAGACGGTCAAAAGGTTGGTATCAATTGACCGCCTCGACCTAAAGCCATGCTGTGAGTCACATAGATTTGGCCGTAATTGCGGCGAAATCAACTTTTGCAGGACCGATTCAAAGAGCTTTGCTAAGGAAGAAAGTATAGCTATGGGTCTGTAGTTATCTATGTTTACTGTGTCATTGGATTTTGGAATGGGGGTAACTCGACTGAGCTTCCATCCTTTAGGATACTTGCCAGTCGAAAGGGATAAGTTAAATATGTGATGTATAGGCAAGAGAAAGGAATCGATACACCCTTTGATCACATAAGCGGGGACTTTGTCAGGCCCAACCGAACTCTGAGCCTTCAGACGTCTAATGGCTGATTTCACATCTTCTAAAGTTATAGAGGCTATGTGCACGAAATTCGCAGAACGTGACTTGTCGTCGCTATTAGCCGTGCTATCGTCCAGCAAGGGGGCATTAGGTAAAAAAACGCTCGAGAAGTATTTGGCGAAAGCCTCTGCTGCTTCGGCGCCCTCGTATTCTTGCCCGTCATGACGTAGCCGGGTTTCAAATCCACCCTTTGATTTAAGATCGGCTATATGCTTCCAAAATGCACGGGGATTTGAGCTAATGTTGGCTTGCAAATCCTTGACGTAGTCATCATAAGCTTTGCTGAGAAAAGAACAATACCCATATAGTGTAAGTGTGATGAATTAGGTACAAGAAGTTACCAGGTTCACATGGAGATTGCTAAGTTAACAAAATCATAACTCAATCTACATAATTAAATCTAAAAGTTAAAACAAACATAAAAAAAAATTTAAAAACCTTACTCTAAATAACCTAAAATACAATATTAGAAAAAAAAGGGGTCATAAAAGGAATACCCCATCCAAAAGGTCCGCCTGCGGCATGGTCCCCAGTATGCTGGCGGCGTTACCTCTTTGTATGGCCAGAGAGATTCTCTGGCAGAGGTAGGCGCCAGCTCTGGGGTCTCCCGAAGCGTCGATCAGCCGTTTCGACAAAGCCTTCATGAATCTTGTCATGTCAGCTGACCATGGGCCCAATGTCTCGACTGCATATTGATTTTCAGACTTTGTCACCACATTTCTCCCTTTTAGGAGTTGAATTCTCAAAAAGCCGGAAACACGTGTTTTCTCATTTACTGTAAGAAATACTCGTGTGAAGTTTTGAATAAAATAGTCTAACTAATCTTGTTTCCCCATACAAACTTTGTACCCACATTTCTCCCCTTTAAGGGGTGAATTTTGAAAAATTCTCTCTTAGTGCACCCCTACACCTTATAAGGAACCTACGTGCCAAATTTGGACTCTCTAGAACCAGCGGTTTAGTATTTAGACATTTCAACCCCATTTCACCCCAACAGGGGAGATGGTAATTCACGTCCGCCACGTTGGGTTTTAAAATCGTTGCGGTTTTTGTAATCATCGACCCGATAAACCATAAAAACAATACACATGTTGATTTTCAGACTTTGTCACCACATTTCTCCCTTTTAGGGGTTGAATTTTCAAAAAACCTGAAACACGTGTTTACTCATTCATCGTTAGAAATACTCCTGTGAAGTTTCGAATAAAATAGTCTAACTAATCTTGTTTCCCCACACAAACTTTGGACCCCCATTTTACCCCTTTAGGGGGTTAATTTTTCAAAATCCTTTCTTAGTGCACCTTAACACCTTATAAGGAACCTACGTGCCAAATTTGGACTCTATAGAACCAGCGGTTTAGTATTTAGACATTTCAACCCTATTTTACCCCAACAGGGGAGATGATAATTCACGTCCGCCACGTTGGATTTTAAAATCGTTGCGGTTTTCGTAATCAGCGACCCGATAAACCATAAAAACAATACACATGTTGATTTTCAGACTTTGTCACCACATTTCTCCCTTTTAGGAGTTGAATTCTCAAAAAACCGGAAACACGTGTTTACTCATTTATTGTAAGAAATACTCCTGTAAAGTTTTGAATAAAATAGTCTAACTAATCTTGTTTCCCCATACAAACTTTGTACGCACATTTGTCCCCTTTAGGGGGCTAATTTTTAAAAATCCTTTCTTAGTGCACCTTTACGCCTTATAAGGAACTTACGTGCCAAATTTGGACTCTCTAGAACCAGCGGTTTAGTATTTAGACATTTCAACCCCATTTCACCCCTACAGGGGAGATGGTAATTCACGTCCGCTACGTTGGGTTTTAAAATCGTTGCGGTTTTCGTAATCAGCGACCCGATAAACCATAAAAACAATACACATGTTGATTTTCAGACTTTGTCACCACATTTCTCCCTTTTAGGGGTTGAATTTTCAAAAAACCTGAAACACGTGTTTACTCATTTATCGTTAGAAATACTCCTGTGGAGTTTCAAATAAAATAGTCTAACTAATCTTGTTTCCCCATACAAACTTTGGACCCCCATTTCACCCCTTTAGGGGGTGAATTTTGAAAAATCCTTTCTTAGTGCACCTTTACACCTTATAAGGAACCTTCGTGCCAAATTTGGACTCTCTAGAACCAGCGGTTTGGGCTGTGCGTTGATATGTCAGTCAGTCAGTCAGTCAGTCAGTCAGTTTCTTCTTTTATATATTTAGATTATTATGAGTTATTTTTTTTTCTCAAAAAATGGGACAAAGGCTAGGAGGATGATGATGATTTTTTTTGCTATGCCGAAAGAAATAAAAGTATTAATTTTCTTCCCATACAAAAGTGACCCAGCCTAGTATAGAGCTTATCGGAACAGACAAAGCCTAAGGGTGCGTCTTCATTGAAGTGAAGCGGAACGAAAACGTTCGGAATAGACCAATCACCTGAGTTGAAATCTGTATCTCACGTTCGCCTCACTTTTCTGATTGGTCGACTCCGCTCCGCCCCAGTGGAACGCAACCTTTTCACTTATTTCGCCGAACCGCTCAACAACTTCGTCGCTAGTGCGCAGCGAGTTCGTCGAATGATTCATCAAACTCGCCGCGGGCTCGCAACGGAATCGTTGCGCGCTCGCCTCGCTTTCGGCTCGCCAGCCAATCACCAGTACGTTAAAAAAAAAAGTATAGTTACAGCTCTAATGTGGTAATTCTTCGGTGAACAACAACCATTTGGCACTAACTCGTCTCTAAATAAATTCTATGTCTAAATTAAATATTCAAAACCCATCACTGTGTGCCCTTAATTTTCATTTTAGTTAAATAAAAAAATATAGGGAAGCAGTTTTTCGTGTCAAAGTGTTAGTTAAGGACAGTTAATATCTTTGGACACCAGTTCGTTGCATAATGCACTGTGAAAGTGCTCTCGTTCTGAATGTGACGGTTGTTTTCGCAGCGTCCACCACAGCTCCGGCAGCCGTGATCGTCTAGTGGTTAGGACCCTACGTTGTGGCCGTAGTAACCCAGGTTCGAATCCTGGTCACGGCAGTGATTACACTGTCACAGCGGAGCACTTTTTTGTTTTTAATTACTATTGGCTCTGTGAGCTGATAGGTTGCGGGTCTGTTTCAGATTCAGATTCAAAAAAATAAATCGACAAGAAAATCTGATATAGTTATCGTTGAAAATTCGTCATCTAGGCGAAAACAGCCGGAAAGCATCTGGACATTCAAATAACATCCAGGCCAAGATGAAAGGAAGATGCTTCCTTATGATTACACATATAATTTGCTTATTTGACTACCTATGCAGTTGACGCAGTTGGTTGAGCACCTGCCTATTGAGTTGGCGGTCCTGGGTTTGAATCCCGGTCAGGGCAAATATTTTGTGTGATGAACTCGAATATGTTTTTCTGGTACATATACATCGTCATCTTGCACCCATAGTACAAGCTTTGCTTAGTTTGAGCCTAGGTCGATTTGTGTAAGATTGTCCCTTAATATTAATCGTTGACACTGTACTTAGTACCTACATATCAAATCCGCACTAGTAATTAAGATAAAGCGACTGCAAACTCAATCTAAGTTTGGCTTCGATTTTCTGCTTAGTCACAACTTAGCCTCGTTAAAAAGTCGTCGTCTCTAGGTTCAATTATTATTCGAAAATCTCATTTTCATTTATTAACTTTTTCACAAAAAAATATCGACTTTAACGAGACGATATCGTATTTCCGAAAAGAACTGAACGAATTATTATTCAAACATTAAATGCCTATAATATTTAAGATCGTCTCAGATCTTCACAAAAGAATTTGACAAGAAAATATTTTCCCAATCGTTTTATAATTGATGGAGTTCTAAGGTAACAAACATAAAATAAAACAAATTGAGAACCTCACCTCGTTTTTGAAGTCGGTTGAAAAGACACAGACGGAAAATCCCTAAATTCAGATTCCCGTGAAAGGTTAAGTTTGTGTGAGTAAAATAGCCAAGCCTAATTAATATCCTAAATACATAAATCATCGGATGGCAAAATTTTCTTGCCAGGAAAGTATTTCAAAAATTAAAAAGAAAATGTTTATTATCGTTTATTTGGTTCTTAATTTTTGTACAAACTTGCAACAGGGTTGTATGTATCCAAAACCAAGAGGTGTTTTTTACAAATTCACAAACAAGACCGAACTCGTATAGGTTGCAAGACATTCATGTATATTATGGTATATTGGCTTAGCCCAGCCTGAGTACAACACCTCGGATCTCCGAGGTCACTTCCACAAGTAGAAGTCGTCGGCAACATCAAGGAACTGCTACGCTATCTGGTAGAGTTGGGTTGGCAAGCCAGTGCCAGCAAACCTTCATGCAAAATAGGCGCATTGTAAGATGTTGGGATAAGCAGCCCGCGATACCTATATTAGCCCAGCCTGACAGTCAGAGCACATACTGATGAACATGCACGCCCCAGTCGAAGATTTTCTTTCGTCTATAAAACGTCAAGAATGTCGCCCATAAGCTAGGCCCTGCCAGTACAGGTGACGAGGCACTCTCGTTCTGTAGCGAAGTTGTTCCCATCGGTTAGCAGCGAGCAAAGATAGAGCTCAGTCCACTATAACCGTAACACGAACCACTTGTCCAATACGCACTGATAGTGTGGAGTGAGAAATCCTTCAGTACAAGTTGCCGCAAGATGTGAATAGCTTCTAATGATAGTACAGGGGCTAGGCCCAGCCAGTATAGGCATCCAAGCACTCGCGTTCGGTGACGAAGTTGTTATCAATTATCATCCGTTGGCATTGCGGACCGACTGTAGTCGATCTACAAGTTCCATACCACGTAAGCACACGTCTCAGTCAAAGATTTTCCATCGTATATAAAACACTGTTACATTAATACAGTCCCACACAACACTAGTTCTCACAAGTTAGGCCCAACCAGTACAGGCGGCGAGGCACTCTCGTTCTGTAGCGAAGTTGTTCTCGTCGGTTGGCAGCGAACAACGACTGGGGTCAGTCCACCAGTGCCATACCACGCACCGCTGCACGCCCCAGTCAAATATATACCTGTATGACAGTTTATTTTTATATATACCGGGTGATCAATCCAAATGGGTCAGTAGGGAGAAGTCACAAACTATGAGAGATAGGGAAATCTGTTCTTAGGAACCATGTCGTCGATTTTAGATTTAATTAAAACTGCATTATTAATTTTTCATAAATCTCATACATAATTTCATACATAACCCAGTCAAAACCGCTGTAAAGATTGTTACAGTATGACATGCGATTACTTACCGAATTTTAACCAGGTTCAATTCCCGGTTATATATGAGATTTATAAAAAAATATTGAATACAGTTTCTATTAAATCTAAAATCGACGACATGGTTCTTAAGAACATATTTCCCTATCTGTTATAGTTTTCGTTTTCTCCCTACTGACCCATTTGGATTGATCACTCTGTATATAACCTGTAATGGAGTCTAAAAAAAAGGATGTTATAGATTCTATTTTTATTGGGATCAAATGTCTATATGGGAGTAACTACTTACACTTAGAATTTTCTAAAAGTCACAAATGACCGTCAAAGTTCAACATTCATACGGAGCGCTAAAAACGCTCCGTATAAATGGCCACCTACATGTGACGTCATTTTGTGGGTTGGGCATCAATATATATGTGTGTGTGTAGACAATAAGTAATTTGCCATTTTCACCGTGAAAAGATGAGTTTAAGTTCATGGTTGTCATACAATTATTGTTTTAATTTTATTAAAACTTTCGTGAGACATATTTAATTATTGTATTAAGCGACGGCCCGACATGTTTCGAACTCGTATGGAGCTCTTCATCAGGGACGGCTGCCGAGTTCGAAACATGTCGGACCGTTCCTGACAATTTCACGTGAGTGTAAACCGCTTAATACAATAATTAATTATTGTTTTGTTAAATTATGAGGAATTTTAAAACAATTCCAATATTTATCATGGATAATAAATATATAAAATTTGCGTATCTTTGTAGTCACATATTTATAGAAAAAAAATCTTTGTTTCATGACATATTAAGCTAATTTTATTCATAAGTTTTATAATTCAACACCAGTCGCATCCCCTATTATTAGTGAAGGAAATAAGTATGACCTATATATGTTTGTATGTCTAGATGGATTACCTTACAACTTGGTCGGTCTCCCGTTGCCAGGTTCCGTATTCCAAATGACAATGTTTATTTTTCGTAGGCAGCTGTCTGCACTGGGCCTCCGTTACTAAAATTTGCAATTCAGGTATTAATATACACGACTGCAACGATATTTTATTTCCGAGAACAAATGAACGAGTTACTATAAAAAAATCGTCATAGATGTGCTTATAATATTTGTGGAGTTCCCTCGATTCCTTATGGATCTCGTCATCATGTTTAAGACAAAAATTTTATAAAAAAAATATGGTGATACAAATATAAGTAATTCAAAAAAGATACTAGAAGGTGCAACCTTGTACGCTTATTTTTTTTCACCGTAATCGGGTAAAAAGTATGCTTTTATCATCTTTGGATATATAGCTATCCCTGTACCGAAATTGATTAAAATTTGTCCAGTCGTTTCGGCTTGATCAGAGGACAAAGAAAATTGTGAAAACAGATGGCGCCAGGCTGACATGGCGCCGCGAGCCGATACAAAACAAATGATGATCCTGCATCACGCGCTCAAGATTTTTCCTGAACTCATGACCCCTCTCCATAGAAATATGATTTAATATAAATCAATCAATATAATTCAATACAAATCTGGAACTTTATTAATAGTATTACATACAGGTTTATCTATACTAATTGTGAAAGTAGAAATACGAAAAAATTAGATGATTGCACAACAACAGAAAATGTTAAACTAACAAAACAGCATGAGTTATTGCGTGCGTTGCAGCCATGTTCACAAAACAGTGTTAGCACAGATGATATATTAGGATTGACTTTATTTGAGCAGACCACTTATTTTCTGTTACAAGACGAGGTTATTAGCATAGTTATAATTAGTGTTACGTACATGAAACTATTATGTAATGAAAATAATAATATTGCTTTGCTAATCCGCGATATAATAACGTGCCAGTTAATTTGTGCTAACCCGTTATCCTATTTGCGTATTTTTTCATGCATACGTGCATTTAATTGTACCACCTCCCACCAGCAAACATATGCATGCAAACATACGCAAATAAGTATAACGGGGTAGCACAAATTAACTGGCACGTTATTATATCGCGGATTAGCAAAGCAATATTATCATTTTAATTAATATGGATATCCGCATAGACTACATCATATTTAAACAATTAATTGAAGGCGTTACCCTTCATTAATTGTTTAAATATGATGTAGTCTAAACGCATAAATTAAATTATATTATACATACCTCTGCTCTCCGAATAATGTAAAGTAATCAGAGCAATGACCACTAAGATAACACGCAAAACCTCTGACATTGCGCGAATTGTGACCGATATCGGCGACGTACAGATACAGATATACTTATTATGTTATTCTGTCCACTAGTACAGTAATACTGGAGTGACACTGCGCAATTATAGTTGATGAATCTAGTTTTTAGGCGGAACTGAGTGTTACTTGAATGTGTAGAAGGTCGAATGCGTATTAATATTAATTGATGCTTAGATCGCATGCTTAGACGGGTGTTCGGCATAGTGATTATTGTCTGATTCCTTTGTCATATTATTTATACGTACTTATTACTTCTTTTTAGTGTACACGTAAAGTAGGGATGTAATTTTTTTGTCGGCTTACCCCATTAGTGTAGCACATTGATTCCACTACAGATAGTTTTAGGGTTGATCATGATGTACTGATCTACGTTCTGCTGTTGATCGGACTTTCAGCACGTGATCTTAGCGACCACGACCGATTGGGGTCACATTTGACACAAACAACCAATAAAAATACAGTCCTCAGGTCGCTATTGTGAAGATCAAAAGAGAACCTTCTGAAGTGTTGTATTTTGTGGCAACTCTGTTCCACCTCGTTTAAACTTATCTCGGAAACTGCAAAATAAACGCCACAATAAACATCATTTGCCCAAGACAATTACTCTGTTACCGAGTTTGAATTAGTTTGGCTGAGTTCTTGGGATTATTTAACATGAAGACATTTTAGTTATATATACTTTCATATGTTTTGGAAATAACTACACTCTGCTGGCAACACGGGCTTAAGCTGCACTATTGCACAGCACCGTCTTCCAATTTTCTTCGGCGCTCGTTCGTGGTTAGTCCCACACCTCAATCGGTTGCGTTGCCTCGAAAAAACAATAAAATAAAGTTCTTAGGCGGTTTTGGCAAAGATAACCTTTTGTAGTGTCGTATTCTGTGGCAACGGTTCTGTTCCACCTCGTTAATTTCAACGAGTCCGTCGGAGCGCCCGCAGGGGACTGAGCTCTTATCTTGGAAACCACGAAATAAACACTGCGATAACCATCATTTGTCCAAGACAATTACTCGTACTTTGTTACCGAGTTTGAATTAGTTAGGCTGAGATCTTGGGATGAATCTTGTTCTGACAAGGTCAAGACTAAATTTTGGTAGAAGGTATAGGCAAGGACTATCGGGAAAAAAATATAATTTAATTGTCTTCCAAAAACTTTACGTACACTATTGAAAGGGGAAACTTTGACTTGTCTACAGTAATTGCGAATATGTTCGTGCAGTGCCCAACCTAGCTACCCTGAGACTGGCAGACTAATTGCAGTAGCCGCAACTCTAATTGAGTTTGTAGCATTTGAGCACTGTTTCATATCAACACATTAATACAGGTCCATTCGGAAATACACTATTTGACAATTAGTGAAAATACTAAACACTAAACACTCATTCAAAAATACACGGAACCAAATAAACTACCACTAAATTTTGGACATTATACTATTTTTAATTGGATAAAAATCTATAAAGATGTGTTTTGACTTTTATGACGTCACAAGCCAGGATCTTAAAGAAACTTCATACTAACAGATCGTTTTTGACATTTCATAAAGAGTAGCTACTCGTAATTTGAGCTGTCATCAAATACCACATTGTATGCTATGGCATGGCACACAATAAACTCTTACAAAAAATGAACGCTTGCAGGATTATCTGATTCCTTGTTGAACATTGTGCCGCCGTAGCGACAGATTAATATATACTTCATAGAAATAAAACAAGCCCGGCAAGGGCAAATATTTGTGTGATGAACTCGAATATTTGTGCCTGGGTCATGGATGTTATTTGTATTTAAGTATGTATTTATCTATATAAGTATGGTTATCATCGTCTAGTGTCCATAACACAAGCTTATACTAGAGCTTACTGTGGGACTAGATTGATTTGTGTGAGGTTGTCCGATATTTATTTATTTATTTAAAACAAACCGGCCAAGTCGCGAACAGAGGGTTTCGTACAAACACTTATCCCATCTTAACTGGCCGGGTTAAGTTACGTTTGCACCTGGTATGTATGGCGCCGAAAACAAATGCGTTGCAATCTTGCAAAGTTAACACAACCGGGCTCTCCAAATATGATTTTCGACGAAAAGGACTATATTTTTTTAATGATTTACAAATGTATAGTTTCAGATTTTTACCTCTGTTTATAGTATAAGACTTGCCACATTTCATAGTTCTAGGTCAACGCAAAATACCCTATAAATATTGACTCGCTTGAGTGTCGAAATATACGTTTTTTGCGGCATAAGCGGATGTATATTTTTTACGTTAACTGAAACGTTAGATTTTTTTATAGCCTCAAAAGACTTACTAAATATAAATTTAATTTCAACTCAATACCTGCCACGCGTTCCCGAGATAAAGGGTCTTCACAGACGCACGGACAGACGAACCGCCCAACAACAAAGTGATCTTATAAGGGTACCGTCTTCTTCCTTTTGAGGTACGAAACCCTAAAAACGAGCATAAAATAAATAAAAAAATCGGGACATACCGGAGCAAAAGAGAAATATAAATATCGGGAATTCGGGAATAACCTATTTTTTTTTTTCAAATGAAAATAACAAGAAAATGTAGGTACAACGATTTGTGAAAACACCCAATTAAGCTCGTGAAACGCTGGCATTACGTCATTAAGTAAAAGGGCGCTATAAACCGTGCAAAATGGAAACGCGAGCCTTAAGGCGACTCCGTATGTGGAATGGTGATTTTTAAAGTCCTAAGGCTCGTAATCTAGCCAACGGAAAAATCTGAAAAAAATATATGTTATTTTTGACTATTTCTTCTAAAAAATTGTAGTTGGATTTTTTTCTAAACTAATAAATACTATACCAAAAATAATGTTGAATTAGGGTCGTTTTCAATTTTTATTTCCCTAAGGCTTCTAAACTACATGTGATATTTACACGGCTCTTTTGGAAAAACATTGGCAATTGTTTGATCTTCAATCGTATTGTTTAAAAGTTAGTAAAATGCAAATTCGGTCTAATAAAGAATCAAAAAAACTGAATTTCCGCGAGCGCGGCCGTGCGCGGGCTGCGAGGTCAGTGTAAATCTAGCTGTCGAAGGGGAAGGCTGTGTCTCTTGCTCTCGCGATCCATCATGTTACGAAAAATGGTTATAGTACCAGATCCCGCGGAGGTTTGATCTGTCCTCGTACCTGTATTTTTTAATACATTTCAGAAACACGCCGATATTAAATTTTACCTACTTAATCTCGTCAGTCTCTACATGGTTAATAACTTATATAGTACAAATTCAAATTGAGTTTTGAAATTGACTTTTATTAAAAAAAAACTAAATTCAAAAGTATAAAAATTGCTTTAACTTACGAGTCTATGTCGATTTTTCTTACAAGTGTTACGGTTTCTTATGTCTAAGCCATATAAAAAACTAACTTCATGATTGCGCGGCAAATGAGTAAAAATGCTTGAAAGTAATTATTTTGACTCATAATATTTAAAGTAGGTTAGAATTTAGAATTAATTTCTAGTAAGTATCTACTTAAATTATCAAACTTTATTGCATAATATCTATCTATCAATCAGCCACAGTCGTAGATTGCTAAACATAGGCCTCCCATGGCTTGCCACAAAGTGCGATCCCATGCAGACACATCCATTGATTCCCCGCTACCCTCACAAGGTCATCATTATTGCATAATATACGAAAGAAATAGAAATAGCGGTCTTAATTCAAATTTAAATCTTGTATCTCGAATTATTGCAATCCATACAATTGTTAGTAATACACAAACTTATAGATCTATGTTAACGAATGTATGTTAATGCCTTAAGGCATTCTCTACTAGTCAACCATGGGGTTTAAGAGTTACGGTGCAAACAAAGTGATACAAACTCAACTCATAATTAACTAAATAAATATGTATTATATTATGTGTATCAAAAGTAAAACATTACAAAGTAAATGAATCAGAGGTATTGTCTAAGTAATGCTTGCGCAACGTGCCCTTGATCGAGAATTTTCTGTCTTGTCTGATGAGGTTTATTAGCTAAACAATTAAAAGTTTAAAATGATTATTTACATTTCTGTAAATAAATAAATAATTAACTTTAGCCACTAGGGCACTTTTACATGTTTGAATCTACCGCTATTTCACAAGAGGCGACCACTGCTGAGAAAAAAATCCGAACGAAACTCAAAAATGAATACTGCTCTAACAAAAAAGATAAACTGGATTGAGGGACCATCTTAACTTTGCCGTAAGTAAATTATTGTCCCTATATGGTCTATTTCAAAGTCTTAGGTGACTTACCTAAGACTTTGAAATAGACCATATAGCCCATAATCCATTGAGGTATTATTTATAATAGAGCCACAGACCCGAACAAAATTGTCGAAAAAAGTGGCACTGCTGTAATGTTCAAGTAGATGCCAATAACGCTTATTTATAATTTACAACAACGATAATAACTTCATACAAAATAACTCTTTACTCAAACGTTTAAGTGTCAAATTGGCTTACGTACTTATTACCACAAATATTTTTCGAGTAAATTAACTTTTTTAGCGTATTCTGACTCATGTCTCTTGTCAAACTTGGAACATGGCACGAATGGAGCAGATTTTAATAGTTTTACATACTAAACATATTTTCATTATTATTTTATTTAGGTATTAAAATATATTTGTTGTTTGAACTAAATAAACTCGTAAATTGTTAATAACAAATTAAGTTATGTTTTTATTTAATAACTGCATAAAAGGGTCCCGACACTGCATAGAAGGGAACAGTAATAATGACATTATGATTTCTCAACTCATCTTGTTCTAATATGTGAAATGAGAGTAAGGCATATTAATAATATTTTTAACCCTTTAAAGTTTGATGGCGTGGCGTGAAAGTCGGTGGCGTAGTATGCCCGGCAGCACACATTGTCTTTAGGTGTTCTTGGCTTTCAAAGGCTTAAACTGACAGTGTCTAGACTCTGAGACAAAATAAAACAATGACAATAGAGCAATTTTTTTATTAATGTAACCTGTAGGATCTACCTGTAAAAGGCATATGTTCATAACACTGGCTCACTCGTCGCCTCACACATAGCAATGTCATGCGTCCACTCTCGCCCTCGGCTCGCGTGTAACTAAACGGAGCATCCTATGTGACGTGCGCCTGTGACAGTGTATATCTATTTATGTATAGATACCTACTACCACAAACACTACATAACCATTTTACGCTTCTTTTGTATACATTGTCATTTTTTTACGATTCTATTGAGATATTAAAGCTGTGTTGAGTGAAAGACTTTTACGCTTCTTTTGATTAAACATAAAAAAAACATATATGATCATACCGAACGAACACACGAGAGACGAATAATTTGGCTGAAATTATTCTTGACGTCTGTCTCTTACTAAACGCGACCTCAATTTTTCACGTTGTATAGGATCGCGTGGGAATCTTTAATAAAAAAAATGGATAATTATTTATTGCACTCCTTTATTAATTAATAAAATATAAAACTATAGCGACTCCTTAGATTTTTGTTCTGTGATGAGGTGCATTTTGTAGGGACAAAGTTAATAATTCTAATCTAAAATATGCTATGATTTTACATAGGATTCGTTAATTAATCAATATAATCTGCATAGAAAAGAATATTCCGACCTTTTTCTTAATTTTATAGCTGTAATTTCGGCAATTTTTCACTGAAAATTAAGTCATTTTTGAGACCCGTCACGTGTCATGGTCTAAACGAGACTGATCGCCCAACTAATGCGATTTGTGATTTTGCATTACTTGGGAGGGTGCCATTTTTTCCGTCGGATTGTGTGTCCATGTAATTAATACGTCAATGCCATAATCAAATACTTCCAATAGGTAGTCAAGTATCCAAAACTGGGATTAAATAAGCAAGTCAATTTCTTTCTGCGATTAGTTTTTGCACAAAAATGTATCAATCCCGTCATGTATTTTAATGACGACAACATGCAGATAAAAAAAAAATGCTTATTATATTTTTAATATGGTTAAATTAATAAAAATCTCGTTTCTCAAACGAAAATTATTTTAAATGAATAAATTGAAAGTTAATGAGTTTAACCATATGAAAAAGAAAAAGAAACAATAAATATTATATCAAAATGAAGTTAATTTTTGTCTTACTATCATTCGAATGAGAGTATTCTGTAAATAGTATGGTTTCTAATTTAAGAATTCATATAAAGAAAACAAATAATAAAATTCACAAAAACTTTATTCTCTAGTTTTTTCCGTAGTAATGATTATTGGGACAGGCTTCATACATTTCGAAGTTTTCTTCATAGAAATAATTATTTGCCGACATCTGATTATTATTATTCTTATCACATGTACCGTCATCAATTTGTGTTTTTCGACTTATTTGGATTGTTTTATTTTCATGTTCATTGGCCATTTCTACTTCCATTGGTAGTTTTCTATTCTTGGCTTTGGTTATCTCTTGTTTTTCTTTTATTGAAACTTCACCCAGGATACGAAATTCTTCCCCATAGATATTTTTATTTGTCGCCACCTCATTATTAAACTTAGTGCCTTGCTTTATTGTACCACCCATCTTCCAATACGGTGTTATAGAACAACTAAATAATATTATGGTCAGCATATTTTGCAAGTCGAGCTAAACGTACCTACTTACTTATTTTCCATTCATTCGTTTATTTCTTCTAGTTCACAAATATCCATATATTGTGTTAATAAATTTAATTATATTTTTTGGTACTTGGTACATGTGAAACATACAGTAAAACTAAACTATTATAATATTAAAAAAATAATATTAAACATATCACAACATTATGAAATCAAACGGCTAAAATCTACAATTTGACTATTGTGTCCCTTAACCCGTCAAGCGTCCAGTAGACACACGCTAGTCTACAGCCCAAACCGCTCATTGGATCAATTTCTCTGCATCGATTCGTTATGGTGGCAGCTTGATAGATATTTTACTATCCAACAACAGCTATCAGAGCACACAAATTTGATTTTTAACCAATCAGAATCCTCAATAGTGCCGTGTAAATATTTTTTTTTCTCTACATTGGCGGAATTCGTCCGCCATTTCGAAAATCACTTGCATTTGAGATGTCGTGTCGTGTAATAAATATGTCCAAATCTTTTAAACGGAAAGTGTTTTATATTATGTATTATATATCAAATTACTGGCAATTAAATAAGGTTTTCGTTTTTAATGTTAAATTTGGCCTCACGTCATTGTTTCTTAGTGAAAAAAGTCCTCAAGTTTGAATGACGCAATAATTTTGCAATGATGGCCGTCGTAATTCATTTGTTTCCTAATTTTCAATTGTTCAAAACCTTACGAACAAATAATAGTTTTATAATACACTTTCTCAGGATTTCATTTCATATATTAGATTGGTGTAAGGTCTTGGGAATTTTGATAGATTTATGATTTTGTTCAAACAGTGCTCAATTTCGCGGCAAATCCGCCATGACAGTTGCGATTTGGGCGGCGCAAGTTTGTAGCGTGCGTGCACGTTCTCGTAAATAAATATTTGTTGTGAAGTAATTATTAGGTGTTTAGTAGTGAATTTACGTAAAATTGACGCATAAACTAGCCAGTATCATTTTAGTGTATGTAAAATGTGATATGTGGTTTTAAATTGAGTGTAAATTGTGAATGATTAGTGACGGATGTGACGGAAAGCGAACATCTTGGAATATGAATAAATCTACATCTCACTACAAGTAAGTGCGGCTATTATAACATATTGTGCCGAATTCCAAATTTATCTAGCTCTCTAACGATATATAACACATCTCATATAATTATTCTCGGGGTAGGTAAAATTCCCATCTTTAGCGGAAATTCAGCCGTTTCTTGTTTGTATGGGACATTTCGCGGTGTTTTGTTCTAGGGAGGTCTGACACTTGACGGGTTAATTTTGAAATCACATCATAAACAATATAAAAAAAGTTTCAATATTATACATTAACATTTTTTAAACAACGAAGTAACAGAGATGAGTCCGCGACGCGGGATCTCGGCCTACAGAGCAGTATGGCGGTTAAAGTTACGTAAAATTGTAGCGGAGCAGCGTGGCTGGCGGGAGGTGGGCGCACGGGTCCTCAAGGTCATCGACGTTAGGAGTCGCCTTAAGGCGACTCCTAATCCCAACGTCCTTGAGGATCTGGGCGGAGCCTAACGTTATTCCCCCCGCCGACCGTGCGCCCCCGGAACATTACTTCGTTCATAATCTCGTTGAGTGGCGTCTAAGCAGCTTCATACACTCGCATAGTCCGAGCGAGAGTTGAAGATCAACAAACCTTATAATATTTAAAGGCATTGAAAAATGTCGAAGTAAAATAAATCATTTAAACAATGATACAATTATTGCGAAAATAAAAAATATCGTTTTTTTATAAATAAATCATATCGTGACCCAGCGGATGAACCGATATTTTGACATAGTAGTGGAGGCACAGCTTTACTTATCCCCCGGGTCATGCTGCTCTAATGAAAAGATAAACTATAAATAATAGAGCGACAAACTCAACTTTACCGTTGGAAAACGGATTTACGTCCTTTACCTACTTATAAACAGTGATAGTTTTTTATGACTACATTAGTAATGTTCTCAGATTTTCCCCTATATTTGTTGATATTGACGATATTTTACTAGACGAATTTTTTGGCTAATTTCAATGTTCAAGGTCAATGGATACCCTATAAATGTTAATTTATTTGAGTGTCAAAATATGCCGATGCTGGAAAGGAGAACTTATCTAAGCGACATTTTTGGGGATATTGAGTTATACACACTGTTGGGATCGGCAGATTTTTCTGCAACGAATGGGTTGGGTCTCGTATACATCTGCCTGACGACTTTTGTGTCGCTTATCCCGTCGGTGATTTAGAGAATCTCTACTTTTTTTTCTACTAAACGACTTGATTTTTGTGGTTTTTTTAGCAAAATGGATTACTTTGGACTCGCTTTATGGACCCAAACGCCATCTCACTCAAACAGTGTCTTACGAAACATCTCTTATACCACACAGAGTTGTAGGTAGTTTTGTTATTCTTGTTAGGATAGGATATTATCTCATTGCAATTGTAAAACTTGAAATTTTTCGTAGTTCGTGATTTAAAATTCCTTAATGAGTACCGAGTGACTGCAGTCTTGAGAACTCTTGTGCTGTTCTCATTAGTCATAGCTATCGTTTGCTACCATACATTGGTCTAGAACTACTGGAAATCTTTCAGCAGATCACACATAAACACTGATAAAATTGAAATTTCACGTGATATCTGATGAATAAATCTTTAACATTTCTAAAGCAGTTTTTTTTTGTATTTGCGTAGTTGAACCATAAGTTTTTGTTTCAGAGAACTTTAAATGTCACTTCATTAACTTTAATGTTTGAAAATAAATATTTTCCTCTAATTAAAACATTAATCGTGAGGTTTTATTGTACGATAAATAGCTTTTCATGTCCGAAATATTTCCTACAAAGGCGATTAGATAATTTTTCTTGATTTATTTCATGCTGATTTATGCACATTTATATATTTACCTGACTATAAAATGAGCATGCACATATATATTGTTAACTGTGTTGATTGTTGTGTAATAGATTTTACCTGACAAATTTCTCGGGAAACGTGTCGTTTAGATCATTTTACCTAATTCTATTTTGACGGCCATTTTGCGTAAGCGACGCTAAATCCTAAAATATTCCATTAATAGACAAAATAACAAAAGCAACATGTACAAAACATGATATTGTTTATATAAAATGAGCATCGTATGCACATAGATATTGTTTACTGTGTTGATTGTTGTGTAAAATGTAGATTATACTATTTTACCTGACTAATATCTCGGGAAACGTGTCGTTTAGATAATTTTACCTAATTCTATTTTGACAGCCATTTTGCGTAAGCGATGCTAAATTTTAAATTATTCCATTAATTGACAAAATAACAAAAGCGACATGTAGAGAGCATGATGTTGTTTATAATTATAAAATGCTTCTTTTAAAAAGTAGGTCCACAGAATATTTAATAACTTTTTATTTTTTTGAAAAAGTTCGTAGTTTTTTAGATCTCCTGTAAAGTCTCCTGTAATTTTCCTTTCCAGCGTAAATATGTTTTTTTGCGGCATAAAGAGCCGTATCTTTTTTTTACGTTAACTTAGAAGTTCCGAATTTTATTGCGTGGGTGTAGATTTCTTGATCTGCAGATCGGTTGACATGCGGCAAACGTGTCAGCCCTACTTTAGTTTAGCGGTTGTCTGAGTTACGTAAGCTATTTGGGTTTTGGCGTTCCTTCCGCGATCGATTAATTTGATCCAAGATCGTTTCATTGCCCTCTGGCAAACTTAGAGAGAAAAATTCTGAGCATTAGTCAAAAATCAAGTCCGGGCATTACGATGAGTCTAAATAAAGTTATATATTTTTTCATTAATTCAACTGTAATCCGATCATTAATATATAGCTTTTAAACGATATGTAATAAAAATCAGGTTTTTATTTTATAAACGGTAAACAATTAGAACAGAACTTATGGCCAGGCTAGGTATGTCTAGCTAGGCCCGGCGGATATGTCAATAATTACTAACGCTCATTTAGATTTAAATATGAAGTGGGAAATTTATTGATGCAAATATGTATTCTGTCTATATTTACATAAATAAGCCCTCATGCCAAAATTGTCACTTGCCTTCTTGGACTAGAAAATTATTGTAATTTTTGATAATGTATTTTTATATCATGGGTGAATTTCAACAAGCTCGAAATTTACCTAATTTTGGTGGTATTTTTTATTTTTGATGTTAGAGTCAAAATTATATATCAATAATACGAATAAAGTCATAATCAATATTGTGTAGTAATGGCCCTTTGTTAAACATAATAGTTTTAAAGATATTATGATTTTAGTAATTTGCCTGCCACCAAAATTGTACATCTACACCAAAATTAGTTACGTGTGCTAAAAATTCATATTTGTCAATGAAATTACCTGCTGGAAATGAAAAGAAAGATAGGTTTAATTAATAATTTTAATTATACCAAAATATCTATGAAAATACTATCACTAACTCGTTTGTAACAACAGTATATTTTTTTCTTTTCGAGGACTTCTTCTCTTGATTGATTTTTCTTGCGATTAGCCATCGTAAAGACTACATACATTTCAAAAAAATAAGCATGTACAAAACCGAACTTATCCCTTTAAGGGATTTCTTCCAATTAACCTTTGAGTAAATGAGTGTTAATCACAAGTAAATGGCAGACAAACCAAGCAACATGTACAATACGATAACTTTACAATAGTACAAATTAAAATGCAAAAACCAAATGAGAGAGATATAGGCAAACAGTCAATGTAATACATATTACGTAATATCTATATAAATACATATAACATAAATATAAGCATAATTATAACAAAAACAGCAACCTAATCAAAAAATAATCATTCATTCGACAGCCACAATTTCTTGAACTTCCCCTTGAACGATGCTACGGACTACGTCTGCCTTAGGGCGGGAGACAATTTATTTCATAATTTCACGGCGCGTACAGCAAAAGATACATCGTAAACATGAGATCTATCCAGTGGGATAGATAGAGCCAGATTCGCACTTGACCGCAGGCGATGGCCACTACCATCCGCCATGTAAAAGAACTTCTCTGCAAGGTACTGTCCTGATGAAGGAATGAAAGGGGCATTATACAAAAGACAAAGAACGTAAGTCTCTGCGCTGACGGATCGGAAGCCATTTAAGTTGAGCGCGGTATTGAGACACTTGTGTTCAAACTTGCGGAGACCAAAGCAAAAGAAAGCGGACAAGCATGATCTTCGTATGAAGAGGAAGGATATTCTGCAGACACCTCAATTAATGAAGGGACTCGAAAAGTTTCCTACTGATCTCAGAAATATGAGGTGCCCATGACAAAGATTGATCTATGGTAATGCCAAATTTTTTTACAGTAGTAGAGATAAGTACAGGCGTACCATCAAAGAAAATAACTGGCTTAACTTGATCTGAAAGCTTGGAAATAAGGGGCTTCCAACGACAATAGCCTGCGACTGCTTGGCATTCTTCATCAAACCAAAGAATCAAGCCCCAGCACGGATTGATTCCGGTCTAAATTGATTTGCGAAACAACGGAGCCAAAATCATCAATGCTGGCCGCAGCATGGACAGAGGCATGGAACGAGGAGGAGAGTGACTGTGGTTGGTGATTCCGTTAATAAAGACAGAAAAGAGTAATGGAGAGAGTATGCCCCCTTGAGAGACACCAGCAGACAGTTCTCACCAGCTATAAAATCGGTCACGGTCACCAGATATAAATATTAGATGTATCGTGTTTATACTTGACTACAAATAAATTCACCGAGTCAAAAGTGTTGGAAATTCGATTACAAATGTGTAATTATGTACAGATTACAGAATTAACAATTCTGGTGGCATCATGCAATTTTGGTGATTTTGAAATTACCACCAAAACCACCAAAATTGACCCACAAAAATTAGAAAACGTGATTAAAAAAATATTTAAAAAATAACCGTATTATTTACTTCCAATTTAACTTTATATTTTAAAAAGGAAACCTCTAACACGTCTTACACACAATTCACACACAATCAATTATTGCTAAGTCACTAGAAACATATACCACAAAAATTGTGTCAAAACGTATTTGTACCCCACCAAAATTAGATACTTACGTGCTGAGTGGACAAATCCAGCAAGGTACGACATGTGTGGCATCGCTCCATGCCGGAGCCGAACTAAACGAACAGGTTAACACACGTTTGCTGGTCTTGTTGCGTTTCGTTCATCCATAAACACATTTTCAATATTTACCACCAAAATTGACAATTTCACCCGGACAACTTTTAGTGCTAAATTTTGAGTATCTATTTATGTATTAATCTTTATTTATATATCCTTATAAGATACTTAAACTAATAAAGATTATAAATAAATGCAATTTTAGTTTAAAACATGAATGATATTTCTATCAAAGAAATTTATGAGGAACAACGAGTACTGGACGCCGCACCAAAATTATCATTTTACCGCAAAAAAAATAATTATTAAATATAAATGACTTTTACAATACTTTGCGATTTGGCTTAAGATAATAATTTGTGTCTTCTTTTCAGAAAAAAATTTAAACTTTTAAAACAATTGCTTCACACTATAGTTATCAATTCCGCCGCAATTTTTTTTCGCTGAGATAATCACCCTCATATGTCATGTACTGTACTAGTGACGCAACGAATGTGAATACTTACAATAAATATTCGTATTCGTAAATTAGCGTTTTACCGAATATTACAATGGTATTCAAACGAACAATACTGGTTCTGCATTACGATATTCATATCTCTTAGGGTTGAATTAATAAAGATCATTAGACGTTATCATACTTAAATATCTGTATTATCAGATTTTTTTTACTAACCGAAATACCTAAGGTACTCTAATATTACACAGAGAAGGGCCCTAAAACCCACACCAAAAGTGTTATTTTCTGGGAATCCTGTCTGGTGTGGGCTCATGACTGAGAATATCTAAGTATCCAAATGTGTCCGGGAATGCTAAGCAATGACATTTTTTTTATAAGTACTTAACATTAATAGATACCTAAACACGAAAAAAACAGTTGAATTTAATTCTATATGAAAATGAGTGCTTTTTGTTATGTCGCATAGCGTAGTCGTGTGAAAAAACGAACTACACTCTCTTAAAATACACTTCAAACGCACGAAAACAGATCGAAGCTCCGCGGGATCCGGTACTATAACAATTTTCCGTAACTAGATGGATCGCGAGAGCAAGTGACATAGCCTTCCCCTTCGACGGTTAGATTTACACTGAGCTCGCAGCCCGGGCACGGCCGCGCTCGCGGAAATTCAGTTTTTTTGATGCTTTATTAGACCGAATTTCCATTTTACTAACTTTTAAACAATACGATTAAAGATCAATGAATTGTCAATGTTCTTGCGAAAGAGTCGTGTAAATATCACTTGTAGTTTAGAAGCCTTAGGGAATTGAAAATTGAAAACGACCCTATTTCAACATTATTTTTTGCATACTAATTATTGCTTTAAAAAAATCCAACTATAATTTTTTGAAGAAATAGTCAAAAATAACATGTATTTTTTTCAGATTTTTCCGTTGGCTAGATTACGAGCCTTAGGATTTTAAAAATCACCATTCCACGTACGGAGTCGCCTTAAACCGGCAGTCGAAAACCCCACTTGTAGTTCGCCAGCAAGGGTTGAGTTTGTATACACACAAGGTCTAACTCGAGGTACCTTCTAGACTAATTGCAGTCGCTTCAACTTAAATTGAGTTTGCAGCGTGCGTTTAGTTGCTTTATCTTGATATAAATATTTCTGAAGACGGCTGCCGTACAAATGTGCTTAACAGGGTGTTTTTCAGCATACGCCATAATGCAGATTTTTAGTGGTACTACTTTATTATACTGGCAACGACACATTTTTGGTTACTAACGTTGAAAGTCAGTGAATGTCAAGCATTGAGCAGCATTCCGGTAAACATGTTTTGAATTTGGTTGATGACAAATCTGTTTGTCGCGCCACAATGAATGGGCAGGACCGACACTTTTTAAGCTATACAACCGAATAGAGCATGTTTTTTTGACTCTTTTAAAAGAAAACACTAACATTTCGGGCCTTGTACACAACATTATATAGTTAATCTGTGTACCATTTTACTGATTAAACCAGTAGGTATATCAAAGTGTAGGGCTGTGCGTGTTGTAATATAAGACAGGTATCCATCAACCCGGGACTATTATTACACATAAAACTTACCGAAACTTTGGTTAAAAAGTTATACAAAAATACCCAGTGGAAGTTAAAAACATCAAGTTTTAAATTAAATAATTAATCAATAAATTTTAAAAGCATTTGCTCAAAAAATATGCTCCGCCGTGACAGTGACATCACTGCCGTGACCAGGATTCGAACCTGGGTTACTACGGCCACAACGTAGGGTCCTAACCACTAGACGATCACGGCTGCCGGAGCTGTGGTGGACGCTGCGAAAATAACCTTCACATTCCGAACGAGAGCACTTTCACCGCAGATAATTAAGTAACTCTCGCGATGTAAAGCAAAACGACAACGATTACACAGTCCTCAGTACACAGATGGTCGTAAGTGACACGGTCTGTCAATACAGATAAGCCATTTCACTGTAGATTTTTTTATGTTTCTTGCTCTGTAAAAATAACAATAACGATAAGGCGCATGAGATTAACACTAATTGACCGTTATCAAAAAAACTTCATTTGCATTCACAGTTTAAACAATACCGCTTACTTAGTTATTACGGGTATGTGGCAACTTGACATACCTACCTACTATGTCAACTTGACATTATGTCAAGTCAAAGTTTCCACTGACAGCTGTGCTGATAGTATCGCGCCTAATGAATATTTAAAAAAAAAATAGTGTACAAAATGAAGACGTCAATTAAAGTCAAATAAAAAAAATCTTATTTTATTAACATTTTTTAAGCGATTCCGAATGAGTATACCTAATATGTTTTTAGATTTCATATTTAACAAAGCATAAATATAACAGAAGTTTAATTAACAAACATAGCAATAACATTGACATAAAATTACTAAAATAATTGGTAACAAAATAGGAAAATTTTAAATGAAGTCTTAATGTAGTAAATTTTTAAATGCTCTAACATAAAATTCAACGTAGGTACCTATTTTGTGTTATTCAACCTCCAGCAAACAAGCATTCAGAGTTACAGTTTGATTTAAGCTTTGTCAATTACACAGAAAGTTAACTTTGGAGTTTATATACTGTGCGTAGGACAATGGAACAAATTATACAAATTATTTTTGATATTTCTTTATTTGTCATAGTAACTTTTATTACCCACTAGCTGAGCTGCGTGGTATTACCCGCTCGGGATAAAAGATATAAGATAAAAGTAGCCTATGTGTTAATCCAGGGTGTCAGCTACCTTCATACTAAAATTTATCAAAATTGGTCCAGCCGGTTGAGTGTGAAGAAGTAACACACATACACTTAAACATACTCACAAACTTTCGCCATTATAATATTAGTGTGTTTTCTATGGCAGCCGGATTGCTAACCTTTTGCACGGAGCGTCAGTTAAAGTTTCTGCCTAATCCACGCCCAAACCTAATCGCTTTGCAAGAACATATTAATTTCAGGTGCAATAGATAATATGCCAGTCCGTAGAGAAAGTCTTGATTGCAGGTGGTGTAGTACAATTTAAGTTTTTAGGTCCCGTGCGTCCGTCTGTCCGTCACCAGGCTGTATCTCATGAACCTTGATGGCTAGCCATAAAGAAAAACTAATAAAAAAGTAAAATATAAATATTAAATTAAAATACCGGGTGTTGTGTGTTGTGTACAAATGTTGTGTTCAGTTTGAGGAGTAGAATCTATATTTTAATTTATTGTTCCTATTACAGGCAACAACCGGTATAGTCCTTTCCAAACGTAATATTTAGAGAACCCGGCTGCGTTAACTTTGGACCTCATTTGTATCCGGCGCCATACATATCAGGTACCAAACTTAATTTAACCCGGCCAGTAAAGATGGGATTGGTATTTCTATACGGAACCCTCGGTGCGCGAGTTAGACTCGCGCTGGCCGTTTTTTCTTATTTGTGTAATGAAAGCAACTGAGTAAATATCCTAAATGGCAACTTTTGGCAGCAACAGTACCTCGAAATATAGCATTTTTTTCGGTTCCTCGCAGTTTCGGAATATAAATATGTCTCAACTATGTACTATATATTTTTTATTAAAGCTGTAACATCTGCCAGCGTAAACTAACTATTTACGTAGAAGAAAAAAAAACTTGTACCTACTTACTTGAATTTAGTGTAGAAAACTTAAAAGAACTATTGAAATACTTGTTTTTATTATTATTGACTAAGATTACTATGCTATATGAGCCATATTTGCTTACCGACTAAACTTTAGTGCTAATTACATTATAGCTAATTAGTAAACAGACGTGAATTCGTAAGTGTCATTAACCTAAGCAACAGCAATCAAGAGGTGTCCTAAGTACACACTTGTGATAGTTAATTGTATTTGTACATACAGCTGACTGTCGCCAACTACCGCGAGGAACCTTCATACAAGTTCCATGCTCTGCAAGGGACCTGAAGAAAGAATAATGATGTTTGTGTTCTTGAGTGGAGACCGCGGATCGGCAAGCGTAGTGTGGGACGCCCTCAGACTAGGTGGAGTGATGATCTTTGGAGGGTGGCTGGCAAGAGCTGGATGAGAGTAGCCGAGGATCGTACACAATGGCGTGCGGTTGGAGAGGCTATGTTCAGCAGTGGACAAGAATAGGCTGATGATGATGATGATGTTTGCTACCCATACAAATCAGCGAAAATTCATAATTTACTAAAATAATCAGTATCATACTTACTGTCTTATTTGAGTTTTTATTAAAAGCAAGAGAAACATAATAAAATAATTATTTTTCACAGCTCAAAAAGTACATCATTTTAGCTTCGCCAAGCGTAGCCCAATGAAGCCACATAATCCCACATACATTTCTATGAAAATGAAAAAAAAAAAAAACTTGCAGCTAGCTACTTTCAGAAAATTAATACACACAAACCAACCTGGTCAGATCGGCCAACATTTCCGATAGTAAAAATAGATATATTACTGTACAAAGTAACACAATTATCGCTACGTTTTAAGAGGCGGGAATCTTATACGAATAATAGAAAAAACTTTGGTGTACGAATTATATCATCGCATATTGGTTAAGCGTTTGCGTTAAATCGTCGAAAAAATGGTAGGTATTGGAAATGAAAATTCTATGTACACTACAAAATTATAATTTTATTGTAGTTCTTATTCCAAAGATATTTTTTGACCTTTATCCGGCGCCATACAAAACAGATGCGAACTGAACTTAACCCGGCCAGTTAAGATGGGATAAGTGTTTGTACGAAACCCTCGGTGCGCGAGTCTGACTCGCACTTGCCTGTTTTTTTATAGTCAGTTGACACTATCATTGAAACGTCAAATCGTTGAAAAGGAATGTTCTTTTTATTTCTTTTCTCACATAAAACTTCAGCAAGTTTCGCAAAAGTTTCTTGTTTAAAATAAACTTAAGACGTCTACATTTTATTCTCAGCTTGACACCTAATTTAGAGGCATAATTGAAAAAAGACTTAAGTGCTTTAGCGATTTAAATTTACTTAATTCGTTTTCTCTTACGTCTCTGGATTTATTTTCTTCAAACTTGTCTTGTCAGAAATTCCGGGATCCATTCATCAAGGCCCTTATCACTATTTCACTCGTCACTGGTCTTCAAATTTCAAAGGCACGGGTCCCAAAATAGGTTGAGACAGTACCTTAACTCAAACTGTACAAATTAAGATACCTACACAAATATTTAAGACAATCTTTTCATCGATTCTGTTTTTTATGTGGAAATAACACGTTTTTTTATGAGAAATAATAAATCCGGCCGCAATTTTATTTTTTGGCCACTTGGTCGAACTTCTCATTTAATAACTAAGCATCGGGAATATGAGATAGCCTCTAATAAACTAATTCATCTTCTTTACAACGCCATCTTAAAATTTTAAAGAAAGCATCAAGTCATAATCAACAATTATAATTACTTGTCCTTCTGATTTATACTGTAGGGTGAGAGTGCGGAGTTGAGTAAAAGGCGATAGATCCAGTACGATGATCCTTTATTACTGACTACATTAAATGAGTACAGGTTATATATATATATATATGTATCTACGAGCTACGTCATTAGCCTACATCGCACCATCCACGCTGTTTAAAAATAAAAAATAAACATAAGTTTTTTTTTTTAGTTACATAGGCGCCTAGTTAACGTAATAAACAACTTAACTTAAGGTTAGTTACATTTGATAAGAAATACGTAAAAGTAAACTTACGACTATTGAATACATGGTTTTGTGCGATTTTTATGCACAATATCTTCTTTTCCATTTCTTAATATTTTAACATTACATCCTAAATCTTCTAGCACTAAATAAGGTCCTAAATATAAACATTGCGTTTTATCTTTACAAGCATTCCTGAGCCATAAGTATGTATTGTTTTTATAATCAACAGGCCTCGCGTTCGAGTCATATTTCTCTTTCCTTTTATGTTTGCTATTAATTAAGTTATTGCGAGCGTCTTTTTGCGCTACTTCTAATCTATATTTTAATTCTAATGGATAGCTACTATGATTATATAAGGGTTTAACGTTACCATGTCTTAAATTACTAGGAAGCATGCACAACTTACCAAAAACTAATTCGTGAGGCGTATATTTCGTTTCCGTGTGCACCGTGTTATTGAACGTAAAACACCAGTAAGGCAACCATGTGCTCCAAGAATCCATTTTATTTTCACATTGTATTCTTAAATAGGCACCCATGGCCTTGTGTGAATTCTCCAGAGCACCGATCGACTCATGGTGGTACGCTGTTGAGGGCAGGTGTTTAATTTGTAGCAATTTACATACCTCAGACATGGTGCTAGATATGAACTCTGTCCCCCGGTCGGTGGCAATTTCAGCCGGAATACCGTATCGTAATATAAAATTCTCTACGAATGAACGCGCTACTGTTACCGTATCCTTAGACGGTGATGGATAAGTCTCTATAAACTTTGTTAACTCGCATTGTAGCGTTAACGCGTAACAATATCCGTGTGTATCTTGCGGGAGCGGTCCAATTAAATCCAAAAATATTTTTTCAAATGCACAATTGGCTGTGGTCGTTATTTCCATTGGTTGTTTAGTTGTAACGCAGTATTTCTGCTTTTGGCACTGCATACATTTTGACACAAATTCCATGACGTCTTTTTCCATGCTAGGCCAAAAATAATATTTCTTAATATTATTTAACATTCGCCTAATTCCCGCGTGGCCACTTGTGGGAAGTAGGTGAAAATCATTAATTATGACGCGCCTGTCTTGTAAATTACTTATTCTTTGCACGTTCCTTAAAACACATATCCTTGGTCCGGACCAACTTTTATATTTATTTATTTCTTGTATCATGCCCGCAATAAAGTTTTTATTAATTTCGTCTCTTATTATGCATAATTCTTTAACACTTATTTTCTTACATATTGATTCCAAATCTCTCGCTAATTCGGCTCGCGATATTGACGATTGAGATGTTGGAATCAGGTAAATACACGATTTACTGGGCACATAACTATAATACTTAGACGCTTCTCTCACAAAATTGTCATTTAAAATCCTTTTATACTCTTTATTTGTCTTAATACACAATTCAGTAAAATTTTCTGGTTTTTTAATAATTTCCACAATTCTTGGTTGATCAGGCCTTGAACTAGTGGGAACATTAAGAACCGGAGAATTTGTCCCGTCTGTGCTCTGCATAGTCTCTAACTTTCGTCTCTGAGCTCGCGTCATCACATTCATTACTTGTTCATTCATATGTTTTAGATCCTCGGACGTGATAATAATACGCGACAGGGCGTCTGCTGCTGAATTCTTAGAACCTTTTATATATTCGACTATAAAGTTGTACTCCTCTAATTGCAAACGAAACTTTAATAACCTACTGGTTGGAACTCTCATGCCGAATAAATATACAAGTGGGCGATGGTCGCTCTGTATTTTAAACTGTCTGCCATATAAATAAGGTCGGAAATACTTTACACTCCATACTATTGATAAAAGCTCTTTTTCAATAATAGAGTAGCGTAATTCAGCCTCATTTAGACTTCGACTGGCGTAAGCCACAGGTCGACCATCACTGTTAAAAATCGCTTAATTTATTTTTACTTACCGAAAAACGACCTAAACTAACGTCTGTATCTCGCGTATTTAATATTCTGATCGGTATTTTGCCCTTATTCGGCCTAACTATCGCATTGGCAACAAATATTCCTTCACATAATTCTTGATTATTAACTACGCAATCTTCTGTTATACTTGTCTCGATGTAATGTACGAATTCACTACGAGCCGGTATTGTCAGGTAATTATTGTGATTAGTTGAGGAATGTCCAAAAGGAATTGTTAACGGTTCACCTCCTTGAGTTACTAATTGCAACGTGTTTAATTCAAAATTTAAAACAGCACCGTATTTTCTAAGAAAATCCTGACCTAAAATACCCTCCGTAATACATGATAATGTTTTAAATACATAAAATTTATGTTCTAAGTAATATCCATTATGATGTAATTTTAGTATCACATATCCATCCGTCGTTATTTGTCCACCTATACCTCTGACACATAGCCGCCTTTTATGGAATGGGATGGATAGATTCTTTATGCTGTCGTATTTGATTGCACTCAAAGAAGCGCCGGTATCTATAAGCCAACTGAAATTGATCTTGCCTATATCAAATGAGATTCTACTTAAGTCGTTACAAGAATAAATAAAGTCAGTCTCGAAAAAAATGATTCAGTTCCTCCGTATTGGGCGACACGTGTTGCGTTACCGAGCTGTTTTCGGTCATCATGTGCAAGCTACCCCGGGCGCTGAACCCACGACCCCGATACTTGCCGCGTGAGCTACCCCGGGCCCATCTGCCTCGTGACCTGTCACCACGACCAAAATCATGTGAATTGTATTGGGTTTGATGATAACGACCGTATGAACTTTGTCTTGGCCCTCTCTGAAAATTCTGTCCTCGACCCCTAAATGCGTTGTTGCGAATGTTGGGGCCTCTGTACCTGCTAAAAGAGCTGTGTTGCCGGTACATACCCATCACTTCTGCTTCGCTGGACGACGACGGCCTCGACTCGTCCCGCGCAGCCTGGATAGCGTCCTTCAGGCTGCCGAAGTTCCTTGCTGCAATTATTGTGCTGAGCCTTTGATCTTTTAAACCGTCTGCAAACTTTTTTATGCATGCTTTTTCGTTTAAAGGTTTTAAAACATCAAAACTGGCTGAGTTACCATCTGCCTGGGTGATGGTTAATTCTGAGAAGAGATGCTCGATCTCGGACCCATACTGATCTACAGAGCGCCAACCCTGACTAATGTTTTCGAGCCTAGCTTGAATAGCTGTGAAAGATTTTTTTGGTAGAAGATGGTTCCGTAAATCCCTTATAAGTGACTCCACTGAGACATAACTATTTGACATGCGTAACTTTGCGCCTTCAGACAGTCTGCCTTTTAAAACAAAAGTTATTAATGTATTTTTGCCTGCATCGCTTAACATGCCCGAATACATATCTATGGCATCAATCAACCGTTTCGTAGTATTTTCAGTACCGTCCATAAGGGGTATAAGGCTACAGGCTGATTTTAAATCGAACTCCATGTTTACAATTTCTGTACTACTTGTTTGAATATGCGAACTACTACTACTACTAGTCTCTAGTGTAGTATTTATACATAAAATCAATATCTTATCATATATTTTGTTTATATTACTGTGCAATACATTGACCTCTTCAATTACCTCAGGTTTGACATCTTTTAACAATGAATATTGATTTAACCATTCGTCGCACTTGTGCTTAATCACCTCAACATGTGACAGCTGATTTTTTGCAATGTTTCCTTCAAATCTAGCTTTTCCTTTTTTAACTAAATATCTTCTTATACTTGTTAATTCGTCATAATATTGCAATAATACATCAGCCATCACAAGCTACAGTGGTAGTTAATATAACAAAAAAAAAACCTTAATTAATGTAACTTACATCTTATGCCGCAATAGTCTCTTACGTTCCCCGTTTCACGTCAGCGATTTTAACGAACAAAACCGTACACAAGACACTTCACTGCTAAGTTTATATTAAAGGCACTAATAGTTTACTTTAAAACCATCACCTCTATACAGCAGTTGAAGACCCGCGAGCAGATCGCTGCAATGCCGACATTGCGATCTCCTGTCGCATCCACTTCTTTTGGACTCTCTGGCATCTTTTGTAGACGGCGTAGCTGCCCCAAAGGACAAGGATGACGAGCATTGTCCCCAAGATGATGTTAGTCATGCTAGCGTGGAAACGTAATTGGTCGGTGCCCGCAGAAGCCTTGTTGTCGCCTGCAGCTGCAGTTTGCGCAATTATAACTTCTTCCTTTGATTCTGTCGCGCCCATAACGACTTTAACAGCGACGCGCGCATAAGCAGATGAAAACCATGACCACCACGGTTGCAAATACAGCCACGAAGATTACTGAATAGAAATACAGCGTGTCCTCTAATTGTTGCACAAATCGACTATTATCCTTGAGCCATGTTTCAAAATTAATTATAAAATCAATTAAGTTCTCGAATTCACTCGCTACCGACGAGCGCGCGCGGCACCGTTTATGGCAGGATCGCCATGTAGGGTGAGAGTGCGGAGTTGAGTAAAAGGCGATAGATCCAGTACGATGATCCTTTATTACTGACTACATTAAATGAGTACAGGTTATATATATATATATATATATATATATATGTATCTACGAGCTACGTCATTAGCCTACATCACAATACATTGCCATCTAATTTACTAACTCAGCCACGGAATTTGCAACTCATCATCATTTTTCGTTTTACAGCTTCAATACAAGCTCCTCAAAAATTATATATTCGAGCTTCAATAGACAGCATCATATATTATAACTTAACATCTAAAATAATACTTCATATTCTTTTATTATGAAAATATTCTATTCTATTCTATTTTTTTTTTAAATGGCAACCGGTCACAGTTAAGCGACCATTACTGCCAATGTCTCGTTGCCAATCGCACTAGGCGACTAGATAGAGGATTGATACCACGTTGTACGGTGAGTTGAAAGTGAAAGTGAAAGTGCTTTTTGTAAAGTGATAGCGATTTACAAAAAACCACGCGGACTATCGGGCCTTGACCCAGGAAGGGCTATGAACGCTTCAAGTTGAATTCTTCATTAGCTATTCACTCATACGTTAGATCACTGCACAATACGCTATCAATACTACACATTGAACAACTAAAATGAATAAATAATGAACAACTAAACTTAAACGCATGCGGCCATCTTGGGACACGAACCGGAAGTCCATTATGAAAATAGCCACTGTAGGAACGATTTGGCGCGAGTGCGCGCCATGACAGCCACGGCCATTTGCACCAATCAGAGAGCGCCATTCGATTTTTGTACCGGCCGACCCGCCCGTGTTTGTTTATTATCATTCGTTCGTTCATATTGCAATAGGTTCATCTGCGTTCTCTCTAATTTAGTTCTAAGGCAGGTCCGACTTGGCTTAGGTTAGGTACGACGACGAGCGAAGCGAGGAGGAGTGTTAGGTTCAACTGCGACCGTAACCTAAAATGAGATTTAAGTATTTTGTTTTGTTCTCTCCTCAATAGTTCATATGTAATAATTAATAATAGTGGCTTTAATATACTATTTGATGACAATTTTAGGTAAATTTTACGATCGATTAATGTAGGATGACTTACATTTTAAACATACTAAGTTATAAAATTAGAAGCTAATAGAGTTACTATTTTGGTGTCATAATAATAATATTTTAGAAGTTTGCTATTTGAATGCATGCCTCAAATTTAGATGCTGAAAAATAAACACCATGCTAAGTTACAATTACAGTGGCTTACAAAGAAGATAACTAGTGGCTGAGATACGAGTATTATTATTCAGACGCGCGTTGGTTGTGGCTGACTTAGTAATGTAGAAGGTAACTTATATTTTCTGAGGCGAATAATGCTATTAAAAAGAAGCCTGTTTAAATAGTACCCTTTTTTTATTACCATCTACACAAAAGTAAATTATGAAAGACAAACCGGCCAAGTGCGAGTCGAACTCATACACGAAGGGTTCCGTACCATTAATAAAATGTATTTCTGGTTCTTCTGTACAATAAACACAATACATATTTACATGGATACATATATAGTGTAGAATCACCGCATCAAGAACAGAATGAATATCCATGAAAGAGGCATATTTCCGTGGATGCATACATGCAGAAAAGAAAAAGAGAAGAAGATATTATATTATGTAACCAAAATAAAATTAGTAACTAAGAAGACACCCATTGAATTATTTGCTTTAATTGTGTTCTTTTTTTCAATAGTTGGAGAGTTTCACATGTAATGTAACAAAACATCACCCTAGGCCGTGCCCGCTACGCGGGGGATAAATTTCGCTTTCTGGCCGAGGCAAAACGTAAAACTTTAGATAAACCACGGGCGGTAATTAGCAAAGCCCCAGATCACATATTTAAGACCCTTACCTTCGGTTCGGGCTCAAACACCTACGATCTGGGACATTCACGAATTTACCGTCCTAGGTATGTAACGTACAATTATGCCCCAAAAGTAATTACCGTAAAACTACCCAACTGTAGTCCAACTATGGTCCAAAACAAAACTCGTTTATTTTTATTAAAAACCATATATTCTATCAGTGATTTTATGTTTTTATTTAAGTTTGTTTAAACAAACTTGTGTTGTTCACCTTAGAGTTTGTTCGTAATAATTGTCATAGAATTAACGAGTAATCTTCGGATTAAATTGGACCATAGTTGTAAGGACTGGACTATAGTTGGATAGTTTTACCATTAGAACCTTGCGTGTATATTACTATCTGTTCAACGCTTAGCCTTAGTCATTGTACTGATTCATATTTACACTTGACCGGTGAAATTGGCAAAATTACTCTTCAAAGGAGTGAAAAAGAGGGAAAGTTAGGGTAGCTTTGTTTCACGGATGAGGAGTCGAGAAAGTTCGAGTTAGAGGTCGTTCATTAGGACATGATGTGTGGAGGGCTCGTTTATTACGCGATCTTTGACATTTGCTTGTCCTATAATGTTATAGATTTACACGATTTTCACACATTATTATAACAATACGGGACATAAAAAACGACGGGACAAAAAGGTGAGGCGAATAAATCCCATTTTGACGTCCCGTAGCGACGGTTTGGACGTGATTTTACATCCATGTTCTCAAACTACGGTCATGGTCACGTCCGAAACGTCGAGGTACCTAATTTAAAAAATACCTATTTCAAGGCAATTAAATCCCATTTTGTTATTATGTAGCCTGCCGCTACTTCCGCTTTGTAACTTTGGTCGGGAGAAACAAAAATTGAATCACATTAAAGTAAATATATTAAAAACAACGTCGTTCACTGCATATAGAAACGGACACATAAATAAATAGTAACAAAAAAGAATGAAAAAATGAAAATGTGATAAGGTAATTTATTTATAGTACCTACTTATGGAAAAATTTGCAGTGGTTTCTCTTAAAATTAAAGTTTTATAAAATGAAGTGGTTTTTCGGGAGATTTTTTACTTTGTCGGGAGGACATTCAACAATTCGGGAGTATCCCGCCAAATCCCGACCATCTGGCAACCCTAAGTAAGGCGCTCTATGTGTCGCGCTTGCATCACTCCGTCGTGGCTGAAGACTGGCTTCTCGATGAGGGTACATCAGCTGCAGTCCCGTTCCCGCGGCTACGTGCACTTCTGACACCACCAGACATCATCGCAAGTGCAGATTGCTAGCCGAAGGATGTTGTGTTTCGGCGGTTCCGGGGCAATCTGCCGAATCCTGCGCCAGATTAGACGACGCAACGGAGCCACGCAGTTACGTTGCCTAAATCTAACTAGTTTTAAGTTCTTTATATGTCATTTTGTATAAATTTATGAAACATGTAATGTCTTATTTTTAATGTGGGTATACGCCACAATTTTTATATAAGCCATTGATACAATGATCAAAGATGAGGCGCAAATCCTTTCAAATAAACAATGCAAAGATCGACACACGAAGCATAAGGAAAAATTCGAAAGGTTTCTTGGCGTAAGGGTAGCGAAGTGGTTAACGCGCTGGACCGGCAATCCAGAGGTACCGGGTTCGATTCCCGGTCTCTTCCACCAGGTTACGCATTTCAATTTTTCTTTGTAATTTTGTAGTTCACAAAAGTAGCTACATAATAACATGCTCACAATGATATGTACGACGCTCTTATTCTCTAGTTAGTGGAGCCCGTGTGTACCTACCTATATCATATTGAGCTCCTACGTAGCAACTTTGACGGCTGACAGTTTAATTTTTTATTCCTAGTACGTGCCAGCACAATTCTAACTTGCGTCAAGTATCTCCTTCAGTGGATATGACTAGGATTGGATCCAGGTTCAACAAAGTTTGTCAAATCAACGTCCACTAAACTAAAGTTCCTTTTTTGGCACTGAAAGCCCCAACGCTTATACATAAATTAAAGGCCCAAGAAAGGCTGACCACGTCAAAGCTTAAAACACTCTAAACGGTGCATTTACAGAGTATGTATAAAATACAAAGGATGCGTCACATCGTGTGCAGCGCCAAGCTTCGGTGTGACCGCATCTGCATTTGAAATTTACTTTAACCTAATGCGACTTCACCCTTTGATACAAAATATCAAAACACAAAGAAAAAAAAAATGAAGTTTCGTGTTTTTTGTTTGTGCTGTGATCCTTGTATCAATAGTTTAATATAAAAATTGTTGTGTGTACCCACATTAAAAAATAATGATATATTTATGTATTTATTTATCGTATGGCATGTATAAAGACTGGATTACATATATATAAAAAAAAAACAATTTATAGTTAGAATTTTGCTCTTCCCAGGTACGCGACTGCTTCTTCTGATAGGATCTTAAAATCGTCTACATGGCCTGCGTATTTAGTAAAGGGACATTCCAGAATTATGTGGTTGATGGTCTGGTCTGGATGCCCACAGTTACAGGCAGGAGAGGAGCTCCAACCCCATTTGTACCAGTGGTGTCCGCAGTTGCCAACTCCTGTTCTTATGCTGTTAAGAGCGGACCACACCCGACGGGGTTCCTTGAAGCCCGCTGGGGGCACTCGCAGGGATAGAGCAGCGAAAGGGTTCGCTTGGTCTCTGAGGGCTTCCCATTCTTCGGTCCATGCTTCCATATATTATACTTGTTTTATAAATTTACTTTAACCTGTATATCTATTCTCTTTCCGAAACCAGAAAAAGAGTAAGTACGGAAAAAGGCGTAAAATAGATAAAAATCAGACAACCTTACATAAATCGATCTCGTCCCAAATTAAGCTAAAACGGGGTTACTTTAGGAAAATTTGGAGCTACTTTGATAGATTTAGAATGATTATAAAAACGCAAATATTCATAGTGTGATTGAGCGAATGAAGTAAAAGGTTAGGTCATTGTTGAAGGTAGGTATTTCATTGCCACAGATAGTAAAAAAAAATAAGGATATGGCGTAAAAACACTTGCATTTTAAAGTAATCCCGTTTTACGGTACGTACTTATATGGATAAACATAAGCTTAAATACCTAAGTAGAACAACCATGACTCAAGCACAAATATTCCAGTTCATCGCACAAATATTTGCCCTGACCGGGATTCGAACCCGGGAGCGCTAACTCAGTGGGCCAATCGCGTCTTAGTAAGTCACACTCTATGTTTAATCGACTTCAAAAAAGGAGGGGTTTCGATGTTCAGAAATCAGATATTATTTATTTACTTATAGGCACGGCAAAGAAAGGATTTAAAGTTTTTTTTAAAGGGCTTGCAACTTTCGGACCCACGGACTACTAATGAATTTATCTGCATTGCCCGAAGGTTGACTGGTAGAGTATGCCTCGTTGCATCAAGTCCGCTTTTGGTACGATAATTTTCTTTTGTGTAATAAATATTAAATAAATAAACACCCTGACGCACATTAATCATTAATTAATTTTGGCATATTTGTTGTTGATGATAATAATTACAGTGCATCGCATGGAAAAATTAATGGACAATTTTGCAAAGTAAAAGCGTGGTGTAACATAATATTCTCGGATAAGCTGCCCTGGGTACATTTTCTCCAAGAAAACTGTCAAATTAGGTAACTGTCTAAAAATTGCCGTTGACAAAGCGGACGTTCCGCAAAAGGGAGATAATATTGTACACATATCTTTCCCCTTCTATAGGAATAGAATGTTGCCAGAATACATATATTTTTGACGGTACATTACATCGTCCGTATCATTCCGTCTATTTGCATTACCAACGCTTGGCATAAATCTCTTTCCATTTGTTTACTTATCCTGTATTGTCCTGTCTTTTATGTTTATCCCACCTAAACACTCATAATCGCCCATATAAATCACATCCTTTGTGAAGATATGACAGGAAATAATGACTCATTATTCTAACTCGCGCAAAAAGGTTTAGGCGCCATGAATCTCTTAACATTATACGTCGTTTTTAAAGACCTGGGTATTCACAATAAAACGAGAGTAAGTGTTTCATACACTTTATTGCTTCACGGATATTATTCTCCATAAAATTCTCAAACAACCACGTTTATAACGAAGAAATCTTAACCCAAATAACGAGGAGTGGTAACAATAATTCGCCCGTTTCAAATATTTTGAAGTAGACTTCTACTTCAGTAAACCTAAAAGGATTGAACTAATGAATTTACAAATACAACAACAAAATTTAGGCCAACTGCAGTCATAAATTATAAATGGAATACTATAAAATTACGATTCAGATTTTTGTCAACTTCGAGAGTTGTACCTATGCACAATGTCCCACGAAGTAGGTGGAGAATATTTGCCTTGGTGGGATTTGAATCCAAAACCGTAAGCTTCGTAGGCTTGCTGTGTTGACTGCTTCTTTTGAGACTTGGTCGATTGGTGTAAGATTATCTGACATAACTATGTCCTTCAGAATATCGTTCGGGAGAATTATTGTTACACCTATCCTTCGTCGATTGGTCTATCTCCCGCAAGGGGACTAACGAGGCACTGAGAGACAGGAATCACAGATCGACAGAACTTAGAAGATAGGGGCCTTGCGCGCTCCACACATTATAGAGCTCACTTACGTCGTTGCAAGATGTATCAAAAAAGACATGTACACAGAATCATGTTTCTAATAGACTTCAAACGAGGCGATGATCATCTCCACTCAGACAGGTGTGTATTGTTAGAATTGGACCATTTTCGCTAAGATTCCCCGCCCTACCCTTCCTCAGCCTCACCAGGTAGATATGTCAACATCTTTGGGCTTCTACAAGTAGTTAAAATATCGCTATTTAAAGTCAATCAAGACGGGACTATTTCTTATTATGTTTGTACTTCTTTATTATACATTAATATAATATTACGCCTACTTTTTACAGTTTAAAGCGGCTTCATATACCGGCCTGTTGTTAGATCGACAAATTTTAATTATTCTTCTCTAAATGCTTATGCATGTAACAGATTTTAAGCCACAGAAACAAGGTAATTTTCTTATAAAAACAATGAACCTTGTTTAATTAATTATCTAGTTCTATGTGGAAATTAGGTTCTTTAATTAATTACCTGGTTTCCGCGAACTTAACGTTCTGACCGATTAACTTAGAAATCGTGGAAATAAACTTCCAAGTTAATACCGATCAGAGTCGAGTTAAAGATAAACACTTAGAAAATTGCATAGCCGCACAGCGGCTTTACAAACAGAGTCGAGTTTTCTGCAATTAAGTACTAGGTAAACTTATTCAAAGTTTTCTAAGGCAGGAAATCTTTAAGCAAGGATTTGCTGAGTACAAAGCTTTGTGCGGTTCTTGGTCAACTCGGGTTAAGAAGTGGATTATCTACAAACAAAGGCAATGTAGCTGGTGGATGTCGAGTCTTCACTCTTCAGCAAATGATTTAAATACATAGTACCTAATGTCTGTAACCGTATACCATCCTAACTTCAAGCTGTGGAGATATTTACAATTCAATAGAGGTACCAGTTTTGAGACGCATGACAGAAATAATAAAATATGTAGGATCTTGCCTCGACGTAAGCGTAGCGTAAGAAATAACACACATTATACCACTCATAGACACTTAATCTATCCATTTAATTTCAAAGTCGAATCGCGTTAGCAAGGCAGGAGATGGACATTAATATAGATAACTTGAAGGCGGGGGTCTTGGGGAGGGCGCGGGGCGAGCGAGACGGGGATGGAAAGCCCCTAGTGCGGCCTCATTCGTTGATGATGGTCTTTCTTCTCGGACGCGCAGCTGAGGCAGACGCCACGCTGCACAAGCTGACGTCAGAGCATGTCTGTTCAACACCCAATAGGCTGCCGCGTTGAGAGCCGAGTGCGCATGTCCGAACAGCAACGCATACTGCTGTAGCAGCAACGGTGCGTGCAGACCAAACGCTCCACAAATCACTATTGCCGCATGAGGGCACCAACATGCAGCAAAGATAGCGGCTATGCCAACGAGAACGTTCCCAAGCCGCCGACGAGCATGTAACGTTGAAGTTATAGGTTGCGGACCGAGAAGACTTGGTTGTAATTTCTTCGATCGGACATCACCTACGTCTACAGCATCACGGCGTTCTCTAGGCCCTACACCAGCTACGATGATAACGTGGGTTGGTCGTCGCATCAGAGGGACTGGGAGAGGCAGTTCCCCGTGCGCTGCTCTAGCAGTCAAGGAGAGGGCAGTGAGCTTCACCCGGACTGTCCAGTGGCAGTGGGCGACTGCCATCACTGGGAAGCAGTAGGTGATGAGCGCGTGGACGGCCGCGAGTGGCGGCCATGACAAGCAGCTTGATGTCACTGCCGCAACACCTGGGGAAGAATAAATATTTATAATTATAACTGTTATATTGGTGAATTTCGGGAAGAGGTATAAGCGTCGAACGTTTCTATTGTTTAGTACGTTGCCTAAACTCTTCAAATGTCTATTCAGTTGTTATACAACCTGTAACCTCCTGAGAATTCTTTGACTGAGAGGCATGGTTCACCTTTAGAATGTCTGCTGAAGGTAATTATTCTAACGCTGCTTTGTGCAAAACCATTTTGTTTCATTAAAACCATAAATCAGCACTTTAGTAAGTCTTAGTACTGAAATAATGAGACGAATGTCTTTAAACAGCAGTAGGATACTCAAGTGTCAATAGAAGGTCTTAATTAATTACTGAGTGTAAAGAAGGACTAATAAATTAGGTACTAAAAATACCATTGTTCAATTTGTTACAAGCTACGTTTAGTTACTGATTTAGTTGCCATTATTATCCCGCTCCTAAAACTTTGTCATTAATCTGCCCCGGCGCACGTTCAAAACTGTGCCTATTTTTGAGAAATTGTCCCAAATTATTCTCTGAGGCAAAATAAAAGTTTGGAACTCTCATTTAAAAGTTGGTAATAGCTCTAGAAGTTGGGGCAATTCAACAGGTCGCCCGGTGAGTGGAAAGGTTAATCCAAACCCGGCAGCGTTTCATTTTGAACTTAGAGTGAAAAGGTAATAAGTCTTTTATAACTACTTAGTTGTTTAACCCTTTAAATATTAAACTTGGAGAGTTTTTTATTTATAAGGGGCAGAGATCGTACGTGCCTTCAACTTCCTTTTAATGTAGGTTCAGAAACTCATGTGCGTGAGTGTTTTGTTTTTAAGTAAGTACAAAATTTTGAAGTGTTTTTTAACTTTCAGGAACAAAGTAAATGCGTACATTAACTCGGCTGCAGAATGTCAATTTCTGCAGGGAAGGAATTTAACGTCTGATATGTGGTTATAATAAAATGTAACTTGACTTGAAGTCAAAAGTTTAAGGCAAAAAGTTATGCAATAAGATGACTTAACTGTCCTATGTAAAAAATGAAAGAGTATGACGTCCTCAAAGTAACTCGGCCATCGTAGGTAGTTGTCAATGTTCTCACTTACTTAATAGCAGCGCGCTGAGCCAAACAGCGAACACTGCCAGGAATGGGCGCGAGCATGCTGATGAGCCGCGTCCACGCTTTACAGCACCGCATCGTTCTGCCGCCATCGCTACCAACGATAATGTGCTGGCGGCTACAGGGAATGACTGTGAACAAAATAAAAGTTAACAAGCGTATGCTTAAATAACTTTTTAGTAACGATTAATATGAACAACATTTATTTATTTATTTATTACAGGTTACACAGTTTACATCAATGCGTCATGAACCGATCAGTGTTTATTTAGATGGCGAAACGGCGAGGCATGGTGAATGTGTGTAGATACTAAAAAGATGAGAGACAATGTTGCTTATGGATAATATGGATATAAGTAAAGCATTTGACTGTGTGTATCACAGAAGGCTGCTTGCTAAATTATCAAGATATGGCATTATTTAGAAAACGAGATACAATTATGATGCAATAGAAGACATAATGTTAGGAATATCTATCAGCGTATCTAAATATCAGTTATTATTATGGGGTGCCTCAGGGTAGTGTTTTGGACCTCTGTTATTTAAATAGAGTAAATACAACTGTAGATATACAACTAGAAAAGCTTACAATAATACCTTCAATGGTAAACCCTCACCTCAACGTAGTAGGTAACGTGGCATGTAACAACATGAAGTCTGGCTGCCCTAGAGGCGGCCAGAGGCGCGCTGGCCGCACAGACGAGAAGGTCCGCCGCGCACGCGCTGAGCAGCTGTGGAGTGCGCAAGCGAGCTGCACCCGCGGACGCTAGAGCCGCCATTAGACTGACATTGCCTAAGAGTTGAAACACACTTTATTAGAAGGCGTTGATAATAAAAAACTGTGATATTTGGAGTAAATAAAAAAAAAATTGGTTGTCTGTAAAGTCGGTTTACGCACGATAATTTTACGAGATAACGTATGCCGGCCGATGGAGTGGAAGAGAGATAGATGCGTCACAAGCTAAACGCTTAGGCCGATCGTGTCTCTCTATCGTTTGGTCTGCGCTCTCGCTTGCACGCTCGGCTCAGGCGGAAAGTTACAATGAGTCATGCTTTTTCGTGCGTGCAGCCGGCGTTCATCGATTTATAAGACGTTATCACGTCAAAACATTGAACATTTGTTAAACGTTGATCAATTGTTTAGATAAGGCCAGAAGTAAATAGAGATAAAGCTAAAGATACGTACCAATAACTCCTATAAGAGACACAAGCACGTACAGCGCCAGCAGTGGAGCGAGCTGCGCGTGAGATGGTTCGTCCACGCCCTCAGTCACGTTACCGTACATCACGCATCACTCCGCACTGTAACAAACAAAACAACTTTTAATCATCGTTATATAATATTAAGAGCCTAACTATTATCGGTGTAGCTGACGAACTATGTAGCTGTCTCTACCTAACCCTATCTATAGTCGATTCCTCGATTTCTCAGTACGACTTGACGTCTACCCTTTCTTTTGTTTCTTATTCTAATGGTCTTCTTGGTTTTATATTTCTGTCCTTTTAATAAACGCATTTTATTTTTTCTCTTCATCGCTTGCCTTTAACCCTTCTTTCTATGATATTGTTTACAAAAGCGTCAATGTCGTTTAAGTATAAGGTGACCAAACGTTTTCCTTCTCCCATTTTATATGGTGTTATCCAACATTTAATAGTATTGAAAATTTCGTATTAAATTTACTTACGTACCTATTTTCAATATATTATAAAAAGTATATTTTTGGAACTATGTAAACTAAAATCATGGTTTAGTATGGTGTATCTTTGGGAATCAGTGTTGTTGAAAATACAAATCACTTCAAATAGCCATTAATAAGATCTTCAAATAGATAATAACGCACTCAATCTTTCATATCAATTTAAATGGCTGTCAGTAAACTGAAAGATGTCTGAACTGATCTTGATGAAATGATAAATATTTTACAAGTATTTATTTTTAATTATGACTCAAGTCAAGTATCATAAAAGACAAATTTCTATAAATCCCGATTAATGTTAAATTATTCATGTCACCGGAGGAAATTGAATTCCGCCGTATTCGGCCTCGAACGAAAATTATCTTTGCATTTTTCACAAAATTCTCGTGTAGTACTCAATTATAGGTAATTGGATTATTACGTCCATTAGGGATGTGCGAGTGAAAAGTAAAAAAGACTTTGTAATGTACTTAATGCTTCAGACGGACGTCAATTGAAATTCATGATCACTTATTTTTAGGTACCGAAGAGCTTTGAAATTTCAATTCGATATCATATTTTAAGTAGTCTTCTAGAATGTGTATCTTGCTTAAAATATAAAGTCAGATAAATCAATTATTGTATGAAGCGGTTTACACTTTCGGGAAATTGTCAGGAACGTCCCGACATGTTTCCAACTCGTATGGAGCTTCAGCGGGGACTGCTACCCGTATAGCGGCGCGGTACCTTTGTCACTTCATTGATGAGTGTAAACCGCTTAATACAATAATTAAGATAAAAGATATCAATAGTGAGCACTTGGTATAGAAAGGCGGACTTAGTATAGAATTTTTTCCACTGTTATTTTTGAGTGTTGTGACTGTAAACTTTTCCACAAGGTGACGCCATGTAGAGAGCCGATCTTAGATGACGCGGCTTTCACATTTTTTTTATTATTAAAACGAGTCGGTATAATCAAATAAAAATAATAGTTCTGCGATACTTCATAAAATAATTAAATTCACGTCAATTTTACAAAAATAAGTTTAATTTCTATAAAATTAAATTAGTTTAACTGAAAACTATTTGAAATGTTGTCAAAAATTAGGTACTCAATATTATTCCACGTTTTATAAACATTATATGAGTTTTACTTTTAAATTAAAAACTCATTTCGTTACCAGTCTACAAAAGAGGTTTAATTGCCAATCTTTACTCCCTTTATAGCATCTTCGCTGGCTGTTTGAACGTGGAATAAAAAAAGTTAAACGTTGGCAGCATTGCATCGAGTTTACGTCTAGACCGTTTTATTCACTTTGTTTTATTTTTAAAGTCTTATTTCCGTTAAATGGTGAATTGAAGAGCGGCTAGCCATCTCAATTGTCACTGAAGAAAAGGGAAAAAGACGGTCAAGTGCGAGTCGGACTCTCGCACCAATGAAAACACTGCATATTGCGAAAGAAATGATAAACTACACTGAGTGACAAACATAACTTTACCGTTGGAAAACTGCTTTACGTACTTTAAATAAAGACTTAATTATTTATGATTTAATTATAAATGTATAGTTTTCCCATTTTTTTAAGTTCTAGGTCAACGAAATTCTTTTTGATTATATATTTTGATTCCCTTGAGTGTCGAAATTGGTCGAAATATACGTTTTTTGCGTCATAATTGGTCGTAATTTTTTACGTTAACTTACAATTTTTTTTACAGCTTCAAGGATTTGTAGACGTGATTATATGATTTTAATTTCAACTCGATACCTTCACGCGTTCCTAAGATAAAGGGTCTTGACAGACAAATCGACGGACGGATAAGGTCATCATAAAGGGTTTAGTTTTGTTCCTTTTGAGGTACAGAACCCTAAAAAGTAATATAATGTCGCAGACACTTTTTTATAAGTTAAGTAAGTTATAAGTTTTTTACAAGTTTTATCCCGTTGCCGTAATGATAACAAAAAATGAATTTTGTTGGTCATTCAGAAACCGTGCCTTTTCTATATAAGTGATCTATAAATGTCACTTGACCAATGGCCATTTCTTCAGTGTTATTTTGTATGGAGAGTGATAAATGTTTTATTTAACTTGAACTTTCAATTTCATTTTTTTCAACATTATTATAAGTTTTTATTTAATTTGCAATGTATGTAACTATGTTTATTTACATATCTTCAACAGATTGAACTGAAATTTTGCATACTTACCTAACTTTGATGACAATACTATAATATGGTACCATCGGGCTGGTATGAATCATACGTATGATGATAGAGCAGAAAGGTAGCCCTAGAAATTCTGTAATAGATAAAGCAAATAATTCTTTATCATGTTCGAGTTTGGGGTCTTTCGAATCGTTTCAGTGAGCAATTGATGGATCTTCAAAGAAAAGTAGAGTCGTCTATAAAAATTTGTCACAAAAATGAAATTGTTCGCAGAAACTTATATAGTTTTTCATTTGCCATTCTTCTTGATTTGCAGGCTATTAACAAATTGTAAAGAGCTGTAGTTCTTTAGCTATAACAATTTCTTTATAACGAGTATTTATTTGAAACCGATTCATGCAAAACAGACTGCCACGATGCTGAAGATTTCTTCGCTGAATACCCATTGTTTACAACAAGATAGCATTTCTTTTGTAGGACGGGACAGTGGAAAACTATTCACTATTTAAATAATATAACAATGCTTTGTCCATCTGAGAAGATCACGCTTCAAAAAATACGGGCAATTCATTATAATATATGGATGCTTGCGACGCCAGAATCACATGCGCGTTGCCGACCCTTTAAGAGGCCTTTTTCCTTTTAAACATTCTTTTTTTTTCATAAAATGTCAATTTTGATAATTTCTACCAACTTTTTGAAGTGAATAAGTAATACTTTTCCCCGAGTTCTAGGTAGTAACATAGCTATTTCATGCCTTCATTGCGTGCAGTCGAAAATAAGTTGAAAAACTCAAATTTGCCGCGTCAATTTTGTCAATTTCGAGCAGATTTAGAAACAAAAATTATCAATGAAAAATTCAAACTGTACGTTTCAAATGCCAATAAATTCCAATAGTAACATCAATAACATGTTAAGAAGCATGTCTCATCATAGAGAAAATCTAAAATAATAGAATAGAACATTCTTTATTGCACACCTCAACAGGAAATAAATACAAAGAAATTCAGATTACACGTAACATTCAATATAGGTAAACAACAGGCGGTTCTTATTGCTAAAGAGCGATCTCTTCCAGACAACCTTTGGGAAGCGAAATTAAATTTAATAAAAACGTCAGAAATGAGTAGGCGATGCAAAAGTAATCATGGACTCTGTAGAAAAAAACAAGGTAAATAATACATAAATAATCAGAGTTCTAAAAGGAATAAGGCCTCTTAACTATTTACTTCCCTCTTGAAGAACCGCATACGGTAGCCCCCGGGGAAAACCTCGGCAGCTGACGCGGATAGGAAATCAAGCAGTTTGGGAAATATAAAATTACAAAATTCGTCAGTTACCATTTTATTTACGCTACTAACTAGCCAAGAAGTTATTTTTGATTAGCTTTAATAGTATGTCCAACTAGTTGTTAGAAATTATCAAAAAGTATGCTCCGCCATGACAGTGACATCACTGCCGTGACCAGGATTCGAACCTGGGTTACTACGGCCACAACGTAGGGTCCTAACAGATGTTTTTTCACAGTGCATTATGCAACGAACCGGTGTCCAAAGATATTAAGTGTCGTTAATTAACACGTCGACACGAAAAACTGCTTCCCTTTATTTTTTTACTAGCGACCCGCCCCAGCTGAGCACGGGTACAATGCTGATAATAAACCTTCCTCTTGAATCACTCTATTTATAAAAAAAACCGCATCAAAATCCGTTGCGTAGTTTTAAAGATCTAAGCATAAGTACATAGGGACAGACAGACAGGAAGCGACTTTCTTTTATACTTTGTAGTGGTTCAACTAAAAATATTATAAATTAATGTAACATGTAACGTTTCATTATTTCTTAATATAGATACACATCACAATTTTTTGACAACAAGAAAACTTGAAATGCGTAACCTGGCGGAAGAGACGCGGGAATCGAACCCGGTACCTCAGGATTATCTTAATAAAATGATTCAATTAAAGGCACACAGAGGTTTTGAATATTTCATGATTGAATGATTGTTTTTTACTGAAGGATTACCCCGTTAAAGCTGAAAGCGAGGCGAGCGCGCAACGATTCCGTTGCGATCGCGCAACGATTCCCTAGCGAGGCGCCATGTCTACACCTAGTGTATGTAACTGAGTGAACTCGCTGCGCGCTAGCTTCGAGTTGTTGAGCGCTTCAGCGAAATACTCGCTAACCGCCAGTGTGAAAGGGCTCTAAGGCTCCGTTCCGACAGGCTGTAGTCGCTATATAAGTAGAAATCTTTTCTTATGTACAATAAGGATATATCTCCTTAGTGATATCCGGGACAGACAATAGGGGCGCCTTTGATTTATGTACAATCCGACTCTTATAATAAACGGTGTAAGTAGCTGTCGTTTTACTTTTATATCGCCCTAATAGGTACCTACTTTTAATCTTTTCAAGACTGAGATTGAAACGTGTATTAGGGTGCGCTATTACCGAGAGCATTTACCTGCGGGCATATGTTGCTTTTATCACGCGATAACCAAGTGATAAAGCATCCGTCACATTTCGACAAAATGCGAGTGTGAGTGACAGATGCTTTGTCACTTATTTATCACGTTAAACGCAACCATCATATGCCCCCTGTAATGTAACAATAAATACAATAAAATAAACTGTTATACTACAAACGAATACTCGCAGTGAGGCAGGTCACAAGAATATCACACCTTCAAAACAATTGCAGCATTGTCATTGACCGAGAAGATCGGCACATAAGTCATCTTTATTCAGTCAATTAAGTCCTAAGTCGAAACTCACAGGAAACGCTAACTAATACGTATTTTTACTTAACGAGGCTTTCGATTTAAAAGGTTTTTAGTGATCTCGACTTACAGGGGATTAGTTTAGACGCTGCTCTTTTTTACACAGAGGTAAAATAAATAAAAATTCGTGCTACAGAGGTATTTGGTCTACAAAATAGGTATGAGATTAAATATCGCTATATAAACTCACCTAGCTAATAGACAATAATGTATAAAAATAAATAGGTATCATAATATCACATTATGAACATAAATGTAGGTATCATATTACAGTGATAGTACAAATATCAAAACACAAAGAAAACTTGAAACAAAAAGAGCAAGGCGCGCAGGGCGCCCGGCAAGACTGAGTGGCACTGCCGAGCCAGTTGGATCTGGTCTTCGGATTGCCACACCGAGTAAGGCGCTCTATGTGTCGCGCTTGCATCACTCCGTCGTGGCTGATGATGTGGTGGAGTACGGCCGCCGGAAGACTGGCTTCTCGCTGAGGGTGCACCAGCTGCAGTCCCGGCACTACGTGCACTTCAGCTCGTTTGTGGTGCGCGTGCCGCGGCCGCTGCAGAGCACCATCGCAAGTGCAGACTTCTGGCCGAAGGGGTTTCGGTGGTTTCGGGGCAATCTGCCGAATTCTGCGCCAGATCAGACGACGCAACGGAGGGTTCGGGTCTCCCTCGCGATCCCTAACATCGTTTGTCCTAAAATCACATGCCCGAACTGTTTTGTCCTAATGGGCATTAGCCCTAACGATCAATTGCCATAACAATCATTTTCCATAACGTAATGTTTGTCCTTAAACTCATTTGTCCGAAACATCAATATCCCTAACTACCAATATCCCTAATATTTTTAGCCATATTCCTCGCAATCCCTAAAATTAATTTTCGTTTTTTTAAGGTCCCGCCCCTTTTGCAACCACCGAACTGCTACCAGTAAAGTAGTTTAATGGGTTAGGTTAGGTTAGAACTGCGACCACAACAGAGCCCGAGCCTAGCGATTAAAACCAAAATTAGGGCATATGAGTGTTAGGAGAAATGATAATTATAACAGATGACATTAGGAAAAATTATCAATATGGCAAGTGACATTAGGAAATAAGATATTAGGGCAGTTAGGACAAGTGATCATTATGACATAAAACGTTAGGGAATGCAAAAATAGGTTAAAAAACGTTAGGGATTCAGATATAGATCCATAACTACTGTTTGACCGAAATTTATATGCAATAATATTAATTTGCTCGAATTTCACTTACCCGAATTGCATTTGCCCGAATGTTTCGTTTACTAGAAAAGTTATTTGACATACTCTTGTATTCCCTAATATTATATGCCATAATGATACGAATGCCATAAGTATTGTTTTCCATAGTACCTATTAAGTGCCATAATATTGTTTGAGAGAATATTTAAACGCCATACTAAATATTGTTTCTTTGCGAATCCATCCTGACACAATACTTACAAACCTAACCTAAACATGGTCCTTGCCTAAACTAAAGTTTTCAATTTTGTTTTAGGTCCAATGTACCCTTTTATCGTAGCTCTTCTAAAACTGTAAATTAGGTTAGCATTTGTATTTTGAAGCAAGCATTCTGACGCTCCGCTCGCTTCGCTCGCTCCGCTATACGGGTCACAACACAAACCTAACCTAACCTATAGTTTTCGGTTTCAGATCCTTGTTCTATTTGGTCGCAGTTCATCTAAAAACTATAGGTTAGATTATGTTTTTACTTTGACGCTCCGCTATACGGGGTCAATGTACCCTTTTATCGTAGCTCTTCTAAAACTGTAAATTAGGTTAGGATTTGTATTTTGAAGCAAGCATTCTGACGCTCCGCTATACGGGTCACAACACAAACCTAACCTAACCTAGTTTTCGGTTTTGGACCCATGTTCTATTTGGTCGCAGTTCTTCTAAAACTATTTAAGTTAGATTGGGTTTGTAGTTTGACACTCCGCTATACGAGGTCATAAAACAAACCTAACCTAACCTACAGATTTCGGTTTTCGACCTATGTTCCATTTGAATGGCATATTATGACATTATAGCTTTTGATAATTATGTATTACAATTTTATGGAACATGTAATTATTGGAATTAATATTATGGGAAACAAAGATTCTGGCATAGGATGAATATGGTAAACAATGATTATGGGAACATAATTATAAGAAACAAGATTCAGACAATTGAATATTATGGCAGACGAAATTCGGGCATATGAAATTCTGGCAAGTGAAGGTATACCCGCAACGGAGCCACGCAGTTACGTCGCCTACATCAAACTAGATTTAAGCTTTTCTAAAATGTAATTTTGTAGTTCACAGTGCCTTGGTTTATACTGTAATACTGTGTCACTAATCAAAAAAAAATGCGTAACCTGGCGGAAGATAACGGGAATCGAACTTTGTACCTCTGGATTACCGGTCCAGTGTCTTATCGTCTCCACTACCCTAACGCTAGATAACCTTTCGATTTTTCCTTACGCTTTGTGTGTCGATCTTTGCATTCTTTATTTGAAAGGCTTTACATCTTATTCTGGTGTGTTTTTTTTCTTCATTAAAACATAAGGAGACATTATGTACATCTATAAAATTCTATATTTGTATTGAAACTCAGTTTTCTTTGGAGGGGTCATGATTTCAGGAAAAATCTTGATAGCGTGATGCAGGATCGTCATTTGTTTTGTATGGGCGCGCGGCTTTGAGCCAACCTGGCGCCATCTGTTTTCATAATTCCCTTCGTCCTCGCATCACGCCGAAAGTGCTGGACAAATTTTAACTAATTATGATACAGGGATAGCTGGACGTTCAAAGAAGGTTATGGGATAATTTTTACCCGACTACGATATAAAAAAATTACGCGTATGAAGTTGCGGGCCCTTTTAGTCTATGTAATAAAACGGGATGACACTAAAGTATTGGCAATTTTTAATTTCTACACTATAGGTACTTGGACTATATTTGGTCTACAAAATAGGTATGAGGTTAAGTATCGCTATATAAACTCACTTAGTAGGTAAATGTATAAACTTAAACAGGTATCACATTAGAAACATAAATATAGGTATGACGGCGGCGTCGTCGTACTCGCATTTTTAATAAATTACCGTACGCGGGAAACAGGTGTAAACAGCAGCTGCACCTGGCCAGACCGATCAGGCCACTGTGACGTCACGACCTCTGTCGATAAATTGCCCTACCAGGGTTGGTGGGGATCATTCTTGCTTGCGCCCTGGTCGTGTGCACTTGTTGTCCAAACCATTGAGTAGTATTGTCGTTTAATTATTAGTTACTTATGGAGATTACTGTTGTTTTAAAGTAAATGTAAATTACGTGTGGTAAAATAAAACGAGGTCACTAAGTAGACTGTTTTACTATTCGACGAGGTAACCTTTTAACACCTATATCGGACCATCCCCGATATCAGAAGTTGGGATAGTTCCTACGGCCAATGAGCGAAAAGATGGAACACAAAGCGAAGAAAGCGGAACAGCCAAAATTTGTAGCTACTCTTCGAAATACAACGAACCTGACGGCACTAAATCAAGGAACAGGAACTACAAGCGTTTGCCTCATTAAAACTCAAAGCTAACACCGTCACAGATACGAAACCGTATGAAAACAAATGATGTTTACTACGAACATGAACAATCCGATAGTTTACTTCGTATAAAAGAAAAATCATCGGGGCTGCAACTTACCACCTCAGCGACAAAAGCCAGCAGTCAACGACAAAATACATTGAAGTTCATTGTTTGCCTCAAGAACAGCGGGACACATCGTCAGTCGTAGCACCTGTGGAAGTGACCCAGAAGCGACAGTCAACTACGAGCGACGCTTGGACATAGCGTAGGCACCATGGCCTCACCGACAGATTTTAAAATCACAGGTCAGTCGTTAACTTTTCACCACGATTCCGATATAATGTTCACTAATAAGTGTAGCTAGATGCTGGGGTAGACTTGAGTTACACTTATTCAGTTTAGTGGGTATTTGTCAAAATTAAGTATTACCAGTACCTACACTCCAAGTAAAAGTTGAATATTGCGTGATAGAAATTAATAATCATTTGAAAGAAAGTTTATTGCACGTTTTTGTAACGATTGTTTATGTCATTCGCAGACATTGGCATTCATTTAATATGATCAATGTACAGTTTACCATTATTAAAGTCTAGGATGTAAAAATTGCGCTATGAGGGTGCATCAATCATACACAGTACTTAGTTGTAGTATAGAGGCGGCTGCGGTAATAATCTACCCTCTGTTCATGATTTTCCAATCGTTCTGTAGAATTTACTTTGTTTTTGAATAGTTTCTTACTCGGTCTACTTTAGCTGGTGTACCTAAGTTTAGTGCCTATAAATTCCGTAAGAACTGGTGAGCTTGAGATTCGTTTAACCGATCCTAATGTTACTTTTAATTGTGGTGATCGCTTTAACCTAAAATATTTAAACTGGAGACACTAATAGGATTAGGAGAATATTAGGACACAAAAAATTTGAAATTGAAGTTTGATTTTTATCATTAATGTTTCATAATCTGTAAAGCCTCTGTTGTCCAAAAAATATCATACAAAGTAAAGACTGTTATTTAAGTGCAAATAATGTTTTAATGAAAACATTTTCTTGTATCTACGTCGTGGATTAGATGTTCTCATTAACGAATCATAATTGAAGTGTAACTTTGTTAGATTGATTTGAATTTCCTTTTTTGTTGGATTTAAGGTTAGAATGACCGAGCTTTGTGATACTGTGCTTGGAGTTTTTGTTTCAGGAAAAGATACGTGACCTCAGCAGCTAACAGCGAAGCCATGAGTCGTCTGCTTCAGCTGCCGCGGTACAAGACATTACGCAAAGAACTGCTCAAAGGCGAGCAACAGGGCGCCTTCATCTACCGGGAAGAGGGTTGACGTGTGACGTCACCACACCATATGAGACAATCCGGTGAGGAGTTCTCATTTTATTGTGATTTGGTTGCCGAGTGATCGCTTACAGAAGAGTTTATTTCCAATAAGTTCTATGGCAGACGGTTGTATCATTCAGTCAGTATGCCGTGTACCAGTCTAGCTAAAATTGTTAGTACTGAGCAGTAAATAGAGTTACTGAAGCGAACCTATTAGAAATGTTGACATACAGTATTGTTACACGCGCGTACTTGCCCGATAGGTTGAGGGAAATACCCGGTAGCCCTGTGCCATTTTCAGTAGACAAACAAGATAGTGAAACTGATAGGCAGGTGAGAACCGAACTGAGAAGTTCGGCTGGTCGACCGTACCAGTCACTTCATCGTTGCCGTAGTCCGGCAGAAGTCGGCATCTGCTCTGAGCAGTCCGTAGATACGCGGTGCGCCGCCGCCGTAATGTGCTGGGCGAAGGTCGGGTCTCTCTCACAGAGACCGCAGAGTCATAGGGTTGACTCGGCGACCCGTAGGGATGTGCGTAGTGGGTAGCTAGATTAGCCCTAGGCCACGATACCTGTTTTGTCGAACGGATTTTTGTTGATTTAAATGTTTTGATTTTGTCAATAAAGCGAACCATAAGGAGGTTTTAAATGATGGTACATGGTTCCTCATGTGTTTTCTAAGATATAAGCTGTTAATAGTTAGTATGCCTCATAACACCTAATTAACAAACCTTAAAAGAATCAGTAATGATTCAATTGGTATTGTTGTAGGATAAGATAATTCGATTTGTAATTTTTGAAATATTGCGGTTATTAAACAACTTAACTTACGGTTAACAAAAACTAACTTTGTTGTCAAAATTATTTTTGTGATAGTCTAGTTTTGGTCTATTTGATGAGAAAGAAAATTCTTTAGTCTTATTATTTTGACGTGTTTTGTCAGGAGTGACCGAGAAGATACTGTTTTGGTTGTTGATTGTTTCAGAGTAACACACGAGGACGCGTGTCATCGCAGAATGGCCGTGACGGCGACGGTCATGATCAACGAAACCGGCGCGCCATTGGAAGGCGACAGTAGCGCCTCCTTGAACCAGTTTTGGCGCGGAAGACAGTATTTTCGGTTCACTTGGCGAACGCCCACACTTGAGTTTGGGTCACCATTGATGCACTATTATTTAATAAGTTTTTGATGTGGGTCTAAGTAAGCAATGCGGAGTTGTTATTGACATGATTGAAGGGCTTTTGGCTGGACCAATCTAACAGCTATAGGGACAAAAAAGAAAGTCCGGTCTAGCTGACGAAGCTATAGCTATAGGGACAAAAAAGAAAGTCCGGTCTAGCTGACGATGTTATAGGGACAAAAAAGAAGGTCCGGTCTAGATGACGATGTTATAGGGACAAAAAAGAAGGTCCGGTCTAGATGACGATGTTATAGGGACAAAAAAGAAGGTCCGGTCTAGATGACGATGTTATAGGGACAAAAAAGAAGGTCCGGCCTAGCAAACGAAACTATAGGGACAAAAGAGAAGGTCCGGTCTAGCTGAATTTCAATAGAGAAGATGGTTTGTCATTACCACCGGCTTGAGATCCTGTTGTACATCTTATCAAGGATCAAGCAAGACAAAAGACTGGATACCTTGGGCCTCGAACGGTGTAAAACAAATTGGTGTTAAAAGTAGTAGTATGTAGAGTTTTTGTTTAAAAGTATTTCATAGTGATAAAAAGGGCAATCTGGGAGTTTTCTTTGGCGGTTCTTTCTCCTCAGTAAGCCTTATAGTGAACCGCTGGTAGATATTTTAAATAAAATAATAAATGCCCTTCTGGCACATGTGTAACTGTCTTTACACATTAGGCCCATCTGGCATGTATGAACACCTTTATTTTAAATTAATATTTATAAAATGGGTAGTTTGCACAAATGTAACTTTGACAGAGGAAAATTGTGTTTTTCTCAAACAACCTTTGACAACGGTATCTGTAAAGGTACTGAAACGTCAGGGAGGCTCAAATAATTATTATACGCGATATAATCCTTTTAAATTGTGACAGGCGCGGAAACCGAAGAAAACTCTACTGAAGGGTCGTTAGATCTGTAGGGCCCAATAAGCTGGCGGGCCGGTCCAGACTGAATTTGGCATTTAATCAGGATGAACGAACTGACCATTGTTTTACCTTCCTCTTGTAAAACAGCGCGCACGAGGACGTGCGCATGTCAGCATGGCCGTGACGGCGGCGTCGTCGTACTCGCATTTTTAATAAATTACCGTACGCGGGAAACAGGTGTAAACAGCAGCTGCACCTGGCCAGACCGATCAGGCCACTGTGACGTCACGACCTCTGTCGATAAATTGCCCTACCAGGGTTGGTGGGGATCATTCTTGCTTGCGTCCTGGTCGTGTGCACTTGTTGTCCAAACCATTGAGTAGTATTGTCGTTTAATTATTAGTTACTTATGGAGATTACTGTTGTTTTAAAGTAAATGTAAATTACGTGTGGTAAAATAAAACGAGGTCACTAAGTAGACTGTTTTACTATTCGACGAGGTAACCTTTTAACACCTATATCGGACCATCCCCGATAGGTATAATAATAAGTATGTAAGTAGGTATACCTTACGTGGATATAATATATTGTATTGGTACAGTCAATCAACAAATTAGTCTATCACCATTCAGTATAATACCTCTTTCCACCTTCTCTTTAGAAAATGAATTTTACATTTAATTTAAATACATCATTAAGGCAGCTAAAACTTGAAAACGGAGTTTAGATTCTACACAAACTAGGTTACAATCCAGCTTTACCAAGCGTGTACAATAAATAAAAAGAAAATTTGTCAGAGAAAAATGCAAAATAACAAGAAGAATTTACCGTGTTCGTATTATCGTAATAACTACGCAACATGGGAACGAACTTAGCATATTTCGAGGAAAAGTCCAAGATATAATAAGAGCGGCCCGAAACTGTGGGGAAGCGGGATTAATTTTTCTGTAAGATCATAGTCCAATGACAAAATATAGGCACAGTATATTCACTTCACAAAAACGCTCATGTAAATAAATATCGAACAACCTCACAAAATATAGACACAGTATTTTCACTTCGCAAAAACGCTCAACTCCTCACACAAATCAATCTATTCCCACAGTCAGCTCTAGTAAGCTTGTGTTATGGACATTACACATTAGACGACGATAAACATATTTAAATAGATAAATATTTGACGACGCGTTTGGCTCGGTTTGTAGACACCTGCCTACTGAGCCGGCGGTCCGGGGTTCGAATCCCGGCTAGGGCAAATATTTGTGTGATTAAGTCGATTATTTGTGCTTGGGTCATGTTGTTCTATGTATTTAAGTATATATTTATCTATATAAGTATGTATATCGTCGTCTAGTACCCATAACACAAGCCTGCTTGAGCTTAATTTGGGACTAGATCGATTTGTGTGAGGTTGTCTGATATTTACTTAAATACATAAAAAATACCTATGGCCCAGACACAAATCGCCTGGCGACAACAAAACTCACAAAAAATCCTGTCCCTGCAATTCAAAACCTCGGATGTAGAAAGTAAATTGACATTTAGATACGAGCTTTATTTTAAGTAGTTATTTCATTTACTGGCAATAAATGAAATAGAGTCGAAATTCATGAAATTGATTCTCCAAACTGCTTCCAATTTGCTAACTCTATTTTTTCAGTTGGCGATTGCGGTATTCGCAGTGGTTTTATAAAAGTATATTAAGTGGCTTCCGCGTTTATTTTAATTAAGATTGCCTGCTATTTCTATACGTGAGAAGTGCCGTTTTTAGGGTTCGTGCCTAAGTCAGCAGAAATGGAACCTTTAAGGATAACTTTGTCGTTAGTCTGTATGTCAGTCTGTCAATCCCCTTTTCTCATAAACGCAGGTGATAAGCTGAATGTAATATAAAATACTTAAGTCTACTACTCCTCGGAGCCGTAAAAAATCAAACTAAGTCTGCGTATTAAAAGATACGAGCTGTTATGCTGCATATTTAGGCGCTTTTTCAATAGGGAATCAAAGGATTTTCTTCACGTTCTCCTATAGTGAACATTTTTGAAGAAGAAGCAATAAAAACGTTCTTATTGCTAGTAAATAAAAACGTCCGAAAATCGTAAATTTGCTGTTACATTAAATACAAATACAAATACAGTACAGTTTATCTTTACTAAGTTATTATATAGTTACTTATATTAAGTTATCATCATTAAGTTCGTAGTTTTAAGGGTTCCGTACCCAAAGGGTATAAACAGGACCCTATTACTGAGACTTCGCTGTCCGTCCGTCCGCCCGTCCGTCCGTCTGTCACCAGGCTGTATCTCAAGAACGGTGATAGCTATACAGTTGAAATTTTCACAGATGATGTATTTCTCTTGCCGCTATAACAACAAATACTAAAAATAAAATAAAATAAATATTTAAGGGGGGCTCCCATACAACAAACGGGATTGGTTGCGTTAACTTTGCACCTCATTTCTATGGGGCGCTATACGTACCAGGTGCAAACTTAACTTAACCACTTAAGGATGGAAAGTGTTTGTACGGAACCCTCGGTGCGCGAGTCCTACTCGCACTTGGCCGGTTTTTACGGTTCCGTAAAAACCACTGCACCGAGTGTTCTTGGTGCGCAAGTCCGACTCGCAATTAATTGCTTGCAAGCAGCGCTCTGTTAATTCTACTGAAGTTGCATGTTAACTTAAAATACTGCGTAAACTATATCATTCCCGTGTCTGAGTGTAATAAAATGGGGCGAAGAGCGCAATATTCGTGGGTAATATGACTGGCAGCTTTTATGATGTTCATTTGTTTCCCGCTCTTATATTAATCACGCAACCGCTGACATGACGCAGCAACCTAGACTACTTTATTAGGAAGAAGGTCGTATGTGACTATGTCGTTCATATGCTCATACTACGTTTTTTCATTGAAAGTGAACGCTGTGTTAAGTAATTATCTAGACAGATAGCGTACGCACCAACCTACAGCTCACGCAAGTTGCGTGGATGAAACATCTATATTTACATAAATGTTTTATACAATATTAATAAGCTTGAGCGCATTCAAAATATCTCTATACGATTCATATTTGGGTTACGCAAATATGATCATATCTCTAGTTTCCGATCTCAACTCAAGTGGCTCCCTATTCGTCATAGGCGTAACTCTCACATTCTAACTCTTCTATTTGGCATACTCTTTAACCCAGCAACTCCACAGTACCTTAAAGAGCGTTTTAGTTATTTCTCGTCTGCAAGGTGCGCTAAAAATTTCCTTTTAACTGTTCCCCCCGCACATTCTAAATTTTATTCCAATTCTTTTACTGTCCAAGCCGTTCTGCTATGGAACTCGCTCCCAGTTGAGTTGCGAAGTGCTAATTCTCTGTCTATATTTAAGAATAAGATTAAAGAACATTACCTATCTCTCGCACAATAAAATTGATTGTATTGCGTTGTGTTATATAAGATTCTTATATATGTCTAGTGTCTATTTATATTATTGTATATATATATGTATGTATGTGTAAGTTTATGTATATCTATTTATGTATGTGTATATTTACCCATATGCGTACTTGTTTTCTGTTAGTATCTAGTTATGTGCTCCCTTCGCCTTTCGCTGCACCTACTCTGTATTAAGTTAAAATTTTCATCAATTTCACTGCCCAAAGGTTGTCTGGAAGAGATCGCTCTTTAGCGATAAGACCGCCTGTTGTCTACCGTTATTTATAAATTGTATTTATCTTGTTTCCTTTTGTAAACTTTTTTGGTGTGCAATAAAGTATTGTTGTATTGTATTGTATTGTAATATTAATATAAAAATCCATTAAAGAATAATGTTAAGATGATAACTTCATAAGTTTATTTAATTCGTTCCCATGGCAAACTTAGCTCTAAGCATGACAACCATGCCGAGCACAATTGTCAATTTTTTTTACCAGGTTATTTTCCGACATAATAAAATAAAAGATTTGAAATTAAATATAACTCAATTTATACATTTATAAAATATCCCAATTTATGATTAAAAAAAGCAATTTAAAAAGTTCTTCATTCTAAAAGAGTGTAGGTAAGAGACAAGTCATTGGCTATAAATCCGCAATAAATCCTATAGTCGGAAAATAGTCCGTTAGTAATGACTAAGGATGGTTTAGTACGGAAATTGTACCACTGTTCTGTTATTTTGTAGGCTGCGACTCTCAATTTTCCACAAGGTGACGTCATTTGAGTGCTGATTCTTAGACCTTGCTGCTTTCAAATTTTTTTTATATTTTTAAAACTAGTTCGTTTAATCAAATAAAAATAATATTTTGGTTCAGCGGTAATCATCACCTCCCTGCCCTTATCCCACTTATGTAGGGTCGGTACAACATGTTTTCTTCTTCCTCATCTCTATTATTCGTCATTTCAGCGCTGGTTCAGTGGTGTTAAAGTAGGTAATGACATTAGTTTAAACTTAACACAATTAGAAAATTTGAAATGTTAAAATTTGTATGCCTTTACGCGCCTTATAGTGAAACGAAACGAACACACCCTTATGAACTATGTTGGAAAAATAAATTAGATTTTCATTCTATTGGTTTTCAGTCTAATGGTTTCAATTAAGACAGTAATTGAACAAAAAAATTAAATGCAGACGAAGTTGAAAAGACATATTTTGATGTTTTTTAAATATTATAAGGTATTATTATTATTATTAGTCCTGTATGTCGCACCCGCTCACGGGACAATAGTGTCCCGGACCTTTGGGAGGCGTGCACGGAGCCGAAGCCAACGTGTAGAGGCCCTTTCGACAATTTAATGAAATGCAAGGTGTACATTATTATTATTGTTATTATTAAGAGCCTATATTGTCCCACTGCTGGGCAAAGGCCTCCCTTTCATTCTTCCATGCGTCCCTGTCCCGAGCAATCTCCCACCAGTCTCGGTGAAAGGCGTCAAGTTCGTCTCGCCATCTCCTTCGAGGTCTACCACGACGCCGGATGCTGTTTTGTGGGACCACCGAGTGGGTAACTTTAGCCCACTGGTCGTCCGGCATGCGAGATACGTGTCCGGCCCAGTCCCATTTAAGCTTTGCGGCCGCTTGGGCTACATCAGCTACCAGCGTTTTGGAATATAAGGTATAAAATTAATAAAATAAAACATCAAAAAATGTGCTCCGCCGTGACAATGAGATCACTGCCGTGACCAGGATTCGAACCTGGGTTACTACGGCCACAACGTAGGGTCCTAACCACTAGACGATCACGGCTGCCGGAGCTGTGTCAATACCTTCGAAATATCCAACTGCATTCAAACATTGAATAAACTGACCAGTTTTAAATGGTATTTAATTGTGAGGCATTATTATACAAGTTAGTTCGTTTGCATTTTGCTGAGTTATGCGAAAATTGGAGCACTTTCACTGCTTGCCCCAGCGCTCGCCATTAGTGTAGGACTCTGTCGCTTTAACTTGTAAGTGCTTGTAAGGGAATCAGATTAGTCGTTTGGAGCGCTGTATTAAAACGACATGGTACTTCAATGTTCGTAAGTAATACCAAATATAATTACTTGAAAGTAAATTCCTAATAAACTGTAATAAGCTCTTTGTAATCGGTATAATAAGACCGATTATTTCATACTATTTATATGCAGTTTTCTCCGTTCTGTCGAATGTCTTGAGATATTTTGCAGCCTCCGCCACAGCTCCGGCAGCCGTGATCGTCTAGTGGCAGTGGTTAGGACCCTACGTTGTGGCCGTAGTAACCCAGGTTCGAATCCTGGTCACGGCAGCGATGACACTTTCGCGGCGGAGCATATTTTATTATACATATCCACAGGATAAAAGGCAACAGAAAATTCCTTTTTGATCATCGCAAAAGATACCTCAGGATTGTAATTTATTAGTTTCTTGTGCAAAATGATCGTTTCGCTTCGTACGCTTCTAAGCTATACGAACGCGCAACGATTTTGCCCGAAAAGAGGCAGAAGGCGCGTCACATCAGCCGAAAGATGTCCATACAGTCTCAAGGATCTTCACGTTGATATCGTGCGCTGCTCCAATGACTCCGCGATCTTGACCAGATCATCGGTCCACCTTCGTTGGTTGAGTCTTCCAGTACGAGGTTGATAATTATGAATTAGAGCATGAAAACCTAACGATTCTAAAGAGAGATAAAACAACAGATATAAAACTAATCTATTGGCAAATTCATTACCAGTGAAAACTTTAGGTGTCAACGCGTTACACAATAAATTGGAAAGTGCTCTCGTTCGGAATGTGAAGGTTATTTTCGCAGCGTCCACCACAGCTCCGGCAACCGTGATCGTCTAGTGGTTAGGACCCTACGTTGTGGCCGTAGTAACCCAGGTTCGAATCCTGGTCACGGCAGTGATTTCACTGTCACGGCGGAGCATATTTTTTTCTTCTGGCTGAAAAAAGAAGGAGCTTGTTAAGTCGATTTGTTTTTAACCCCTGAAGAAAAATAAGGGTGTTATAAGTTAAACATGTGTATCTGTGTGTCTGTCTGTGGCATCATAGCTACCGAACGGATGGACCAATTTGAGTGCGGTTTTTTTAAACCGAAAGACTTGTATGTCGAGGTTGAGATGGTTCTTGGCTGTTTAGTGGAAATAGGACCAGTAGTTTAAAAAATAATAATATTGAGAAAATTTAAAACACTCTTGACACATGTAGCTGTTCATCATGAGACCCTCATTCAATGCGTGATATAGAAAATGCTACAAAACTGAACATAACCTCAAAATTTGGAGTTCTTAGCTTCAATATAACATATTAAGCTAAGAACCATCTCGAAGGACAAGTATTTCGATAAAAAAACCGCATTCAAATTGGTCCATCCGTTTGGGAGCTATGATGCCACAGACAGACACACAGATACACATGTTAAACTTATAACACCACACTTTTTTTCTTCGGGGTTAAAAAAAGAAGGTAGGAGATAAACTTCAATTGCAATATCTTTTTGATGTCTTTCTAATTCACCAGGTACAGAATTTGCAATATGAATCAATCTATCCCGAATTGGACATACGGATACCTTCGACGAAGAATAAAAGCAATTTATAATAGAACGGTTTATGTATTAACATGATGAACTTCGTTTATCTGATTGAAAATTCAATTCCCATCCGCCATTTTGTGGTCCCATGAAAGCCTAAACCAATATGGTAAATAATTTACAACGGCCGCGACTAATCTCTAAGGATTAAACTTCGCGTCCCAGGATTAAATGTAATGAAAATATTACCTAATGGGTTTCATAAAACATAATGGGTCACAGATCTGATAGTGTGACGAGAAAACGTGTCGTGTTGATGTCAAATGAAAGAGAAGACAACGATCTCTTAAAGCGTATCACACTGGCAAAAGATTGTGAGGCCAGATGATAGGGCGGTAAAAAGGGCGTATATTGGAGAGCCTGTAGGTCATCGACGGGTCGGTCGACCGAGGCACCGATTGACAGATGAACTGGGGAAGGACACGCATTACCTACTAGCAGAAAACTGGGAGGAAAAAGGGTCTCTCAAAACAAGACGCGCTGGCGTCATTTCGTATCGGAGGCCAAGGTCGACTTCAGGTCGCTGCGCCAGCGGAGTAAATAAGTAGTAAGTGAGTTTTCCTTAAGTCCAAAGTCTTCAACCATTGTGTCCTTCCGGTCCTTATTTATGGCGCCGAGACGTAGACACTAACGAAAGGCCTCGTCCACAAATTCCAAGTTACTCAGCGAGCTATGTAGAGGGCTATGCTCGGAGTTTCTCTGAAGGACAAAATTCGGAACCAGGAGATCCGACGCAGAACCAAAGTGACCGACATGGTCCTAAAGATATGCAAGTTGAAGTGGCAGTGGGCGGAGCATATTTGCCGTAGAGCCGATGGTCGATGGGGCAGACGAGTTCTAGAGTGGAGACCACGAACGACACGCCCTGTAGTACGGCCTCCCGCCAGGTGGACCGACGACCTGAAAAGAGTAGCGGGAAGCGGTTGGATGCGGAAAGCTGAGGACCGGGTATGGTGGCGCGAACTGGGAAGGCCTATGTCCAGCAGTGGACGACTCCGGGCTGATGATGAAGTAAGTTTTCAACGGCATTGTCTATCAAAAAATGTATCACGGAAGACGTCAAGTTGTGTTTTATCATTGGCCACCGAAATTTAAGCAAAAACACAATAAAGCTCTTTAACTTTGGGCCAACTCATTCCGCAGTATCCCTTCTAAGTCCAAGGAAATAAATACTACCTTAAATCCCCGCAGATGAAAAAAGGCCAAAAGTTACAAGCTTACAGTCTTTAGAATTCCGTCTTTAAGATTTACAGCACAAAAGCATTGTGTGGCGTCAAGTAGAAAAGGGAGATTGCGGAATATTGACACAAGCTGAACGTTTAATAAACCTTAGTACTTGGTAAGCGGGGTATCTAGAATGTGCTAAAAGGGGGCTAGGAACGTTCATTATTGCTAAGTTTTATGGCTGTTTGGGTTTGAAAGGCTGACCTTTTGGCCTCCAGGTTCTGCGGGGACTAAACTGTTGCTGAAATTAGCTTGTTTGTATGAAATAGGCTTTTTGTATGAAATAGGCCTTTTTGTATGTTCCCCGATTACGCGTAAACGGCTGAACCGATTGGTAAAATTATTTTTTTGTTTGAAAGAGCATACGTTCTAGTGGGTCTGATTGTCATATTCAAAAACTTAACTTGGTTTCGTTGAAGTAGTTATTTTTTTTGTTAAAAAGTGATTATCTAATTATAATAACGACCAGTAACATGCAAAGTTATTGAATTAAATTTTGGCTTCATAATTTTGATGAGCTGCTGTTTTGTCTTTTAGTTTAAAGTTCCGTCTCTTGTCATATTAGTTTTACTAATGAAGACAAAAATAATTGTACGGATACAAAATATAAACATAGGAATAAGAAGACTTCCAGGTATGCGTAAGGTATAATAGGGATTGAACAAATTTATCATTTGTATTTACAAATAACTATATACAAATAACTTATTATTTCCCACCAATTTGATTGAGGCTTAAGAACGTTATCCATCCACAGCCCCGTATAAAGGTATTGCCACACGGACGATCCAATTTAAGCGAAGGTTACACTCCGCAAACAGGGTGTTTTGCATACCCGTGTATACCGGCCCAATTTTAGTGTTGACCGAGCTCTTTGGTAGCGGGTCTCCTTTGTTGACACTTGTTTGGTAAAGGGAAATATTTTGGCATTATTTTGTGTACGTAATTGCGGTACCCGTTATACGGGTACACAATACATGATTGAATCCTCAGTGATTAAAAATACAGAACAAAGTAGATGGGTCAAACATAGTTGCGGTTGGGTACGACGACAAGCGAAGCGAAGTGAAGTGTTAGGATTTCTTGTAAATATAAACGAGTACCTATATGAAGTGTTTTCTACCTGCTCTAATAGAAATTGTATACAAATGGCCAAAACATACGTTACGTCGTTTCTATATTGGATATCAATATTTGTATGGGGGTAAAAAGTAAGGTGAAAAAGTGCGTTTAAGGACACGATTGTCTTACGATTAATGAACCAACTAAAAAGTACTAAGCTCATCGGAGCACAGCAATAAATCAACATGGCATAATATTATTTTAATGTAAGCGCTTATTCTCCAATGACCTTTTCTCCATTTTCCGCAGCATCATTATAAAATGACTGACAGGTAATTTGTGACGGATCGAGAGCGATCGGAAAGTTTGCGAGCACGTGAACGCGACTTGACGAATATTAAAACTTGGAAATGAGCAATTCTGAATTGTCATTTTTATTAACGTTTATCTACACCCATATTCTTACATAACTATATGAAGTACAGATACTATAGGTACGAGTATAGAGTCGCCAAGAGGATGCTAACTTCGCACAGCTTCGCTTTGTGTAGCAGTCGCAGAGTCTAGTTGAATTAAGCTCAAGATATTCCGGTCCAACTTTAAAACCGTGTTTCTGTATGGACGTGAGACGTGGAAGGTACTCGTACTACACTAATAGTAGATTACTGCAGACGCCGGAAAAGAAGGGTTTGCTGGGTGAGTAGGTAAGGATAGTGATACGAAGCCGGCAAGCGCTTTTCACCGGCAAGTGCTTTTCTCAAGCATATACATGAAATAAAAAAATACACTACTCAAAAAATATATATAATTCAGCTATTCAGACATCTCGCGGCGGCACCAAGTCTTTGTCAACCGCTGCCTTCGCCGTATTCTCCGTGTATACTGGCCCGAGAAACCTCCTACGTAGATCAGTGGGAACCACCCACCACACTCCGATTGAGCAACAGATCAAACATCGTAAGTGGAACTGGATCGGCCACACGCTTCGAAGGGACCCCGATTACATACTGAGGCAAGCCCTGGACTGGAAACCCCAAGGAAAGTAGAAACGTTGTCGCTCTAAACAATCACGGTGGCGAACGATCACTGCAGAAGCGAAGGCGAAGTAAAACGTGAAGCCCAAGACCGTTCGGGATGGCGATGCCCTCTGCCTCATCCAGGGGACATAGGACATTAAGTCAAGTAAGTCAAATGGATATATGCCAGTGCAGTCTATCGAATCAACCCCTGCCTAGCTAGCCTATCTTTCAGCGGCTCGCGACTCAGCGTCATCTGTCTTGCTCGTACGGTATTGAATGGAATGTGACAGGCGGCATTAAGAGTCGCGTGCCACAGTTATGCTAGAAAGCCAGATTAGATCTGAAAGCAAGTTATCTATAGTTGAGGCTTTCAGCCCGAAGTTATATACCCCGGGACCCTTATCACACAAACCGTAAACAATGTTAATAAACTTCATTATGCACGTCTAGTCCGTAATTGGGGTAAATATGCAATCCCATCCGATATTGTTGTTCGGGATAGTTTGCATTGTGGAAAGTTTGGTAAATTTGGAACCTCTAGTTCCAAATGAAACAAGACAAGAGTCAGATTGAGTGATACCTATGAAACAAGACTCAGATAGACCGACGCGACGCTAGTATTACTCGCACTAGTATCTGGGGTACAGAATCAAATTTAATAGGAGGGTGTTCTTCATGATCTTCGTAAACGCCACCTGAGAACCATATTTGTTAGTTGTTTGTCTACAGGTCATGGGGCGGGCGTGGCGATACGATGGATACTCTATAAATCGTTTACGCTGTCGCTTGCCAGTACGGTCACGTTAACTTATGGTACAGGGTGTTGACGATCATGCTGGTTAATAAACTTAATTATCAGGGGTCGGACTTTCTTTCGCACGCACGGTAAGACTAATGGAAAACTATGGAGCCGTTATTAACATTACATTTTCGTAAACGCCAACGGAGAATAGATATTGGCTGTTTTGTGTTAAATGCAACGCGATTACGCGACTGGTCACGGGGTCACTGGGTCTTCTGTGGTGAGTAAAGGAAAATATAAGGAAAAATATGGAAACGCACGATGCACGATATGTGTACCTAACATGTTTTATGTTGTTGTTTACTTTAGAATCGACCATTTATGGAAAATGGACGGAAGCAGTCCATTTAACCGGAGTGGACTCACGCGCCGCAGCCCTCCACCCTCGCCCTTACCGCCGCCCGACCTGCCCGCCCCGCCCGAGCCCCGCCAGCAGGATGAGCTCGAGCCCCTGGCCTTCGTCACCTCCACGGACCTTCAAAACTGGATGAAGACCATTGAAAAATACCTCAATGAAGTATGCACCATCTCTACAGAAGGTAAACTTAACTCGGACCAAAAATCAAGGATTAGCACCCTATGCCGCAAAGTGGGTCATTGCTCATCACAAATGACTATCGAGTACCAGTCCCTGAAACAAAAAACAATTCAGGCCTATAACTCCCATAAGACACTTAAGGAAAAAGTAGATCTCTCCCGTTGCTTCCAGGAACTCAAGCAATGCATCCAGGAGTCCTCTATAGCTAATCCTGGCCAAGTATCTTTTGCCGACGTACTGAAGAACAATACTACTAGTCGCATCCAACCCTCGAACATCAGCTCGGTAGCAATTTACCCGGCTGACAAATCGAAGTCGAGCGAGGAAACAAAATCCCTCGTTCAAAAAATCATTAGGCCCGATGAAATGAAATTGCACGTGAGAGGATTGCGCAAAATCAAAAACGGCGGCGTTGTTATCAGCACCGACTCCAAGGAGGACATCGCGAAACTGAAGCAGTTGCAGCAGCTAACGACGTCAGGCCTCACTGTGGATGAAACACAAAAACGAAAGCCCAGAGTAGTAATAGTCGGAGTGCCCTCGGATATGCAAGAAGCGGAAGTCTTTAAGTGTATCTTTCAACAAAACCTAGCCGACAAACTACAAGACCTGACCCTAGTAAAGTTTTTGTCCTCGTCAAGATTGAGCCATAAATCGGGAAGGAAGGAAGCCGAGACCTGCAATTATATTATTGAAGTTCCAGCTCTAATTCGCAAGGTACTAGTCACAAATGACAGAGTTTTCGTGAATTGGTCGTCGTGCCCTGTAAGGGATTTTACTCTGGTCACAAGGTGCTATAAATGCCAGCAGTACGGGCATGCGGCGAAGACATGTAAGATGGAAGTTAATATCTGTGGACATTGCGGAGAGGTAGGGCACGCAATAAAGGACTGCACCAAGAAGGCCGAACCACCAAAGTGCGCGACATGCATGCACTATAAGAAACCGTGTAATCACGAAACTGGCACTGCCGAATGCCCAGCAAGAAAACTAGCCGAAAAAAGGTTTCAAAACTCTATAGATTACGAAGGCGCCTAAGAGCGCCTTTTTAGATTATAAGAAGTCCAGTTTCAGTCTTAGTATTTACCTACTCAAAACATTCTCGACTCATAATTTCCTATATTACATAACCGCGTAACTTCTTATTATTAAATATTGTTCTGATTTGTAATATACCTAAACAAATTAAACAAGCTGACGATTCATGCAATCCGACTGTCCTAGTTTCAATTTGTGCTAACGGTGACAATGCAATGTCCTACATAGTTGAACATGTCTTAAAAGCAATATCAAATAAATTTAATTATATAGTTTTATAGTATTATTATATTTTGAATTCAATAAGTAGTATTGTATTAATTGTAAATGATTATTATTTTTGTACTTAGAGTATAATTTGAACTCTTAAAGCCTGAGATACAGGATTCTCCTAGTTCAGGCACCAGTATTATGAATGCTCTGTATAGATCTAAGACCTTTTATGCCAATTGTTATTACTATGATTTCATGAATAAAGATTTTATTATTATTATTATTATTATTATTATTTGGCAGTGTCATGGGTCCATTATTGCGAGAACCATCTTGGGACACTTTTGACTTCCCAATAACTTGCAATCTAGGTGACCTACAATTTTGAAATTCCACCTGTCCTACTCTTAAATAGCAAATAAGAAAAAAAAAAAACCATTTTAAACAATTGAAGAACGCCATGCATGAGCTGTGATCCAAGGAGGTTTGAAAGAACTTGGTTTTAGGTATTTTTTTTATTTAGAGAAGGCATAGTTACCAGTCACTAAGTTTACAATTTAATTATGTAATCTATACAATCTCTCATATTTTATTAGTGAAACCGTTTACGAAATAATTATTGTAACACATTTGTGTTTTTGATGGGGTTTAATATATACCAAACATGTTGAAAAGATTAAACTCTTACATCAATATTTTCCATGGTATCAGTAAAATAAATATTGCAAAGGTAAGGTGATATGAATGCTAATGTTACAGCTAGATTAATTACAGGAATCGATTGATTGCAAAATTTCAATTAACATAAAACGGTGTAATGTAAATAATGTAATGTAAACGTCTAAACAAGATGATCCGATAATGGGTTGGCGACCGAATTAATTATTTCTATCTCACAACAATTTCATGAATTATGCTGAAGTAGCAAATAGTATATTTCGTTGTAATTATCTAGAGTGACTCAGATCTCTCCCCTTTCGGTGATATTTAGGTTTATAAGTATATACTTCATCATCATCATCAGCCTGTTTCAGTCCACTGCTGGACATAGGCCTCTCCCATGGCACGCCACTGAGCTCGATTTTCAGCTCTCGTCCTCCAGTTACTACCCGGCCGCTGTCCTCCGAATGTCGTCGCTCCACCTTGTTACAGGGCGCCCTACACTACGTTTACCGATTCGTGGCCTCCACTCCAGGACTGTACGGAGTACCTATGTACTTGTTATGTATTTTTTTAATGCATATAAAATTTATTTCAAGGTGCATTCGTAGCACCGATAAAGACGGGATATCTCCTAGTTTACAGTTGGTTCCCATTTCTTAGCACTGTGAAACTGGGATTTAATCATTAATGTACTTTAATTTAATTTTTGTCGAAATGGCAATCGTGACCTTCAAAATGATGCGTTAATATAATCTTACACTTAAAAATAAGTGTATATCCATACACCTCTAGCAACACTTCTCGAATGCATCGATCCTTTGCCTTTCTCGGGCTCGTATCGTCCAGGTTTCCACGTCATACAGAAATATAGGAAATACTCAAGCGCATACGAGCCAGGTTTTGGTGGTGATGGTAATATCACTCTTTTTCCAGATGAATTTCATTCGGGTCGTGTCGTCCTTAGCCCTACATATAATAATAATAATATTTGTTGGCGTAGGGATGTGACGACCCCATCGCCCGCTGGGTTTACTGGCGCAGTCAGTCATCGCAGGGCAGCTTATGGCGAGCTGTTGGGGAGTAGCGACCCCACGTACCTGAGTACTCCTGGGGGAATCCTGACGGGGGGTGAAGGGTCAGGACCTCCGCCTCTGTCTTGCCTTAACCGGCCGGCCAGAGTGGAGTCGCGAGAGTTGCGGCTCGGGGGTGGATGAGGAAACGTAAGGGGTTAGTTGGCTGCGGTTTAAAGCCCAGTATTTACACCTCTCCGCCCTTAGCCTTCCGCACTGGTGTTGCCCTTAGGCCACTCTATGTGTCGTTTTTTATGGGGGCCCATCTAGCGGGAGGCGAGTCATCGTCTACCAGTGCCATTTTTACTATGAGACACTTTTCCTGGTAGACGTCCGGCTGTCTCAAACAATAGCCCAGTAGTTAGTCCATCGCATTTCATGTAATAGCCTAGTACCTTGTTTAGACTCCATACAACCACAATAGTTCTTACATCTAGCGGGTGCTGTCTCTGTGTGCGTCCCATGACACAGGCAGGGGGAGCATCCGCATGGTGTACCCCTTACATTTCATTAAATTGTCGAAAGGGCCTCTGCTCGTTGGCTTCGGCTCCGTGCACGCCTCCCAAAGGACCGGGACACCATTGTCCCGTGAAAGGGAGCGACATACAAATAATAATAATGTATTTATTGTACAATAACGTTGTGTTACATTACAGGTGAAAATACAGGTTTGCACAAATGGTGTCAAATTGGTGGTCGCAGATACTGACCCCTGAACTAGGCAATTGCCTGTATCTCAGAGGTTAGAGCTCTTCGACATTACAATGTCATACAATATGGACAGAGTAACAGTTAATTTTACATAACGGTTGAGAGGTACTAAACAATTATCACTTGCAAAACTAAATAAAAGTATATTAATAAAATATGTTTATATGTGTAAGAAATATAACTACTTAGCACGCACCAGGCGATTAGAAAAAAAAGAAGATATATTATTATGAACATCATGACCAAAAAAACAAAATTATTATATTTATTTATATTACACGGAGCAGTTAAAAGAAAACGTTGCAAGGAAAATAATACAAATGAACGCAATATGCCTCTTTAGCCATGGTACACACTACACAGTTGCCATCAGTGTAGATCAGTGCGCCTAAATAAATGTACGACTAGTCTTACTTGGCGATATCTCAAAGTGCACTCGAATTAGCTCCCTGGAATAAAGATCACATCGATTCCGACAAAGAAAAGAACTAACATAGTTTTGCTACAAGCAAATTACGGTGAAGCAATCGAAACAACCTAAGCCTTGTCCGCAAGTTGACGCTATCGGCTGAACGATGAAAGCTTATATCTTTGTAAAACCATTTCGGTAATAGTGGACGGTGAAAAAATATAGCCGAGCAGGGGACTTGTAACCGTACATTTTTATCCGTACTATATTTTGGTTACACGTTATATTTTTTTTTGTGCTTAATTTTGAAGATCAGGATCAATTAATAAGACCACATAGTGGAAACGGCAAAATATTTCTAAGTATTTATGTAGCTATTAAAAAAAAATGTTATTAATCAGTTACAAACCGTGCGGACTAGAACTCTCTAGTTTCTCAGATAATTATAGTTATTTAAACCTCAAAAACAATGATTAAAAGTTTAACCTAGACGCCATAATACTTGGACGACTTAGTTTTTTATTTAAATAGTTATTTTGTTTGAATAATACTGTAAACATTCGAATTGGTTACTCATATTGGTCACTGTACACAATGTAATCTGAACACATTGAATTTGCGAAAAAAAAACGAGTAAGGACTACTACCTTAAAGAGTTGACCATTGAGTACGTCTCACCAAAGTCAATTGTGTAAAGCGAATTACACTCGTCTAGGCCTCATATTACTGTGTGAAAGCAAAGAAAGGGCATATATTTCAGCAGAGTCAATTACGTAAAGCAAATTACACTAGACCTCATTTTATTATCATTGCTTTCACCAAATAAATCTCGGCCACTTGGCTGTAGCTCTACAATCTAGCCGCCGCCGGCCCCGAGGGACGTGAGACAAATGAGCTGGCAAATCCTATTGCGATCCGCGAATTAAGTGAATTCGGTCTTGGCGTGATGTCGCTTCGGGATGGGTGGCGAGAAATTGCTTTGGTTTATTTGAGTTTTTTGTGTTCCGTCGAACCGACCATGTTCGTCACTACACTAATGTCTTTTAGTATTTTCGATTATTGTTACTTTCATCATCTCTAGTCTCTTCCTCAAATTCGTGGTTTTCACTGTTATATAGGATGAATCATGCCGGCATATATCTTATAGCGATCCGCGAATCAAGTGAATTCGGTGTTGTCGTGATGACGCTTGGGGATAAGTGGCAAGAAATTGCTTTGGTTTATTGTTGTTTTTTGTGTTCTGATTCGGTTGGCAGAGTCACTAATGTCTTTAGTATCTTCGAGTAATTGTCCATAGTTTATCGTCCGTGGTGACTTCCTCAATTTCGTAGGTACTCTCCACAGTCATTCCAGAGTTAACTATTGGCTCTGCGGGCAGTAAATCTTGCAGGTCTGTTTCAGTTTTTTTTTTTTTATGTATTTATTCATTGCAATCTGTTCTTTATAACATTCAGCAAATTGTTAAGTGGGTATTTGAATTAGTCTTGAGAGGCTAGCAGTCCAGTGACAAGTGCCTCAATTTTCTTTATCCGTCTTGTAGGTCCATGGGAGTTTTTCTTTTCAGTCTGGTAAATTTAAAATTGTTCTTGATCAATTGGTTTGCAAGTGCATTTGGATGAACATCAAGTCGTCTTTTATAACTTTTCGTGGAGTGTTTTATTTCTTCTTTAACTGTTCTGATCTGGAGGTCGTGATGTAGTTGTTGATTTGTTACGAACCACGGTGCGTTAGTGATAATCCTGAGCATTTTTGACTGGAACCTCTGTAATATTTCAATATTTGAGTTTGAAGCCGTCCCCCAAAGCTGTATTCCATAGCTCCAGACTCGTTTAAGGATGCTTTTGTATAGGAGCAGTTTGTTCTCCAATGATAGTTGAGATTGTCTGTTGAAGAGCCAGGACATTTTCCTCAGTTGGATTCCTAGCGCTTTCCGCTTGGTGAATATATGTTTTTGCCAGGTCAAGCGTCTATCTAAGTAGACTCCCAGGTATTTAGCTTCTTTTGCTTGTGGGATCTCAATTTCGTTGAGCGTGACTGGAGGACAAGTGCTTTGTCTGGTGGTAAATGTTACTTGTACCGACTTTGTCTCGTTGGCCTTGATTCTCCAGGTAGATAACCAGTCCGTTATATCATCCAAGCATAGTTGGAGTTTGTGACTTGCATTCAGCGGGTCCACATCCACAGACAAGACTGCCGTGTCATCAGCAAATGTTCCTACTATTACACCATCCGGTGTAGGTAAGTCCGAGGTAAAAAGTAGGTATAGAGTAGGGCCAAGTACGCTACCCTGCGGCACTCCAGCGAATATGCTGTGGAGGTTGGTAGTATATTCCCCATGTTTGATGAAGAAAAATCGATTAGCAAGATATGACTTTAGAAACATGAAATAATCAGCTGGCAGCTGCTTTTTTATTTTACAGAGCAGCCCCTCGTGCCACACCCTGTCGAAGGCCTGAGATATGTCTAGGAAGGCTGCACAGCAATATTCCCTATTTTCAAAGGCTCGGTGGATGTTTTCAACCAATCGGTGTACTTGTTCTATAGTCCCATGCTTCTCCCTGAATCCGAATTGATGGTTTGGAATGATATTTTAGCTTTAGCTATCACTGGATTCAGACGTTTTATAAACAGTATCTCCATTACTTTTGCTAGAATAGGTAGCAGACTTGGCCGGTGAGAGGAAACTTCTTCTGGTGGCTTACCAGGTTTATTTATCATTATGATCTCGGCTATCTTCCATTGTTGAGGAAAAATACATTTTATTAATACGCAGTTGAAGAGGTGGGTCAAAAATAGGACTGCTTTTTCTGGTAGTTCGCAGAGTAATTTAGCGGTGATTAGGTCATATCCTGGAGCCTTCTTTTGGTTTAATTTCTTGATGACCGTTTTTATTTCTCCTTTAGTAACCTTTTTTAATGGAAGGTCTAGTTGGATTGGTTCATAAAGGCTCTCAAGGAGGTTTTTATTGCCAGTGTCATGTTGGTTTCGTGGAGGATTTGGTGTGAACACTTTATCGAGATGTAAGGCGAACGCTTCTCCTTTTTCCTTATCACTTTTGGCCCAGGATCCATCGTAATTGCGTATAGGAGGTTTGGGAGCAGTGTTTTTTTTAAGTTTATTTGTTGTTTTCCATAGGGAATAGTCACTACTGTCTGTGGAATCGAGGTTACGCAGGTGATTTTGAATATTTTCCTCCCTCTCAGTACGCAGGAGATGTTTTAATTTTTTAGTTAGGTAATTTAGGCGAGTTTTGTCTCCATGATATCTGGTGGTTTGCCATACTTTACGTGCCTGTCGTTTTTCGGCTACTAATTCACGAATAGGCTTGGAGCAGTTTTCTGTGTTTGGACTCTTGCTGACGGGAGTGCTGTTCCAAGCTGAATTTTGAACGCATTTGTTGAAGTGTTCAACTGCCAACGAAATCTGTTCTTCATTTTTAAGGGGTAAATTAGTTTCTATGTTCGAATCCACCAATATCCGAAACATGTCCCAGTTGGTTTTACGATTATGCAGCCGTGCTGGAGGTTCTATATATGAATTTCCGAGAAACTTCCAGCAGCACGACGCTATGGTCTGATGAGAGATCTTGATTGGATGTGCATCTGAAACATTCTCTTGGAATTCCCTTTACGATGCTAAAGTCTACAAGATCCGGTATTTTTCGTGGGTCTGTTGGCCAATAAGTTGGCTCCCCGCTTGAGACAGCATGGAGGTGTAGCTCAGTTAGGGCTGCTTGTAGTTGTCTTCCTTTTGGGGTTGTTAAACGGGAGCCCCATATTGTGTTTTTGGAATTATAGTCTCCACCAGCGATGAATCGTGGTCCCAGTGTTTTAAAAAAGCGGCAATAGTCATCTTTTTTAATCGCGTGTTTTGGAGGCGAATATAGAGCGGTGACGGTGAGGTGTCCTTGCCAGTCTTCAACAACTATGCTGGTAGCTTGTATCATTGGTGAGAAAAACGACTCTGTTACGTGGTGCCTGATGTTATTCTTTATAATAACTGCAGACCCTCCGTGTGCTTTTCCATCCGGGTGCATCGTTTTAATACGGTGAATAGAGACTAAAGTACTATGTGTGACCTTACAAACGGTCCGGTAGTTTTGAATTTTTGATATGTTTTCTAGGATGGTTAGTCAGTGCTTAAAATGCAAAATGCACAATTCCCCCCCCCCTCCGCGCCCGCCGCCATTTTGAAAAAACCGGCACTCTCTTCATATGTTTGCTCATATCTTCCTTTAGGAGCATATTAGCTAGAAGAAAGCTTCGACAATGTTATAGAGAGTTAAATTTACTACATTCTCCATTTTATATTTTTTTTCTAGGACAGATAGTTACGGAGATATCTACGTTTAAAAAAACGTAAAAAATCCCAATTTCCTACTGAAAAACAAACTTCTGGATTATATCTTCGTTTAGGAGCATTTTAGCTACAACAAAGCTTGGGCAATGTTGTAGAGAATTAAATTTACTATAATTTACACTTCAACTTTTGTTTCAAGGACGGTCAGTTACGGAGATATGCACATTTAAAAAACAGGAAAAGTCGAATTTTCCGAAAATTTCTCAAAATTCTTGGTTTAGAACGCTGTCATTCAGTTATGGACTAGTCTAGGACAAATTAAAACATGTAGGAAATATAATTGCTTATAAAACTCATGTCCATTTTTATATACATTTTCGGAAAACGTGACTTTATTTTTTACATATCTCCGTAATTATCTGTCTTAGAAACAAAATTAGAAATGTAAATTATAGTAAATTTAATTTTCTACAAAATTGCCGAAGCACTGTTCTAGCTAAAATGCTCCTAAACGAAGATATAATCCAGAAGTTTGTTTTTGAGTTGGAAATTGCAATTTCTTAAGTTTTTTTAAATGTGAATATCTCCGTAACTATCTGTCCTAGAAACAAAATATAAAATGGAAAATGTGGTAAATTTAACTTTCTATAATATTGTCGAAGCTTTCTTCTAGCTAAAATGCTCCTAAAGGAAGATATGAGCAAAAATATGAAGAGAGTGCCGGTTTTTTCAATATAGCGGCGGGCGCGGAGGGGGGGGAATTGTGCATTTTGCATTTTAAGCACTGACTAACCATCCTAGACAACATATCAAAAATTCAAAACTACCGGACCGTTTGTAAGGTCAAAATCCTTTATTCACTTAATTATTTGGTAAAAAGAGAAATTCTGAATTTTAAAATATTTTTTTTTGTTAAAGTGAGTTTCTGATACAAGAAGAATGTCTATTTTATTTAGTTTTAGAAAAGACTCAATTTCTAAAACATGGTGTGACAGCCCGTTGGCATTCCATATGGCTATTTTTAGTGAATCGAACTTGTAAGTTTAGTAATGATTTCCATAAGGAGGTTTGTCATTGTGGTTAATTGATGTAGTAGTTGTGTCATTGTTACCATCATTTCTTTCATGTCTTGCTTAATTGGTAGACTTTCGGCAGATGGTATTTCGGTCTGTTTCATGTTAGTCACTTGACTGTACAATAGTCCATTAGTTTGGCTGGGTAGGTTATTCGTTTCGTTTCCTTGTACGCGGGCTTTAGTGTTTGACATTGAGGGGCGTCGCTGTTTGCTTTGTTGAGGCGGATATTTAATTTTCTGGAGTTCTTTGTAAACAGCACATCCTTTGTAATTTGCAGGATGGTTTCCATCGCAAAGGATACATTTAACTGAGTCTGACCGCTCTTTTCGTTCACAGTCTTTGGATGCGTGGTTTCCGGCACATTTGATGCATTTAGGGCTCCTAAAGCAGTATTTTCTGGTGTGTCCGTACTGTTGGCAGTTACTACATTGTGAGATTTCTCGTTTGGGTTTTGGTGGTTCAATTTTGACCTTACAGTGCAGTAGGTTTACAATTTTGTAGATGAGTTCGTTATTTTTATTAGGTTCAATCTCTATAAAATATATTGGGAGCGGTTTTTTTGTTATTCTTTGTTTTACATTCCAAATGTTTGTGACACGGTGCCCGTGCGTTTCAAGTTCTTCTTTGATGTCGTCCAATTCACAGGATGGGTGTAGATTTTTAAGTACGACTTTGAAGCTGCGTTCTTGCTTAGGTTTGTAGGTATAGAATTCTGTGTTTTTTTCTTGGAGGTTCTTGACTATTTTAAAGTACGATTCTGGGCTTTTCGGCTGGATTCTTACTTGTTCATTTTTGAGAACTTTAAGCTCGTAACTGTCTTTAGCTACTTCGTTCAGTAGTTTAGTCAGGGGTTGTATATTACTGACTCTGTCCACAAATAATGGAGGGGGTTTGGGTGGCTTCTCAATGTGTTCGTTGGTTTGTGGTTCTTGATTGACATTATCTAGCTCAGAAAAACTATTTGAAGTTGGAGTCGGTTGACTCAGCCAATAGGTATCCAGTTTTTTTTGTTTCTGACTTTTGTTGGATTCTGGGCTTTCGCGAAGTCTCTTCTTTTGGGGTACTTGAGTCCATTTGTATTGATCTGATGTAGATTCCATTGTTCTTTGGCTTATTTCGTTCAAATTATTTAGTGATAATGTCCTTGTTCTAGTAAATAGACCTGGATGGAAGATTTGCTGTGTTAGTATTTTGTTTGTAGCTTTCTCGGGTTGAGAGTTTGTCAGAGGGGGGTTTTGTGAAGGTTCCGTTTTTATTCCCACGAGCAGGGTCGATAAAATAGGTCACACACAGGGTGACGCCCATTCCCGTGTGAGGGCGCTATACAATCAATGTGAGCCAGGTCCATTGAGGTTGGCGTTAGGGGCTGATATCCCATCAGTCATTCATCCTGTTGGCACGTTTCCCACCGTAGGATTGGGGTTCTTTTTATAGAGGGTAACTACCTCGAGGCCCAGACAATTAAGCCAAGGCCGCCATGCCCGCGAAACATGACCACGGGTTTACAGTTTGGTGATCATTTCCTATCACCATTTTTAAGCTGTACGCTATTCAGGTTTTTTGACCGCCGCCTGAGGCTCGGCGTTGTTACTCGTTTGGCACCACCCAGGGGGCACGTGTAGGGCGAGTCTAGGGATAGATGGGAAATCCTACGGACACGAGTAACATCACCCCCCTAAATATGAGCCATTCTGTTTCAGAATGGCTCATATTTATTTCTCCCCTTGTCATCGCTTAAAAAAAACGGGTTACTAATGTGTTGCACAAAATTGATTGCCATATTTTCGTTTCGCATGGCAACCATTGGCACAATCATCATTTCGCACAATTGCTTTATGCCTAAATTTCTTGGCACACGTTTCTTTGGCAGAATAGTACATTGGCATAATGTTGATTAGAACAATACTCCTATGGTCAAATAATTGTGTCGCTGAAATTTATATGGCATAATATTCCGTTTGCATGATTATTTTAAGTCCTTGATTGTAATTATTTTATGAAGGCTATACCTAGGTGCTAATTTAAGATTACCATAGTTATTTAAGGAATAATCCTAATTTTCTTTACTCTTTGCATGTCTTATACTTATATAAAACAAAAATAACAAGTTCTGTGTTTTTTTAACTGTCCATCAGTTTTCTGGTAGCGTTTCGGTTTTGTGGGGATGCAGTTTCAACCTAACCTAACCTAGTTTTCTGGCAGCGATTCGTTTCTTTGAGGGATGCAGTTCCAACCTAACCTAACCTGGTTTTCTGGCAGCGATTCGTTTCTGTGAGGGATGCAGTTTCAACCTAACCTAACCTAGTTTTCTGGCAGCGATTCGTTTCTGTGAGGGACGCAGTTTCAACCTAACCTAACCTAGTCTTCTGGCAGCGATTCGTTTCTGTGAGGGACGCAGTTTCAACCTAACCTAACCTAACCTAGTTTTCTGGCAACGATTCGTTTCTGTGAGGGATGCAGTTTCAACCTAACCTAGTTTTCTGGCAGCGATTCGTTTCTGTAAGAGATGCAGTTTCAACCTAACCTAGTTTTCTGGCAGCGATTCGTTTCTGTAAGGGATGCAGTTTCAACCTAACCTAACCTAGTTTTCTGGCAGCGATTCGTTTCTGTGAGGGACGCAGTTTCAACCTAACCTAACCTAGTCTTCTGGCAGCGATTCGTTTCTGTGAGGGACGCAGTTTCAACCTAACCTAACCTAACCTAGTTTTCTGGCAACGATTCGTTTCTGTGAGGGATGCAGTTTCAACCTAACCTAGTTTTCTGGCAGCGATTTGTTTCTGTAAGGGATGCAGTTTCAACCTAACCTAACCTAGTTTTCTGGCAGCGATTCGTTTCTGTGAGGGACGCAGTTTCAACCTAACCTAACCTAGTCTTCTGGCAGCGATTCGTTTCTGTGAGGGACGCAGTTTCAACCTAACCTAACCTAACCTAGTTTTCTGGCAACGATTCGTTTCTGTGAGGGATGCAGTTTAAACCTAACCTAGTTTTCTGGCAGCGATTCGTTTCTGTAAGAGATGCAGTTTCAACCTAACCTAACCCAGTTTTCTGGCAACGATTCGTTTCTGTGAGGGATGCAGTTTCAACCTAACCTAGTTTTCTGGCAGCGATTCGTGTCTGTAAGAGATGCAGTTTCAACCTAACCTAACCTAGTTTTCTGGCAACGATTCGTTTCTGTGAGGGATGCAGTTTCAACCTAACCTAGTTTTCTGGCAGCGATTCGTTTCTGTAAGGGATGCAGTTTCAACCTAACCTAACCTAGTTTTCTGGCAGCGATTCGGTTCTGTGGGTATGTTATGGTACAATTATGCCGCAATAAATTCGGCGAAACTTATATTGTGCTACATAAATTCTGCGAAATAAAAGTTGGCGATATTAATATTCTGCTAATCAAATTTGTGCCAAATGAATATTATGCGACATACCAATTGTGGTAAGTATATAATTATGCGATAGTATCATTCGGCTAAAAATAATTGTGCGAAAACGATTATGCGAAGTGTATTTCGGACAATAGAGATTGTGCAAGATAAGGGGTACTCAAAAAAACTGGCTCAGTAAATTACAATGAAATCGGTACTTATCTTCCATCTATTAAAATAATATAACAGCCGCAACATTAAATGCTCCAATAAACTTTATCTTGAGTTGGCGACCATAAACTTGGTTAAGAACTAATAATGTATAAAGGTCTCCAACAAATCAATTCCATGCCCTTTTTTAGTTAAGCCTAGTTGATCTAATTTGGCCTGTATGGCTTTGGGATAAGGCTTTGAAACTAATTTAGATAGTTTCTTGGATTTTCCGATGTCCCACAAATTACTTTAGTGACCGAAGTAACTTGTACAACTGGCCCTGAGTAAGCAAAAAGTGGATAACGTAGGGGTCGTTTACGGGCCAATTTTTATTCTGTTATCGATTTCTTTTTTTCTCACATTTGGTGGGATGGTAAAGTTACTTATTCCGACTTAGGTACGCAAATTTGGTGAGTTGGTAAAGTTACTTATTCTGACTTAATTTCATGCTAAGCGCTACGCATTTTTCCATTGAGTAATACAATACTATTACCATTACTATTATTATTATTAGCCTTTATTTAACAATCTTATAAAATATGGTTTGTGTAATTTACATTTATATGGATGTATGTATATATTACATGTTATTGACATTCCTTATATATTTTATATTATATTTATGAGCCAGTTTGACGATTGTCTTGCGATTTCGCAAAGGCCTCCCCTAAAGCCCTCCACAGTCCTCTATCCTGTGTCTTTCTCATCCAGGTAGCACCAGCCACGTTTTTAATTTCGTCTTCCCATCTTAGACGTTGCCTCCCTTTCCTTCTTTTATTTTGTCTTGGACACCATTGGGTAACGTCCTTCACCCATTTGTCTTTATTGTTTCTCATAATATGACCTGCCCACCTCCATTTTAGTTTTCTTACGGTGTACTTTACATCAGTGATTTTTGTTTGGTTTCGTAATGTTTTTAGTCTTACTCGGTCTTTTAGTTTCACATTGAGCATACTTCGCTCCATGCTGTGTTGACACGTCTCGAGTTTGGTCATATTTAGTTTTGTTAGGCTCCATGTTTGACATCCGTAAGTCATTACGGGCAGAATACATGAATCAAATATCTTTTTCTTTGCTTTGGGTGGTACTTGAGGATTTTTGACAACGTCTTTGAGAGACCAATATCTTTTCCATGCTAGCTGTATTCTGTTGTTTATTTCTTTTGTTGTGAGGTCCATTGGTGCTATTGTTTGTCCAAGGTATGTGTATTCTTCAACATATTCTATTTCGGCGCCGTTTACTATGATGGGTGATTTGGTATGATTCGTCATTACTTTGGTTTTTGTTGCGTTCATTGAGAGTCCAACTTTATCACTTTCTAGTACTAGATGTTTGAGCATTTCTTCTAGGTTTCTTGGGTCTGTGGAAATCAGAATTAAGTCATCTGCGAATCTCAAGTGGTTCAGACGAACTCCGTTAATGTTTAGTCCATAGTTATCCCATTCAAGATTTCTGAATATGTGTTCCAACACTGCCGAAAAGAGTTTCGGTGACAGCGGGTCTCCTTGTCTGACTCCTCTCTTGATAGGGAAGTGTTCGCCGACTCTTTCTGTTCTTATCCTCGCCGTCATTGTTTTGTATATGTTGTTGATCACTCTTATGTATTTATTTTCGACACCTTGAGCTGCAAGTGCTTCCCAAATTTTTGTGTGCCTTAAAGAATCGAATGCTTTGTTGTAGTCAACAAAGGCTAGGTAATAGGTTAAGCCATATTCGTTGCATTTCTGAATTACTTGCTTTATTGTGTGGATGTGGTCAATCGTTGCAAAATCACTGCGGAAGCCAGCTTGTTCTCTTGGTTGGTTTTCATCGAGAGTCTTCGTTAAGCGGTTTAGTATTACTTTAGAGAACACTTTATAGACATTAGACATCAGACTGATAGGTCTGTAATTGGCAATATTGTCCCTATTTCCTTTTTTGTGGAGCAATATAATGGTTGATGTGGTCCATTGTTTAGGTATGTATTCTGTGTCTAAGATATCGTTAAATAGGTCTGTCATAGTGTCTAATGCAACATCTGATATTCCTATTAGAAGTTCATTTGATATACAGTCTTCTCCCGTTGATTTCCCTTTTTTTTTGCGATTTTATTGCCTTTTCTACTTCTTGTTTTAGTATGTTTGGGACTTCTTCCCTCGTATTTAAACGTTTTTCAGTTGGTCGTGTTTCGTCTAGTATCCTATTGTCGTTATAAAGTTCACGGTAATATTCTGTGGCTACTTCCAGTATTTCGATTCTCTTGGTCTTGGTTTTCTTATTTCTATGGTGTCTCATATTGTCCATCCAATTTGTAGTTTCTCGTAGAAAGTTCCATGCCTTCTTAATTCCTCCAGATTTTTCTATGTAGTAATTGATTATGCTATCCCGCTTTTTCTGTCTGTACCTTCTGAATTGTAAATTTATTTCCTTACTTAAATTTGTTATGATTTGTTTGTTGTTTTTCCTGTCCTTGTAAAAGGTTTTCCTCTGTTTCATCAGATCTCTTGCCTCTGGGCCTATTTTATCTTGAATCTTGTTATTTATTTTAATTTCGTTTTCTATTTTTTTCAGCTGTTTTTCAAACGTATTATAACTTTCTTGGACATCTTTGTGGTTCTTTTTCATTTTAATTGTGTTTTCTAAAGATTCCAGGATATTCCTTGGTATTGGTAAAGGTATGGGTTTTCTACTACTTTGGATATTTTTCCTAGATATTTTTGGTTCTGATGATTGCACCTGTCCTCGAAGCATTCTGTGGTCTGTGTTAAAGTTAGGTTGGTTTACAATATCAACATTCAGAAATATTCTAGGTTTGTTTGTGAGAATATAATCAATTTCATTTTTTGTTTTGCCATCAGGTGACATCCATGTCCATTTTCTGCTATATTTCCTTTTGTAGTAGCTATTCATTATGTGCAGGTTATGTTCTACAGCGAAATTCACCAATATTTGTCCATTGTCGTTTCGTTTTCCAGTAGGATATGGTCCGAGTATGTTATCTTCATTTTTGTTTCTCTTTCCAATTTGGCTGTTAAAGTCTCCCATTATAATAACTGTTTTGTACAAATCTGACATAGTTTGGTTGTTTTTTGTAGAATTCTTCTTTAACATTGGTATCGCTTACTTCTGTTGGAGCATATATTTGAACGATTGAAGTTGGTTGTTTATAGCCAGGAAGTTTTATGTTCAAAATAGCAATCCTGTCCGATATTCCTCTAAATTCTATTATTTCGTTTTTCAAGTATTTTTTTACCATGAACCCTACTCCGTAAATCCCGGCTTTTTCGTTAAAGTGATATAGTATGTAGTTCTCATATTGTTCCGTTTTCTCGTCTGTTCTTCTTACATCACTCAATCCTATAATGTCCCAATTGATTGTTTCCAATGCGTGTTCCAGTTCTAGTAACTTTTCTCGCGACTTTAATGATCTTGTATTTAGTGTAGCTATGTTGACTTTATTCCTGGATGTTTGATTATAATCGGTTTTTCCATTGTGTAGTTTTTCGGCGTTTGTGTCTTTGATCTTCTGTCTATCATGCTTTTGGGGGTAGTGGTCTAATGCTCCCACGGGGACCGGCCGTGTTGGGAGATTATATTCTAAAAGTTGTACTTGATTTTGATATAGTTGTGGCAATTCTTTAATTTCGGTCCTGGCGTTTATAAGTTTTTTGGAATCTCTGATAATGACGCAGACCGCTCTCGCTCGACATAGTTAAATGAGCTTGGTTTGATGAGTTCTTTTGATGCTGTCCTGTGTAGTAGATGTGCGGGTGTATCGGGTTTATGAATTTTTGACGGTCCCTGTTGGTTTGACGGCGATGAGTTGTCATACTCTTTTGGTGAGTGTGAAAGGGCTCTCTTCTTATTTTCATTATTTTCTTTTACTATCAGTTTGTTGTATTCAATGTAAGCGATATTTCCTTTATTCTTTTCTTCTATTACACGTTCCTTTAATTTCCTTCTTTCTTCTAACACTTCTTTTGGAAAGTCTTCCGTCACATATATTCCTGAATTTTTTTCTTTCAATATTTTCTTATTTTTTAAAATTGTGTTCCGTTTCCATTGAGAGGAAACGTGCACCAATATAGGACTATTATTAGACTTGCCTAATCTCCTACTAAACTGTATTTCCGATTTATGAAGGTTGATGCCCATATCTTTATTGACTATATCTATTACTTTTTCCTCTTTTTCCCACTGCTCAGCTATTATTCCATGGAATATAACATTCCGCTGTCTCTCTCTGTTTTCCATGAATGAAATTTTATTTTCCAATATCTTGATTTTTTCTTCGCTCTCTTCCTGTTTTTTCTGCATTTCTGATAACTCGATGTTTAATGAATCCATAAGCCGTTGATATATATTTTCTGTTTGTTGCTCCATCTCATATCTCATTCTCAAGAAAATTTTATTTAAAGATGCTTCTGATAAATCCATTTAAATAGTTTCTGAACGGACTTTGTTAGTGGCAAATAACTCTTGACTTCAAACTGATGAGGTATATTTTTTGTTTATGGCAACACTGGTCTGGTTGTCAAAATCCGTTGCTTGATAATTGGGGGTAGCGAATATTTTGTTCTGAGCACTAATGTCAAACCCACTGTATTTTACTTTGATTTAGTTATAATAACTTAGTCCTTTTTATAGATAACGTTCCCACAGCGCTTTGATCACGGTCTTTTCACTTTGGCACTGTTTTTAAACGTGAATTCACAGTTTTACGGCTAAACACGGTTATTTTATGCGAGCGCGGTTTGGACGTGACAAGTAAATTTGACAGATTTATAATACAATACTATTACCATTACTATTAGTGAGTGACTTATGAAATATTGCTTTGTTTTTACTGTAGTTTACATCCATTCTCAAATGTTTCATAGGAAAACAGCCACAGTTCAATAACTAGATTAACTGTTAGTCTTATCCCATTAGACAATAAACAATATTAGTATTATCCCTACTTATCTTAAGTCTTTTGATAAAAAGGCTGTATATAACTTTGTTTTGAATTACTTAGAAACGTTATATATTATGCGAGATGAAATCACTTAAAATTGTTTCATTCTCATAAACTTTGTTCGGATTATGAAGTTTAGTCCTTGCTCCATTAGCAGGTTCAGTGACAATAATAATCTCTTACAAGCTCATTTCATATTAAATTAGTGAAAGATTTTCGACATTATCAAGATCCACTTAGCAGCTCTCAAGTTTTCTACAGATTCAAGTCAACAGTCTGGGCCCCAATTCCTTTGAAATCTCTCTGATATCTCGGAGAGAATTCCGGAGTGCCGATATATCTAGTAAATCGCCTCTTTGCCAATACGATCGCGATATTTTTGCGCCTCATTTGTATGCAATGCCTTAGATATCAGCCGCAAACTTAACTTGACCGGGTAGTAACGTGAAATGTCACTTTATGCAGCTCCAATCGGAAACATCGCGTTTTAAAGACAGTTAAAGGTGATATTTAATTTGACGACACGTTTGGCGCAGTTTGTAAGCACTTGCCTACTGAGTCGGCGGTCCCCGGTTCGAATCCCGGCCAGGGAAAATATTTGTGTGATGAACTCGAATATTTGTGCTTGGGTCATGGTTGTTCTATATATTTAAGTATATATTTATCTATATAAGTATATATATCGTCGTCTAGTACCCATAACACAAGCCTTCTTGAGCTTAATTTGGGACTAGATCGATTTGTGTGATCGGTTGTCTGATATTTATTTATTATTATTATTTATTATTCGCTCGCTTATTGGGTGATATCTGAATGTACACTCGAACAATCGCCCTAATTTATATTCTAATGATATGGCCGCTCTTCTCCTTTTTCTAACCGAGTTCATGCATCTGAATACATAACGTGGTCAAGCACTTTTCAATCCACTTTAACGTTAGTTTCAGTAATATGTACTTAGTTGAGTGTTGTGTGCTCACTTGATTTTGGATGTCATGAAATAAGTAAATTCTCCATATTACAATACCTCTTTTACAGGCGGACATGTTAAATTCTACTTTATATAATTTACAAGATGGTTTATAAGAAACAGTAATAAATCTCACAAATTAGATACGAGATTACGATAATGTTGATTGGATAATCATTGTTTTATAACGGAAAGTCTGGACTCGACCAACACATTACGAGGCATTTACTATAAGTATGACTGGATCAAGAGACTGAGTGAAGACTTATTAACTAGTCACTATTTCCCTAATTGGGTATTTTATTGTCATACAAATTAAAGCAGTTTGGAGTATATTATAGTCAAGTGTTTAAAACTAGAAAATGGGTTTATTCAAATTATTATTAGTTTAATAGTCCGGTCCGGAACATCCATCCCGTTTTGAAATATTTTTGTGAAACATAATTGAATCAGTAACGGCATACAATATAGCATTTATTAAAAATGAAATAAAATAATATTCAATTGAAAACGTTAAATCCAATGAACCGTGGAACAATTTGTTGCGCCTTCAAACCGTTGTGAACGAGCCCCTACACGAACACGACGCGGAGTTTCTTCCAAAAGTATACACAGAAATTCTGAAATCATTCGGCAAGCATTTGTAACGATTCATCGGATTCTGCGAATATATTCTTATGTGAGATAATATTCTTTTGATGCTTATGTTATGTTAGAAATAATTTCGAGGTAGCGTTGTACTTATACAATATTCACTGATGCTGCAAAAATGGATCGGGAGCAGTCATATGTTACCTACTCTTTTTGAGTCATACATCTTCTTGTAGGTTTGATATCTTTAGTAGTTATCTGTATAAATAGATTGAGTAACTTACGTGAAGCCATCGTTAAACAAACAGTCAAGTGGTACCTAAAGTAAACTAAGTTGGAAATACGTCAACTTCAACTAATAGCAAGCTCAGTCGAGTTGTTTGCGACAAACTAGAAGGTTGAAACATGTGGGCAGCGCAAACTTGGCCTTTAGCGACGCTCTGTAATATAGCGCATGGAAGTTTCTAGACAATTAAATCAAATTAAAGGTCGACAAAAACCGGATTCAAGCTAGTGTGAAAAGGAGCAACATAAGGTACTAAAGAAATGAAAAAAACAGCCAAAAGAGACTCGCTATCTAGATAAATAAGTTCAATTTTAAAATAGAATGTCTGTTATGGATTAATCAATTAATGGTGATAATTCCTTTATTGAGTATATTTTCCAAAAAAATAAAGCAGTATTTTAATAAACTCTAACAGCGTGATACACTATTTCTTTACTTTTATTTAGGTGTACTAAAGCAACATATTATTTGTATCATTACGATAATGCAAAATTAAGTTGTTGGTGACTTCTAGTGTATACATGCAATATTTTCCTATTACTTCTTGCTTTGTTTTATCTGATCACTTTAGTAGTACCTAATTTTAAAGCCAAGAGGAATGAAACAGACGTATTATTGACTCAGCGATACTATTACAGCATTCACGTTTCTTCTTTCTGAAGTAACCTTGTTCTGGTTTCTTCAAATATTTCCTTTTCATATCCCTCAAAGTTCTAAAGCCATAAAAACACAACGTATTCGGTCCTTCGACTTGTTTGTTTCCTTGAAACTTAACAATGCGAACTTTGCGTAACCTCACAACCTGAATTACGCTCAATTGTATTCAAATTTGTGGTAACTTGCACGCAATCAGGCGACTTTGTAACGAGACTTCCTGAAGGTTTAGAGTTTTTCCTGCTACGTAATTGCAAACAAAATAAATCTAATGAAAACATCAATACTGTCAAAATTATTTAAAACTGTATTGTTAATCAGGGAGAGGGGTCATTATTTCAGGAAAAAATCTTAACAGTGCGATGCAAGAATTGTATTGTATTATATTGTACCTTCCGGAGCCATCTGTTGGTAAAACTTTCTTTATCCACTCAGCCAGCCAAAACGGCTGGACCGATTTGGGTACAGGGATAGCTGGACATCCAAAGATGGTTTTAGAATAAATTTTACCCGTCAACTGTAAGGATAAAAATTTGAAAGAGTGAAAAATCGCCGACGTATTTGCGGATACCTCCTAGTACTTAATATCGTTATTGACAATATCCTCGACAAGTTTCACGTTGCGTGGAGCCGATATTATGCTATAAACCTGATTGATCGCTTACAGGGGCTGAGGTAGATCGTTTATTGAAGCCACATCAAACAAATGGCGATCAAAGTAACTTATTTTCGTGTAAGTCCGTCAGTTTCGTGAAAACAAGAGACACCATAAAAAAATTACCATTATGTTCTTTTACGTCTTCTCTTCTTTTTGACATTTGTATCAACAATTATTTTGTTCGTAACGTTCTTATTATACATATTAAATTATTTTTCTATTTTATGACTTATCTGAAATAGTTCAAACACAATGTATGTTTTTGTTGAAGAAAAACATCAATAAATCAATCGAAAAGTCCGTTACGTTTAACTAAATTTGTATTTACCTAGCCTGTTTTGTTAACTAGTTTTTTAAAGGAAATAGGTACCCAAATTCTTTCTTTTTCGACACGAATACTTTTGTGTAGTGCACTATTTAAAACGCATATTTTTAAACGGAAATCAAACTCGTCAACTCCGGTAACAGCGCCGCTATCGCTCGGTGTCTGTATATGACGTTGCTTTCGAAATTTGGCTCCGGGCTAGTTCAATTTTCGCTGCGCGCTACGATTTGGAGCGTAATCCAAAAACCAGAGTAGGATCTATTCAATGCGCTAAATTAGGAATGGGAATGGGTGATTTGGTCGTAGTAATCATCAGTTTGAGCTAAGCTGTAAGCTTCAAAGAGCGGCGCCAGATCTAGTGTTAATCTGCAAATTCAATGAGTGATAACTGAACATTTGGAATTCTTAGCTTCAATGTTGGCTGAGATCTCGTCATCAGTTCCAACTAAAGCTGAATATCTTGGAAACTATTTGTCCTAATTCCACCAAACATAGCTAACATCTATCACGACGGACAAGTCTTTCGATTTAAAAAAACTGCACTCAAATTGATCCTCCCCGACCCTGTTTGTCGTCGGGGGTTAAAAAAGTACGTTTGACAGTAAAGGTTTGTGTCAAAACCTTCTTTTTTTTCAAAAACTTTTTTTACAGATTCGTTTTTTTATAGGATCAAAAGCCTGTCCTCTGTATTTATTATCTTTGATAGGAGTGTATAGTTACGTGGGTCACTCAATAAATACTTAGCCTCACCGTACCATGGCACTGCTGCATGCTGTTACAAAATAGTTATATCATCGTGCAGTAATTTTTTTTTGGAATGTACTGTCAAATTTTCAGTCAATTACCTTCATTTGTTTTGTTTTCACACCCTTTGGAAGCGAGCGTGTCGGTCGATTTTATAAAAATGGAAAAAGTGCAATAGCGTTCTGTGATTCGATTCTCGTTTTTGGAAGGGATACGCGCAGCGAAATCAAAAACCGCTTGGATGCTGTGTACGGTGACTCTTCTTCTTCGATGGCGACCGTCAAAAATTGGTTCATCGAGTTCGTTCGTGGCCGCACGTCGGTTTTTGATGAGCCACGCCCAGGTGCCCCGAAAACGGCTACTACGGTGGAAAATGTAAAAAAAAACCCACAATCTAGTATTGGCAGACCACCGATTGAAGGTTTGCGAGAAAGCTAAGACTATAGGCATTGCAGAAGAAACGGTACATCATATTCTACACGAAAAACTGTCGGCGCGATGGGTGCCGCGTGTCCTTACACCAGACAACAAGCGCAATCGTGAGACCACATCGGAGACGTGTTTGTCGCGGTTCAAGCAGAATTCAGCGGAGTTCTTGCGTCGTTTCGTGACCCTTGACGAAACATGGATTCACTGGTACATACCAGAGATCAAGGAACAGTCGAAATACTGGTTTTTACCCGCGAAATTGCTCCGAAGAAGGCAAAAACTGTTTCATCGGCCGGTAATGTGATGGCGACCGTTTTCTGGGATTCACAAGGTGTGATCCACATCGATTACCTAGAAAAGGGTAAAACAATCTCCAGGCTCTGATATGCCGAATTATTGGGCCGATTTGACACCGAATTAAAGAAAAAACGGCCACATTTGGCGAAGAAAAAATTACTGTTTCACCACGAAAACGCGCCGGCTCACACCTCCACCGTCGCCATGGCCAAGTTGGTCGAATTGCGCTACGAATTGCTGCCTCATCCACCGTATTCTCCAGATTAGGCCTCCTGCGACTTATTTTTGTTTCTATACTTAAAAAAGTCACTCCCCGGAAATAGATTTGGGTCGAATGAGGAGGTCATCGCCGCCACATAGACCTATTTTGCAGACCTCTTGGAAAACGCATTTTTCGGATGGGTTGAAAAAGCTGGAGTATCGTTGGGCCAAGTTTATCGAGTTAAAAGGAAACTACGTTGAAAAATAAATCGCCACTTTTCCAAAATTTTCATCATTTTTTTGTAGGCTAAGTATTTATTGAATGACCCTCGTATTGTCTGAGGTAATAGCCAAGTTTCCAACCTGTGCACGACATCTTGATAGCTCTGTGATAGCCATTTAAACTTACTTGCGGCCAATTTTCAGCCGTCGCCTGTAGTCGACGCTTCGTTCCAGCGTCGTATCAACAAAATACTTAATATTATTGAGGTTGATCGGTTTTACGTGGAAATTTGTGAAATTAATCAGTTAGAGCTGTAGGAAATTAATTATAGTAAGAGGTCTATATTCTAGAGTGTCATTATTCTAGAGTGTAATTATTATGATGTAATTATTTGAATGGAATGGTTATAATAATAATAATAATAATAATAATAATGACATTTGACATTTGTCGGGCATGCCGCCGTCCCGGTGAGTCACTCAGGCATATAATCTCCGGTTGTTCTCATCTTGCTAACGGCGAGTACTTGCACAGACATAACCAAGTAGCCAGGATTATTCACCAGCAACTTGCTCTTCGATACGGTCTTGTGGGGTCTGAGGTGCCGTACTATAAATACGCACCGTTGCCAGTTCTTGAGAATGGTCGTGCCACGCTCTATTGGGATCGATCTATCATCACGGACAGGACTATTGTAGCCAATAAGCCTGATATCGTGTTGGTAGATCGATCCAAGCGCCAGGCAGTGCTCATCGACATCACCATCCCGCATGACGAGAACCTCGTGAAGGCCGAGAAGGACAAACTCAGCAAGTACCTTGACTTGGCTCACGAGGTAACCGCCATGTGGGATGTTGACTCGACGATCATTGTCCCGATAGTCGTTTCGGCGAACGGTCTTATAGCGAAGAGTCTCGCTCGACAAACATCTTAAGAGACTCTCGCTAGATGGCTGGATCAAGGGTCAAATACAGAAGGCGGTACTCCTGGACACGGCGCGCATTGTCAGGAGGTTCCTCTCTCTGCAGCCCTAACCACCGGTAGCCTGGGCCCTGCCCCGCTGCCGGCGGCACCCTAGGTTAGGTTTTTTATAATGCATTTATATTTTGTAATTACTTTATTGTATTTTACTTTTTATATAAATTTATTGTTAAAAACCTAGCCTAAGAAAAAAGATGAATAAAGGAGATAATAATAATAATTCTTTATTTTCAGATAACTATGATCCATACATTATTTTTTAGTAAAATACTTATACCTATGTTAGTTTAAAAATAATAATAAATACGTTAATACATTAAAAACAAATTTCCAATAAAATTCCATCAAAATCCCAATTAAAATAAAATGTCAGATTACAAAAAAAACAACGACAAGATAAGTAATAAATTTTAAAACCTAATAAAATGAAATAAAGGAATTAATATAAAATTGACAAACTAAAATTGTATAAAAAGATTAAAATTGTAAAATTAAAATTGTATAACTAAATACATTGAGAATTAATAAAATAAGTTAATACATTAAAACAAATTTTCAATAAAATTCCTTCAAAATTCCAATTAAAATAAAATGTCACATTACAAACACAAGAACAAAATAAGTAATTAATTTTAAATCTAATAAAATGAAATGAAGGAAATAAAATAAAATTGTCAAATTAAAATTGTATAAACAGATTAAAATTGTAAAATTAAAATTGTATAATTAAATAAATTGAGAATCAATAGATAGTGCGAGCCACCGGTTTGACTTGCCCTATCCAGTTAATATTGGGCAATCATATTTGTCAGCAATTGCATTCAGAATACTGTTGGAGCTCTGCCTTACCCGTCCGTTATGGTTGTAAGAATGATTGGTACTTTCCCATTATGCTCTAACTTATCTAGTATATAATAAATCTTTCAAAAAACGGCGTTCAATGTTAAAAACTAGTTTATATTTGAACATGTAACTATAAATAATCATTAGGTACTACACAGACAACCTACATCAATACACGGCTGACAAAAATTGACGATCTTCAAAAAATCTCTCGATAACAAGAATTTCTTCAGCTTTATTCTTATCACATATATTTGCATATTTGTCTTTGGTTGAGTTTAAAATAGTTTGAGATTCCAGGATTCGTTAGCATGGAGTTTAGAACCCAGAGTTTAGATTAGGAACCCCTATTTGAAACGGATCATCAGTTTATAGCTGCGCTTTATACATTAAACCAAGCTTCGTGTATCTCATAGGCCATGGTGCACCCACTATGAGTTCAGGTTTAATCAACGCTTGCCTTGGCAATGAGCTCTTTGATTACTGAGCTCTGGGCTCCATTCAATAAATTTTGAAGATCTTATACCCCGCATCAGTCTACTGAATATGACAGTAGGATAGTAAAATTAAGGGATAATCTCAAATGTTCTATGACTAGCTAATTGGTCGATTGTGAATCTCCATTCAATAAATTTTGACGATTGAACACACCACAATAGTGTACCTACAGAATACAACAGTACGACAGAAAATTAAAGAGATAGGAGGGAGACACTTTATTATAACAATGAGCATTGATCTCCTCAAGAGTGGCATAACTAACACTGAAAAAAAAATAGTTTAAACTAGTTTAACTACTTGAGAAATAGCCAAATTGTGCTTAGTACTAACCACAATTATGCTATTTTTTCCGAACTTATTTTGGTTACTTAGTGGCCCTGAGTTGGTCAGTTCTCCGATTTATGTAACTAGCAGCTAAAATTTGGGCTACAGTTAGCAAATCTTTTTTTTCAGGGTACTGTTATAAAACGGGGCTAGTCCCGATCGGGTCGTCTAAGCCCCCCAACACACACACTGATAATTTACTTAAGTTTGTCGTACTGTCAATAGTATATTTGCTGTGAAACCCATACAGATTGCTTTGTCCCCAAAGGGTCACGTTATCACTGGGACATGTGATGTAGAAGCCATTTAATTGGATCTATACCCCGACAGACGATACTGATGGCTAATACAAAAGCAATTACTTAACAAATTATTTTTATTAAAGCGGTTAACGTCTGCTAGCGTCAACCAAATGTTTACAATAAATACAATTGGTAGGTAGGACGCCTGTGTTGGCTCAGAAAGCCGTTTGTGACGCAGGTTCGAACCCTGCGTGACAATTAATGTTCATTGCAAACATTTAATAACTTCACAACTTCATAATAAGTCTGCTGACTGACCATCAGTAGCGTAGCGTATATAGAACTCAATTCGCACCCGCTTGCTTATTTTTAGACCATTTGAGCACCTTTCTCTATCTTTTGTTCTTAGAGAAGTAGTGAGCCGTCTGCTCCGGCTTTCCTAGGCATTTATTTGACACCACGTCACTGCTGCACATCGAATAATCTATAATATTATAAAATTGAATATATGTCCTTTCAACACGTCTAAACAGCTTGACTGACTCTGTATTTTTTTTTGTATAAGAGTAGATGCACATCCCCAAATGGTTATAGGATACTTTTTACCCGACTACGGGGATGCATAAAAACGGTTATGGATTTTTCTTCTAAGCGGAAAGTTCGCGTCCATGTTCTACAGTATTTTATATTCCTCTCGCAATTTATAGGAAATGCGTTTCCCTGGAGGCACTTCACGTAAAAAGCCCGATCGTATCACAGGCAATTGAAAGGAATCTGTTATTTTACCGATTTATTACGGTTCGGGCAATGTCAGCGGAATTATATGTATATTCATTACTTTAGTGGAGAGGCTGTTCCTGTAAATACATCAGAATCACGGGAAATTCTATGGTGTTTATTACCCATAGCTTCATGCGTGTTTTTTTTACTGTAGTCGGGTAAAGGGAAACGAATGTCCAGTTATCCCTGCACTGCACCTAAATTGATTAAAGCCTGTGATGAGAGCTAAAATAGTTTTTTACCTACAGTATTGTGTAGTAGGTACGGAGTGCCGCGCGCACATACATTTTTCTTGAAATAATAACCGAATACCGATTTTCGATACAATTCTAGAATCGTATAATAGTAGAGAAACTTCACAGAATAAAAAAATAAAACACAAGTAGCTGGTCATCATGAGACCCTCTCAATGAGTAATACAGAAAATGCTACTAAAATTGAACATAATTACAAAATTTGGATTTCTTATAGCTTATTGAAAGAATAAAAGAAAGATAGAATGAAAATTTATTCGTTAGCATACACAAAGTGGACAACAAATATTAAAAAATAAAATAAAATCGTTGTTGCGTATGCCACGAAAAGGTCACACCTCAGCATAAATGCTGGCGCGGGAACCAGCGCTGGTCTTCCGGTGAAACCTATAGGTGGCGCCACGGTGAACCGCACACACACCACTGCACTCTTAATCTGAATTGTATTGGCTGATGAGATCTTGTCACTTCTTCCAAGCTGAATATCTTGGAAACTAATGTTCTTATTTCCACTAAATAAAGGTAAGAACCATCTCGACAGAGAAGTCTTTTGATAAAAAACTGCACTCAAATTGGTCCATCCATTTTGGAGGTATGATGCCACAAACAGACACACAGATACACAACTTATAACACCCCTCTTTTCGCCGGAGGTTAAAAGGTGTAATCAAGCGGAAATATTTGGCTTCAATATTACGAGAACCTATATTGACGACTTGTCATCAAAATAAGGTTGATTTTTTGTTTTGAAAAGACGCTGGAAAGCGCACGGAACTCCGTTGAATGAAAAACACAGAAACAGCACTTTAAAGATGAGTGCATAACTAACACGGGTACGGATATGGCCAATTATTTTTCTTAGCAAACTCTTTAAATTATGTAATGTCTAATTTTTTAATGTGTGTACACACCACAATTTTTATATTAAACAAGTGAAACAAAACCGTAAAGCCGTTAAGGTGTAAAGCCTTTCAAATAAACAATGCAAAGATCAACACACGAACCATAAGGAAAAATTTGAAAGGTTGCTTGGGAGTTAGGGTGGCGGCAAGGTTAACGCGCTAGACCGGCGATCCAGAGGTACCGGGTTCGATTCCCGGTATCTTCCACCAGGTACCGCATTTCAATTTTTCTTTAAGCTTTGATCTTTGTATTAATGGTTTAAACTCTTTAAAGACAGAGCGACATGCAAAGGGTTCTAAGCAGGGTCCAAACTCTTTAAATAGAGTCAGACTACGCTGACTCTTCCAAGCAACTGAACTGTCAAACCATACAGAGTGAGTTTGTTTGTATGGTTTGACAGTTCATTTGCTAGGAAGGATTAGCGTGGTCTGAATCTACCTACGGAATTGTACAAAAACTCCCAAAGATAATATGTGCCTGTTGACATTGGCGAAATACCTCTGGTCAAAGCAGCTGGAAGTGAACACCATATATATATAAAAAAATGTACCTAACTTTAATTAAGATTGTCCTGTATTCTCCAAAGTCTTTTAAAAGTCGTCAACTTTTTCAATACCTCACAGCTGGACCGCAGAACTCATTAGGACCTCTGACTGCAGCTGCGGGTCTGTAAACGAGGGCGGGTCGTTCTTTGTTCTAAGTCCGTAACTGTTAATACTCGCCCAAGTTAAACAGTAACGATAAAAGTAAGATCGTAATCGAGTGACAGTAGCGTAAGAAGATTGCTGTGTTGTGAGGTACTCTGCTTCACCTATGAAGCTTTTGAAGGATATATACTCGTCTCTAAGGTAATTATGTATATTCCCCCTTTTTGCACGAATGTAACGTTTCAAAATAAACCTGAAGAAACTGGAATGTTTTTGTCTGTTTTTATTCTACTTAGGGCCGATTGTTCAATCACCAGATAAAGTTATCTGCCAGTTATAATTATTAGATCCTTTTCTCCCGTCATATAAAAGTAAAGTGACAGCCAACATTTATCTGACAGATATGTTTTTTCTGGTGATTGAACAATCGGCCCTTAACTTAATGGTTGCACTACACTTGGCTCGATTCCCGGCCAGGCCAAACATTTTTGTGATGATTGATGAACTCGAATATTTGTTCCTGCATGGATCATCGATGTTATCTATATATAATATATATAATTATATTTATATATTTTGTATATCGTCGTCAAGTACAAACAAGGTAATTATCTCTTAATATATATTAATTATTTATTTATTTATTAATGATCATATTCATATATTATCGATTTTGGCCTATCGAGCTGTTGAAGTAACATTGGCAAGTTGACAAATAAGGTGAATATAATATAATGTAGCGGAAGTATATCGCTAAAGTAGACATTTATCCGATATAATATTAGAGACGCCGGGCGCCGATCATAGTCGCTCCTGATTATGATAGTTTGATTGTCCGCCGGCGCGACTGATCGGCGCTCCTGATGATGAATCGCGAACCGATTCGAAACATGTCGAGCGATATTCGACTTGTACGTCGCGAGTTTCATATGTATCAAATATGCTTTGAAACTTTATCTAACTGTAAATACATGTTATGTTTTTCCCTTATAATCTACCTCATTTAATAAAGTAAATATCACCCCAGGCAATAATGTATTCAAAATAATAAACATAAGAAACAAGCACATCGTTAGAAAAGATGTCTACTGCCGGCGGCGCTCTAAAAGTAACCATGTTACAAAATAATATTTAATGCTATGTGAATGTATTATTAAAGCAAGTAGTAATCTACTAGCAAAATCGAAAGGTCACGTACAGTTATTCTTATTATCTACAAAATAGTAATCAAGACAATAATCCTTTTTTATCGATAAATAATTTGTATCGGTATCTAATTGTCACTTTTACAATGTAGATGAACTGCATAAATATGTCATCACTTTTTTCTAAAGTTTCCATTGGCAGGATGTTTTTTTTAACCTTAGGAACATTTCAAGAAGTAAAGCCATCTTGAATTTCAGTTGAGGAAGGAATTAGACGTCAATAAGTAGCTAGCTCAAAAAACATTTTTTTCAGTTGTACTAGTGATATTATGTAATATATTTGGAATCAGGCCATGAAGCCGAAAGGGATTTGATACCCTACAATCAAAATCCCATAGAAAACATATCTAGATGACGTCTAACTCCTCCCTGCACTGAAATTCAAGATGGCTTTCCGTCTTCCAATGTTCCTTGGGGTGCCTTGGGTTAAAAAAAACATCCTGCCAATGGAAACCTTGGACCTAATTCGAGAATGCCGTTTGAGTGATCGCCTAACGTCAAATCTCTATTAGATGACAGTTATATCGCCATTGAACTGTCATTAAAATGCGAGGAGCTTAAAAGTGACATATATCATCTCAATTTTGGAAATACGAAGGCAAATAATTGTCAAAAATGTTACTCATGCATATGAATTTCTGTTTTGAACGAAACGTAACGGACTAATTTCACGCACTACGCGGTCAATTTAAAGTATGCGCCTGTTATTTATGCCGTCACATACAAAGGAAACGAAAATTTAGCGCGTCCGAATTGACGAAGTTGCGACGTTCTAGGGATATCGCCACTTGTCAAGTAGGCACACGTCAAAAGTGACGGATGGCGATGAAATAGAGAGATCTCCATCATCTCTCTAAAATTGGTCGAATACCCCCTTCTGATCATCGAATGCCGTATATTACGCGAGAGATCTCCGAAGTGGCGATATAAATGGTAGATATATTTCTAATGTAATGCCATGACTAAACCGAGATATCGCTAAATTGAACACGTCGCAAAGCTCCGATGAAACAGCGATCTACTGTCTCTAAATAACGCAAGCTACGCTTCGATGCTTAAGGCACCTAAAAGCATTTTTGTAATGTTATTGGTACCGAAGATGTCATTATTATTTTTCCTTTTCTTCTTTTAACTTACGCTTTAATTCAAAATAAAAGCACATCCGTTCCAAAATCACACCCTTTTTTTGTGAAAATACGTACACTTTATTATCTAAAACTTAGCACTGTTACCAATTATGCCCTAGGTACTACTCGTACAATCTCGAAAAACATTACTAAAGCTACTGCTACTATCAAACATTGGCACAAACAGGAGGGTGTTTCTTCTTTAAAAGGTCCTATCAGTTACGTCCTTCTATTCCTAACGGTTCTCGAGCAGGCAAATATATCTTCATAACTTCTGTTAACATTACACTAACAGCAGGTATTCCTCGGAATCGTGTGTGCCCGCCTTAAGTGTGAAACATCGGGCATTAACTTGATGGGTCGTGTGCTCACCGTTATGTGCGTTAACTGCCGTATCAGAGACGCTTCTAAATTTGAAAAAGTTTCGCGTTGCGCTATCTCTTTTACTCTTATGCAATTCATATAAAAGTGAGAGGGACATCATGAAACTTTTTTAGGACTTGAGTATTAAGTATTCAGCCAAAATGATGGCGTGCATTTTTTTTGATAATGATCGTTTGTGTAAACGTTCAAATATGTTTGAATTTGGAATCATATTTTTTATTCGAATTTATAACAGGTAGGTAAGGGCGTACTTTTAAGGATCGATCACACCGCTGCTGGCAGTTTGACGTTACGTACAGTCGTAAATGAGTTAAACTACATTCCTAATAAATGTTATTTAAATTGTTGAAAATAATACTGTACAGTGCGATTAAAATCAGTTAACGATTCGGCCAACCTCGGTAATTGTCGTGAATCCCTCATCTCTCACATAGAGTTATCATTTTACAGATATGACCGATTTACAAAATTATTTTTGTATTTGATATTACCCAACAGACGTTGACCGCAACCGCAGCCGCAACCCTCAAATGTACGCTAACGACGCCGCCGACGCGTCACCATTTTAAAGATAGAGATGCCATATAAAGTTGGCTGTAGTCGACGTGATTCGACTTAGTTTCATAGATAATTATTAACACTTTTATGATATCTAAAAATAACAGATGTCACTAACGAAATTGATCTGCATTCGAAAAAATAGTTTAATTTTATCTTTTAAGGCCTTATTTTCAAAGACCAGCGGAGGTAATTTTTTGTACAAAAAAAATGAAACGACTCTTTGTACAATACGATTAAAATCAGTTAACGATTCCGTTTTTCTCGGGTATCATCGCCTCAATCCGGAGACGGAAATGACACGAAATACATTACCGCGATTTCATTTAGGTAGCATTCAGTTTGAAGTATCATAAACGCAATGTAGCATCTTTATGCCAAGATGACTTTACTAACCAGTAGACCTAAGAAATTTATTATGCAGAAGCGACATGAATTTTTAACATTCATTATTTATTAAAGCTATACTTGTAGGTATACAATATGTAAAAAAACATATATAAGTCAACTAGCTTTTGCCCGCGACTTCGTACGCGTAGAACTCGTTAATTGATATTGGCAATAAAAAAAAACAATTAGACTTTCATGTATGCAATACTCGAATGGAATCTAATTAGTTTAGTTCTGGGCTATTGGGTGAAAGTGATGGACAAAATGCAAAACATCCTTTTTTAATCTTTTTGGAGTTGCTAGACTAAGTCCCATTTGATTCAATAAGTTATCCGAGGCTATGTCCCATTCGATATAATAAGCTATGCTCAGAAATGGCTCGAGATGGTGACGGTCCATAATCAACTGACGAAGAAGTTATGGTTCTATTCAAATTTGACACATTATGAAATCGGGACAAAATCGAATATTAGCTAGGTACTATTATTTTTTGTAACTTGGTTTTTACAACTTAGTTTATTGAAGTATAGTTCAATAAATTATCTTAAATGATTTATTTCGGTCAGTAAAAACAATTTTTTTTTATTTGGAGACACGTGAGCAAGCTACATACTGTTCATGAGGAAAACTTGGCGTGCCCAAATGTATTCCTGCTACTTTTAACGTTTGCCCCTGTGATTTATTAATAGTCATAGAAAATGCTAAAAACTTTTAATGGAAACTCTACAGTTTACGCCTAAACGTCTACACGTTTAAAACTAAATGGTAAATTATTCGGTATAATCGGAATACGTGGTATAACTACACTTAATACACTTTGTCCCTTGGCTACTCCCGTTAAAATCGTGCCCAATATGAATAATGTACTTCCCTAATTAGGTGATTCTCAATCTAGCACCGTTGCAAAATTTGGGTGCGCCTAAGTTGCGCAATAACAGAATTGGTAACTTTTTGTTGATTTTGAAAACAATATAATTTTTGGTGTCAATATGGTTCTTTCACACAGCCAGTTTTCATCATGAATATAAATAAGTGTGCCTATAAACCGACCCTGAAAAAATGCTCGATCGGTGATAGAGCCTAAAAATGGTACTCTCTTCTATTTCCTCTTCTAAGTATCGCAATAAGGCTATCCTTCTCTATCAAAAGCACGTCGATTATGTAGTAGCATGATTGATTGACAATTCGGATATCTTCTAGTACCTATCCGAGTCTAAGATCCGAGTAATAAAAAACTTTATGCACTAAGCACTCAATTGCTTTCGGTAACGGTTCTTTCACACAGCCAATTTTCGTCATGAATATTTTGATTTTTATGATGAAAATTCATTACTGAATAGTATCATACCTTCTTAGTCAGTTTCTAACCGACCTTCACCTATCTCGAGCAGTTTCTGAGCATACGCACCGGACTCTGAATCGTTAACTTTGTTTCACACATCTGCTGCTCGTCTGCTGGAGCGGCTCGCACGATAACTGGCAAAAACTGTTTGAAATCACCAGCCAGTAAACACTACCACACCACCGATCAACGATCGATTACTCTGCATGTCTTGCAGTCAGCGATCAAAGTGCCCCAATAGCTCGTGTATATCTTGACAGTACTCGGATACTGGGCAATACCCGCCCAGTATCCGAGTAATACAAAAACTGCACTAATACTGTACTCGGCGATAAATATTGCACATCGGTCTTTAAAAGAAGACAATTCAATAATTGGTTGTATACGACGATTTCCGAACACTGGCGACCGTCCATCAATCATCGTTTAAAATTAAGAGGACCGAACGTAAATACTTTCACGTTTATAATATTATCAGGTTTTTTTTTATATCAGTTATGTACAGTCACGGACTTTAATTGATGAGCCACTTAGAAACTTCATAATTTTGCAGTCTCATGCATTCACGAGATTACACGATTGAATACGAATCTTAGATCGCATGCTCGTAAACAAGATGACATATTACTAATAATCAGAAATAGTCTTATCCAAAGAAGTTAAAGGTTGGATAATGAGTTGTCAATGAACACTCTATACAATTTTGCATACGGTTAACCAATCTATTTGATACAACCTCATTTGAATTAGAACTCCGTAAATACTCGTTATTTCCGAAAGTCTATGCGAAAAAAGTTGAAATGCCAATGTCAAAGACTTATTTACGCGATGATGTCATCCCCAATATCCGAAGAAATTCGTCATAGAATCGTGCAAATGCATCAGTAGGGTTTGAGTATTCGTGCAATTTGGAGAGATCTGCTCTTGACGTGAAATAGCTGTTGCGTTGTGGGTAAGAAGATACTTATGCCGAAGAAGGAAATAAAAGCGATCGTCGCCAGATCAACCATCGCCTCGCATTAAGCGAAGCCCAGCGAAGAGAAATGCTCCGCGACTACGAAGCTGATGGATTTATACCTACGCAGCGTTATGCTAATAGGCAGCCACGGAGCGTATGGACAATATTACTTAAATGATAAAAGCTGAATAAAATACTTTTTAATAAATGTCGACTTTTTTTTGATTAGCTCGATTCGCATTTATAATTTCTAAATGTATACTTTGTTGAGTAACAAAGTAAAAGAAAATAGTAAATCATACTCATAATCAATTTTTGCCAAGATGATGGCGGTTACATGATTTATATTTATGTCCAACAGTTACGATTATGTCATTATCAAGGAATATAATACTCACATCATTAACATTAACGTCACATTTTTATCATGGTGGACGCTACGCGTTCGGATTAAGTCGTGGGTTTTTCGTTATTCCGATGGCGGGATGACCAATCATACTAAAGTTACTATCGCTACGCTATAACAATTGTCGCTAGGTCACGGTTACTAGACCTCCAATTGGTTGTCACTCTGCTTACAGGTTGGTAGTTCTGGCTCTCAAGTTAGCCAACCGTTCATATTGCATAAAAATGTAAAATTAGTAATTTATTATCAAGCGATTCTAACAAAATTGACATTTCAAGCCTGTCAAACACACAATGACAGAGATATAAATATAATTCTTCTATAATACGAATATGAGTGACTTCCCTTGCCTGGATATCCGAGTATACCCGATTAAGTCCGATTTGCATTACACGACTAAAATACAAACAGTGGCAGGTGGCTTATCAATTAAAGTCCGTGACTGTACTACTTTATTTATACTCAGTTACCAAGCGGGAGTAGGTACATAATCAAAGCTCGTATTATTTTCAGATGATGTGCGTATCGGAACGTGATATCTACCTGAAGGGCTACTCCGATGTTCAAAATTTTACTGGCGTATAGTCCTATTCCATTCACTCAAATATACTTTGATAGGAGATTATGAGGGATGGCACTATTCGACAGTCGAATTTTGAACATCGGAGTAGCCCTCCTGGCATCACTGGTTTGACATGTCTTGCCAGATGGGTGTGACGTTTGTCAAATCAAATGTCATTGTTTCAAATTTGTAAAATTTTATGTATTTGATTCTTGAATTTGCGCGATTAATCGAATTTTGAGGATACGTGTTCCCATATCAGAATTTATTGTTTTTTCACAAAGAATAGTTTGGTATGCGTTTCGTGAAGGTCTATTGTAGGTAGGTATCGTATATTATATAGTTTACGTCAAATCGATGACATGTACGGGAGTTGTTACAACTACAATTATTCGCTCTCCATACAAAGTGTAATCCCATTTTTCGTCCCTAAAAGGGATAAAACTTGATATAAATGATAGCCTATGTCCTATTCTGATATATAAGGAACATAACTGGAAAGTTTCATCATAATTCGTCCAGTAGTTTTTGAGATTAAGTGGAACGTACATCCATCCATCCATCCAAACTTTCACGTTTATAATATTAAGGATTAGGATATTTTACTGTTTGATGTAAGTAACAGTACCTACGATATTACGTCGGATTAATAATTAATAATAATCACCAAATAAAAAAATTAAAAACCGATTTCAGCCGATTTTTGTTGATATTTCATAAACTGCTTGACCGATTTTGATAAAATTTACATAGGACCATCTCGGAAGTACAGCCTATATAGCGGTGAGGTTGCTCCTTCAAATAGGTATTATGTGTGGACCACGGTATATAAGATAATCACTTTTTCACAAAAAAAGACCGACTTCAATGAGCGTATTGGAACACACTTATATGATTTCCTCATGGATATCTTTATCAGAACTGCAGCACCAGCTTTAAAATAAAAAAATAATCATCGAAAATCGGTTCACCCAGTCGAAAGTTCTGAGGTAACAAACATAAAAAAGCATACAGTCGAATTGAAATAAAATATTTGAATACCTATGGATTTTATCTCAAATAAAATGTTTGAATTTGTATTGAGAACCCTAGCTCTTTCCTTTTTTGAAGTCGGTTAAAAGTAAGGCATGGAACTCCGGAATGACACGCGACGCTTTTGACGTCATTGTCTGTGAAATTATAATTGACAGATTAAAGTACGCGAGTATAAAAAAATAATTAAAGGTGTCTGTTATCTACTATCTATAAAAGCATTCAATTAATTGATCTAAGTAATTATATTTTTCAATAAATATTGCCCTCAGAGAAGTATTAAATATTGTGCCACAAGTCCTGAACTGTGTTAAGTTGGCAACAATGTCGACAGGGCTCTTAAATTGCCATGCTACGGTAAAAGGACGTATCTTACTATGACATCCGTATAAAGATACGACCTTTTACCGTAACCCGGCAGAGTTGGATTGGTCAAACAGACGCGTAGTGAAGCCCTTAAGTCATTTACTGTAATTAGGTTAGTTAATCGTCCGTTAGCTGTCCTGGTTAAGATTAAAGTGGAGTTAACATGACGACACGCAGTTTGTCAGGAGCGCAATGCAATTAGGTCTATCTCCCGGGACTGATCTGTCTCGGATTCAAAATGACGTATAAGCTCTGTTGTTTCTATGGCAATACTACCTTTAATCAGGCCATTTGAGGTTACGATTGGTGTAATGCTATATCTTGTTTTGAATGAGATAAGAGAGGCGGAATCTTTAATTAAATGTATTGTAATACCCATAATATAATGTTTTTAATAAAAAAAAAACTGGGCATTAAAAGATTATATAGACACATGTTTACAACTTCAAAGTTCGTGACTGGCAATTGTTTGTAGGTACTAAAATATTCATCTTAAAGTAGACTTTAATGAGTCTAAATTCGGAGAAGCACTCAACTGATGAACTGATAAAATTATTATGCCAGTTTAGTATTTGACATGATTTATATACCCGGTAGGTACTTACTCGTGGTTTAGTTACACGTATATTACCTGGGAACAAAAATAAACACGTATTATTAATGTACAAATTATATTAGACTAGCATTTACCCCGAATATTCAGTAAGTAGCGTATTTATAAAATCTGCGTGCGTTTCTTCTTCTAAAATTATCTTGTTACCGTCTTTTTTTAAAGGGGTGTTTAAGTTTGACCTGTGTATTATTTTAATTAATATGGATTTCGTAAAGGATCACCTGATACAATTAATTAGGTGTATCTTTATGTCTGTCTGTGTCATTGCAGCTCCCAAAAGTACGGTCGAAAGCTGTGTCTGTCGAGATGGTTCTTAATAGCTATGTTTGGTTAAATAGGTAGGGGATAGGTATTTATAAATTTAGAATTTTAGTAGTCGATGTATCTTTAATCCCATTTGACGCATTAGACATAAACGTATCAGCATCATCTAAACTAAAGGCTTATCTGCAAACTGTCGTACTTTGCAGATAATAAACTACAACTTACCTTCCATTCTACCAGGCACTCATAAAACAGTTGGATGTTTTCATAGATTGCGAGCGGGGTAACGGAGCGTTCATTCGTTGGAAATTGTTCCAATTGTAGTGTAGAGAGAATTGCTTTGAGCGTGTAGATGCATTTCCATGCATCTCTATTTGTGCTTATATGGAACGAAAGTCGGCCGATGAAAATGTCATTAATTTAACAAAATATTGGTGAGAGCTTACTTTTCGTTGGCCCAATAGCGTTGCGTTTCTTTTTCTACATCATTACATGTATTATGTGTCTATCTTTTTGATAAGCACGCCTTTTTGCTACTTCCGACGCAGTCGCGTAAAAATAACCGTATCAGATTCATTTCAAAACAAGTTCTATCTAGTTTACTATCTGCAACCTACTGTCACTCTACTAGGCGCTCATAACACAGTTGGATGTTTTCATCGATTGCGAGCGAGGCAGCGGAGCGTTCATTCGTTGGAAATTGTTCCAATTGTAGGGTAGAGCGCATAGTTTTGAGCGTGTAGATACATTTATAATTTACTTTCATTATCCATTTGCGCTTATACGGAACGAAATCGGCTCATGAAAATGTTTAGCATAATAAAGGTCTGATGAATGGAGCGTTTTTAGCTCTCCGTAGGAATGTTGAACTATGACGGACATTTCATTTTTAGAGCAGTCTAAGTGTAGTTAGTCCTATATATTATGTAGAAATTTGATCTCAATACAAAATAGAATCGATTGACATCCTCAGACAGTTTTGAGAACTCTCTGCCCCTTCTCTCCTCCCTCCGGCATAAGAACTTTAAATACACATCAAACATACGTCTCATTTGTCTTACATAATTAAATGTAGTATCACATAACGCTAAAGTTGAACCCTAAAAAGCTTCGGGCCTATTACGTAATCGTTAAATTAAATTTATCATAAACAATAAACTTTTTTTTAACGATAACACTAAATACCACGAAATCAATAAATTGTTATCACATACGTCACAAAGTATTACGGACCTTAAGGCTCCTTATTCGTTCAAAAATGCTGATTGTTTTAGATTTTTTTTTACATGTTTCCTAACATAGTATTGATGTTACTACTTAGAACAGGGCTATTGAGACTTATTGGTATATATTTGAAACCTACAGTTTGGATTTTACATTTTCGATATTGACAAAATTCACGCAGAAAACTGTTTTTTTTTTTACTTATTTTCGACTGCACGCAATAAAAGCGTAAAATACCTATGTTACTTTCTATAACTCAGGGAAAAGTATTAAGGTAAACGCAGGTATCAACGACCCATCGAAAATCTGCAGGTAATACCGACCTATAAATTGAAAGTCAATTTTTACGCTTCCTGTACTATTCTAGATATAGATAGCTGAAGCTACGCACACGTTGGTTCCTAGACCATCATTTACTTTAGCGATAGTGTGTGTGAAAGTGCAAAAAAGAGACAAAATAACCCAGTTTGTGCGGAGACAGCGTGGGTGAAGTTCACGTCGTACTAGGCCTTAATCCATCAGGTAAAGCACGTGACTTTTCTACTTAAGCGATTTATTCGAATAAGTGAGTGCTATACTTTTTGTTGTGTTATTAAATATGTTCCGTTGAGTGTCAGTTCTGGATTTCATACCACATTTTATTGAAAAAAAAGCTATTTGAAACGATAAAACCTTAAAATAAAATAGGACGGTCTTAGCTTCATCAGTTTTAGTTGTGGCAGCTATCGCCGAGTCATAAGTCGTTAATGGCCTCAGCATAGTGTTTCGGTTTTTTCTATATTGTGTTATTATATGACAATAACACAGGTAGTTCAATAGACCAATTGAAATTCAAACATCTGTTCTTTGTCAAAATGTATTAGCGACCTACGTATTGTTGTCTACTTTCTTTTTTATTACGCTTTTATTTTAACCAATATTGACATATTTTTGGAAGGTCGACTCATGCATCGTTACATTTATAAATATTTGTTTTTTGTTTAAAACTGTATGCATGGGTACATATTTCGTGTTATATTTATTCATTACGATCTGATTTATAGTCAGAAGGTGTAACTTAATAATAAATACCTAATTTTTATGAGTCGCTAATACATCATATGTTCGCACTTACAAATTTTATTACCGACCCATAGTCGATAATGGCCTCAGAATAGAGTTTTGTTTTTTTCTCTATTATGTCATTATATGACAATAACACAGGTATTTTAATAGCCCAATTTAAATAAAAACATCGGTTCTTTGTAAAAATATATTAGCGACATACGTATTGTTCTCTACTTTCTTTTTTATCACGTTGTTAATTGAACTAATAATGACATATTTTTGGAAGGTCGATTCTTGAATTGTTACATTAAAAATTATTGTTTTTTGTTTAAAACTGTGTGCATGGGTTCATATTTCATGTTATATTAATTCATTACAATCTGTTTTAAAGTCAGAAGGTGTGACTTAATAAAAAATACCTACTTTTTATGAGTCGCTGATAAATTTTATGTTTGTACTAACAAATTGTATTAGCGATCCATAGGGGTCGGTAGTAGCAACAGTAAGAAGCTATTACCGATCGTATATAGATTATTGTATATCTCACCTACTTTGTGACCGGACACTTTCTTTGTTTTTTGTTTAAAACTGTATGCATGGGTACATATTTCTTGTTATATTTATTCATTACGATCTGATTTATAGTCAGAAGGTGTAACTTAATAATAAATACCTACTTTTTATGAGTCGCTAATACATCATATGTTTGCACTTACAAATTTTATTACCGACCCATAAGTCAGTAATGGCCTCAGAATAGAGTTTTGTTTTTTTCTCTATTATGTCATTATATGACAATGACACAGGTACTTTAATAACCCAATTTAAATAAAAACATCGGTTCTTTGTAAAAATATATTAGCGACATACGTATTGTTCTCTACTTTCTTTTTTATCACGTTGTTAATTGAACTAATAATGACATATTTTTGGAAGGTCGATTCTTGAATTGGTACATTAAAAATTATTGTTTTTTGTTTAAAACTGTGTGCATGGGTTCATATTTCATGTTATATTAATTAATTACAATCTGTTTTAAAGTCAGAAGGTGTAACTTAATATAAAATACCTACTTTTTATGAGTCGCTGATAAATTATATGTTTGCACTAACAAATTGTATTAGCGATCCATAGGGGTCGGTAGTAGCAACAGTAAGAAGCTATTACCGATCGTATATAGATTTTTACGATCGGTGATAGCTGCATAAAAATCGTTAATAGCTTCACAGGCATTTTTGTGAGTCGGTATTAGCAACAATCGACTTCGTCGTTATATAAATTATTTTATACAGTATAGACCTTTATTCAGTAGCCTTTAACATAGAAAATATAGAATTTACACATAATACAAACGTAAAAAAATAAAAACGTGAATCTGAGAGCAATCAGCATCCTTAAAAATGATGGTTCATTTTGAAATTGCCTTAAGGGGGTCGGTAATACCTGCGTTTACCTTATTCTCTTTAAAAAGTTGGTTGAAATTATCGAATGAAACGACTCATAAATAATGATCGAACTTCGCTTGAGAAGTTCGTTAGATCATCTAATATATTTGTCATAAAATAATATGAAATTATAATACGTATGAAGGAATATTAAAAGGAATAGGTAAGGCCTCTTAACAATGTATATCTATGACGATTTACTACAATTTTACCAGAATGCAATGTGGTAAATCAATAACAACGGAATGTAAACTACGTAAAAGTAATACCAAATTAGTGAAATACCAGCATAGGTAGTTAAATAAAGTCCGTCTTACGCATGTCTTAAGTATAATTGCATAATGCTTAACACTTTCTCTGCAATACGTATCTGTACCCCGTACACGGCATCTAACCTTTTTTTTATATCGGTCGGGCTGACCCCTTCATTTGTCAGGAGCCATTTGATCACGGAGCTATATTCCAATTTGAACATTTCGAAATTTTTCCGACTGTCGTTAAAACGCCGTGAAATCAAAACAACAACCAACCCCAAAACCATACACGAAAAAGCAGAATAAATGACAATCGCGATGACATTTTTTTTTTTTTTTTAAGCCGCTTAATTTCCCCAGCCAGAATCTTTTGGAGGATCCCCTTGGATCGCATAATGTTTTTTAGACTAATGCTGTTTCGCATAATTGATTTAGCATAATTTGTTTTGGCATAATAGTACTTTCGCATAGTAATATTTTGGCCTACTGTTTTTTTGGCATACTACGCTATTAGCATAATTTTAATTGGACTAATTTGTATTAGCCGAATATACTTCACGCATACTATTGTTTGGTCTAATAATTATTTTGTATATCTGTCATTATCCATAATTTCAGTTGTCTAAATGAATGAAACTCAGTTTCGTGGTTATCGAAATCGTTCTTTTTCTTTGTCTGCGTATTGTTTCTTTTAAATTATTATACTTTGGGAGATTAGCCAATACTAATGGTGCGGTTGTAGTTTCGCATTCAGAAATTATGTGTATTGGTTTTTATCGGGTTTGAATACTGCGTTTTCTTTTATTTTGTTGCGGGCACATTGAACCTGCAAAATGATCAACAACAAAATATTACGTTACGTAACGTTAGGTTACATTAGGTAGGTACATTAGGTTAGGTTAGGTTAGGTTAGGTTAGGATGATAACCAGGCCCCCCCGAGGGTGTCCACCTTGTGGTGGTGGGGGGGCTCAGTACTTGCGTTGTGCGCGCGGGGAAGCCAAGAGACACCAGGGAGGGGGCCTACGGGCCAAGACGGGCGGGGGAGAAAGGTGCTGGTTGGTGGCTTCGGCCTGCGTGGGTCCTGGGGGCTCTGACCTTGTGGTTGTTGGAGGATGTCGGAAGGACTCTCGACGTGTCGTAGCTGTGGGTGGCTGCCTGGCTAGTGAGCCTCCTGCTCCTCTGATACTGCCTACTTGCCAGGAAGGATTGTGCATTTCGATTTCTGAGAAATCGAAAACGCAAATCCATTCCCCAGGCGGGTCGGCTGTATTAGCGAGGCGGGAGGATCACATATCAGGTGTCATGCATGTCTGTGACACGTCAGGGGGGTTTCCGGCTTCTGACGGCGTCTGCGTGGGCCGAGTTTCTGGGATTCGCGGGGGACGGGACATCAGTCGGCACCTGGGGAGGGAACCCACGGGGTAGGGGCTTTTGTCCTCCCGTGGTTGGGTGAGGGGTAGGGGCGTTTGTCCTCCCGTGGCGGGCCGAGGGGTAGGGGCGTTTGTCCTCCCTTGGCGTGGAGAGGGTGTCATGGGGTAGGGGCGTTTGTCCTCCCGTGGCAGGCCGAGGGGTAGGGGCGTTTGTCCTCCCTTGGCGTGGAGAGGGGGTCGTGGGGTAGGGGCGTTTGTCCTCCCACGGCCGGCTGTGGGGTAGGGGCGTTTGTCCTCCCTCTGCCGGGAGGCTGGGACCGAAGCGCCGTGTGTCGGTGGCGGTCCTAGCTTCCAGAGGGTCCCTCAGCGTGTCTCTGCAGCAGCAGAGTTCACGGCTGTATATGGGACGTGGAGAGGTGGTCGTGGGGTAGGGGCGTTTGTCCTCCCATGGCCGGCTGAGGGGTAGGGGCTTTTGTCCTCCCTCAGCAAGGAGGGTGGGACCGAAGCACCGTGTGTCGGTGGCGGTCCCCGCTTCCTGGGGGCTTGGGGAAGTAGGTGAGGGTGAGGCACACTGCTATGCTACAGTGTGTCTTTCGGTGAGGGTTCGCCTTAGGGCGAAAGTGCCGGTGGTGTCGTGGTGACATGTTCGCGATCCCATGGCATCACCGCTACGGCACGGGTTGGCAGCATCCCAGAGTTTTAGTGGGTAGGCTAGTCCCTCGCGGACTAGAGAGCCCCACATAACCAATGCGTAATGTCTGACTCTACCCCCGTGGGTCTCATATTACGTAGTGGTATGCAATTCAATGCATTTCTCTGGGTCAAAAAAAAAAAAAAAAAAGGATGGTAACCAGGCGCGAAGCGCCTAAGCAACGCGTAATAGGGGGTCTGCGAAGCGGACCTCCGTCGACCTGGCTTTAGTTCTTAAATATATATATACACACTTTTGAATAGCAATTTTATTACTATGAGCCATTTGTACATGATTTTTAATAGGATAATACGTAGCGTTATGCATTCTGATATGATGCCAATTGATTATTATGCCTACTTATGCGTATGCTTTTTGTTATTAGTCTTCATAACGGTTATGCTTTTTGTATTTATGCTTTTTAATGTTATGCGTAAAAAAATATGCGTAATGAGACTTATGCACATCTCATTTTCGGCGAAAAGAAATTATGCGTAACCATATTAGTATTAATGATTTTATGCCTTCCAATAGTAAACCTCTTTTGGACCGCACCTCGTAGCTTAATATAAACAAGCCAAAGTAAGTATTTTCATTCTTTAATAATAGCTGTAGCTATCATCCCACCATGACCACAATTATATAACTCTGACACATTTCTTTTTGATCCTGAAAACTGACAATCTCTACCGCGTTTCCCCACAGTAACAGCCCATAGCTAAGAACTGATGACACATAACCATGATATGCTGTTAGTGCAGCATCGACGAAAACAGTGTCTCTTAACCTTTTGAGCACGAATACAAAACGGGCAAGTTCTTGCAGACTTTTTCTATGTATGTTCAGGTGTTTATCTACTGTGTTATCGAGAAAATTTAAAGTACCTATCAAGGTCGTCGTCTGCTGTTAAAATTGTGTTCGGATTGGGTGTGCAATTTGGGGTAAATGACCTTAAATGCTATACTATAATGGATATGCTCCGGGAATTCCCGGAAAACCCCTTTTTGGTGACATTATGTAACATCGTTTAGTATTGCGTTTTTAGACAATAGACTTTTACGGTTATCCCCCAAATCTCCGCCATTTTGAAAAAAATAGAACCTAGCTACAACTGTTCACAAGATTTCACAAGATCCGGTTGAGATATGCGGCCTACAGGCGAGAACAGCTGGAAATCCAGACAAACGGACATCCGGACGTACTTTCCTACTTAACATTGATTTGGAGTATCTATACTTCTCCTTTACGTGTACCCATGTAATTATAACACGAATGTAATGTAATTGTTTTAAATATTATTTACGAAAAAATTACTTACTGTTGAGTTTCTTTCGGTTTTCTTCTCAACAGCGGTCTCCTCTTGCGAAATGCCGGTAGATTCATAATCTGACTTGTAAAAGTGCCCCTGTGGCCTACTTACTGGTTAAATTATTTCATTTCATTTCTTTTTGACTAGCTGAATCGGATTTGCTTCGCTCACTTCGCTCACTTAGTCTATTAAAAACGTGTACTTACTTTGTCCTACAGTGCGCTCTGAACGTGTTAACATTACTAATTTCTGACACTACTAACACGTGTAGGTAGGTACACGTCACACACGTCACCCTAGGTATATTAATAGGTATTTTTATTCATACGGTTCAATCGTGAATCGTGAACCATACGGGCTAAGCACACAAAGATGTTGCTGCTTCCAATTATTTGGGTTAGTGTACTCAATGCAATATACGCACAAGAAATCCCCAATGACATAGGTAAGAAGAATTCCTTCATTATACCATATCATTTATTCACTTAGAATTCTTTTTAAAGAGCTTGCTAAACGGCTCGTCGACACCACTGGTGACCAAAGGGCTGGCAGTTTCTTAGCATAGCAATACAGCGAGGTAATGCTGCCAGCGTCTTTGGTACAATGCCACGGGGGCCATTTTTAGATTTAGTTTAGATTTAGATTTAGATAAACTTATTTATATTGGGTTATTGTTTATTTTTTTGTTTTTTACGTGATTTTTTTTTTATATAATTTTTATTCGAATTTAAATCATAAAAGTTACACGGTATAAATTAAACAAGAATAATGATCACAACACACAATTCAGGCAGGGTTCGAACCTGCGTCTCCAACGGCTTTCCGGGCCAATACGTGCGTCCTACCTATTGGACCACCGAACCTGATGCGAGACATTGATTTTTCGAGAAACATTTGGTTTACGTTAGCAGACGTTACTGCTTTAATAAAAATATCAACACACAATCTTAAACAAACGTAGTTCTGTCTAAAAAGTAGAATCTATGTTTAAATTTATTGCCCCTGTTACAGGCAGTACAGTCTCAACCCAGTAGGTGTATTTATCTATATGAGTATGTATTATGTATGTCGTCGTCTAGTACATAACATAAGCCTACTAGACCCTACTAACCTTAATGTGGGATTTGAACTATGTAAGTGATGTTTTCTGATATTTATTTATGCCGAAAATATCACTATGTTGTGTGTCATCGTGCGTGAATCCATGTATTCAGAATATTGGCTAATGCGCTAATCAGTTTAAGCTGAAACATACAGAGGGCGCTTTAAGCAGAATAAGAAGGTACCTATTATTTCGTGCTATCCGCGTATAGCGGTGCTATAGCTCAGTGGTGAGAGCACTGCTCCGGTCAAGCAGAGGTCGTGGGTTCGATCCCCACTTGCGGAGATAAATAAATAAATAATAAATATTAATTATTTATTTATTAAAATTAGTTAAACAGTAATTTTATTAAACTAAGGCACTGTGAACTACAAAATTATACATAAAATAAAAATAAAAACTTAAATCTAGTTTGATTATGGGACAATCATACACAAATCGACGTAATCCCAAACTACGCAAAGCTTGTACTATGGGTACTAGACGACGATATACATAATATATAAATACATTATATACATAACATCCATGACCCAAGAACAAATATTCAAGTTCATCACACAAATATTTGCCCCGGCCGGGATTCGAGCCCGGGACCGCCGACTCAGTAGGCAGGTGTCTGCAAACTGCGCCAACCGCGTCGTCATCAGATTGCGTACAATTTTGAATTCTTATTTATCCTTTGTATCTATATAAAAAATAGGTATCGTTTTTTCAGATAGTGACTTGTCCTCCCGTATTTTGTACGGTACCGGTTTTGTAGGCAAAGATAGAGAACTATCCATACTTTGCTGGCCTTTCTTTTTGTGGAGCTGCCATTATCTCAGACCAGTGGTTAGTGACTGCAGCTCACTGTGTAAAGTAAGTCAAATAATAATGGAAAGTGCCTTAAGGCTCCTTATCCGTTCAAAAAAGCTGTTTGTTTTAGACATTTCTTTATGATCAAACATGTTTTTACAAGCTTTTTATTAACTTGCATTGTATGTTTAATGTATGTTTGTTCGGGTGAATCTCAAATTTGAAACAGTTATCGTCAACCGATCGAGCTGAAATTTTGCATACTTACTTAACTTTGATGACAATACAATAATATGGTACCATGGGGCTGATCTGATGATGGAGCCGGAAGATGGCCATAGGAACTCTATAATAGAAAAAGCAATCCTAACGAACTTGGGCTCCTTAGAATCGTCTCAGTGAGCATTTGATGGATATCCAAAGAAAAGTACAGTCGGCTATAAAAGCTTGCCACTAAAATGTCATTTTTGACAGAAACTTATTTAACATATTGTCAATTTTACTACTTAGAACGGGGCTATTGAGATTTATTTGAAGGTAACCTATCACAACTCGAAACATTGTTTCACACCTGTAACGTTTTTTTTTCAATTTGTCCGAAAGTATTTTTTTCCTAAAAACCATAATATTTTCAGGATTTTATAAACATCGTTTTAAAGAACCCATTAGGTTAGGTTAGGGATGTTTTATAATTATTCTGATATTAACAGTTTTGGAATAAATAGCTTTCGGGCAAATGAAAGTTTGCGATACAGGTGGAAAACAAAAATTCGGGCTTACGATAGGTAACCTTATTTGAAACCTACAGTTTTTTATTGATAATTTTCGTTTCAAAAACTGCTCAAAATCGTTAAAATTCACGCAAAAAACTTTTTTTCAACTTTTTTTCGACTGTACTCAATAAAACTGCTCATTATTTGATACAAATCGAGATTTCATTCTCGTTGGTTACCTCCTACAAAATTTAATTAATCTTTAGGAAATTTTAGGATCTAAATGTGGTGGAAATCTTTTGTCAGACCGGAAATTTGTGTACTGCGTGGCCGTTTGGAATGGCGGAATTTTGGCCAAAAACAGACGCCTCGTACACAAATTCCATAATCAGAAGCGCAAAAATGTAAACGCTCCCACACAGAACATTTCCTTCTTATTCAGTTCCTAAAATTACGTAAAGAGGAGTAAACGAAATCTCGATTTGTATAAGCCGGTTACGTTAAGTTTTGACCTCATTTGTATCCGAGGCCACTGTTACTAGGTTCAAACTTAACGTTTGATAGTTGCAGTATGGGAAAGGCGCGATGATAATATATCCGCTTAAAGGAAAAATACAACGGTTTGCTTATGTTTCATACACTTTTTCAATTTTTAGGTCCCGTAAACAAATTGACGGCAATGTATGGGTTGGAGGAGAAGATGTTAAAACCAGCCAACATTATCGTTATGATAAAGTGGTAGTTCACCCAAGTTATATAGAATCTCTTTCTGTAAATGACATCGCGCTATTGAGGCTGAGCCGACCCTTGAAATTTGGAAAAACTGTCAAACCAGTAACACTTCCACGAAAGATATATGAGAAGAATGCTATTCATTTATTCGCGGGACACGGAGCAGACGAGGTAATTTAGAACTTTTTCTACTCCAGTACTTTTTTCTGTCAAAAAAAAAAATGGGACAAAGGCTAGGAGGATGATGACTTTTTTCTGTCATTTATATAGAGCTACTAACTCTAATACAAAAATATAAATTATGAAAGTCTGTAAAAGTATATACTCTACTGCCCAAAAAACACTGCTAAACGATGTTATAATGTCGCCAAAAAAGAATTACTTAATACCACAGATTACAAAATGAAACAGCTGCACTCACACAATTTGCAATAAAAAAAAACTATTGCTGCTAACTAAAAAAATAAGTTTTATCTTCTGTGCATGGATATCTAGTATAGTGAACGTACACCTTTAGGTACCTCAGATTCAGATTCAGATTCTTTATTGCGAAACCATGGTATTACAGATGTTGTTATTGTGGAAGTACAAACATAGACCCTACTAGGTAGGTATAAGTTCATATGTGGTTCATATTTTTTTTGACAGATGGACGTCAGTCGTCAATAAAAAAAAGTTTATCAGGCTATTTTTATTTTTTTATTTTGTTGGTTCCGAGGGGGAACATGTAATTATTTTCTATGTTGTTGATTTGCATTTTATTTAGTAAATATCGAGTCGTAGAAAAAGTATTGTATGCAACGTTGTATAAATAGGTCAAAAAACGCTGGTGGCATCTTTCTTACGATCTAAGAACAACATACAACTGTTGCATAAAATAAAAATACCATTATATCACACGGGCCTATGCTGCCGTCATTTATTAAAAAGGCAGTCTTCTACATAAGGAAGAAGTACCTATATGGATTTGGCATATGTGTAACGTGTATACCCGAAAGGGACAGAAGCACTAACAGCTGGGTTACCAGGTTCCAAAAAATTCTCCCGATTTTCCAGTGCTAGCTGTTGACGGTGAGGCATTCGTTTTAAATGCATGTTATAGTATGGGACAAATAATAAAATAACTACAATAAAACTTTACGAAAAAAACTGACAAAATGTAATGAAAAAGTATATTTACTTATTTACGGTAGCAAATATGTACACACTTTCGTCTTTACTTTACATAATTACGATTCAGCTCTTTGAAATTCGCAAAAATGAAACATTCGACAAAAGAAATCTACGAAAAGGCCACACTTTCATTTGATTTTCACCAAAACAGGTAAATGTTTTTATATTCAATAAATTACACCAACCCTTTTTGTTTCAGGGGGGGCGTCCGACCAAACAGTTGATGAGCGCATATCTTCGTACTCTAGAACCATATCAGTGTCGATCTTATTATAGATTGCCGCAATACCTACATCCCCGCATTTATAACCTGTATAAACAAGTCGTATTTTGTGCAGTACGTCATCCTCAACGCCTACCTGCATTATGTTTTGTAAGTATTTTGAACAGACAAGAAAGACAAGGTTCTAATGTACGACTGTACCTATGTATTTTAACATTGCAAATGTTTGTTTCCCTGTGTCGAGTATTGCCCCTGTTTTATGAAACATTGTAGTTTCGCTTTTATGAGAGGTACGCGAATGGGGTAGATGTTAAAATGTGCGTCTGACAGAGGGCTTCAAAGCGCAATATGAATACCCAAAATCGGTCAGTACTTTTGAAATTTTCTATAATTTTCCAAAATTTAAAAAAAATCGCTGATTTTGATCGCGAATTTCCCAATGACTTTTTTTAAGCTTGCTGTTCAAAAAACAGTCTACTTATTAGTAACAATTACACTCCACCAAATCGGAGCGAAGCAAGTTAGTGTGGAATCGACCAATTGAAGTTGAAATCTGTATTTCGGGTCCGCTTCACTTTGTGATTGGTCATCATCATCATCACGTCGCCGGTAGACGTCCACACTGCTCGACAAAGGCCTCTCATCTCTCATAATCAGCCGCTCCGCTCCACTTCAGTGGAATCCAGGCCTTAGGTTTCGGGCCTGCTATACTTTCACCAAACCTACCCTTTTTAATCTAACCTTATTTTAACCCAACCCTATTTTAACCTAACCCTACTCTACCCAAGCCTATTTTAACCGAACCCTATTTTAACCTAACCCTACTTTACCTAACCCTATTTTAACCTAACCCTATTTTTTGTTATACCACAGGGTGATTCCGGCAGTCCTCTCGTTCGCAACAACACTCTTGTAGGCATCGCGTCCTTCATAGTAAACGAGAATTGTCGTGAAAATCCAGCTAATTTTTTTACAAATGTCGTTCCCTTTGTTTCTTGGATCAAGTCAGTTACCGGAATCGAGTAATGGGTATTATAGTCCGAAACTCTAAGAGTATTTTCTATCTAATCGCACAAGTGAAAAAACACATTATGCTCATAATAGTGATGCCGTTTCTTCCCAAGCAGCACACTAGCAGGAAAAGCGCTTATATAGCCCTTATACAACAAATTTAGGCTGAATAAAGGATGTATAAGCGCTTGAGTAACCTCTGTGCTACTTGCGTTACTTGTGTTAGTCTGACACAATATGCTCTTAGTGTTGTAAAGAATTTAGAGTCGAATTTAAAGAATGTAGATAGGGGAATACAAATTACCTAGTTAGTGTGGATTTAATAAATATAATTTTAAATTCGTATTTTTTTTATTTGCTCGAATACATATACTTCCACCTCCTTCTAGCTGTCTAAAACAAATTTAATTTGAAAATATGGTTTTTAATTTGTATTTTGAAATGCTTAAAACGCTGTCCGCCATTATCGCTTATGATAGTGACGTCATCGGTCCTGTAAAGAAAACTGAAGGTCCACTTTGACGACTTCGAATAGTGCCGTCCCTCTCGATCTCCTGTCAAAGTATATTGAAGTGAGCGGAATGGCACAATACGAACGGTCGAATTTCGAATATTTACAGGTAATTCTACGTCACGCCACAGCAAAAGGTAAAGAGTCACGCAAAAGGCAAAAATGACGGACGGCGTTTTTGACTGTTCATGAAATTTCTAATTTTCAATTGATAAAATTTAGCTTTCTAGCTTTCACAAAAATACATGACATTTTTTTAGAGCTTGTAAGATCATTATTAACCATTTCCAATATATTTAAAAACTGTGTCTACTAGCCTATTAATAGGTACGATTTTTTTTTATTAATTAACGCCACGCTCGGCGTTCGCTCCTTTGCAAAATGTAATACGCCTATCAAAAGCCGGACTAGCCGTCAGAGCGTTTATTTTGGCCGGACACGTAATCACTTTGTCCGGTTTTATCCGGAAGCCTGGCAACGCTACTAGCAAAGACACGTCAATGCCAAGGATTTGCGGCATCAGTCGGCAGAACCGTCGTTGTGCATCCCTATCCCTATTTCCAAATTTAAATCATGAAATTCTGGTAAAAATCTCCGGAAAATTTGCTTAGGTGTAAACCGCTTGTTTCGATTACAAGCGACAAAGCGCCAGTAGAATAACTTATTCCGTCGAATGATTCATTTCGCTGAAAAATGTTTCACTCAATTTTTATTAGGGTTCCGTACCCAAAGGGTAAAAACGGGACCTCATTACTGAGATTTCACTGTCCGTCCGGACGTCCGTCCGTCCGTCCGTTTGTAACCAGGCTGTATCTCAAGAACGGTGATAGCTAGACAGTTGAAATTTTCACAGATGATGTATTTCTATTGCCGCTATAACAACAAACACTAAAAATAAAATAAAAAATATTTAAGGGGGCTCCCATACAACAAACTTACAGATAATGGTACGGAACCCTTCGTGCCCGAGTCCCACTGGCACTTGGCCGATATTTTTTCCTCTGTAGTCATAATTTTTTCATAATTCTTGCAAATATCATCCTATTGATTTGGTTAGGTTAGGTTTGTTTTCTAATAGACTCCAATAGCTTACGGTGGCAAAGAAAAATGCTTTCTACGAAATCTTTGGACAAAATGTAACATTTCACGAAAAAATCTAGGAATAATTAAAAATCTAAAAGTATACTCCGCCGTGACAGTGTCATCACTGCCGTGACCAGGATTCGAACCTGGGTTACTACGGCCACAACGTAGGGTCCTAACCACTAGACGATCACGGCTGCCGGAGCTGTGGTGGACGCTGCGAATTTCGGCTATACTTTCGACAACTGGACCACTTTCTCTTAGATCGTTGCGCACGAGTGCACATACCCTAAGGCATCATTTAATTTCGAAAGAGCATTTTTGTGTAACAGCTGTTTTAATTTACCTACTCTTAACTCTAATGGCTAAATAAATACTAACAGTAAATTTTGTACCTTTTAGGATTTGCCACACTGACGACGGTCTGCGGTCAGCGGGCATGTCATACTGAACTTAAATAAGTATTTTGGTTCAGTACATACTGCCGCTTCCAGGCAGGTGCGGCCGGCTAGCCCCGCCCCCTGCTAACTATTGATAATCGGATGCAGCCATACCAGGCTTCCGGCTTACCATGTTAAGAAAAAAAAAAAAAAAAGTACATACTGAACTTAAATAGTTATTTTGGTTGCAGACCGTCGTCAGTGTGCCTAATCCTTTAATTTTCGATGTCACTGAGAGTGGATTCTTAAATAAGTAATAATTATGGACAGATTTTATATGCACACGGACATTATATAGCCGTGATGATTTCGAAATATGGGTCACTATTTAACGATAGGACCGCCTCTTGTCTACCTCTGCCTGTTATTTTAATGTAGGTATCTCATGTTGTTTTATCTCTTGTAGCATTTGGGTCATTTCCAGATTTAGGTTCGAATCTTTCCGGTAGACATTTGCAAAATTAAGGATTCCAGGGCCTAATTTTCTGATTAAATGTCTGTGAGAATAAAGACCGTCCTCTCTTCTATGATCCGATGTAATAGCAACATAACCTAGATTCATACAAGCTCTTAACTTGTGACCACCGTAGGAACAAATTTTGTTTTTTGAATTGACAATGTTTGAGGTGTTCTTAAAACTAAGTTCGTTTCTCAGTATCAATCTACAAACTAGATACGAGGTAGTGAGTTTTGTTTGTCTCCTTCCTGCCGAACTATGTTCGTGATGTGGCTAGGTTTTTGATATTTTACTGACACTGATAAACTGTCATTTAAAGGTATATTAAGGTTTACCCTTGTTTCACATACAAATGTTGTATCGAATTTTCATTTCATAGAAATTTCATTTCATCGAAAGCAGTTTTTCTGAAACTATGAAATATTTTGGAATGTTATAACACAAACCTAACCAAACCTAATCTATTTGATTGACCACGTTCATGATTTCTGATAAATATGAGTTCCGAGAAAATTTTGTCTATAAAACGAAAAATCTATGAAATTAAACATTCGGTGAAGTGTTTTCTAGAAAAGAAGAGGCCACCGTAAATAAAGCATACTTGCTAAGGTAAACATATACTGTGCTAAAATTTTGGGCAAACGTCTTTCGAATTGTGTGAACATACTTTGGCAAATATTTGTATAGACAGATAAATAACTAATATTTAATGAGGAGAAAAACTACTTTCGATTACTGTTACATCCACAAAAACATCTCTTCTACTACATAAATCTGACATCATGCCCACTTATGGCCAGCGAAATTAATATTCTCATGCCGTTTAGTGCTAAAAAAAATACAAATCTGTTTAAAAATACCAGCTCTGTTCAAAGCAGTTGTTTATTCAAATTAAGGCGCGCTTATAGGCGAACTTTAGGTATTTGCGGGGGTGAAGCAGACACGCGGTGGAGGCGCATGCGGGGCGCCCCGCTCCACGCCAGGCGCGTTGCTCGCGCAGCCCGTTGATGGCCTTATTCTGTTCGTAACCGTATTCTGATAGAAGTAAAAAATTATAAAGTACTATTATTTTGTTTTATAAAAAAAATGCTTAGTGCTTCATTTAATATTCATTTAATGTAAATAGTGGTAACAATACACCGCGTTTTTATCGATGATTTTATTTATTTATTTATGAATGATGATTTATTGATGATGATAGCACACGCAGTAGCAAGTAAGCAAAATAAAATTCAGATGTGGAAGTATGATAAAAAATTATCAATTAAAAACCGGTCAAGTTGCGAGTCGGACTCGCGCACCGAGGGTTCCGTACAAACTAGGTTGATTTGTGTGTGGTTGTCTGATATTTACATATTTATTTATTTAAACACTTTCCATCCTTAAGTGGTTAAGTTAAGTTTGCAACTGGTATGTATAGCGCCCCATACCTACAAATGAGGTGCAAAGTTAACGCAACCAATCCCGTTTGTTGTATTAGAGCCCCCCTTAAATACTTATTTTATTTTATTTTTAGTATTTGTTGTTATAGCTACAATATAAATACATCATATGTGTAAATTTCAACTCTCTATCACCGTTCTTGAGATACAGCCTGGTGACAGACAGACGGACGGACGGACAGCGAAGTCTCAGTAATAGGGTCCCGTTTTTACCCTTTGGGTACGGAACCCTAATAATTATCTAAGGTATAGTAAAACTTACTCATTACGAGAATGATTAGGGGCTTCAGTGTCCATTGAGTTTGGCAGTGATGCACCTGTCAGTGTCAGGATTGTAAGTGACGTTCCGGGGTTTTCAAGCTGAGAGTCCTGTTTAGCTCTAAAATTAACCCTTAACCTACCTCCCGTCTCACAGACTCACCTAAAATTGTTAACAGGGTCATTCTACTTTTTAGTGCAGGTTTTTGTGTCCCCCGGTAATAATCCAGTGAGTAAAGGATTTTGACCTTACAAACGGTTCGGTAGTTTTGAATTTTTGATATGTTGTCTAGGATGGTTAGTCAGTATTTAAAATGCAAAATGCACAATTCTCCCTTCTCCGCGCCCGCCGCCATATTGAAAAAACCAGCACTTTCTTCATATTTTTGCTCATATCTTCCTTTACATGCGATAACTGCGTATTTCCTTATCCTTTGGAAGTGTTCGAACAATAATTGTAAATATTTATTAAGAAACCTAGCCCGTGTAAGTGCTGTGATTTAGCAAAAAGGTTATAGTAATAATAATAAAATTATTATTTACAACGTATGTTGTAATGTAACTAAGAGACCAATTAAGCATTTTTTTGTAAAAGAGAATGTTGTAATGAAACAACTTTGTTACTATTGAACAACTGTCTTACCATTATGTCCCTATTTCTATATTGAAGTTTTTAGATTTCAGTTGTACGATTGGTTTCTAAATTATATTACAAATATATCAGATGCAAGCTAACATAAATATTTATCAATGTTAAATACTTTGCTAAGATATTTTTACGCACTTTTGTTTCAAACTATTTGTCATAACCATGTATACGGTTATGACAAATAGTTCGAAACAATAGTGCACAACAGTAACACAGTTATCTTTTGAATGTGATTTATAAGACTAAATAAATTATAATTTCTAATTAAAATTATAAAAAAAAAAAGATTACGTCCTTAAAAAACGTATTGTATTTTTTCTTTGTTGTAATGAGTGACTGGCTGTGCTGGCAGTGTATTGAAATTGTTTAGATATAATTCTGCATACATACAATGACATAACTTGATTTATCTTTACACAATATTTTTTCAAACCCGTTACTACTAGTGTCAAAAACCTGCAGTAAAAAACCGGCCAAGTGCGAGTCGGACTCGCGCACCGAGGGTTCCGTACAAACACTTTCCATCCCTAAGTGTTTAAGTTAAGTTTGCACCTGGTATGTATAGCGCCCCATATAAATTAGGTGCAAACTTGCAAAGTTAGGTATTAAAAAAAAACTACTTACTAGATCTCGTTCAAAACAATTTTCGTTGGTAGTTTTTATAGTAATGTACATCATATGTTTTTTTTAGATTTTTCATTTTCTTATTTTAGAAGTTAGAGGGGGGGGGACCAACTTTTTTCCACTTTGGAAGCGTCTGTCACGCAAACTATTCGGTTTAGAAAAAAAATATTTTAGAAACCTCGATATCATTTTTGAAGACCTATCCATAGATACCCCACACGTATATGTTTGATGAAAAAAAATTTTTTGAGTTTCAGTTTCAAGTATGGGGAGCCCCCAATATTTATTATTATTTTTTTATTTTTGCATCAAAATCTTAATGCGGTTCACAGAATATATCTACCTACCAAGTTTCAACAGTATAGCTCTTATAGTTTCGGAAAAAAATGGCTGTGACATACGGACGGACAGACGGACAGACAGACAGACAGACAGACAGACATGACGAATCTATAAGGGTTCCGTTTTTTGCCATTTGGCTACGGAACCCTAATAAAAAGTAGAATGACCCAACATACCTATGGGCGAGCATCCTACAAACGTTTGTGTCCTTGTATAGTTGAAGTAATACAAGCTGAGCTAATCCACTTACCTGCATTCACAATAGCATTGTGTCTAATACAATCCTATCTGCTTTTGTTCTCATAAACGCGAACCTGGCGCCAACCAGTTACTTACAAAAAAAGGTTAGAACTACATTGCGTGGATATTGAATTTTCAGCCTTATTCCTTGTTGAATAGGTTTAAAATGTTTGTTGACGAGAGATCATAGTCCTTTTTCAAGAGAATCGTTCTTGAGGAGGGTCAGACGGTTGTAAAATTCCAAAAAGTTATGATCACCATTATTCTGTTAGTGCATTTTGTAGTCTAATGTCCAAGGAAATAGAGTCGATAATCTATATTAACCTTCCAAGGTGGTTACAATCTGCTTTTACTACGAGCTCGTTATCTTAATTTGCGGTTTACCAGTTGTGGTTTGTTCAATGGTATTCAGTTCTTAAGTGGATTAGCCCAGCTTGTATTATTTCAACTATACCTTCTCCTCAGTGAGTGCCGCGTCGTCGCTCGACAAGGTCGGTCGTGCACGCATCTAATTTTGGTGAGCATATTACTGTCTCCGACCGTCTGTGAGACGGGTGGTAGGTGGATACGTATTTTTCTTAAGGGTCTCGGAGACGGGTGGTAGGTGGTTACGTGACTATGGATATTTTTTTCTTTACTTAGCCGACCGCTAAGTCACGTTGGTAGTGATTGGAAGTGCGGAAAACCTGTTCTACTTTTGACCCGAATAAAAAACGGGACCCAGTACGTATGTTTCTAATGTAAAAAAACTATTTGCCTAGAATGTGCAAACAAACTTACATTCACTGCCGCGAACAAATTGAATAAATTAGTGGTCTGCAATTTTATAAAAATTTTACCTTCATTTTAACTAAACTTATTGATTTAGCATTGTTAATAATTGAGTAATTAGAAATAATGACTTGGATCTTTATAAAAAGTAAAAATTTTTGTTGATCTCAACTTCCAAAGGATATTATAGTTTCTAAAGTGAAATAAGGACTGTTGCCATATGTTATCAGTAAAAAAAAAACTTTTAATGTTTCCAGAATGATTTTTAGTTTAACAAATATTTTAATATGTCTATTGCCATTATTATTTAAAATGTCCGATCCGATAAAATTTAATATATAAGGCCGACATTATGTATCCGTCCTGGGGACGGGAGGTAGGTGTTTCTGTGACTAAATAAGCAGTTAGGTAGTTAAGGGTTAAAATACATAAAATTACAATGTACTAAATGGTGCTAATCCAACACCTTAAAATAATGATAGTTAATTCACGAATAGGTTAATTACAAACCGGAGTTTAAATAATAGTAAGACATATTAACACTCATTAAGGAAATAACGTTTGTAACTCACTTTAAGAGAACTAGAATAGAATAGAACTGTACAACACACAATTAGTAAAACTGCACCCGAACTGCAAACCAACTACGTAAAAACGAATGTGAAATCCGCTACGATGCGGTCGGTCGATTGGTCTGGTATAGTTACTACATAAATATGTTCTCTTAGTTCACTTAAGCGTTTCCTCTTTCGCTTAACTTTATTTACACTGTGATTACCCATATTGCTTGCTGTCTAAAGTCGTATTACCGCGTTAGAAAAATGTGCACAGGTCCGGCGTCGACCGCTGTCACGAGCGTACTGGCGACTAGGCAATAGTCGGCCGCCGCCGCGCGCTGAACCATTTTATTTTGCCAATAACGAAATGAATTGGTATGATTGATGTACTCAACCTATTAAAAATCTATGAAACACAAAACGAAATATACTAAAAAACTATTAAATAAAGCAAATTTTGTGTTGATATTCATAATAGTTATCGAAATATTTGGCTTAAGGTGTAAAAAAGGGGTACTTTTCAAAAAATAAAACTATCGAGGATTTTTTCAGTAATCGTGTTTCTGATGAAGTCAAAAACTAGGGCGTATACTGAAAATTTACATATAAAAAAATTGCACTTGTAAGTTATGTGAAAGTATAATATTAATACTTTCTAAAATTGTAGTTTTCACTATTTACAGCGCCTTAAGAACGGCAAACGAAAAGAAAACATTGAAACGAGACTGGCCTGATACAACTCGATAAAGGAATGCACTTTTGTTTTTTTTAATCCGTGAGAATTTAATTCTACTGTAGAAAAAGTAACCGGTATGTTAACGTTTTCAATATGTGAAACTATGCGAGATGTTATGTGAAATTTAGTTTCACTCCTGATTTTTTCTTATATATTATGTTAGCAATAGAGATGTGCCATTTTCGAAAATAACAATGGGTTCCGGTCCGTGACTCAAGATGGCCGCATGCGTTTAAGTTTCGTTGTTCGTTATTTATTCATTTTTGTTGTTCAATGTGTAGTATTGATAGCGTAATGTGCAGTGATTTAACGTATGAGTGACTAGCTAATGAAGAATTCAACTTGAAGCGTTCATAGCCCTTCCTGGGTCAAGGCCCGATAGTCCGTGTGGTTTTTGTAAATCGCTATCACTTTACAAAAAGCACGATTTTATCAACTCATCGTACAACGTGGTATCAATCCTCTATCTAGTCGCCGAGTGCGATTGGCAACGAGACATTGGCAGTAATGGTCGCTTAACTGTGACCGGTTGCCATTTAAAAAAAAATAGAATAGAAAATAACAATGATCGATAGATTTTTGTACTTGTTCTTCCAACCATTCAAGTGTAGATGTAGGTATGTATATATAGTATTTGTTGCTGATTTTCAATAATATTATATTTAGAAAATAGAGAACTGCTGCTGAAAAAGGTATAACAATATCATTTAATTGAAATCAGACTTCCAACGCCGTACGTGTCCCTGACAACCACCACAGTTCTCATTGTTTGATCAAATTGGTAGATCTAAAAATACATTAAGTACATTTTTATTTACATTACATATTTTTACGCGTAAAGCACCAAACAAAATCAATACAACAGAAAATAATAATAAGAATTTAAACTCGATATTTTTTAAGTACGTTTCGAAACTGTATATGATAAATTGGTGAATTATAAATTATTATGAACTACCTTATAGGTATGTACAGTATAATGTTGAAAAACCTTATGTTATTTAAACAATAATCTATGTGTTTTATACAAAAGACACAATTATTTAAGCATTCGGTCATTAAAAACAATATATAGCAATTAAAACGGTTTTGGGTGTTCGATTTTATGGTATAACGGGTAGCCAATCACTTGCTAAACAACGTTTCATAAATATTCATTTTACAAACAACGTTAGACAAATGAACGATTCCCAAATTAGACGTTGCATAAAATATAGTTTTACAAATAGATCATGATAAAAATTATTTATTGGACAAAACATCATATCGCAAAACATTATTTCGCAAATTATTCATTTATTATTCTAGCCAATCAATAACAAAATAACGAATGATAAAACAACGTTAATAAAATGCATTGTTTGGTAAACATTTCGTTTAATAAATCATCATGGTGTGAACGCCATTCATAATTATGTGTAGTTTTCTACGAGTACAAATATTAACATAATTTTTAACAAAGTATAATTGTTCTGATGAGCATATCAGACGTCTTAGTGGTCAGGTTATTGAGGTTGTTTAGGTAACATGGCTCAAAAACCGAAAACTGTAGGTTAGGTTAGGTTTGTTTTATGACCATGTATACGTATAGCGGAGCGAGCGAAACGAGCGGAGCGTCAAAATGCTTGCTTAAAAAAATGGAACATCACTCAATCTACCAAAGCTCGGCCCCTGGGAAAAATATTTCTTTGAACCCCAATATCTCGGTAAATATCGCTCTGAGAGAAAAAAGCTTAATTTAGTGTAATCTAAGATTCAATCTAATTTAAGTCCAAAAAAGCAAAAAATAGTGTTAAAAATGTTTAAGCCCCAGAAACGGCCCCTCTTTGGTACAATCTGATCGAAAAAGTAAGTTTAATATTTGGCCCAAGTGTTTCGAGTATTAAACTTCATACCGTCCTGCGTTTCGTTACACAGAGAGTTATTTTTAATCTTTTTATGAAACAATAGTTTTTCAAATCATGTTTTGCAAAATAACTGATTTTTAAAACGATTTATTCGTGAAGTGAACGTTTTTTAAATGAAACTTTGTCATTCAATATTGTTTTAAAGCGTCTAAGTTACTAAATGTATATTTGTCGAGTAATTATTTGTAAAATGAGCATTTTAAGGAATGATAGGTTTGTGAAATGAATAGTTTGTAAATCGTTGTTTGTTAAGTGATTATTTGTAAAAAGTTGTTTAGCAAATGATGATAAACCGGTATTATAACGTATGGTTAAGGTTACGTGTTAAATGTCGCATTAGGATTAGGATGCTTTAACACCGCGAGCCTTCACCTGCAATGTAACAAAATATTATATGAAAATTTAATTTGTTTTTTGTTACTAACAAAAAAGTGTTGTTAGATGAATGCTCGCGGTGACGGGCCACCCTTAAGTGTAATGAAATGGAAATCTTTATTAGCTTTAAGTACATACATACTTAAGTAACTGACATCGTAAATGGCTTGTTTTAGATAGCATGCAAAAAATTCAAATATTATATGCTATTAATTACCTATTGTTTTACTCATTTTCCATTATCTTGCGTTAACTAGTTGCACTCTAGAAATGCATTTATTGTATAAAATCATTTTTCTTCAACCACTCATATAGGTAACACTCTATGAACGTTATTTCCGTTATTAGAATTATTCATTGAATATGTTGGTGTAGATTAAACATAATGAATACGAAGAATCTTCAGCTTTCCAATGCAACTTTAGCTTATTAGGGTTCCGTAGTCAACTAGGAACCCTTATGGTTTCGCCATGTCCGTCTGTCCGTCCGTCCGTCCATCCGCGGCTTAGCTCCGTGATCATATCATTAGTACTAGAAAGTTGAAATTTGGTATGAGTATGTGTATGTATAACGCCGACAGAACAGTAAAATAAAATTAAAAATTTTTTTTTCGGGTACCTCTCGAACACCTAAAGTGGGGGTGATTTTTTTTTTCTTTTCAACACTAGTGTGTGGGGTGTCGTTGAATAGGTCTTGTAAAAATAATAGGGGTCTTCTAACATTATTTTTTGATAGTCAGCAGTTTGTAAATATTCGCTCCAAAAACAAAAAAAATAGTGTCCCCCCCTCTAACTTTTCAACCACGGGTCAAAAAAATTTGGAAAAATTCATGTTAATGAGGCCTTTAAGTACTTTCAATGAAAACTATATTGAACAAAATCGGTCAAGCCGTTTTTGAGTTATCGCCAAATTTCATATTTTTTCTTTAAAAGGTCGTAAGTTGACTTCCAGAAGGTAATAAGTGATTACAGTTTCTAGGGCGTTTACGACCTTTTTATAGGGCTTAAAATCTTTCTTAACGTAAACACAGTTTATTGTGAAAGATGAGCAACTACGGAACCCTACACTGAGCGTGGCCCGACATGCTCTTGGCCGGTTTTTAATCCTTAGTTACGAAGCTTACTTTAAAATGCATTAAGTAAAGGCGAGTTCCGAGCTCAAGAGTGGAAGATAAACCTTTAAGAGCATGCATGTTATGAAATATGTTTTTAAGTTAGGGACCCTTAGTCGATGATTTTGACATATGCGACTACAAAGGTATTACCGAGGCGAGTTCAGTCGGAAACATCCAAACATCAGGGACATAGGGTAAGTCGCCAATTACTGACCACCGTACAATAACTGGCCACCTCATACTAAAAATTAACTCTGTCCACCTACAAATATAGCAATATACAAATATACCACCTATAAATAGAATACATTTTAGTATGGCCAGGTTTTGAAAGGTAACCAGTAATTAACAACTTATACTAAAATTAATTCTGTATGTATGATGTGATCATAGTTTATTTTTAGAATTAGGTGGCCAGTTAATGAACGGTGGCCAGTTATTGAACGTGTGGCGATTTTCCCTACGATATTTTTTGGGCCAAGTTTAAACGAACACGCTGCGCTGGCTAGGTCAATGAACACTCTATTTATTATATTGCATTGTTAGTAACAGCAAAAGCACTCGAACGTTAATAAATGAGTGACCCATAAAATGGCGTTGTTTGTAAAGGGACCCGCGTGTTTTTTCAGCCCAATTAATTCGATGACAGATTTGAAATTCCAATTTTGTTTTAAGCCAGCATTTGTTAGTGTTTCGTGTTTCGAGCTCTGTTGTTTTGGATGGAATAACGATGATGGGAAATTCGATATGCTGTTGTTTCTCTTTGGTGAGTTGCATAATGGTCGAAGCCGTTATTTCGCCTAATAATATAGTATTTGATGCTTATATAAAGCGAAAAAAGCGTGGCGCTACGATGCTGCCCTAAGGCACGAAGAAATGGTTGAAAAATTGGCTAGTGGCTTTGATAGCATAATTGGTAATTTATGCTTAAATTTCTCACTACAGGTACAATTCTAAAGAGCCTAAATTCAGTAGGATTGCTTTAATCTATTCCAGAGTTTCTAGGGCCACACCTTCCGTCCATCCATCATCAGACCAACCCCATGGTACCTTATTACTGTATTGTCATCAAAGTTAATTAGGTATGCAAAATTTTAGCACAATCGGTTAAAGATAGGAGTATCTGCTTCAAAATTGAGTTGCAAGTTTCCACCCGAACATACATGCATAGTTACATAGGTACATTGCAAGTTAAACGATGACAGTCTTTTCAAAAGTGCTATTTCTCTATGAAACTCATACAAAAATAACCCCACTTGAAAAGACACTCCTCAATACAAAAACTTGTAAAATAGCAAACACTAAGTTAGTGTATATTATATGGCAGAAAAGAGGATAGATTCATTCATTTTACAGAGCTGTTACGAGGTTTGAGAAAAAGAACATTAAATCCTAAGCAATCTCCAGGGAGAGAAAACTTCTTAAAGATGGTGCTGAGACGGTTATCAGGCTACATCTAACTGGGTCAGCGGATCTGGTCTAGGCTTTATTAAGCTCTTAACTCTATCTAGTTCTCGGGAATCAACGAATCAACTCACATAATGATACTTGAACGAGTTTTAAACCCTTTGAGCATTGTTAGGAAACCGTTTGTGTTGTTATTTTAAAGATTTTATATCTTTTGTTTTGGGTATAAAAATGAAGTTTACTGTATTATAAATAGTTATATTTCATTAGATAAAAATATTAAACTAGTAATTAAAACAATGCCTTAATTTTCAAGTTTCTGCTTCATGGTTGGATCGATAAAACCTCCTTGACAGACGGAAAGACAGACAGCGGAGGCTTATTAATAGGGACCCGTAAGCATCCTTTGGGTACGGAACCCTTAAAAAGTTGCATATGTCTGGATTTTAATTCGGGACAAGGTATGAAACGTATGTTTGCTGTATCATTTCGTTTCGAATCCATTTGCCTTATTAAGCAGTTGTTGGTAGGTAATATTTTCCCATCAGCTTTGATCCGCTTTCACTTAGAAAGATTAATTTCAGGTTTTCATCCTTCCTATATGTATAAAACTCATTTCGCAGATTTTTTATGGTTAGGTTGGTTTTATAACAATCTCAAATTATTTAAAGTTCCAAAGAAAAATGCTTTCTTTAAAATGATTTTTCAGTGAAATGAAACATTACATGGGTCGTTCTCAAAATATTTGCACCGCTGCGTTAATTTTGCATTTTTTTTAAAAGTTGCGATTTCTTCTTTTATTTTTCATAGGATCGCTAGAAATATATTCAGACAATTGATATCACGTCGAGGGAAGTAGTTAAATTGAATGTCTTAGAAGATATTGGTGTTTGAAATTTTAGGTCGACAGGTGAAAGACATCGATGTCAGGTACAAACGACATTTGTTACCAAGTTATCGACAATGGGTGCAGGTTTGCGACAAATATGTTCCAACTTCACTGAATTTGTTAGCAGGTTAACGACGATGGTTGCAGGAAAGTGACATTTTAAATAAAACCTACGTTGAACTGTCAAATAGGGCTTTTTTGATTGTTTTTTTTTTTCTTTTTTCCTTATGTTAGTAATTTGCATAAAAAAACAAGCATTTAATTCTCATCTCATAGGACATTTCTCAGGAGGTTTTTTGAAGCCTGTACAATTCAGAAAGGTCATAACCGGCAAAAAAAAGCAAAACTCAAGCATACCCACGTGATTTTATACATTTCTTATGAAGGTTCAACAGCGAATCATTTAAATAACGTTTCTGCATCCTGATGCTGCCTCTTTTGACATATTCTTTCTAACCCGCTGAGTAACCTACTGCTGTTTTCGTCATCTTCGAGGAATTCCTTCACATCTGATAACGAGAAAGCCTTCGGCTGCGTTAGGTGGGATAAGCTATGGGAGGTATTGTCTGAAGCTGCCAGCACATCTGGTAACACTTTATAAAGCCTTTACGAGTCTGGATACAGAATGGTGTCGGTAGGAGATGTCACATACAAGAACTTTAAGTCCTGGAAGGCGTACGACAGGGATGCATAATATCCCCTATACTATTTGACAGATATGGAGCCCTTGAAGGTACGTGGTAGACATCGCCTATTTTGCATCACCCGAAGTAGAAGTAGCCCAACTTTTGGAATGAGTCAAAACAAACAGCCTCAGAATGGGTCTCGATATTAATAAAAATAAGACCGAGCTGATGATAGTCGACCATTACTAGTCGACAAAGTACTAACCTGCTTCAAGAGTTCCAAACTGTTGATCAGTTCCAGTACCTTGGCTCCATTGTTACAAATAGAGGTACATGCAAACCAGAGATTCGCAGGCGAATCGGAATGGCCATAACAGCGATGACCCAAAATATGGAAAGATCAGACATCCCTAACCGGACTAACATGTATCTCGTCTGTGCACTTGTCTTCTCCATATCTCTTTATGGGGCAGAGACCTGGACGCCGCTGACAGGCAGAGGATTGATGCTTTCGAAATCTGATGCGGGGGCCGCCTGCTAAGGATTCCTAAGACAGCTTGAAAGTAAAATGGAATACTCAAACTAACGAACTTCGGTAATATATATGTTTTATAACAACGAAACATGAGTTAAGACACGGCGAGTGACCGATAAAACCTGGTTTTTTAAATAATTTTGTATAAGTGTTTAAATAATTGTCGTTCACCTGCCGTATGTGTCGTCCACCTGTTTTTATATAGACAAGTGAACGACATACAGGTGATGGACAAAATGACAGTTATGTCATCAAAACAAATAAAGTATTTCGTTGATGAACTGCATATTTATACACATAAAAGTAGACCATACTTTACGCGTTATAAATTAAAATGAATGCAATAGTACACACGTCAACCAAAATATGGAAGGCAGAATATAGACTACATACCCATTACAAACTCCCGCTCGCGTAAGTGTATGTATCATATTTTTTTAGTGCAGCACACTGACGACGTGTCAGTGACTGACAACAGTGTTAGGTGGCAACTGAAGGTCTCGATTTATGCGGGTTGAGGCAGGGGAAACGAAATAGTAGTCACACAATTGTAATGTTTGTCTCATGACAAGTGGACGACAAAAAATGGCGTGGACAAACTTAAATTGCAAATAGTTCGCAACATAAGCATAGTATCACTATTCGATATGGTAGTATTCAATCTTCATCATATATAAAAATAAAATAGAGTACTGAACTTAAGCTAAGTCGGTAATGTATATGTTTTTATTACAACAAAACATGAGTACCTCGCGTTGGGACACGGCAAGTGACCGACAAAACCTAGTTTTAAATCGTTTTTTTTGTCTATTAATATACTTAACTTTAAATTAAAAGCATTTGGCCTCTATGTAAAAAGTGTCTATAGATATGTGTTGATAATTGAATATTTAAAATAATGCGATGTAAAAAACTTCTTCTAAGAGAAACCTGTTGCCAGGTGGCGGTGCAAATATTTTGAGAACGACCCACATAGCCTATGTCATCTATACCGTAAATAGGTAACTATTTGTCCAAATTGTCAATATGTCCATCTGTTTATCTATGCTATTTAATAAATTGAGGCTTCTTAATTAAAAACGATATCGAATATTATCTAATATACCGTCGAATATGGCTCAGTTTCATCGGTCGATTATTCTGTAACGATGACTTCCCGCATGCGGTATCACGGGCTTTATGGAATGCGTTGTCTCTCTTCTTCTCATCCCGCATGCGGGCGGGGAATGTATCGATTGTATCGACCTATGGAAATGTCTTATTTCATGTACTACCCGGTCAAGTTAAGTATGCGCCTGTTATCTATGTCGTCACATGCAAAGGAGATGCAAATGTAACACGACCGGATTGGCGAAGTTGCGATGTTCTAGGGATATCGCCACTTGCCAAGTAGGGACACGTCAAAACTGACAGATGGCCAGATGATGGAGAGATCATCCAAAATTGGTCGAATTACCCTCCAGTTCTCATAATTCGGGCCCTGCGTTATGGAAATCTCCCGCAAGTAGTATCGACCAATGAAACTGAGCTTATACAGAGTGATCAATGCAAATGGGTCAGTAGGGAGAAAAATAATACTATAAGAGATAGGGAAATCTGTTCTTAACAACCATGGTGTCGATTTTAGATTTAATACAAACTGCATTCAATTTATTTGTATTAAATCTCATACATAACCCGGAACCTGGTTAAAATTTTGTAAGTAATCACATGTCGTATTGTAACATTTTTTACAGCGGTTTTGACCGGGTTACAGTGCGACCAAAAAGAGTAGAAATTAAAAAGTGGCAATACTGTAGTGTTGTCCCCGTTTTCTTAGATTGATTAGAAAGGGACAACACTAATGTATTGCCACTTTTTAATTTCTACTCTTTTTTGTCAGACTGTAAGTAAGAGATTTACAAAAAAACAATAATGCAGTCTTTATTAAATCTAAAATCGAAACCATGGTTCCTAAGAACAGATGTCCATAATACATCTCTTATTGTTTCTAACTTCTCCCTACTGACCCATTTGGATTGATCACCTGTATTGTATATTGATTTTTACTAGTATTATTAATCACTGAATTTTAGAATCACGTTCCTCATTACAGTGTCATTACAAATTCTGCAACGGAAGAACGATCCGTCATCGCCAGTTATCGCTGATCCTGACGTTGAGGGACTCGGTTGGTTGCCCACTAAACAGAGCGAAGCTATTAATACAAAATTATTTGAAATCGAGGCCACAACAACATTTTCCACTAATTACTAATTGGATTATAAATTTTAATCATTTTAGTAAAACTATTACAAAATATGTGTGTGCTTTGTGGCAATGATAGTCTTTGTTGTTTTTTTTTTAACTTGTTGTCTTTGTTGATTTTTTTTATTTGGAATAAGACATGTAATTGTAAAAGTGCTCTTGTGTACTTGCAGAACAAAGATTTGAATTTGAATTTAGATCCCGCCTCTGACTCCCCCCGACGCTAATGATGAATATGGTGTGTAAATAAACTGTATTGCGTACACTACTTCATCTAGACACATGGATAAATAGGCCTAAAAAGTCTCATAGGCTTCGACTCGTTTCATAAAACCACACTCGTGTCGAAAAACCTCTCATTATGTAACAGTTTGTTTTAAATATTTTTTATTTTTAAATTATTATATTATTAATAGTTGCATAAACCGTTGTATTTCGCGCGTCAAGAATGATTTTATATTTTATCATTTATTTTTGTAAAAAAACATGCTAAAACGAACTTTTCCAACTAAATCAATTTAAACTACATCTGCTTATCGGTTTTTTTCTTGAATACGAGTATAGGTAGCTATGCGCGATGGTGGTCGCCCTTCACGTTAGAAAGAAAGAAAGAAAGAAAATAAATTTATTGAGACAAACTAAACAGCACCAAAACCATAAATCATAATAATCAAACATACTTAATCTAAAAAACCATAATACAAACTTAAATCTAAACAATGGGTAGACAGAAAAATTAAAACAAACAAAGTAATTAGAAATAACGAAATACAAATAAATGGTGCTGTCATGTCAGATCCCAAAAGGACACCACTCAGCATATGCTACGGCATCCAGGAGATGTCGCAACGCTGGTCTTCCGTGGCACCCAGAGGGCGAGCAGGTAGGTGGGAACAGCAAATGGTGACGTGTGTTTACATTCCAGCGCATGTAATTCATGTGTATGATGTGTTGTGACGTATTAGTTTATATAAATAAAATAAAATATATTAAATACTTACTTAAAATGGCGAGCAGTGTTACCTATAGTGTATAGGATAGGATAAGTAGTAGAATAGTGGAAGTATCATACTTAAGATAATATAACCTATATTGAAGGAGGTGTAATTTATTGACAAGGTGTCTGGAATTAAGAATTGGAGAGTTGGAGATTTAATAGATGCCTGCGAAACTTAAATTTAAAAGTGCTTAAAGATTTAGCATTCCTAATGGGTGGAGGGATATTGTTCCAACATCTCGTGGCAAAGTAGCGGAAACTTCCACGAAACGCTGCTGTCCTTCCCGGCCGTGAGCAGATGAGTCGGACCGGACGTTAAGGACTCGACCTTTGTCACGCCGCCCAATAACCGGTGCTAAGGGCCTATTCAGGGCCTTATCCGGCGATCTCTTATCTTTGGGCACATGATGAGACTTGCTAAAAGATTCAGCTTGAAATTAGGTCATGAAATTATTTAATCTGGCAAAAAGGGATGTAGGAAATGAAAATATGGCGCTAGTACTTTTTCACGAAAAACTTTATCACGAACGACTTAATCACGAAAACTTTAACCCGGCCAGTTAAGATGGAAAGTGGAAGTGTTTGTAAGGAACCCTCGCCGCGTGAGTCATACTTACTCTTGGTCAGTTATTGTGAATCTGTATCTGTACCACAAACGATAGGTTTCCGATAATCCGCTGAGCAAAGTCAACCTTTTCGTGATATTTTTTTTCGTGATAATGCCTTTTCGTGATAAAGTATTTTCGTGATAGTCTTTTCGTGATAAAGTTTTTTCGTGATATAGTCTTTTCGTGATAAAGTTTTCGTGATAAAGTCTTTTCGTGATAAAGTCTTTTCGTGATATAGTCTTTTCGTGAAAAAGTTTTTCGTGATTAAGTACTGACACGCAATTTTACTACTTTTCTGTATTCCGCTTAGAAAGAGGACGTAATCACTGTTTTTATATTTTTCCTAAGATTACTAATTATTTTATAAAAAATTACTCATTCTAAAATACCGTACTATGACCAAATGGAAAGGTTACTTTAGTCTGGTGTCTAATAAAAAAAAAAACATTTAGCATGATAATATGGACAGCCTCAAAAAAAAAAAAAAAAATGAGCGGGAAAGACGGATGTGCAATTTGTGAAAATTATTGATTTAATTAATAATAAAGTGAATTATCAGTTTTGCTAAGTTTATACTGCAAGTAAAACGTGTTCCTGTTGGTTGTTGTGAGCTAATTACTTTCTCTATTTATATCGAGTGTACTTTACTTACAAATAAAAATCAACTGGTAGCTCTAGGCGCATTGTGTGCGGCAAGTCGCCGATAAATTACACTTACTGACGGACATGAGCCTTGTACACTATGTCACAAGGTTCAGATCAGGATGGTGACGGAGACCAAATTAAAACTTTGCTTGACAATACTAAGGTAATATGTGATCACGATTATGATGTAGTGGAAACGACGGTCGTGTCGTGTAACCAGGATTCAATGGATGACCTAACACAGTATAAGGATAGTGGCGCAAATGTAATGAAATGAAATGAAATGAAATGAAATAATTTATTCAGTAAGTAGGCCACAGGGGCACTTTTACAAGTCAGATTGTGAATCTACCGGCATTTCGCAAGAGGAGACCGCTGTTGAGAAGAAAGCCGAAAGAAACTCAACAGTAAGTCATTTTTTCGTAAATAATACTTAAAACAATTACATGATACAGTTGTGTTATAACTAATTACACTGGGTACACGTAAAGGAGATGTATAGATACTCCAAATAAAATAAAAATTTAATAAATTTAAAAAATGACAATCCCAACCCCTACCGCTAAGAGGGCAAGAGAATTAGATGAAGGTTGGACTTTGGTAGATAACCCAAAAAGGCGCAGTACGTTGAATAGACAGACAGCCGCTCGTAGTATAGAAATTAGTATTACATGCAAGGATATGTTGCCGAAGCAATTTGCGTTAGCGAAACTATTTCGAAGCCACGACATTTCAGATATTATTAATGTGAAGTATGTTAATCCGTACAAGGTTTTGGTTACATTTGAAAATGAAACTAGTGCTGGACGATTGATTTCTATAGTATCTAAAAACAAAGAGATGGGATGGCGGTGTCAGAAAACATATGAAGTGGGGTTATCATATGGCACAATTAAAGAAGCGGACTTAGGTTTAGACGAAAAATAAATGATGGAAAGCATTATTAGCGAAACGGAAATAGTTTCAGTGAAAAGGTTAAGTAAGAAAAGCAAGGAAGAAAGTGGCTGGAAAGATAGTGAGACGATACGAGTTTGTTTTAAAGGTCCTTTATTACCAGCCTATGTTTATATACACGAGATGCGAGTTAAGGTTGAACCATATCTATTTCCGGTGTCACAGTGTTCAAACTGTTGGAGATTCGGCCATTCCAAGAAAACTTGTACAAAAAAACCTGTATGTCCTAAGTGTGGAAATAATCACCTAAACTGCGAAACGACTATATATAAATGTCGTAATTGCGCTGGAGATCATATGGCCAATATCGGATCATATGGAAATCTTGTCCAATCTTTATAAAAGAGAAACAAATAAGAAAGATAATGGCTGAATTAAACTGTACGTATAAAAAGGCCCTGGAAAAATATGTACCTATTGTTCCTCCCGCGTTTACTGAGTCTAACTTTCCCCGTGTGTTCAAATTTACTTCTGCACCAAGCATATCTTCTGCTCCTGAAAAGAATAATATTCCTATGGCGTCCGATATTACGAATTCCAATTCAGATACCCCAACAGTAGCTCCTACAATTACCCAACCATCCTATGCTAAAGTCGTGACCACCACGGCAGTAGTTCATCGGGAACCGACGGCTAAAGTAAACATTTCACTAGAACCCCCTAAAAAACAACGCCGCTCTAAAATCAAAATGTCTACCTCACCTCAAAGAGAAATTATGAGTGACAAAAAAAAAAAAATTTAACAAAAAAATAGAACCGACTTCAGTAAAACTAAAAAGCTAAAAATAACCCGTTCAAGTAGGTACAGATTACCTTTGACTCACCCTTTGAAGTCGATCCCAAACCACTCAGTTACTATATTTATACTTTATAGTTTACGTGAGGTTTGGCCCCGACTTCAAAGGGTGAGTCAAAGGTAATCTGTACCTACTTGAATGGGTTATTTTTAGCTTTTTAGTTTTACTGAAGTCGGTTCTATTTTTTTGTTAAAATTTTTTTTTTTTGCTTTTTAGTGATTGTTAAAAACACTTATGGCAGGGTGATCAGGGAGGTCTTGAAGGCATGCATCTCGTTTGAATTATCTCCTAACTCCTAACCGTTGAGGAGTTGTACCTTCCATCATCAGCTCAGCATTGGAAGATGATGACTACCATATGCAAATACTTAAATAGTTTTATAAAATATGTGAAAAATATTATAAGTGCCTATAAAATTTCAGGAATTCCTTCGATTCCTCATGGATCTCGTCATCCGATCTTCACCAAAATTTTATGAGACCAACCTTGAGATGTTTATTCTTGAACCTAAAAAGAATTTTCCAAATCGACTCATAAATGACAGAGTTCTGAGGTAACAAACATAAAAAAAAAAAAAAAAAAAAACATACAACCGAACTGAGAACCCCCTCCTTTTTTTGAAGTCGGTTAAAAATGGAGAACATTCTGAAGACGAATCATTACAGATGGATATATCGGAGCACACCTTACCTAAACCTACTGATGTGCTAAATGAAGAAAAAATTAACCTCAGTTCGTTGTTTAAAAAAATCAAAGATATAATATTTCTCTAAAACTTATCCATAAGTGAAAAGATTAAATGTGCTGTCCAGACGGGTTAAGAATGGCTTATGTCCTTTTTGGTGGAAAATATCTTTGACGTAACGATTTTAAAATCTTTTTTTAACGCAACAGATGGCTAATAATTTCAGAAGGTGCCGACTTAATTTATTACAATGGAACGCTCAAAGTATTAGACCAAAGTTATTGTCTTTTGAAAATCTACTGATCCAGGAGAAAATCCATATAGCAGCGTTAAGCGAGACATGGCTGAATATCGACAGTTTTCTCCATATTAGCAACTACAACTTGTATCGCGTGGACAGAGCGGATGGATATGGTGGCGTTGCTATCCTCACACACAAATCAATCAAGTCACAGCAGTGTTGTGTAAGTTCTCCTAACCCAGGTATACAAGTGCTTCATGTGAAACTTTTTAATTGTGACGAAATTGAAAACGTTATATCTGTGTACTGTCCTTCTTCTGTAGTTACAGACCAGCGAGATTGGGATTATATTTTTTCACTGGCGCGACAAAAAGTGGTTATAATGGGTGACTTCAATGGTCACCATACAAACTGGTCTCACAAGACGGATGTAAGAGGTAACCAAATATTCGATTCCCTTATGGACTTTAAACTTGTGACCCTTAATGACCATAAAACTTGTACCAGAGTCCGGCTTGTTAATGGTGTACTCCAAGCGTCCTCTCCAGATATATCCATAGTATCATCCGATGTATACCTTGCACTTGAATGGCGCGTTATGAAGGAATCATTAGGAAGTGATCACTTAATTATTAAAATTTGTACATATCTGATCTCTAACGTAACCCCTATTCAAAAAAGAAACTTTAAATTGGCCCAGTGGGACGAGTACCGGTCGCACCTGGAGCTTAAATTCATTGATTGGTTTTTACCTGAAGCTCCTCAAGACGCGTATAACATATTTATGGACTATATAAACGAAGCTGCAGATTTGTACATACCTTATGTTAAATTTAATTGTAACCCAGCTAGTACGTTTAAACCGAAACCGTATTGGGATCAGTCCTTATCTAAAGCTGTAGCAGAAAGACGGTTGGCACTTGCATTATTTAGACGAAATCCCACTCCGCAAAATCTTGAGGATCTACAGGGTAAAATAAGTAATGCTCAGAGGCTTATAAGAACGCGTAAAAGTGAAGGATGGCAACAATTTTGTAACTCGATAAGCGAAGCCTCATCAGCGGCTGAAGTGTGGTCTCGGATGAGGTGGCTTAAGGGTTATAGATCCCCTAGGCCTCACGTCAGTGCAGATAAAGTTACCGATCTACTTCACTCACTAACACCTGATTACGTATCACCTCCAACACCATCAATATCGGTACGCAGTACAGCCATGGATGAACTGTTTAACTTACACGAATTAGAGTCTGTCATTAAAAATAAAGATACCGCTCCCGGTACTGATGGTATTTCTTTTTCAATGATAAAGAACCTTCCTGATAACTGTAAGTTAGTATTGTTATCGTTGTACAATAACTTCTATAGCTTAGGATTTGTTCCTTTTCAATGGAGATAAATCTGTGTAGTCCCCATACCTAAGCCCGGACGTGATCCTACTTCCGACTCTGCACTCAGGCCAATCTCCTTAATGTCATGTCCATGTCTATGTAAAATATTGCATTCCTTAATTAATAAAAGGTTAGAATGGTATTTAGAGCGGAACAGTGTATTTTCTGAAGAAGCAGTAGGTTTTAGGAAATGTCGATCATCTTTGGATAACTTGGGTACTTTAGTGACTCAAATACAGTGTGGGTTTGCAAATAATATGAGTACTTTAGGATGTTTCATAGATATTGACAATGCTTACAATAATGTAGATATAACTAGTTTAATAACAATACTCGATCGTATAGGCGTTGGCTCTAGCATCTGTAAATATCTGTGGAACTTCTTGACAGAAAGGTACTTGTCTATATATGTAGATAACTCTGTGTTCAGGAGATCAACTGGTCGTGGATTAGCCCAGGGAGATCCCTTATCGCCATTGTTATTCAATGTTGTTACTACACACATTCATAGTTTAATAAAAGAGGTGTCGCTGTTACAGTATGCTGACGATTACGTTTTGTATATAACTGGAAAAAACATTTCACATACGGAAATAGGTTTGCAAAATTCTCTCGATGTATTTAACGAGTCTCTTAATAAACTCGGACTTGAAATATCTATAGCTAAAACTAAATTATGTATTTTTAAAAAAGGTATTAATAGAAAACCTGTTAACATTAAAATAAATAATACCAACCTAGAGGTAGTTGACTGTGTTAAGTATCTGGGATTGTGGTTGGATTGCTCTCTCAGGTGGGGAAAACACATTAATGAACTAATTCAAAAAATTCATAAATATTGTAATATTCTAAAGGTATTAACCGGGCCAGGCTGGGGTGTCCATCCTAAACACTTAAGACGACTATACATCGCGATAATTAGGAGTAGAATAGATTACGCGTCCTTTCTGTACGATGACAGTAGTCAGTCCCACATGTGTAAACTTGATAAAATACAGAATCAGGTCCTTAGAGCTATCGGTGGATTTATTAAGTCAACTCCGACACACGTGATGGAATGCGAGCTTTGTGTCCATCCCTTGCATATGCGCCGTGTTTATTTGTCATCCAAGTTTTGGTTCAGGTCTAAATCATTTGAAAATAACACTACTATAAAGTCTCTGGAACAACTGAATAATTCCCAAAATATATCAAGAAAGAAAAAACCGTTATTACATGTAACTCATAACACTTACCATTCAATTCCTATATATCGTAGTAACATTCTTGAAATGTTTACTTTGCACCACTGGGTTAACAATTTTGATTTATCTAATGTCATTAATCTGAACGTCGCAGACTAAAGCTAAACGTTTCTATAATAATACCAGTATAATAAGAGATAATGTTTACAATTTATTGAGAGTACATTTTTCCGATTTCTATTGTATATATACTGATGGTTCTAAAGAACGTCAATCTTTAGGGGCTGCATTTTATGACCCACAGTCGGAAACCTCGGTTAAAGTAAATATCACTTGTAACATTTCTATCATGCATGCTGAGCTTATTGCCATAGTCGAAGCGTTATCCTACATTAAATCTCTGGGTCATAGTAAATTTATAATATTGTCGGACTCTAAAAGTGCGCTTCAACACGTGGCTCGATGTACGTCGAATATCCGAGGTCTCCCGATAGCCTATGACATATTGAAACTTATTGATCAATTACAATCGGTTGGCAAGATAGTAATCCTTCAATGGATCCCGTCTCACGTGGGAATCTCACGCGGCATACGTGGGAATGAAATAGCGGACACTTTAGCAAGGCAGGCTTGTCACGATGGGGTAGAACGTAATATGTTACCTTTTTACTCAGATTGTATAAGTTTAGTCAAACGTCATACATATAATCTGTGGAAAGAATATTTTGACGAGAGATCAAAACAAAAAGGCATCTGGTACAAGACGATTCAACCGGAACCCTTGATTACTCCTTGGATTGATTGTAGTTTAAGCAGACGCGATATAGTTTTATTGTTGAGACTTCGCTCCGGACATATTCCGTTGAACAAATTCGGATTTCTGATGGGTAAAGTTCCTTCTCCAAATTGTGATGAATGCGATGTGCCTGAAGATGTATACCACGTTATAATGGAATGCGTCCGGAACGAGGCTTTCCGGCAACAACTGGTTTTCACCAGTAATTGTAATATATTGTTTGAAGTCGGTGGCTGCAATAGTGTCCTAGCAGCGCCGCTGTCGGACGCTGCCGCGGCACTGTTGCAGTTAGTTCGAAAAGCGATTGTTAATAGAATAAGTTAGATGTAGTCAAAATGTAATGCCCTTTAATAACGGAGCGACAAAGTCACTCAGTGACAAAGCTCTTAAATAAAGAAAAAAAAAAAATAAAAAAAATGGACAGCCTATTTTTTTTCGCGGATAGGTCGAAGACTACAACTCTATGCAGGCATAGAGGTTATTGTATTGCAGGTTATTGTATGTATTTTCTCATATTTCTTTATATACAGAAAAAATAATTAAAATATTTTTTAGGGTGTGGGTACACGACGTAAAGCTCTCTCGATTTCTAAAGTTGAATTTTTAATTAGCCAAAGTGATTTGACAGATGTCGTAATTTATATTTGCGTTATTCAGAATTTATTTCTTAAACAAATTGCGCTCGTAAAAACTTGCGTCAGTTTACTCCGGCTAATTAAAAATACGACTTTAGGTATATTAATGTCCAACTGTCAGAAATATGAAATGTTGTCGATTCCGCGTACAATGTTACATAAAATAAAAGTGGCCTTGACTGTGGTTGTGTCCACGCGACGATTCAAAAATAAATGTAGAAACAAATCTCTCCCAAAGGACATGAAACAGCTGTGAAATGAGACAATTTGAGAAAATAATTAAGTAGGCAAAATTAAAGGAAAAGGTTATGAATGGAAACCACAAATTCTCTATGCAACAGTATTTTAACGTACGTTTTTAACCCGTTCATATGGCTCTAATTAGATGAATTACACTTAGTGTTTTTTGCATTACATAATCTGAGCGAATTCAAAACGAAATAATACCGGAATGCCAAATATACATTTCACATCCATACTAACCTGAAGAAGATGGAGGAAAGAAGTCTAATATTGGATAAGATTAAAATGTGATAATGATCATTATACTACATGTTATTACATCCAAAATATCAACTATTTAATTTCCTGACATCAAGAATCTCAACTTATATGCTGAAAAAGTTCTACCCCTTATCGATTACGGTGCAAAACAAAGGTTGGACTGACAAATGGATAGCGTAGATTCATAAATAGGATTTTGGCAACCAAGGTAGAAAACCACGTTTTACCTTTGCAATTTACGCTTAGCGACACAAAATTAAGGTTTCCGCATCCGATCCGTCTCGTTATCGTAAAATCTAATTTCCCCACGTCACTGGCACGTGAAAAAAACGGGAGAAAGGGTCCAAAAAGAATAAATTAAGATCAAATCTCGGATAAAACCGTGACGTAACACTTTCCTTTAGAATCTCTTATTTTGATTTGGGATTTTCTGAAAATACCCTCATTTGGAGACAAATAAAGTTCATATTACAACACTCTGAAGGAGAGATGTGATGTTGTGAAAGTAGGGTGGAAAAGCGATGTTTTCCGCACGGATGGGTGCCAAAACGGACAGACGTAATGGCGCTGTTTGATATACACCTGCGATGATGGGATAAGATGAAAGGTCATAAGTTCCTTGGATTTTCAAAAGCTGTATGTCATTTTGCGGTTTGTGTGACAAAGTTGGAAGAATAGTACGATTTTTTTATTGAAAAAGGCAAACGTATTGATTTAGCTGTATGTAACTAAATTAGAGAAACAGTAGGTCATATAGACCGTGGATCATACTCAGGAGACTGAATTTGTAGCGCCATATGTCCAGTATTTTTTGTATGACGTTGAAGGCTGTAAGATACTTGTTTCAAATTCCTGTTTTTTTTTTGTAAATATTAGACGTTTTATGTTATGGCTACAAAGTTTCACCATTTGAACAATCTCAAACGGAATTCATGTAAATTTGGACAGGGACCATTTCAAAACGACCTTGTGCACGAAGGTAAACTACTCCAAAATCCCGAACAGTACCTATATAAATTAACCCGAAGTGACGTAAGTAGTTACTTAGAGCGGCTTAGAGTACCCTTGGCCCAATACGGACCCAAAACGCTCACCTTTGTTAGTTAATAATTAGGAATTCAAATCCGAATTGGGCTATTGATGTAAGAAAGCGCAGCACAATTAGAGCCGTTGGCTGTTTGTCTTTCAGTACAAGGGTGCAAGCGAAACTAGAATAATCACTTACGAGTATTTCAATGGAATACTTCAACGACAAGGTTCCAGCAAACCTATGAGTTTCTAAATGGTTATTTGTAAAGTAAAATAAATACAAACAGTGAAACATAGAACCTCCTCCTTTTTTAAAGTTGGTTAATAACCAGTGTTACTTAAAAATCTCGGTTTATCCTTACCGTGTAACTAGCATATATCTGTCTTACTTGACGATATGTCAAAGTACACTCGAATTAGCGCCTAGTTTCGGTAGCCTTAGGGTCAGCTCACACCGAGACGCGATGCGACGCGACGCTGCGCGCACATTTAAATAGAGCGTCTCAAAATTATACTTTATTTACTACATTAAAAGGGACACATTTCATCGTGAGAATTCAAAATATGTTGCGCCACGCAGCGCTGCGCCTCGAGATGCCTCGCGGCGTAGAGCGACGCATCGCGACGCAGCGGTGCATCGCCGGTACGCGCGGCGTTAAGAGCGGCGCTGCGCCTCGCGAAGCCGCGTGACGCAGCGCGACGCCGCGAGGCGCAGCCTGAAGCCGCCGTGGCGACTTGTCTCTACTGTTTCCGTCCAGTCTTCGTGTAGAATTTATGCAGTTCGGTCGAGTGCTCACGTGAAAATATAACGACGGCGAGTAGACACGTTCCGCTGCACCGCGCGGCGTCTCGCTGCGCAGCGAGGCGTCGTGCTGCCAACGATTTTACGTTGCGCCTCGCTACGTTGCGATGCGTCTCGCGGCGGCGTGCGGCGCAGCGCGAAATCACCGGCCTCTTCCAGTATCGTCGCGTCGCGTCGCGTCTCGGTGTGAGCTGACCCTTACCATGAGTTTACTGACGGAGCTCGGTAGCGACTGCCTAAAGGATTTGTATGGAGAATTGTAGTCCTACAAAGTGACCGGTAGGGGCGCTGATGTACTATTCTCCATACAAATCGTTTACGCTAAGCGAGTACGATCCCGTTAACTCATGGGATGGGTACTGAAACTGGACGCTAATTCGAGTGTACTTTGACATATCGTCAAATAAGACAGATATATGCTAGTTATATGGTAGCGATAAACCGAACCATTTGAAATATCAAGCACCCTATAAATGTCTTTCTTTCAGCGTCGTCGGAGCGCATCCTATTACTCCGTAAAGCCTTTCACATTGACAGCTTAACGGGAAACACAAGTGAGGAAAATCAGGTTAAACAATATTGAAGGAAACAGTTTTCCTGGGTTTACTTTGGGGAACCCACTCATCCGAGGTGCTTGCGAACGGTCACGTTCTGACTTTGCTTTATGTATAATGTTGTTGAGCTAAGCGATGAATTCTTGCGGCATTTTTTTTGTCATAGGAGGCAACCCGGGTTCGAATCCCGGCCAGGGCAAATATTTGTGTGATGAACTCGAATATTTGTGCTTGGGTCATGGTTGTTCTATGTATTTAAGAATATATATTTATTTATATAAATATGTATACCGTCGTCTAGTACCCATAACACAAGCCTTCTTGAGCTTAATTTGGGGCTATATCGATTTGTGTGAGGTCTCGCCTGCCATACGATCATAACGGGACTCAAAACAGCAATGCTAAGACGCCAGCCGACGAGGTGACCCCACTATAAAAGTGGACGGGCACTGGGCAATATGGGCATTAAAATGCAGTAAAACTGACCGTGTGGCAACAGAAACGCATTATTGCTTCGTGTTATTGGATTTTTATGCTGGATCTGGTACCGCTTTTAAAAGGCGCTGCCGGAACTACATATGTATACAGCGCGAAACATTTCTTAAGACTGGGCTGACAGTACAGTGTCATTCGAGTGATCTATAATCGACATATTATAAATGTAAAGCTGGATTAAAAACTAAAAAAAAGTCATCAAAATAAAATATTTTAATATCAGTGCCAACCCTACTAATTCAAAGGTTTTATTTACATTTTAAATTGACACCTGTCTTTAATTTAAGCGATTTTCAAAAGATGCTAGGGTTGATATGTGCAGATTGTTACACTAATGTTTAACAAACTGTATCTCAAAAATGGATAGAAATATTTACATAGTTCATTTGTGAAAAATGAAGTATTCAGTCTGAACAATTCTCTGTTTGCTTAAAAGTCCCTCGATCTGTTCCACCCTGAATATTATATGTAGAGATTTGAATATACATACGCCTCCAATCTCCTGTGGCGCAGAGATAATCCCATTAGCGGGTTATACTCCCACACAAAGTCCGACCACTGGTTGTGAGGGCTTACCAACCCTGATAAAGTTCAAGTCATGTTTTAAAATAAAAAAGCGCCTCCAAATGCTTTCTGGGCTAACATGGGGGCTCTGTCCTCTTGGCTACCGAGTCTTAAGCAAGAGCTATTGATTTTTCAACCAGTTGCTTCTTTTGTTATATGCCTTAGGCGAGTCTTAAATGCCTTTCTTCTAAACCTATGCTTGTTTTTCCGTTCAATATAAACATTGGGTCTATGGTTGTGTTTTATCTGTTGGTAATTTTCAAGGAAATAAAACAAAAGATACTAGGACAAATATTCATGCTCTTCGCTCTTGGATTCGAACCCGGGACCGCTTTGCAGGCCGTCACAAAAAACTTAGCCAGACTTTCTTTTTGCCAAATTTCATGATTCTAGGTCAACCCGAAGTGCCCTATTGCATATAGGATAATTCCCTTGGATTCGACATACAGATAACGAAGTAACTTATATTCCAAAACTCAAGTGTTGATAGATTTACTCGTATAGGGTATTTGATGTGTTGACCTAGAACTATGAAATTTGGCAGGTAATACCAAAAGGGCAGGGCAAAAACCTGAAAACTATACCTTTGTAATTAAATAAGGCTTCCGTTTCTGCCAACTGAGGTGCGGAACCTAAAAACTAGTAGAATTTATAACCACCACAGCCACTGAGGAAGTGGCCGACCGTAAACGAAGACGACATCAAATCGCAATAAACCACACCGAAGAAACGAAATTGCATTGCTTTTTGCTATACTACACCGTGCGTAAAATACAGGGACATTATAAGACTGGACAGAGAAAAAGTAACACGAAGATAATTATTAGATTATGGGTTGTTTGAGTAAATCGACATTTCCTTGGAATTTAAACTGTAGAAGTGTCTGCTTAGTTAAAATGAGAAGAAACAAGATTGCGAACGTACAAATAAGATGACCGATCGTAAAGTTGAAGACATCAAACCGCAGTAAACAGCGCCGTACTAGGAAACAGAGTTGTAACCGGTTATTTCATTTTTAGCGATCCGTACCTCAAAGGAAGAAACGGAACCCTCCTAAGCTCACTTTGTTGTCCGTCCGTTCGTCTGTTTGTCAAGACCCTTTATTTCAGAAACGCGTGGAGGTACTGAGTTCAACTTAAAACCACTTAGGTCTGTAGACCCCTTGAAGCTGTGAAATAATTAAACTTTTAAGTCAACGTAAAAAAAAGATACGCCTTAACATCATCATACATCGTAACGTTATGAAATAATATCACTGACCAGCCTCCATGTCGCACCACCGTCGCGGCATAGTAGGTAATTTAAGTCTTTACTTGTAGCATCTGAACTTGTTATACTTATTCATTTATCAAAAAGAAGACATTATTTGTAATCTCTATACATATATTTATAGAAATTATTTTTATTAAAATTTTCTCGTTGAACCTATAACGTTCGAGGAAGTACGCAGAGCTATCTTGAGGCTTAAAAACAACAAGGCCGCAGGCGTTGACGGGTTACCATCGGAGGTGTGGAAGTATGGCGGAGGGGCAGTCCAGTCCAAGCTATTTGAATTGCTGTGCAAAATTTGGGATATTGAACAGCAACCTCAGGAATGGAATACAGGTGTCATCTGTCCGGTCCACAAGAAAGGCTGCAAAAAGGTGTGCTCAAACTACCGAGGGATTGCTCTGCTCCCAACGGCGTATAAGGTCTTGTCATATGTACTCCTTCATAGACTGGAACCGTATGCGGAAAAAATCCTTAGTGATTATCAGTGTGGATTCCGCAAAAATCGCAGTACAATTGACCAGATCTTCCTTCTCAAGCAACTTATGGAGAAAAGATGGGAATACGCTCAGAGCATCCACGTGTTGTTTGTAGATTTCACAAAAGCATATGACAGCATTGACCGAGCTGCCCTGTATTCCATATTAAGAAATTTCAACATACCTAAAAAACTTGTCGATATGATCCGAGTAGCCACCGGCGAAAGCCGAATGCAGGTGAAGGTGGGTAGTGAGTTTACGGAACCCTTCACGGTGAGTACCGGCCTGAAGCAAGGTGACGCCCTTTCACCTATGCTTTTTAATTTGGTTCTGGAACACGTCCTTAAAAGTGTGGTTGCACTTGATTCTGGAGTGGACCTAAATGGAAGGCATAGACTGATAGGGTATGCAGACGACTTGGCTTTATCAGGGGAAAACCGTGAAGAGGTAGAAATATCGACAAGAGTTTTGGAGCAGGACGAAGCAAAAGTAGGTCTCAGGATCAATCACGCAAAGTCAGAATACCTCCATATGAAGCGTTTCAGGAATAACCGTGCCAAAAGAGATGACCTACTTGTAGGAGAAACCTCCTACAAGGGTGTGGCGAAATTTAAATATCTCGGTTGCACGGTTACCGACTCGCATACAAGAGAGGACGAGATCAACATCCGCATCCAGAACACCTTACGCTGCAGCGCGGCACTTCATAAGGTGTTGGTGTCCAAGCTCCTCAGCAGATCTACAAAACTGCGGATATACAAAACCGTCATCAGACCCATATTAATGTATGGCTGTGAGGCTTGGACGCTGACCCTTAGGGAGGAGAAAAGTTTGTTATTTGCAGAAAGAAAGGTGTTCAGAAAGATTCTGGGACCTACTCAAAGAGAAGATGGAAGCTGGAGGATCCGCAAAAACATGGAGATCGCCGAACTAGTGGCCGAACCTAACATCATTGGCGAAACCAAGGCACATCGTCTTCGCTGGATTGGCCACGTCGAGAGAATGGGGGACGATCGAAATGTCAAGAGAGCATACTTGGGCCGACCAATTGGACGACGTCCTATTGGTCGCCCCAAGTATCGCTGGAAAGACATGGTGGAGGCGGATCTGCGTGAGCTAGGAGTCAGCGACAGCTGGCACGAAGTGGCGCAGGATCGGGCAAGATGGCGTGCTCTTGTGTTGGAGGCCAAAACTCATTTTGGGTTGCTGCGCCAAAGTAGTTAGTTAGTTAGTTAGTTTTATTTTTATTAAAGCAGTAACGTCTGCTAACGTAAACTAAATGTTTACAAAATGAAGCGAAAAATTGAAAATTTTAACGGGTTTAGCAGGATTCGAACCTGCGTCTCCAACGGCTTTCCGGGCCAACACGGGCGTCCTACCTACTGGACCACCGAACCTGATGCCAGAGCCGTTGAATTTTTAAACCAGTTGCTTCTACGTGCCTTAGGGTGGCATCGTAGCGCCATCTACCGAAAAGATTTAGACTTTATAATCGCCACCATCGTCTCAAATTACATACACCCAAATATATTATTTTTATTAAAGCAGTAACGTCTGCTAACGTAATACCGAATGTTTACAATCAAGCGAAAAAAGTTATTTTTTTCGCTTCATTGTAAATATTTCTAGAAATGTCTAATGTAGCCCGTAATAGCCAGATTCATAATCATAATACGGTACTTGATGACAGCCCAAATCAGCTGCTCTTTACGAAATGTCAAAAACGATTTGTTAGTATGAAGTTTCTATGAAGATATTGTGTGACGTCATAAAAATCAGTCGTCAAAATACTTCTTTTTAGCTTTTATCCAATTAAAAATAGTAAATTGACCAAAAGTTAGTAGTAGTTTTTGGTTCTGTGTATTTTTGAATGTATGTTTAGTGGTTTCAATGACACAATGAATACCGAATTATCTATTAGGGTTGTATCTACACGTGTAGAGACGAGCTCGGTGCCAACCTCAAACGATTCTGTCTTTTCCTTTGACCAAATCGATTCCTTAAAAGGGTAACCCTCTCTTGAATCAGGTCAATCTCCGAGGGCTTAAAAGTCTTCGCCTCAAAGGGGACAAGTGGATGCCGCAAACGTATTTAAGGTTTCTTTGTCGCGGTCGAGGTTGGCAAATATGAATGTTATACGCTGAAAACTAGCATTTTTTTCCTAAGCTTAAAGGAAAAAAACCGGCCTAGTCCGAGTCGAACTCGCGCACCGAGGGTTCCGTACTACTTATCCCGCCTTAACTGGCCGGGTTAAATTTGCACCTGGTATGTATGGCGCCGGATACAAATGAGGTGAAAAGGAACCGATCACGTTTGTTGTATGCCCCCTTAAATATTTATTTTATTCTGTTTTTTTAGTATTTGTTGTTATAGCGGCAACAGATATCATCTGTGAATATTTCAACTGTTTAACTATAACGGTTCATGATATACATTCTGGTGACAGAAGGACAAACGGACAGACAGACAGACGGACAGAAAGCGGAGTAATAATAGTCTTAGTATTGTTCCCGTGGGATGAGCATACATAGTATAAAACAAAGTCGCTTACTGCTGTCTGCCTGTCTGTCTGTCTGTCCCAATGTATGCTTAGATCTTTAAAACTACGCAACGTATTTTGATGCGGTTTCTTTAATAGATAGAGTGATTCAAAAGGAAGGTTTATTATATGTATAATCCATGCATAATTTATAAGCATTGCACCCGTGCGAAGCCGGGGCGGGTCGCTAGTTCCTAATAAACAGCTCATAACAAAGCCACGGGCTCCACATGTCACTTTCGGTACCAGTATAATCCAATTATAATTAACACTTCAAAAGTATGCAAATGAAGGAGGAAATTATACAGAAAAATGGTACCAGAATAAATTGCCACATTACCAATGGAATTATTTCGGCTTTCAAGGGATTTGCATTCATTCCTGCCGGCTACAGGTGGCAGAGGAAAATGATGAGTATATAAAATATAAGGAAAATACAATTTGGAAGGTTTATACATTTAGCATATACGGTTAATAAAACCAAGTCGGCCAAGTGTGACTCGGACACACGCGCGAAGGGTTCCGTACCATTAAATGAAAAAACGGCAAAAAAACACGTTTGTTGTTCTACTTACTACTACTACTATTACTATATTACTACTACTACGATGGCTCAGCGACCCGAAGCGAATCTTGGCCTCCAACACGAGATCACGCCACTTTTCTCGATCCTGCGCCAGCTCTTTCCAGTTGGAGGCTTGGAGTCCGCGCAGATCCACCTCGACCGTGTCCTTCCAACGATATCTCGGACGCCCAACCGGTCGTCTTCCTGTTGGGTGTCCGTATATTGATTATAAAGGGACGACACAACATTGCGACTTTTTATTCTGCTCTTTTTTGTCATACTATATCTCCTCGTCGTATATCTGACAACGGCGACTTACAATCTTCGTTCATGTGCGCGGATGTGACTTGCAAAGCCAAACTTGGTTTTGAATGTCCGGTCACATTGCGCGCATTAAATTTGCCCTTGGATGTTAAAAGTGACCCCATATATACTCGGTTTTCTAATTCAAGACCAAAAAAACTACGACAGATACGTCACTGTCAAAATTGACAACATTTAAATGACTTTTGAGTTTGTTTCTTGGCTTGCACCAAATGCTCAAGTGTTACAAGTACAATACCAGATTTTGTACCAAAAATCTCCGATGTTTAAGTTTTTATTATCTCCTCTCGTAATTATGTAATAATAAATATATCTAGTTATTTTGTTAAAACATAGAGTTAAAGTTACCAATAAATAAATTATCTTAGCGTGTTTAAAAAGTAAAAAGGAATTTACTATTGTAAAAATATTTCATTGTAGTGGCAACCTTGTGGTAGTTTTTTTGGTCTTGAATTAGAAATCGTTGTATAGGCATGACATTGTCATACAAAAAATGGCGTTGTGGTGTCTGAGACGGCTTTCCGACGACGTAATTTGCCGTCTCTAGCCCTCAAAAGGTAAAACACGCAATTTATGTCTTGATGATGATGATGATGATGGTATCCTGTTATCCTTCATCAAGGACATAGGGCTCTCAGAAGGATTTTCCATTGCCGCCGATCCTGCGCTGCTTTCTCGAGTTTCTTCCAGTCGAGGCCAGTTGACGCCGCCTCTTTGTTGACTGTGCGTCTCCAAGTGGTGCGAGGACGACCGAGTCTTCTTCTACCGGACACTTCACACTTGCCACGTCAGACCTTGTTTGGATAGATGGTTGTCTTGTCTTCGCAATACGTGACCTATCCAGCGCCACTTCCGAAGAAGTATCTCCTTAGCGATAGGATTTTGGCCAATTTATGTCTTACTTTGAATAAAAAATTAGCAGGGTTAAAGTATGGTATAACTTTAATGGCTAGAACTGTATGCATTATCCATTAAGCCACGTTTACGACACGAAATGTTATTACCCTACTTTGAAATGCCGGGAAAGACAATAAAACTGCGGAGGCCATCTACGCTACTTTAACCTGAATTTAACTATTATGTGTGTTATGTTAATACTGAAAGCAAAATTATTACTCCTGCCAATGTTAAAAGCCGCGCAGTATCAAAAATGTAAATAAAATAAAGTAAATAAGAACAAACTTTTAGGCCCTTTACACACTGCGACTTTTAGCAGCGATGCAGTCGCGCGTTTTCGAAACGCGCGACAGCATCGCGACACCAGCAATTTTTGCATCGATGCTGTCGCGCGTTAGTATCGATACAGTTGCGCGTTAGCATCGATACACACGCGCGACAGCATCGCGACACCAGCAATGAACAGATTTTTGCATCGATGCTGTCGCGCATTAGTATCGATACAGTTGCGCGTTAGCATCGATACACACGCGCGACAGCATCGATGCAGACGCGCGTTAGCATCGATGCAGAATTGCAGACGCGGGGTAGTGGGGTCATTGCCATCATCACTCACGTCACCAAAGAGCATATAATCACTACGTTTTAAGAGTCGGCACTTTCATACAAGCCGCTAATCGGAATCATGAAAGCCTTTTGTATCAACCTAGCAACTTAAAACAGTAGTACAGTCAACCAAAAATGTGGTCTACCACTTTTCGACTCTATTTTGCATGTAATAGAGTCCAAAAGTGGTAGACCACTTTCTTTGCTGACTGTACCATCATAGTAAAAGCCAATTTGGTCAATTTTAGTGCTGGTTGTACGAAAATAATTATACGCCTTAAAAATTGTTTATTTATTTGACATAACCTATATGTACGGTTTATCATTGGTTTTTTTTTTCAAGCAACATATTAGTAAACATAAAGTCGGTTGACCTAGGACCTGAAAAAGAAACGAAAATAAAAGAATTTATTGTCATTTAACTTTCTAATCGGTAAATACGCCAAGTCCTCATTGCCTGTTAACTTCACCCATAAAACAACAAAGTTTATCGAGAAATTGTTCACATCACTAGGTAGTTTGCTTAAAGTATGATTTTTGAGAATATACATTATTTTACGTATTTACCTGATATCTACTACTAATCTGAGTAAAACAGCTAACAAATACAATATATGTAAAGTAAATTGATACCTACTGAAATACACCAAGTTTTACCTGTTCGGGTCAAGTGGAAATCTTGCTAAAAATATGCCAGAATCTTTTTTTTTATCAAAATACGTTTCACGTCGTGGTTCACGTTAGCATCGATATAGTCGCGATGCTAACGCGATACAGCATCGATGCTGCATCGCGATTGCATCGATGCTGCATCGATGTTGCATCGCGATTGCATCGATACTGCATCACTACAGTTCAATGGCCAGCTTCTGCATCGCGACAGCATCGCTACTGTATCGCGACAGCATCGCGACTGTATCGATGCTTAAAGTAGCGCAAGTGTGTAAAGGTGGACCATTTGCGACTGCATCGATGCTGTATCGTGACAGCATCGCGACTGCATCGCTGCTAAAAGTCGCAGTGTGTAAAGGGCCTTAAATATTCAAATATCGAAACTCCTTCACAAACTTTAACAGAATGTATAGGTCTTTTGCATATGAATAATGATTGATGACCAACTTTTGTAGAATGTTTCGCATAAGAACGAACCGGTGATACATTCAAACAACATGGAAATACGTATAAGTATAAAATACATTTTACAAGAAAACCCACCGATTGCTCTTCCAAACCGTTCCCCTTGTTTACGCATATCTTTTTAGGGTTCCGTAACCAAAGGGTAAAGTACGGGATCCTAAGACTTCGCTGTCCGTCCGTCTGTCTGTATGTCTGTCTGCCCGTCTGCCACCAGGCTGTATCTCATTCATGAATGTGATAGCTAGCAGTTGAAAATTTTACAGATGATGTATTGCTGTTGCCGATATAAAAATAAATACTAAAAACAGGATAAAATAAATATTTAAGTGGGGCTCCCATACAACAAACGTGATCGGTTGCGTTAACTTTGCACCTTATTTGTATCCGGCGCCATACATAACAGATCCAAACTAACCCGGCCAGTTATTTTATTTGATGGTACGAAACCCTTCGTGCGCGAGTCCGGCTCGGACTTGGCTGGTTTTTTGTAATTATTTTCGTTTCAGCGATCATAAAAAAATACTAGTGACTCTGTGAACTGTAGACCTAGCGAGTTTGTTTTAAATGACTGAAATCTGTAATTTTGTACCTATTCTACCTTTATCATTTCATGTCCGCCATTTAGAAAAATGACGATATACTGAATCCAAATTTTTTTTTTTACTGAATTTTTTTCTCATATCTTCCATGTAACTACAGACTTTCGACTTTCTTCAGCTTTATTATATGTATAGATTTAACATATCGCTAGCATTAGCAATATCACAGCCGCATGCTCTACATGTTTCGAATAACTACAGACATGGTGTGTGATCGCTATTTGATTAACACGTAATGCTATTACGATCCGCTGATGAATGAAAGTAGTTAGAGGCACGTGTTTGGTAACCACGAAATGCGCAACATTACTAGGGAAGGATAATGTAGTATTTTGAATCTAGTTATGTCCAATCTTACAGAGAACACTAGGTACGTTTGAAAACCACTAAACACTTAAATTACAATATTGTAAAAAGTCGTCGTTACTAGGTACATATTTTTTTTTACAATACGGGTATGTATTTGTAATGTGGGTACACATTTTTTTTTATATTGTACCATTGATACAAAGATCAAAACACAAAAAATGAAATGCGTAACCTGGCGAAAGAGACTGGGAATCGAACCCGGTAACTAGATTTCCGGTTGATCTCTGTAGGTATCAAGTTAAAAGTAATGTTTGGTAACTGAATGCAAAGAATTTAAAGTAGCATCGTAAGGTTAGCATGTAAGCACATTTTCTATCCCGTTTCTCCCCATTTTATGCCTATGTTGCTTAATTGTACGATTTTACTTTCAACTCTTTGAACGCCTAATACCCTGACTGAACTTAATATTTATTTGTCAAATAAGTATGTACATCATATTCGCTTTTGCTATTGTACTTGTATCTTTACTGACTAAGCAAAATGTCTACAAAGTCCATTTTCCATGCCAATAGTAAACCTCTATTTCTGTCCGTCATCATTAATGACGACGAAACGCTAATGGCCATTGTGTGCCAAATGGGACTAGAAAAATAAGCCATGCTATGGAAGTAGGCAAATGTTATTCCGTGTACAACTTTTCTCGAAGGGATATTAGGCTATCTCCACTGAAGCGGCGGAGCGGAGAAAATAAAACAATCAGGCTGCGTCTTTGTGAAGCTCATAAGAAGTGCATTTAAATCTGAGGAATTTGATTGGTCCATTATAGACACGTCCACTTTTTATTAGAAAATGTTTAAAATGGAAGACAGATGGGGAAATTCGTGCTAACTATTCCAGCGTTTTGACTTTCATAAAAAGCTGCTGATTAGATCTGTCAGAAACAGGAAACTAGCCTAGCTCTCTCGCAAGTCTTGCAACACTAGCGCCACCAATTTAACACTATTCAGTGCACACTTTTGAATATATGACGATGCTGCTCCTCCCCTTGTACACCATACGCTAGAAGTCTAGTACAAGCACTTTATCAGGTATTCATGTAGGCACGCGAAGTGAGTGGGTATCGCCGCCGCCGAATTCAGATGAATAGTTATATTCAGAGAGCGTAGAAATATCACTGCGAGTAAGTGTGAGCAAATATATATTTTACATTGGATACTAAATAACTATACCTATAATAATGTAGTCTTTTAATCTTCTTAACATTAACAGCTGTGAGATAGCGCTGTTGGAGAAATTTCAAAAGTCATTGTGGTTAAAGAAAATGTCAGATTATGATATCAAGGTCATACACAGTAAAAAAAACAAAAGTGATCTCTCCTGTGGTAAACTTTTTACGAAGAACTTTTGGAAGACTTTACTTTAATGCACATTTATTTACGATAAATGACTTACTTTTGAGTTTGTTTCGGCTTTCTTCTCTCGCTTCACAACGGTGTTCTGGGAAATACTGGTAGAATTAGTGCAGTGCCTTAACAGGTTAGTCCCTTTGTGGCCTGCTTACAAAATAAAGTATTTAATTTTATTTCGTTTCATTTCACAGATATGAGTCGAATTCAATCGAACGTAGAAGATTAGGCGGTAAATGTTTGTCCAAGCGTTCCGGTAGCAGATACATGATAAATGTAATACGCTTTTACTTACAATAAAAACAGAAATACAATAAATCAATAAATCTAAACCAATAATAATACCACAATACCACATATTTCAGTCCTTATGGTTATTTAGTTACCAGTTACAAATTACAATTTGGCATCTGTAGCCTTTTGCATTAGAGCTAGTATGTCTTATTTGCTTGGCAGTAAGTAACTTCTGCATATAAACTATTAAAACATTACCCATGTCAAAATTTCAAAGCCTTATCAAATCATACCCTTTAAATGTATCTGAAAAACATGTCAATGGCGTTGTGAGCAACCTATATATGATAAAAGAAGGCACATGTAAGTAATCGAATCGCATGGTACGCTATCGTGTAAAGAACGTTACTTTGCATCGCCGGACTTACAGTAAGACAGTTTGTTGAGCAGCATTTCGAATTTGGCGGCTTTTGAAGCTTACGTATACCAGTGCTGTCCCGCTCACTCAAATATATTTTGACTGGAGATCGAGAGGGACGGCACTATACACCGATTTGAACATCAGAGTAGCACATCTTGAAGACGTTGTGGTGGCGCGACCCTGCCACACTGAGCTTGGTAGCTTTTCACCTCGCCTTGGTCCTATTACCGGCACTACACTACTAGCGAAGTTGACCGAGTCCCATTGAATCGAACTATTACTTCTTCCATCGAAGTGCCTCGCCACACTACCATATTCGCCCAACCTTGGTCAACTTCGTGGGTAGTGTAGGCTTGCAATAGACTACCTTTCGGCCGCCGGGCTTTTTTTTAAACATGACTTGAACTATTTTTGAAGCATGTAATGTCTAATTTTTTTCAATGTGGGTACACAACAATGTTTTATTTAAGCCTTTAATACAAAGATGAAAGCTTAAAGAAAATAGAAAAAGGAGCTACCTGGGGGAAGTGTAAAGTGGTGCGGTAAGATGTGAATATTAACGTATTAAGGTATTCACATAGAGGTCGCTAAGGTGTAAAAACCTTTCAAATAAAACAATGCAAAGATCGACACACAAAACATGGAAAAAATCGTCGTGTCTTCCTGGAGCTAGGGTAGCGAAATGGTTAACGCGCTGGACCGGCAATCCAGAGGTACCGGGTTAGATTCCCGGTCTCTTTCCCCTGGTAACTCCTTTTTCAATTTTCTTCAAGCTTTGATCTTTGTATTAAAGGCTTAAATGACTTGAATTGTATCAGGGCTGCCCTCACTACCAGTGAGTCGGACTTTGTGTAGGAGTATAACCCGCTAATGGGATTACCTCCGCGCCACAGGAGTGAACCGGCCTCCGGGCGGCAGACGTGTCTTGTTTAACAAAACAAAGACACAATATACAATATTGACAGCGCGTTTGGCTCGGTTTGTAGACACCTGCCTACTGAGCCGGCGGTCCCGGGTTCGAATCCCGGCCAGGGCAAATATTTGTGTGATGAAATCGAATTGTGCTTGGGTCATGGTTGTTATATGTATTTGAGTATATATTTATCTATATAAGTACGTATATCGTCGTCTAGTACTCATAATACAATGAATAAATTGGAGAGACTTCTCAACAACTGCATTCGGTTCATCTTCTGTCTTCGTAAGTATGACCATGTGTCTTCTTACCGCTCTCAGCTGGGCTGGTTTCCTATCCGCGAACGACGTGAAATTCGAATGCTGTGCACTCTGTTTTCTGTTCTCAAAAATCCAAAATCTCCCGAATATCTCAAAAACTTCTTTCACTATTATGGTGTAACCCGTGACCGTCAATTTCGCTCTTCTGGCAATCTGTCTCTCTCCATCCCTCGTCACCGTACTGGTTTTATGTCCAAATCGTTCACCGTCCAAGTTTCCCGTCTCTGGAACCGCCTTCCCCTCAAGATCAAACAAGCTCCGAACAAATGCGCTTTCAAAAAATGTTTGCGTGACCTCTACGCTAGCAGAGTTGTGAATTCTTAGGTTATCTGATTAGTATGTTTCATCTGTATTTATTTATATGTGTATATATTATATAATATATGTATTTATCTAAATATTATTTATTAAAACTTGTTTAAGTTAGTTGCACCGCCCACAATTTATCTGCTTTGCCCGAAGGTTGACTGGTAGAGAATGCCTCATGGCATTAAGTCCGCCTTTTGTACGATAAGTTTTCTTTTGTGCAATAAAGATTAAATAAATAAATAAATAAATAAATAATACAAGCCTTCTTGAGCTTAATTTGGGACTAGATCGATTTGTGTGAGGTTGTCCGATATTTATTTATTTATTATTTATAACATACGTCGCAATTGTTTTAGTTATTATAAAAACAGACTTATTAAACTTGTTGGTCTGTCGGACCAGCAGTGTATCACGGACCTAAGAGGCTTGTACAAATTGCTTATTGATTGCACGCTATTCACTTGTATTATAATAATCTTTATTGCATTCGTACCAATTTCGTTCGCAAATATATTCCCTAACATGGATTCTGATATGGTTTGTATATAAAGGCGCAAAGATCCCTCTTTTACATTTGTTTATGTATTATTTGCTTTTTAGGTAATGTTTACGTAAGCAAAAATATTAGAATAACATCGAACTGTATTAACTGATTTGCATTGTGGTAGAGTAACTATTTTATAAGTTTATCATGTAAATATGGGCTTCGCACGGGTGCAATTCTGATAGATTATACTTCTATTATACATATAAACTTTCCTCTTGAATCACTCTATCTATTAAAAAAAAACGCATCAAAATCCATTGCGTAGTTTTAAAGATCTAAGCATACATATAGACAGACAGACAGCAGGAAGCGACTTTGTTTTACACTATCTAGTGACTAGTGATATAACACAGATAGACAAAACAGGATTCGAAAACAAGTCGTCATTTCCAAAAATAAGAGATCAATAATCAAAACCTTAGAATTTACTTATTATGCATTTTGCCATTTGCCAGGTGTAAAATTGTCAGTTACGTTTGATTCAACCCCACACTAAGGTAAGTTTAATATTAAACTGCACCAAAAAAGTAGAACAGGTTTTTTCAATGTTTTAGTAAAAATGCTAGCTGAAAAATAGAAAGTTAAATTTAACTTCTGAAGTACCTTTACACGCACGAGGACGAAATTAAGGAGTATAGCTAGCGATGAATAATTTAAATCTCGAATATTCCAAGGAGAATTTGCCCAAAGTGTGCTTTATGTCGCGTGAGCTACAGTGTGAACTAACTTTAACAGTAAAATACGTTCAGGAAAACGCTCGTCCCATCATATTTTCTAGGGAAAGTAGACGCATTTGGGTCATTGTCAGATTTAGGTGCGCTTCATTCCGGTGGACATTTGCGAAATTAAGAATTCCAGGGCCTAATTTTTTGATTGAATGCCTGTGAGACTAAAGAACGTTCCCTCTTCTATAATCCGATGGAATAGCAACATAACCTAGATTCATACAAGCTCTTAACTTTTGACCACCGAAGTGACAAATTTTGTTTTTTGAACTGACAATTACCCATTTGCGTGCGTTGTGTTCTTGTGACTCAATTATAATACTTTTTTTTCTGAGAGTATGACTAGGCGTACCTATGTGAGAACAACAATAATAAACAAACGTACTCATGTCTAGTTTTATAACCCATTTTGTTTTCTTATGCTTTCATTTTGGCCTGTAATTAATTTACTCTAACTGACCAATTAAAAAAACGTACTCATTTGAATCGCTACTCAAATGCATTGTGCAATTTCTTTACTTACACTAGCGAACCTTGATTAGCTGGTGCAGAAAATGTAAGCAACGATGACGAGCACAAAATTATTAATTATTTAGTAGGTAACAAAGAAAGAAAGAAAGAAAGAAATAACTTTATTTAGCATAATATAGATATAAACATGATTAACGCGTAATACTTATATGTAGATTAAATTAATGCTAAAAAGGTCGTCACTCAGCTTAATGTCATGAAGTAAGAAATACTCACTTCATGACGCTGATTTTCAGTGACGCCAATACTACAGCAGATCACTAGTGACACATAAAATGTACAAATATAAAACAAAATATAAAACATCACAAGTAACTACCTTAATTAATGATTTTTACTTAGTACCTAACTTTATATTCTTATGATTATACATTAAACTTTAAATTAGTTACCTACGTGCCGCACAAAATAATAATGAAAAATACAACAAAAATACAACAATACAACGAATAGGAAAACAAACAGCAAACAGACTCTGCGATTTAAAACTCTTGTGAGTGTGTGCGTGTGCGCGTGTGTGTGTGTGTGTGTGTGTTTAATGATAGACACAATAATATACCTATGTATATGTATAAATAATTGAAATAGATGAAATTATGGCTGCATGTGTTGGAACTTCTGTTCATTTATCAGGAACTTTACTCAGGAACAAACCGGTGCCGATGCCGTCTACTCGGTATCGGTACGCATGCGTGTTGCCGACCCTTTAAAATCTATAGGTACACTCCTTTTTTTAAGAACCACACTAGTCTCCCGGGCAAACCTGGGCTCCTGCTCATTCCATAGCCTGGGCATTTGCGGGAGAAACTTACATTCCACTTAGTAATAATAATTATACTAATGTAATTATTACAATAGTATATCAGTTTTTATGCTGTGCTAAGTGAGCGGTATTTTTTTATAGTCAAGTTCGAGATATAGGCGAGCGTGTGTGCTCCAGTCGAGATACTGTTCCCGTGCAATATTAACTGTGCACGAGATCTAGAGCCAGACGAATCGTCTGAAGGGCGAAAGAATTGCACGTAAAACCAGCGAGATAGGAATGAATACTGAATATTTTAAACCACTAAGTAAAGAAACCTGTCTCGGATACATTGTACAGATTTAAAAGCAAGCACCGTGAATCATTGAAGTAGGTAAAACGTAAAAATAAAATATAATGGGTCGACCAAAATAGAGATAAAATACCGTCAATTTTCGTAACTTCGCCTGTGCATATTTAATTCGCCTACTATATGTTTCTACGAAAGCCTATGCATAATACCACACTAAGTTAATTAATTTTAGTATTTGATGATTTTGAACTTTGAAGTCTTAAGGTAAAATATATGTTTTGGGATTTTCGTTTTGGTATAAAGTAACTACACTAACCTGATGAGCGTTATGTGAAACATATTCCTGAGGTAAGGTCATTATAAATTAATCATGAAAATTAGTTCGAATTGAGAACCTCCTCCTTTTTTGAAGTCGGTTAAAAACAAACCTAACCTAACCTAACCCAATCAAGAGGATGATATTTACATAGAAATAAAAATTCTGCGAAAATTAAACAACGACCAAAAATAATTCGCGAAAAGGCAGTATAATACCATTCCAAAGATTTTACACTGTGTACACAGTGGCAGTATACCATTTCAAAGATTTTATACTGTGTACACAGTGCCAGTATACCATTCCAAAGATTTTACACTGTGTACACAGTGGCAGTATACCATTCCAAAGATTTTACACAGTGTACACAGTGGCAGTATACCATTCCAAAGATTTCACACAGACCGTACACAGTGTTTGGGATGCCTCACTCGTATAATAATTCCATTAAAAACAAAGCAAGGAAGTATAAGGGCTGCAAAACAAGTCCCACATACAAACGTAGCAGATCATTATAATAGAAAATAGTGAAATAAAAGGGGCTCAGTTTATCACGGTTTCCCGCCCGAGGCCTTCTGCACATATTATGGTAATATACTCGTATTTGTATCACACTCGCATTATTCGGGGCAACGATACATTTTATCGTGTTTGGGGTTGGATTGATATGGAGAGACGTGATAATGCTTTTAGATTGTACATTATGTTTGGCTGTGATTGCGACGATAGAATGCTATTTGATTACAGTAAATATTTGAAACAAGTGTCTATAGGATTTATTACATTTTATGAGGAAATTTGAGTTATACATGCGAATTCTTCTCTTTCGTAATCTTTCTAGAGTACCTACTAGTGAGTACTCCAATTGAATTGTCGCAGTTCAATATCCCCTTTTTTGCTTCGGAGAAACAAAGGCAATATTCCCTATTTGTAACATCTCGACTTTATCACGGTGGTGTAAAAGGCTTATATTTCTGAGTTGACACAAAAGCTATATTATACTTATCGAACCTACACACTAAATTTCATAAGAATCAAATGCGATAGACAGTTCGGGGACATACGAAAGACATTTTAGCCACGCTGAAAGGAAAGCGTCTCGCTCGCTTTGTTCGCTCGGTCAATACATATTGTTTTAGTAGTATTACGGATATTTCAAAGAAAATTGAAAAGCATTTACTAAATACATTGCCGGAGTCTTTAAAAAATTTATACAGATTTTTATACATTATACTTTTAGTTAGATATTGAAAAGTCTTCCTGTAGTCAAACTGTCATAACAGTTTCGCGGGGCTTTAGATTATACCGTAACTTTGTTGTAAAATTAATAAATATAATTAATAATAGCGGTCGGATAGCTCAGTTGGAAGAGCAATGCGCCGGAAACGCAGAGGTCGCGGGTTGAAATCCCGCTTCGATTGCAGTAGATCGCATTCAATTTTTCTTTCTTTCATTATTTATAAAAATAAAAATGTGGTATTACCACATAAAAAAAAAAACATGAATCGATAAAAAGATTCTATACAAATATAATTAATAATTGTTTTATTTATGTCTGGAGATGTTTTATAAATGTATTTTTATTTATCGAAGCCGAAAAAAAAATTTTTTTTTTTATATTTCACCTTTACAGAAGCTTTATTCCGAATAGTTTGAATCAGTGAACCCAAATCGTAGGTGACTATAGCCCAAATCAAAAGTGAGGGCCATAAATATGCGAATGCGATTACCTGGGGCTTTACGAATTACCACCCGTAATTTGTCTAAAGTTTTATGTCTTGCCTTGCCCGCGGGCAGAAAATCCCACTTACGGCCTACGGTGACGTAAAATATTATTTTACCATAAAAAGTACTCTAATGCATTACTCCCCTTGACCTTTACCACTTTAATTATGCTTCTCTATAACGGACGTAATGAAAAAATAATTAATATTAATAACCGCCGAAAGGTTCAATCTCGGTGGCCCATTTTGCGCAGATTTTAATCACGAAAGTCAATGACTTCAATATTGCTGTTATCAATTATTCAAGAAGCCATGTCTCGATATTGAAAAGGACAGTAATTAATTAGGAATTTTAAGGAGTTACGACCTTTCGAGTTGTGGTAGAACTCGTCTTAATACTGGAAGTTTAATTAAAGATGGAGTAGTGCGGAATTAATGGAGTCCGACCAAAATTCAGGCAGTGAATTCGTATCCATATTATAAACGCAAATGAAAGGATGTCTGTTGCTTTTACGAAAATACGGAGTATTTGCGTTTAGATAAATTATTACCAAAGATTCCCTGCGATATCCAGTAGAAAAAAAAAGTTTAACCAACTTTTTTCTATTAAACTCACATGCAATTAAAAGCTTACATGCATTGTAATATTGATAAATTTTATAGAATCTGATCTAAAATATATAAATTACATACGTATTTGTTATAATCATAAATTTATATCGGGTAGTCGGGAAGGCTAATCTATTTAATATTTATATTGTATGAGTTTATTAGTAATAATTTTTTATCCATTTATTCATTCATAAACAATTTAATGTACCATTGATACAAAGGGAAGGTACCGGTAATCGAACCAGGTACCTCTGGATTACCGGTCCAACGTGTTGCCGCTTTCTCTCTCTCTCTCTTTCGCCAGGCTACGCATTGAAATTTTTCTTTACGCTTTGATCTTTGTATCAATAAATAAATAAATAAATGTTATGGGACAATCATACAAATAACTTGCATAGTCTTAATCAATTTACGTGAGATTTCGCAACCGACTTCAAAAGGTGATTCAAATGTATTAGGTATTATACCTATCCCCCTCGCCGATAAATTAAATGTATAAATCTTATAAGACATACATATTACATTGTTGATCTACTCCGCTACCTAAAGGTTGTCTGGAAGAGATAGCTATTTAGCGACAAGACCGTCTATTGTTAACGTCTGTTTATTTTTTACTGTAGGTATATCTCTCATGTTTTGTATCCCTGTGTATTTGAGGTGTACAATAAAGTGGATTTGTATTGTATCCCGTTTCTCTCGGACATAATACTATGTAACAAAAATGAAAAACAATAAATAACTTTCTATTCTATTCTATTATATATTCTTACACTCTCCGTTCATGATGCGCGTATGTGACTTGCAAAGCCAAACTTGGTTTTGAATGTTCGGTCACACTGTGCGCAATAAAGTTGCCCAAATGTAATTAATTATTCAAATGTAATCTGTGCATGAAGGTATTATTTTTGGCGTTTGAGTTTATTTTTGAAGGCTTTTTTTACCATGTCTTTACTTGAAATAAACATTTACAGTGCTATTGCATAATATTAAATTTATTATATCGTACGTGCACGTCAATATAATTTAAATAATTGTGCTATTGACTAGTTGGCGTTTAAAGGCAAAGAGTCGTTTGTATCACTACATACAATACATACATAGTATTTATAAAACAAAGTCGCTTCCCGCTGTATGTCTGACTGTCTATGTATGCTTAGATCTTTACAACTACGCAAGGGATTTTGATGCGTTTTTAACATTGACGTATTAATTACATGGACACACAATCCGACGGAAAAAACGGCACCCTCCAAACTAATGCAAAATCACAAATCGCATTAGTTGGGCGATCAGTCTCGTTTAGACCATGACACGTGACGGGTCTCAAAAATGACTTAATTTTCAGTGAAAAATTGCAGAAATAACAGCTATAAAATAAAGAAAAAGGTCGGAATATTCTTTTTTACGCAGATTCTATTGATTAATTAACGAATCCTATGTAAAATCATAGCATATTTTAGATTAGAATTATTAACTTTGTCCCTACAAAATGCACCTCATCACAGAACAAAAATCTAAGGAGTCGCTATAGTTATATATTTTATTAATTAATAAAGGAGTGCAATAAATAATTATCCTATTTTTTTTATTAAAATTCCCACGCGATCTTAAACAACGTGAAAAATTTAGGTCACGTTTAGTAAGAGACAGACGTCAAGAATAATTTCAGCCAAATAATTCGTCTCTCGTGTGTTTGTTCGGCATAATGATATATATATTTTTTTATGTTTAATCAAAAGAAGCGTAAAAGTCTTTCACTCAACACAGCTTTAATATCTCAATAAAAACGTAAAAAATGACAATGTATACAAAAGAAGCGTAAAATGGTTATGTAGTGTTGGTGGTAGTCTAGGTCTATTTATGTATAGATACCTATATCTATACATAAATAGAAATACACTGTCTCAGGCGCACGTCACATAGGATGCTGCGTTTAGTTACACGCGAGTTTAGGGCGAGAGTGGACGCATGACATTGCTATGTGTGCGGCGGCGAGTGAGCCAGTGTTATGAACATATGCCTTTTACAGGCAGATCCTACACGTTACATTAATAAATTAATAAAAAAATTGCTCTGTTGTCATTGTTTTATTTTGTCTCAGAGTCTAGACACTGTCAGTTTAAACCTTTGAACGCCAAGAACACCTAAAGACAATGTGTGCTGCCGTGCATACTACGCCACCGACTTTCACGCCACGCCATCAAACTTTAAAGGGTTAAAAATGTTAATATTTTGCACTTGCCTTACTCTCATTTCACATACTAGAACAAGATGAGTTGAGAAATCATAATGTCATTATTACCTACTGATCCCTTTTATGCAGTTGTTAAATAAAAACGTAACTTAATTTGCTATTAACAATTTACGAGATTATTTCGTTCAAACAACAAATATATTTTAATACCCAAATAAAATAATAATGAAAATATTTTTAGTATGTAAAACTATTAAAATCTGCTCCATTCGTGCCATGTTCCAAGTTTGACAAGAGACATGAGTCAGAATACGCTAAAAAAGTTAATTTACACGAAAAATATTTGTGGTAATAAGTACGTAAGCCAATTTGACACTTAAACGTTTGAGTAAAGAGTTATTTTGTACGAAGTAATTATGTTGTTGTAAATTATAAATAAACGTTATTGGCATCTACTTGAACATGACAGCAGTGCCACTTTTTTCGACAATTTTGTTCGGGTCTGTGGCTCTATTATAAATAATACCTCAATGGTTTTTAATAGTTAGCGTGATTTAAGAGGAAGGTTTATATGTATGATACATGCATAATTTATCAGAATTGCAGCCGTGCGAAGCTAGCCGGGTAGTTAGTAATAAATAAATATCGGACAATCTCACACAAATCGATCTAGTCCCAAATTAAGCTCAAGAAGACTTGTGTTATGGATATAGACGACGATATACGTAGTTATATCGATAAATATATATATATATATATACTTAAATACATAGAACAACCATGACTCAAGCACAACCATTCGAGTTCATCACACAAATATTTGCCCTGGCCGGGATTCGAACCCGGGACCGCCGGCTCAGTAGGCAGGTGTCTACAACCTGCGCCAAACGCGTCGTCGTCGTCATTTGTATTAACCCCCGATAAAACTAATATTACAATGAAGAATTGTGATATTGACTAGTTGGCGTTTAAAGGCAAATCAGAGCACTTCGCTAAAGAAGACTCGTCGTTAAGCCCCGGCTCCCACTAGAACACACGCTTTTGTGCAAGCTATGTCGATCTGGTTCGATAGCCGCAAGGCACCGGAAGTGATTGCGAACAGGATGACGACTTCCGGCTTCGCTTCCGCCGCTGAAAATAGATGGCGCTAGAGAGACAGCTTTTGGAGATCACGTACGCGTGTATAAAACCAATATTTTCCTTTTACATGATATATTGTTATTATTTTTGTAAATATTGCTATGATTTAATAGTTAAGCATTATATGCCGCCAAAGCGCCCTCGGTATATTATATACTAGCTACGCCGCGCAGTGTTACCCGCTAATACCATGGGAACACTACACTTTTCGGGATAGAAAGTAGCCTATGTGTCAGGGTGTCGGGTACCTTCATACCAAAATTTATCAAAATTGGTCCAGCGATTTGAGCGTGAAGAAGGAACAAACATACACACAAACATACTCACAAACTTTAATGTTTTTTAAGTTAGTCTGACTGTCTCAGTGAACAACTTAATTAAAATACGAACACATGATGAAACTTTTTTTATTACGGGCAATCTGTATAAATAATCTCCTATTCTTGTAGGAAGCTTGTAGAATGTCCGTAAAGTTTAATGAAGTTAATATAGGATGAGCCTACCTAAGTTATTCATTATAGTGATATGAGTCCAAGAAGTGTTAAAGCTGCCGCATACAAATATGTTCAAATGAATACTTGTTCTCTTTTAACAAATACACACCTAGGTACCTATACCTACACACCTACTATAAGAGATAATAGGTAACATCACTGTAAACAAATGAAAATGAATATCTCCCACCTCCCACAGAAGCGTTTTACCCGACTCACGGCCGATGACGACACCCTGCGGTGGTAGCCATCTTGAAATGAAGTACGACGTCATAGCATGACGTCAGCTGTTCATTGGAATTCTTGAAATTCATACTGAATCTTGAGCTATATGAACGCAGAGTTTCCATGCAACTTGATTATGTATGGCAGTCGGATTGTATAACCCGCCGTATTACATTAAGGCTAGCCGTTATCAAAAACAGGGCCCTTTTGAAAAGCGACGGCTCCGAGGTTAGCCAGATTGTCATTGCGATATGTTCTTCAGTAAGGCGGCTCACGTTTAGCCGCATCGTACGAAGCGCCAGAACCGCAATGCTAGCAGTAAAGTAGGTTAGGTTAGGTTAGAACTGCAACCACAACAGCGCACGAGCCGAGTGAGCGAAGCGGGCGTACCGCGGCAGTGGTTGGCGAAGCGCCGGATCCGAACTGCTACCAGTGAAGTAGGTTAGGTTAGGTTAGGAGGAGGCGGCTAATGACTCGTAGATATTGTAGATATTTACATTGCTAGCCGTGTTGAAGAACGTATGGCATCGTATACATTCCGACGGATTTGTGTCAAATAGAGTGGTGTGAAGGAGTAACATTAGCTATCGTGCTCGGGACTAAATTCGACGTTTCGAGTGGTATATGTTCAAAATATAAACAAAAATTTGGCATTATCCATCCATACTTACTATAATATTATAAGCGGAGAAGCGGTGAAGTGGTGGTAGCCTAGTGGTTAGGGCATGCGACTTTCAATCCGGAGGTCGCGGGTTCGAACCCGGCCCGCACCAATGAGTTTTTCGGAACTTATGTACGGAATGTCATTTGATATTTACCACTCGCTTTTCGGTGAAGGAAAACATCTTGAGGAAACCAGCTAAGCCCAATAAGGCATAGTTTCCCCTCTGGGTTGGAAGGTCAGATGGCAGTCGCTTGCGTAAAAACTAGTGCCTACGCCACATCTTGGGATTTAAGTAGCCGACCCCGATTGAGAATTCATTCTCTACAAAGATATGGGACAAAGGCTAGGAGGATGATGGAGGATGACTTACTATCCATACTAATCCATACTAATATTATAAATGCGAAAGTGTGTCTGTCTGTCTGTCTGTCTGTCTGTTACCTCTTCACGCTTAAACCGCTGAACCGATTTTGATGAAATTTGGCATGGAGATAGTTTAAGATCCGAGGAATGACATAGGATAGTTTTCATCCTGGAAATTATACCTAAAAAGATTGAGAAGTGAGTGAACATTTCTGTTGGGATGCGGTGACCCTGTAAGAAAAGTAATTATTAGACCAAAAGCACAATTGCTCTTAAATTTGCTTAGGCGCTTTTAATAATCCCTTTTATCAAGTTTCACGCGTACGTAGTCGCGGGCAAAAGCTAGTAATATTATAAATGCGAAAGTGTGTCTGTCTGTCTGTTACCTCTTCACGCTTAAACCGCTGAACCGACTTAGATGAAATTTGGTATGGAGATAGTTTAAAATCCAAGGAAGGACATAGGATTAGTTTTCATCCTGGAAATTATCCCTAAAAAGAATAAATTTAGTGTTCCCATGGGATGAACGGATAACACCGCGGGGCACAGCTAGTTACCTATATGCATGACCATTATATCTTCTAAAATATCGACATCAATTGAACTTTGAATAGACAAAAATTAATTTAGCGGAAATATTTCTAAAATGGGTATATCGCAATGCCTCATCGAATAAAGCTCAGGAATAAGTAATATTGTACATTTCATGACAGCCAAACACGTGCCTCTATCTAGTTTCATACACGAGTACCCCGTAATAGCATTACGTGTTAATCAAATAGCGATTGCCTATTCGTATATTCCAAACATGTAGAGCAATGTATACAGTACCCTTACCATGAGTCTACAGTGACTGCAATCGCTAGCGATTGCGTCACAGACCACCCCCACTAGACGGAGCATGTAAGGCGACCCGTAGGCGACCCGCGCGCACCAACGATATGGTACGGCAAAACATTAAAGTACCAACACGGCGGCCACCGTTTAGTTGCGTCCATGTTTATGAGGTCTCTCTACACCACTTAACACTACAATTTACCATGTTATTTATTTAATTTCTTTTTTCGTTGACGTACGCATGGATCATAGTTAGTTAGTTGCGCTGGGCATTTTCCGCAAGTCGACATCCAACGTGCCTATTTTGCGTGAAAAGGGGGTAGCGCTACTCCAACCACCCCAGCTCCTCCACGAACCTAAGCAAAGCCTTGATGTTGCTTATGGCTTCGTGTACGGTACTTGGAGATCCTAGGTATTTCATCCTGTATCCTTCTACCTGTTTGCAATCTAGTAGAATATGTTTGGTGGTTTCTTCTGCCTCCATGCATGCTCTGCATACTGGGCTGTCTGTTATACCTAAATTGAAGAGGTGTTTGTTCAGAGTATTATGTCCCGTTATTAATCCTACTATCTTGCGTAGTTGGTTCCTGTGGATTCTCAGTAAGAAGGTGGTGAGTTTGTGGTTCCTATTCGGAAGTATTTCTTTTGTTTGTCTACAGCTACACGTTCCCATGTCTTCCCAGTATTTTTGGTGTTGGTATAATGTATGTTGGTTCATTATGTTGTATATGTAAGATTGTGGTAGGGGTATTATTGGCTCTGGCCCGCATGGCGGTGTTTCTGATCCCTTACGGGCCAATTCATCCGCTGCGTCATTGCCTCTCGAGCCGCTGTGTCCCTTTATCCATTGTAATGTTACCGTATTTTTATCATCGCACACGTCTGTGATGCTGCGATGACATTCGTATATTAAAGCAGAGGTACACATTTCACTGTTTAGTGCTTGTAGTACGGATTTGCTGTCTGAAAGTATTCGTATGTTTGTGTTCTGAACCTGGCGTCTTTTTATAGCGTTGCAGGCTTCTATTATTCCTACGCATTCAGCTTGGAATACCGTGTTGTGTACACCTAGGGGTTTAGAGATGTGCATACTCAAATCCTCCGAGAATACACCACATCCCGTTCCTTTCTCAGTTTTTGACCCGTCCGTAAAGATTCTCAGGTCCTCAAGGTTGAGCCCCTCATTCGGGTCTTCTGTTAGGAGTATGACGTATTCCTTCTTGCAGGTTAATGTCTTAGGTATCTTGTCAATTGGTGCTTCTACTGTAGGGAATTTTGTGATCATTTCACTGTAGATCTTTGTGTGTTGGGTATTGCTATTCGTCCATAGGTTTAGGCTTTTTAGTCGTATCGCTGTAGCGGCTGCTTCTCTTTGTATATGTACGTGAGACCTAGGATCATCTCTAGTGCCGCGGTAGGAGTGGTCCTCATGCAACCCGTTGCGGCCGTGCATGCTAGTCTTTGTGTTTTCTGCAGGCCGGCAATCGCACACGCTAGTTGCGTTCTGGGCCACCATACCACTGCTCCGTAGCTGATCATAGGTACGATTACCGTTTTGTATAGCCACAGAATGATGTGCGGGGCGAGACCCCACCTTTTGCCTATCATCCTTCGACATTGCCAGAAGGCGACTGTGGCTTTGTTTAATCTGTTCTCAAGATGCTTGTTCCAGATCAGTTTGTCATCTAAAGTTATCCCTAGATATTTTACTTGTTTGGAGAGTGTAAGCTTTGTACCGAAGAGGCTTGGCATTTCGTATGACCCCAGTTTACGTTTGTGTGTGAAGAGAATTGTGTCAGTTTTCTTGGGGTTTACCGATAGGTCATTCTCCTTGCACCATTTCTCTACTATTTTTAGTGCTGTTTGTGTGAGTTCACACAGTGTGCTTGTTACCAGCCCACTGATAAGTATGACAAGGTCGTCCGCGTATCCTATGGTCGTGAAATGACTCTCGTTTAGTTTTGTTATCAGATCATTTACCACTAGGTTCCATAAAAGGGGTGAGAGGACTCCTCCTTGCGGACATCCTCTCACGACTAGTGCTTGCTGATCTTTGTTTTCTTTTAGTCTTATGATTCTTTGTTCTAGCATGTTCATTATCCATTCTATTAGTAATGGTTCTGTGTCATGTCTTTCTAGAGCTTGTTTAATGCTGCTAAAATTTGTTTTATCGAAAGCACCTTCTATGTCAATGAAGGTTCCCAGGCATGAGCCTTTCCTTGTTAGTGCAACTTCGATATTGCTTACCACTGCGTGGAGTGCTGAGTCTGTTGATTTGCCTTGACTGTAAGCATGTTGGTTTGGGTGAATTTTTATGTTTTTGAGTGCAGTATCCTTTAGTTCTCTGTCACATAGTCTCTCTAGAATCTTCAACATAAATGAAGTTAGGCTGATTGGTCTGAATGACTTCGGGTCAGTGTAGTCGCTTTTTCCGGGTTTTGGTATGAATATTACCTTGACTTCTCTCCATTGCTTAGGTATATATCGGAGGGCAATACAGCTGCAGAGAAGTTTGGATATTAGTTCGATAAGAGTTGGTCCTCCCCACTTTAATAAGGCTGGGTAGATTCCATCTAGTCCTGGTGATTTGAAATTGTCAAAACTGTTGCCCAGGTGGTTTTATTTAGTTCTGTTATGTTTTCCGCTATCTTCCATTCACTCACGGTGGGTTGATAGTTCGTCTTTTGTTGTTCACATTTGTTCTTATCAATTACCTTGCATCCTGGGAAGTGAGTTTCCACCAGTAGACTTTCTGTCTCAGCAGGCGAACTGGTGTAGCTATCGTCCTGCCTCCTTAGGGTGCCTAGTAGCTGATTTGGTTCTTTGGCAAGTATTTTCCTTGTTCTGTTCGCTTGTGTGCTGGTGGTTATGTTGTCACAGAAATTCCGCCATGAGGTAGATTTTTTGTATCGTAACCTTTTCTTGTATTCTGCTTTGACTGCTTTATATTCCTCCCAGTCTTCTGCAGATTTTGTGTTCATCGCTCTGTTCAGGAGTCTCCTCATCTTCGTTCTGAGACGTTCCATCTCCGGTCCCCACCGGCCACCGTGTGTTTTGTTGCCACGAGCTGGTGTTGACGGTGGACATGTTCCTTCGTAGCTTTGTATTATAAGTTTAGTGAGTGAGGTTACCTGTTCCTCTAGCTCATCCACGTTTTGTGGCCTGTGTGTAATTGTATAGTTCTTTAGTTTACCTGCCAGAAGTTCCTTGTACGCCTTTATGTCTGTGCGCCTCGGATTTCTTATGGGTTCTGGTGTCTGTACGTCGGCAGTCAGATCGTACCGGATCCGCCTGTGGTCGGAGCAGGACAACTCGTCCATAAATGGATCATAAACAAGGACGCAACTAAACGATGGTCGCCGTGTTCATACTTTAATGTTCTGCCGTACCATATCGTTGGTGCGCGCGGGTCGTTTTACATGCTCCGTCTAGTGGGGGCTGTCTGCGGATTGCGTAAACGATTTGTAGTTCTACAAAGTAGCCACTAGGAGCGCTGTACTATAACTACATACAGTCTTTATTTACATACATACAGTCTTTATTTACATACATACAGTCTTTATTTACATACATACAGTCTTTATTTACATACATACAGTCTTTATTTACATACATACAGTCTTTATTTACATACATACAGTCTTTATTTACATACATACAGTCTTTACGCTACCGCTAGCGAGTACTGTCGCCGAGATGTGGGTAACTTGGAGCGTCTGATGGTCACCGGAAAAGTGGAAGGAAAGAGACCTAGAGGCCGGAGCCCAAAACGCTGGTCTGACCAGATATCCGAGCAGACCAACGGACCAGTTAGCGCCGCACTACACCAGGCAGCTGACCGCAACCGATGGAGACAGGCAGTTGACAAGCTGAAGCGGACTCACGATCCTCAGTAATGAGGGAGCGATGGAGAAGTAGCGAGTACTGTCACGTTTACTCAGGGTAAGGGTACAGTACCGATACCATGACATTAAAAATACCCCCGACATCGACACAAGTAGTTGATCAACATGAGACCCTCATTTAATGAGTGATATATAAAAAGCTACAAAAACTGAACATAACTACAAAATTTGGAATTCTTAGCTTCATTATTAGCGGAGATCTTGTCACTTATCTCAATTAAACATATCCATTAAAGATTATCTTGGAGACTACTGGTGCCATTTCCACCAAACATAGCTAAGAACCGTTTCGACGCACGTGCACGTGTCTTTAAATACTTAAATAAATAAAAAAATACTTAAAGTGGTCTATCCCTTTGAGAGTTATGATGCCACAGACAGACACACAAACTTTTTTTCGACGGGGGTTATCTTAGGCCTTATTCTCACTTAACATTAGGTGTGATCGAGGTCAAATGCTTCTTGAATCTTGGGTAGAAATAAGTTTGTATCAAAATTTTAAATTTTGCAACATTTTTTTTATAGCAAACTATAATTTTCATTGAACATCCATCAAGTGCTCACTGATACGATTCTAAAGAGCCTAAACTCGATGGGATTGCTTTAAAATATTACAGATTTCTCAGAGCCACGTTCCAGCTTCATCATCAGACCAGCCCTATAAATAGTACCATTTTATTGTATTCTCATCAAAGTAAAGTAGATATGCAAAATTTCATCTCAATCGGTTGAAGATATCTGGGCAGCGATTCCACTCTACACTTAAAAGATCTTAGTGAAGGCATTTTAATATGATTTGTTAGAATCGCCATTCGAATGTGCCAAATGGGTCATTGTCAGTTCAAAAAACAAAATTTGTCCCTTCGGTGGTCAAAAGTTAAGAGCTTGTATGAATCTAGGTTATGTTCTTTATTCTCACAGGCATTTTATCATAAAATTAGGCCCTGGAATCCTTAATTTCGCAAATGTCCACCGGAAAGACGCGCACCTAAATCTGACAATGACCCAAATATAACAAAATTGAGTTGCAAGATTCAACCCACACAAACGTACATTTTGGGAACGGAACCCTAAATACCAAGACAGTAATGAAAATTGTATTGCGCAAGACTCAACACAATCCCAAATAAGTCAGAGACAAAGGCATTCATCAAGAATCTATTGCAAAGAGAAATATTTAGACAAGGCGAAATTTTCAACTCAATTATCAGCATTTTCTTTAATGTACTTAAACTTGATTTTATTTTCCACCCAACTGCGCAGTGTTAATGTCGAGAATCTAGTGAACGAGTCTCATGTACGATGTATTACATTTTCTACTATCATTCCTTCAATACTAAAACGACTTATGAATCGATGAATTAAGTCTCTATGACCTTTTGGTTCGTTTTGTTTCGTTTCGTTTCGGTGACTACACCCAGCCAGCAGTTTTGCTGCAAGGACGCGGAGGCGTTGAGCATGCAAGAGAGGGAAAGACAAAGAAGCTCAACGAAATGACTCAGAAGCGCATACTGGCACAGTACCGAAAGTCGTTCAGGGTAGTATAGAAACCTTAACATTCCCTGGCCGGAGCTTTCGGATCTGAGACAGGGCACGTATCCGGGTCCTCTCGTGTTCCCCTCCGTCTTTTGCCGTTCCGGTGAGATCAACTGGCCCTCCTATCCGAGGCACCGGGGAGCCAAAAGTTTACAGGTCTCTATGACCTTTTGGTTCGTTGAAGTTTATTAAATTAAGTCACTTCACATTGTGAGCCACGGATTTGTTAACTATGCACGGAATAGTAAATAATGTAAAATTAAACATATTACGTATTTTGGAATGGCCCGAAGTATCATGTTCATATTCACGTTTAATAATTAACGTTTAGTAACGATGTGTAAGCAGGCCACAAGGGCACTACTATAAGATACCACTGTTGAGAAGAAGCGCTGAAGAAAACTCAAGTCACTCAACAAAAGCAGGCTACAATTGCATACCACATTTATGAAAGCCGAGACATTATGTTTTACGATAACAACAGAACTCCAGCAATGGCAGACGCAATCAATCGAATGCGAACGCAAATATCTCACTTCGAACTGGGACCTAATTCGAGAATGCCGTTTGAGAGATCGCCAAACGTCAAAGCTCTATTAGATAACGGTAATATCGCCTTTGAACTGTCATTAAAATGCGATGAGCTTCAAGTGACAGATATCATCTCAATTTTGGAAATACGAAGGCGATAATGATTGTCAAAAATGATATTCATGCATATGGATTTCTGCTTTGAACGAAACGTAACTGACTAATTTCACGCACTACACGGTCAAATTAAAGTATGCGCCTGTTATTTATGCCGTCATATACAAAGGAAACGCAAATTAAGTGCGACCGGATTGACAAAGTTGCGACGTTCTAGGGATATCGCCTCTTGTCAAGTAGAGACACGTAAAAAGTGACGGATGGCGATGAAATGGAGAGATCTCCATCATCTCCCTTAAATTGATCGAATTATGCCCCTGAATCATGGAACTCGTAACAACTACGACCGTGCGAGATGATGATTAATAATTAGGGTTAGGACTTTTAGTAGCATACCTACCGTAGTTCTAAAATCCGTGGTGTCGTTAATTGTAAAAAATCTCAAAGTCAATAAATTTCATAAAAAAAAATAAGCAACGACATGGTGGTTTTTCAAGAAACTATAAAGGTTTTTTACTTTCTATTATACATTTGAGTTCATGTTATATTTTTTTCTTATCACGGTGTTGAAGTATTTAACAATAATAAATCATTACATAAATAGTTACATATTAATAGGTACGTGTTTTTTGTAAAACTATGTTGTGACCAAATCTTGCGTTTCGATTCATGTGCTATTTCAGTAAATTGGTAGAAATCGATAAATTTATAAGCTGAAGCAAGCACATTAAAACAAATTACTATTTTATATAGAAAGCTCCAGTGAGTCCAGCTCAGTCCGGCAGCTCGTAGCTCAAAATACAAAATACACAAAAATATATGCAGGTTCGAAAAAAAAAAAACGATTCGATCACCCATTCTTAATCGTTAGATTTGGCATACAATATGTCATTGTTACATCACTATATACGAACATTAACAGACAAGTTTCAAAGGGTATAGCCGTGTTTGTACTTTGTATGGGGCATCGGCCCCAGAAGCCAAATCGATTGCCGTTTTGCTAATATATTAGTCCAGATGTGAGATACTATTTTACAAAAAAAGGACCCTGAAATACTTCAGGCTTTTGAGAAAATTAAAAAAAAACGAAAATTGGTTTTTATTTTCTTTTATCTAAACTACTCAATAGTTTTTTTTGTAACTTATACACATTATGTAGGTAACAAAGATGTATTATTAAAAAAAAAAAATCCAAATAGTGAAATTTTCACTTTAAATTTTTCAATAATTATTTTTTTATATTTTCGAGATAGGGACACCCACCAATTTTGGCTATATTATGTATAAACTAATATTTTATCATATATATTTTTTTCAAAAACATTCACTTGGATCAACATATCCAAAATGAAACAAACCTATCGCCTGGTGACAATTTTTCTGACAGTTATTTTCAAAACCTCGTATCTAGTTTGTTGATTGATACTGAGATACGAGCTTTATTTTAAGTAGGTATTTGTTACTTAGTTTTGGTTGTCAACTGACGTTATGGTATATACCATACATTTGTCGGACTTAATATGCCTAACTACTCGTACAAGAATCGAATAAAAATAACATAAGAGCATCATCGAAACAAAATGTCTATATGTAGTACAGTCAGCAAAGAAAGTGGTCTACCACTTTTGGACTCTATTACATGTAAAATAGAGTCGAAAAGTGGTAGACCACATTTTTGGTTGACGGTACAAACAGAAACGCATCTAACTGACCATCGGTAGACCTTATGAACATTGACATAAGATAAGGCCTACTGATGGCCAGTTACAGTCTGATTTATTTTTAATCATCCATTTGACACTTCTCTGTTGATGTTTGTAGTGATCTAACGATTGATCGAATCGGTTTTATCGACGAACTTTTTTTTCGAATCTGCATGTGTTTTGTGTAAATCAATATTTTTTGAGCTACGAGCCGTGGGACTCACTGGAGCTTTCTATGTAAAATAAGCTTTCTATGTAAAGAAATTTTATTTACTTAGACAATGCTCTTATATGTCCAAGTGAATGTTTTTGAAAAAAATATATATGATAAAATATTAGTTTATTATACATAATATAGCCAAAATTGGTGGGTGTCCCTATCTCGAAAATATAAAAAAATAATTATTGAAAAATTTAAAGTGAAAATTTCACTACTTATAAGGATATTTGGAAATATTTTTTTTTAATAATACATCTTTGTTACCTACATAATGTGTATAAGTTACAAAAAAATCTATTGAGTAGTTTAGATAAAAGAAAATAAAAACCAATTTGCTTTTTTTTTAATTTTCTCAAAAACCTGAAGTATTTCAGGGTCCTTTTTTTGTAAAATAATATCTCACATCTGGACTAATATATTAGCAAAACGGCAATCGATTTGGCTTCTGGGGCCGATGCCCCATACAAACACGGTTATACCCTTTATGTGAAAAAAAAACCAGCTTTAAAAGTCATGATCATGATTTATTATACAATTTCATCGTTACTCATTTTAATAGTAAAAATCATATTTCTGAATTCACCTTAAGGAGTAAGATCTTGTAAGTACTAAACCAAGTAAGTACTTTCTTATTTTGTAAATAAAGGCATACGTCCACAAAAGCCAAGCCAAGCTTGCTTTCTCTCTGTAGCTGTGCATTTTCCAAAAAAAAACCCGAATCCTTTGTTTCTTTCAGATCTTGACGTTTTTGGGTAATCCAGTAGGATTAATCCAGACTCGATAGCATTTTAAATCAGAGGAATAACAAAAAAGTGTCCTTAATTTATCCGTTCTATTACGTCACGTTTGAATATGAACTTTTTTTATTTACATGAGCGTTATGTATTGGAAACTAAAATTTCCATACTTTCGGGACACTTATTTTATTTTTTATTCTAGAAGAACAGAGTGCCTCGTGTCCGTGCGGCCGCCGCCCGTATATCGTAATCTTGCAAATAAGCCCCGTTATTTATGGTTTAGAATTCGTTCGTCGACTTTAAAACAATTCAACTTTATAATATAAAACGATATCTTCTTCGCTTCTGGGAAACATAATTTATGAACCACTAGCTGCGCCGCGCGGTATTGCCTGCTCATCCCAACACTTAATTTTAACGGGATATAAATTAGCCTACGTGTTAATCCAGGGTGATGGCTACGTTCATACTAAAACTTAGCAAAATTGGTTCAGCCGTTTGACGGTGAAGAAGTAACAAACATAAAGAAATAAACTTTGTTCTGCAATCGACCACAAGGGCACTTTTACATATCTGAGTCTACCGGTATTTCACAAAAAAGACCACTGTTGAGTAGAAACGCCGAAAGAAACTCAACAGTAATTTTTTCAGAAGTCAAACACACAAACATTCGCCTGTATAATATATTAGTGTGATAAAAAATAAGCGAACGTGCACAACGCAGGTGCTGCGAACTGGTGCCACCAATCCGAATCTTTTTCCTAGACATTGACGTTGATAGCGCCGGTACTCAATACTCAATACTCAATACTTTATTGCACATAATGGTTTTACAAAACAGGTGGTAAAGTTGCAAATTTGAGATCACATCATGTACCCTGAAGTAGGGCGCAGCAATTTATGAGATACTATTTATGGGTATACAATTTGACATAAAAGTAAGAATAATAAAAAACTTATTCTAGGGACGTGGTATACAAATTAATAAAATGCGATATGAAAATGTATGTACAATTATTAAGATTAGTATATATTATACATTTTTTAATTTATAGATATTATGTTGGTTGCGCATACTTTAAAACAATTTACAATATAAATTGACTAAGTACAGTGCATGTTAAATTTTATTCACAAATATTCATAATATTAAATCTTGCATTCATTCGATATGAGCATAATTATCATTATCATTCAAGGTTATGTCCGTGTATATATTTATGTGCATCTCTATTTGAATTGTTATGTTGTGTTAGTTCTAATTAGGTGTTCATTTTAATTTTATAACGTCACATATTATCGTTTAAGTATTCCTGTAGTGTGTAATATGATTTTTTTGTTAGCAATTGCTTTAATCTATATATATAAAAGAAGAAGTCCTGACTGACTCATCAACGCACAGCCGAAACTACTAATGTTAGAGAGTTGATTTTTGCACAGTAGGTTACTTTTATAACGTGGGCTAGAGATAAGAAGGGATTTTTGGAAATACCTCCCCTAAGAGGTTTAAATAGGGGTGTAAAGTTTGTATGGGGTACAAGTTTTTTTTTAATCTAGGAACTTGAAACTTTGTAAAAAGATATTAAAATAAAATAAAAGAAAACTGATTTCAGCGTTTTTGTAAATTCATCCCCTAAGGTGGTAAAAAAGGGCTTGAAAATTTGTATGGAGATCAAGTATTTTTTTGAGCGCGGGACTTGAATCTTTGTGTAAAGGCATAATATTAGAATACAAGAAAAGTGATTTCGGCGTTTTCAAAAATTCGACCTCTAAAAGGGTAAAAAAGGGGTTTAAAGTTTGTATGCAGATCAATAACTTTTTTGAGCGCGGGACTTGAATCTTTGTGTAAAGGCATATTATTAGAATACAAGAAAAGTGATTTCAGCGTTTTCAAAAATTCGTCCCTTAAAAGGGTTAAAAAGGGGTTGAAAATGTGAATCCATTTCAAATTCCTTGAAACTTCTTATTAAGGCATATACAATAATAACAAAATAATATTAATTTAACGTCATTAAAGATTCAACCTCTGAGGGGGTTAAAAGGGGGATGAAAGTACGTCTTGGGGTTCAAATTCAATGTTAAGCTAGGAACTTTAAACTTCGTAAAAAGTTATGCAAATAAAATGAAATAAAAGTGATTTCAGCGTTTTTGAAAATTCATCCTCTTAGGTGGTAAAAAGGGGGTTGAAAGTTTGTATGGAGATCAAACCTTTTCTTGAGTGTGGGACTTTAAACTTTGTATAAAGGCATATAAGTAGAATACAAGAAAAGTAATTTCAGCGTTTTCAATAATTCGTCCCCTAAAATGGTTACAAAGGGTTGAAAGTTTGATTCAATTACAAATTCTTTGACTAAGGCATATATAATAATCACAAAATAACATTAATTTAACGTCATTATAAATTCAACCTCTAAGAGGGTTAAAAGGGGGATGAAAGTTTCTCTCGGGGTTCAATTTTAATTTTAAGCTAGGAACTTGAAACTTTGTAAATAGGTATTAAAATAAAATAAAAGAAAACTGATTTTAGTGTTTTTGAAAATTCATCCCTGAAACTGGTAAATAAGGGATTGCAACTTTGAATGGAGATCAAACCTTTTTTTGAGTGCCGGACTTGGAACTTTGTATAAAGGCATATAATTAGAATTCAAGAAAACTAAATTCAGCGTTTTTGAAAATTCACCCCTGAAGGTGGTGAAAAAGGAGTTGAAAGTTTGTATGAAGATTAAATTTTTTTATGAGTGTGGGACTTGAAACTTTAAATAGAGGCATATTATTAGAATACAAAAAAGTGATTCAGCGTTTTTGAAAATATAGCCCTGAAGATGGTGTAAAAGGGGTTGAAAATTTGTTTGAAGATCTAATATTTATTTTGAGTGCGGGACTTGAAACTTGAGTTCATAATGATTCCGCGTAATTAGACCAATTTAGCCGAAAAAGAAACTAAAAAGAGGCCAAGAGCGAGTCGAACTCGCGTACGAAGTTCGGTACCATTACGTTTAAAATGGCAAAAAAAAAAACACGTTTGTTGTATGTGAGCAGCACTTCAATATTTATTATTATTTATTTTTTGTTGAATTACAGTAACCAACATCAAAAACATCAACTTGCAAAAAAAGAAAAGTAATTTCAACATTGTTTAGATCTGAAAATAATATAATAAAGATGTAAACTGTTCAAGATAAGATTCCACGCGGACGAAGTCGCGGGCAACAGCTAGTCTATATATATAAAAGAAGAAGTCCTGACTGACTCATCAACGCACAGCCGAAACTACTAATGTTAGAGAGTTGATTTTTGCACAGTAGGTTACTTTTATAACGTGGGCTAGAGATAAGAAGCGATTTTGAAAAATTCAACCCCTAAGAGGGTTAAAAAGGGAATGAAAGGTTGTATGGGATACAAGTTTTTTTTTAAACTAGGAACTTGAAACTTCGTTACAAGATATTAAAATAAAATAAAAGAAAACTGATTTCAGCGTTTTTGTAAATTCATCCCCTAAGGTGGTAAAAAAGGGGTTGAAATTTTGTATGGAGATCAAGATTTTTTTTGAGCGCGGGACTTGAATCTTTGTGTAAAGGCATAATATTAAAATACAAGAAAGGTAATTTCAGCGTTTTCAAAAATTCGACCCCTAAAAGGGTAAAAAGAGGTTTAAAGTTTGTATGGAGATCAATTTTTTTTTTGAGCGCGGGACTTGAATCTTTGTGTAAAGGCATATTATTAGAATACAAGAAAAATGATTTCAGCGTTTTTAAAAATTCGTCCCCTAAAAGGGTTAAAAACGGGTTGAAAGTGTGAATCCATTACAAATTCCTTGAAACTTCTTATTAAGGCATATACAATAATAACAAAATAATATTAATTTTACGTCATTAAAGATTCAACCTCTAAGGGGGTTAAAAGGGGGATGGAAGTTCGTCTTGGGGTTCAAATTTAATTTTAAGCTAGGAACTTTAAACTTCGTAAAAAGTTATGCAAATAAAATGAAATAAAAGTGATTTCAGCGTTTTTGAAAATTCATCCTCTTAGGTGGTAAAAAGGGGGTTGAAAGTTTGTATGTAGATCAAACCTTTTCTTGAGCGTGGGACTTTAAACTTTGTATAAAGGCATATAAGTAGAATACAAGAAAAATAATTTCAGCGTTTTCAATAATTCGTCCCCTAAAATGGTTAAAAAGGGTTGAAAGTTTGATTCAATTACAAATTCTTTGACTAAGGCATATATAAAAATAACAAAATAACATTAATTTAACGTCATTATAAATTCAACCTCTAAGAGGGTTAAAAGGGGGATGAAAGTTTGTCTCGGGGTCCAATTTTAATTTTAAGCTAGGAACTTGAAACTTTGTGAATAGGTATTAAAATAAAATAAAAGAAAACTGATTTAAGTGTTTTTGAAAATTCATCCCTTAAACTGGTTAATAAGGGGTTGAAACTTTGAATGGAGATCAAACCTTTTTTCTGAGCGCGGGACTTTAAACTTTGTATTAGTGCATATAATTAAAATACAAGAAAAGAAATTTCAGCGTTTTTGAAAATTCAGTCCTGAAAGTGGTGAAAAGGGGTTGAAAGTTTGTATGGAAATCTAACCTTTTTTTTGAGCGCCGGACTTGGAACTTTGTATAAAGGCATATAATTAGAATTCAAGAAAACATAAATCAGCGTTTTTGAAAATTCACCCCTGAAGGTGGTGATAAAGGGGTTGAAAGTTTGTATGAAGATTAAAAAAATATTTGAGTGTGGGACTTGAAACTTTAAATAGAGGCATATTATTAGAATACAAAAAAAGTGATTCAGCGTTTTTGAAAATATAGCCCTGAAGATAGTGTAAAAGGGGTTGAATGTTTGGAATGGAATGGAGATCAAACCTGTTTTTGAGCGCCGGACTTGAAACTTTGTATAAAGGCATATAATTAGAAATCAAAAAGTAATTTCAGCGTTTTTGAAAATTCAACCCCTGAGGCGGTAAAAAGGTGGTTGATAGTTTGTATTGAGATCAAACATTTTTTTGAGCGCGGGACTTGAAACTTTGTATAAGGGCATATTATCAGAATACAAGAAAAGTGAATTCGTTTTTGAAAATTCAGCCCAGAAGGTGGTGAAAAAGGGGTTGAAAATTTGTTTGAAGATCTAATATTTATTTTGAGTGCGGGAATTGAAACCTGAGTTCATAATGATTCCGCGTAATTAGACCAATTTAGCCGAAAAAGAAACTAAAAAGAGGTCAAGAGCGAGTCGAACTCGCGTACGAAGTTCGGTACCATTACGTATAAAATGGCAAAAAAAAAACACGTTTGTTGTATGGGAGCAGCACTTCAATATTTATTATTATTTATTTTTTGTTGAATTACAGTAACCAACATCAAAAACATCAACTTGCAAAAAAAGAAAAGTAATTTCAACATTGTTTAGATCTGAAAATAATATAATAAAGATGTAAACTGTTCAAGATAAGATTCCACGCGGACGAAGTCGCGGGCAACAGCTGGTCTATACATATAAACGGACAAGTCCTGACTGACTGACTGACTCACTCATCAACGTAGAGCCGAAACTACTGAACCTAGGAACTTCAAATTTCTGGAGTAGATCAAGTATATGATGCAAGCAAGCACTAAGAAGGGATTTTTGAAAATTCATCCCTTAAGGGTGTCAAATCGGGGTTGAAAGTTTGTATGGAACTTACGTAATTTTTGAGTTAGAGTAACAAAACTTTGTGCATAGATTTTCGGTCTATAAACAAGAAAACTAATTTTAGGATTTTTGAAAACACATCCTTTAAAGGGGTTAAATAGGAGGTGAAAGTTTGTATGAGCAACTTGGAATTCTTTGAGTAAGAGTGATAATTTTTCGTGTACAGCTCTTTATATACAAAGCAAGAAAAATAATTTCAGCATTTTTCGAATTTCATCCCCGAAAGGGGTTAAATGCACAGTGATACTTTGTAAGAAAAACGTGGTCTGTTTGAGTAAGGAATGCATTGTTTTGCGTCTAGACTGATCATTAAAAACTGAAAACATGTATTTCAACGTTTTTGAAAATTCAACCCCAAATGGGGTAAAGACGGAGGTGACATTTTCTATGAAGAGCTTGGGATTTTTTGAGTAGGAGTGGGAATTTTTCGTGCACAGGTTCTAATTTGCAACGTAAGAAAACAAGTTTCAGCATTTTTGGAAAATCATCTCCGAAAGGGGTTAAATGGACATTAAAACTTTCTTGAGAAACGTGGTTTTGAGTACCTAAGGGGTGCATTCTTTTGCGTGTAGACTCTTCACCAAAAACGTTGAATATTGATTTCGGCGATTTTGAAAGTTCAACCCCCAATGGGGTAAAGTGGGAGGTGGAAATTGTATAAATAACGCTTGGGATTCTTTGAGTAGGAGTGGTAATATTTCGTGTATAGGTTCTTCTATGCAAAATAAGAAGAAATTTTTCAGCATTTTTGGAAATTCATCCCCCAAAGGGGTTGAATGGACAGTGAAACTTTATTTGATAAAACGAGCCTTTTTGCGGAAGAGTTTATCTTGTGTGTACACTGATCATCAAAAACTAAGTAATATGTATTTCAGCGTTTTTGAAAATTCAACCCCTAATGGGGTAAAGAGGGAGGTGAGTTTCAACAAAGACTTGAGGTTCTTTGAGTAAAAATGGTAACATTACGTATAAAGATTCTTCTATACAAAGTAAGAAACCAAGTTTCAGCATTTTTGGAAATTCATCCCTGAAAGGGGTTAAATGAAAATGGAACTTTGTATGAGGAATGGGCCGTTTTTGAGTAAGAGGTGCACTATTTTGCATGTAGACTCTTCATCAAAGACTGAGAATATTGATTTCAGCGTTTTTGAAAATTCAACCCCTAATGGGATACGCTGAGAGGTGACAGTTTGTATAAAGAGCTAGGAATTTTTTGTGTAAGAGTGATCATTGAGAAAATAAACTTAAGTTTTTGGGAAATTCATCTCCAAAATGAATCTAATGGGAGGCGAAAGTTTGGATGAGAAAAGATGAGATTCTTTTCGTAAGTCTGGTCATATTCCGTGTGTTAAAATACTACTTTCAGAAATTTTTGAAATGTACCTGTATTGTCTGAGTAAAGGGAGAGGATGAAAGTTCATGTAAGGAATATTTTTGTGTATACACTCGGCATTCATTTTTGGAAGAGATAACTCTCCTGGAGTGGTTAGAAACTTTATATGCAAAACGTAGGATTGAGTGACAAAACTTCGTGTAAAAAAATGCATTGTTAGGGTTCCATACCTCAAAAGGAAGAAACGCAACACTCAAAGGATCACTTGGTTGTCTGACCGTCTATCGAATAAAATGGAAATGAAAACCATATAAGTACCACAAAACAGTAGGTAAGTACAGCAAACGCGCATCAATGTCTATGTGTGCGTTTGCTCGAGCGCGCTTGTATGTAGATTGATTTCTGTGCCTATCTGTTTTATGTAAGTATTCAGGACTATAGTCCTTTCAAGTTGTTACAGCCTGGTAACAGACGGACGGACGGACGGACGGACGGACAGCGAAGTCTCAGTAATAGGGTCCCGTTTTTACCCTTTGGGTACGGAACCCTAAAAAGATCCGGTTGTTTACCTATGCCACAACAAACGTCGATACTCTCAAGGGAATCAAAAATTATAAGGTACTTAGATATTTTCAGGTGAACTAAAACTATGAATTTGGGAAGTAGTACCGTGTCTTACTAGAAGTAGTTATAGGGAGTAATCTGAAACTATACATTTCTAATTAAGTAAAAAAGTAATCTGAATTTAAAGTACGTAAAACAGTTTTCCAACGGTAATGTGAACTTTGCCAATGAGTACATTTTATTTTTTCCTTTGTAATGTGCAGTGTTTTTATAGTTTGTAAGAAACCGTCTGTGCGCGAGTCCAACTCGCACTTGACCGGCTATTTGTATTAACTGAGAATACTGATTTAAACGTTAGAGGAAATTTCTATCCTTAAGGAGATTAAACTTTTGACTATGATTTTGTTCGGTTGATTGGAAAATGAATTGTCACATGTGTATACCACGACGTGATCTAGAAATATCTAAATCTGCTACCCAAAAAATTATATATGCGCGCAGATTTCTATTAATTGTATTATTTTAAGAAAAAATAAAACGGGTACAAAGTTACACAGATAACGTTTCTAGACCCTGTGCGAGCGAAGCCGCGGGCAATAGCTAGTTTGTTTATAAAGATCGAATCTTTCATTTCATCTTTTATATTATTAGGTAGCTTATTGTAGATTTTAACTGACATTGCAAGAGGTCCGGATGAGTAAAGCTTGATTCGCGATGGTGTTAACATTAATTTGTTTTTAAAACGTAACGTTTTACATACATCCCCTCTTTTGGTGTAGAATTCGGGAAATTTTCGGACAAACTTACATATCTCTAAAATGTATATGCATGGGATAGTCAGTATTTTATGTTCGATGAAGTGGTTTTTACAGCTGTCGGTTGGTTTTATATTTACAATTATTCGAATAATTTTTTTCTGCAGGGTAAAAAGGCTTGCAGGTGCTCTTGCACAACGAAGGTGCTGCCAACTGGTGTCGCCAATCTGAATCATTCACCTTGTTATTACTTGAAATTGAGCCTCCCACAAAATGTAAAGCCCAGCTAGATATTTTTTACAAACTGACAGGACAAGAGACCAGTTGCCTCAGCTAGGTACTCCTCCGCTGTTCGGAGCGCCCGCGCGCGACAGCACACCACACGTGGTGCCGAGGTTTATGCTGCGGGTAGCCTACCACCACAACACAGCGACTTACGATAACAGCCTAAGGGCTAATCGAATAGGCAACAAAAAAAAAATATATTTAAACAGTGTTGCTAGTATTTGTGTGTTCGTACGGCAACACCTCATTTACGCCATTTTAGATTTTTGGCAGTTTCATGTGTCATGTCGGTTTGAATGTCATTATGTTCATTCCACACAACGCAGTTACCTGCGTCAGTGGATGACGACTACACTTTGTTGCTAAGATTAAAAAGTTAAAACGGCCATATAAGAAAGGCAAAGGTCCTAAACAACCAAAACGGAAGAAAAACGACTTTTTAGTTGCCTCAAATAGCTTTTGGCCTTTTCGGAAGAAAAATATTTTTTTATTTATTTATTTATTTATTTAATCTTTATTGCACAAAAGAAAGAACTTATCGTACAAAAGGCGGACTTAATGCCATAGTGCATTCTCTACCAGTCAACCATTGGGCTAAGCAGATAATTTGTGTACACAAATACACTTCAACTTTTTTATAAAAAAAAAAAAAAAAAAAGGTTGCTATCGAAGAACTCAGTTTTGACATACAGTGGCTAATAAAACATATTTCATTTTTAAATTTTTGTCTGACTATAAACTATGCACGTCCTGATTTTTTGTCAATAAAGTCAATATTCCCGTCCATTTTTGAGAAAATATTTTTATTGGTTTCTCACTGTTACCTAAGTTTTAAAATTGGATTTGAGTTACCATTCTTATTGAAACTCAAACTTGCCGCTGATTGCCCAATGCCCGGTGTTGACCCAATAAAAATGTTACTGTAACAGACCGGGCAATCTATTTCTATCAATCAAACTAACAGCAGCCGTCTGAAACAAATGTGAAAGAGTCACAGCCAGGGCTTCGTCCAATTAACGGTGTTTTGTGCGTACATATACATAGATTTAGGTACCTATATAGATGTTGCAGTGACGCAAATGACGACGCGTTCGGCGCAGTTTGTAAAGACCTGCCTTTTGAGCCGGGCGGTCCCGGGTTCGAATCCCGCCCAGGGCCAATATTTGTGTAATGAACTCGAATATTTGTGCTTGGGTCATGGTTGTTCTATACATGTATTTAAGTATATTAATCTGTCTATATAAGTAACTATATCGTCGTCTAGTACCCATGAATTCACGGCAGATGACAAAATTGCTACCGAGATTTGTTATTTCACTAAACAGATCTAGAGATTTGATCAAATCGCAAGACTAGTTTAGTGAAATGACGAAATCGGGTTGGTAACTAAATTTGTGCCGCCATTTTTTTCAGGGATTTGATCAAATCTCTAAACTTGTTTAGTGAAATGACAAAAAAAGCTAGTCTCAACTTGCATTGCTATTTCCCTAGGCAAAGTCGGTGATTTGGTCAAATTCCTAAACGAGTTTAGTGAAATGACAAAATATCATATAGCAATCTGACGACGAGGTTGGCTCAGTTTGTAGTGCAGCTGCTTATCGAGCCGATTGTCCTGGGTTCGAATCACAGCAAGGACAAGTATTTGAGTGATGAGCTCGAATATTTGTTCATGGGTCATGGATGTTATTTATATGTACGCGTATTTATATAAGTTGTCTTGTATAAGGCCCAAAATTATTATTTTCGTGTCCATTTTACTTGTTGCAAGTTACCGAACAAATCCTAGAATGCTAGTCAAAATTATCTGATGAATGCTAATCTACAAACATTTTTATTGCTGCTCTCATACTGCTATATCATTTTAACAAAAATGTATGCTGTGACATATTTGTCGCAATTTATGACAATATATGTCGATTACCATGACAAAAAAAGTCTTGACAATTTTCTTAAATACTGACATTTTAAAACTGACAATTGTAGACCTTTATGAAACGCGATTGACACTGAAAATTTTGTCAACTATTTACCTGTCGCAATCGGACATATTTGTCACGTTTATGAAACAGTACATTACAATATAATGAAATCTAATGATAGGTCAACTTCTAAGCACCATGGGCTTAATATCTGTTATCCATGTCATAGCTCTGCTCATTTTGAAAAAAGTATTCTTTTCATGTCTGTCAAAATCTTTAATAGTTTGCCAAATGACTTGAAATCCTTGGATTGCCAAGGTTTCAAACCCAAGTTGTTTAAGCGGTGCCTACAAAGAATGTACTACTCTGTTAATGAACATTTCATGACCACCAATACCTAATCAATATTTGTTTTATTTTATTATTATGAGTTTTTTTTTTTTACATTGACATTCAAAAATGATTTAGTAAGTATTGTAATTTGCTGTTTACCACTTTTCTTTATGCATGACATTAATTTATTATCTAAATACTTTTATTCTCCTTATAACTTATTTTTAATCTGACATTATTAAATACATACTCTTCATAGGTTTTCGTGACTTGCATATTTAAAGACAAAATATTGTGCGCCAAATTCTGGCTGATTGTGATGTACCAAACACTAACCCTACCACCATTTATAAGATTTGTTAGATCGTTTTCCCAAAATCGATATTTCATTGTAGAAATTGTCAACTTGTCACGTATATGAAACAGGGCCCTGGCCGGGATTCGATAATATTTATTTATACATATAGTACATACAATGTGTTACCGCCAAGTAGGCTTTTCTTAAAGTAGAGTAACGTAACATAGATCTTTAACGTATCCATGACCTTAATTTAATTAATTAACTTAAATGCAGACTTTATAAACTTTCTAACAAAATTTTAATTGCTAGTAATGTACAGTAAATAAATTGACAAGTGAGTGTTTATGACAGCGTGATATGAGTAACGACAATTACGCTGTACACCCACTACATTGAATGTGCGGATTTAAGAAATTTAATTGTGCAGGTAATTCACATAAATATGATTAGCTAATACATGCAAACCATTACTAATGGATCATATTATTATCAGTTTTAATAAATGCCGGCATGCCGGTAACTGGCTCGTATATACTGTAATACCTATTTTATATACTTACCTCGAAGAAACCCGCATTGGGTACTAATACGCGTTTGTTTGTATTTTAGTTTCACAGTGCTTTAACAGTAGGTACCTAATGCTACTCGTATACTATGCAAAAATAATCATCACTTTTTCACAAAAAATAACCAACGTTCTTTTTTATAGAAGCTTTTTACTTTATATAAACGGCGATATTGTTTCGGTGGAATAGAAAAAATATTCATAAAAAATAACCAACTTCTAACGGGAGGAAATTATATTTCCGAGAACAACTGAACGAGTTACTGAAAAAAACACCGAAATGAATACCTATAATATTTGAGGAGCTTTTGGATATGGTCGTCTCCCTAGCCCTACTCTCGAACAAAAAAACATCCTAATCGATCTATAAATGATGGAGTCTTAGGATAACACACCTCAAACGCTTTTTTTAAGTCAGCTAGGAAAATCAAAACAGTTACAAAGAATGAAGACATTACAAACACGTTGATTTAATCGCTGCGCCCCTTTTCTAGAGATTATCACAATCTGAAGTAAAAAAGCAATCTGATTAATACATATATACTTAAGATCTTACCTCAAGCAAGATTAAGAAGCCAGCCCATTTGTTCCGAAAGGCTCAGCCGGATCATCCAAACCTTCATTAAAATTTAAAGGAACAATTACGGAAAATCTATCTATTAATTCACGACAAGTCTACACTGAGTCCACGTTTAACATTACACACTTTATAAGATTTAAAAATAATTGATCTTAATTTAATATTAAAATGAAAGAAAAAACAGTGAGTATACGAAAACGCATTCCATTTTGCGCAACTTTAGTTAAAACATCAACCATTAACTAAACACAAACACTATAGTAACATCTCTATACAAAACAAACATTCCAAATTTAAATGCGTCTAAACCACAAAATCCAACCGTTACTTCCGCACTTTCATTTGTTTACGGGGTTCAACTGTTCTTTCCGAACTTTCATTTGTTTTTTACTAAGTTTGACGAGTCGTGTCGAGTGAGCCTGGGCGGCTAGGGCGGGCGTGCGGGCTAGGCGGGCGGCCGCCGTGAACTGAGGTGAAGCAAAGCTCGTCAGTTTTGCGCGTCACTTCAGCTTGCACTTGTGACCTTTTTTGAAGTATTAGCTAATGATTACGATTAGTGGTTGGTGGTAAATTTGATTGTACATCCTCAAATTGCACTATTGTCTTCAGCTGTTTTTTATTTACGGCAGTTTTAAGACAAATAGGCTAGCTCTAATCTTGACGCTGCTTGTATTCTAAGCAAAGTAAACTGTTTAAATACATTGTTTTATTCTTAAAATGTTAAAATGTTATTTAAACTAAATATATCGCGTATATTAATTATTTTAGCCTCCCTTACGAAAAGTTACCTGAACTCTCATGGCTAAGTATACCTATAAAGGCGATATTCCTAACACATTGCTTATTTGCCGATATCTCATATTCAAATTCAAATTCAAATTCAAATCTTTATTTCGAATTATTGCAATCCATATAATTGTTAGTAACACACAAACTTATAAACCTATGTTAACGACAATAACAACCATAACTTATAAAAATACTAAAGGCGGCGTGGTGCGGCGACCGGCGGTGCGTGCAGCCGCACCCAGCGCGCGAGCAGCGGCGAGTCCCATCGCTGCGCCAACGCGTTTACAATGCTGTTTGAGCTGAATAGAGCGCGATTCAGTAACGATGCACACCGCTTCCTAATTATAGCATCAAAACTATCAGTATGCGCCTCGGCAAACATTGCTGACGCGCTACAGAAACGCGGCAGCCCAAACAGCACCCTAAACGCATTGTTATATTGCACGCGCAGAGCGTTGTATGCCCTCTGCGTAAAACTGACCCACAGACTGCACGTGTAGAATGATTGGCAGTATGCTTTGAAAAGCGTTAGCTTCACTTCATTACTACAACGGGCAAATCTGCGAGCCAGCATGTTACAACGAACACACAACGCCCTGCGCTCCCTCTCGATATCATCATTATCTGACATACTTTCCGTTACCCAGTGGCCTAGGTACTTAAACTTTTGCACTACCTTTAAAGCGGTACCACAAAGCGTTACAGGTGTCATTTTATACGATTTTTTACCGGCTTTAAATTGAAGTAGCTCACTTTTTGAAGTATTGTACTTCAGCCCATGGGAACCTGCATATGTTTCACATGTTTTCACCAGTCGCTGCAGAGCACCTACCGAGGGGCTCAGCAACACCATGTCATCCGCGTAACTCAGATTATTAACGCAGACCCCGCCAATATGACATCCGGCATATGTGCTGCTGAGTTCCTCGATCAGCTGATTCATGTATAGGTTGAAAAGCTTGGGTGAGCTTAATCCCCCCTGCCTCACTCCGCAGTTCATCCTATACACGTCAGAGTGCACTCCAGCCCATTTAACAGTATTCGATTGGTGCCCGTACCAATACTTAAATAAGAACGTGACTTCTCGGGGTACGCTTGTTTGCTCCTGTAACTTATGCCACAACTTGTCATATACCACCATGTCAAATGCTTTTGACAGGTCCAAGAAGCAAGCGAAAACAGGTGTCTTGCGAGTGGTGTAGTACTGGACAGTTTGCTTGAGACATAATATAGCGCTTTCGGTAGATAAGCCCGGCTTAAAGCCAAACTGCGCGTCATGTAGGTTTAGGTGCTTACCTAGTATGTCATCAAGCAGACCATCCAGCACCTTAGCCACGATCGTGGCAAGCGAGATTGGCCTGTAATTAGATAGCTCTGAAGCGTCCCCCGTTTTGTTCTTTACAATAGGGACTACAACGGTATGCATTAAATCTTCTGGTAAATAACTATGACTAATACACAAATTGAAAAAAAAAGGGAAAGTACTCTAGGGAGATGACTTCCAGCCAACTTGAGATGCTCGACACTGAGGCCATCGTGCCCTGGGGATTTCCCTCTTACCATGTTTTTAATCTTAAAAGCCACTTGTTTAGCATCAAATCTGATAGGAGGCTCAGGTTGATCCACAGTATCGAGCGTCTCCTTTGACTGGGCTAGCGGTGAAGTAACTGTAAAATAGTCCTTAAAAGCATTTGCAATACCGTGCGGTTCGTGTATGCCAGCAACGCTCACGGGGAGACTCGACTTTATGTTAAACTTGTTGGTGTTTTTCCAAAATTTGTTAAAATCCCTGTCCGAATGGTTTTTAGCTAAAATATCCATTTTAATATCCAGTTCGTGCTCTTGGCAGTATTTGAGTTTCGATTTGAACACCTTTTTTGATTCATGCATCCTGTCATGGACAAAACCATATGCCGGTTTACCGTAGGAAAGCCACCATAAATACTCATAGCGATACCTCCTACGTATACTGATACAACTGACATTTTTACGATTTTCGTTTTTTTGCATATTTAGGATCAAAATACTTATATCTACATGTTATAAAATTTTCATGACAAAATTACTGCTAGTTTTCGAAATAAAGTGACGTATACTGATACAACTAACACCGTTTTTTAATTTAGAACATCGTATACTGAGCTAATAGGTATCCACTAGGACGTCCCAGGTAGACTCTTTTGGCTGCACGATCCTCCTCCATTCTTTCTACGTGACCGAGCCAGCGAAGTCGCGCAGATTTACTTTCGCCGATTACATTGGGCTCAGCCACTAGCTCTTCAATTTCCGCGTTCTTTCGGACTCTCCAATTCCCGTCATCTGTCTTTGCGGGTCCTAGAATCTTCCTAAAAATCTTCCTCTCTGCCACTAAGAGTCTATTCTCCTCTTTCAGGGTCAACGCCCAAGCCTCGCATCCATAAACCAAAATCGGTCTAATAACAGTCTTGTAGACTCTGATCTTGGTTCTTCTGCTGATAAGCTTGGACGTTAGTATTTTATGAAGGGCTGCTGAACATCTTAGGGCGTTCTGGATCCGGATATCCATTTCCTCTTGCCTCTGGTTGGTATCTGTCAATGTGCATCCAAGGTACTTAAACTTTGACACCCCTTTATAGGTTGTCCCATCTACAGTTAAGTCCTTTCTGCTGGACGCCGAACCCCTGTATCGTCGCATATGGAAATATTCCGTCTTATCAAGGCTGATTCGAAGACCCACTTTCTTTCCTTCTTCATCCAGAGTTCTTGCCATTGCTCGCACGTCAAAATCACACTGTCCCAGGAGAGCTAGATCGTCCGCATATCCTACGATTTTGTGCCAACCATTTAACTCCACTCCTCTGCCAATCACCAATACTTTTCGGATGACGTACTCGAGCACCAAGTTAAAAAGCATTGGCGACAATGCGTCTCCCTGTTTAAGTCCTGTGGCTACTACGAACTCTTCGCTAAGAGCCCCACCAACTCTGACCGTTAACTTACTTGCTTGTGTAGCAACTCTAACCATTTTAATAAGTTTGGTGGGTATTCTGAACGACTTTAGTATTGAGAACAGTGCCTCTTTGTCCACACAGTCGTAGGCTTTCGTAAAATCCACAAAAAGTGCGTGTATATCCTGTGCGTACTCCCATTTCTTCTCCATTAACTGTTTCAAGACAAAAATCTGGTCCACAGTACTACGGTTTCGGCGGAACCCGCACTGGTAGTCCCCGAGAATGGTTTCCGCATACGGTTCAAGACGGCGCAGGAGAACATACGCGAGTACTTTGTAAGCCGTTGGAAGCAATGCAATACCTCTATAATTAGCGCACCTCTTCTTAGAACCCTTCTTGTGTATGGGGCATATCACACCCACGTTCCATTCCGTTGGCTGCCTTTCTTCATCCCACGTGCTACTAATAATTTCATACAACCGTGACTGCACTGCCCCGCCGCCATACTTCCACATTTCCCTGGTATACCATCGATCCCTGGACACTTGTTATTTTTAAGTCTCATCACAGCTTTCCTAACTTCTTCAAACGTCGGTTTCTCCACATTTTCACTATCATAGGTCTGCTCTGGTTCATTGATGAGAACTTCAATAGGTGGACAATTTAACAGCTTTTCGAAATACTGTCGCCATTCACTCTTGATCTTATCAGGGTCAGTGATTAAATTCCCGGCCTCATCTTCAAGGAACTGGGCTGTTGGCTGGTATCCTTTTTTGACTGTTTTAACCTCTTGGTAAAATTTGGTTTTAGGAGGTATCGATAGTACACTAGAATAAGCTTCCATAGTTTTAGAGAGACGAATTGCCAAGTTTACTTGTTTATTGAAACTTGTAAAACTGCCGTAAATGTAGCTTCTTAATACCCAACATTTGGCACGAGCGGTCAGACTAGGTGACGCGACAGTTTTGATAGTATTGTTTGTATAATATTGAACATAATCAATCTGGATCCTGTTTTCGTGGTGATGGTGATACTACATTTCTTATTTATGATATAGATTAAAAGGATAAATAACAACTTATAATTTCACGCAATCCAATATTTAAAGTAAAATAAAGGCTAATGCGCTTAGCATTTTAAACAGAAAATATTGTTGATTGTCTCTCATTATTATGTTGCAAATTTTAGGTTAATTGCATAACAGATCTAACCTTACACACGAAGACATTTATTTGTATGTTTTTTTACTTGATATTATGTACCTACTACCATATAGTATTACATACATACATACATAAACATAGATAAGGTAATTTGGTAACTCTGTAGACGTTTGTTCTGTCTCGTCATGCACGTGTCTGTCCTACAAAACAGTTTACGATGGAAGAGTTGCCATTTTTCAGCCGTCCCGGGCGCATAAAGGCGCCATAAAAAATGGCCTGCAAAGACAAGAGACAAAGTTAGTTCTGTTAACAATGTTGTTGGGAATACATTTTCAACGTTTTACAAAAGCTAAGGTGCTGGTGTAAATTTGTTTATAACATAAAAAAACGCCACAAACGTGATTGTGATGCATTTCTGCATTCAAATTTAAATGTTAATTAAACAGGAATAACTACTATTAAAATACATACGAAAACCGTTTATTTACGTCGTAGAAGTCGAATATCACTTGACATTTTTCGAATCGGAAACCATCATCGTTTTTGATTGGCTATCGCCGCAACTGATCGTAGCTCCTGATGATGAATCATACCGATTCGAAACATGTCGATTCGATTTCTACGACATGAGTAAACCCGCTTCATATGTATTTATTTGACTACTGAGCCAGCGGTCCTGGGTTTGAATCCCGGCCAGGGCAAATATTTGTGTGATGAACTCGAATATTTGTGCTTGGCTCATGGATGTTATCCTTTATATGCATTTATATATTACATATATATATCGTCGTCTAGTACCTACCCATAGTACAAGCTTTGCTTAGTTTGGGACTAGGTCGATTTGCGTAAGATTGTCCCTTAATATTTATTTATTTTAATATGTCTGAGGCTCACGGGAGATTTCTATATAAAAATTGGGCAAGTGCGAGTCCGACTCGCGCATGAAGGGTTCCGTACCATAATCTATAACAAGTTTGTTGTATGGGAGCCCCCCTTAAATATTTATTTTATTTTATTTTTAGTATTTGTTGTTATAGCGGCAATAGAAATACATCATCTGTGAAAATTTTAACTGTCTAGCTATCACCGTTCTTGAGATACAGCCTGGTGACAGACGGACGGACAGCGAAGTCTCAGTAGTAGGGTCCCGTTTTTACCCTTTGGGTACGGAACCCTAAAAAAGGAGTAACTACAACTCTAATTTTAGATGTTGTTTTCATATTTCTTATTCTCTACTATTCATAAGTTCCTATAGATGAATGGAAGGCACTATAGATGGCAGTAACCGATAATGTACAGTCAAGGAATTACACTCGTACCTTTTTCGCTGTTGTGACATTAAGGGTAAAAAAGGTACGCGTTTCGGTTTCCGTTAACTGTACAATGTACATTAGAAAAAAAACACAAAACATATAAGTATAAAAACACTACAAAAGTATAAATAAAATAGACAGTACTCCGAACATCGTCCACGCGGAAGTTAAATTGGGTTATGACTTTTTGTTGCTTCATATTTAGGTAAAACGTATTCTACAAGAATTTGAGGATAGGGCCCGTGTACTTAAATTGTTACACTCAGTCCAGGACAACAACGCATACAATGTATGTTGCATGTCATAGATACATACTGTGGCGTAAAGCCGTTAGCGGACTGTAGGTAACGAAGGGAGGATCCTGGTGTGGAGTCAGGAAAAATACTCTATACTGATCCAAGAATAAATATCAAGGACTTACCGTTGCTGATGTGCCCGTTCTGTTTCGGAGGCCTCCGTCAGCTTCCTTTTTGATCACACGGTTTAAATAAATAATGTTTAGCTGTAATTCTTGTTGTTTTCGCAGACACTATTTTGACACTGAAGTCTAGTTACATTTTTATACAGAGAGCAGCAAAGCGGCCAGTGTCCCCGCCATTTATAAATGAATCAGTATAAAGGTTAATACTAAACACCCCCCACCGAAAGCACTATGTGGCTTTCATAAAATATAGGGAAAAGAAATAAAACGAAAAATGCGCTCACTGAGGCGCTAGAAAATAAAATCTTCATAATTGAAGAAAGAGGAAGGGAATTTAGTAAGTGTAAGGAAGAGGACACAGTTTGTTAACTGGTCTTGATAAAGAGTTATTAGCTCTTGTACGCAGGGTAACCTTGCGCACAATGCCGTCCAAACCGGGATGTGTCTGTTCGACAATTGCAAGTGGCCAACTGCATGGAGAAACCCGATCATCCTTCACCAATACTAAGTCTCCTACTTTGATATTGGGAGGCGAGGTGAACCATTTTGACCTTTGCTGTAAGGTGTTTAAATAATCTTGGCTCCATTTCTTCCAAAACAGTTGGGAACAATTTTGTAAATATTGCCAACGCGTTAAATGGTTTACGGGTACAGACTGTAAATCATACTCTGGTACAGTTGTCAGACTCTTGCCTACTAAGAAGTGTCCTGGTGTTAACACATTAAACTCATGAGGATTATCACTAGCCGGTAGAGCGCATAATGGCCTTGAATTCATTATGGCTTCTATTTTACAGAAAACTGTTGACAGTTCCTCAAAAGTCAAAGCTTTGTCACCGACAGTACGCACAAGATGATATTTCGCAATTCGAACGCAGCTCTCCCATAAACCGCCCATATGAGGAGCACTAGGAGGGTTGAACTGCCAGTTAATTAAGCGCTGAGCGCAGCCGTTCAAAATATCCTGCCGGGTGCTGTTGTCAGACATGAATTTCTGAACATCAGCAAGATGTTTACTGGCTGCTATGAAATTCGTTCCACAGTCCGAATAAAAACATGCCGAGAGACCACGACGGGATACGAATCTATCAAGGGTAGCCAGAAAGCAATCCGCAGATAGAGAGGAAAGCGTTTCCAAATGCACGGCTTTTGTGGAAAAACACACGAAGACCGCTAAATAAGCCTTCTCTATCTTTGCATTACGCCGTAAACTTTCCTTTATGTAGAAAGGTCCGGCTAGGTCTACACCTACATGCTCGAACACTTTATTAGGCATCAGCCGAGTTGAGGGAAGATCACCCATTTTAGGCTGAAGCAGCGTCGGTTTACATTTGAAGCAGTTCTTACATTTCCCGTGACCTGATCGAATGAGGCTACGAGCCGACAAGATCCAATATCTTTGGTTGATAATATTTTGCAAGGTTTGCGGACCTGTGTGCAAATATTTTTTATGAAAATATTCAACCAAGAGCTTTGTAAACCTACTCTGCTTCGGCAACAATAAGGGATGCTTTGCATTGTATGGCAAATCAGAGTGCGGGATACGACCCCCCACCCTGAGAAAGCCACGAACATCAAGAAAGGGTGCAAGTTTCCTTAACGAAGGAATGTACGTCTCGCCCCTCTTCAGTGTTTCAATTTGCTCTTTAAAATATGCAGCTTGCACTAGCTTTATAAGACTATCGTGGGCTGCGTTCAAGTCTTCAATCGTTAAGACTTGGTGGCTAATTGAAACGTCATCGCGGGATCGTCGAAGTAAACGTAAAATCCAGGCGATGCTTCTTTGCATTCTTGAAAAAGAAGAAAACCGGTTACAGACTCGCTCAACAAACTCTAGTTTATCTTCTTCTTCCGTCTTTCGAGATATCAAACTGAACGTATTAGAGTTTGATTTCATCTCAAGAATTTGAGTTTCACTTTTATTTGTGTACGTTGATACAGGCCAAGTTTCACGATCCTCGTACATCCAGGTAGGACCCTCAAACCACTGAGAGCTATCAAGCATGAATTGCGACGGAGATACACCTCGGGAAGCTACGTCTGCCATATTGTACTCGCTTTTAACATGACGCCACGCATGGGGTGGTATTGACTCTATTATTTGTGTAACACGGTTACACACAAATGTCTTTAATTTATAGGCGTCAGTTTGCAGCCACGCCAAAACTATAGACGAATCTGTTAACGCTGTGATTCTAGTCACATCAACTCGAGTTATGCATTCGCATGCGTACTTCATAAGTTTTCCAAGAAGAGCCGCGGCCATAAGTTCCATTCTAGGGATCGTCTGAGCCTTGACAGGTGCGACCTTCGATTTCGCCATTAGCAATCTGCACTTCACATCCGACTGACTTTGTGATATGACGTAAATGCAGGCAGCGTACCCACGAGATGATGCATCACTAAATCCAACCAGCTCGCATTCTGTTACATCTGGAAGCAATATGTGCCGTTGGATTTGCAACTCAGATAGGCGAGGTAGTTCGGTGATGAATGTCAACCACTGCTCACACACTTCTTGAGGCAGAGGATCATCCCAACCGAGACCCACCTTCCAAAGATCCTGAAGGATGCACTTTGCAACAAATGTGCAAGGAGAAATATATCCAACGGGATCATAAATAGATGCTAGAGTCTTTAGTACGGATCTCTTGGTATTGACGGTATCTTGCTTGTTCAAAGAGAAGCTGAACGCGTCAAACACCGGAGACCATTTCAAGCCCAGAAGCTTAATCGAAACGTCATCCCGATCCTTTTGAAAAGTGACAGTAGTTTCACGATGTTCAACTGGAACGCGCTCGAATAATTCTTCACAGTTGCTAGACCACTTCTTTAGCACAAGTCCTCCGCACTGTAGCATATTAATTAACTCGTCCTGCAATGCACAGGCTTGGGAGAAGGTTGCGCATGACCATAGAATGTCATCCATATAGATACCTTGTCGCACGACATTAGCAGCTGAAGGGAAACGTTCACCTTCATCATTTGCTAATTGTAGCAAAGTACGAATGGCCAGAAATGGACTCGAACTTACGCCGTATGTAATCGTTTTTAATTCATAGACTTTTATCGGCTCGTCTACGGACGACCGATATAATATGTGTTGATATTTTCTATCACATTCACGCACAAGGATTGCACGATACATCTTGCAAATATCACTTGCGAAACAGTATTCGAATAATCGAAAATTGGTTATAATGGAACCTATATCACGGTACAGGTTTGGTCCTGTCAACTGAGTATCGTTGAGAGAGATGTTTGTAGACGTTTTCGCACTAGCATCAAATACGACGCGCAAGGGTGTTGACGTACTGCTCGGCCTTAAAATGCTGTGATGTGGAATCAGATACTTGCTTGACTCGCTACCAGTGTACAATTCCATGTGGTCAAGTTTCTCATACTCGAGCATGAAGTCGTTGTATGCTTGCTGCAGCACTGGTGAACGCGCAAGTTTGCGCTCTGTTGCCAGCAATCGTCTTTCGGCGGCAACTCGAGAGTCTCCAAATGTCGGCGTATCAGTCACAAAAGGCAGCGGCACGATGTATCTCCCCCCCTCATCACGGGAGTGATCACGCACGAATATATCTTCAGCCAGCTGATCTTGAGGGCTGAGTACAGGTTTGCACGGCAATTCCTCTACTTCCCAGAAGTCACGCAGCGTTTTGTCCAAAGTCTTCTCTTCAGAAATCGACAGATGTAAATTTAATGACAGTTGATTACTTTCGTTGTATAATCTTCCACTTACGACATAACCGAAAACCGTCTCAATCACCTTGGGTATGTTCGGCTTGACATTAGTCGGCTTGTCCAACATCAAATCAGACACGACACCGTTGTCCAACAGAATATCTACCGATGACTTTTCGTAGAACAATGGGTCAGCCAAATCAAAATTCTTGTATTCTTCCACGACTTCCGGTGGAAACGAAACATTTGGCATTTCGGATGACACTTTCTCGACTACGACCAGTTCTAGCCGGAAACTCGGAACGTCCGATTTACACGGCTTTAAGTCGCATGTCACCATGCCAAAGTTTTTGACTAGTTCACCTCCTAGCCCTGATACCGTGTAAGGGCATTTGTTGCGAGGTAAGCCCAAACGTTGAGCACAGTTCAAAGTAATGAATGAGCTTTGAGCTCCAGAATCAAGAACGGCACGGCAGTTCTGATATTGACCAGTGATGTCAACGACTAGAGTCCTCGTAGTCCCCAGTACTATACCGTAAGAACTGGAATTTTCAGTCACGGAATGAAGATTCTCAGTAACGGTTGGATCGGGTGTCACAGCCACACTCACGGAGCGCGGTAGTGAAGGCCCCGCTGCATGCACGGCAGCACGGGGCGTCTGCGGCATCGGCACGGCCGTTGCCTGCAGAACACTTGCATCCCGATGTAGTAAATAGTGGTGAGGCCGAGAGCAAACTCCACAAGTCATGTTGCTCTTACAACTTGACGTTTCATGACCACTTTTTAAACAGTTGGTGCATAGTTTCAAGGCATTGACACGGTCAATCCTGTCTTGAACTAACAGTTTACGAAACTGTTCGCAACGATAAATCAGATGATTTGCGTTGCAATGCACACAAGTCAGTTTGTTTTGGTTCGAATTATTTTGAGTATCAAAACGCGAAACAGCTAATCCAACCTTTTGTGAAGACGAAGTTGCGTTCGAATATTTGAAATTGGCCGGTTTATGACTCGGTTGTGCGAAGTTGACAGATGACTTCACTTTGACTTGTTGATTGTTTATAGTCCGGGAGCCGGCACTAGGAAATGTATGTTCCAAAACTTTAATTTGTTTGTTGACGAAATTTATTAAATCCGCGAAAATCGGTAATTTATTTTGATCGCGGCTTTCTTCAAACAATTTCCGAGTATGACTGTCTAACCCACGTAATGCCAAATGACAAAATAGATAGTCGTCCAAATTCTCAATCTGCAAGGCGTGAATCGCTTTCAACGAATGATCAAAAGTCTCCACGAACGAGGTTAAATTCGCTACGCTGTCTTTTGTCAAAGGCGAAAAGTTCAGCATTTTGTCCAGATATCTGCCGGTCAACGCCCTAACGTCTTGGTATTTATCAAGTAAGCTTTGCCAAACAAGTGGGTAATTGAATGACGTGATCGGAAGACTTCTGACAATGCTCAGTGCTGGACCTTTGACGCAAGATAGGAGATAATGAAATTTATCTATGTTCTCGAACTTGCGATTGTGAACCAAAGACACGAAGGTATCATGGAATGTAGCCCAGTTCTCTACCTGCCCGTCAAATTCAAATAACGTTAGCTTCGGTAAGACCGGCCTAGCTAGACAATCATCCTTGGTTACAGTTGAATATTTTTCGGTTGGCTCCTGGACTATACGCGTGCAGTTCAAAGCTACCTTTTTGCAAACATAATATAATTCGTCGAAGCTTTCTAACGCGCTTGTTGAAGGTTTAGCCTTGGGGTTTGACTGCATTTCAAGCATGATAATTTCCATGACAATTTTTTCGAAATCGCTACGAGTGTCATCAAGTTCTGAAAACTGTACCATGTAATTCTGTACCGAGTCTAGACTATCCAATTTAACAGTTTTGGATACATCATACGCCTTTTGTAATTTATTGAACAAATATTCTTTTTTAATTGTCAAAGTGCTAATTTGCAATAAAGATTGCACCTCGCCTTCCGCCATTTTTGTCACGGACAAAAATATGACGAATTGGTTGAATTATATTTTTGAAAATCTGTGAGAACAGGGAATAGCTTTATAGCGAATACGATTCGCGACGGAAGCAACGGTTAGGTATATAGATTATAATTTGGGGAATTAAAGAAAAAAAAAATAGGTCGGTTCAAAATTTTGAAAATCCGGTTCGAAGACCAGAAAATGTGGCGTAAAGCCGTTAGCGGACTGTAGGTAACGAAGGGAGGATCCTGGTGTGGAGTCAGGAAAAATACTCTATACTGATCCAAGAATAAATATCAAGGACTTACCGTTGCTGATGTGCCCGTTCTGTTTCGGAGGCCTCCGTCAGCTTCCTTTTTGATCACACGGTTTAAATAAATAATGTTTAGCTGTAATTCTTGTTGTTTTCGCAGACACTATTTTGACACTGAAGTCTAGTTACATTTTTATACAGAGAGCAGCAAAGCGGCCAGTGTCCCCGCCATTTATAAATGAATCAGTATAAAGGTTAATACTAAACATACAAATATACAAAAAAAAACATTCAGTGACTTAAAAAAGTGACACTTTAGTGCTTATAGTGAAAAATAGATTAATGTCAAATTAATATTATAACTAGAAAAATTAAAGCATATGAAATTCGGGCAAACGATGAAGAACCCAATCGAATAGTAGGCTACTCTCACCTTTCGTTTTAAGAATAAGAATAAGTACTCCAATCAATTTTCGTTGAGCCGTTCCCAACGGCTTACATTCTCGAGACTAACAAAATGTAATTTAAAGTTGGAAAACATACTTTATCCCAAAAACTTTCCGTACTTTTAAATAGGCTTAACTTGAAACTTTTAAACTATTATCACGAGAGCACTCATGAATTACTCATTATTTTCTTTGTTTGAGCCTTTAAGGAGCTTCGGAGAGATAATAAAAAAGTTCTGTTTAGTGTAAACTTTTATATGAAATGTGGCTTTTATTTAGGACAAGTGACAGAGTAAAAATCTTGTTCATTCAGTATGAGTACATAAAATGCCTTGAAAAAGGAGCATGTTTTTTGTTCATGTACGCACATGCCTCTGATTTGCGGGCTGTGTGTGAGTCAACGATTTTTATGACTTATAAGGTATTTAAAAGAAATAAGTATTATGTACGTCTAAATTTCGTTATACGAGTAGCTACACAGTAACGGACGGCTGAAACGTTTTTGGTTTTCATAAAATATCTTCAAAAGTTTCTATCAGATAAATAAATAAATATTAAGGGACAATCATACACAAATCGACCTAGTCCCACACTAAAGCAATGCTTGTACGGGTACTAGACGACGATATACCTAGGTAGGTACTTAATATATAACTACTCATACATACACAATTAGAATTAAAATTAAAAGTAAATATTTACTCATATAGATAACATCCATGACAAATATTCGAGTTCATAACATAAATATTTTCCATGACCGGGATTCGAACCCAGGACCGTCGGCTCAGTAGGCAGCTGAACACAAACTGCGCCCACCGCGTCGTCGTCAAAAGATTCATACAAAGCTTAATTTTGTTCATACAAAATATGTTGATGGTGTAACGACGGAAAGTTTGCCGATAAGATAAGATAACAAGCGGTTCGTTAGCGTGCTGAGGCATTGAGCAAATTTCTCAATTCTTAAACAAAAAGGGTCTAACTGCCTTTTTGATGCTACAGACTTAATCTCTTTTTCATTTAGATCTCAGATTTGCTCGCAGACGACGCTGTAATAAGGCTTTGCTGATTTTACAAGTATTTTTGATGACAGACATGCTTAGAGTTATCATCAGCCCGGAGTCGTCCACTGCTGGACATAGGCCCCCCCATTTCGCGCCACCATACTCGATCCTCAGCTTTCCGCATCCGTAGGACTGTATGATGTTAATATTTAGAGGAGTAACTATGATGGAAACGCTGTAGAAATAAGATATTAAGACTGCGCCGAGCGTTGAACCAAAGAGTGCGGAGAATGCGTATTTAGATCGGCGCGCGGCCGCCATATTAAAAATGTATAGAGAATTAAAAGCACTTTTTGATAAATCTGGACCTTTAATACCAAACAATAATTGAAATATTTGATGCGGAAACATTGTAATGTAAACATTCATCTTTTTTAAACTGAAAATCGGAATAGATTTCCATTGTTAAAGTATAAAAAAACACTTAACGCCTGCTTACGACTTTACAATTTTCGTCCAACTTTACTCACTTTTCTAGGGTAAAATATGAATAATCTTATAATTTTTCCACGGAAAAGTGGTTAGCACATTCTTCGAAATGCTAAATATATAGTTTAGAAATGGATTAAACAACTAATGATGACGTTGTCTACTTAACGGCAACTGCCTATTTTTCACAGTTCGCTCGGCGCAGTCTTAATTTAACAATTGAAAATATGAAATACGACTTTTTGACGGCAAACGACACTGACACCAAACGTTATATTATAAACGAAATTGATAATTCAGTGAATAAAGGATTTTGACCTTACAAACGGTCCGGTAGTTTTGAATTTTCGATATGTTGTCTAGTATGGTTAGTCAGTGCTTAAAATGCAAAATGCACAATTCCCCCCCCCCCCCCCCCCCCCCTCCGCGCCCGCCGCCATATTGAAAAAAGTGGCACTCTCTTCATATTTTTGCTCATATCTTCCTTTAGGAGCATTTTAGCTAGAAGAAAGCTACGACAATATAATAGAAAGTTAAATTTACTACATTTTCCATTTTATATTTTGTTTCTAGGACCGATAGTTACGGAGATATGCACATTTAAAAAAACTTAAGAAATTGCAATTTTCAACTCAAAAACAAACTTCTGGATTATATCTTCGTTTAGGAGCATTTTAGCTAGAACAGTGCTTGGGCAATTTTGTAGAGAATTAAATTTACTATAATTTACATTTAAAATTTTGTTTCTCGGACAGATAATTACGGAGATATGTAAAAAATAAAGTCACGTTTTCCGAAAATGTATGTAAAAATGGACATGAGTTTTAAAAGCAATTATATTTCCTACATGTTTTAATTTGTCCTAGACTAGTCCATAACTGAATGACAGCGTTCTAAACCAAGAATTTTGAGAAATTTTCGGAAAATTTGACTTTTCCTGTTTTTTTAATGTGCATATCTCCGTAACTAACCGTCCTTGAAACAAAATTTGAAGTGTAAATTATAGTAAATTTAATTTTCTACAACATTGCCCAAGCTAAACGAAGATATAATCCAGAAGTTTGTTTTTCAGTAGGAAATTGCGATTTTTTACGTTTTTTTTAATGTGGATATCTCCGTAACTATCTGTCTTACAAAAAAAATATAAAATGGAGAATGTAGTAAATTAAACTCTCTATAACATTGTCGAAGCTTTCTTCTAGCTAAAATGCTCCTAAAGGAAGATATGAGCAAAAATATGAAGAGAGTGCCGGTTTTTTCAAAATGGCGGCGGGCGCGGAGGGGGGGGAATTGTGCATTTTGCATTTTAAGCACTGACTAACCATCCTAGACAACATATCGAAAATTCAAAACTACCGGACCATTTGTAAGGTCACACATAGTACTTTAGTCTCTATTCACCGTATTATGATAGGTATCAAATAATTTAAAAGCTGTCTATATAAACTATCTACAAATAGGTGGCATTTCAACTACTCACCAACAGATAGGTATCAGATTGAGGCAGTTTTGCTTTTGTTTTGATATGTAAGAGTGAACATGGTGCTGATAATAATAATGCCAAGTACTAACCACGTAAGAATGCCTCACGCTCGGAAATCCAAATATTTTATAGGATTACTAGCTTTTTCCCGCGACTACGTAAGCGTGGAACTTGATAAAAGGGATTATTAAAAGCGCCTAAGCAAATAGCAATTGTGCTTTTGGTCTAATAATTACATTTCCTACAAGGTCACCGCACCCCAACAGAAATGTTCACTCACTTTTCAATCTTTTTAGGTATAATTTCCAGGATGAAAACTATTCTATGTCCTTCCTCGTATCTTAAACTATCTCTATGCCAAATTTCATCAAAATCGATTCAGCGGTTTAAGCGTGAAGAGGTAACAGACAGACAGACACACTTTCGCATTTATAATATTAGTATGGATTATTTTCCAGGCAGCTAAAATAATAACTGAGCATGTAATTACTTAGTAACTAAAATAATTAACTTGGTAGCTAAATAAAATAATAACTACGCAGCTAAATTGTTGTACAATAATGAAATATGTCTCAGAAAAGTTTTAATAAGATTACTCAGCTAAAATAAGTTATTTACTAAATTAGCTGCCAAACTATGATTTTTGTAGGTTTTGTTAGGTTAGATTTATTTTTTAGATGTCCGGTTACATAATAGTTATTTGTGCAACAAGAGAGCAAAGTTGTTTTTTGTCACGAGTGCTGATTTTGAGTCCCGAGCAAGCGAAGGATTCTACGTTTGAATCACGAGCGTAGCGAGTGATTCTATGTTAGAATCCTGAGTGTAGCGAGGGACTCAACAGCACGAGATGCAAAAAACTTTGCTCTCGTGTAGCACACAAAACTTTTCACCTCATCAGCGAGAACATCGCCATTTTGTGCTTTTTCTTCCAACGTATGTTTAATAGTCTTTGTTGCTGATTTCAATAATATTATTAATCAGAAAATAGATAAGTGCTGCTTAAATAGGAATAACAATATAATTTAATTGAAATTATAATCAACCAACCAACACGGTTATCGTCATTATTTGATCGAATTGGAAGATTTAGCAGATACATGACGTGTTTATTTATAAATACATATTATATTACGAGATTTTGTTTATAAATTGATTAATATTTTTACTCGTAAAATACCAAACAAAATTAATGCAAAAGAAAATAACAATTACAATATGAACTCGATATTTTTTAAGGTACGTTTCGAATATGCATCTATGATAAATGGTGAAATTATAAATTATTATTATATTTACTTACAATAAGTAATAAGTTGAAAAATCTTATTTTATTTGAGCAATGATCTATTGTTTTATATAAAAGGCACAATAATTTTAATATTCGGTCGTTAAATAAAAATATAATAAAGAAAAAAAAATACGTTGCAATTGAAACTTTTTCGGGTGTTTTTAATGAAATTTTTGGTATAACGCGTATCCGAACTGTTCTCAATCGAGGTCGGATTCGAAAATCGAATTTCAAATTGATAATTTTCTTTCCCTCTCTTTTTATATACATATGAAAGAAACAGAGTGCATCGAGATTCAAATGATTAGAATTTTATAATTAACCTTTGGCTGAAGAATGACAAATCGTGGTCAGATATTGAAAAAATTAAAAAGCTACTTTCTACTCACGCTCGAAACAAAATCGCATTTTGTTCACTGTTATCTGACAGCAAAATCGCCATGTTTGAGCTGGTGAGGTGAAAAAGGCTTTTGCTATTCAAGCAGCTATAGGTGCCAATTAAGATAAATAGTAAGATAAATAGAGCACATCGATAATGTAAAAACATATCAGTAAATTTCGTACAGAATGCACTAAGGAACGTTTAACTTAGGTCCTAAAAGTTCCCATTTCGAAATGGATTTCGTAATTTATCTTCCAGACTGTAACTATTTCAAACGTAGCAAAAACCATAAAAGCAACGCTGAAATATTACACCGAGTGACGCAGACGATCGTTCACGGCTCCACTAATTTAAAAAGTTGTCTATCTATGAATATTTCTCATTTTTAGGTTTTCGTACATCAATCGGTATAAATGAAACCCTTATATCCAAATAAGTATCCATTTATTCAGTATTATAGTAATATATTGTTAACAAGTGTATAATACATTCAGCAAAAGTAACTTAATTTAACAAGTAAAATATATAAATGCATATTAGAGTTAGAAATTAGGTACATTATATATGCGATACAAGTTTTTAAAGCTTTTTATCCGTCCAAAAATGGTAATGACTATTTTAGACATGTCTCTCTATGTTCAAACATGTTTCTTAACATATATTATTATCTATGTTTCTATTTAGAACAAGGGTATTGCGATTTATTGGTACCTATATATTTAAAACATACAGTGAATTTTTTATTGATAATTTTTATTTCAAAAACTTATTTGACAAAATTCACGCAGTAAACTTTTTTTATCTATTTTGGACTGCACGCAATGAAAGCATAATATAGCTCGTCCTTTCTAGAACTCAGGGAAAATATTATTAACTTTAAGTAAATAGTTGTTAGAAATTATCAATACCTATTACACAATTTTATACAGAATTTTATTAATAGCATAGATCACTTTTCCCTTCTTGCCAATTGTTGGCAATGCCCGTAGCAACTTGTCAGTGACAATAGTGCGTTGTCACCGACATTTCATACGGAGGGTGCGGTCGAGCGTGGTGTATCTGGCTGAATGACAAATTCCGTGGTCCCTCGACGGGAGAGGACCTTTTGACGGATTTCTAGTGAGAAAGAGAAGATATGAATTTAAATTATACCTAGATTATTATATACTTCATTGTAAAATGTGGAAGGAAAAAGGGTTAGATTAGGTAATTTTTTAATTACTAGTCAGATCACAGGGGATTTTTTGTACCCGGGTTCATTTTACATCACTATATTTTATTTATGTAATGTGTTTTATTATTATCCTTGGATAATTTGATGGAACAGCAAAACAAAGTAACTTAATTGTGTTGCTCTGAAAAGAGAACGATTTTATTATTTAAAAGGTTTTTACAATTTATTTATTTACTTACTACTATAAAAAAAAATAAGCAATGCTTGTACTATGAGTTAGTATCCATAGTATACGTATCTAGTGACGAGGATATATAATAATATATAAATACAAATATAGACCACACGAATATTTGTTCTTGCCAGGATTCAAACCCAAGACCGCTTTCTCAGTAAGCTGATGCACTACTGCGTCGTCAAAAGTTTTGTGAGCGATGTTTTTTTGAATAAAATAGTCTATATAATTGTTTATGTAACATTACGAAGTTTAACGTCCATGCATTAAACACTTTGTTGTTTTGTTTAAGAAAACAGAAACAATACTAGCACAAGCATTAACGGAATTGGCGCCCAATAATTCCCCATCCTTAAACAAATAATCCGGGAGGTGTCTAATAAAGTATCCATTAGTCTGATTCGAGACCGGGAACAAAGACTTTGTTCTTGAAAATCCGGAGGAAAGAATAGGGAACTTGTATGATTATTCTTTTTAATCAATTCTGTACATTTAAGTGCTACTGTCAGATAAAAACTAAAAAGTTAAAATACGCAGGAATAATTTTATTAAATCTTTATATTGTAAACGTTATGTAGCTTAATATAACGTCATTTCATAAGAACACCAAATGAAAAACCGGCCTACCATATCCATATTATTATTAACTTTAAGAAAGCAATTTTCACCTTTTTCCATATTATAAATATTTTGCAATGTTCACATTGTTGAATAGCGACTAATTTAAGGAGTGACGGCACTTGGTGTTTCTAATTATGAAACTTTTATAGAATAGAATAGAATAGAAAAAGCTTTATTCAAGATAACACATGATTACAATTCACAATTATTAGATAAGTATTAAAGACAGTGTACATAAGAGATGTGCATCCGAAATGGATTTCTGTGGAGTCAGAGGGACTTTTAATTAAAATATCTCGCAAAAAAGGTAATAAACTCAGAATAAATATTCCAGTATAACGCATGTTTAATGAATTAATTTAGATATTTAATTATCCATATGATTTCTCGATATAATGTTTGTGCAAGTTCCCTATTCGAAAAGTTTTTGAGCTACGTGACAAAACGTCGGTTCGGTCTTTAATCTCGCTTCCGCCTAATGAAAGCTTTGCACTATAAATAATCTTAGTAAATACGGAGGAATTGTTTATTTATTACAGCAAACACTGCCTTTTCTCTGCTTTTAGAGGTCCGTAAAATCGAAGCCCTTTTCAAGACCATTTTAGGGTTCCGTACCTCAAAAGGGAAAATATAACCCTTATAGAAACTCTTTGTGATCGGTCCGTCTGTCTGTCAGTTAAGACCCTTCATTTCAGGGACGCGTATAGGCACCGAGTTGAAATTAAATCACTTACTTACTCAGGTCTACAGTCCCTTGAAGGTGTCAAAAAACTAAACTTCTAAGTTAACAGTGGTCAACGCAAAATAAAGATTCGACCGTTTATGCCGCAAAAAAACATATTTTTCTACATTCTCAAGGGAATCAAAATTTATAGAGGGTATTTTCCGTTGGCCTTGAACTATGAAATGTGGCAAGTAAGTAACTACAAGTATAGAGAAAAATCTGAAAACTATACATTTGTAAATAAATCCTAAAAATATAGGTAGTCTTTATTTAAAGTACGTAATCAATCATCGAGGTTAACCAACTGTATAATTTTGCACGGAACCCTCGGTGGGCGTGTGAGTGTTCTGTCATTAAGACCTAATTTTGAAAATAATTTTTGATTAGACAGTTTGTCTCTTACTATTCTTATTAGAATTGAAATCTGGTGACGAGATCCGTGAAGAAGCCATTTTCAATTTCCATATAAATTCATGTACGGTGTTAATCTAAACAACTTAAGAAAAGGATTTAAAATAAATAAATAAATATGAAGGGACAATATCACACAAATCAGCTATAGTACTATGGGTACTAGACGACTATATATATTAGATAGCATCCATGACCCAGGAACAAATATTTGCCCTGGCCGGGATTCGAACCCAGGACCGCTGGCTCAGTAGGCAGGTGCACTACAAACTGTGCAAACCGCGTTGTCGTCGTCATTAATGTTATAAAATGTACTGACCACAGATGTAACACGCTCAAAGCTATTTTTCACGACACTGCTCGAAAATGTGATTATAGATTACCTGAATCCAGTACACAAAACAGCTCTTATATGTTCATTTGTAAACTGTATATCTACGTATGTTAGCTCCCAACACGACAACAAAGTAGCACCTTACGGTCACAGTTCGTATTTATACATGAATTTCATAGTAAGATACGACTTTTAAAAAAATATTTCAGAGTTATTTTCTCGGCCGGCTCAAACGACAATTTAACCAATCAAAGCTTAATCATCTGCTGCATGTCAAATTAAATTGACCAATGAGAATGCGTCATTTATGAGGTGTATTTTTCTCTTAAACTTATAAATACCCGCAAAGGAGTTTATTTTCTTAAGTAAGATAATACTCCTCAGGTTTACTTTTTAATACGTTTTCGTTAAACCCTGAAAATCATGAACATTTATATTTTAAAATTAGTAATGGGGCGTAAAACAATTTCCTAATTTCTACAATTACTTATTTTTCAACAAATTAACAGTTTTCAACAAATAAACACATTAAATTATATATATATATAGTTCATAATTTTTTTTAATTCGGCTTAAAAGCCATGACTCCATTGCGATGCGTGCATATTTTAAAAAAGCAAATGTATTGTTTAGTAAGTATTAAATATTGGTCTTGTGATGTGCTTAATTTAATAATGTTCTCATTGACTCACGAAATAAATAATATTAGGAACGTATATTAATATTGACGTAACGTTACAATGATCTTTTAGTGTAGAATGTATAGTTGAGTTGTTTACCTGAGTGTACCTAGACTTAAATGTTTAAATTTTGTTGAAAGTGGGGTTAGTTTTAATATTTTTGTTATTTCTTAATAAATGGATTTAAAATCGTCGTGGCGTCGTTTGAATCTGGGGGCACAATCAGCTTTACGTATAAAATAGCCCTAATTTTTACAAAAATGAGGCTGCAACAAGGCGCCTAGTTTAAATGTATAAAATACTCGTATTTTAATGTATTTCCTTGGAGTAGTCGTGAAAAGCACTCTGTTTAGTCTCGGCTGAAAGTACAATAGATGAACTCGTATTATCGAAGGCCTCTCCTGCGGGTCGGCCTTCGAAATTTACTCGTTCATCTATTGCTTACTTTACAGCCTCTACAACAATGTACTAATGATTAACCAAAATTCAAATAAAAAAAATTATATCCCAACCAAATATAGCGAAGAATCAGCTAGAGACAAGGCTTTTGATTTAAAAAAAACCGGATTGAAATCGGACCATATGTATGGGAGCTATGATGCAACGGACAAATAAATAAATACATAAATAAATATTATGGGACAATCATACACAAATCGACCTAGTCCCAAACTAAGCGTGTACTATGGGTACTAGACGACGATATTCATACGAGAATATACGAGTTCATCACACAAATATTTGCCCCGGCCGGGATTCGAACCCGGGACCGCCGGCTCAGTAGGCACCTGCCTACTGCGCCAACCGCGCCGTCAACAAAGATACACATACATACATATACATGTCGGGTGTGGTGTACATACATTTATTTAGCTGTGCATAGTGAAACAAACATTAAACAAACTTCACCCATACATAGCGGAAGGAAGGCAAACGAAAGTTTGCGATGCCAATAGTTTGTCCTTAGTTTATAGGTCACTTCGAACGAGGAGCGCTGCGTGCTGATCCGGCGTCAAAGAATACAAGTAAAATATTCAAATACAAGCTTTTATTTTCTTTTTCTTATGTCATAGGGGACAAAGGAGCAAACGGATCGCCTGAGGTAAAGGGGTTACTGTCGACAAGAGTCACAATCACAAGTGCGTTGCCGGCCTTTCAGGTGGAAGTAGGTACGCTGGTTGCTTGGAGGTTTGAAGGTCCAGAAATATCGCAAGCGACAATTCATTCCAAAATGCGAGGCAGGTAATTTCTAGAAAAACGTACAAGTCTGTCAACGTCGTTCTTATTCACCTTCCACACGTATTAACGTTAACTATGTGTAACAGTTAAAACATTTGTATCGAACCTATTTTTTTGACCACCCGTCAACTAGCTTGGCCACTAAAGCGTTATAACGCATTTATTTTCGGCTGGTCCGGTATCCGCCTCGTCTGTTTGTTGTCTTTAAATCTGTTTGCGTGTGTGCTTGTAATTGTCATACATATGTAAATCAGATGACACCGAAATGATTATTAAAAGGTGATCTGATGATGTATCCGATGAGAAAAGAGATGCATGATGCAATGCAATGGTTATGGGAACTCTGTTATATTATACCCTTTGTTATATAAGTCCTTCGAGTTTCTGCTCTTTTTATTCATCTCGTGATCAAGTCGATTCGGATTGACGTTCTTGAAAACAAACAACCGTCGGCAATAATAGCTTATCTCATAAATCCATTTATTTGAATGAAACTTGGTCACTTCTTTCACAACAGTTGCTGAAAATGATCTTCGGCGTCCTTGTTTTTTAAAACAAACTATCCAGCACATTTTTGGGGCGTCCAAAATTTGCATCGATCAATCGCACAGTTAATAACCTGAATTCAAATTTAAAAAAACCCCGATACAAGAAGCTGGTCATCATGAGGCCCTTGTTTATTGAGTGGGATAAAAATGCTATCTGAACTTAACACAAACATTTGGATTTCTTAGCTTTAATATTGGCTGAGATCCCGTGACTAGTCCCAATCAAAGCCTAATAACTTGGAAACGGGTGCAGGTATCTTTACTAAACATAGCTAAAAATCATCTGGACAGACAAGGCTTTAGATAAAGAAGCGCTTTCAAATTGGTTCATCCGTTTGGGAGCCACGCCACAGACAGTCAGATAGACATTTTAAACTTATAACATCCCTATTGAATAGAGTCAATGTTGACCCATTTTTTAGGGTTCCGTACTTCAAACAGAAAAAACGGTACCATTATAGGATCACTTTGTTGTCCGTCCGTATGTCTGTCTGTCAAGAACCTTTATCTCGAGAACGCGTGGAGCTATCGAGTTAAATAAAAATTAACACCATACTCAGGTCTACGGTTCCTTGAAACTGTGAAAAAATCAAACTTCAACCTTAACGTGAATAAAAGATACGGCCGTTTATGTCGCCCAAAACGTACATTTCGACACTCTCAAGGGAATCAAAATGATAGGGTACTTGCCGAAGACCTAGAACAATGAAATTTGGCAAGTAATATCGTCACATACTACTTACAAATACTTATAAAAATCTGAAAAGCAGCATTTGTAATTTTATTATTATATATAAATACAAAGGATAAATAAGAAGCTAAAATATTATAACACCCCTCTTTTTTCGTCAGGGGTTAAAATCGAAAGAATTAGCTTAAGTGTATTTTGTCGTCGTCTCAATGCTATCTTCGGATGTTTGCGTTCACTTCAATGGCTTATTGATTCGCTCTGATAGATTGGGGTTACGGGGTAAATGTATTTGCAGGTTGAGGTTAATTTAAAGGCAATACGTATTTACCGATATTAAGGAATAGTACTTACAGTCTTTGCGCTCTGTCCTACTCTAAATGGAGTAATCGGTGCTTCCGAATGTCGTAGGTAATCCGTACGACGAGTTGCAGTGGTCATCTAAAGGAAGATAGTCCCTATTTGCCCCTAAAAATACCTAACATATTCGCTGCGTTTGTTTGTTCTTTTAGAAAATAAGTAATTTAACCGTTTTTAGAAATAACCTATATAAAAAAAAAAACACCCGCAACACAAAGTAGCTGGTCATCATGAGAGCCTCATTCAATTTGTGATATAGAAAATGCTACTAAAACTGAACAAAACACCAATAATTGGAATTCTTAGCTTGAATATTGGCTAAGATCTTACCTCTTGTTCCAATTACGAGCTGACTAGAGCCTCTCATATAGCTCGCCACAAAGTGCGATCCCGTGTAGACCGCATCCATTAACTCCCCCCTACCCTCACGAGATCATCCGTCCATTTAGTCGGAGACCGTCCCACGCTACGCTTTTCCATACATGGTCACCACTCTGGAACTTTACTGCCCCAACGGCAATCCATTCTCCGGGCTACATAGCCTGCCCATTGCCACTTCAACCGTGCAATCCTGTGAGCTATGTCGTTTACCTTGGTTCTTCTGCGGATATCCTCATTTCTGATTCTATCACGCAAAGAAATGTAATATAGAATCTCTGTAATATTTACCAAGCGATTTCAGTACGGGAAGATAAATAAAGATGTATTTTCTAGTAAAATAAATGAAGCTAAATTTTATTCACCACAGCAAGCAAATGAAGGTATATTTTTCCGTATCTCTGTTTATCCAGACCAAGAGTCAACACGGAACATATATCTAAAAATCCGCAAACATGGCCCCTAAATGAAGGATTTTGCATGGATTTGTTTTCAATTACCTCTGAAAATTGTATTTTCCACGGCCTGAAAAGACGAACCAACGCGAAAACCCGTCGTACCGTAAATTATCTGTACAGTCGTCAACATATGTGTATTTTTTTGTACATAAACTAATCTATAATGGTTTTTATTTGTACTTCCTTTCCGTGGAGAAGTGTCTTGGCTAATTTTGACAATTACGTATGAACCAGGAGGCACAATCATTTAGTTCTCAAAACCAACCCAGTCAGGTCATAACATTCAATATGAGTTAAATTTGAATGACTATATGACTTATTACGTGTTAAAAAAAAGGAATGTCTTCATAATCTTCAAATTTAACCCACATTGATACTAGCGTCTGATGAGACTTCTTAGATATGTCAAAGATTATGCTTATTGACAGTGATTGGTAGTTCTCTGTTTTTTTTTTTGTATTTTCTTGCATGTTTTTATTTAAGACAGTAGTTGAACTGTATCGAGGCTGGTTAGCTAGTTGCCAGTGAGTCAGACCTTGTGTAGGAGTCCTAAACCACTAACGGGAATCTCTGTGTCGTAGGAGTTTATTACTTATTTATTTATTAAAGTATACAACTTAAGTATATACAGTTCCCTGCAAAACTGTTTGTACAGTTTGTCCGCAGGTGCGAGTCTCTATACAATAAATAAAACAATAGTTATTTGTTATGCAAGGCTGCAAAGTTGTTATTTGGAGCGAGTGTTGAAATTGAAAGCTGAGCGAGCGAAGGAATCTAATATTGAACCATGAGCGAAGCGAACCATTGTTCAAAGATAGATTCCTGAGCGTAGCGAGGCTTTCAAGACACGAGAAGCTAAATAATTTTGCAGCCATGCGGAACACACAAATTTTCACCTCACTACAGCGAGGAAAGTACAAGATTCAAGAAAAACAATTAAAACATAAAAATACTCATATTTAATTTTGCCTTCTATTTAACACATCAAATTTAAAACATAACACACTCAAATCCAATGAATTAAATCTCGGAAACTTGGAGGAATTACTGCCAGTCGCTGTTTGAAGACTCACAACATCTGCACTATCCCAGCACGGAGCCGGAAAATACAGAACTGGAACCCCCCATTCTTATTCGCGAAGTAGAAGCTGCCATAAAACACCTGAAAAGTGGAAAAGCGATTGGCAGAGATGCGATTCCCATAGAAACCATACGAGCAATGGGGGAACACGGCATTCAAATTCTACACACCATCTGTAATAAGATATGGCAAACCGGAGTATGGCCCAGTGAGTGGACTCATACAATTTTCACTCCATTGCACAAAAAGGGGTCAACAAAGAAATGTAACAATTACCGTCTTATTGCACTTATATCACACTCTAGCAAGATTTTGTTACATATTCTTAACGAAAGGCTTAAAGCCTACCTGTCTAGGGAGATTGCTCCCGAACAGGCCGGTTTTGTAAAGGGAAAAGGCACTCGGGAACAAATTTTCGCTCGCCAAATTATTGAAAAAGCTCGAGAATTTAACAAGCCAACTTATATCTGCTTTGTTGATTTTTCAAAGGCGTTTGACTCAGTGAAATGGCCAAAGCTGTGGGATACGCTATTAACAATGGGGACGCCAAAACATCTTGTGCATCTTCTAAGACGATTGTATGAGGAAGGTACAGCCTCTGTCCGGACTGATGACATCCTGTCGACTGATTTTCATCCCACCGCCGGTGTTCGACAAGGATGCATAATATCACCGCTCTTGTTCAATGTATACACAGAACTCATCATGCGCATGATTGTCGACCGACTTCATTACTTTGGAGGATTGGACAGACGGTGTAACAGTCGGTGGATTTAAGATTGCGATTATGATGGATCATATTATGATGTTGACTGGTTGCAAAAAGAGTGGTGTCGTCGGCGTACCGCAAATTCGCAATCTTAAATCCACCGACTGTTACACCGTCGATGGATCATATTATGATGTTGACTGGTTGCAAAAAGAGTGGTGTCGTCGGCGTACCGCAAGTTCGCAATCTTAAATCCACCGACTGTTACACCGTCTGTCCAATCCTCCAAAGTAATGCGCATGAAGTCGGTCGACAATCATCATCTGTGTCTTGGTGCGATTGATTTTAAGACCAAATTCTTCACTCACTCGTTCCATTTTAAGAAGTAAGTCTTCCATATTATGATTGTCGACCGAGCGAACAATAACCTGCCAGAAGTGACTCAAATTGCAAACTGCAAAGTGGTACAGTCCTATGCATACCTTGGCTCTCTCATACATAGTAGTGGTGGTTGCGTGGATGAAGCCAGAAGACGTATGGCGGTAGCAAGAAACGCAATGGATAAGCTGAAAAAAATATGGCGGAATAGACACATTACCAAAGCAACTAAGACCCGGCTCGTAAAAACACTTGTCTTCCCCATATTTTTGTACGCTTCTGAGACGTGGACGTTGCGGGAAATAGAAAGGAAAAAGATAGATGCTCTGGAGATGTGGTGCTGGAGGCGAATGCTGGGTATATCTTGGACCGAATATCGCACAAATGTGTCCATACTTCAGGAACTTGGCATCAAGCAGCGTCTATCTGCTCTCGTACAATCACGCATACTCAAGTTCTTCGGACACGTGTCGAGGCGGAATAGTGATTCCATTGAGCGCCTAGTTGTTCAGGGGAGAGTGGAGGGCACGAGACCACGAGGTAGATCACCAATGCGATGGACTGACCAGATAAAATCTGCTCTGGGCAAACCATTGCATGAATGTACCAGAAGTGCTGCGAACCGGACGAGATGGCGGGACATCGTTAGGCGGGCGACAGCAGCCGCCAAGCCTCCCTCATGATGACCACGACCGCTCTGACAAGAGCGAAACGAAGAAGAAGAAGTTCCAACTTTTATAACAAATAAATATTAAAATTTGTGTTGTTTTTAATATATTTGACGGAGGGTCGAGCGGGGTAGGTGGTGATTCGTTACTTTTAACACACTCGTCCATGATATTTTATCGAAATAAAACTGGGTTTACACTCTTCACGTTTATTACGATTAATTTCAATAACAATCAATGCAAAATAACCAAACACAACACGGATGAAAACAGATTACGATTCTAGTACGGAACGTGGTGAAGTCGGAATGAGGTTAGGAATACAACCGCACTGTCCGGCGTCTTGATCGAAAGTCAAAGCAACTGTCATCGAACATTTCCCGCGCGTTTCGAGCGCCATTTTGAAGTGACAGCTAGTCAATTCAATTCAATTCAATTCAATTCAATTCATTTTATTGCCAATTAGGAAAACCATGCAATACAGAGTAAAAACATACACAATCGAAAATTAAATTAAAATAGCACAATCAGAAATACAATACTAAACATCAAAAATCCTAATAAAATAAAATTACATAGTCAAATAACAAGTATACAACCATAAAGTCAGAAAAGAATACTATAACTAATTAACTAAGTGTAAACAACAGTAAAAACAATTAAAATGCGATGTCAAGTGCTCAAAAATGGTCAAAATTTCAATTAATTCAAATAATGCTTAAATCTAAAACACAAGTCACAATAATTATTCAAGTAGTTTTCCAAAGTACTCATGTAGGCTGTAAAAGGGCCTTTGTATTAAATATGATTTGAGTTTCTTTGTAAGTAATCTCAGGTTTTCGGACTCTTTGATGTCTTCGTTAAGATTGTTGTAAATTTTAATTGCCAAGTAGTTAATACTCTTCTTATAATACACAAAATTTGACTTGGGCAGTGCAAGATCGAGATTACGGCGTAACGGATAATTTTGTGTTTGGCCAATCGACTTAAACAAAGTTATATTTTTATAGACGTAAATTGACAAGTGATAAATTTACATTGCAATCACTGTTTTAATACAGTGTTTGGTAAAAAAAGGTCTATGTGAGTCAGGAAAATATCCCTCTATAAAACGTATGCACTTTTTTTGAATTACGAGAATTTTATTTATGTTCGTACTATTGCCCCATACTTCAATTCCATATCGAATGAGGCTTTCTACATATGCGAAATAGATAGTTTTTAACGTATTCTTATCAAGTAACTTAGCCATAGTTTTTAGGGAATAACAAGCTTTTGCTAGTTTCTTACTCAAGTAATCTATGTGATTGTGCCATCTCAGATATGGGTCTAACTCTATCCCCAGGAAACGCGTGGAGTAGGTTTTGCTTATGGGAAGATCCAGTTCACAATCAACAGAGTTAACAGCACGTCTAAAAATCATATAAAAACTCTTCTCAACATTTATTCTTAATCCGTTGGCGTCGAACCAGTTACAAATATTACTCCAAGCTCTTTTTGTTAGGATTTGTAGAGTCTGGTACGAATCTGCTTTGAATATTACACTAGTGTCATCAGCATATAAGTATGGATTTCCGCAGTTTATACTGTCAGGTAAATCGTTTATAAATATGATAAATAACAGAGGTCCAAGGACAGATCCCTGCGGAACGCCACACCTTATAATACTTTCATCAGAATTTACAAATACTTCATTTCCTACATTGTCAGTATAACTAAGTTCGACATATTGCCTACGATTGCTCAAATATGAAGATAACAAACTGTGGACTGAGCCTCGTATCCCGTAATACTCTAACTTACTCAATAATATTCCATGGTCTACGCAATCAAAGGCCTTACTGAGGTCACAAAATATACCTGCACACTTCATACCGTCATTTAAGCTATCCATTATTTCAGAGACAAGCCCGGTCACAGCTAGAATTGTATCTCTGTGTTTACGAAAACCAAATTGATTAGCTGATAAATAGTTCTGATCATTAAGGTATTTTTCTATTCTTACCGCTATACACTTTTCAAAAATTTTTGCTATTATAGATATTAAAGAAATTGGTCTATAGTTATTAACATCAGCAGTGCTACCTTTTTTGTGCACTGGGATTACCTTGGCGCGTTTTAAAGCATTAGGAAACACTCCAGCTTTAATATGCTCATTAAATATGTGGCATAATGGTATGCAAAGCATATCAATATTATTTTTTAATATAGAAGTGTTTATGTCGTCGGGCCCACAAGCATTGCTGTTTTTCAAGTTTTTGACTATTTTAATAATTTCATATTCTAGTATTGGAGACATGAACATAGACCTGCTATTATCAACCTTTTTATTTTTTAAAAAACTTTTAAACTCTGTTCCTTGTTTACGATTACGGATGTCACCTACATTAACAAAAAAATCATTAAACGTGTTACTAATTGATTTTGGATCACATAAAATGTCTTCACCTGCTCTTATTTTCCAGGTTTGTTGTTTAGATAGTTTACTTCTTCCTGTATTTTCATTCACAAGTTTCCATATCGCCTTGGACTTGCATTTTGCATTTTTTATTGTATTTTTTGTATATATTCTCTTAGCAGTAATAAGTGTTTTTTTAAGAACAGCTGAATACAATTTAAAATAAGCGTACAATTCATCATCATGTTTATATTTAAGATTTATGTGCATTTTCCTTTTCTTTCGACAAGAGGTCCTAATACTTCGAGTAATCCATTTCTTTTGATTTTTATTGTATTTAATGGTAATTCTTTTGAGAGGATAGATTTCGTTGATTAGTTGATTCATAATCTCATAAAATTTCATGATTTGTTCATGATGATCTAAGACAGAGAAAACCTCCCACCAATCAATATTTCCAAGAGCATTTCTGAATTTTGTGTTGCCAACGGCTCTTGTCGGTTTCCCGCTCAAACCAGTTTTGCCACAACCTCATTCCGAATACACCCAAATCTGTTCGGACTTGACGTTCCGTTGCACTCTCCACGACATATTTAATATTAAAATTTGTTTATTTTAAATGAAAGCAGTAACGTCTGCTAACGTAAACTAAAATGTTTACAAATGAAGCGAAAATTGAAAAATTTAATGATTCGGACAGGATTCGAACCTGCGTTTCCAACGGCTTTCCGGGCCAACACTGGCGTCCTCCCAATTGGACCACCGAATCAGATGTCAGAGTCATTGAATTTTTCAACCAGTTGCTTCGACATGCCTTAGGGTGGCATCGTAGCGACATCTACCGTAAAGATTTAGACTTTATCGTCGGCACCATCGTCTCAAATTTGTTGAGAATCGATAGTAACGATGTGCTACACCCAAATTACTTATTTTAAATTAAAGCAGTAACGTCTGCTAACGTAAACTAAAATGTTTACAAATGAAGCGAAAATTGAAAAATTTAATGATTCGGACAGGATTCGAACCTGCGTTTCCAACGGCTTTCCGGGCCAACACTGGCGTCCTCCCAATTGGACCACCGAATCAGATGTCAGAGTCATTGAATTTTTCAACCAGTTGCTTCGACATGCCTTAGGGTGGCATCGTAGCGACATCTACCGTAAAGATTTAGACTTTATCGTCGGCACCATCGTCTCAAATTTGTTGAGAATCGATAGTAACGATGTTCCAATTGGGAGGACGCCAGTGTTGGCCCGGAAAGCCGTTGGAAACGCAGGTTCGAATCCTGTCCGAATCATTAAATTTTTCAATTTTCGCTTCATTTGTAAACATTTTATTAAAATTTGTGTTTTTTTTAATATATTTACTAGTTAAAATATGTAAATGAAACTGAAATACTTACTATTATTATATATAAACATAAAATAAAGTGTAGAAAAATAAAAACCTAAAAATCTGTAACCACAAACGTTTCTGGACTTGATATTGTAGGTGTATTTTTTTTAAAAAGAAATATTTAAACGTACATATGATTTTAGCCGGCCTGACCAGATCACCCTTTATTAGCGTGCTTTGATTGGTTATTCGAAGATTTATCGACTGATGAAATCAGTCACGCGTTGAAGGAGTCTTAAATATAAAAAAGTTACATGCACCACAGAGAATCAAAATCGTCGTGTTCGAAATTCAAATGACTTTTGCACGCTAGCGGATAAAATAGACTTTTGCACGCAGATTTCGCCCTATAAACGGAGGTTTTCCGAGCGGGTGAGGTGAAAAGGTTATTGCTAAACACTTGAGTGTCTCTTTAATTGGGTAGAGCTAACGCGGGCGCATTAGACGCTACATAGACGCGTCTAAAAGCTAGTTTTTTTTGTAGGTACGAATAACCTCCCTGATTCCTAGATAAAAGTTATAAATATGTAAATAAAAAAAATAAAAGATGTTTTTTTTCACCTTGTACACGTCTTATACGGAGGCAGTAACAAAAAAAATAATGAGAAAGCTATTTTTACTGTTCATAGTTTTTTCCTAGTTACGTCACGCAAAATGGCCTGAGCGAGTTAAAATAGCTTTGTAGTTGCAATATATTACTGCACCGCAAGGTATCCGTACAGGGAAAAAAACCCTTTCTTCTTTTTTTTTACCTTTATAAAAATCTATAATCTGATGTAGGGTTATTCCTAACAATTTCTTTTTTGAAGCTGTTTAACATTTTCATGGAATTTCATACACTATACAACCCCTGAATATGAAATTCTATCAGCAGTCGGCTAAAAGAGAACGCATATTTTTGTCGTCACCTGTACCTGTTTAGAATAAAATTATTAAGTATTTTATAAACCTGTATACAGATACTTCAATATTATTTTTCTTTCACAGCATATCACAAACCTGCAATTATGAACCCTACTACAAACAGGTAAGGTATATAAATAGATGAGGGTTGATGATACCTTCGATACCATTTTAATGCCGCCCAACCCTTGCGTGTTTAATTCGTTTTTGATTGAACGCCGTTAAGCTAATATTACGCTTTAATCTTACAAAGAGGAAACTTGATTAATTGCTGTAATCAATGTTTTAGCCCGAATGTACATAGATAGAGACAAACGTGGAAAACAACCTTTAGAGAATATACCGCTGCTAATTTTTGAATTTTGAATTGATAGAATTGAAGTTTCATTCTTGTCTGTTTCTTCCTCTAAAACTTAACCAATACATATTTACAAAATTTAAAAATCAAAATCAAAATATTTATTGTCCAACATAGGTAAAATTTGATGTTACAAGATATATTGTACCACTATGTGGTGCCATTGGGCATACAAATTAAAATATAATGTAGACGTACATGCCTGGCGTACATGCAGCGTGCATTATATAAAAAGTTTACATTATCTAGATCTAAATCATAATCAATCATTAACTTAAGAACTTAACTTAGAAATCATGATAAAAGAAAATAAAAATATAATAACAAGAAAAATTGAGTACTTATGTCAAATTAATTATTAGTCAATGATGTCAGTCAAAAATTCCGTTACAGAGTAATACGCTTTGTCTATAAGAAATAATTTCAAATTCCTTTTAAAGTCAATAACATTTTCCTTTTTAGCTACTATTGATTGTGGCAGTTTGTTAAATATCTTATGCGCCATTCCAAGTACACTTTTTTGCAATAGTGCTGTGTTACTCGGTTGCGCCCTGATTTTATTTTGAAGCCGTTGACTTCTAAACTTATTAAATAGATTATGGTTAGTAATTACAAAAATAGCTATTTCATATATATATAAACTAGGTAGTGTTAGTATTTTTAATTCTATAAAATGTGGTTTGCATGAATCAGTTGGTTTAAGACCACATACTGACCTAACGCACTTCTTTTGGGCTATAAATGCGTTATCTCTTCTTGGTGAATTTCCCCAGAACATGATTCCATACCTTAAAGTGGACGTAACATAGGCATGATATGCAGTTAACACAGTTGACTGATTAACAATCTTTCTCAAATTGTACAGAGCATATGAGAATTTACTTAACTTCTTACATATAAGGTCAATCTGGTTGTTCCATGTCAATTTGTTATCTAAATTAAGCCCTAAAAATTTTGTTATGTCGGTTTCAGTTATATTGTGTCCCTTAAAAGCTATATTTAAATTAATAGGTTTAAGCCTTTGTCTAAATGTCATGATATTAGTTTTATCTAAATTTATTTTTAAGTTGTTATTCGTTAACCATGCTATTATTGATTCTAATGTGTTGTTAATGTCTGATTCATATGTTTCTTTGTTCCGTCCAGTGAATATGACTGTACTGTCATCAGCAAATAAAACCATTGGGTGCTCTATGGCTTTAGGAATATCATTAATGTAGATAAGAAAGAGTAATGGGCCTAATACACTTCCTTGTGGCACACCATACCTAATCTCTCTAAAATTGGATGAATATATTTCTTCAGTTTTTGTTTTGAGTGATAGCTTTTTAATTTGTGTTATTTGATTACGATTAGTCATATAGGATTTTAACAGATTAAGAACGTTTCCACGTATTCCGTAAGCAAAAAGTTTGTCAAAGAGGATACTATGATCAACAAAATCAAATGCCTTTGACATATCCATATATAAGGCACATACTGATTCTTTTTTATCCATGCTCGTTATAACTTTTTGAAGTAAATCAAATATGGCTAAGTTAATCGTTTTTTTCTTACGGAACCCTTTTTGTTCAGGCGCGAATAAATTTTTATTTTCAAAATAACTGTATAAACTATTATACATCACTTTTTCGATTATCTTAGAGAAAACAGAAATTAACGTAATAGGTCTATAGTTGCTCATGTTATGCTTATCATCTTTCTTAAAAAGAGGTCTCACTACAGATACTTTAAGTTTAGCGGGAAATACTCCCTGCTCAATGCACATGTTTATAATGTAGCAAAGTATAGGAGAAATAATATCAGATACCCTTTTCAAAACTTTTGTATGTACACCATCAATCCCAGTACTATTAGTGTTTTTTAAAGAAAGTATTATTAATTTAATGTCACTTGGGCTTGTCGGATTCATGAATAGGGAGTTAGAATTAAATGTCAGTGTATTTTTATAATTTGTAATTACGTCTGTTGATTTATTGCCGTCAGATATTGAATAGACTTGATCAATAAAAAAATTATTAAATTCTTCAGCAATACGTTTAGGATGTGTTATGGTTTTGCCGTTCGATACTATTAGGTCAATGTTTTCTGTAGGATACCTTGATTTAGAGTTGTTTATAATGTTCCATGTAGCTTTACTTTTATTTGTGGAATGTTTTATATAATGATCATTTTGGGATTTACGTGTCAGATTTATAATTTTCTTAAGTCTTTTTGAATAACATTTGAACTTATTTTTAATGCCTGGATCCGAGGAGAGCCTATATTGCCACAAAAGTTCTCGTTTCCGCTTACAACCAATTTTAATTCCTTTTGATATCCATTTTGGTTTGCTAATGGTGGTAATACGAATACGTTTTTTGGGAAAGCATAATGTGTAGAAAAGGTTAAAAGTTTCACAAAAATTGTTAAAGGCTTCATTTGGACTATTGGCACAAAATACATCATTAAAACTAACACTTTGGAGACAGTCTATAAATTTTACAATGTTTTCTTCACAAAGATCAATTTTATTTATGTACCAGTAAGGAATAGAACATGTTTTCTTCACAGGACATTTTAGTAATTGTGCAGTGTGATCAGAAAGGGCAAGTTCTAATACCTCAGTCTTACCACCGCGTACATTATGAATAATGTTATCGATACAAGTACCACTGCTTAGTCTTGTCGGTTGAGATATTCCTAATTTAAGATTATATCCATATAGAAGATTTTTGAAATCAGTCGAGTGTGCAGTAGTTTTGAGGGTATCAATATTGAAGTCACCACACAATATAATTTTTTTATTATTGTAACAAGTTTGAGCTAAAATTTCATTGAGTTTATTTAGAAACAGTATTACGGAAGCTGAATAATTTTTAGGAATTCTATACATACAAATAATAATTAAATTATGCTCAGTTAATTCTACAGCTGTACATTCGACAATATTTGGTATAGAAACGTTGGTGACTTCGTGTAGTATTTTTAACTTAAGGAACTGAATGGGAAGGAAATGTTCTGTGTCAGACTGTTTTGTTTTTTTTTTTTTTTTTTTGCGCGGTTTCCGGCTGTTCTCGCCTACAGGTCAGATTTCTCAACCGATTCTCATGAAAATTTGTGAGTACGTTCGATAAGTGTATAGATTTTTTTGTCGATTCAGTTATTCGAAATTCTTCAAAATGGCCGAGATAATGGTTGAAAACGTAAACAATTACAAATTTCAGCCATTTTGAAACAAGCTTGCGTGGTCTACCAGCTCACAGAGCTACTAGTTTAAAAAGACAAATGACTAGGGACTTCAACTGCTGGATATGGCCTCTCCCAAATAATTTCACTATGACCGCTCTTGCGCCGGCCGCATCCAGTGAACTCCAGCCATCTTTACCAGGCCTTGTTTTTTTTTATATTGGCGCAACATAGTGGCTTCGCCTGATAAGTAGCAAGCAAACAGGGGAGCCAAATTCGCATTGGCAACTGACAAGAAACCAACGGTGCCTTTGTCAGTTGACACTGCCATGCTGGCCCGAGAGATGCTTCTTCACGCTTCGTTTGAAGGTTGTCAGAAGGAGGAAACACATGTGTCGGCAAAGAGTTCCACTTTTTAATAGTTCGATGCCTATATATAATACGCTGCGTCTTCCGATACGTGGTTTTCTAAAGATCGGTAAAAAAAATGCTCCGCCGCGACAGTGAGGCACTGCCGTGACCAGGATTCGAACCTGGGTTACTACGGCCACAACGTAGGGTCCTAACCACTAGACGATCACGGCTGCCGGAGCTGTGGTGGACGCTGCGAAATATCTCAAGACATTCGGTCGAATCACTTTCTCTTCGATGCAGTGCTTAAAAAATTCAACAAAAACATTAAATCTGGGTCAAGTTCTCGTTACATAATTGATATGACAGAATAGTGAAATGTAGATTGATGCCAAGTTCAATAGAACTGAAGCGGTCCGATACAATGAGGGAATGGTGCCAGCTTCGTCAGCGTCCCATTTGTGAATTTCTCGTGCGGAAATGTATTTGTCCTAGTTTAGTTTACTAAGTAACTAAGTCCTAAGCGAGGCTTATTTTCATAATATACCGTCTGACTTCGGGAGTAGGTTGGAGATGAAGTGAGTTCTCCTAAATGTACGTTTACTGGATACTATCCTCAACATAAAGCGTAAAGCTACCTGGAATAGTAGATCAACATTATCGTTCAACGTGGCAATACTTCTTTCTGGGCATGCTACCTTTGAAAACAATTTGGGTGAATCTTCAATACATATATGAACATATTTGGGTCATTGTCAGATTTAGGTGCGTGTCTTTCCGGTGGACTTTTTCGTAATTAAGGATTCCAGGGCCTAATTTTCTGATTAAATGCCTGTGAGAATAAAGAACGATCCCTCTTCTACAACCCGATGTAATAGCAACATAACCTAGATTCATTCAAGCTCTTAACTTTTGACCACCGAAGGGACGAATTTTGTTATTTGAACTGACAATGACCCATTCACTCATTCCATTTCCAGACACTACGCTATGAGGCAGTAGGTACATTGTATGTTCATCGCTTGCAACTTATTAAAACAAACTTAAGATGGAGAAAATGGTATCCGATAACCAAATTGATTGCTGTATATCATTGGATTTATGTCTGATTAGATACACGATCATTTACATCTGATTAGATAGAGGAGTTGATTAGAGTAGTTGAACAAATATATTGCACTTACTGTACTTTAGGTTCTGCACGGCAGTATACGAGTAGTTGTACCATCATTACGCCAAAATAGCTGGAGGGATTTTGGCACTTTTTCATAAATAATAGGTATACGATACTTCCTCGGCCATGGTAAAGATAGTAATGACAAAAAGATGATCCCACTGACGAAGCTGTGGGCGTTTTCTAGTTATAATTTAGATCATCGTCATCAACCAAATGTCGCACATTTGGCACATAGGTCTCTCCCAAAGAATGCATGTTCCTGCCTCGACTGATCTTCACCAAGACCTCAGTCTGAAGGCCTGGAGACGTCCACCGCCTATTCGTTGACATTTCCCAAGTCCATTCTCAATTATTGATTGCGAGCTTTAAGTACTCAAATTTAAAAATTGCCAAAACTGTTCGTCTTAATAAAATATCGTAACAGTCTGATTGCGACTCGTGCGCAACGAGCAAAGTGAAAGTGTGGAAAGTGGAGCGAAAATTCGCAGCGTCCACCACAGCTCCGGCAGCCGTGATCGTCTAGTGGTTAGGACCCTACGTTGTGGCCGTAGTAACCCAGGTTCGAATCCTGGTCACGGCAGTGATGACACTGTCACGGCGGAGCACTTTTTTTTTACCCACATCAGAACTAAAGTAGTATACGCGTTTTTGAGGTTTCTTAGGTACGTACGTCACCATTTTTTTGGAAAACTACTTGATTATTGACGCTTGAAGGCTTGTCAGAAACTATTTTCCCATTTTGGATGTGGTATTTATAAATGTTCCCACTTTGCAAAAATTGGAAGGGAGTTCTGAAAATGATTTCAAAGAGTTCCCAGTATTATTTTCCTGTTCGCGGAAGAAAACCGTACGCTTATTGAATAGCAAAATACGTGAATAATATTCAGACCGATATTTTCCTTCAATATTAATTTCTTCCAGGATGTTCTGCCCTGCAGTGTGTCGGTGGCTATTTTATTTTTGGTTGTACTTATTTTTATTTTGGATATTTTAGGTATTTTCTATTCAAAATCACGAGCTCTGTTGATCTAATTTGGAGAGAAAAGTGTCCCAAATTGTTTTCGTTCCAAACCGTTACCATTTCCATATAACCTACTATAGCGGTAACGGAATGGAAAATCAAAATTTATATGAATATTTTGGGACACTATTTTCTCCTAATTAGATCGAGAGAACTCATGATTCTGAGTAGAAAATACCTAAAATATCCATAATCTTTTAAAAAAGTGGGGCGTACACAAAAAAAATAATATGATCGGACATAGAACACATCCTTATTATTTGCCAAACTTTTGTTATGACTAGTAAAGTTCGGAGGAGGAAATAATCCTAAACAAAACCTCAATTTGTATAGGAAAATGAGCAGCGGTATTTCATCTTAAGCCCGTGAATGCCCGCTTACGTTATTACATCCCCCTCTCTATTTGAATACCTGCCTTTACCTGTCTTCAGCCATTCGGAGCTACGTCACACGTAGATCCTAGTTTCGTAGACGAGCTACATTAGATTAGCTACGCAATCCCCGCTACGTTTGTAGCACATGTAACATACTTAAAGGTTTGAGCGTTCATCCGACATGTTCCTCCCAAGCAGTACAAAGCTCCATAATCATTTATGCAGCCTTTATACAACTAATTTAAGCTTAATAAAGGCTGTAAGCATTTATGCGGCCTCCTTACTACTTTGGCTGCATGTGAAATCATCAATCATAGAATAGAATAGAATAGAATACTCTTTATTGCACACCTCAGGAAGAAAGAAATACAAATACAGATAACACTGATCATTACAATAGAAGTAAACAATAGACGGTCTTATCGCTAAAAAGCGATCTCTTCCAGACAACCTTTGGGTAGTAGCGGATTAATATAAATGAAATGAGATGAGTAGGCGATGCAAAAAGAAATCAAGAAAACTACTGAAAAATTATATCATATCGAAGTTCTTACTTATAATTTCATTACCACTCGTAGTATAGAAAGCTTATAAAATGGTTAGCAGTACCGGAGTCAAATTGTAATAAGAATTCTGGAAAGGTTTTAATCGCCACCATTTTTTTTTACATTAGCTGCTCCGCGCGGTGTTACCCGCTTATCCCACGGGAACACTAAATTTTTCGTGATGATAAGTAGCCTATGTGTTAATACAGGGTGTCAGCTAACTTCATACCAATGGATCAAAATAGGTCCAGTAGTTTGAGCGTGAAGAAGTAACAAACATACACACAAATACACTCACAAACATTCGCGTTTATAATATTAGTGTGATGTGGGTGTATAATAAAAAGCATATATTTACCTAAATATAATATTTACATTTACCCATAGTAGTGTATCCCTTACATTACCTGTAAGTAATTACAATACGATTAGAATCAGTTAACGATTCGGATTGTATATCTATCTTGCTCGTACTTATGCGATTTTGATAAGAGCGTGCGAGAGAGGGGTAAAGGCCGAATCGTTACTGATTTTAATCGTACTGTATCTTATTAAAAACTAGCTGATTCTGTGCTTTCCTTGCTGCTAGTGACATCTACAATTCCAGCCATATAACGCAGTGACTTTTTGCGACATCTCGTGACAAAAAAAAACGAATCGCCTCCAGCGCGAGAGTGGACCGAGTGAAAGTACTGCGTCAAAATTGACCGGTTATAGTACCCTGTCACTTTTACCATATCTATACCTTTATAACAGCCGTTGCCTTACTTACTTACTGTCACAAAGTACTTAAGCGACCATCTACTTCATAAAAATATTACGTTGGATACCGCACCAGTAGCGGATGAACGAGTTTGTATGACAATTCATTGAAATTGCATACCATCGTAACTTGACCAGGTTTTTGAAATTGAAAGAAGTGGATATTTTTGTTGAATCCGCCACAGCTCTTGCAGCCGTGATCGTCTAGTGGTTAGGACCCTACGTTGTGGCCGTAGTAACCCAGGTTCGAATCCTGGTCACGGCAGTGATGTCACTATCACGGCGGAGCGTTATTTTTATTTTAATAGTCTTCGGAAAGCAGTCATATTATCATCCTAGGGTCTAATTAGATTAACATGCACATGTAACCATTTGAGCGATGTATCGGCCATACTCATATCCCATTCTCATACTAGAAGTCTTTAAACTAAACTTCTAATTAATTATACAATCACCTCACTTCCATAGAACAGACGAACCATTGCCCATGTACACCCACAGCTTTAGTTGCTTCCACAATAGTTTACAAAACTGTCAATGCAAACTCATTGAAAAAGTTGACTGTGTAACATATCTTGGAGTAAAAGTAGATACCACATTTTCATGGCACCATCACATTAATTATATCTGTGGCAAACTAAGAATACTTCTAGGAAAATTTTACCACCTAAGCTTTAAAGTGCCAAATAATATTTTAAAATGTCTATACTTTGCAATAGTAGATTCTATATTGGGATATGCTCTGGATTGCTACGGACTCACATTTAAATATTTAATAGACAAATTAGAAGCACTACAATTAAGATTTCTAAAATTAATAGTGGACCAAAAAACTAAAAATAAATGTAATGGTAATTATTTCAAGCTATTTAAAATTTGTAATATACTCCCCGTTAGTTTAAAACATAAATATCTTTTAGCAGTAAACAACCATGGCAATCGAGAGCATAACCCAATACTAATAGAACATAAGCATGGAACAAGGTCGGTATCAGCGGGCAAATTTGAGGTGCCAAGGGTCAGGAACTATTATGGAGATAGAACATTGAGCAAAAGAATTCCCTACATACTCAATAGTTTGCCCGAAAATATCCGACATGAGCCAAATAAGTCGAAATTTAAAAAATGCTTAAAAATGCATCTGTTACAGACACTTGAGTGATAAAGTTGTGTATTCAAAGTATCACTCAAGTGTTTAGCAATAAATAAAATTTGTTGAAATTGTTATAGAGACACACCTGCAGACAAACTGTACAAACAGTTTTGCAGGGAACTGTATATATTTAAGATGTATACTTTAATTAATAAATAAATAAAAAAAAAAAAAAAAAAAAAAAAAAAAAAAAAAAAAAAAAGTATAGTGCTATAGCTTTTAAAATATTGTAACATTGTAAATTTTCATTATATTTAGTGTTTTTTTTTCTGTGTTACCTATCTGAGCATAATATCAGATATTAAAGTAAGCGAGTTTTTGTTCATAACGCATGTTGTGTTTGCCTGTAATTGGGTAAATACTCTTATATGTTTGGTACCTGCATTTGTTTTTATGTATGTTATATACAACTACCTGTTGGAAAACCTAATAAATTAATAAAATAAATCAATCTACACGTAATTTCAGGTAAAAAGTATCCTATAACTATCTTTGGTTATCCAGCTATCCCTGTACCATAATTGTTTAAAAGTCCAGAGATTTCGGCGCGCCCACGCCAAACAAAAGACGATCCTGCATCGTCCTGTAAAAAAGATCCTGTAATCATGAACCCTCTCCATAGAAAGCAGATATTTAATAGGTACAATTCCAGAATTTTATAATAGTATATAGTTCAAATTCCATTTCTTAAGCGAATCCCATTAGCTTTGTACCCGATGAACAATACTCATTATCTGTATTGTTAACTGTGGCCACAGCTGCCACTTCGAAATGTAAGGCGTTATAAGTGCAAATTACTTTTACACTAAATTAGTCTTTAAGTCAAACGAAATAAGGTTTACTCTTAAACAAAGAGAACACAGATGTTGGTCACTTCGTAAGTGAAAGAGCAGTGAAGTTCCTATCGATGCTTAGGGATGACGATGAAGTGACCAACATCTGTGTTCTCTTTGTTTAAGAGTAAACCTTATTTCGTTTGACTTAGGTGATTTATTCTGTGCTTAAAGACTAATTTAGTTAGTGTAATTTGCACTTATAACGCCTTACATTTCGAAGTGGCAGTTGTGGCCACAGTTAACAATACAGATAATAAGTATTGTTCATCGGGTACAAAGCTAATGGGATTCGCTCAAGAATTAGAATTATTTCTATACTTAGATGTATCGCCGTGAATGTTATATTAAGTGCCATAGCCAATATGCCATTTGTAAGTAATAATCACTTTTTCTTTGTCTACGAAACGAAGTCATATGACAACGGGACCAACTAAAAACTATTATTTTCTCTTAAAAACCATTACGTTTCCGAGTAATCGGGAACATACAAAAGCTCCCCTGATTAACTAAGAACCTTTTCCTTTTTTGATGTCATTTGAAAACAGTGCAATAGCTAAAATAGACATAAAGTAGAGATACTTCGGAGAAATTTATCCCAAGTTTGAGTTCTGGTGGCAGTATGTTATTGTCACAACAGAGAAAAAATATTTTGTTACGAAAGAAAACTCATTAACTAATTGGACAAATGGATAAATTTAGCATTCAATTAACAAACAATTTGACAAATAATAAGCTCCTAATTAGTTTGGTAACTGAATAAGAGGCAGTTTAGTAGTTTTGTTTGAATGCTATAGTGTGCTATTTTGTATTACCGAAAACATATATTCACATTCAAAACCGAGTCAAATTTCACGTATAACCTTAACCAATATAACCATTTAATTTAAACTAACGTTAAGTACACATTCGATGCTGGTTCAGTTTAAGATTAGTTTTGTTCTACGTGGGTGGGTATCACGATTATGACCTTTATATTATCTGCTATTATCTCTGATGAATTAGTTTACAACACTATGTTACATGACACGGTTTTTGGGGGTACGGGGCGGGTGCGGGTAGGGTTCGAATCGGTACATGGAACGGTTACAAATAGCACACGGGCTAGAAAAGTCCTCCCACACCAATGTGGATAAGGAGGGATTCACACTGGTGGAAAGGAAGAGCAAGGCGCCTGGCAAGACTCTGAGTGGCACTGCCGAGCCGGTTGGTTCTGGTCTTCAGATTACACCGAGTAAGGCGCTCTATGTGTCGCGCTTGCATCACTCCGCCGTGGCTGATGATGTGGTGGAGTACGTCCGCCGGAAGACTGGCTTCTCGCTGAGGGGGCACCAGCTGCAGTCCCGCCACTACGTGCACTTCAGCTCGTTTGTGGTGCGCGTGCCGCGGCCGCTGCAGGACACCATCGCAAGTAGGTACAGACTTCTGGCCAAAGGGTGTTGTGTTTCGGCAGTTCCGGGGCAATCTGCCGAATCCTGCACCAGATCAGACGACGCAACGGAGCCACGCAGTTACGTCGCCTAAATCAAAGTAGATTTAAGATTTTTAAAATGTAATTTTATAGTTCACAGTGCCTTAGTTTAATACTGTAATGCTGTGTAACTAATTTAAATAAATAAATAATATAAGCTTATCCAGCCCCTATACAGCTTTAATAAGCTGAATAAGGGCTGTATACGCTCTTATCCTACGTGGGGTGGTCTACTGAGGCCTGCACCAGTACAACTTCGACACGCGACTCTTGCTCGCGCGAGATATGCTATCTATCCCTTTCTGTACAGTAAAGTGAGAGAATGACGAGTGATGCTATGTCGCGCGACATGAGACGCGAAACATATTTGTGTTAGACGGGCTGGTAAACAGTTAGTTATACCTAGAGAAAGAAATGCGTCATGATTGTGTGAAACACATCTGAATGGATCAGGCCACCATACAACCGATACAGGCAATGTCATGTATTCTTCAGGGCATGAGGCAGGCAGTAAATATGGATTCCTTGACCCTGCAAAGTTCAACCAAAAAGTGACTGGTTACAACCCTATTAATATAGGTTGGCCGCCGCCGCGACTGATCGTCTCTCCTGATGATGAATCGCGTACCGATTCGAAACATGTCGAGCGATATTCGACTTCTACGACGTGAGTAAGCTCGTTTCGTATGTATTTTAATATGTAATTTTCGTATTTATTTTAATATGTCTGACACTCACGGGAGTTTTCTATGTAAAATAAGGTTACAATAAAAATAAAAATAATATCAGACAACCTCACACAAATCTATCTAGTCCCAAATTAAGCTCAAGAAGGCTTGTGCTACGGGTACTAGACGACGATATACATACCTACTTATATAGATAAATATATACTTAAATACATAGAACAACCCATGACCCAAGCACAAATATTCGAGTTCATCACAAAAATATTTGCCCTGGCCGGGATTCGAACCCGGGACCGCCGACTCAGTAGTCAAGTGCTTACAAACTGCGCCAAACGTGTCGTCGAGGTTACAGTCCTGTAAGCGAAAGAATCGCCACACAATAAGATTCAACTACAAACCGCTGCCGTTGTCGCACAAAGTCGAGGCATTTCCGTAATTGAAATGAAGTTAAATAATTTATTCAGTAAGTCGGCCACAAGGGCACTTTTACAAGTCAAATTGTCAATCTACCGGTATTTCCGACCGCTGTTGTGAACTAAGCCGAAAGAAACCCAACAGTAAATATATTTTTCGTAAATAATACCACAGAAAAAAGACACTAATAATACATAGAACAAGCAATTTCGACAGAAATAAGCGTGTGCCATAAGTGGAAACACGACGCGTTGTACGAAATACTAACGTACGAAGCATTCCTTTGACGAAATATTTAAGATTCTGTAATACCAAACGGGCGTTTATCACTGACGCCCTTTTAGACTGGTAGAAAAATCCAAATATCGGCTTCCTTTACCGTCCTAACGGCATTTTGTGAGCCATTTTGGCAACATGACTTTTCTGATGTAAAAAAGCCTGCTGAATTCGATTCTGGATGTTGCCAAGCCGAATTTTGCCCCCCTCCCCCATTTCCCCCCTTTTTACCTCAAAATATGTCCCTAATCACGGTTTTTACGGTTTTATACAAAAAGTATTACAGCTAGAAAAAAATGTCAAAGACAAGAATGATCTCTATAAAATTTCCTATAACATGGTGTATAAACTTTTTTAGTAAGCCTTATGGTTTGTGAGCAATATCTTCCCGAACTTCATAGACTGGTAGAAAATTCTAAATATTGGCTTCCTTTACCGTTCTAACGGCATTTTGGGATCCATTTTGGCAACATGACTTTTCCGATGTAAAAAAGCCTGCTTAATTCGGTTCTGAATGTTGCCAAGCCGAATTTTGCCCCCCTCCCCCCTTTTCCCCCCTTTTTGACCTCAAAATAGGTCCCTAATCACGATTTTTACGGTTTTATACAAAAAGTTTTACAGCTAGAAAAAATTGGTCAAAGACAAGAATGATCTCTATGAAATTTCCTATAACATGGTGTATAATTTTTTTTAGTAGGCCTTATGGTTTGTGAGCAATATCTTCCCTAACTTCATTATTTTTAAAAAAATTGATAAACTTGGTCGAGGCAGTGAAATGCACTTATTTTAGGATAATTGGTATCGCACAGGCTCCAGCCGCTCTGCAGCGCTTGACGCTGACATCCAGTTGGCATGCTGCTTATTATCTGTCAACAAGACTCACGAGACTTTCAGTCATAAGCAGTCGTCAGATTTACACGCAGAACCGTACCCAAGTCGGGCTAAAAGGGCCGTAGAAAATAAAAATGCTCTGTTTCTGAACATGAAATCCTTCGAAATGCTCAGTTCTACGCCAGATTCTCCAGAAATGTGCCTTAGAAATGCAGTTACCCGGGATCTTGCAACAGAAAAAAATAAAGTGTCAATTCACACTGCTAAGCAGCTTGGCTCACTCTAAGTAACGAAGTTTGTTTCCGAAAGGCTCACCAACACAACGCAACAACACAAGCTACAACGCAAAGTTCAAAATGAACTAAAGTCCGACCTTCAAGACCTGTACAAGGCAGGTCGTTCAAAATCTACCATATTTGCGTCTGATGTGGGGGGCAAACGCTCAGGCGCTGGAGTCACATACTCGACTTGTACAGCAGGGACAGGAACTTCTCAGCCTTTCGCTCATGGGGTGTATATCTATCTCATTGAGTAGTTCACAGTGCTTTCGATAACGGAAAACGGAATACTTTTAATCAAAGGAGTGAATGTTTTAGAAACGCAAATGATCAATTTAATTATTTTGTTACCTGCAATAAAGCCGTTCAAATCGCCAGTGCCTAAAACGCCAGAATAGTCTAACGTTCTAAAGCAGTCCCTTAATTTTGTCATGATGATGAATCATGTTATAGTAGCCAGTCTATTATTGTCTATGTTCATATATTAAGTATTGTCTTTGATACATTTGTCATCTTGTCCGTCTTATACAATATATTACTGGTCATAAAGTCAAGTCTTTTTATTAATATGTCTTAGCACACCACCTCGTACATGGAGTCAGCTGTGCTCCTGAGTATTTTCACCGAGTTATGACAGAAAGCTTTGGTGATATACCCGGTGTAATGGTCTATAGTGACGACATACTAGTCTCAGGTTCAACGTTGAATGAACACAATGAACGTCTGAAAATGGTCTTTGAAAAAGCTTTGAAGCTTAATGTCAAATTTAATCGTGTCAAATGTTCGTTTGGAGTCACTCAAGTAAAGTATTTGGGTCATGTCTTCTCGGGTCAAGGAGTTACAATTGACAGTGACAAAATCAGGGCAATTTCTGAAATGCCATCACCTACATGCACCAAGGATCTGCAAAGGTTTCTTGGCATGGTCAATTATTTAGGTCCATTTATAGACAATTTAGCTAAAGAGGTTGCCCCGTTAAGAGATTTGTTAAAAAAAGACTCTGTTTTCATCTGGGATGAAAATTACGAGCATATTTTCAAGCGTCTGAAAAGTCTTATTTGTCATGCTCCTGTCTTAACGCACTTTGACGTGAAAGCTCCTATTGTCGTGTCAGTAGATTCTAGCAGTACAGCGGTCGGCGCTGTATTGTTGCAAAACAATCATCCGGTCTACTATGCTTCAAAAACATTAACTGTCTCTCAGCAAAACATGGCGCAGATCGAAAAAGAACTGTATGCGATAGTCTTCGCATGTGTCAAATTTCATCAGTTCATATATGGACAAACTATTACTGTCGAGACTGATCATTCTCCATTAATTACTCTGTTCAAGAAACCACTTGCAGAGGTGCCTACTCGTTTGCAGAGAATGATGCTAAGAATTCAGCTTTACAGCTTAAATGTTATTTACAAAAAAGGTTCACTCATGTTCATAGCCGATACTCTGTCTAGGGCTGCGCTGTCAGAGACAAGTGAGGATGAACTTGACAATGACATTGTCGTGCATGTCAATTTATTGATAAAATCTTTGCCTGTGTCTTCAGAGGATCGGCCATCTTTGTTCATGTTCATTTCATCTCATGTTTTAATAATTTAATTTTTGTTTTTATTCATGGTTTTATTCTTTATAAAGTGAATATTATTATAAACTGACATTGGCAAAAGCCTCGAGCTGCCATTCCTGGATTTAATTAATTAATTAGTGTCTTCAGAGCGTTTACAATGGCTTAAAAATGCAACAAAGTCCGATCAGGATATGCAAATTGTAATAAAATATTGTCGCCAAGGCTGGCCTAATGTTAAAAACCAAGTCTGTCCACAAGTTCAAGAATATTGGCAGTATAGACATGATCTACACACGGAAGAAGGTCTGTTGTTCAGAAGTAGCAGTATAGTAATTCCGAAAGAAATCAGGTCAGATATACTTAAAATCATACACAGTGGTCATCTGGGTGTCGAGCGGTCAAAGTCGTTTGCAAGAGGAAATGTGTTTTGGCCTTTTATGTCAACTGATATAAAAAATCTAGTAGTGTCTTGTCACGTTTGCTTAACGCACAGAAACTCAAATCCTCCGCAACCGCTTTTGTCACACCAGTTACCTAGGCGTCCGTGGGAAAAGTTAGGAATTGATTTTATGTCATACAAGAATCAAACTTATCTAGTAGTCGAAGACTACTATTCAAACTATATTGAAGTGAGTCGTGTATCTAACACTAGCGCTAAAGTTCTTATAAATACGTTGAAACCCATATATAGCCGTCATGGTATTCCGGTAGAAGTTGTAAGTGATAATGGTCCTCCTTATAGTTCTGCTGAGTTCAAACAATTCAACTCAGTGTGGGACATTAGACATATTACTTCTAGTCCATATCTACCAAGATCAAACGGTTTGGCTGAGTCTGGAGTAAAGGTCGTTAAGAGGATTTTTACCAAATGCGATGAGTCAGGTTCTGATCCTTACATAGCATTGCTCCAGTATAGGAACACACCGCGAGGAAGTTTAGCTTCTCCAGCGCAACTTTTGATGTCACGCAGTTTAAGGACTCAGTTACCTACTGTTTCAGAAAACTTAAAACCTAAAGTTGTTCGGTTTGAAGAGCATGTCAAGGTAAAAAAGGTTGGTCAAGAAAAGGCAGAGAGGTACTACAATAAAAAGACAAGGCCGCTACAAGAGCTCAAGAAAGGAGAGAGCATATACTACAAGAAAACCCCAGATAGTATATGGTTGCCAGGTGAAGTCAAAGAGGTATGTACAGAACCGAGATCTTATGTTGTTGGAGGTACAGATGGTTTCGTTGGTAGACGAAATAGGCAACATATGCTATCCCCAAAAGCAAGGTCAGTATCGCCTAAGCTTTTGCCTGTATCGCCTAAACTTAGGTCTGTATCGCCTAAACCTAAGCCTGAGTCTACGTACTCAACACCATGTCTGACAGAGGACAACCAAGATACTGTGCAGGTATACTCTAGAGCGGGCAGGTTAATTAAGCCGCCTAGACGTTTGAATTTGTAAATATTATATACGTTGTATTGTTGGTTATTCTGAAAAAAGGGGATGTTATAGTAGCCAGTCTATTATTGTCTATGTTCATATATTAAGTATTGTCTTTGATACATTTGTCATCTTGTCCGTCTTATACAATATATTACTGGTGTCATAAAGTCAAGTCTTTTTATTAATATGTCTTAGCACACCACCTCGTACAAATCATAAGCAACAACAACACTAATAACCAGTCTTCTGGGTGGGTTATGCACAGTGTGGAGCACATGTCGAGTGTCGGTTTCCTCATGAATAGCAACGTATGTTGAGGTATCGACCTCAGTTGGTGACGCTTGAACCTTAGTCTCGTCTGCAAATCCTCGCACTACGACTACATTAGTCCCGCTCGCGCGTTCGCGGGATAAAAACTGCGAGCCCAAACTAGTTTGAAGGTATTGAGTAATTTTTAAGGAGCTGCTTGGCAGTGAAAAGTGACACTTTATTGTTTTCTGCTGCAAGATCCTGGGTAACTGCATTTCTAAGGCCCGTTTCTGGAGAATCTGGCGTATAACTGAGCATTTTGAATGACGTCATTGTCAGAAGTAAAGCATTTTTATTTTCTACGTCGCTTTTAGCCCTACTTGGATACAGTTCTGCGTGTAAATCTGACGGCTGCTTATGACTGAAAGCCTCGTAAGTCTTGACATATAATAAGCAGCATGCCAACTGGATGTCAGCTTCAAGAGCTGCAGAGCGGCTGGATCCTGTGCGATACCAATTATCCCAAAATAAGTGTATTTCACTGCCTTGACCAAGTTCATCAATTTTTTTTTAAATAATGAAGTTCGCGAAGATATTGCTCACAAACCATAAGTCCTACTAAAAAAATTATACACCATGTTATAGGAAATTTTATAGAGATCATTCTTGTCTTTGACCATTTTTTTCTAGCTGTAAAACTTTTTGTATAAAACCGTAAAAATCGTGATTAGGGACATATTTTGAGGTCAAAAAGGGGGGAAAAGGGGGGAGGGGGGCAAAATTCGGCTTGGCAACATTCAGAACCGAATTCAGCAGGCTTTTTTACATCGGAAAAGTCATGTTGCCAAAATGGATCCCAAAATGCCGTTAGCACGGTAAAGGAAGCCGATATTTAGAATTTTCTACCAGTCTATGAAGTTCGGGAAGATATTGCTCACAAACCATAAGGCCTACTAAAAAAGTTTATACACCATGTTATAGGAAATTTTATAGAGATCATTCTTGTCTTTGACATTTTTTTCTAGCTGTAATACTTTTTGTATAAAACCGTAAAAACCGTGATTAGGGACATATTTTGAGGTAAAAAGGGGGGAAATGGGGGAAGGGGGGCAAAATTCGGCTTGGCAACATCCAGAATCGAATTCAGCAGGCTTTTTTACATCAGAAAAGTCATGTTGCCGAAATGGCTCACAAAATGCCGTTAGACTTGAAAATTTTGATTTGAACTACCAGTCTATTTAAAGGCTGGAATTCTGACAATAATCTTAATAGGAGTACATAATAATTGCACCCCTGGCCGGAGGAAACAGACAAAAAAAACATCAATTTGTATAGAATAATGAGCCGTGGTAGCCTAGTGGTTAGGGCATGCGACTTTCAATCCGGAGGTCGCGGGTTCGAACCCAGCCCGTACCAATGAGTTTTTCGGAACTTATGTACGGAATGTCATTTGATATTTACCACTCGCTTTTCGGTGAAGGAAAACATCGTGAGGAAACCACCTAAGCCCAAATAAGGCCTAGTTTCCCCTCTGGGTTGGAAGGTCAGACGGCAGTCGCTTGCGTAAAAAACTAGTGCCTAGCCCACATCTTGGGATTTTAGGTAGCCGACCCCAATTGAGAATTCATTCTCAAAAAAAAAAAATGGGACAAAGGCTAGGAGGATGAATGAGCCGTGGTATCTCCTTTCAAAGCTAAAACAATATTTTTTGTTGTGACACAGGAGACAAACGAGCAGATCAATCGCCTGATGGTAAGCGATTGCCACCGCCCATGGACCTCGCTCACTTCGTTCGCTCGTCCAAATAATCATTTCGTGCCTATTGTAGTTTTCAAACAATCTACTATTTTTATATGTAGCATACACTACAAATTTAGAATTTCTTTAATTCAATATCTACAGTGTATGATCAATGTGTAGGATGCAGGTAGCGCAATACAAAACAATCACGTAAAGTGACATTTTATTGTCTAATGGGGTAAGACCAACAGTTACTTATTTATTGGACTGTGGCAGTCGAGAACTGGTGAGAAACTGAGGGAGAAGTGGCGTGCTCTCGTTTCTGTTTGGGTCACTGAACCAAAAATCATTTGGACTTAGAGGGCCCTAAGGCACTTGGCATTTGGGACCCCCTCCCGTATCTCGAAACGGTTTGAAATTAAATAGTAGATACTAGCATTTTAAGTGATAAATAAGGAGAACATACGTATAGAGCAAGTCTTGCTTCTGGGGCTGGGGCCTCTAGACTGGCTGGGCCCCTAGGGCTTAGGGGTAACCACGGCATTGCCCAAAATAGTTAGTAAGTTAGTGGCAAAATTCTTACCCCAACTTACCTTAGGGCATATTATCCATTACTGGATATTAAAAAAGTATTGTTTCCAACCAATATTTGCTACAGCAATTCATTTGACGCTCCAATTTCCCCAGTTACCAACAAACATGGACTGTGCAGTAATTGGAAAGAAATCCGAGACCCCCGGGAGAAAAACACAGTAAAGGTTTCTTATGAAAGAAATGAAGAAACGGCTTTTCAATTGGACGAGTTTATTGCAGTTGGTATCGTTGACAGTTAATAAAGAGAAGTACCTACTGTCGGTATTAAAATTAGCTGGCCATTTGACTACGTACGTGCATTTATGTCAAATTGTATACCTACTATTATTGACAGCATTTCATATTTCTAACAGAATACGCAAATAAATACACAGGCTCAATTATAACTCGTATAATTGTCAGAGGTTAAAAATAAGTATTTAACTCTTAGCACCTCTTAGCAAAAGTTCTTTCGTCAGTCACAACAATTAAAAAAACCGGCCAAGTGCGAGTTGGACTCCCACACCGAGGGCTCCGTGCAAACACTTACCCCATCTTAACTGGCCGGAGGAAGTTAAGTTTGCACCTAGTAGGTATGTACCTATTGCTCCGTATACAAAGGAGGTGCAAAATTAACGCAACCGAGTACGTTTGTTACACAACTAAATATGTATTTTATTCTGTTTTTAGTAGGTATTTGTTGCTATAGCGGCAACAGAAATACGCCATCTGCATGTGAAAATTTCAACTGTCTTATAGCTATCACGGTTCATGACATACAGCTGGATCCTGATATATATATATATATATATATATATATATATATATATATATATATAATATAGATATATATAATATAGATATATATAAAATTGATGAATAAGTAAATAATATTTAATTAATGTCTAAACCGTTTTTAATAATTCTCACATTTATGACAGGCGGACAGATGGACAGGCGAACAGACAGACAGACGGACAGTAGTCTTATACCCTTTGGGTACGGAACCCTAAACATACAAATTGTTGCACTCGCCATTACCGGCCTCGGTAAGAAATACGAGAAAATACACGCTCGAGTGTTTGAAATGGCGCGGCGAGTGGACGCCGGAGGCGCGAGGAAATTGCCGGCTGACAGCCCGAGGGCAACATGGGCTTCGTCGGATTGATATACACAGGAATCGGAATTATTTATTATAAAATAAATAGTAAATTACTGCAGACGCCGGGCCGACCGAAGGGAAGCCTTGTAGTGATTATGCGAAGCCGGCAAGCCCTTTACACGGCTAGGACATGTATAGTGCTTTTCTCAAACATGTGCAAAGAAATAAATAAAAACACCACTCAAAAAACTATCATTCAGCTGCTTAGCCTGTTCATGAACATGGACGCCATGTTAAAAAACATACTTCCTGGTCTAGGCCTTCAATTTTGTATGAATTCATGTTACACCATTCTTAGTTCAGGCTTTCGTAGCAATTATTACGAGGAATAAGAGATGTTCCCACTTGTCAGATATCGGGTCCGGATTTTCATCGGGTGCGGCGCCTCTGTTCGCAGTTCCCACTTGTCAGGTATCAGGCCCGGATTTTCATCAGGTGCCGGTGCCTCTGTTCCCAGTTCCCACTTGTCAGATATCGGGTCCGGATTTTCATCAGGTGCCGGCGCCTCTGTTTCCAGTTCCCACTCTCCGGATATCAAAATTCTGCAAGTAGGCTACAAGAGCTCTTTTACATGTCAGATTCTAAATTACATAAAATAGTACATTACATCAGAGGCCGGGAAAATGAGGATTTCCGGCCAAGTAGGTATATACGGCCGAGCGAGCGTGCGAGCGAGGCCGGATAGTGATACGAGGCCGTGAATCCGTTTTCACGACGAGGCATGTATAGTGCTTTTCTCAAACATGCAATGTAATAATAAAATATACTTCAAAGAACAACATTTTATTAAGGTGGTTGCAGAGATGTCACTTTCATACAAATTGTTTGATCACTACACACTTAGGCGGTTATGGCTTTAGGTTATTAAACATTCTTAAAAAAATCTTTAAGCGATCTTATATTCGCCAATGAAATCAGTTTTGCTAAAAATCATACAATTACAAAGTTATTAACGCTTTAAAACCCGTTGAAATATTGTCCATATATGTATGTGTGCGTTGCTTTTACACAACATACAAACGTAAGCACACGTAAAGCTATTCATGAACAGTGCGCTCTGAAATATAATACTACTAAACTTATGATTTAGGATAATACATTTTAATTGATGTTTCGATATGAATGCATAACAGTTTATTTTTTTTAATGATTACAGCTTTCATTAAACATGTAACAAATAATTGGAAACATTTGGTTTTTAAAGATACCTATCTATTTTGTGTATTTGCTCATAACAATAAAGTGGAATAGATTTCGAACGCACTAAATCTTGTGAATGAAATAGGTAATGAGTTGTGTCAATAGGTACTGTCAATTGTGGAAATTCGTATAAAAATGAATCATGTTTGGTTTGCATTTTTTTCGTTTCGTGAGTTTTTACTTTATGTAAAGTGTGAATAATGAAACGTGCATATAATAAACATGTGTACTCAGGACATAGTGATCCCTAAATGATATTGCGATATCATGGGTCAGAAATTGCGGGGAAAGTATTGTGTTTGTAAACATTACAAATCGAAGCGTCCTGCCGTGAAAGAGGTGTCTCGTGCTATTTTCTTTTTAGGCGAAGACAAGCATGGCGTGATGACAACCGTGTAACCAACCACAAAAACTGAACGCAATCGCTCGCTTTGGGTGATGAAAAAAAAACAAAGCTGTTCTAGTAGGTTCATATAGGTAGTGTCTTCTCTCTGACTGAATTGATACCAAGACCTATATACCCATGTTTATCAATAGGTGTGGGAAACAAAATTGTTTTGGAATTATCGGTTCAGTGACTAAGTTTCCTCCTTGAAGGTTAACTGTAATAACACTAATTACCCTAACACCCTATAAGAAAATCACATAATAGGTACTGCATACAGCGGTTTCCATTGCAGGCATTCTTGTGACGTAATAAATAATTTCTTTACAGATTCAAGGCCAGCTTAGACCTTCATCAAAAGGGATAACTGCAAGATGATTTCCTTCATTGATTTATCAACAACAATAATGTCAATTAAAGTTCATACAGATGAAGGCTTCATCCAAGAAAAGCTGCAGAAACTTATAACTTTCTACAAAACATGCGTGTTGCCTAAAATAATATTACAACGTATACCTGCAAACCACATATGTAAATATCAACCTTCGTTTTCAGGTAGCCGTACTATCCACTAAACAGCACTAAACAGAAAGAAGCCTAAGTAACACACCTAGTTTAACGAAAAAATTGAAAATGGCGAAGATCTGGGGGTTAAAAAGAAAAATAATCCACCATTTCGAATTAAAGCGACGTCTACAACTCACACAAACATTAGTTTTATAATAAAACCCACACGTAACAAAAATTGTTTTATTTTATTTAGTGGTTGGTGGTTCTAAAATCCATATATAATAACAATATATTGTTATATGGTGCTGCGCTCAGTTAGTAGTAGTTCTAGTAGTTATATATTTTTAGACTGAACATTTTTACTATTAGAGACTCCATGGAACCACGATCTAGAACCACGAAAATCCCAACCCTAATCAGTACCTACTATTCTTGATGTCAGGTTTTTGTATATCAGGTCAGAGTATAGCAAAAAGGGCCCGATCTTGGCATTAAGTAATAAAAAACAGAGCTATACTTGTGATTTTTTTCATCGTAAATTTCTAAGTCCCAGCACAGAATAAATGATTGTACAAGTAGTCCCAGGCTACGTAGTAATTATATGGCAACTTAGGACCGCTCTAGTTCTTAAACGGGCAAGTTAATCAAACAATTGTAATTTATAATAGATACTTATTTTAATGTATTCGTTGTAATAAAAAAAGTAACAAAAATGAGAAAAATATTTATCAACAAAATATATTGTGTCCTAAAATTGGGCCCTTTTTGCTATACCCCAATCTATCATTCAGAAACACTTAGGACAAACTCAATAACATTACAAATCAGAATCACAATATATCAGAACAGAAACCCAACAATAGTAGATTGTTCAACAAGGGACTAAAACAAGCCATAATGACACGAGATGTTTTAGCCACCCGAGCTAAGCGAGGGTGGCTAATAGTTCGAGTGTCATTATGGTTGTTTAGTCTCGCGTTAAACACTCTACTTTTCACTTTGAATGCGAGGAAAATAAACGAATTTCAATATAAAATTACGATATTTATTATAACAAAGTTTCTTACAATTACGTAGTATAGCCGTTAATTTAACCTCAGAATAATTTAAAGGGCAATTTGTACAATTCTTTACATTTAAATGTATAGTTTTCCCCTGTAAACTAAGCTGGGTCGGCATGGTTTGTAATTGAAAAGAATGTTCAATATTTTCACTCGAAGTCGAAGTAAAAGTTGGAGAGAATGGAGAGTAGGTATAGTAGAGACGTAGACCTTTTCTCAAAAAGGTTGCCGATGGTCATTTCATTAGGCTCATTCTCAACCCGCGATGTTGATGGGCGTGGGTGTTGGTTATGATTTTTGCTTTGAGGATATTTTAATTCCTTCAATATAGTATAGCATTCGATAGATATTGTGTATATTTTGGATTGACTCCTCTATATAGCCTTCAGCTTTATTCTTCTTCATTGGAAGATGATGATTACATATTTTGTCTGTAATTTATAAAGTGACACAGTTAATTGGTCTAATTGGTGATTACAATTCAAGCTTAATACAAGTAATAGACATCTACTCATTCCATTCCAAAATTCTAATAGAAAAAAGAAATGTTCCGTGGTTTTTTCTTTTTTTTGTAAAGTGACGCTTTAAATGCTTGCATATTTAGCCAACAGATTCAAACTTGAAAACTATTTTATTTAAGACTAATATGAACTTATGGACCGTGAATGATAAAATTATATTCGTATTCGTAATAATTAATCGTGTTTCATTAAATAAAATCTTGAATTTTTGAGCGGTTGTAATTTTGAGGTTATTTTCACGCACCAAAAAGTTTGTATACCTATCACTGAAAATGGCTATAAACCGCCATTCACAAACGTCGTGATTGGCTGTTTAGGGGTTTTTCAAAGTAAATTAAAACAATTTTACTTTTTTTGAGCAGTTGTAATTTTGAGGTTAAATTAACGCACTAAAAAGTTTGTATACCTATCACTGAAAATGGCTATAAACCTCCATTCACAAACGTCGTGATTGGCTGTTTAGGGGTTTTTCAAAGTAAATTAAAACAATTTTACTTTAGTCCCTAGAGATTAATAAGGAGCTTTAGTCCCGATATGCAGAGACTAAAGTAACATTTTAAGAGCATGAGAAGTGAAAAAATACTTATTTAATTTCACCACATACTTAAAAAATACTTATATGTAGAACTGCTAAAGATTTGTAATTTCTTCGTATTATTTATTTTGACAATCCAGCCCGTCTAATACAACTAGGCTTCACGGTTCTTGTCGCGCGACATAGCATCGCCCGTCAGTCTCCTACAGTACCGCAAAGAAAGAGATAGGTAATATTTTTCGCGCGAGAATGAGTCGCGCGTCAGTTGGCAATCTTCAAATTCATCATCAAAATCAAATATGCATGTTTGTTTATTTTGCGCTTACTATCAAACTGACAGGTGATACGCGACTCTTTAATGAATGAATCGCCCGCACACACTCACGATTATTGTCTATTAGTGTGCGTACTTGCTGATTTTTCACAAATTGCCACCACATGGGAGAATAAAAGAATTTATGACGTGATACTAATACTGCATGAATAAAAGACAAATACGCGGACTCGCCAATATACAAATTTTATTTCAAACTAAAGTAACATACGAAATAATAGACAAAAACCACAAATCTTGCTTCCCAGCGCCATCTAGCGTGAAATGTCTAGTTTTGTTTCCTCTGCAACCACCTTAATTGACAAATAGGACATTTTAGTCTAACAACCAACCTTTAAAAACAAAACCTGCTTTTTGTCAAACCAGCCAGCTGTGTGAATGACCTTGTGTTGAAACAAAAAAAAAGTTACTTTGCAGGCCTAGGCCTGAAAAGCAGTATGAAATCCCTTTACAGTCCTCTCGAGTTGTTGCGCCCAAAAAGCGATCCTTCCGAGCCTATTATAAGGAACGTAAAGACAATATTTCATTGCATTTTTGAGAAAAAGACATTTACAATTTACAATAATAATATCATAGTAGTAATGCAACAGACAAATAACTGTGCATATTTTACATGGAGATGTATGGTGTCCGGATCTATTAAATTACAGGTCTAAGGCGTCAAGAATAAAATAAAGTAAAAATAAGATTATCGGGCCCGGATTTTAATCGAGTGCCGGTGCCTCTGTTCCCACTCCGACCAGTGGGAACCAGCTCTAAGTATGCTGTATTTTTTACGAAAAGGTCTGGCGCAAAATACCTATATGTTAAAAGGTGTTTGACCGATTGAGTTGGTGAAATTTTAATAATCATGATAATAAATACATAAAGTAGCAATTCTAAATAATGATTCCTGCTTTGCATACACAGCAGATACAGCAATTTCAGTTTTGAAACCACAAGCATGTGTGATGTAACAAAACTGATTTCGTTATTTTATTTCTGTATAAAATTCCGCTCACGGGACACTGGTGGTGCCCCGAACCTTTAGAAGCCTTGCGCAATGCGCATAGCCGAAACCCTTTCGAAAATTAATTAAATGTAAGGGGATGAAATAAATATTCAAGGATAGAATTCCATGTAAGTAATCATTTTAACACAAAGAGACATCAATCCCTCTGCGCATATCTCTCCATCACAGCCGGCAGTTACAGAGCTGGTGCACAATACGCCCTGTCCTAACATCCTGAGCCAAAGGCGACGTCAAAGGCAAACACTTTGACTTTGGCTAAGACTTTGACAAATAGCGCCTTGGAAAGGAATATTAGATGAGTTCTAAGAGAGAGTAATTTTCCAGTTGGTGGGCATGTTTTTCAAATCTTTGTTATTACAAAGGTAAGTGCAACAAGCTAAGTGCAGTTACTTTAGTTATTCAATAGAGTCCGACCACGCTAACGGAGATGCCATGACTTCGGTCTTCGGCTCACGGCGCGGCGCGGTGCGCGGTCGCAAGCATGCTACGTACACCGCGCAATACGTCCGCGCGAACGGCCGCCCGCGCCGCTCTGGAGTCGGAGCATCTTTCCTACTTTTCCTAGTCGCCGATACATTTGTTCCTGCCGCGTCGCAATTCGGCAAAAACCGCTAGAGCGCCACCGCGCGCCGAGGTTCATGACTTGCTTCATAAATCAGTATGTCATACTGAGTATGATTTTATTTTTGCCGCTCGACGTCCATCGCTGCCGCAAGTTTCAGTCATCAGCCCGAATCTTGCCACTGCAGGATCAGGGCCTCCTCGTGCGTTTTCCATTCGCTGTGATTGCGGGCTGTATCCACTCCCTCCCCCAAGACCATGACTATGTCGTCTCTCCATCTAGCGGGGAATCTGCCGTAGGGCTTTCAATTCCGGGATTCCTTGTATGGTCAATAATGGGATCCCGAGATTCCTCAAACAAAATATCCTAGGATTGAAAGCTTTAGCCTGCCGACTCTTCTTTTTCCCATTCGTGGTTGCCGCTCCAGTAACTTTGGAGACCAGCGTCGAATTTCTCGGTTTTGAAGACTACATGTACACGCCCCGTCTATCTCCATTATAGATTAGCGACTTTCTTAGCATTACTTGAGTTCTCTGTCTGATCTCTGCGATCAATGCGATAATTAATCTAAATTTTGTAAATAATCTTAAAACGTCTAAATAAAATTAAATACTTAACTGGCTAACTGCTAGATACAGTTCACTTCACATATCAGTATATTTCATTTCATTCATGAGTACTTGAGTAGGTACTACACTTTTACTATTCTTTAGATTGCTACTAAAAGAGCAGCTCGCTTGCAGGTATGAAATTAAGAATATACTTTCAATGAAATGAAGCTTGAGAAAGCCAATTTGGAATTCATTTCCATTTTGCGCTGCTTCTTGTACTCAGGGGCTGTACTTCGAAGTCGTTCCAAATTCGGATTTTGTATAGACATAGACATACATAATTTATTGGTAATTGAGTAGGTTAATTACAAGTCACTTATTCGCTATAAGTATATTAGATTATTATTATATACATATATTTAATTATGAAACATTATTTTAATTTTGTGTATTTTACATTCCAATATTTATGTTAATTTAATATCTGTGAATTCTTTAAATGTGTAAAAACACTGCTCAATGAGCCACATCTTCAATTTATATTTAAATACCCATAAGAGAGATGACACGAGTGTAAGCCTGTTTTCATGAACACCATAGACATGCTTGATACAGCGCGGGCTACCTTTAACGACTTATAGACTCACTTATAGAGTGTAGAAGGGGAGTTCATAATATCGAAAAGTGTCCGCTGAAAGGTGTTAAATTGGTGGCGCTTGTGAGGCTGAAAGCAGTTCCGTTACTTAGCAATGGTTTGTTTATAAAGTTTTAATAAAACTTAATTAGGCGTTTTTTCTGTATAAACTCAAATGAACTAAGTAGGAATTATTTTACTCTGGTCACCTAAAATTTATAATAAAATTCAATTCGACACCGTTCATACTTTCTTGTTACTCTAGCACTATTGTGGACGGCATTGGAACTTTTTTTTAATGCTTAGCGCTGGACACTTTTTTGTATATAATCTCCTATGAAAGACCACCCTGCTTGCCACTCCTTATCTTCTACACTCCATAGTGGCACTGCTATCGTGTGATAATATGTTGATCACTCATTTGTTTTTTTTTGTTAATGAATCGTAAAGCGAAAAAATTTAGACGAAAAAAGAGTTTCAGATAGGTATGTCACGAGTGGCCAGAATTGTATGTGAATAAAAAGCAAAACCTTCAAATTAGTATCTCAAATAAAAATGTTTACGAGAATATTATTGTTTTGTGATCAATGCGCATTAGTTAGCTATGTATGACGCTTTTTCAATAGCAAAGGAACTTAGCATCCATTAATGAAACTCCGAAAAGCAACGCCTGAATCTATCACGTTTAAATCTAAAGTACACCCCCTAGAACGCCATTTTATGATTCCGCTAACTTACTTGAATCATAATGCAGCAGGAGCAAAGTTAAGCTCGATGTAAACAAATTGTAAAATGTGTAAAGATGAAAATTAAATAGAAGGGTATGTAGGTTCATTCCAAACTGCCTTATTATGGTTATTGTGGTTAACATTCCCAAGAATTAAATGATTAAAAAAATATTTTATGAGGACGAAATAGTTATTTGTGCAACAAGAGAGCAAAGTTGTGTTTTGTTGCGAGTGCTGATTTCGAGTCCCGAGCAAGCGAAGGATTCTAATTTAGAATCCTGAGTGTAGCGAGGGACTCAAAAGCACGAGATGCAAAAAACTTTGCTCTCGTGTAGCACACACAACTTTTCACCTCGACAGCGAGAACATAGGTTCGACTTTTTGTACTTTTTCTTCCAACCATACAGGTGTAGGTATGTGTATTGTCTTTGTTGCTGACTTCAATGACATTATTAATTAGAAAATAGATACCCGCTGCTGGAAATGAAATAAAAATCTAAATAAATTGAAATAAGACGTTCCAGTACCAGTCTCTCACGACCACCATGGTTGTCATTATTTGATCAAATTGGAAGATTGAGCAGATACATTACGTGATTATTTATTTTATACGAGATTTTGTTTAGAGTTTAATTAATATGTAAAACACTAAATAAAATTAATACAAAAGAAAATAACAATTTGAACTCGATATTTTTTAAAATATCTTATTTATTTATTCGGTCGTTCAAAACAGTATTTTGTAATAAAAACTTCTTAGGATTTTTTTTTGGTAAAACGCGTCGATCGGAACGTGTTCTTACTTATTCGAAGTCGGATTTGAAAATCGAATTTCGAATTGATATGTCTTTATCAATCTCTTTTTCATATAGATATGAAAGAGACAGAGTGCATCAAAATTCGAAGGATCCAATTTTATAATTAACCTGTGGCTGAGAAATGACAATTCGTAGTCGAAAATTTAAAAAACTTAAAATCTACTTTCTACTCACGCTCGAAACAAAATCGCATTTTGTTCACTGTTATCTCGCAGCAAAGCCGCCATGTTTGAGCTGGTGAGTCGAAAAAAACAATGCCTTCACAAATCAGATATTCGTAAAAGTATTCTTCTGACTTTGTCATTTACTGTAAAAATAAAATTACGAATTAAATACCTACTGCTATTTAAACATCTTGAGTTCAAATCAAAATATGTATTCGTGTGTGACTGGGAATGCAAGATTGTATGTACCCTAATGTTTACCTACATACATATTATATATTTGGAGATCTACATACATACATATTATATATGTATGTAGATCTCCAAATATATTTTTTCTCGATATATCTACGTATTTTTTGTATCAGTGAAGAATATGGGCCAGACACGTATGAAATACATTTTCCGGGAAAATATATGCTTTGAGAAATAATTTAAGGAACATTCACACCACGACCGATGCCACAGTCAAACCTTATGAATAATAAAAAGAAACCCTCGATCACTCTCTATCTGTCTGTTTATGGAAGAAAACCTTCCTGATATTACAAAAAACTCTTTGAATATTACCAAATTAAGAAACGAAAAATACCATAGGTATTGTAAAATTTACATATCATGTATTTTTGCATTATGAGTATGAGTATAGTATAAGTATTAATTCCTCTGAAACAAAGTACACAATTCTTTACATAGGTACTCATGAGTATTGTATACCATTACAGTAAACTCGTGAGCCTGAAATAGTTTGAAGCTGGTACTAGATCAGATAAGATTACTGACGTTAATCTCTCGGCCTACGACTGTTCGGTTATACAGTCGGCCGTAAATTTAGTAGTGATGTTACAAAGTGTCACGTAACTCACAGTGTTTTGGCGCTGAGAGCGAATCTCCCGGTCACTTTGACAGCGCGGTCTAACGTCAATATTGTGTCGTGGAATTAATATTATCCATCCTAACAATATTTTCTGGAATGACTATAATAAAAAAGCGCTGTAAAACGCTCAAGCAAAGTTATGCTATAGCTACGCAGTTATCTATCTAGATGTCTGTTATGTATTTCTATAAGGAAAGACTTAATTTTATTTGACTTCTTCCGCGCTCGGATCTTGAAGTCAATGAGGCTCAAAAAATACCCGTTTGTGCCGTATTGAGCTGCAAGAATAACTTCAGTAACAGTTGCTGGGAAAAAGCAAATGATTCCTTTCATGGGTAAAATATTTTTTCTCTTAAATTGTACGTTATTTATTTATTATTAAAGCTTTTACATAATACATTGCTCGTTTCGGTTGCAAAGTTATTAAACTTGTTTAGTAAAACACGCAATGAAATTAAACGATTGACATCATTCACTCGTGGTATATTAGTTATATTACCAAATAACGGTCTATAATGCCAGATTTGTTTCACTAGTGTTGTACACTTGCTTTGATTTTAATCGATTTTGAAAACCAAAGATTGACAACCGGTACATTCAACATACATCATATTTTATATTGCTTCAATGTTTCTATTTAAGTACTTCTTGATTTTCTTCAGAATAACATACCGATATCATATTAACTACATCAGGTTTCGAAGTAAACAACGTGATTTGATTTTAAGACAACTTTATTATCAAAGTGTTAGAACCTGCACCTTGAGCACTTAGAAACGTATTATTTGACGTTTACTGTACTATAACGGACTACGAGCACTTAACGAATCACTTGGTAGTGGTTTCACGAGAAACTAAATATTATGTAACTGGTTAAGTACTTTCCGCATCATATCATTTAAAATAATGCCTTATCCTAATTAAAAAATATATTAATATAATATATTCGATTCGTATGGAGTCGATTATATCAACTGTGTACCTTCGGTTCGACGCTATTAGTCGATACCGCGCGGACGGAGTATTCCCATCACTACAAGATTGTAGTCATGTGGCAGTGGCAAAGTTCTGTTCAAAATCGACACGCACAGCGTCCATACAACTAAAGGAACAGGAGTAATCTATTTAAATAACAGATCTGTGTATAGCTACATTACATGTTCCCGGATAAACTCGTCTCGCAGAAAACGAATAACTTTTTGTACGCCATCCATCACGCTGTCACTGCTCTTATTGACGTTAACTGAACATCAGTGTTGCCACGTGCAGACCAAGTTTATTTAAGTACATGAATAAGTTAAAATTCATTTAACGTCTGCTAATGTAAACCAAATGTTTACAATGAAGAGAAAAAGTGAAACTTTGAATATTTTCAGGTAGGATTACAACCTGCGTTTCCAACGGCTTGCCGGGCCAACACGGGCGTCCTACCTATTGGATCACTGAACCTGATGCGAGAGTAGAGATGTGCGCCGGTCGAAGAATGATCGGCGGCGGCGTCTGTCAAAAATTCGGCGGCGGCGGCGCGAAATCGGCGTGAAATCGTCGTCAGTGTTAGGTGAATAAAAAAAACACATTGTTTGGGATTTTTTTTATTTGAGGACAGTTAAATATCGTGGTTCTAAAATGTTTTGACGCGTCAATTCACATTTTAGAAATCAAATTGAAGACAAAATAAATACTTAGTGTATAATTACAGTCATGGGCAGTAAATAATGATACGATAACATCTATCTTCTTCTCTGTCGTTTCGCTCTTGGCAGAGCGGTCGTGGTCACGTTGAGGCGTCCACATCGGTGGTAGAGGCGGACACAGCTCTCCGCACGATCTCCCGCCATCTCTCCCTGTTGGCAGACTGTCTGGCGCAGTCAGATACGCAGTTTCCTACTACTGATTTTATTTGGTCAGTCCAACGCATAGGTGACCTGCCACGCGATCTGGTTCCATCTACTTTTCCCTGCACAACCAGCCGCTCTATAGAGTGGTTATCCCGCCTAGAGACATGGCCAAAGTACTGCAGTATGCGCGACTGTACTACAGCCGATAGACGCTGCGTGATGCCGAGTTCTTGGAGTATGGAAGCGTTGGTGCGGAACTCCGTCCACGATATTCCGAGCATCTTTCTCCAGCACCACATTTCCAGAGCATCTTCCCCTTTTCCAACTCGCGCACTGTCCAAGTGTCCACGTCTCTGCCGCGTATAGAAAAATCGGGAATATAAGTGTCCTCACGAGTCTGACCTTGGTAGCTTTGGTGATGTTGCGATTTCTCCAGACTTTCCTCAACTTCTCCATGGCAGTTCTGGTTATGGCCATACGTCGTTTCACTTCATCCACACAGCCGCCGTTATTTGAGATTAAAGCCCCAAGGTATAACGTAGGTCTGAACCACGTCGCAGTTCGCAATTTGTGTGACTTCGGGCGAATTGGAGTTGACGCGGTCGACGATCATAATCTTGGTCTTCGATCGGTTTATCCTCAGTCCAAAACTAAGGCTTACGCGTTCCATTTTGAGAAGTAATTCTTCCAAAAGGTCACTGCTACTTGCAAACAGGGTGGTGTCGTCTGCGTACCTCAAGTTTACAACTTAGTATCCACCAAACGTAACACCATCATAATAATCATAATACAATTAAAATATTAAATTACACATCACATGAAAATATCACATAGCCGTCATTAGGGTTCCGTGGTCAACAAGGAACCCAATTTTTTTTAGTTGAGAGATGCGTTTCTGAAATATTACGCGCGCGCATGCGTTTTCGAGTGATAGTCAACCAACTTATAAAATGTACCCATAGAAATAAAAATCCCGTAGATAATCACTCGTACAATACAACGTTGTTAGTTGTGTTTGTGTACAGCAAGTAGCAAATATAAGCTTGTAAAAAACTGAAACGCTTCTCTCCTGATCTAAATTAAACTGAGGAGAACATGAGTGCCAAAGTCGGTGGATTCGCAAGACCCCAGTTTAAGAAAGAGTTATAATTATAATATAATTACCCTTAAATTTACACATAAATAGCATTTTTTTATGTCATAAGGGGCAAACGAACAAACGGATTGCTAGAAGCAAAGCGATTACCATCGCCCATAGACACCTGGAACGCGAGAGGAGTCACGAGTGCGTTGCCGGCCTTTCAGGTGGGAGTACGCTCTTTTCTTAAAGGTTTGAAGGTCGTATCGGTCTGGAAATACCGCAAGCGACAATTCATTCCACAATGCAGTCGTGCGAGGCAGAAAATTTCTAGAAAAACGCACAGTTGTGGACTGTCAACTATCTAAGTGGTGAGGATGAGATAGTTGTCGCGTAGAACGATGGCGGAAAGATGCGGCAGGGATCAATCCAAACAATTCCTCGGCGCTACATCTCTACGCAGCGCCGAGGAGTCAAGCCGATCTGAAATTCGCTGGCAGCCGACGATACGAGTCGCTCTCCGTTGAATGTGGTCTAGAGAAAGATGCTGGCACTTAGGCGCCTCAGCTCGCAGATGAGAACAGTATTCCACACGTGGGCGAACCTTCGCCTTCTAAAGCTTTAGGCGATGGGTCGGAGCGAACTTCTTGGAGGCTAATTTAGACTTGCCCTGTAAATGACCGCGGGATTGGATTTCACTCGCGATGTTGACACCAAGGATTCCAATTAGTGCCTAAATCAGTGCTCTCACAACGAGGTGATGTGATAAATGCAGATTTTTTTGCAGAAAGATTTCAAGTTCTATATAAAGGTCGTAAACGCCAAAGTGACTGTAATTACTTATTACCTTACCTTCTGGAAGTCAACTTACGTCCTTTTAAAGAAAATAATGAAATTTTGCGATAACTCAAAAACGGATGGATCGATTTTGTTCAATATAGTTTTCATTGAAAGTACTTATAAGTTATAAGGCTTCATTTTCATGAATTTTCCACATTTTTTTGACCCGTGGTTGAAAAGTTAGAGGGGGCGAGGGACACTTTTTTTTTATTTTCGTAGCGAATATTTACAAAACTACTGACTTTATCAAAAAGTAATGTTTAGAGACCCCTATTATTTTTAACAGACCTATTCAACGACACCCCACACACTAGGGTTGAAACGAAAAAAAATTCACCCCCACTTTAGGTGTTCGAGAAAACCCCGAAAAAAATTTTTTTTTTGTTTTTATTTACCGTTTTGTCGGCGTGATACATACACATACTCATACCAAATTTCAGCTTTCTAGTACTAATGATCACGTAGCTAAGCCGCGGACGGACGGACAGACGGACAGACAGACGGACAGACGGACATGGCGAAACTATAAGGGTTCCTAGAGTTGACTACGGAACCCTAAAAACGAGGTATCTACTTATTGGACCATTGATACAATGATCAGAGTACGAAAAAAATTGAAATGCGTGACCTAGCTGAAGTGACCGATAGGTTCTTTCACCAGGTTACGCATTTAAATTTTTCTTGGTTCAATATTTAAAAAAATGTGGTGTAACATTAAAAATAATGAGACATTACATGTTTCACAAATTCACCCAAGCAGCAATATATGATATAAGCGTAAAATGTAAATAACAGAAGGATCCTGGGATTAATGAACCCTAATTAATGAACCCTAATGAGCGCTAATGAGAAAACAGTGCACCCGGGGCGCGGACACGGGCAACATTGCCGATGGTTGTTTTGCTCGAGTTTCACTTTTAATTATAATATCAAAGAGATCTGAATTATATTTTGCTGTTTTTTTGTTAAAAATTATCTGTTATTTATAAATTTACTTGTCTTGTTTCCTTTTATTGGTGTGCAATAAAGTATTGTTGTTGTTGTTATCTGTTTTTTACCGCACTGAAATAAAAGATTTGATAACGGTAGCCCAACTGTTAGCTGCTGGTTACATAAATCGAACTGACAAACTGGGGCTACTAGTGACCAAATTTACTGACTATACTCAGTTAGTCAAGCAGCGCCTACTAAAACACTCGCCGCAATAATACAACAAGCGCATTTCCATCTTCACTTTCTTAAGGCGACGGGTAACGCGAAACTAGCGCCACTTTCGATTTTTTTCTTATACCTTCATAATCTGATATTTTTTAGGGTTCCGTACCCAAAGGGTAAAAACGGGACCCTATTACTGAGACTTCGCTGTCCGTCCGTCCGTCTGTCACCAGGCTGTATTTCAACAACGGTGATAGCTAGACAGTTGAAATTTTCACAGATGATGTACTTCTATTGCCGCTATAACAACAAATACTAAAAATAAAATAAAATAAATATTTAAGGGGGGCTCCCATACAACAAACTTGTTATAGATTAGATTATATATATATGTATAGGTACGGAACCCTTCATGCGCGAGTCGGGCTCGCACTTGCCCATTTTTTTAGAAATAGCTGAAGTCTAGGAGCTAGCAAAATACCTTTAATATTTATTAAATCACAATAATTATTGTTCACGTCAAAAGCGGCCACAATAGTTTTGGGCAAGTTTTTAGAGACAACTAAAGAACAAGAAATTGTGTATAATGATTTAATAAACACTAAAGGTGTTTTTCCAGCACCTAATATCTTGCAATTACTGAAAATTGATCTGGGGTGGAAGATATAATAAAAATTCGTAAGTGGCGCTAGTTTCGCATTACCCGTCCCAGAAATATTTATTGCACAATTAACAACAAAAATAAGTTATGTAAAGTTAGCATTACGTTAGTTACTACTAAGCACAATGTGGCTATTTCTCAACTAGTCAGAATCAGAATCAGAATCAGAAATAATTTATTTGTTAAACATAGGTACAGGTTATGAGGTGACATGTTTTCAGTAGGATCAACTATGTTTGACCTACAAATGCAGGTATACAAATATTTTCGCCTGCAAACTTGACAAGCATCATCATAGTTGAGCTATTCATTATTTTCAGTGCGAGCGAGCGAGCGGAGCGACTGAAACGTTTGATGCGAAATTCATTCGTATGTTAGGATGTTTGTGTGTCCAGACGCTTTTCAGCTGTTTTCGTCTAGAGGTCGCATTACTCAACCGATCCTCGTGAAATTTTGTGAATAGTTTCGATAAGGATATGGTTTTAAGGGTTCCGTACCCAAAGGGTAAAAACGGGACCCTATTACTGAGACTTCGCTGTCCGTCCGTCTGTCACCAGGCTGTATCTCAAGAAAAGTGATAGCTAGACGGTTACAATTTTCACAGATGATGTATTTCTTTTGCCGCAATAACAACAAATACTAAATATAAAATAAAATAAATATTTAAGGGGGGCTCCCATACAACAAACTTGTTATAGACCGTCCGTCCGTGTCTGTCACCAGGCTATATCTCAAGAACGGTGATAGCTAGACAGTTAAAATTTTCACAAATGATGTATTTCTATTGCCGCTATAACAACAAATACTAAAAATAAAATAACATAAATATTTCAGGGGGGCTCCCATACAACAAACTTGTTATAGATTATGGTACGGAACCCTTCATGCGCGAGTCGTACTCGCACTTGCCCAATCTTTATTAGTGTCCATTCAGTTTTTGAAAATTTTCAAAATGGCGGAGATATGGAGCCGAGACTGTAAAAAAATACAAATTTTAACAGTTTCGAAACAGTCGCGAGGCCTACACCTTACGGAGCCGCGAGTTAATTACACTAGAAAATGTCTAGCCTACACGCTCATTACGTCCTAAACATCACGTTGAATCTAGATGCTCACTTAATAGAAAGAGGAAACAACTCGTTCATTAGGTATTTTATGCCTTTCAATACCCAATAAACATAAACTAAATAAAAAGTAACTAATAATGAAAACCGTAAGAACAACAAGAATAATCGATCTTCAAAAGCGGGATTTTTAATTTAGCCGGTTTGTACTACACTCAAAGTCAAAAGGATGAATTTGATTAGGAATAACGTGGCAGTTATGTTCTTTTGGGTATAAGCATACCTGTGTAGGAGCAGAACAACTAACAAGCCCCGGGTAAAGACTCCTGTGCCACTCAATTTCAAAGAATAACTCGACTCAAGCAAACCTTTATAATTTTATTATAATAGAAAGTCACCGGTCGATGCGGGAGGATTGCTAGAGACAAAAGAATAATTTTGCTGTGACCATACAACTGTAATACTAATAAAAAATGCAGTAAACTTAACTCTAACAGTACTCGCCTGCATAATAATCATATAAAATTTTATAATTAATAATAACTAAGGGCGGAGAGGTGTAAAACTGGGCTAAAGCGACCTCAACTAACCCCTTACGTTTTTCCATATGCAACCCTAACTGAGCCGCAACTCTCGCGACTCCACTCTGGCCGGCCGGTTAAGGCAAGACAGAGGCAGAGGCCCTGACCCCATCACCTCCCTCCGGATTCCCCCAGAAGCACTCAGGTACGTGGGGTCGCTACCAAGCAGCTGGCCATAAGCTGCCCTACTGCCCTTATTACTGTTATTATATATTATTATTAAACTAAGGTTAGCATATACCATACCTACTTCGCCTGTTTTGTATAAGGGGCCAGCAATCCAGTCGCGCAGCCGGGAACAGGTGGGCCGCTGACAGTTGTCACAAATTCCTTTCACCCCGCATTATTAAAAATTTCGCTGCGTCACTCTCAAAAGAAGATTATATCTTTTGAGAGTGACGCAGAGTATTCTCGGTTACGAGACATGCGATTTTTATTATTAGGCAATTCGGTTATCTGCATTTTCCTTCGCGAAAGTGAAAAAAGGTGGTACCTAATCCTTATTTTTTCTTTGACATTTTTTTTTTGCCATCGTCGTCAGCCCTATGTCATCCACTGCAGGACGCAGGCCTCCCCTAATTCGCGCCACCATACCTGGTCCTCCGCTTTCTGCATCCATTCTTCATTATTTATTTATTTATTTATTCGCTTCCCGTGACTCTATTCAGGTCGTCAGTTACCTGGGGGGGCGTGACACAGGGTATTTTTTTCCCGATGAGGTACCTACTTATCAATTTTGTGGTTACCTACATGATTATTTAAGTAGATATAGGTATATTGAGCATCAATATTGAAGCAAGATCCATTCTGATGGATCTTGCTTCAATATTGATGTTCTGACATTGCTACACTATGTGTGAAATATTTAATACATTTGACTTAACAAAAAATATGCAAAACTTACGCTTTTGTGCCGGTAGTTAAACATCCGGATCAAATAGATGAATATATATGTTTTTATCGAACTTAATAATGTTAATACTTTTGGGAAAATTTTACTGTTACATCTGAATAAATAAATAAAATTTCCGGCATCGAAAAGTTTGGGGCTTCTCCGACACCTGAAAACTCGTTAATGCTGAAATGGGACGAGGGGAAATAAAAGTGAAAGTAAAAATCGATACAATTTAATTGTTCGTGACAAAGTTTTCCGAAGCAGCGCCTTGACAGGCGGTGCCCTAACTTTGTTTTATTTTACCTTCGGAGTTGATGTGATTTTTTAATTACGTTAAAAGTCGAATTTCTTACGAAGTTGCCCTGCTCTGGTAATCAATATTTAATATTATAAATGCGAAAGTGTGTCAGTCTGTCTGTTACCTCTTCATCTTCACGCTTAAACCGCTGAATCGATTTTGATGAAATTTGGCATAGAGATAGTTTAAGATCCGAGGAAGTACATAGGATAGTTTTCATCCTGAAAATTATACCTAAAAAGATTGAAAAGTGAGTGAACATTTTTGTTGGGGTGCGGTGACCCTGTAGGAAATGTAATTATTAGACCAAAAGCACAATTGCTCTTACATTTGCTTAGGTACTTTAATTAATCCCTTTTATCAAGTTCCACGCGTACGTAGTCGCGGGCAGCTAGTGTGAAATAATTTTAAAAAGTTTTTATTCTTTATAGAGTGAGTTCAGAGGGGATAAAGAACACTGCCCATTCAATTAATTATTGCCTGATAACCAAATTAGACGGTGTAAATTAGACAATTTTACTTTGCTAATTTGACGTTGTTCATCTACTGCCAAAAAAATAACATATTTCATCAGGTCAGTCGCGGCAAGTGCGTGCACCTACCATAAAAATATCGAAAAGTACATGTTACACTACACTACTACGACTATGTTTCAACCTACATGTAACAAATACCTACTTAAAACAAAGCTCGTATCTAAGCATCAATCTACAAGCTAGATACGAGGTTTTGAAGAGTAGTGACAGAAATTTTGGTGACTTGGTTGTCACCAAGCGTTATATATGTCGCAGTCATCTGGTTGAATCTGCTATTTGATTCTAGTGCGTTCATTGAATGACAACATTCAATTGAATGACTAGGCCCAACGTTGATTGAACAAGCGTCACTCAACGTCCAACTAGTTAGCGGATTGTAAACAGAGCAGACATAAAATCAGTCAGGTGATTGAAATGCTAAATGACGTTCAGTCAAGACGTTGAACGTTATATTATACAACTTGACGAGTTGTCCTTTAGTCATTCAATTGAATGTTGTCATTCAATGAACGCGCTAGTCATTCAATCAAATAGCAGATTCAACCAGATGACTGCGTCATATATACGGATAACTAACTAAACTAAGGTACTTAGTTGCGCGCATGTCCCGTGTGGCGCGGTCGTCCCGTCCCGGCTTATGTCTAGACCACAGACCACCCCCACTAGACGGAGCATGTAAGGCGACCCTTAGGCGACCCGCGCGCACCAACGATTTGGTACGGCAGAACATTAAAGTATCAACACGGCGGCCACCGTTTAGTTGCGTTCATGTTTATGAGGTCTCTCTACCCCACTTAACACTACAATTTACCATGTTATTTATTTAATTTATTTTTTCGTTGACGTACGCATGGATCATAAACATGGACGCAACTAAACGGTGGCCGCCGTGTTGATACTTTAATATTCTGCCGTATACCATATCGTTGGTGCGCGCGGGTCGCCTTACATGCTCCGTCTAGTGGGGGTTGTCTGTGGTCTAGACTCATCATCAGTGATAGGATTATGTAGTGCCATTTCGCGGGACTTCGGTGCGTGAGCTTAGTATGGACATACCTTTTAATCCCGGGATTACATATGAAAAATCGTAAGTTTGTGTTTGATTCAGAAATGTTATAAATGTGTATTGTACAATTAATTAATTAAGGGATTAATTTGCTAGCATAGAATATGGCATTTACAAGAAGGGAATATGAAGACAGATAAACCGTACCTACGTCTTATCTTTTGGTATTCACGTGTTAGTTTTCATCGGACATACTTAAATTATCTTTACCTGACTCGCCTTTTATAACTCTCAATTGTTTACCTTTATGACCAGGCCGGGGTGGGGTGCAAAACAAGCAGGGTTATTTTGTTAATGCTATCTCTTTTTGGTTGAAAGATAATAATTCTAAGCTAGCACATTAGGTACATGACTGTTTTGAGATTACTTATGATCTTCGGTACGTATTTTATGTTTTCTTTTATTTAATGACATATCAAGATTTTTTTCTCAGAAAAAATACGAGTCCCGGAATCCCGGGTCTTATCCATATTATTCACAATGTTTAAGGTCATTCACCCGAAATGGCACTACCTAATCCTATCACTGCTCATCATAGTAACGCGGCTATGGAGTGTAAAAGGCAGGAGCGGCATCATATCAAAAATGTCCGCTGAAAGATGTAAAAAAAAATAGTGGCGCTATTGTGGCTAAAATTAGTTTCGTTACTTAGCAACGTTTGGTTAATACATGTTCAATAAAACTTAATTACGCGTTTTTTTTTTACTGTATATAGGAATTACTCAGGTCACCCAAAACATTAATATCTTTAATTCGACACAGTTCACTCCTCCTAAAACTTGGAATTTTTTCATACTTTCTCGTTACCTTATTAACTATTATTTACTGCTTACCGCGGGACACTTTTTGAAATATTCGCCTATGAAAGATGCTGGTCTTTCCCTTTTACACTCCATAAACGTGGCAACCAAGAATGTCGCTTCGACTTGACGTGGAAATCGGAATTCACGTCATATACTTAAAAATTAATGGCACGACACAGATACTTAATAATAATGAATCCATATGAATGTGTTTTTATACCAGCCATATTTTTAGGGTTCCGTACCCAAAGGGTAAAAACGGGACCCTATTACTGAGACTTGCTGTCCGTCCGTCCGTCCGTCCGTCTGTTACCAGGCTGTATCTCAAGAACGGTGATAGCTGGACAGTTGAAATTTTCACAGATGATGTATTTCTATTGCCGCTTTAAAAATAAATATTTAAGGGGAGCTCCCATACAACAAACTTGTTAAAGATTATGGTACGGAACCCTTCATGCGCGAGTCAGACTCGCACTTGCTCAATTTTTTAAGTTAACACCTTTCCTAGGTGGGATAATACCATCACCGAGAGAAGACTGCCACAGTCTAATAACTAACTGTTAATAGTATTACCCCATTAGACAATGAACAATGTTAGTCTTAAACACCTTACCTTAAGCAATTCATGAAAAATCAAACTAAAATCATAATCATAAAGCATTACTTCAGCATTTGTAATTTAAAAACCATTTCAGTATGAAGCCGTTGCAAAGAATTAATAGCAAGACTTAAAAGTTTATAATAAAATACACGTAGAATATTTTTCTTCGATGCAAATGGCAGTTCATCGATAAAATTTCATCCATTGTGGGTGATTAAATAGTGAAGATTTTTATGGTTCTGCAGTAATAAAGTTGTTTCAAAACTAATAAATAAGTAGTGGCTCTGTAAGCTGAAGACCTGGGGAATCTAGAAAATACTACCTATGTTTTACGCTTTCAATACCATCTCCGGAATTTTGATAAATTACAAATCCATATTTATGTATCAAACCTGCTCACAAAATTACACAAGTATCGGTTGAGAAAGGTGACCTGTAGACGAGAACAGTCGGTCTTCCGGACATACGAAAGTATTTTTGCTCAAGGTGAAACGGAGAAGCTTTGCTCGAGCTCCGCGCTCACTCGATGAACTCAGTATATTCTGAAAGTAGACCTAAAGGGATTTTTTATTTATATTCTACCAGAGTTACATGAAGAGTTTTACCAAGGATCTCACGAATGAAGAAGTATTCATAGATTGACAGAAAAAAAGAATTTATGGAACACCATGGAGAAGAGGAGAGGGAAGATGTTTAAATAACTGCGACATGCAATTTTTATCGCCTGACAAATGCTAGCTGACACTTTCCTTTCAATACTGTGCGAGCAATGCAGTTGACGCTGAAAATACGCCAGTTATACAGCACTTATTTATCGTTTGGTCGTGTCGCCACTCCCCACGGCAAAAACATCGCATTGTACACAAACAACTAATAATATACAGTTTTCAGACGGCTTTACCGAAAAACTTAAGAGATTTTCTGTAGTGTTTATACCTACAAGGAACCTTTTATTATTAACATGGTTTACACTTGACTTTGGTTTACATATTTTTAGGCGCAGTTCTCAGCACGATGCATATTAATATTATGCTAAAATGGACGTTTGCAACAAAGCCGAGAACGGACAATTCTTTTTATTTTTGTCAAGTGACTGTTTGACTTGGTCGAGTTTTATGACAAGTTATTCGTTCATCGGAGTTCACGTTTTTGGAATAAATTTTGCGCAGGCATGTTAGTACTTGTGATACAATAAATCCCAGTCAGAGCAAATATTTTGTGTGATGAACTCGAATATTTGTTCCTGGGTCATGGATACTATCTATGTGATCTATAGGTATATGTATTTAAATATTATGTATATTATCTTCTAGTACCCATAGTACAAGCTTTGCTTAGTTTGGGACTAGGTCAGATAGTCCCTTAATATTTATTTATTTAATATTTCGATATGGTAGGAGCATTTGATCCGCTGCCGCACTTATTCCGACTTAACCCGTCTTTAGATGATGGATGATATTTTTAAAAATATAGATGCCGTTGTCATCAATTCACAAAAGAAAACGGGCTAAAGTGACTGCCTATTGTGGGACACACTTTCCCACAATACTTTAAAAAAATACATACAGAGAACCTCCACCTTTTTTTGAAAGATACCGCGAACCGCTAAGGAATGGATCTCGTGCCCATTTCCAAAAAATAATATTAAAAGACGGTTAAATAAAAAAAAAACTGCATAATAAGGTAAACGCAGGTATTACCGACCCCCTTAAGGCAATTTCAAAATGAACCATCATTTTTAAGGATGCTGATTGCTCTCAGATTCACGTTTTTATTTTTTTACGTTTGTATTATGTGTAAATTCTATATTTTCTATGTTAAAGGCTACTGAATAAAGGTCTATACTGTATAAAATAATTTATATAACGACGAAGTCGATTGTTGCTAATACCGACTCACAAAAATGCCTGTGAAGCTATTAACGATTTTTATGCAGCTATCACCGATCGTAAAAATCTATATACGATCGGTAATAGCTTCTTACTGTTGCTACTACCGACCCCTATGGATCGCTAATACAATTTGTTAGTGCAAACATATAATTTATCAGCGACTCATAAAAAGTAGGTATTTTATATTAAGTTACACCTTCTGACTTTAAAACAGATTGTAATTAATTAATATAACATGAAATATGAACCCATGCACACAGTTTTAAACAAAAAACAATAATTTTTAATGTACCAATTCAAGAATCGACCTTCCAAAAATATGTCATTATTAGTTCAATTAACAACGTGATAAAAAAGAAAGTAGAGAACAATACGTATGTCGCTAATATATTTTTACAAAGAACCGATGTTTTTATTTAAATTGGGTTATTAAAGTACCTGTGTCATTGTCATATAATGACATAATAGAGAAAAAAACAAAACTCTATTCTGAGGCCATTACTGACTTATGGGTCGGTAATAAAATTTGTAAGTGCAAACATATGATGTATTAGCGACTCATAAAAAGTAGGTATTTATTATTAAGTTACACCTTCTGACTATAAATCAGATCGTAATGAATAAATATAACAAGAAATATGTACCCATGCATACAGTTTTAAACAAAAAACAAAGAAAGTGTCCGGTCACAAAGTAGGTGAGATATACAATAATCTATATACGATCGGTAATAGCTTCTTACTGTTGCTACTACCGACCCCTATGGATCGCTAATACAATTTGTTAGTACAAACATAAAATTTATCAGCGACTCATAAAAAGTAGGTATTTTTTATTAAGTCACACCTTCTGACTTTAAAACAGATTGTAATGAATTAATATAACATGAAATATGAACCCATGCACACAGTTTTAAACAAAAAACAATAATTTTTAATGTAACAATTCAAGAATCGACCTTCCAAAAATATGTCATTATTAGTTCAATTAACAACGTGATAAAAAAGAAAGTAGAGAACAATACGTATGTCGCTAATATATTTTTACAAAGAACCGATGTTTTTATTTAAATTGGGCTATTAAAATACCTGTGTTATTGTCATATAATGACATAATAGAGAAAAAAACAAAACTCTATTCTGAGGCCATTATCGACTATGGGTCGGTAATAAAATTTGTAAGTGCGAACATATGATGTATTAGCGACTCATAAAAATTAGGTATTTATTATTAAGTTACACCTTCTGACTATAAATCAGATCGTAATGAATAAATATAACACGAAATATGTACCCATGCATACAGTTTTAAACAAAAAACAAATATTTATAAATGTAACGATGCATGAGTCGACCTTCCAAAAATATGTCAATATTGGTTAAAATAAAAGCGTAATAAAAAAGAAAGTAGACAACAATACGTAGGTCGCTAATACATTTTGACAAAGAACAGATGTTTGAATTTCAATTGGTCTATTGAACTACCTGTGTTATTGTCATATAATAACACAATATAGAAAAAACCGAAACACTATGCTGAGGCCATTAACGACTTATGACTCGGCGATAGCTGCCACAACTAAAACTGATGAAGCTAAGACCGTCCTATTTTATTTTAAGGTTTTATCGTTTCAAATAGCTTTTTTTTCAATAAAATGTGGTATGAAATCCAGAACTGACACTCAACGGAACATATTTAATAACACAACAAAAAGTATAGCACTCACTTATTCGAATAAATCGCTTAAGTAGAAAAGTCACGTGCTTTACCTGATGGATTAAGGCCTAGTACGACGTGAACTTCACCCACGCTGTCTCCGCACAAACTGGGTTATTTTGTCTCTTTTTTGCACTTTCACACACACTATCGCTAAAGTAAATGATGGTCTAGGAACCAACGTGTGCGTAGCTTCAGCTATCTATATCTAGAATAGTACAGGAAGCGTAAAAATTGACTTTCAATTTATAGGTCGGTATTACCTGCAGATTTTCGATGGGTCGTTGATACCTGCGTTTACCTTACTCGGTACCCACTTGACAGCAGCAAAAACATCTGTGCAAATAAGTTTTTGTTCCCCACGTCATCATTTAAATACATAGTTCTGTTCTTGGAAAACAACAAGTTATTAAATAGTAGATTGTTAACCAGGGGTAGAAAGTGACCCATTGCACCCGAGATATTTCTGGCGCTCGAACGAAGTGAGAGCGCCAATAGGTCGAGGGTGAAATGGGTAATTTCACCCGAGTTAAACACTCTACTTTTCATTTCGACTGCTAGGAAAATAACATCACACACGCACATATGTGATGAGTGAGTTATATTAAAGTCCATGACATTTTTAACAAATAATCAATTAAAGACACGGTATTTATATTTAATCTCGTGTTCCCGCTTTTTCTACTGCAACCTTTCATTCTTCTTATTTATTTTTAATAGATAAAAAAAGTTAAGATATACCTACGTATCGCCAACAATTAAAAAGTAAAAAAAAAAACGAATGGTTTCAATTTTATTTTTTAAATAAATGTACGATCTATCAAAAAATGTGGGACGGAATGATATATGTATGTATTATGAATATAAGGCAAATTTATATTTAATAACTAGATATAAATAAATTAAGCTTGCCTATATCTAAACTTTGGAGACCTTTTTTCAATGGCCACTTACCACGGCTGACTAGATTGTACCTAATTTATGTAGTTGGTCACGACGTGCATGTAGAAGGCAATTATCTTTGTCTCCGTGGCAATTAAAATAAATACTTTCCACCCTAGGGATGGAAAAGCTATTTTCCACCCGGCTATCTACTCATGAAAATGACTCTTTCCGAACAGGAGAGATGAAAAAAACCTAAGCCATGGTGTAATAAGCCATTCAGATAAACAATGCAAAAATCGACACACAAATCATAAGGGAAAATGCGTTAGGGTGGTGGAAAGATTAACACGCTGGACCGGTAATCCAGAGGTACCGGGTTCGATTCCCGGTCTCTTCCGCCAGATAACACATTTAAATGTTTCTATGTTCTTTGATCTTTGTATCACTGGTTTAATAAAAAAAAACCTTAGTTACTTTAGATAAGTAATAATAATCTTTATCCACATTGTCCATCAAAGTCCGAACCTAACACAATATTGGACAAAATCTTGATACAGCAGTGCCTAAATAAACACTCAGGAACAATATTAGGTTACTTCTAATACTAGATAGCTGTTCAGACGGACCAACTTACATTTACAGCTGAAGAGTCCTCTCAGTGTTTATAAATGTCAGGGGAGGGTTCGTGCTCGCCGGCACGAGTAGGTTTGTAATATAAACGTCCTCTCGAGAGGGTATATGTCCTTAGGCAACTTTTGACACAAGATGGTAATAAACAAAGAAGGATGAAGTAACTAAACAGGCAAAGTACAATTTTAGACCTGAAGGTGTTGCAGTTTAGATTGAAAATTAAGTGAAATTCCTGATTGACATAGTTCAATATGCTTATAAGAGTGATATTCGGTCCTATTGCTTTTACTTTGAAATGTTTTGAGTAATTAAGCATCAGTGATTGCCCACGGCGTTTTACGAATTGCAGGCAATTGGAGACTTTTTCTTTTGAGTTAAAACAGTGTATAAATATTTTATACTTTAATGATCAAGTGCTTCGTTTGTTATTCTCAAGAGCGTGGTCGAGCTGCATTTTTTATTGTAGCCCCATTTTCTTCTGGAATGTATTTGTATATTGCTCTCGGGTAAAATCTATAATTTTAGAAAGTTTTTCTATGGTTTTTTTTTATTTTATTTTTATTTCAACGATAGGTACTCCTACGGTCAGCATAGCAGATTAAAAATGAATGGTCTAGAACAACATTTAAAAAAAAATTAATATAAGTATGACCGTAAAAGAACCTTATAAAAAACAGATTTTACCGCAACTTCAGATGCCTACCAGGTCAATTTCTGTTTTGCGAATAACAAAAATTATATGTATGAACATTAAACATTTAGTTCAAATCTAAATGTTCAATAAATGCTGATACCAAAAATATTCGAATCAGCTCAGTCTTGAGGCAGAAAACAGGAAAATACGAAACGTCGATTTGGTAATTTTTGTAAGAAAAGTCAGTCATCTCTGTTGCACCTATGGTTCAGTTGTTTTCCGTTGTTGGGCACGGCTCAAATACCTATTTGGCGATTACTTCGCAGACCGACCACGCCCTTAAAAAATCGTGTCAAATACGACTCAGAAGAACAAAATACTGAACCATTAAACTCTAAACTCTCCCGTTAAATCTTAAACTAAAGCGATGCAATTGCAACTACAGACTTCTTAAGTTTTTAGAATAATTGTAAACGATCAAGGCAGAGCCTCTTGAAATAAAAAAAAAATAACCCTAAAACGTAAACGTTTCATTATATCGCACTAAAAGTCATTTAATAAATCAAGGACAATGTGTAATTGTTTAATGTGGTTCATTACGCCACCGATTGAAGGGACGTGGGTCGGTTACACAGGCCTCTAGGGTGCCATCGGAAGGTTTTTATTACACCGACTCGTGGAGGATCTCTCATTAACCTAATTACACTACTACATGCTTTTATTTTTCTTTTCTAATGTCTGGACTGTCTGAGATTCTACTTTAAGTCTGTGACATTGTACAGTCTGACCATAAAGAGTAGAAATTAAAAAGTGGCAATACTTACTGTAGTTTTCTTAGATTGATTAGAAAAGGGACTACACTACAGTGTTGCCATTTTTTTATTTTTACTCTTTTTGGTCAGACTGTAACGTGAGTATTGTGAATTATTAATAACACACAATTCATAACAAAGCATAAAACACCTAAAGGGAAAAATTTGACCTTTCTAATAACAGGTATCAGCATATCTATACGCAAGTGGCACAGAGGTTACATAAGCACTTATATCGCCTATATTCCGCTTAAATGAGTTGTATAAGGGCTGTATATAAGAGCTTATGCAGCTTGTGTGCGGCTTGGGTATGGACTTATTATAATACTGATACTGATTCACTCTTAAATAAAAAAAAACCTAGGTAGGTTATGGGCGTTTGATACCCTTATTTTTTTGGATTCATTTAAGAACTTCCATAGGTACCACGGTAATAGGCGCGTTTGCCTTGCCCGTTGAAAAAAAAAGCTAAAAACATATTCAAAACTTAATTAAGCATGCTTGGTTATATACTGTAAGTGTTGATTGTAAACTTATAAATAAAATAAAATAAAATAAAATAAAATAAAATAAATATTCTTGATATACGTAGTATGCCCGGCCTGCGACGTTTCCGACCACAGCTTGTAATTAATATCAACTTGACGCTGACATTAACCGCTGATACGGCTTTGGTGTTTAACTGATAATTACCATATAGAAACGTGCAAAATTGGTATAGACCTTTCGTAATAACCTAAATAAAAAAAATAAAACACCCCCGACACAAGTAGCTGGTCATCATGAGACCCTCATTCAATAAGTGATATACAAATTGCTACTTAAACTGAACATAACTACAAAATTTGGAATTCTTAGCTTAGCCATTAAAGCCAAATATCTTGGAAACTACTGGTCCTACTTCCAACAAATATAGCTAAGAACCATCTCGAAGGATAAGACTTTCAATTAAAAAAAAACCGCACTCAAATTGGTCCATCCGTGGGAGCTACCATGCCACAAACAGACACACATATACACAGATACACATGCTAAACTTATAACACTCCTCTTTTTCTTTGGGGGTTAAAAATTGAATAGTTACTTACAGTCTAAAAGAGTAGGTACCTACTCTTTTAGACTAGGTGCCCTTGTTTGCATTAGGTACTATCCCTTGTATGTCTATGCCTAGTATGTCTAGCCTATGTAAACATATCTTTGAGATTCAGTTTGGTTGCCAATTTGACATAACATGCGAAGAGCTATTTTTTTAATACTATGACGTGGCAAACAAGCATGCGACCCGCCTGATGTTAAGCAGTTACCGCCGACTATGGACACTTGCGACGCCAGTAGCATCAAACGCGCGTTCCCGACCCCTTAAGAACCTATTTACTCCCCTCTTGAAGAACCGCATACTGTAGCCGCCGGGGAAAATCTCGGCAGGGAGCTCATTCCACATGCGGAGCGCTCGCGGTAGGAAATTCGTCTGGTACCGCACAGTTCTCGACTATTTAGGCTCCAGGCTTTACATTTAAGTCAATTAATGAAAAGATGGCCAAGTTCCAATTTGGTGGAGGATTGCCGCTCCACAATTTGAACAATTTTAATCAATTATATTTACTGAAATGACGCAAGTCAAAATCTGAATATTGTCAATATAGACTTTGTCAAGATGCCGCCAGCATCTTTGGCACTATGCCGCAGGGGCCATTTTTAGATTTAGTTTAACGTTATTACATGCTCGAGTTTAGTTAAATTTTTCGGTGTAGTTCTATTGTAAGTATTTGTAAGTATTTTAAGTTGTATTCCTTGAACTTTATTTTGTACTAATAAATGAATTACTCTTTAAGTAAATAAATTACAGTTTATAATTAGCTTCACTTTTAACTAAATAAAAGTCAATTTATATTATACATATAATGTTTGTACGGAACCCTCGGTTCGCGAGTCAGACTCGCACTTGGTCTGTTTTTTTGCTATATTATTACTGAAGCCATACAGTCAGCCAATCTTCAGTACTGTAAAATTTTGTTAAAAGTGACTTACCCAGTTCTTCCCCTTGGCCCTTCACTTACTACGAACAAAATTTAATTTGTGTATAACTCGCAAGTTACACATCCGATTGCTAATATTTTAACTGTATGTTAGAGTACAATTTTGGTACATTTTTTTTGAGTAATAACATTTCTCAATAATCAAGGGCTTCATGGTAAACTGCGATACACCCGCCATCCTGACAGTCAGTATGGCGGGTGTACCTAAACATTGTAATAACTTTTTGTACGGAGAGGTACATTTTTTTTTAAAGTAGGTACAAAATAGTACATTTTGAGTACATTTTTTTGGTATAATTGTTTTGCGAATCCGTGATGGTACACCCGCCATTCTGACTCTCACAAACAATCAAAGCGATATTTTTGTCGGTGTTGGCCAGGTAAACCGTTGGAAACACAGCCTGTCTAGCAAAACTTCACGACTCTTGTCGCGCGACATAGCATCGCCCGTCACTCTCTCACAGTACAGCGAAGAAAGAGGTAAGCAATATTTCTCACATCTGTCCTAGAAGTGCATCTTCGAATCCCGCTCAAAGTATAATTTTCGGCGTATTTGGGCCAATTTTTAGGGTTCCGTACCCAAAGGGTAAAAACGGGACCCTATTACTGAGACTTCGCTGTCCGTCCGTCCGTCCGTCCGTCCGTCCGTCTGTCACCAGGGCCCTATTCAATAAACATTACAATCTGACAATTTTGTAAAAAAGTGACATAATTGTAGAATTGTAAGGTAAAAACTTGTTCAATAAAAGTACAAATTTGTAATTGTACCACTGCTAAAAAATGTTAAAATGTCACACTTGTAAACCCTGTTCAATAAAACTTTACAATTGCAAAAAACGCCTGTCGCTTTCGATGACAATTGTAATTACAAATATGTCATGGTAAGTTACAATTTACAATTAAGTGTAATATTATGTTTTTTAATGACTAAGAATGACGGTAGAATAAAATTCAATTGCTAACTTGTTCGACAAATTGCATTTCAGAGTACGTTCACGTTAATCACAGTTTTATTCCAGTTTTCAGGCCAGCGGACCTCATCACCGAAGAATCTGTTAACAATTGAAGTTGTCACCCGTGTCAGACAGTTGTGTACAGTCGCTTTAGAAATTCCATGCGTTAAAGAATCAGTCAAGACTTTAGTGTAAATACATAGATTTATTGAAGTGAATCTTTACCCCGTAGATATGTTTTGGCACGTGTGGGCGACCATACGACAGCGACCTTTCCATTCCTATCTGCTATTTATTATATGGTATTGTGAGCCAGAACCCATCCAATTCAAAGCGCACAAAATTAGCTCGGCGGGTGTAAGAGCTGCGTTTCTGTTACTTCCGTGAGCAAGCTTGTTGCTCATTGCATTTATAAAATATTCGACGGTAGTTTTGCTTACTCTAAATTTCTCATTAAATGTAAACTCGGTAACATCAAGATTGAAATTCCTCCTTCTTCGAAATATTCGCCTGCGTCGCACAATTTTCACTACTTGATGATCACGTGAGCATCATATTAGGTTTCGAAAAGCTACGAGTATGTCTAAACTGTATTCAAATTTTTTACACCGGGTGAGTGCGCCTGTCAGAATTTTGTTACAATTCTATAAATATGTAAACTTGTAACTACAAGTATGCGTTTAATAAACTGGTTTTTCTGACAAAATTGTAAATTATTGCCTGTCAAGTGAAAATCTTTATTGAACAGAGATATGTAAAATTGTCGTTACAATCCGACAATTTTGTAAATTTTTCACCATTACAAAATTGTAACTTGTATTTTTTATTGAACAGAATATACATAAAAATGTAAATTGTAATTGTAATTACAAATTGTAAATTGTAAGTTTTATTGAATAGGGCCCAGGCTGTATCTCAAGAACGGTGATAGCTAGACAGTTGAAATTTTCACAGATGATGTATTTCTATTGCCGCTATAACAACAAATACTAAAAATAAAATAAAATAAATATTTAAGGGGGGCTCCCATACAACAAAGGGATTGTTTGCGTTAACTTTGCACCTCATTTGTATGGAGCGCTATACATACCAGGTGCAAACTTAACCACTTAAGGATGGAAAGTGTTTGTACGGAACCCTCGGTGCGCGAGTCCGACTCGCACTTGCCCAATTTTTATTTTGGTGTCGATTTCTTTATTTTCTCAGATTTCAATAAAACTTGTACTAAATTTTAGTACAAAATACGAAATTTTGTTAAAAATTCCCATGCATTTTTTGTAACTCTATGGAAAGTGAAATTGGATTTACCTTGTCCGGAATAAGCACCTTTACCAACTCACAAAAGTTGATTAAAATCTGAGAAACAAAAGAAATCGACAACAAAATAACAATTCACCCATTTAGTTTATATTTATATTAAATTAGAGAATCTTATATATTTTGGGTACATATTAGCTAAAACTGTGCAAAATAATTACGAATTCCATCTGCTATACAGATTTCTACAGCTTCACTGAAAATTACGTATTATCTAATTTGTAGTTATTTAATTAAATTAGTAACGCTTGATTACTCGTTACGGTAACATATATTATTAATATTACAACAGATACCTACTGAGTAATTAATTTAATAATTATCTACTAAAACTGAAATATGAAAAGATGGCCAAGTTCCAATCATTTTGGTGGAGGATTGCCGCTCCACAGAAATATGGACAAACTGAAATCTCAACAATTTCAATAAATTATAACCTTAAACCTTAAATGCATAATGATGTATATTTACACGTTACTGAAATGACACAAGTCAAAATCTGAATACTGTCAATAGACTTTGTCAAGATTGTCCCGAAATCTCAAACTGACGTGGATTTCATTGCCAATTACGTCATTTCAGAAATAAAATTAGTGTATTGTATAAAATTAGTGAGAAATGTTATGAAAACCGTATATTAAGAGGAAATATTACTGCTCATGTTTTCATACAAATCGAGGTTTCGTTTACTAAGCCTGTTTCCTAATCCAAATTTTAACCAATCTTTACAAAAGCTTAGGACCTGAATGGGAAGAAAATGCTCTGTGTCGGACCGTTTCGATTTTTTCGCTTATTACGAGAGATCGGACAAATATGCGTCATTATACACGGTGTCCCGTATTCAAAGGACAACCTTATAACCAACATTTTTTTTGTAATACGTAATGGCCACAACCACTCTATAAAGAGTGTAACGAAGAATTTAAGACAAAAACGGGTTTCATTATAAACACTTTATAAAGTTCTAATATACCCTAGTTAGGATCCACTATTTATTATAATTTTTTTTTTTATTCAAAATAGCCATGCATTTAACCTCGATTGCACCTGATGTTAAGTGACAATAAGGCCTAAGATGGAGCATGCTTGGCTAGAAGATGCCTATTCACTCTCGACTTGAAGAGATCCAAGTTATATTTTTCAGGAAACAGGTACGCAGGAAGAGAGTCCCATTCCTTAGCTGTCCTCATAAGGAAAGTAGACGCAAAGCGTTTCGTACGAATCAGTGGTATATCGACAACGTAAGGGTGGAATCCAAGTCCGCGCCGAGTACTGTATTGTCTGAACGGAGACGGTGGAATTAATTCATGCAGTCCTAGTGCACACTCACCAAAGTGCATCCGGTAGAAAACCGATAAACAAGCGACTTACCTGCGGTGTTCGAGGTTTTGCAGCTTTTCCTGAACTAAGGCAGGGTCGCCAATGAGCTTCTTCGCACGTTTGTCAATTGAATCCAAGGCGGCCAGTTGGTATTTGGCGGACCCATCCCAAAGATGGCAGCAGTACTCCACGCATGATCGGACTTGCGCCTGATTATAATTGAAGCAGCTGTCTCGGCGTGAAGTACCGCCTCACCTTAGATAGGATCCCAAGTTTTTTTGCTGCAGTTGTAGCCAAGGATTCAATGTATTGGCCGAAGTTCAGGTTGGATGATAAGGTCATCCCAAGAAGCTCTAGGTGGTCTGAAATCGGAACGGATACACCTTGGAAAGTGGGAGTCAGGTCAAGGGGACTCCGTTTAGCGGAAAACAGACACGCCTGAGTCTTGGTGGCATTGAATCCAACTAAATTGGCATCACTCCACTCGGACACTGCCACGAGAGTTTGGTTCAATCGATCCACCATCGCCTCTCGACAAGACTGGATTTCGTCCCTCTTGGAATTTGCGCTGGATGTGTATCTGTCAACAACTGTGCTGTCATCAGCATACCCAAAGGTACCGGGCATAAGCATGTCGTTAATATGCAGCAGAAAAAGAGTTGCAGACAGAACAGACCCCTGAGGAACACCGGCGTCAATAGCCCTGGGATCCGAAGTGTAGCCATCAAGGACTACTCGGATCGAACGCTCACTCAGGAAATCAGCAATCCATTTGCAGAGACCTTCAGGGTATAATGAAACCCGTTTTTGTCTTAAATTCTTCGATACACTCTTTATAAAGTTCCAATATACCCTAGTTAGGATCCACTATTAAAGAATATAAAAAAACAGCTAAAAAGTCTCTTCATCTGTGGCCTAGTCGGGCATTACAGTAAAACAAGGTGCCAGTCATTAAAAAAAAATCCGACTATCTTAAACATCGGTCGGATCGGATCGGTTAGAAGGTTGTCCATTAAATACAGGACACCGTGTATAATGACACACACAAGTCCGATCTCTGCTTATTACACAACTTGTGAAGTAGGCATCTGTTTTAGGCCAAATTTCCGGCCAATGTTTTTTTGGATAGTTACCAGATGCACTTAATCTACACTAAGAGGAAACAAGCAGTATATAATTTACTAAGCTCCAACTATGTTCTAACCTATCGAGGGTATTTATATCAGCAGCAGAACTTGGCCTACCTCACTGCAGCGTATCTAAATGAAATATGTTTATACACGATAGCTAGTAGCTAAGTACACACGAAATTCTCATTAGTACTCAGATAGAATACTAAATACATAGCAACGAATATTCGCAATACCGAGTGTGGCCTGTAACAGGAGCAATAAATTAAAACAGATGTTTTTATTCGTAACATATTAAACTGTACTCCCGCTGCCTGACACTACTGTCACGCTACTAAATTAACAATATTTTGAAATAGATATTATTATTATATTATTATTTTTGTACATAGTTGTTAGTAGTATTTAAGCTTTTTATATACTGTTTCTTTATTTTTCCTTTTTTGAAATAAATTATTATTTTGATTGCTTCTTAAAAGAAAGATTTTAATAATATTCTAGATGTTATCTATCTATTTATACTATTGTAAAATTCTAGATTTGTATTGAAAATCAGTTTCCTATGGAGAGGGGTCATGATTTCATAAAAAAATATTAATAGGTTGATGCAGGGTCGTCATTTATTTTGTATGGGAGCGCGGCGCCATGGCATATTATAAAATTGTAAGAACGAAATATTTATCCTTTCGTCGCGCGGGTCGCGCCTAAACAGCTAGACCAAGACCAAGACCTTTTTTTTTGGAATACGTGTAGCTACCCTTTTCCTGATGGTTAAAAGATCCTTTTTTCCCGACAACGGATAAGCAAAAAGAGGATTATGATTTTGACTTTTTCTTCCACGCGGACGAAGTTCGCGGGAACCTTCTAGTTATTTTAATAAGAAAAGTATTTTTTGAAAGTTTCTAAACAAACTGAAACTAAGTAGAATATATATTTTAATTTATTGCTCCTGTTACAAGGTACACCCGGTATGATTGCGTGTCTAAATTATTAAAACAATAACTATGTAATAGGTCCAGAGTTGGACAACAATTATTGGTACACACATAGCTGGACTTATTATGATGGTCGCACGTTTTACTAGCCAAGACTACGGTAAATATAAAGGAGCGTCTCACTCATCACCGTGATCGCCTGTAATGTAATAAAAAAAATGAAAATAACATGACGTTAAAGGCGTTATTATGGTGAGACGCCTCTAAAGTTATCTAAGCATTTTCTAGTAACATATAAATAGTAGGCGATCATATGTTCAAAGTTCAAAGGCGATTATGTAGACAAATTTGAGATAATGGATATAATAACAAGATAAACAGCAACAAAAAAATATCCTGTGTAGAATTACAAAAACAACAACACATACAAAATATACAACAATAAAGGAAAACATAATAATTATTATTAAAACTATCGTTAAGACATCTTTAATAATTTAACCCTTTGACCGCCAAAGACGGCAAATCACGTCATCGGGAATTCGTGCCACTGACGCCTATTGACTTCAAAAATGTCAATGGTCAAAAACATGCTAATTCAAACCACTATATGTGTTTTACAATATCTGTTGATTTTGGAGCACTCTTTTTTTGGTTTGGCGTCTGTGGCACGGTGAATTGCTTTGCCGCTTGGCGCTCGAAAAGTTAAAAAACGGTTTGAGAAATTGTGAGGAATGGTCCGACATGTTCCGAACTCATATGGAGCTCTTCATCAGGGGCAACTATCCGTGGTGCTGCGGTGTGACAATTTTTACGTAAGTTAAAACCGTTCTTACAATTATTAAAGGAAAACATATTCGAAATTTCTCAGTCTTCATGTTCAGTTCTTCAAGACTCTCTTCTTAACGGCATCGTCGACGTAGACGGACTTAACTCCGGTAACCTAGCTTTATGATGTCTATAATACTCATACAGCTAGATAACCAAAGATAATTCACCGATCTACTACCCGCCGATCTTCATTTGTCCGCCACCATTATCTCCTAATGGCGATTTCTTGCTTCCAGTGACGGCGATCTTTTTCCGAGCTGTTTTTCATTTGTTTTCTCCCTAGGTCATTAATCTAAGTGAAAAGAAGAAACATTGCACGTAAAGTTTTCTCGAGCTACAAGAAATCCATAACAGATTCAATAGAAATAGCTAGTACAAGTCATTATGCACTAATGAGTAATATTGATATTACCAACAGGATCAAATTATCACATTTAGGACCAGGTAAACAATTAAAACTACCCCAGAAACCGACAGCGCCCGCTAGGTGAGTGCAAGCCCACCCCAGACGCTGACAGAGCCCGCCAGGTGGGCGCTTTTATAGTACAATCCGCCAGGCGAGATAGTCGGGGCTGAGTAAAAGTTTCCAGCGCCCACCAGGAGAGTTCTAGGTCGTAAAAGTGTTAAGCATTATTTTCCTTAAATGTATGTTTCATTGTGAGTTCCTGTAATTTGCTCTTTACTTCTATTGAAGTTCCTATGTGCAGTATATTAGCTGTTAACTCTCGTAAATAAATAAATAAAATTATGACACTTTATACTCTCGCGGTTTGTACTCATAATTAACACAAATTATAACGGGTCTAACGCGATATTTCTTATTTACCTTCATAATCTAACGTTTCGGCGGGGTTGCACACGCCGTGGTCTCAGATGTACATCATCTTAGACCCGTTATAATTTGTGTTAATTATAAATAAAATTACATATATTTTATTTATAATTAACACAATTATATTGAAAACTCCCGTGTCTCAGACATAATACATGCGAAACGGGTGTACTCACGTCGGAGAAGTCGAATATCGCTCGACATGTTTTGAATCGGTACGCGATTCATCATCAGGAGCTACGATCAGTCGCCGTGGGAGTAAACCCGTTTCGTATATATTTTAATGTCTGAGACGCACGGAAGCTTTTTTATATAAAAATATGATTTCTATTACCTTGGAATAGGTACCTATGAGAAGTTTATAGGGTTTATTTTTTAAGGATATAACAAAGATATAAGTCCTTCCTACGATACTGAGTGCTTATAGTCTTAAAAAAACTATCTTATCGCATCTATAAGTAGGTGCATTATCATTAAAGAATGCAGTTAAAAAACGAGATCCACACTGCATCGCTTAGACTGGTTTCCTTGACATTATTGCGAGATGCAAATCTTTGCTGCCTTGTGAATTAAAACTGACTTTCCTGTAAGTATTCAGTCTCTTTGTTATATATATATAATTATCTTTCGCCTTCTACGATGTGGGTAAACCTATCTACCTAGTATTTATTTTAGAAATCACATTGTTTGAAACACGCTAGTAGTAGTGACCTCAAATAAACGTAATGTTTGTCTGTAAAGTTTCCGAAAGCACACAAAATGAAGAGAAATTGGTTTATCTAAATAATTAAGCCAAAAGGAAAAAACTTAGAAACAAATGTTCCCCAAAAAGACAATAAAAAAGCTTAGCTCAATGAAACGTTGAAAATCATATGCGAACCTCATTTTAAAAATATGAGCAGAAACATCTGTTAACGATATTATTACCATTTGATTAAAGCAAAAAGTGGAAATTTCATTTTCCTCGAGCGCCGTTCAAACCAGTCGATAAAAGAACAGTTTGCGAATGAAGCGACTAAAAAGTGACGAGTAATTCCGTGGTTAAAGCACTTGTCAGTACCAATAGTTTGTAGCAGGGATCGGATATCGTTATTCGCTCCATACAAAATACCGTTATACAATTTCGGTTTTTCGCTTATTATAACATTTTTATATTATAGTGGGTTAAAGATCTATACCTATAACGAAATTCAATTTAACCACATTCGAAAAAAATGCGAAATTAGAAAGATATTTAAATTTTAATGAATACCGGTATCGTTCCCTGGTTTGTAGTGAGTTAAACCACATGTTTAAGCACATATTGTCAACATTTTCACTTTTTATATATAATTTACTCGATCACTATCTGGGGGCCTGGGATGGTTGCTTTTATTACGCGATAAATAAGTGATAAAGCATCCGTCACGTTTTGACAAAATGCGAGTGTGAGTCATAGATGCTCTGTTACTTATTTATCACGTGATAAACGCAACCATCATAGGCGCCTTGGTAATGAAAGAATTTAAGTAGTTATATACTAATTAAAATCTTACGTTCATGGTCTTGAAAGGACTGAAGAGGCGGACAACATCTTCTTGTCACGCGAGTATTTAAAACTACCCGCACTTGCACGTCTAGCATAACTTTGACAGGCGACTAATTGTCACGCGACAAATGCTACCTGTCACTTTCCTTTCAATACTGTGTGAGCAAGACAGATGGTGCTAAGTCGCGCGACAAGCGAAGCCGCGGCACGATATGAGTCATTTTCAAAATACATACATGTACATTGTTAAGGGCTTTAATTAATTGATTCCTTTGTGTAACGATAGTTACCCATATCTTTTGTATGAGTAATTTTCGCAACACAAAAGAAGCGATCGTAATTTTGTTTTTATTAAGACTAACTAAATATGTACATGTTTTGTGAAAACTACTCATATGCTAACCCCGTTGGACTTTGCAATTCGAAATACTCGCGCGACAAGACATCTGTTGAAACTCGCCTCTTCAGTCCTATCAAGACCATGATCGTAACATCACGTTCGAAACGTCGAGGTAATTAAATAACAGTTTGAAAGCGATTAACCCGTTCTGTTGTAATAATGAGTGTGAAAATTCAATGAAATACTGTGACCACAAGCCATGAAAAATCGTCGCTCGTGAGTCGTGAGTGACAGTTGTTACGGCGAAGAGGCGGCCATGGGAGTGACCGAAACGGCACGCTCGGAGCATCCGCTCCCACTTATAGCTGCCGCTCGCCCCTCCGCAAGCCGCGCGAAGTCGTGGCTGGGACTTTAATTGTTTGTTACTCTGTCTAGTTTTGGTCCTTCCAAAGCCATTCCCGTAGTTGGCCCTGTATCCAGCTGTGGTCTACCGAGGGCCTGGAGTCCGCGTAAGCAGGTCCATGATATCCATCCATAGACAATTCTTGGCTCCTAACGAAGACTGGACGTGGAGCACCTGAAACGTGACAATTTATAGCTGTATTTAATGTGGCAAATTACCTTTTTAATATATCGACGGCAACGCTGTAAACGCCAAGGGAATTCATTGGCGTTTACAGCGTTTACGCTTTTTGCCGTCGATATGTATTGTACTTTATACAAGGAATATAATAAAGTAGAAGTAGCAGCAAAGTCATACTGTCCACGGAAAATACTCTCTTCGTGCCAAACAACGTATTTTAGGAAAATCAGTTTTCTCTATAGTTGGTTACCAATAATCTTGAAATCTCATTTTTTATTTATTTTTGATAGTTAATATAATACTTATTTCTATAAAACCCTGTTACCACTCTTTTCTCTACAGTTGGTTACAAATATTCAAGTATCTTGTAATCTCAGATTTTTTTAATTTTAGTCAATGTAATATTAATTTCTATAAAAACCTGTTACCACACGACGCGTATCACTTTTCATAATTTTTTATACAAATACCCATTTTACCGTCCCACTGACATTTTTCTCACCGATTCCTCAATGGTACATTTTCACGACTGAATCGATGGACGACAGTAACGTGTGAATGAGTCGAGCAAAGACATTCGTCAGTACACGGAAATGTTTGGTTAGGTCAACTCTAGGCCTCCCGTGTCGCCCCCCCACGCCGCAAGTCATTGAGACTGCCAATCTAATTTCAATCTTAACATCAATCTCTGTGAATCTAATTTAGCGTATTGCTTTTTGGCGTTTATTACAATTTAAACGTCATCCTTAAATTTCACACACAATATTTCGTTCGAATTTCAAACAGTTGATTCTAAAATCATTCATGTTGCAATTGTCTTTTGTTTTTGTCTTTGAATTCAGTAGGAATACTTTTCCTCTAATAAAACCTTATTGATTATTGAGTTCTAAATTGAATGACAATAGGTACATTGTGTTATCTTATTATATTACTTACGAGTAGATGCTTTGTGAGCAAATGTTTGGTTACGAGGTGTAATGGACAAGCGACCGTGAAGGCAGAGGAAATTGCAGCCTAGATAACGTCTCGTTGGCTAATATTCCTTCCTTTTAAATATTACAAAGAATTAGCAAACCGCATGGCGAATGATAATGTCTTCACAGATCATGAGCACTGCAACTACCCTATACTTTAAAAAAACTTGTCAGAAAACCTTTTATTGTTATTTTATTGTTATGGCGAGTGGAGAAGAAATAAATTGTACTCATACTTAAAGAGATTATTCGCATTAAGATCGACCACTACACGAATTTTAACTGTCGTCGTAATGTTTAAAAACTCTCAGTTGGACTCCGGAAAAAATGTATAAATAAGACAGAGAATTTAACCAATCATTTTTTCTTGTCCTACGCCACGGGTTTGACACCGCTCTAGATGCGTATTTACTTGAAAAGACATCACATTTTATTTTAAATATAAACCAATCAACTCTGAGAACATTGTCTAATAAAATCCAACTCAAAAACCAATTCAAACCACAACGTGGTGGCTTCAGACCTCCAGCGAAGCCTTTGAAGGTAAACACGAGCGAGCTTCGACCATATTATTGAGATAAAAATACAGTACAAAAGAAAAAAAACATGTTTAAGGAAAACTCCAATGAAGATCGGGTATCTTCATATTAGGTGAAAGAATTAATCGGATTGATGCGAACCTAAAAGGGCGTAAAGCTTTCGAAACTCTTATTAACTTAATACTATTTAAACTTGCTACGAAAACGGTTAGATGCCTTGTAAGGTTTATTGGAGGTTGCCCGCGGCTTAACAAATGAGTTGGCGAGTATGGGAAATATCGCAATGACTGTAGAAAAAATCTAGGTCTGTCATTTAAATGCCTACGCAGTACGCAGCCTTTTAGAAATATTATTTTAGGTTAAGCCGTTTTTGTAATTATTAATGATGTCGCACGATAGTTTTAATAATATTACAAGCTATTTTATTTGCCACCAAACGAACGGGACACAACTTAGTCATATTAATTGTGACTAGGTTAATGTGAACTTGACATTTTTGAACGTGTAAAATGTTTAAAACACACTGTTTTTGACTTAGTCGACTGAATACCACACAGCAACGTCAATATTTGACGTACGACGGCTCTCAAAAACTGTTTGTTCATCGTCAAAGAGACTTCCAATATTTTAGCGATACAAATAAAGACCTGTTAGTCCAATTCAGCTCTTAACGAATTGCCTTTTAGGTCTAAAATTTGATACAAAGCGATACAAGCGAAACTTCATGTTTTAATCCATAGAATAGTGTCCATCATCCTATGCAGTAGACATTTCATCGTATTTATTGTTATATTATATATAATATATATCTTATAGTATGTAAATATATGTATCATTGTATTTATGGTAAAGTTATTATATAATATACATTTATTCACTTGTATCTTAGATGCTTTCCGAACGATTAATTTTCAACTCTGCACCCACTTGAAGCATCTCTGTTTGGCCCTATGGTTGACTGGTAGAGAATGCCATTAGGCATTAAGTTCGCCATTTGTACTGACTTTTGTTTTGTGCAATAAAGTTTAAATAAATAAATAATAAATAATCCCAAAATTGTTAACAAAGAGCCCTGAAAATGATATACGTATTTATTTTTTTGTAAAAATAACGAAATACAATTTTACAGGTTAATGAAACTGTTATTGGGGTTTTCGGTGCACGAATGATTTAATTCAATTCAATTCAATTCATCCATCAAAATCTAGATACATTGAGAAAGTATGTACAATTTATAAAAAAAAACGCCCAAATTGCGTAAGCCATTTCAAGCCCGATGAAAAAGGTAAATTCATCCTAAATATATCTGATGCCACGATTGTTTTCCTTACTCGAATTGAACTCCGTACAAAGAACCTATTATCACGATTTTCCTAATTAACCTCAAGGTTTATTTTTAGATACTCCGTGACCGTAGATTCCTCGTGAAACCGTGATATATATATATATATCTCGGTCGACAAAACGTAACCAGCACTTACGTAATGGAGAAGTGTAGAAAATTATTGTGACACGATCCGCCTCCTCGAAACGCAAAACAAAAACTTGTGGAATGAAGGTCCGACTCCATTGGGAAAAAATGCCAAAGTTTGTTTCGATTTCCACTTGTCAAGTGAAAATCAAGTTTCCATCGAAATAAAAAGAAGACTATTAGGTTTCGAAGAGTAGAAGAGAAATTTAAACCTAAACGTAGCAAAATAAAAAGAAATCTAGGTTCAAACCTTATAACCTGTACTGTACCTATGTTTAACATATAAATTATTTCTGATTCCGATTCAAACCTCGGTGCCGTTAAGTTTTACAAATTCTGTTAAAATAATAAACACAAAAAGTTGTTAAAAAAATATGTACAATCGTGAAATTAAGGGTAGTGAGAAAAAAACATTCTCCCACTTATTCTCGCACACGGTACGAGAAAGAAATTATAAACCCAATAATAAATGGTTTCTAAGTAATTTTTCTTATATATTCACATCAACCGCGTCACGTGCCCCGCGACCTCGAGACCCTGACGATATGCCTTATTATAGAGGCATGATTCAGCCGCGGCAGATAACAGACTCCTCCTTAGACAAAAACGCCGTTGGCTGTTACGTGGCTGGCATTAAAATGGGCTATGTCAAGCTTTTGAGCGCAAAATTTTGAAGGTTGCTTGAAGTTTACATGCGTACGTTTGTTGCAAACCAAAAAAAAATTAAAAGGAATTTGCATAATCTCCTATAGTATCCAGACAAGTCTCATGTGTCAGTAGCAAAGAACCCATTAAATTGAAGAGTACATGCTACATCAAGAATTCTCGCGAAGGACTTTGTTTTCACTCTCGTGTTTGCTGACCAGACGGACGCAATGCCATCCAGAAAACAAATTAGGTTTTACATCCAGTTATCCCGTTTGAGTACCTATAGATTAACGTTGTGCCGTCCCGGAGTATATTCCGCGGATTATATTGAGGGAGGGTGTTCTCCAAATGTGTTCTCCGTGCAAAATCAAAAATGTTTTCAGCAATTCTCGGGCAGACACAACACTAGTTAAGATGAATTTCAATTTTAGTCTTCTGTTTGTGCCATGCTCACAAGCATGTTTTCGGGTAACTGCGGCTGGTTGCATGCCCGGTGAACGGCCTTCTTCACGCTATGCGCTTCAGATCACGTCCCCACAAGGCGATTCCTACAAAAACGTTCGTCCAATGAATACCAATGGATCGAATAATGCTGTCGCCATTCGACCCACGATCGAAGGACGAAGAACCCTTGAGAATGAAGCCACAATAGACCTTTTTGTCAATGGTTTAAGAATTCTAGCGCTAGGATATGGCACTGACGCGACGTCCTGTTGATAATGAACAAAAGAACGAACAAAATGTAACGGACGAATAGGTTTCGATAGAAAAGCTGTTTTGCATGCTGGGGGCATAATAAGTGTTACTTGATAGCCACCTCGCAAGCACCAAACAGCGACCAAACAGACAAACTTCAAATGAATAATATCATTCAAATTCCGAAGGAAAAAATCACCAAACTATTTCATTACCGTGTGTGTAATACTACGTGTTCATCTACATTTTAATTGTCAGTAGCTTCTTTCGTTACGTTTCTGAAATATCTCCTCTTAGCCAGAGTAAAAGTCATTTGAAAATTATGAGTATTTTGGTTAGCTGATGTTAAGTACATTTGTTAAAATACCATCTCAATATTTTCTCTGATTTCCGCGACTGTCGCACATTTAAATAAAACTATTTAAACGGATTATATCTTGTATATTATGTAATTAATTCAGCCTGTCTGACGTTCGGTAACTTTCCAGTTACCGTTGTCAAAGATTGACTGAGAAAAACACAATCTTCTACTAAACACAATCTCTACTTCTGCTAAAATAATATCCCAGACCAGTCTAGACGTACATATTGCGACATATTTATGCGGCTGGACCGGTGGCCGTATACAGGCGATGTAATTGCCGTCGTTTAATGGCTTATTCAATACGACCGGTTCCGAGCATTCGGCCAAAAGTTGCGATATTTAAGCGTTTTGGTAAGATACGGTGTCAGCTTCTTGTCGGAGTTGCTCGTTCCATTTAACTAAGCAGCATTGCACACGCATTGCTAACGTTTTAAACGGTGTAAACCTCAACCCAGATATAAGAGGTTATACAGCCATTATAACTCTTAATTTAAGCTGTATAAAGGCTTAATAAGTGCTTATGCAGCCTGTGTGTTACTTGGAATGGGTTGTCGCACATTAGTTAAGTTCGACGTGTCCACCTTAAGGCTGCGACTTCTCTTGTCGGTGCATAGCAACGCCCGTCTTTCTGGCAGGATGACAGGAAAGGTATAGACTACATATTATATTTATCGGGCGATAAAGAATCACATCCTTCTGGTAATGAGGGCTAACCAGCCCTGATACAGTTCAAGTCATGTCTTAAAAAAAAGAATCACGTCTCACAGTTGTGCTAGGGTTGCGCATGAGGTATCTAGTTCGAATTTTGAAATTCAAATGTTCTGTTTCTCTTTTTTTTAAGAACTCAACAAGAGCTGGATAACGTGCAAATGGGAATGTCATTCGTATCACTCTGGAGTGAGATCCATATCAATCGTTAGCTATATCGTATTTGGAGTGAGCGGAATGACAAACTTCTTACGAAGTGTTCCGTGTCAAAAAATCGGTCACGACGAAGCTTAACGCTGCGTATACGCTGCGACGATTCGTTTCGTCACGTTCTATATATGCATTCAGCTTCGTAAACTCACCATCAGTGTATGCTGGACTTCGATTTAGTCGATGCTTAAATAAACGTTCTTGAATCGTTCCTCGGTTAAAGCAAGTTACACATTTGCACCGTAACTTGGATCTATCTCTGTGTGCAACAATTGATTTTAAAGCTGCTGGTGGGCCGCATTGGCAAATTACAATATTAACAATAAAAGATATATAATTATTTCCCTTCCTCTTATTGGCAAACTGTTATACACAAAGATACCTACGTTGAATGGCGTTTTATAATTTCATACAAGGTACAAAATAATTATGTGATTACGATCTTCAAGATCAAAAGGATCAGAGATGAGCAATTCCAATTAAGATGTAAACCTACGCAAATCTCCCCCAGCGTTTGCTTCTACAAGAAACATTTTTCATTATTCCTTTAGTGGGAAACTTTGTTTGGATAAGCGGTAAAAAATGTTGTGAAGGATTTGAGAAATGTGAGGCTTTAATACAATGAGAATTGTCAAGGTCTTTATTCAGATTGAAATGTTTCGAAACCAGTCATCAGAGCACTATTGACGGTTGAATACTTGGATTCAACAGAATAAAAAAAAACACTAATTGAATATAGAAGAAGCAGATACGTATGATATTGACACAAACACACTTATACAGGTAAAATAAAAATCAAACTAATAAAATAAAAAAATATACAAAAACGAAACTATTCAATTAATACTATGTTACGCTTTCAAATTTGAATTTCGAACACGGCAAAAACACAATTCGAGCTTGCGTAAATTATTATTTGAACTGCATTCATTAGCTGCATTTCATTCATCGCTCAATCGTTCACTAATCGATTCATTCATTACCGCTTACTATTGTCGGTTAACCGAACATGTGCGAGAGACCGCACGTGATACGTGACTACGAACACTTCACGACTCCTTTATTTACCAAGGCTATAATTGTAACGTTCCGCTAGCTACAACGTAATTACGATTATGGTAATTGTTTTTTTTTTTCGATTCAACTCACTGGGTTTCTATTAATTTATGACTTTGTAGTCATGTTCCCATTTCTTTTTATCGTGAAGATTTGTATGTGTCGGTCGGTGCGAAGGATAAAACAAAGGGTATGTATTCGTATGTTAAAGTCTATTGATATTATTGAGATTTGTTATAATTTTGTAAGCAAAATTTACGGTTGTAGTAAGTATACTGAAATTTCGAGTGTATATATCTTAAACCTTGTAGTTTATGAAAAAAACGATTACTTAAAAAGGAAGTCATGATTTATACGTTGTCGTTAGTTTTCAAATAGCCGACTTGAGTATTCAAAGTCCGTACTAACACAAAGGTTGAAACAAAGGGGTAGAAGTGATTAACCCACGAGCACATTCATATTAACATAAGCAAAAGAGACAACAGCGATATAATAACAAAAAGATATATAATAATAATGAAAAATAACAAAGATGTATTTTTTACATACTCGAGAATCCACAAACTTCCATAATCATGTATCTAATAATATCACGTCATAAATCATCGACAATAGACTTTTTTTTCTATAAAATATACCTTGTGAACGTCTGGCAGATGATTCCACACACAATACGGCACTGCGTTTGTCAATAGACCCGTGTAAACTTCACAGGTGGCTGCGTTGGACTGGGGGACCAAATTATAATGAACTACCCCTGCCCCCTCGGCCGTACTATGCTTGGGCGATAGAGGAAAAAACGAAACGACCAAGGGGGTCTCGTATAACTGGCAGGATAGCAGGTGGACTGACACCGACCAGTTACCTGCTCGGATAAAAAGAAAAAGAATTCGACCTGTTCTATATTCGAATTAATTGCTCAAGGGGAATATTCCAGTGATCAGTTCGGAATGTTTTGTTTTTAAAACCGTCATCCGGCCGGGCAGCCAGCATTATAAACTTTTTCTTGTTCATGATGAATGAGCCAATGTTTCAGAATTATTGTGAAAACCAACGAACTGTCCAAACAAAGCAAATTAAATACAGAACTTTGTTAAGTATTCGGCGGGGTAATTTAAATAATCTTATTCCGGGCTTGGCTGCGCGGTTTTTTTGCATTACGCATTTGGTGGAAGTGGCATATTCTTTTCATGTTTTCCGTATATTACTAAGAATACCCATTCTAGCTAGAGCTTGGATAGGACTTGGTTTCAATGGCGTTAAAATACTGGGATTGACATGTCGTGTACGTAATAATTTGATAAAATAATCATAAGGATTACAATAACAGTTTGCAAAAACAGGTTTTAGATATCTGCATTTCATTCCCCCTAGCCAGAATTGATTTTCTTTCTCTCAGTAAAATAGTCTGTTAATATAGGTACTAGGTAGGTATTTAATGAACTAAGCTAAGGAATACAGATTAGAGCGGTTAAGACGCAGCAGTAAAATAAACGCCCGTGTGTCAAAAATGGCGGCATTTCGATGAACTGCAAAAATTAATTATCGCGACCCGCCCGACGAGATAACTCGATCGTGCGGAAATCGAATTAATTCATTTAAGTTTCGAACAAGGCCGGATTCGTTTGGAATAATTATAACTGCAACATTATTCCGATTTAAAATACATTTACATGAAAATACGGCGTTCAAACTTGGTGCTTCGTGTAAGTATGCATTTGTAGGATAAATAAAAGATGAGCGAAAGTACAAAATGTCTGGAAATTAAAACCACGCCTTTATTTTAGCTCTACCTGTTTTTTGGTTCTGAGACTTGTGTTAGAGGAGGTAATTTGAACATGCCGTTATATTTGTAATAATAAGTAGGTAATGTTCCCCGCACCCACAATATGACAACTAATCGTTTTAACACTTCATTTAAAGAAATGATTTAACCAATTTGTAATGTATTTTAATTTTACCTATAATAATTTGTCAAAAATTTGATTAAACATAATTAGCCCGCTATCTTGTTTACACTAATAGCTGTCATTAACTTTGAAGACTGCATAATTTTACACCCATGCAAAAAATATCCAAATCCCAGATTCACTGAAAAAAACTGGCAATTTTTTACATTTCAGTAAGCCTAACAGCAATAACAGTTAGGGTTTACTGAGATTTTTGTAGGATTCACTGGCTATCTTTTTCAGTGTTGATGGTCTAGTGTTTTTCAAAACTTTTGGTGTCACGGCCCAAAATGACCAGTAAAATTCTTTCGCGACCCCCTAAAACATAGTTTGTACGATTAAACTTGCAAATGTACATGCTTCAAATAAATAGCATTCCTTGTAGTCACGAAACTTTCTCGATGGTGATCCTCGCGACCCCCCTGGATAGATGCCGCGATCCCCCTGGGGGTCGCAACCCACAGTTTGAAAAACGCAGGTCTAGACAGACATCTCCCACGCGGTCGATCGCTGGCCTTTTGGGCATCGACTCATTACCGCGCAAACGGGGAAATCGACCGTAACGCGTATTTACATATAAATAAATAAATAAATAAATAAATATTAAGGGACAATCATACACAAATCGACCTAGTCCCAAACTAAGCAAAGCTTGTACTATGGGTACTAGACGACGATATACATAATATATAAATACATATATAGATAACATCCATGACCCAAGAACAAATATTTTGCACAAATATTTGCCCCGGCCGGGATTCGAACCCGGGACCGCCGACTCAGTAGGCAGGTGTCTACCAACCGAGCCAAACGCGTCGTCAAATATAAAACAAAAGACTGGGCAAACTAACGATCTTACATCTGGACAGGTTGATAACTCCCTGACGTTTCGGTAGCTTTACAGTTCCCGTTGTCAAAGTTACATTTGTGCAAAAACTACCAGTTTTATAAATATTAATTTAAAAAATATAAAGCTACCGAAACGTCAGGAAGGCTCAAATAATTAATATACGCGATATAATCCGTTTAAATTGTTTTACTTAAATGTGTGACAGTCGCGGAAACCAAAGAAAATATTAGGTTGATAACTGTCAAATAACTGGTGTGGCGTTTAGTGCGGTTTTGTGAATATCTAAATTACCTTAACTCTAAACATTCTATTTTATTTTAAATTATAAATGTACTTTTTTCATGTCCTTCCTAAATTCATTTATAGAACCCGGTCATCCCACGAGAACACTGCATTTTTCGGGAAATATAAGCCTTTGTGTTAATTAAGGGAGTCTGCTACCTTCATACCAACATAAATAGGTCCAGCCATTAGAGTGTGACAATCATACACATAAACACTCACAAACTTTCACCCATATGTAGAAATTACATACTCAAGCGATTTTCAAATCAAGAAATTTAAGATCAAGGTCCTAAAACCCCACGTGCTATGTTTAAATAAACTTCCTCATTAGACGAAGACTAAGTATTCCAGCCATTTACTTTTAGATTTTCTCAATATAGATATAAATTTACCTGTTATGAACAACAAAGTCACCACAAACAAAACGGCACGGCCGCCATCCCAGGAAGGAAGCAGCTAAAGCCTATTCTTAAACCTTTAAGTCCACTTAAGTACTAACTCTTAACGAACAAAACATTAATCTGAAACCGTTATTATCTCTCACAGCATCCTTTGTATCCAGCCAGCTTGACCGATTGTTTCCTTTGTCCATAACCATAAAAAAAACACTCACTTCAAATTTCGAATTACAAAAGTAAAAATAAACGGACAAAGCCTCGTTATAGATACCAAGTTATAAACGTTGTTGACTGCGGCGCCACTGTCTATACAGAACACTAAAATTTAATATGAAAATATTTTTAGTTCGTCTTTTGTCCGCAGGTAAGGATAATTTTGTGCTATAAGGTTTTATGCCAGGTAGTTGTTCTGAGAATCGATAGTTCTTTTTCAAGTTGGAATACTTTTTTTTTTTAATTTTTATGGTCTGCACTCTGGATACAGTCCTTTAAGAGGGGTCGTTATGTCTGGAACTGTCATTTTTAGTTTACGGCATAATTTACGCTTTCTTGATTGCTCTTTGGGATCGTTGTCCTTTTGTTGCGGTTTCTTTTTTGCTGTTCAAAAAACAGATTTATCCAAAAACTGGTAGTTGATACCACGCCGAAACTATCACCCCACTGCAGTGGCAGCAGTCCCAGATCAGACGTCTGTTTAGTATATTCGAGGAAAAGGAAGCACACGGTAATAGATAATCATAATCAAATTAAGAGGGTATCTAAACTTTAAAAACAGATTCCGGTTAACGATTAACTAGTCTCGACCTGTATGGGCGATTTAGCCCAGGGAAACCGAAAAAGTATGGTCATTGGTCACATATGGGTATTTCAACTTATCTCATCAAATTCCAATCACATTTGTCCAATAACCGTCCTTGCGTTGGCAACACCCCCTCCCCACCATACGAAGAATCACCCGTGACCGCAATCCTAAGGCGCTGCTGTGGCCAACAGTCGCAATTTACTCGGGACAGTCTCGTAAAACTATATGGAAAGGAAACAGGATTTATAAAAATGATAGCGGTTTTTAATGACCTGAACTTGTCATCGTCGTTTGCTTTTACGAAAAAAGATGTCATTTTTTGTTTTAAATACATACTTTTATTACGCTTACTGAACACTCTAGATATTAATGTGTATTAAATAAGCTAAGTATCTACGAAATGAAACTGACAACACTAGTGAATAAAAGTACGAAAGAATTACGTATTCTGGGTTTAAAACTTCACTAAAGCTATCGGAAAAAATCGTTTTTGTCAAACTTAAGCTCACACTGCCTGCCACACTTTAAAATATAGAAAAATAGGTGAAACACAAAACGAATTTATAATTTTCTAATCAAATAAAGCGACACTTTTTTGTCTAAGTTTTTTTTTTGGTTTTGTGAGAATATCCACAAACGAAAATCTGAATTTGAACGAACTTTGTTGACTTAAAATTAACCCTTTGTTCTAACAAACACGGCATATAAAATAAAATAAATCGTCTAACTTATATACGTACATTGTAAGTGGCAACTTTCCAAACCACGCTGACGTTTCAATTTAGCATAATAACCACAATCTTAGACAAAACACGCAACAAATCGCCGCGAAACAAAAACTCCGCACTCTAACAAAACACATACAAAAATCTAATTTAATTTGGATAATAAAAACCGTCTGCACGCTCCGTCGACCGGCGCTGTTCTCACGAGAAATTTACGGTCATTGCCTATGTAAATGTGTTACCTATTACTTCTTAAGCCGCAGGAATAAGACTCAAAACAAGTGACTAATTTAGTAGAATACTTACAGTTAGCACAGTCTGAGAAACAATAGAATGTTTGAAGTTCACGCAAATCAAGTGGCTCATGTACAGGAAATTTGGATTTTTATTTATATTTAGCCTTGAGTTTAGTATTAACAGATATTACTCATACAATTGATTGACAATACAGTAAAACTAGCTAAAGAAGTTTCTGAAGGCATCGGGCAAAAAACTCGTCGTAAGTGTGAAAGCATATTACATATGTGGTAAGAGTACTATATACTACCGGTGAAAAATGGTGGTCGCGGAAAATCGTATTAAACGTGATCGTATGCGGGTTCTGGTGTATTTATTAGTAGTTAAGATACATAGTAAAAAAAACAAAAGGGAATGCGCTCTTTTTGTCGGAATTTGCAGACTGTACATTATAACAATACTTTATTGTACGCCAATAAAAGTATACAAAATGAATCAATACAAATACAATTTTTTAATAATGTTATATATAAAGCTAATAAAAATATATAATCTCTTACCAAAATGTAACTGATAAATATTTTTGAGATTTAGTCATTTAGTCGTAAAACAAGAACTTGAAAAAAAAATCTCTAATAGCTGTTATATTTTGTCTTCTTATAATATAAAACAATAGAAAATTCATTTCCTGACATCAAGTGTAAACTTACAGTTTAACAGTTCATATTTCTCTAGAGACGACGTCAAGTATACCTCTTAAAATCGTTTCAGTTTGAGTGTGAGTATGACCCAGGTTTAGCATTAGTTGAGGATTTTTCGAGTTCATTGCAAAAATAATAGACAAAACGTGTGAGAATAGAGTTTGTTATTTTCATAATAATTTATTAAGATATCTCCTAAAATCGTGACCCCTCTAAATAGAAATCTAGAATTTAACGATAGTAAAGATTTATTCCTTCAACTCTCGCCCCGCTGACAAACACTTGTATTTCTATAACTGCAGTTAGCCATCTGTAGCGAATCGTCGTGTCTAGACGCTTTGTCCAATAACGCGGCGTGTGTCATTAGAGAAGGTAATCGTGTAGATTAGTGGGTTTTTACACGGGGTCGCTGACCCGCTCTCGTGAGGCATCGCTGAGGATGTGAGGCTCAAGAGGACCGTTTCAGAAAAAAATATAATTCTGATTGATTCGATATTTGAACATTTTTTTAACAAAAAAGAACCGACTTCGATATAAACTGAAACGAAAAAAATAATCCGTTCAACAGATAACAACTGAATCAACCTTTGAAGTCGGTGCCAAAACACAAAATTACTATCTACTACCAAAATATTATCTATTCTGTGCTACTGCGACAACAGACGCCACGCATGAAGCCTTTAATGATTACTATATGGTATTTACGAGTATTTTTATTTGATAAAAAAGTTTACGAGAGGTTTGACGCCGACCGGCCAAACTGAGAACTTCCTTTTTTGAAGTCGGTAAAAAATCGTATCCTCGGATATGTAACCCCTTAGGTAGCTGTGGAATGCTAGGGGCCGCTTTTTGCATTTTTTACAGGTACTTTTTCCATTAATTACGGCGCAAATGAGGCATGAACTCGTGACTTTTTGTAATCTTACATACGAAGGGATAAATATGAAAACTTGTCAAGTACTTTTCGTATCCGCCTTGTCGTTAGATATTCAGATAATAGAAGAATGAGGAATTCTCTTTCGATAAAACTTTTCACTGACAATACATATATATATAACTTGGATCTTTTCAAGACTAGAGTGAATAGGCACAGGTACTGTCCTGGTTATCATCTACATATTCAAGTTAGATTAAAAGCAATTGACATTTTTGCTTAAAATGTAAACATTCTTATATTAAATGATCGTGATTCCATTCGTGAGAAAACTTATTCACTGTCTGTCAAAATAAAATTTGTTACAAATTTCAAATGACGGCTTTAACCGAAGGCTCATATTTTTCATCACTCATGTATACACAGTTTTTCATTTTATACTAATCAAACGATACGAGTAAATAAAAAAATATGGGTCTTAAATAACCTTTAATCATTTATTCCAAAACCATGGTCACCCGAACGAAGATAGTCAGATTTTTCCACCCGCATTCTTCGCCGGGCCGATTCACACGCCGACACACACACACAGTCACACACACACACACACACATGCACTTATTAAGGATGCCACTCGTGTACATTGTTGCACAAATTGGTGTATAATTTATATTTTATATGTTGTACCTACACCTGTATGTAAAGCAAAACACATGATACAATTGAACACCCTGTTTTGTAGTCATAATTCACTTTATTTATTTTATTTTATTTGTTGGTTGCATAATAAAAATTATAAAAGAAACCTTTAGTATTGTATAAAATCAGTTTTTTATTTATATACTTTGTATTAAAGAAGCTTAGCGTTATTTTAGAAGCTCGTTCCAAACGCTAAACTTTAATAAAGCTGATTATAAAATATGTTGTTTTGAACGAAACTTGTTATATATGTATATTATGAATATATCTTGTGGTCATTATACTCTATTTGGGACTAAAAGATTTAAATATCACACTCTATTGCCATTTTCTATTTTCAGATAACCCTATAAGTATAGTTTCGTAATAGCAAATGTAAAAATATTCACATATTCGAATTCGGAATGCTACCTATAAATACACATTACTACACCATGCATAACTCTACGATCGGTCAACAGCCCTAGCTCTCACACACACAAACACACACAAATATACACATTCACGGTCAGTGACTATGTAAATAGGGAATTTTGAATTCTACCAAGACACAATGGGAACGGGAAAGTTCTTTATCAAAAGATTAATGGCGTGGTTAATAATTAGTTTAATTAACGGAAGACATTTAAAACTGTAAAAAAGTTGGTTGACTTGGCGGGAACACTACCGTGGCTCTAAAAAAATATGTTTAACCTGGGCGCTAATTCTAGTACTTGAAATATCGCTAAGTAAGCGAAGTGTCAGGTATATAACTCAGGTATGTCGCCTTTAAGTGTCCGTAAAACGCGATGTTTTTGATTTGAGACGCGTAAAGTAACACTTAACGTTACTAGGTTACTACCCCGGTCAAGTTAAGTTTGCGCCTGTAATTTGGCGACGCGGTTGGCTCAGTTTATAGAGATGCCTACTGAGCCAGCGGTCCCGGGTTTGAATCCCGGCCAGGTCAAATATTTGTGCGATGAACTCGAATAGTTGTGCTTGGGTCATGGCTGTTCTATGTATTTAAGTATATATTTATCTATATAAGTACGTATATCGTCGTCTAGTACCCGTAAGACAAGCCTTCTTGAGCTTAATAGGGGACTAGATCGATTTGTGTGAGGTTGTCTGATATTTATTTATTATTTATAATCTGTGGTGTTGCATTGAAATGAGGCGCGGGCTGACAAAGTGGCGATGTACTAGGTATATCGGTAATTTTCGGGAGACGCGGAGACGACTCGCTCGCTTCGCTCGATTGGCCAAATTTATTTCTCTACCGCGAGAATAATGTATATTACGAAGGCTAGATACGAGTATGTACCTATGTTACCTATATACCTATGCTTTACATTAAAGTGTCTCGACAACCAGTAGTGGTTTGATCTATACTCCTGTCATATTCAACTCCTTTTTCGGAGTCCAGTCGCTGGCGCAACGTCGTGTGACCACTGGACCAATTATAAACAATTAAATACAGAACCGTCCACATTTTAACCGATTACGAATAAGTGCTGCTAATTTGAGTGTTGAAACTCGATTCTGGGTTGCAAGATAGTTGTCAGGTGGCGAGTTAATAACGTTTTGCATTAAGCTAGGCCTTATTCGATTGACATTGACGGATAGCTATTAGAACGATATATCAGTCATACTACGGACATATAGTAATGAAATAAATATATATCTAGTCCCAAACTAAGCAAAGCTTGTACTATGGGTACTAGACGACGATATACATAATATATAAATACATAATATAGATAACATCCATGACCCAGAAATAAATATTCGAATTTAACACAAATATTTGCTCTTTAGCGATAAGACCGCCTATTGTCTAGTTGTCTACCATTATTTAATTTATGATTTCTCATGTAATATTTTTCTTGTTGGTGTGCAATAAAGTATTGTTGTATTGTATTGTATATTTGCCCTGGCCGGGATTGAATTCAGGACCGCCGGCTCAGTAGGCAGATACACTAGGCACTGCGGCAACCACGTCGTCAAATTCAAAGTTTCTAATGGAATGTGTCAAAAATACCACTATATGTCTATCTATATAATTTGGCTACTTTAGCTCTGTGCCCTATTGACGTTTAAATGAGGACTTTAACTTTGACAATAATATATAATCGACATTATATCTCAGTAGGCAGGTGCAGTCAAACTGCGTCATATCGTCAAAAAAATGGAACTATACCCTACCGAACAAAGTTGTAGGCAAATTGTAGTATGCAATAAAACAAGGTACATTTACTAGATACATATGTTTCATAACTAACACGCACGATTTGTGTGATATATGTGTATACGTAATTATGTACATCTTCATCAGAATCTCATTAAGGTTGAGAACGAGGAAGAAGGTTGTATAATTATATAAACAACATATAAACTTAGTACCTTTTCTCTTGAGCAGAGCCGACGGCGCCGACGGGTATAATAAAAGAGATACTATCCTTGAATATATAGCACTCCAAGTAAATTATAGCTGTTATCGAAATAGATTCAATCCTTTTTGGGTTTCTAAACGAGTCTCAAGATATAATTAACTGAATGCATATATTTTATTGTAATATATACTTATCTAATCGTTAATCCTTACAAAGATATATATATAGTTAGGTTAGGATATTTAGATGAAATATATGTTAAAACCTTCAAATTGTGGATAATATTACAATTGACACCATTTCAAATAGTGTTAAGTATAAACTAATTTGTTTAATGTATTACCACAAAACCTAAAAGTATCATTTTTATTTGATTATACGAACTAGTTTTTAAAATATAAAAAAAATAAACATATAATACAGCATTCGAAGAATCGGCCCTCTACGTCACGGTTCCTCGTGGAACATTTTAAAAGAACAGTGGTACAATTTCCATAAGCACTAAATTCGTCTTAGTAGTCAGACTGTATGATTTTCTGCGCTGTGCCCAATAGGCTAGTTGACTCATGTCAAATTGTAATATACTAATGTTTATTCCGTATTAGCAAAGGAAACCTAAATATATATTTTTCAACTCATAAAAGTGAAAGATGGCTGAAAAAATTGAATTTGAAAATATGGTTTTTAATCTGTAGGTATTTTGAAATGCTTAAAACGCAGTCCGCTATTTTCGCTTATGATAGTGACGTCATCGGTCCTGTAAAGATAACTGAAAGTCTACTTTGATGACTTCGAATAGTGCCGTCCCTCTCGATCCCTGTTAAAAAGTAGGTACTTTGACAGGGATCGAGAGGGATATTGGAGTTAGCGGAATGGCACTATACGACGGTCGAATTTCGAATATTTACAGGTGATTCTACGTCACGCCACAGATTAGCAAAAGGCAAAAATGGCGGACGGCGTTTTTGACTGTTCATGAAATTTCTAATTTTCAATTGATAAAATTTAGCTTTCTAGCTTTCACGAAAATACGAGACATTTTTTTCTGAGCTAGTAAGATCATTATTAACCACTTCAAATATATTGCAAAACTGGGTCTACTAGCCTATTACTGGTCGTCTACGCTCTTTTAGTGAAAACTTTACAAATGGCTTTTTCAATCAAAAATTTGTACTACTGATGTATCACTTTTCGAGTTTGACACGAAAAGGCAAATACACAGACGTAGATAGCCTTCGTTTGCAGTTGTTTAGTGTAGTTTTATTGCTACAGTATTTATTAAATCTCAGAATATCGATCCGTATAAAAACCACAGTCTTGTTTCATAATAAAACAGAATTTATAAATGTAAGTGTTTGACAAAAATTTTGAGGCAAGTTATTACCTACTGTATACTCTTAGACAAACGTTAATGGTTCATCAAGAACTAAATGCGCCCAAATACGATGGGTTTATCTTGAGCTGTAAGTTCCTACGGCCACTTTCCGTCTCCGTCAAATCAGCACTAAGATACCAAATTATTGTAATTTTACGTAAACATATATACGCAAAGTTTCAGTTTGATACGACAATTAGAGGAAGTTAATTAATAGCTACCTCCATTTGTTACAAATTAACAAACTTAATTATACAAGTCAAGCGGATAAAAGTTTGTAAAAAAATTCCATACGCATCTACCTTCCATAAATATTATATATTATATGTAGGTAGTTTTCATTGACATTTCAATACGTTTTCTAAAAAAACTCAAAAAGAGGATTAACTCATGTTAATCCTCTTTTAAAGTATTAAATAGGATTGAAAGACTCCATCAAACCCCCATCAAAACGGATCAACTTGTAATCCTCACTACGATATAACATTAAAATCCTCCACTAACGAGACCGAACATAACTTTAAACTAAAATAATATATTTCCGTGCAGTACACTTTACCTAATTATTTTTAAAAGTAGTTTAGCATTAATAAAAATAACAAATTGCCGATTTTCGTAAGTGAGTGCTATCTACCCACTTTATACGATAGACATCAACGCGCGCGCTACACTTACATAATTTCGGCCGTTTAATCTTTTTTACTTTGTAATTTTAGTATATAAAAGAAAAATACACATTCTAAACTTATAATACTCCTATTTAAAACTGCATTTTTACACACATAAGGATATTTTTTTTTTTAACAAAGTAGGTATGACGAGATTTGTCAAATCGTAAGACGGATATTAAGACACTCAAGTCGTTTTTAGGAGATATGAATAGGCGTATGAATCGATACGGACACGTGAACGAGTTCGCGGCGGTCAAGGCTGCCCAGCCACCGAACCCGGATGCGAAAATACACAAAAACTTAACAGCCTTACAAGAAAATTACGGACAAAACTTACCGCATGCAGCTGAGCGTTCCTGGGTTTGAGTAACGTAACACGGGTTTTTGGATTTTTGATTTTGGAAGCGCGTTTCGGCACCGGCGCTTGCGCCGATGGGCGGAGGCGACTGACGCCTGCACGCCGCCGCTCCCCGCGCGGGATTGGTCGGCGGGGCGCGTGACGTCAGCGCACGACGAATTGTATGCGCGCGGCGCGAACGGCCGCGGAGACGCCCGAACGCCGGTTTGAATTTCGACGTTGGACTGTTTTTTTTTATGCCAAAGGATATGGCGAATATTGCAACTGTATCAGAAATACTAGGAACAAACGCTTTTGGAACTAAATGTAACAGAAACCCTAGTGAATATAAAGAAAAGTTAAACAATCTGATCCAAAATGGTCGATTGCAAATAAAAGAGGGTAATTTTGAGTGGCGAAGCATATCGTTTTGTTAATGACATGTAGGTATGTATATGATACCTGCTTTTACAAGTTTTCTCCTTATCCGTTCAAAAATGCTGATTGTATTAGACGTTTTTCTCAATGATCAAACATGTTTCTTAACATAATATCAATATTACTGTTACTACTTAGAACAGGGTATATTTATATTTATATATATTCAAAAGTTTGAATTTTTCATTAATAATGTTTGTTTCAAAACAATTTTTCGTTTTTTTTTTTTTATTATTTCGACTGTACGCAGTAAAAGCATGAAATAGCTATGTTACTATCTAGAACTCAGGGAAAAGTATAATTTACTTCAAAAAGTTGATTGATATTATTAATAATAAATGAATAAGGTTTTATATGAGCACATGGATATTAAATGTACATGTGTGTGTATGGATTATATCCCGCTTTCTTTAATAGATTACCGCTTTCTTTTATAAATATACCAATATAAATCAAACTGAAACTTATTATCATTGTTTTTGTGTATAAACGTAATTACCTCGAATCTTATGACAAGTTTCGTCACTATATATATCGGTAGTTATCTTATTATAGTATTTAATATTGACATTTTATTTTGGATAAAAACAGGGTTTGCTTCTATCTCATACTAGTTTGCATACACCAATAACTTTGGATACAAATGAGTCGCAAACTTAAGTTTAAATGATATGATGTGACTTAGTCCCTTCTTCGCGGGGCTCCAATCGTTGATTGACCGCTTCCTGTGGTCAAACTGGTTTAAACTCTTAGCCTTAAGACTACACGCTTAAAAACCTGCGCGCGCGCCGGAGAGAAAAATGCAACTAAAAACTCGTGGAGTTGCGTTGTGTCGGACACGGTCGGATAGGAGGTGACATTGCCAATACGTGCCGTGATATGAAGCTACATTTGAAGTGTTTAATGACACGTGTACAAAACCACGCCACTATAACCGACCAAAGTCAGCTAAGCCATGTAATGTAATTGAAAAAAAAAGCTGGTCAAGTGCGAGTCGGACTTGCGCACCGACAACTATGAAATCACTGCGTATGTATTGCTCTAGCGAAAAGATGAACTGTACTGTGCGACAAACTTGATCTTGATTCACTTGTTATCTCTATAAATCTTATAAAATCGTGAGTGTTATAAATCAATAATTACGACAAAATAAAATTTAGTCAAAGAACATGACAACTTATAAGAATAGAATAGAATACTCTTTATTGCACACTGCAAGAAGAAAGAAATACAAATACAGATAACACTAATCATTACAATAGAGGTAAACAATTGGCGATCTTATCGCTCAAAAGCGATCTCTTCCGTAGCGGATTAATATAAATGAAATAATATGAGTCGGCGATAAAAAGTAATCAAGAAAACTACCGAAAAATGATTAAAATCTACTAAAAAACCTATAATGCATACTATTTATAGTTTTCCGATTTTTTCCTATACTTTTAGTATAAGACGGTATTACTTACTAAATTTCATAGTTCTAAGGTCAACGGAAAATACCTCATACCTACCATAAATGCATTTTTTTGTACGACTGGCGGCAAAAAAAAAAATCCTTATATTTATTTTGTTACCATAAAACGACAGCTAATCAGTGATATAGATAGTCTCACTAGCCGCAGTGTCATACCTTGTTTTCTTACCATGGACATATCGCAATACTCACTCAGTACATTTTACAACCCGGACTTCAAAACACTGGAAATCTACGTTTACAGGTAGATCGGAGCTTCCTTACGGCAACATAAACAGAATCCCGCTGGCGAAACAACTGGCCACCCTCTACAAACTTTGTAAAAAAGCCGGTCAAGTACGAGCCGGACGCGCACCGAGGCGGGTTCCGTACGAACAATGAAAGCACTTCATATTGTTCTTACTAATAGAGAAACTATACTGAACATACTTAACTTTACTGTTGGAAAACGGTTTTACTTACATATTTTTTTATGATTTAATTATAGTTTTCTGATTGTTCCCTATACTTGTAGTATAAAACGGTATTACTTGCCAAATTCCATAATTCTAGGGCAACGGACAAAACCGTTATAAATTTCGATTCCCTTAAAACAGTCGAAATATACTTTTATAAATAATGACACAAAGGTAAATTAAGAAAGAAAAATTGAATGCGATCTACTGCAATCGAAGCGGGATTTGAACCCGCGACCTCTGCGTTTCCGGCGCATTGCTCTTCCAACTGAGCTATCCGACCGCTACGTCAATCGCACGAAATCTTTCATCCCTTAATTCTTTACGCTACTGGAGCGCCCTCTGTGTCATATATGTTTTTTGAAATGCTTTATGCGCATTAGCCATACCCAAGGATGTGCGTTTTACACGCACGATCCCCAATCCCCATTGCTTTACAGCAAGTGCGAAGACTGCGAGAGAGATGGCGCTGTTCTAAATATTTGTATAGAATCTTTTTATCGATTCATATTTTTTATGTGGTAATACCACATTTTTATTTTTATAAATAATGACACAAAGGTAAATTAAGAAAGAAAAATTGAATGCGATCTACTGCAATCGAAGCGGGATTTGAACCCGCGACCTCTGCGTTTCCGGCGCATTGCTCTTCCAACTGAGCTATCCGACCGCTACGTCAATCGCACGAAATCTTTCATCCCTTAATTCTTTACGCTACTGGAGCGCCCTCTGTGTCATATATGTTTTTTGAAATGCTTTATGCGCATTAGCCATACCCAAGGATGTGCGTTTTACACGCACGATCCCCAATCCCCATTGCTTTACAGCAAGTGCGAAGACTGCGAGAGAGATGGCGCTGTTCTAAATATTTGTATAGAATCTTTTTATCGATTCATATTTTTTATGTGGTAATACCACATTTTTATTTTTATAAATAATGACACAAAGGTAAATTAAGAAAGAAAAATTGAATGCGATCTACTGCAATCGAAGCGGGATTTGAACCCGCGACCTCTGCGTTTCCGGCGCATTGCTCTTCCAACTGAGCTATCCGACCGCTACGTCAATCGCACGAAATCTTTCATCCCTTAATTCTTTACGCTACTGGAGCGCCCTCTGTGTCATATATGTTTTTTGAAATGCTTTATGCGCATTAGCCATACCCAAGGATGTGCGTTTTACACGCACGATCCCCAATCCCCATTGCTTTACAGCAAGTGCGAAGACTGCGAGAGAGATGGCGCTGTTCTAAATATTTGTATAGAATCTTTTTATCGATTCATATTTTTTATGTGGTAATACCACATTTTTATTTTTATAAATAATGACACAAAGGTAAATTAAGAAAGAAAAATTGAATGCGATCTACTGCAATCGAAGCGGGATTTGAACCCGCGACCTCTGCGTTTCCGGCGCATTGCTCTTCCAACTGAGCTATCCGACCGCTACGTCAATCGCACGAAATCTTTCATCCCTTAATTCTTTACGCTACTGGAGCGCCCTCTGTGTCATATATGTTTTTTGAAATGCTTTATGCGCATTAGCCATACCCAAGGATGTGCGTTTTACACGCACGATCCCCAATCCCCATTGCTTTACAGCAAGTGCGAAGACTGCGAGAGAGATGGCGCTGTTCTAAATATTTGTATAGAATCTTTTTATCGATTCATATTTTTTATGTGGTAATACCACATTTTTATTTTTATAAATAATGACACAAAGGTAAATTAAGAAAGAAAAATTGAATGCGATCTACTGCAATCGAAGCGGGATTTGAACCCGCGACCTCTGCGTTTCCGGCGCATTGCTCTTCCAACTGAGCTATCCGACCGCTACGTCAATCGCACGAAATCTTTCATCCCTTAATTCTTTACGCTACTGGAGCGCCCTCTGTGTCATATATGTTTTTTGAAATGCTTTATGCGCATTAGCCATACCCAAGGATGTGCGTTTTACACGCACGATCCCCAATCCCCATTGCTTTACAGCAAGTGCGAAGACTGCGAGAGAGATGGCGCTGTTCTAAATATTTGTATAGAATCTTTTTATCGATTCATATTTTTTATGTGGTAATACCACATTTTTATTTTTATAAATACATCCTTGAGTATGGCTAATGCGCATAAAGCATTTCAAAAAACATATATGACACAGAGGGCGCTCCAGTAGCGTAAAGAATTAAGGGATGAAAGATTTCGTGCGATTGACGTAGCGGTCGGATAGCTCAGTTGGAAGAGCAATGCGCCGGAAACGCAGAGGTCGCGGGTTCAAATCCCGCTTCGATTGCAGTAGATCGCATTCAATTTTTCTTTCTTAATTTACCTTTGTGTCATTATTTATAAAAATAAAAATGTGGTATTACCACATAAAAAATATGAATCGATAAAAAGATTCTATACAAATATTTAGAACAGCGCCATCTCTCTCGCAGTCTTCGCACTTGCTGTAAAGCAATGGGGATTGGGGATCGTGCGTGTAAAACGCACATCCTTGGGTATGGCTAATGCGCATAAAGCATTTCAAAAAACATATATGACACAGAGGGCGCTCCAGTAGCGTAAAGAATTAAGGGATGAAAGATTTCGTGCGATTGACGTAGCGGTCGGATAGCTCAGTTGGAAGAGCAATGCGCCGGAAACGCAGAGGTCGCGGGTTCAAATCCCGCTTCGATTGCAGTAGATCGCATTCAATTTTTCTTTCTTAATTTACCTTTGTGTCATTATTTATAAAAATAAAACCGGCCAAGTGCGAGTCGGACTCGCGCACCGAGGGTTCCGTACAAACACTTTCCATCCCTAAGTGGTTAAGTTAAGTTTGCACCTGGTATGTATAGCGCCCCATATAAATTAGGTGCAAAGTTAGGTATTAAAATATTAAAAAAAAAACTACTTACTAGATCTCGTTCAAAACAATTTTCGTTGGTAGTTTTTATAGTAATGTACATCATATGTTTTTTTTAGATTTTTCATTTCCTTATTTTAGAAGTTAGAGGGGGGGGGACCAACTTTTTTCCACTTTGGAAGCGTCTGTCACGCAAACTATTCGGTATAGAAAAAAAATATTTTAGAAACCTCGACATCATTTTTGAAGACCTATCTATAGATACCCCACACGTATGTGTTTGATGAAAAAAAAAATTTTGAGTTTCAGTTCTAAGTATGGGGAGCCCCCAATATTTATTATTATTTTTTTATTTTTGCATCAAAATCTTAATGCGGTTCACAGAATACATCTACCTACTAAGTTTCAACAGTATAGCTCTTATGGTTTCGGAAAAAAATGGCTGTGACATACGGACGGACAGACAGACGGACAGACGGACAGACGGACAGACGGACAGACAGACATGACGAATCTATAAGGGTTCCGTTTTTTGCCATTTGGCTACGGAACCCTAAAAATGTGGTATTACCACATAAAAAATATGAATCGATAAAAAGATTCTATACAAATATATAGTCGAAATATACGTTTTCTTGCAGCCTAAACGGCCGTGTCTTTTTTTTACGTTAACTTAGAAGTTTGATTTTTCATAGCATAGGGACTGTAAACCTGGGTTTATGGTTTTAATGTCAACTGGATACTTACACGCGTTCCCGACCTAAAGAGTCTAGACAGACGGACAGACGGACAACAAAGTTATCCTATAAGGGTTCCGTTTTTTCCCTTTGAGGTACGGAACCCTAAAAAGGCGAAGGCTCCGTCCGAACACAAAAAGAAGACGCTTGAACCCTTTCCTTTTTTGTCCCTTTACCTGCCCGGTCCAGAATTTGGTAGTAAAAGATGCAAATCACTGTTTTTTTACTTAAATAACTAGAGTTATCTTTTGACTTCGCTTTGGGGAGGGCATCCTTTAGGTTTTTATATAAATATAAAAGACTTTAGTATTCGAGTTTAATATCACGTCCTGTTCGCAAACTGTAATGAAATAAAGTATTATGTTCTAAAAAGAAAGAAATTACTCTCGGCATTTTTTTTTACGAAAAACCGGCCAAGTGCGAGTCGGACTCGCGCACCGAGGGTTCCGTACAACTAAATAATTTTCAACCTTTTTTTTTCTTTTCTGCATTTGTTGTTAAATAGGAAACAGAAACATAATCTGTGAGAGTTCATGAGATACAGCCTGGTAGCAGTATCCAGCAATAAACGGCAAAAAAATCACGTTTGTTGTATGGGAGCCCCCTTAAATATTAATTTTATTCTGTTTTTTAGTATTCTCTGTTATTTTAGTATTTGTCTGTAAAAATTTCAACTGTCTAACTAACACGGTCCAAGAGATACAGGTGACAGGTGAACAGAGAGACAGACAGACAGATGGAGGGACGTTTTTTACCCTTAGGGTAACTGAAACAGACATTACAGATTTAGAGAAGGCTCTCTTTATTTTTGATGCGCGTAAAAGCTACCGAGAAGCAAAGCGTGGCAACAAGACGGACCGAAACGTATGCGCTGCTATGAGTGGCAACTAACAATGAACAAATAGTTGTTCGAGAATATTATTGCAAAACAGCGAAGCACCTTGGTTTGGTGCACGCTGATGCGTAGGCTTTTAACGCGGCACACGTCACTGAGCCTGTCTTGCCCTGGCCAACAATTTTAATCTCAATTAAAATACATAATATACAGATTGGTGGGAGACTCAGTATAACCCTATAAAGTTGAGTTTGCACCTCTTATGTATACCGCGTTATAGACATCGGGTCCACTCACCTCAGCCGGGTTATGCGCAGCATAAAGGCGCGGAATGCAGTCCAGGCTGCGCCGAAACTGTCAATTTCGCCCAGCCAATTTCCCAAGCTTTCTACCAAGCCGCCAACTCACCAAAACCAATTATAGCGGCGCCACTGTCTACGCGAAATCACGAATTGACTATGCAATTGTATTAGTTCCAAGTTTCGCCACAGGTACCGATAAGATTGTGAAACGATGCAAGTGGCCATCGCTAGACATGCTTGAAGATAATGTTCTTTATATTGTTGGAATTAAGTTGAAATTTCACTGAAGCGTCAAGTATGATAGTGTTGTTGTAAATAGCGATGTCTTTAATGAACCGATGTAATCGATAAAACCCGAATAATTGAGTAATAAAGTGGCTATAATTTATCTAGCAAGGTTTTCCGCATTGCAAACTCATTTTGCGTTGTCTTCGGAGACTATGTTTAAGGGTTTTGTTATTCAGTCGTGAAAACTAAATACTTTTATAGTATTTTCTTTCCATTAATATAAGACAGATACTTATTAATATAGTTGCATGTTGTGATACCGAGAGACCATGTACATATAAGAAATTTAAACTAAATAATTATTTTGTATCATCACTAGCATCAGTTTTCAAAGCAATTGAGTGGGTCGAACGGAATTAATTTTTATATATTGCATACCTCACGGTATGCGCCTAGACGCCTTTTACATATCTGAAAAATTATTGCTCTGTTTTATATAATTACTGTAAACATTGATTTGGTTTTGGAGACTCTTCTATTTCTCCTCTATGTTTATGATTGTAATAGTTTAACGAAAAAATACTTACTGTTGAGTTTCTTTCGGTTTTCGTATCAACTGCGGTCTCCTCTTGTGAAATGCCGGTAGATTCAGATTCAGACAAGTAAAAGTGTCCTTGTGGGCCTTGTGGCCTACTTACAGAATAAACATTTTGATTTTGATTATCCAGATTTAATTTAATATTAAGATAGATAGCTGTTTATGTAAAAAAAGTCAGCCATTTCGAAAAAAACTCGCAAGATCAACAGCTCATACAGCCTTTAGTGTTAAAATTAACTGTTTTTACCCAAATAATCATTTAAACATTACCTACCATTGTAATCGGAGTCTTATATAATCCCCTAAAATAAAGTTATCGTTTCTAGTTTCCATTTTTATCGATATACTCATCCCATCCCGACCCGACACTCTTATTATAAAGTAAAAATGGCATTTTCTTTTTCTGGAACCGATTCGCAAACCGGTCGAGAGCCTCTGTTTTAAATTCGGCCAGTTTCCACGAATCGTGTGGTTGCAATACTTGCTACAATGTAACAATGTATTGAACTGGCTTAGGCTGGGACAGGTAATTTCTTTAGGGTTTTAATATTAGTGCCATTCTCTGGTAAAGGGTACTACATAATTTTAGTCAATAAGGTCTTAGTTCCTTTTGCCTGATAACAATACTTCTATATTATACAGAACAATAAAGAATATGACAAGTTATACTCTCGTGATTTGTACACATAATTCATACAAATTATATCAATAATCCAACGTTTCGTCGTCGTACCTACATCTGAGACCAGGTCGTGTGCAATCCCACCGAAACGTTAGATTATGAAAGTAAATAATAAGTAATATCGTATCGTAAGACACGTTATAATTTGTGTTAAATATCAATCCCATCAAAAACATAAATGTTAAATTAGAGCCAAGTTCTCGCATGCAACGTTGTCGACTTCGCCGACAAAAGAATTGAGATCTATATGGGCGCCAAGTTCTTTGCCCTAAATTTTTTAGATACAAGGACATGCGACATACTCAATGCATTTATTTTACTTGGGGTGTAATTCAATATCAAGACTGGACTTGGCTAGTTTTTACATATAAATGTATATTACATTTGTCTAATCATTAACCTATTTTCGTAAAGGTATGTACGCAAGTTAGTGTACGTCCTGTTACTTATACTGTTAGCTTGATAATAATACTATGTTACTTTGATAAAATTAAGTCAGTTTGTGAAAACTAGCCAAGTCAAATCTTGATATTGAATTACACCCCAAGTAAAATAAATGCATTGAGTATGTCGCATGTCCTTGTATCTAAAAAATTTAGGGCAAAGAACTTGGCGCCCATATAGATCTCAATTCTTTTGTCGGCGAAGTCGACAACGTTGCATGCGAGAACTTGGCTCTAATTTAACATTTATGTTTTTGATGGGATATCATTACTTTTTGTACAGAAATTTGAATTGACGCCCCACCTGTCTTGACTAGAGTGACGCGGGGTAGAGGGAGGGGCCGGACCGCTCCTCGCCACGCCGCGCTCCCGCGCTTCGCTATCCGTCCCCGCGCCACGGCAATTTATTAACCTTCTCTGTGTGTGTGTGTGTGTGTGTGTGTGTGTGTGTGTGTGTGGTGTGTGTGTGAGAGAGAGAGTGCCATCTTACAAACAAAGAAAGAACTTTCCAAATCGGTTAATAAATGACGGAGTTCTGAGGCAACAAGCATAAATAATAATAATAATAAAACTAAAAAATATCACTGTTTTTGATTTTTATATGTGTACACACACAATTACCAAGCTGAATGCCAAATTTCATCTTTCTAGGTCACCTGGAAGTGGGTTAGGTTTTTGATTACTAGTGAGTCAGTCAGTCAGTGATAAAAATGCCGTTTTTTGGACGTCAATATCTCAATAACTATTTCATCTACATTTATGAAATTTGTGGTTCTAGTTGTTCTCAGGGACCTAAATACATAAGCCAAATTTCATTTTTTTCTGTTGAATAGATTTGGAGTTATTGAGGGGTCAAAAGTGGCTCCAAACGGTTCGTGTAATATAACACACGGCTGCTGCTCGCCAGTTCCTGCGGTGAACTTGGCTGGACACGCTGCCGCGTGTCTAGATAAAAAATATTTAGATTTTTATTTAAAAGGTTACGAGTATGTTTGCTTTGTTAAGCAATTTTGGATCTGAATGGGAAGGAAATGTTCTGTATCGGATTGCTTCGATTATCGGTTTTTGTAATATAATTTGTGTATAGTCTATCCGAAATTCTAAGATCAAATTATGTCAAACTGGCACAAGTGAAAAACGACCTTAAATTAATTAATGTATACGGTTGTTTGTAGCTTGTGCCAAAGTGACTTAATTTGATCTTGACGGACGGACAGACCTAGGTGCCTGTTTTCGGCTAATGGTTTTTTTAATATCCTATGTCAACTTTTTAAGTTCATTTTTCATTTGTCCGAAAGTAATTTTATAAACACCGTTCTAAAGGACCCGTTAGGTTAGGTTAGTTTTGTTTTATATATATTCTTAAAAAAATAACAGGATAAAAATGGCTTTCGGACAAATGAAAATGTGGCGAAACGTCACAGATGGGAAAGAAAAAATTGTGTTTCATATAGGTAACCGCCAATGCTGCAAAAAGACGCCTAGTACACATATTCTACCTAAATCCTTAGGACGGCACAAAGTATCCACAGGCAACTAAGCAAATACGATTTTTCTCTTTCTAAGCCTCCAAAGAAAGATTATTTTGCCACATACTTTGGCACATGTCCAATATACGAGAAGTCTATGCCCTTTCCCATACGTATATGTCTCATATGAAAAAAATACTATTTGATATTTTCTTATGCCTAATGGATTTCTATAATTTATTGCATTCATGAAATATGACTGTATACCGTGATTCATGTTCTCAGAACTTTTGTGTTCTCTGGAACGAGTATGTTCAACTTTATATCATAGTTGCAATTAATGATTTTAAAATAATCCGTTACCTACGTCACACTCTTTATTTCCATTGCAGTGGTAAAGCCTGACCAGAAATATATGAGGATGCGCCATATTGCGGAATTTCACTGGCACTAATTTCTTACACTGGCAATGATTTTATGATGGTTTGTCAACAATGTCTATGTCATTCGTGGGTGGTTTATATAAGACAAATATTTAAAAATATCCAAAGAAAATGTCGAAAACCATTCACAGTCGTGAACGTGAGATTATAATTAAAGTGTACACACGTTTACTAAACGAAAAAGAGTCAGGAAAAGAGTGCATTCCATTAAATGATATTACGAGGTTAACATAGTGGAACTGACAGGTATTTAAACTAATGTCATTATAGTGGTTTGCGATTGGTTGCATAATTGTTGCCATATAAATCTTATAAATAGCGCCCTCTTGACAATCCTCATATATTTCTGGTCAGGCATTAAAGTAACAGATATAGCCACGCAGTGTCTTCCATTGCGTGGTCGCCGGGAAACTTTCTGCTGTATTAATTGCCTTGCTTAAGTAATATGGGGTTAGAATACATATACGAAACGTAGAAAATGAATATCGCTCGACACTGAGTGATCGATTTGACGCCGCCGCGACTGATAGTTTATTTTTTATGTCATAGGGGGCAAACGAGCAAACGGATTGCCTGGTGGTGCGCAATTACCGTCGCCCACAGACACAGCCTGCAACACCAGAGGAGTCACAAATGCGTTGCCCGCCAATATCGGATGGTAGCTCCTGATGATGAATCGCGTACCGATTTGAAACATGTCGAGCGATATTCGACTACGACGTGAGTAAACTCGCTTCGTATGTATTTTAATACGTCTGAGATTCATGGGAGTTTTCTATACAAAATATGGGGTTAGGTTTAGCGCATAAAGTCTAAGGAAACATTGCGGAAGACCTTTACAAACTATTAAGATAGTGTGACTTAGTGCAAAGAGTATACCTAGGTATTCTGGGTACAGCTTTCTAGCGATAGGGCGGGGGCGCGTCGTGCGGACCCGAGATGCCCGCGATCGTGTGAATCAGCCGAGAGTTTATTCGTCTTGCGATCCGCTACGCCGCATGTAGGTATTTACTAAACCGCATAAAGCAAGGTAAGTATGCAAACACGGCAGTTCAAACAGGAAAAATTGCGTTTGTCGGGCGGGTAGACCTATCTGAATTCTGAACTGCCTGCTACTTCAAGATTAACTGTTTGCAACATTTGCCTAAATCCACATACTTACCATTCGCGAGTGTAATCCTGGCCTGCCCATTATAAATTATAAGTTCTGCAATTCTTCTTTACGCACTATAGTCTACAGCTGAAATACTGTGGACAAAGAGAAATCAAACTGAAATGACAGCGCAAAGCTACAGAGAATATGTCAAATTTAAGCTTAGACAAAAGACGTCAGAAGACTCGCGCGAGCGCGTTAACTCGCTGGAAATAGTGGAAATGACAAACGTGTACATAGTCTAGTCTTCATCAAACTATTGTACTATCGCGGTAGACTGAGCTTAACTCGATTTACATAATTACACTCATTACAATTTATTCACGAATTAATATATTAGTAATTTGAGCGACATGTCGCCATTTCATGTCTGACAATGATTTTTGCATTTGCAGCTGCATTCAATTACTGCTTTAAGCTCGTTTGCCATATTTGCTTCCAACAATGATCATCTTCCCTCCCTTTAACATTTCACAGATGAAATACGAAAGTAGTACTTACACGGATTTAAATCTGACAGAGGTCCACCAACGAGCTCCAATTGGAGCAAAGCTGCGTTCACGTGGCGGCCGTCAAACATGTCAGATTGACGCTTAGACAAAAGACGTCAAATGTCTCGCGCGGGCGCGTGAACTCGCCGCAAATGTCAGACGTGCTACAGACAGTTAGGCTCGTCACGTCATCATCAAACTATTGTGCAATTTGCAGTCACTATATGTCAATGTTAATAATCCAATAAATAAGGCTATTTATTGGATCATTAACATTGACATATAGTAATTTTCAGCGATGTATCGGCCATAATATTACGGCCCTATATGCATCTCGATTTATGCTTTTGGAGCGGTATTAAGTGACTTCTTTATAAGCTCGTTTGTGATTGGTATTTGCTTCGAACTATGATCAATTGCTCAGTCCGCTCTACATGCCGAAACATGAGAATATTATTTAGTAACATCTTGCAGGTAGAAAGAAATTTGACAACGGGTCAACGTATGAGCAAATTGGAGCAAAACAGCGTTCACGTCCCGGCCGTCAAACATGTCAGATTGACGCTTAGACAAAAGACGGCAAATGCCTCGCGCCGGCGCGTGAACTCGCTGCAAATTTCAGACTTGCTACAGTTATCAGTGCTCGTCATCATCAAACTATTGTGGAATTTGCGGTCAGTTAGAGCCTTAATGGATTATCGTTGACAGTATTTGAACCACTGCCATCTGGTTCATGTACTGACAATCAAGCCTTTGTAAGTACTGTTACGAATTTATTTATAATTAAGAGGCCTTACCTATTCCTTTTAAAATGCTGATTGTTTAGGCATTTTTCTCTATGATCGAACATGTTTCTTAACATATTATTGATGTTACTACCTAGAACAGGGCTATTTGGATTTATTGGTATATTTTTAAAACCTACAGTTTGAATTTTTCATTCATAATTTTTGTTTCGAAAACTACTCGAAATTGACAAAATTCACGCGGAAAATTAGTTTTTTCAACTTATTTTCGACTGCACACAATGAAAGCATGAAATAGCTATGTTACTACCTAGAACTCTGGGAAAAGTATTATTCACTTCAAAAAGTTGGTGGAAATTATCTACAAACTTGTCATAATATGAAAAATAAAATAATATTCGCTAACCATATTATAAGAAATATCAGTCTGTTACTAAGATATAAATTTGTTTGTGTAAGAGCTGGTCTCAGTGGGTCGAAATAATAGTTTTTTTTTAGTGACATACATTTATTAATTTGAGCCTTGTATCGGCCAATAACAGCCCTATATTATTGTTTATTTATTATTATATAGACTATGAAAACTTAGTTCTAAGAAAGTTTCCGACATAAGTTTACCTATTCACAGTTTGGCTACAGGTAAAATCCACCTTGATTTATGATTTTGGAGTGGCATTAAGTGACTGCTTTATAGTCTCGTTTGCGATTGGTATTTGCTTCGAACTACAATCAATTTCTCAGTCCTCAGCTCTACATCGCCGAAACACGAAAAAAATATTTGGTGACATCTTGTAGGTAGAAGGAAATCTGACAAGAGGTCAACGTATGAGATCCAATTGGAGCAAAACAGCGTTCACGTCCCGGCCGTCAAACATGTCAGATTGACGCTTAGACAAAAGACGTCAAATGTCTTCGCGGGCGCGTGAACTCGCTGCAAATGTCAGACGTGCTACAGTTAGGCTCGTCATCATCAAACTATTGCGCAATTCGCGGCACACTGGGCCTAATTCGATTGACATTGACGTGCAACCATTTGAGCGATAATCAGCAAAAATACATCCACTGCTGGACATAGGTCGGTCCCAAAGAACACCAATATGAACGGTTCCGTGCCACCGTGTTCACCTGGTCAACAGTCCACCTTATGGAGACTATGAGAAAATTAAATTTGAGTTACATTATGAATATACCATAGCAGCATGTTTATCTAAACGTTTGCTTTTAATAGTTTATAAAATAAAAATAATAAAATAATCGTTTAAATGTTAGTAAAACACATGGATGGATGCCATTATCAACGATGAATCTAGCTCTATTAGTCTGTTTTAGTGGGTTTAGTAAAAATAACAATAAGATGACTTTATTTCAGATTTTACGCAAAAAATATAATATGATAGAAAGAAATATTTATACTACAGAACGCAAAGAACTTAAAAAATGGGATGTGAAATAAAAAAAAAGCACCCCTGAAAGCTTTTTCAGAATTTACATTCCCAATGACTTTAAATAAAATGCTCTCCAATAAAGCCTGTGTGCAGAATGCTATTATAATATTCCCGCCACACTCTTGTACCACTTTGTTTATCTTTATGAAGCCTGTACTCCCCACTGGGAGTACCACCGTGGCAAGTCTAGCATGGAACACTTTCCAAAGAAAATAAATCAGGGGTTGAATGAAATAAATAATAAATATTAAATCTTACACAAATCGACCTAGTCCCAAAGTGAGCAAAGCTTGTACTATGGGTACTAGACGACGATATACATACATAATATAAACACATATATAGATAGCTTGCATGACCCAGGAAAAAATATTCGAATTCAGCATAGATATTTGCCGTGGCCGCGATCCGAACCCAGCACCGCCGGCTCAGTAGTACATAAAAAATAGTAAAAAGAAAGTACTTACACTAAGTTGTGCACCATGCTTGAGCTCTTGGTTCTTGTTTAGTGTGACCCTTGTGGACGGGATCACTGCTTATGATATAAACTTACAGAAATGTCTGTCTTTTTGCATCATGGTTGTTCTTTTCATTGACTGCCATACAATTTATGAGAAGTTATGTAAGCCAGACTTTAATTATCTTTTATAAAAAAATGCTCATTAATTTAAGTTAGGTACGGGCATTTTTTGCACATGGTAACAAGATTCAAATTATCAAATGTAACATGGCATAACATAACATACTTTTTACCTGACTATGGCAAAGCCAAAAGGAAGGGTTTTAAGTTTAACAGTTTATGTATATACGAGTATATGTATGTAAGCGTGTTCCACGATAGCGCGAAAACTACTCAACCGATGTTGATGATTGATGCTAGAGTGTTATTCCGAAAATCTGTGTTAACCACGCCTGGTTTGTCCCTGGTATAGAACTTGAAGTAGTAATAAATATGTGATCTAAATCACGAGTAATGTTTTGATATCGTGTATCATCGGATTAAAGCGTTTTTAGCTTGCTTTCTTTATCAGTTTCAGTAATAAAGATTTAGAAATATGATTTCATCAGATATAACACGATGGCAAAGCTTTATTCCCTAAGCGACAACTAACTCCGCAAACGCTATCGTATGGCAATTTAGAATAATAACCAGGCATCGGATATTCGGATCGACATTTTCCTAAAGTTGACAAAATCCTATTGCTATCTCACTCATACAAAGCCGCCTATACCTACGACCGAATAACAAAGCCGCCGCCAAACTTTAGGTAAATATCGATCCGAATATCCGATACCTGATAATAACATACGATAGTTGCTAGGGAGATTACTTCCACTTCACTACCGTTACCATGAGTTTACAGTGACTGAGACCTTACCATGGGCGAGTCCCGTCACGTTCACTCATGGCAAGGGATCCAGCATAGCACCCCTTTGTTGGTTGTCTATTGGTTCCGCTATCTGTCCATCTATCTGTCAAGGCAAGATAATCAAAATGAGTATGGTGCCAAAAACTATCGATTGTCATCCATTCCTTCTGACCTGTCTGGCTACAAATACTCATTTATATGATACAACAATACAGAAATCCCTTAGACCCACTCTCACTCTTCTTGATGATACTGATACGTATGTATCCCACGGTGGTGAGGTCAGCAGAACCCCGATTCCAAACTCTGGAGACAGCGCCCGACAAAGACAAATAGCTGATAAGGTCTCAAAGAACTTGTACTTATATTAAAAACAAACAACTAACACCTATAGCTATATTGAAGATATTTGATGCTACAATTTCGCAAATCCGAAAAAAGTCAGTTTCGTAAACGATGACGCCACGATGAGGCATCGCATTCAAATGTGCGTCACGTAGGTACGCACGCAATGTAAACCTAACTCCGTGCACACACACATGGATGATCCAGTACTTTGACTTGGTTTCAGGCTGGGGTTTTCCCACTTATTTCGCGCGGAAGGAATATATAAGAAGAAGAAAGAAAGAAAGAAACATTTATTGCCACACCAAAAAAATAAAATAGGTACATACGAGTAGATTAAACAATCGCATACGAATGTACACCACATGGGTCACGGTATGTAATCCTTACTCTGAGCACGCCACACACACACACACGATGATGCAGTGTTTTGATTTTACACAAGCGTTTTCCCGGTTTACATAAATGCCCATTTTCCAGTCTAAATTGCAGATTTTTTTTTGCCTTCTCCCTTATTGTACAGTGCATTAGAGTAAAAAAAAAACTACGAAATAAAGTGACATTAATAGTCTACAATAACTTCGCATTTAATAAAAATCAATACACTGACAAACTCAAATATACCGTAACGTCTGTAACTACGCTTAACCTAAGCGATAATGGTTATCAATTACAGGGCTCACCACACTCTACATGTAAATTGTCCAGATAGTTCAACGTTTATCAAAGTCCAGGTACTGATGGTTATTAATGTTATTATAACTGTGTCACAGACGTGCTTCTTTCCGTTCGAGTTTCAATGAAATCGAATGCGTTAGGATGCGAAATTGAAATTTAATTCTGAGAAAATTAAATTAGATTCGTAATATCGAAGGCATTCGTGTCTGCTTTAGACGTTTTAAGCAAATAGTAACTCGAGTATTTTAGAATAATATTTAAATCAGTTTGTTTTATCGTCGATGAAAATAATTGCGAAAAATGTAGAGATAGAAACCCAAAGAAGCATAAAATGCCATTGCTTCCAATCGTTAAATTTTCACAATCGAACACTGAAGAAGTTCCAATTTCAAACTGCGAGCTATTGAGTTTGCCTTAAAAGTGCAAGATACTGAGACACTAAAATGGAAAACGGCCATTTTCACGTCGCGTCGCCAACTATTCCACAACTTAACTCGTACAAGAAAGACACAATAAATCGATGTTTACGAAAATCTCAAGAACCCGAAACATTATCGCAAAAAAGGCAAGAATAAATGCATTCTCCACACGCCCCAGACGAAATCCCCTTTCGCTAGCCATTTTTCACGAATGGACGTCGAGAAAAATAATAAAGTTGTCGGCGCGGCGCGCGGGCATCTCCGGGTCGCCATCTTGACCCTCAGCACTGCCACAGATAACATATTATAATCAGAGGGGTCACTTCTGCCCTGTTGAAATAACGCTGGCCATTTAGTTGCAAGTTTTTCTTTATTTTTTGTACTGCTGTCTCTTGGCTTTTTGCTAGGTGTGTCAATGAATGTCTTCTAGCGTCATGTTTTTACAAAATCGTAATGAAAAATATGTATTCATAATATTTACTGCGCTCTGTTGGTTTTAATTCATAATATGCCTGCGGTGGCAAGATAAAAAATACCACCAAAATGATGGCGGGCAGCTCAGGCGCGAGCTTCGTATTTTGTAATTCGCATTCATGAACCTGCGACACTGCTGCCGCGCATGAAGAAAAGATGGATTGTACAGCCCAACCTCCCGTACCGCACGCTAAGACAGGGTTAAAAATTGCGAAGAAGTCCTGCGAGCGGTTGGACGTAAAAATCCCATCGCCGTAGTCGAGTCATTATTAAGCTTGTCACACACGGAGCGATAAAATATATTAATATACCACCCGAGATCTTGTCCCAAGGCATCTTACAACATATTTTGCCTACTACTTGACAGAGTACACGAAGCGATATTATATATTACAGCTCGGTATCTTAAGATATCTGAAGCTGCGAGCATAATGGCGGAAAGCAGAAATATATATTTGGTATCATTGTCGTGTGAGCTTTAGCTCCTAATTCGCTCGCTATAGCTTAGCCCCTAAGCGATGCTGTAAGATATCTGTCGTATATTATTAATATAATCGCTCCATGTGTGACGGGCTTTAACTGGTAGAGAGAACTAGCCATCACCTTTTCCGTACTGAAACTTCAAATTCAATTTCAAATTGACGAAGTTTGAATTTCGAACTTAGTTTCTTACTACGAACTAACAAAGTACTAAATTCACTTTTCGTTAGTTTAGGACCGAGTGAGCCCTCTGTATCTATGAAAGGACTGCGCTGTGGCATCGTAAACTGCGGTTATCGCCCCGATATTAGATAAATACCACCCGCACCGCGCCTTCCACGCGCAGAACGTCGTAAACGACATGAATTTCCTTACGAGGCTCGACGTTAGCAAAAACGCTGCAGAAGCGCTAGTACAGCCCTTAAACTCATCTAAGCTGAATAAAGGCTGTATAGCGCTTCTGCAGATTGTATGCTGCTTGGGTAAGCACAGTCAATTTCTATATATAATTTCACAGTTCCTTTTTATATTAGGGCACAATGGCACAATCTTACACACATATTTCTAGAGCTATATGACCCATATATTATAAAGCTATATTTGTATGATGCTAGACTCCAAGTAAGCAAATGCTTGTACCTACTGTACGTACCAGGCGACGATAGAAACTATCTACGACCCAGAAGCTAATTCGAGCTCATTAGGTACATAAATACTTTCCCCTTACTGTGATTCAAACCCAGCAATCGCATCGTCGATTAAGTATGAGATACATCTATCATTTATATCAAACGATCACCAAATGTACACTAGGAAAACCAATATTTACGGTTGAGTGGGACTCAAACACCTAGAGCAGCAGAGAAGAAATTCAGTGTGATTTCAAACGATTAAGCACATCGCTAGATGTTTCTTTCATTTGACAAACAAAGGATGGACGTTAAATAAATTAACGCTAAAATTATAAAAAGCCGTGATAGTAGGACCCTATTACCGATTACGATAGTTCGAAGAGATTAATTATAGTAGGAGAGCCGAAGAGGGGATTTCGGGAGTACCTAAAGCGCGGCAGATTAATATATAGGGGGATACCTTATACCCAGTTAAGTACTTCCACCAAATATGAGCCTCATATGTATGGCCGCCCGTCAAGGATAAAAGATCAGATTAGTAAAAAAAAATTGTTCTTCTGAAATTCTCGAGCGCGTCAGATTAAGGTAGGGTGAGTTAGTTATATGCTAAAACGTGTATATTCCTCTAATCTGACAATTTAAAGGTGACGTAAAGAAGGCGGAGGGCTACAAAGTTGTAAAAAAAAAACTTCATCTCGACATTCTCGAGCGTGGCTAATTTTTTTTTTATTTCAAAGGGAATGAATTAATGATAACGGAAAATATATAATCTGACGATTTCCACTAGCCGAAGTAACAAAAATTCATCGATAAAGTATAATGCGTGCAGTTACGTGATGCCTGTATTCCACTCTGGTTTCTGTTGCCAATGACGCCATGACAGTTGATCATGTTGTTTACAACACTAAAGTACTCGCACTATTAAATATTTATAGATGCCGGCAACTTTTAGAACAAACATGGCAGATTTGCGCATGTACCTACATTTGTACGTAAATGGGCTACTGCGCAGTCAAGATTATGCTCTAAAAGTTTGCCGGCAGCTGTAGTATGAGTGATATTAATATTAAAGTGTGTATTTTGTGGTAAAACTACTTTACAAAAAACAATTAAGTAAATTTACATTAGAAACATAACAAAAATGTGTAAATATTTTAGAATATAGTCGGAGCAAACCGGTTCTCCGAAAATCCCGAACAACATACGATAATCTTGAACTTTCGAGAGAATCTTCAATAAATGAAGTAAATCACGCACAGTGCTATAAATTATTTATAGCAATAAAATACCGCGAGTCTTTCAGTATTTACAACAGCGGCATAGTATAATAGAATATGACAGTAATAGCTCCGAATAGCTGGGAACAGCTCCGAATCACATGCCCCTGCTTCTGGGGAGTGCTCCGAGTCACATTTTCCTGTTTCTGGAGAGTACTCTGAGTCACAAGTTCCTGTTCATTTTTTTAATTGTCAGATTAGGCGAATCCCGCCAGATAATCGTCAGATTATGAGACAGCACGTCTAGGGCATAAAGATGAACCATATATATCTTAATCTGACGCGCTTGAGTATTTCAAAATGGCGAATTTTTTTTGCACATTCTAATAATAACTGCGAGTTTGCGTCACATCCAAATCGTCAGATTATTATATAAGAGCTTTTTCTTAGGTTCACTTAACATCCCCTTAGAAAATCTGACGCGCCCGATGAAAAAAAAATTTTTTTCATTTTCAACCCTCAAGTACGACCACCCCCATCATGGAAACAATCAGTTTAACATGCGTACATCTTTAAAAATGTGTAGGACATGGATGCTACCAATATCTGACGCGCTCGAGTATGTCCATGCAACAGTTTTTTTTTACATTTTTGAAACTCTGTAGCCGCTCCCCCCGCCCCCCACCGATGAAAAGGTATATCTTATATGACATTTTTTTCTTTTTATCATCTAAGCTTCGCAACCCAATAGGTCTCTATGACGCTCGAGTGAATCCCGATTTAGCATCGTCGCGTACCCTACTATTAATAATGGCCGACGGAGGCTGCGATCCACTTGGACCTTACGGTGGTTTACGTGAGGTTTGTCGAGACCAGTTTCAGTGTCATAAACATGACAAATTAAATTGAATATTCACATCAGAGAAGGTCAACCATTAAAAAAATCGAAGAATACAATCTCTCTATTTTTTTTTCATTTCTTTTTCATAATTTAATTATTCATTGTTATGCTAAATTTAAATCAATCATACAGTTATATAATACATATAATATGTATAGCTTAACCCGTATTTTTCATTAGTAATACGTATAAAGTTCCTAATGATAAGCATGAAAAATGATCACGTATCTTCAATGCTTTAGTAATTTTTCTCAACAGAAATTGAATAAGTTTTATCAGAAAGAGTTTATATCACTGAACTTTTTTGTACAGACTTTCGTCAAGACCGCAAACAAGTGTAAAGAAAAATCTTTCAGCGTGAACGACTTACGGATTCGTGAGTCCTATGAGGATAAATTTGAATAACCGATAGCTTTTTAGGGATATTAACAGCAACAAAACAGCAAACGAGTAGGGAATGCAAACTGGTAAATATTTATGTGGTAATTCCCGGTAATTTACCGGTAATCTGGTAATTTCCATATAAAAAATTACCGGTTTGCATTCCTTAAATACATATACCTTTAAGAACTCGTAATAAAATGACACGTCTACCCAATGCCATCGCATTGATAAATGTGAGATATGAAATATGAAACATGTTTCATCTCTATATATTATATTACTAGCTGCGGCTCGCGATGTTACCTGCTCACCCCACGGGAACACTACATTTTTTTTCGGAATAAAAAGTAGCCTATGTGTTAATCCAGGCTGTCAGCCACCTTCACACCAAAATTACCTTAGTAAGTTACTTAAAATACACTCTGTATTATACCATACCTACAGCCGAATTATATTACTTTTCACAATGTATCGAAATCGCACACTTCTCAGAAGCAGCGGTGACCACATTCGGCGATTTCGCGACCGCAGAATTTCAAAAAAAGTCCTAATGACCTGGGAACTGTCTTCTGAACGAAATAAAAGGAAATATGGGGTGACTTCTGAGTCCGAAACTGGAAGTATTGTGTGCCCTCTCGCTCTCTTTTCAAACAATATTTGGGTGAGCAGGACGGGTTAATATGAACTTCGAATGTTAGAATTTTCGAACGGAATAAACACATGGTCATATCTGGCTAGCCTGAATAGGCACCCGAAAAAAGAAAAAAAAAGTGAATGACTCTTTGTAATATGAACTTCAGATAGTTGGAATTTCGAAGGGAATGAATACATGGTCATATCTGGCTAGCCTGGAAAGCCACCCGAAAAAAGGAAAACAAAGTGAATGACTCTTTGTAATATGAACTTCAAATAGTTCGAATTTCGAACGAAATACAGTCATGTCTGGCTAGCTTACATGGCCACCCGAAAAAAAATGGGATGATACTTTGATTCCGTTTTTTTTTAATCGTAATAAACGTTTCAAATACCTTCTACAGACACGGTTTAAAATATTAAACGTCTTTTTAACTTATTGAATTCATAGTTTACCTTACCTTTTCCAGCTAGCAGGAATCGTCACTTGAATGGTGTGGAAAATTTTAAGAAGCATATTATTTTGAGTTTGATTACAGTTATTAGAAACAGTGTATCTATTAAACTGCCTTTTCTGCTGACTTAATAACTAAAATTGTTATAAACATCAAAATACCTCTAAAACTAACTAAAATAACTGCTCAGTCAGATCATTTGTAGAAACATGTATTAATATAATGATGTGAGAAAGCCATAAACAACAGTTCGTTAAATCATATCATATTGTATTCCACTATTACATTATAACGAGTCGGATTTGAATACAAACAAAAAAGTTCCCAAATCGCCTCGGATTTGGTTCAAGCGTGGCCGTCCAACCTCTTTTAGGTGTGGGTGTAGAGCACGAGCGTTCCGAGGTATACGCCAGTTGAGTTAAGTTTACATCGAACTTGTATGCGACGTAGTGTAGGCAGGTGTAAACTTAACTTAGTCGAGTAGTATAGTATAGATACTATCATAATTTGCGACTTAGAACGTACTTTACAGAGTGCGTCAGCGATAGAACACTGACTCGTGTAAGTGAACACCAGACTATAACCAGTTTAAGACGTATATAGTTACACTTATAGCAATTACCGGAAAGCCATGGAGATGTGGGTTCAATTCCCGCTCAAATTATAAAATTTTTAAAATTTTCGTTTCAAAAAAAACATTTGGTTTACGCTAGCAGACTAAGGAATGCAAACCGGTAAAATTTTGTATGGAAATTGCCGGATTACCGCCAAATTACCGTAAATATCCATAGAAAATTTTACGGGTTTGCAATCTCTATCTATACCAGACGTAAAAAAACTTGTAGCACCTTTTTTCATCAAGGGTTAAAAGACAGTCTCGTCATCTCTTGAGATATCTTAGTGATTGAAAACGCCCGCCCCGCTGCCTCTCACGCCTCGCGTGGGACGACGACGCTACGTGTGAGCCGACGCATCTGCATTACTACCGGTCAACGACCCCGCAGAAGGTCATGTTTCGGCCAGTGCAAAATTCCAACGTTGAGTTTGAATTCCGAATTCGAACCGCAACGGACTTTTACACGTTTTTTATTGACAGCGGAAATAAATTGAGATTGTGTTTTTAAGGCCAGATTAAGGTTAGTTCTTTGGACGGTTTTTGTTTGACGATGTTTGAACTTTTGATGAGTCGGGTTAGGAAAACACTTCAATAATCTGTTAGGACTTGTTTAGCTATAGATGCTTTATTGGTACGTCATTAACCCTCGACGAAAAAAGAGGCGTGTTATAAGCTTAACTGAGGTGTTACTAGGGTCAATCGCCATTCGTCAGTCAGTTTATGAATTGAAAAAAAAACATCTGTGGACCATTTTGATGATTGTGTTTTTTTCATCGAAATTCTTGTCCGTTGAGATGGTTCTTAGCTGAGTTTGGTGGAAAAAGGACCAGTAGTTTCCTAGCTTTAATTGGAACAAGTGACAAGATCTCAGCCAATATTGAAGCTTAGAATTCCATTCAAAATTTTGTAGTTACGTTTAGTTTTAGTACCTACTTTCTATATATCACTCATTGAATGAGCGTTTCATGATGACCAGCTACGTATCTCAGGGGTGTTTAAATTTTTTTACTTAGGCTTTTTATTAAACCAATGTATACATAAATATTTTTTTATAAATAAAACATGATTTTAAGATTTAGTAGGGTTTACCGATTCCCGGTGCATTAAAATGCACTTTTCTTATCTCAATGTAAAAAGGAAAACACCATGGTTGGTTGGAGATGCTAATGTTATGGTTTAGAAGCCATCCGCTTCCTTCCATAGTGTTCCGCTGGCATTATAAAAACGGACTCCGATCTAAACAAATTTATGGAGTAAGAAATTACGAACAGGATAGGCAAGTTAAATAAAAACTTGTATTAGTAAATTCCATACCTAGGGCGATAAATTCGTGAATGTGTCAGAATGCGGGTTTTTGTAAATTTGCGATCTGGGGATTTACAAATAACCGCCCGCAGTGTGTCTAAAGTTTTACGTCTTGTCTTGGCCAGGAAGTGAGATTTTCTCCCCGCGAAGCAGAAAAATCCACTTACGGCCTAGGCTGATGTAAAAAAAAATATCGGATTTTAAATATCCCAACAGTGTTAGTATGTAGTGGCCGGGGCAAATATTTGTGCAAAATATTTGTTCTTGGGTCATGGATGTTATCTATATATGTATTTATATATTATGTATATCGTCGTCTAGTACCCATAGTACAAGCTTTGCTTAGTTTGGGACTAGGTCGATTTGTGTATGGATTGTCCCTTAATATTTATTTATTTATTTATTTAACTCATGAATATATCAACTGTAAACGTACACTCATCATGTATATCCAAATAAAAATAAAACTAATTTATGTTTTTCCTTTCCTTTATCAGCAATCGGCTTCGAATCCATAATCTGTCGTGATAAAATAAAATTAAAGTACGGAAAATCTTAATGCTGTCGTAAATTATAAGGTTCGATCACCTGACAACTGGCAGTGTAAAACCCTTGACTCCTTGACTTGGCCTTCCTTTGTCAAGAAAGGTATTCAACAAGAGGCAAGAATTTTAACTTTAATTACAAAACACAGATAACCCCTCTCTTTGAATTGCGAGATGTTCCCAACGTCTGGTCATGGACCGAGAATTTAAAAGACTGCTGATGCCTATACAAAGTCGTTTCTCACCGATCTGAGGGATGTATACCCATCATTCTCATTCAAATATTAATTGACACGAGAGCGAAATTTACGATATCTACTTAACAAATGTCTTATTTACATCGAACTTCGGGGCAACACGTTATAAAACGGGGCTACCATAATTATTCGGTTAGGATCGTGCGTGGATAAGGGCGGCGCAAGACCGATCATTGTGGAGAACTTTGGGGGTGGCCTTTGTCCAGCAGTGGATGTCTATCGGCCGATATGATAATTATCGAGGTCTCTGTCCGAAACATTTCGTAGGTATATGATATAGCACACTAGCGCCATCTATTGAACTATTTAGAATCTTTATTGAACCAGCGAACAAAGCGTCATCCTTTCTGCTTCTGCAAATATGCTTTAGTATGTCCGTTTGTACTTTCCGGATGTTCTCGTGTACAGCCTGCCTGCATTTCTCAACCGATTCTCGTGAAATTTTGTGTACAGGTTTGATAATTAGGTATATGTATAGAATTAGTTATTAGATTCAGTTTTTCGATATTTTGATCAAAAACGTAAGAATATTGTTGCGGACAGCTAGTATTAAAACATAGCGTAAGATAAATCCCATCAAAAACATTACATGTAAAAAAATTGCAAGTCTCGCAATCTTCTACCGGAAAAAGTTGTGAGATACAATATAAAACCAAGTCGGTTAATTTATTCAGTACCTATCAAAGTGACCCTTCGCCTATATGACAACTTTGACACACATTTTCACCGGATTACATAACTAAAAACATATTACCATGACCGTGTTAGTGCCCGCATTAATATTAAACATATTTATCTTTATAATAAATGTAATGACTTGGCCATCGCACGACAACATAAGTATATAAGAATACGAATAAATCTCCTTTTATTAAAGTGATTATTATATTTTTTTGCTTTATTTATCCATACCAATAGATCGGTATGGAGCGGTGCGTATCCAGTTCTTTTCAGCTGTTTACTATCTCGTCTGCCTATATTTTCTTCTGCCGTCCTCTTTTGCGGGTCGGGCCAGATTTATGTTTTATTTAAGGACGGCCAAGATGAAACAATGAGTAGGAATTTACGTTTGTATGCGTGACATTCAAAGCGTTAATAAAATTTGGTAGATTTTATTATCATTATAATGTAGAGTGTATTATCGTGTGAGGGGTCATTACCCCTCTCACTATACATAATGATCCTTCTCATGATTCCTCTCATGACGATGGTGACGATGAGGGTGGTGATGATGGCGGCGATGATGGTGGTAGTTAGTGGTAATGGTAGTGGTTATTGTGTTGGGGATGTGGTTGTGGTAATGGTCGCGGTGGTAATGTGGAGAGGATGTTGATTTTATAACCAACGTCATCACCACAAGCATTGTCATCACAATCGTCATCATCCATCACCACTATGACCATCACCATCCGAATCAACACCCTCATCATCATACCTAATCACCATCAACGGCATCATCATCGTCATCGTCATCATCATTATCATCATAATCATCTACAACAACACCATCATCATCATCACCAATCACCACCATCATCATCATCATCATTACCAACACCTCGCTCACCACCACCAGTCACCACAATCTTCATTACCACCAATACTCCTGTCATCACCACCAGTTACCTCCACTCCACCATCATCATCATCACCAACAGTCACCACCATCGTCGTCATCATAATTGTCATCATCACCAATACCACCTTCATTAGAATCAGTCACCACCACCACCATCATCATTATCATCACCAACACGCCCATCGCCACCACCAGTCACCATCATCATCTGAACAATCTAACACCCTCGTTACCAACACCAGTCCCCAGCTTCATCATCATCATCATCACCAGCACCCTCATCACCACCACCGCCACCAGTTACCACCATCATCATCATCATCGTTACCGTTACCGTCACGATTCCAACCTCACTGCCCCTGCGGGGTTAGGTAACTCAATTCGGTACGGCGATGAGCGTGTCCATTCTGTATGTATTAGGTAATAAGTATTCTGTGCCTGAGGTCTTAGAATCTAAATCGAAGGTTATATGAACCGCAAAGTTAACTTTGTAATCGTGTATTTTTTATAGGGTTCGTAAGGAAATACTAATTTATCTATGCAGCTCGCATAACTGGAAAACTACACGGAAATTTTGTAATGTTTAGGTTTTTTAATGATTTGTACACCAAACCGTAATAGAGCTCGTAATTTCAAGCTTGTGTGTCTGCTAGAAGTAACTTAGAATTCGTATGATCATATGTAAGTGAGTCAGTGAATCAGTGAGTGACAAAATTAAGGAACTAATTTCTAAACCACTGGTTCAAATTGAATGCAATTTGGAATATACCTAGGTTATATCATGCTCTCCTGTTCATTAAAAATTCAGGCTTCTAGCTTTGTCCATAATGAAATACTGGGAGTTTGAAAATGGTCTGAATGGCTTCGAGAAAAGGATGTTACGGCGTGCCGGCAAGCGCGTTTGCTCGACTTGGCGGGGGCACTTCCGTGCCCCCAGAAAAATATATATTTTATATTCTTAGCTTAAGAAACAATAATTGCCCAAAAAAGCGGCTATGAAATTGTACCCTATATTTCCCTATACCTATCAGTTATTTATTGTAAGAGAGCTCCCAATCCTAAGAGTAAATAAACTGTATATAAAAAAACTGGCCAGGAGCATATCGGGCCACGCTCAGTGTAGGGTTCCGTAGTTGCTCATCCTTTACAATAAACGGGCTTAAAACAGCGGTTTTAAGCCCGAGTTTTAAGTTACGACTAAGATTTCAAGCTCTATAAAAAGGTTGTAAACGCCATTGTAACTGTAATTACTTATTATCTTCTGGATGTCAAATTACGTCATTTTAAAGAAAATTATGAAATTTTGCGATAACTCAAAAACGGCTTAACCGATTTTGTTCAATATAGTTTTCATTGAAAGTACTTATAAGGCCTCATTTTCATGAATTTTTCCATAATTTTTTGACCCGTGGTTGAAAAGTTAGAGGGGGGGGACGCTATTTTTTTTTATTTTTGGAGCGAATATTTTCAAAACTGCTGACTTTATCAAAAAATAATGTTTGGAGACCAATATTATTTTTAAATGGCCTATTCAACGACACCTCAAACTTTTTTTTTTAGATTTTTTTTACTGTTTTGTCGGCGTGATACATACACATACTTACTCATACCAAATTTCCGCTTTCTAGTACTAATGATCACGGAGCTAAGCCGCGGACGGACAGACAGACAGACGGACATGGCGAAACTATAAGGGTTGACTACGGAACCCTAATAGTCTGAGGCCATAACGCGCCCGACTAGTAAACAAAGGTGACTCGTCATCGTCACCGAAACTTTCCATTGCAGACGAGATGTCGAAAACAAATGAGTCATGTTTGTTTACAATTTTATAAACTTTAGTTGTAAAAAATTAGATTAATTTTAAACTTTCTATAATCATTCCTTACATAAAGACGAATAAAATCTCTTTAGTGCCATCCGCAGCTTGCTGCGAGCGCGGCAAAACAGAAACTCTCCTTACATGCGTCTTGTTCTCTTTGGATGAGCATCGGTGTACCTACCCTACCTATTTAATTATTAGTTGCTTAACAGTATTCAAATTGTGTGTGTAAGTATCTGTTTCGTTGTTGTGTTTTTATATACGTAAAGCTTTAATGTCAGATTAAGGCCGCATTCGACCAAACTTTTATTCCAAGAACAACCCTTACTATCAGGGACTAATATGGGATTTTATTTCGACATTACTCTCCATTGACAGTCTTTTCGAAATATCGGTCCATGTTTGAGTCTTTATTCATCGTTCGTCTTTGCCTGGTTCATTAGAGGCAGTTAACATTGTACGGAGCTTGTAACCCTAATCAAGATCTCCTTACATGCGTCTTGTTCTCTTTGGGTGAGCCTCGATGTACCTATTTAATTATTAGTTGCTTAGCAGTATTCAAATGTCGTAAAGCTTTAAAGTCGGATTAAGATGGCTTAAGCCCGAGTAAAAACTTGGGTTTAGTTGAAGTCGAACACAGACTATTGTACAGAACATGATACGGGGTGGAACAGAACATTACTTGAAGCAAACAGGGAATTGTCTAGACAGAGTACTCTATTACACGGCGGAACATCGCTTATGTTAATGACATGGTGCAAATTAAAATGTAAATAAAATCTGTGAATTAGTAGGGTTGTCACTGATATAAAAATTGTTTCATTTTGATGATTTTGTTTACTTGTAAATCCAGCCTTACAATTATAATAGGCCGATTGTAGATCACTTAGATAACACTATTCTGTCAGGAAAGACAGGTCTTTAGAAATGTTCCACCCTGTATAATATGTACAATTTAAACGGAGTTTCGAGACCAATCACGTCTTCCGTTATCAAGGGTTGAAAAACCCATAACGCTCTTTACTCCACTAGAGTTGAAGAACCAATATTCGTCAGCCAACTTACGAAACACTAGTGCCAAAAGCCCTGTCATACCCATACCAAAGTTAAGAAACATATTATTTAGATATTATCAGTATAAGATCAAAATGGGAATCTGACAGTTAATTGCATATAGGTACGTCAAAATGTATATTATATTGCTGTATCTCCATTCCAATTTTCATCTCGGACTCATACGTTTCTACTCAATTTGATCTGGTTGCGGATAGCATAAGTTTAGTGCAATTTTATTCATTCATGTTCTAGGCATTTACAAATTAAGTGTATGCCACTATACCTACCTACACCCTACACCTCCGGCCGACGAATGACGCAAGTAACAGAGAGGCTGCATAAATTCTTATAGCCTTTATTCAGCTTAAATTAGTCGTATAATAGTTGTATAAGCGCTTACGCAGCAGATCTGCTTGGAGATTATCCATGGGAGCTAATTCGAGTGTACATTGAGATATCGCAAAATAAGCGTATATCGCCTTTAACTGTTATTAAAATGTTTTTAAGCTGAAATTTTGTACATTCTTGCTGATTTAGCGTTAGCTAACTAGCGTCCTTAGTAAGTAAGTAGTATTGTTACCCATTTAAATATGTTTATGAATTGTTTTTATGGGGCGATGTCGTCGCTCTGCGCTGAAATCCCTTTCAATAAATATAAAAAAAAGTTATTGATTCGAGCTGCGTAAAATAACATTTTATGTTACTACTCGGTTGGCGCAAACTTAACTAGCGCCTGATATGTATGGCGGATGTCTATCGCATATAAATGAAGCGCAAATTTCACGACATATGGCAATACACTCGGTATTTCGCTACTTCGGAGATCTCTCAGAGATATCAGGGATATATGTACATATGGAGTTAGGGCCCTGGGATACTGTATGTCACTCTCAAAAAATCACCTTGTAATGGCGTCCGTGACATATCAAGTTTTACGCGCACGAAGTAGCAGACACCTTCTAGTTTAATGTAATAAAGTTGTCCCAGTTGGAAAATTCATAAAAGTATGGAAAACAGGGTTGCCTCCATCGCTCCTGTATTAGCATAGTTTTGTTTTACTTTGTAACTAATGCCATAAATACTACACTGTGTGCATACAGAGTAGGCCCCACGAGTCTACTATGGTTAACCCTTAAACTGAGTCCTCTGCGGTAAGAGAGAGAGACCCAGCATGGTGTGGCGACAAAGGGGTTTCGTTGTTCATGGGCGGCATGATGTCTGTTCAGTCAGACCTCTGTGTCTGAATTAAAATAATATGGCTTTTCGCAAAGTAACGCCTGATTTAATTAATTACCTCTGTGTCTGGCCTAAATAAAACATATGAAATAAAATTAAAATAAATAATTTATGCAGGAAGTAGGCCACAAAGGCACTCTTACAAAGAGGAGACCGCCGTTGAGAAGAACGCCGAAAGAAACTCGACAGTAAGTCCCGACAGTTTTTTTTTTTTGTAAATCATACTTCAAACGATGTTGTAACTTATTACATAACAGTCAGTCTTGGTTATGTTTCATAAATGAGCTTATTGCTGATGAGTCGGCGGTCGCAGCCGGGATCCCCTTCGTTTATATACAAACGCTTCATAGTATATAAATAAATAATAATAAAATAATAAATATCAGACAACCTCACACAAATCGATTAAGTCCCAAATTAAGCTCAAGAAGGCTCGTGTTATGGGTACTATAGACGACGATATACATACTTATATAGATAAATATATACTTAAATACATAGAACAACCATGACCCAAGCACAAATATTCGAGTTTATCACACAAATATTATATTATTAGTATGTTTCATTTTATGGAAGTCTCATTTGTCGACAATATGTTCCCCTAAAGTCACTTCTTTGCCAAACTCCTATTGTTTTTTTTTATTTTTTATTTATAAGATTACTGAGATAAACGTTTTTGATGAAATGATACGTCAATAAGACAACCGAATAAACGTTTGTCGATAAAACAAAAGCAAACCATTGAGAACATCCTCCCTTCCCGTACGGTGTTGTATAAGAAGATCGTCACAACAGAACGAATCGCGCGTGCGCAATACTAAGAACACATTATGCGGTCGTTGTCGCGTGGCGTATTTTGACAAAAGTGTTAACTAAGAGACCAAAGTCCGGCCGCCACACAATTTTTTTAAATTGCCGATAATTAGGCTCGATTGCACCCAATGTTAAGTGACAATAAGGCCTAAGATGGAACATGCTTGCCGCTCGCCTAGAAAATGCCTATTCACGACTTGAAGAGATTCAGTGTATCTGTGTATCTGTCTGTGGCATCGTAGCGCCCGTACGAGTGAACCAATTTAAATACGGTTTTTGGCTGCCTGGCTTTTCGAGATGGTTCTTAGCTTTGTTTGATGAAGATCGGACCTCTCGTTTCCAAGATATTCAGCTTTTAGTGGAGCAAGCGACTGAACTGACCGAATATTGACGCTAGGAATTTTAAATTTTGTTTTTGTGTTCAGTTTTAGTAGCATTTTCTATATCATACATTAAAACGGGACTAACTATGAGACCATAGGGGGTGTTTTAAATTGTTAATTTTACCAAAAAGTTATGTTCTAAACACACTGTGGTTAACATTTCTTTCTGTTGTGTACTCGAGCAATAACAGACAGTGTCGGTGATCTTTTATTTTTCGATTCGGTGGTGTATTTCACTTTTTAGGGTTCCGTACCTCAAAAGGAAAAAACGGAACCCTTATAGGATCACTTTGTTGTCCGTCTGTCCGTCTGTCAAGACCCTTTTTCTCAGGAACGCGTGGACGTATGAAGCTGAAATTTATATCAATTACTCAGGTCTACTGTCCCTTGAAGCTGTGAAAAAATCAAACTTCTAAGCCAACGCAATCAAAAGATACAGCCGTTTATGCCGCAAATTTTCGACACTTGCAAGGGAATCAAAACCTACAGGGTGCTTCCCGTGAACTCAGAATCTTGAAATTTGGTACGAAGCAACGTCTTATAGCATAGATAAAGGAATAATTACGAAAACCATAATTTTTTTTTTTAATACCTAACTTTGCACCTAATTTGCAAATTTTCGACACTTGCAAGGGAATCAAAACCTACAGGGTGCTTCCCGTGAACTCAGAATCTTGAAATTTGGTACGAAGCAACGTCTTATAGCATAGATAAAGGAATAATTACGAAAACCATAAATTTTTTTTTTAATACCTAACTTTGCACCTAATTTATATGGGGCGCTATACATACCAGGTGCAAACTTAACTTAACCACTTAGGGATGGAAAGTGTTTGTACGGAACCCTCGGTGCGCGAGTCCGACTCGCACTTGGCCGGTTTTTTTGTGTAATATCTGAATTGCAGACTTAGTTTTTAAATTTCAACGTACAGATGTTTGTGTGGCTGCCGCTGCCGGGTGGGCCGGTTGACAGAGCTGTCATTGTGTAACGGCCTTGCCCGGCCGTGACTTCTCGCCAGACGACTGATTTCACACGTATTCTAAATTCTGACTACACTACACTTACATAAGTAGTTTTTTTTTTATATTGTACCATTGATACAATGATCAAAGCACTAAGAAAAATGTTTAATGCGTAACCTGGCGGAAGTGACCGGGAATCGAACCCGGGAATTTCATTTCATTGAATTACCGGTCCAGCGTGTTAACGTTTGCTCCGCTCTAACGCCAAATAACCTCTCGAATTTTTCTCTTATGCTTTGTGAGACTTTACACCTTAGCAAATATACAGGGTAGCCCATTTAGATACGTCAGTATGGGAAAGTCTGAAACTATAAGACATACGAAGATCTGTTTTTAGGAACCATTTCATCGATATTAATAATAATAACAAGAAAAACTGCATTCATACATTTTAAATAAACTTGGGCTAGGGAATTGAACCCGGACATTTTGAAAAATATCACTAACATTATTTCTACTTAGATATCAGTTGTGTAGGCACACTCGAATTAGCCCCATGCAAAACTTCTTCAAAGCAATAACTTGGGTTTTGATTTCCTCAAAATCTGGAACTTTTTCTGGATCTCATCTTACACTTGTTTTCCGTTGCATAAAATACTATCGACATTCAGAGTTTGTTATGGAATTCAACACGAAAACACAACCTCGAGCTGTGTTAGTCAAAATAAAACTTACCAACTTAACTCATGCCGTTAAAAACGCACCGCCTTACAGCCATTAGTCGCGATTTCGGGAGATATTATCATACTTTTTTTTCTCCAGACGTATGTACAAATTTGTACTGCCACGCGTCATAACATATCCACCAGTTAGTCTGGTCCCTACGTGAACGGAATTTCTTACGAACATATGCAGTTTGAATGTTATTTAGGGATCTTCTTAGAGTGGTTGGGATAAGGCACGAAAAAAACCGCTTAACGGTACCGTATTGTGTAATAAATCAGCTTATTTCGCACAAGGTTAGTAAGAATCGAGTTACATGAGGCCATGTGTAGCAGAACTTTTACTACTGGCGAGTTAATGACCATGGGACAATTTGCAATAATCGATTATACAGAGGCCTAATTCGATTAACATTGACTTGATTGACGCACAGACAAAATGGCTTTTAGAAAATATTGTATTGTATTGTAATGCAGCTGCCTACTGAACTGGCGGTCCTGGGTTCGAATCCCAGCCAGGGCAAATATTTGTGTGATGAACTCGAATATTTGTGCTTCGGTCATGGTTGATCTATGTACCTATTTAGGTATATATTTATCTATGTAAGTATTGTATATATCGTAGTCTAGTACCCATAACACAAGCCTTCTTGCTACTTAACGTAAACGGACGGTAAGGAAAGATGGCAGTGGCATTTCCAATATCTGACAGAATATCTGGCAGTGGCAATATCTGACAGCACTCGAATCAGTGCCAGAAAGTCGAAGAAAGTTACAGTTAAGTATTCTTCTCCTTACAAATAGACAATACAATACAATACAATACAAAGTACTCTTTATGCACATCTCATAAAATATACAGGAGAAATACAACGCAAGAAATTACAATTAGAGGTTACAACAGGCGGTCTTATCGGTAAAAAGCGATCTCTTCTAGACAACCTTTGGGTGCCGTTAAACTACCAAATTTATACCAGTCCACACAACTATGGTCCAATTTAATCCGCAAATTACTCGTCAATATATGACAATTATAACGAAAAAACTCCAAAGTGCAACATAATTAAACAAACTTAAATAAAAACGTCACTGATAGAATATGGATTTTGATTAAAAAAAATAAACGAGTTTGGTTTTGGACCATAGTCTTGGATGATTGGACTATAGTTGGGTAGTTTTACAGTAGTGAAGAACTTGAAAATTTATTTTATTATTTAACAATAAATAAGTATTTATATAGGTACAGTAATATACATTCAGCCAACAGATAATACGAAAAATGAGAGGGATAGATAATGATCTTTCAGTTTTAAAAGACACAAGAGATTTAGCCCGCTATAAGCTCACAGGCAAGGAGTTCCACAAACAGACAGCATTAAAAGTAATAAATAGACAATCAGTCAGAAGAAATTACTGTCATTGGTAACTCTCCCCGCATTTGTTGTAATGAGAATGACCACTAAACGTAGCGCACCTATTTGAGAAGCGAGTATAATACCTTATTAGAACGACACTAAAAGCCATGCAATCATATAAAAAGCCGGCCAAGTGGGAGTCTGACTCACGCACCGGAGTCCCATACAAATACTTATCCCATCTTAACTGGCCAGGATACAAATGAGGTGAATATTAACGCAACCGAACACGGCAATTAAAAATTTAAAAATCATCAGTGAACATTTAAACTGTCTAACTATCACGGTTCATGAGATACAACCTGGTGACAGACGGACAGACAGACGGACGGACAGCGGAGTCTTAGCAATAGGGTCTCTAAATTCTATGCAATCAAATAAATGGCCTTCTTAGACTGACACTAAATTCTATACTGACGTGATATTTTATGACGTGTCATCTCATCTCACTTCTACGACACTTCTAAGGAATCTCGAAACACCATTTTCATCTAGTCTTAATGAGGGTTCCGTACCCAAAGGGTAAAAACGGGACCCTATTACTGAGACTTCGCTGTCCATCCGTCCATCTGTCACCAGGCTGTATCTCAAGAACGGTGATAGCTAGACAGTTGAAATTTTCACAGATGGTGAGTATTTCTATTGCCGCTATAACATCAAATACTAAAAATAAAATAAAATCAATATTTAAGGGGGGCTCCCATACAACAAACGGGATTGGTTGCGTTAACTTTGCACCGCATTTGTATGAAGCGCTATACATACCAGGTGCAAACTTAACTTAACCACTTAAGGATGGAGTGTTTGTACGGAACCCTCGGTGCGCGAGTCCGACTCGCACTTGACCGGTTTTTTAGGTTATATTAAGAGATAATACCACTGCAAAATTTTCCATACAAATCGGATTCGTTCTCGTCTGTCTCTGTTTACCTACTCCCCCAAAATTTGACCAACCTTGGTGAAATTTTCTATTTTGATATTTGCGTTTGGTTATTATGTTATGTTTTTGGCCAAAATTCCGCCACAAACGGGCGCTTAGAACACAAATTCTATAATCATTTGCGCAACAATCGAAATCGGATCGATACAGAACATTTCCTTATAGCAGTGATATATGTATATCATATTTACCTACTCTTAATATTAGTTGTGCGTAACGTTGTGCAACTTTTATCTTTATACCGTACTCGGATAACAATTCTACAATTTCAACTATACCAAAAAAAATTACCAGCGTGATGGAAGATCAAAACAATTCTTACTTAGAGACCTACAAATCCTGCATCGCGCTGTCAATATTAGTCCTGAAATTATGTCCCTTTTCCATGTAAAGCTGATGATAAATAATTTTTTCAATTTTATGATACCTACTATAGAGAGATCTTGGACTACTAAAATTATAAAGGCGAAATTGGTGAATGTGTTAATGCGTTTCTGGGTATGTTTGCTTCTTCACGCTCCAACGGCTGGACCAATTTCAATTAAATTTAGTATGGTGGTAGCTGACACTTTGGATTAACACATAGGCTACTTTTTCTCCCGAAAAAATGTAGTGTACAGTAACACCGCAGGGCGCAGCTAGAGTCATTATAAACGTGGAATACCTCAGTATTTATTGTACCAGTCAGTACAGCAATTCCAACATTTCCTCATTACTGTTGCCCAACGCTAGATCGCATCTGCGCGGAATTTCCATTCAATCGGTTTGCGCAAGCGCCTCCAAAACGGCTTAGTAACTGCGCACTCGCAAATACATGCGTTTCACCCTACCTCTACACTACACGCGAAGCTGACCGAAGTTGGCCGAGGCAAGTATGGGTTTCCGCAGCGAAGTGTCTCTCCACAGCCACACTATTATGTTCGCCCAACCTCGGCCAACGTCGCGAGTGTGGTGCAGCAGTTGGGTTAATCGGTCACATATACATGAAGCACTGGTAAATTCAGATTGCTTAGGTCTTCTTATAGCTACTAGTATAATCTCGCTTTTGTAATTTTCCCGGAAAATTTTTGCCTACTAGCACGAGGTTAGAGTAAGTACGGAGTGCTTGATTGATGATACAGATGACAACATTTATGGTTTAAGAACTTTATTCTCAGAAAGAATTTACAAAATTCACTTGAAGGAGAATTACAACATTTAGTAAAAATGAATAACTAGCCTGCATACAGTGTTCAGACTTATTACAAAAAGTGGTTAGAAGTAGCGTCGGCGACCAACGCATCGAAATCATACCCGTTAGCCGCCGATAACAAATGCAAGTTTGTACGATGTCTATGTCCGCGAGCTACGAACAGACTTGGAAACTGGGATACGGTATTTAACATTTCACTATTTAAATAGTGTTCAGTTTAAACTAATTTCATTAATTTATTATCACAGCACCCAAAACTATTATTTTTATTTGATTATACCAACTACTAGTTTTTTAAAATATTGAAAACATGTGAAAGCTGCTTTATCCACTCAATTGCTTCGAATTTTGAGTTGGACTCTATTTATATAATAAAATAAGAGCGGTGACAGGTAGCCGTAGTTACCAAAAGCAATCTAGTGGATATCTAACAATCGGGCCTGTACATGACGTCACCTTGTGGAAAAGTCGCAATATTTGGAACTAGTGACCGGATCTCAGCGAATATTGAAGCTAGTAATTCCATGATTTGTAGATGTTCAGTTTTAGTAGCATTTTCTTTACACTCATTGAATGAGGGTCTCATGGTGACCAGCTACTCTTCACGGGGGTGTTTTACATTTTTAATTTAGGTGATTGTGGTCATCGTTCAAGAATACCCTCATATTCTTGATCGATGTTGATGGCCCTTTCGAATTTGGAAAGTCTGCGATTGAATCCGAAGTTTTTAACTAATATCATAATTCATAAGTCTGAAATACTTTGTCAACTTTATCAAAATGCTTTATTCCTGAATGAACATTCAGAATCTCTATTTCATCGACAGCCTTAATTTTTTTAATAATTATTGAAAATATCGCCGCTAAAATACGGGTTATTTTACAATTTTGGTATGATATTTACATAAATATTTGTATTGAGTTATCTTGAAAAGGCTATTAACTTCATTACGCTGTTCCTCCTGTACGTAGGTGAGTTGCCATGGTAAACAATCCAGAATTAGCCGCAAGCAATCGAGGCTGGTACCCGGAACGAACATTGTTTCATTAGCTCGTTACGATCCCACGCCGCCATTTTGTTCTCGAATTTCGGCGTGATTTAGGGTTCCGCGTGCATGACTGACTTCTTAAGCAATCCGGCTTTCCTAGGTTCCTTTATACAAATCCCATAATTTTTTCACAACAAGATAGGATATTATCGATGACATAATACAGAATATAGAACAATACAACAATACTTTATTGCATGCCTCTGCTAAATTATTCAATGGGAGACAAAAGGCTTCTTTTCGCTAAATGGCGATCTCTTCTAGGCAACTTTTATATTGCGGAGAAAACAAAATTAAACAGAAAAGACGTGGTGACACAAGAAATTATATAATATGAAAAGTAACAAATAAACGTCATACCTACAAATATTAAAGTCATAAAACGTCTGTGTATAAGAGTTCACTTATATTGCTGATTTGGTTTCTACCGAGTCTTCTACAATTTGTATCGCAAATTTTCCACGTAGTTCCGATTATTTAGAATACAAAACCTATACCAAAATGGAGAAGTTATTGCGTAGAAACGTCAAAAATACTCGGTAATTTTAGTATTTTCTCGAAGTAGCATAATATTACTTGTGACATCTGGCTTTTGATGGTAGTATTATATCTTGCAAAAATATGACATTACAATGATTTGCAACTTTGGAAGCTCACGTCACCTTACGTATATGTATTACTGATAATTATCAGTTTCGAGTGCCACTCCTGTACTCGTAGGTGTAAGAGGCGACTAACTAAGCAACTTGGATTGAAATGGATTGAGGCCAAACAGCCTGTCATTAAACAACGTTGATCGTTTCGTTTAGGGTGAAGCCAGGCGAGCGTAATTTGAGTCGCGTAATTTCGGTCGCGCCATACTTAGTGTGACGTGATCACGTGACCTGATGTATGGCGCGACCGGAATTACGCGACTCAAATTACGCTCGTCTTCAGCCTAAGAGCCTTGCACACGGCGTGTGTGAAACGCGCCGACGACGCGCGATTTAATTCCATGGAGCAGTTTGTTTGTGGCGTTTGTGACAACCACAATCAAACTGCTCCGTGGAATGTAAAACGCGCGTCGTCGGCGCGTAAAAAAAACGTCGTGTGGAAGGTCCCTTATGAAGCTCTCAGTTCGATAATTTGTTGTGCCATACTTAGTGTGATGTAATCACGTGACATGATGTATGGCGCGACCGTAATTACGCTACTCAAATTACGCTCGTCTTCACCCTAATGTAGCTCTCAGTTCGATAATCGTTCGATAATTCGTCGCGCCATACTTAGTGTGACTAAATCACGTGACATGATGTATGGCGCGACCGAAAATACGCTACTCAAATTACGCTCGTCTTCAGCCTTATGTAGCTCTCAGTTCGAAAATCGTTATGCAAAAATTAAGATATATGGTCTGATAGTCTGATGAGCATATCCCGGGGCATCGCTTGCGTTTATTTTCGATGCACAAATTCAACACTAGGCCGCAAATCATTCGTGCACTAAAAACCCCCGGGTATGCTGATGAGGGGAACCAAGGACCTTGTGCTGTCAGATGTCAGTAAAGCAGACCATTGAGGGTGCTTTGTCCGGCACCATAACTAGCCGAGACTTTGCTTGTCGCACGAGTTAGCGTAACCTATCTTTCTCACACAGTATTGAAAGGAAGGAGATTGAAATATATGCATAGACGTCAGTTAGTGTCGCGGTGGAGAGTATAAATCAACAATCAACAATCGTGAAAATTTGTCGAAATGCGTGTGAGTGACAGATGCTTTGTCACTTGTTTATCACGTAAAACCGCAACCATCATAGGCCCCCTGGCCCCCTCCTCCTTATAGGCCTGGCTTGGTTTTCTTAACGATTCACTTAATGTTACATTTAAGTAACCCTTTAACGGCTGACGAAATTTTAAAGTACCTCAATTTTGTTCATGGGCTATTTTGGTTAGCATCCACGTACCTAATGCTATAATTAAAGGAATAAATGATAAGACTGACCAGTGACAAGTGCTTTCTGAATTGTTTTATTATGTGTCGTGAACAAAAGATTTGGATGACTCAGTCCTTACAGGCTCAGCCGGCTTAACAATCCGCGTAATGCTATTAAGAAGCAAATGCTGCGTCTGACGGAACCCTCGGTTCCATGTCGTCACCTGCTCACCTGCCGAATCAGTGACAAGTGTAGCGCGACCTTAACGCTAGGGTTGCCGCTTCGGCGCACGTTCACACGAACTTGCCTATGATACACGGAATTCTTTATTTAAATAATAGGGCGAATGTTTTCGGTCGGGAGTTTTTGGTTGGAATTGTTTAAATGGAATTGTATCATCTAATCACGATTCTTGCTCACATCTTTAGACTCTTGCAGCCATATAAATTGACACAGCGAGAAACATAACGATACTGATTAAAAAAAAAAACATGCGAAAAATAATATTTTATACAAAAGATATCAAATACGGGATCACCCTCACCTTTAGGGTCGATTCAGATTTATTTATTTATTCTTCAAATTAAGTTACACAGCATTACAGTAAAAACCAAGGCACTGTGAACTACAGAAATACATAAAATATATAAACAAAGACTTAAAACTAGTACTGCAAAAACACAAACTCGCCGAAAAAACGTTTAGCAGAACTTTTATTCTTTTATACTCATACATTTTTATAATCCTTGCAAAAATCATCCTATTGATTAGGTTAGGTTAGGTTTGTCTTATAACAATCTCAAATAGTTTACGGTGGCAAAGAAAAATGCTTCCTCCGAAATGATTTTTTGTCGAAAAAAACATACGACGAATAATAATTGTAGGAGTCAATATAGACCCGAACCGCAAGGCAGATGCAAAATGCGGCACTAAACTGCGAAGAGAGACTTTAGAGAGTAGTCGGTCAACAGAACTGCGCGCCAGCTGAAATAGGGATGGGCAGTTGGTTTGCAGTTTTAATTCAGTTACGTAACCCCTCGAACGGCCATTTTGCAGTTGGGTCTATATCGTCCCTAGATTTTAAATATTAAATCTTACACAAATAGATAGACCTAGACCCAAACTAAGCAAAGCCTGTACTATAGGTAGTGGGTACTAGACGGCGATAGGTATACATAATATATAAATACATATATAGTTAACATTCCATGACCCAGGAATAAATGTTCGAGTTCATCACACAAATATTTGCCCTGGCCGGGATTCGAACCCAGGACCGCCGGCTCAATAGGCATCTGCACTACAAACTGTCAACGCGTCGTCCTAAGGTTATTAACCACGTTGATAAACAATGTCAATTAAAACCTTTTTTCTTTTAGCGATCACAAATTACTCTTTAGGGTTTTTGTCATATTTCCACGTATTTGGGAACCGAAGCTCCCTCTGAGCACCAAAGCAATTTGCTATGACTATGACTCGCAGGATTCCTTAAGAGGCGAGTAAACAGACACCTGAAGGTCGGCACCGGACACTGTACATGCAGACACATACTCTACTGTTGCATATGGTCACTTATCAACAGGTGACTTGCCTCTTCGTTTTCCCTTGCATATAAAAAGCTTCTTTAAGTAAACATTGAAGTACTGGGAAATTCGATGAGGTAACGATATATTGCGTAGTTAATAATATCTCAGCTCTGTCATAGTATAGATGTAGAGATCAAAATAAATTAAATTTAAATTGTTTACGTTTTAATTTTATATGCACTTATTAAATTATACCCGCCATTTTTAGCAACCACATGAGATTCACGTCTATCAATGAATAAGAGCAAAACAATATGTTTTGATTGAGTACTTTGCTGAGCTTATGGCATACAGAAGGGCTACTCCGAACTCCATACCATCCCTTTCGATCTCGTGTTTTCGATCTCGTGTCAAGCTATATTTTAATGAGCGGGACGGCATGATCCGAAGTTCGAACATCGGAGTAACCCTCCAGTAGAAACAATAGTGGTGAGATATTGAACACATGTTATCAGAAACGTCGAATTGAGCCTACCTACTAGACTACAAGTTCGCTCAAGTCCTCACAATAGGAGCTTAACTCAAGACATCCGCCTGAGTCAGCCTGCCCACGCGCATGTCTCCCATGCCACAATAAAGAGCCTACGTGTACGGCCTGAGTGGACGCACGAAGCGGAGCTGCGAGCGGGCAGCGTGGCGGGCAGCGTGTCGGGCAGCGTGGCGGGCAGCGTGGCGGGCAGCGTGGCGGGCAGCGTGGCGGGCAAGCGGCAATGAGCTCAACCCGTCTAGCGCAATAGGCGTACGGCCATTTTTTTTTTGAGGATGTCAATCGATTCTATTTTTTATTGGGATCCAATGTCTATATGGGACTACATACTGCTCTAAAAGTCAGAAATGACCGTCAAAGTTCAACATTCCTACAGAGGACTAAAACGCTATACATTTGGCCTGCCTACTGATGACGTCATCTGTGGATTGGGTACCAGTATTTGTATGGAGAAAATAAGTAATAAAAGATCGTTTAAGTTCATGGTTGCCATACAATAATTATTGTTATGTTAAATGATGAGGATCCTAAAAATTTCAAATTTTCTTTTGGGTTAAAGAAAGAAATCATAAAATGTTCGTACCTTCGAAGTCACATATTTCAAAAGATATTTTTTTGTTTTGTATTTTATTTCTTTGTATCATGACATATTGCGCTATTTTTATTCATATAACTACACTATGTTATATAATTCAACATCAGTCGCATCCCCGATTACGCTTCGCAACTCTTGTCGCGCGACATAGCATCGCCCGACACTCTCTCAAAGTACAGCGAAGAAAGAGAAGAAGGTAATATTTCTCGTCCAAAAAGAGTCGCGTATCACAGTTGTGCTAGAGGTGCTGGGTAGCATCCACTGACGTAAAGCTGGGGCATCAAGTTGAGCGTACAGCGGGGTGGAGCGTGCAGCGGGGTCGGGCGTGCAGGGTTAACGTTTAACATATGCAATCGATGCAAGCAGCTTTAGGTCTGATTAGGGCCTGCAGAACCGACTTTTTTGTTTCATTTGTTTAATTGTACGGCTTGTGTTTTTAAGTGGGGCGTGCAGTGCAGCGTGGCCGGCAAGCCGCAAATAAAGTGAACAGCGGACTGGAATTTGTTTAAATGTACAGCCTGAGTAGACGAGACGTTTGAAACGGAGCGTTCGGCGAGGTGGGCAGCGTGTAGAGATGGGCGCTCATGGGTAAATATAAATACCCGATAAATACCGGTTAAATACCCAATCTACCGGGCAGTAGTAGTAGTAGATTGGGTATTTACCCGATTTTCATCGGGTATTTACCCATGAGCGCCCATCTCTAAGCGTGGTGGACAAGCTACTAATAAAGTGAACAGCGTAATCAGGATGCATGCCCTGCCCCATTGTAAGCTTCGGTCGATCGTTGTCGACTGGGGCTTCAGTAGACGCTGCCAAGAGCCCTTTGTCGCTTATCCGTCACGCTGGCCGCTCCGCTTCGCGCGTCCTCTCAGGCCACACACTAACTATGAACAGACTTTCATAATGTATACAATTATACACCTTACCCCACTCAGATAAGTACTAACATGACTAGATATTTATGTTTCTATATATGCTTGAAGCATAGTTTTATCATGAGGAGCAGCTATTGTATGCAGAATTGAACTTAGTCTTGTAGCTGTACGGAATTATGTTGATAAGTGAGATTTGAATACGGTTTTATACACTATTCAAATAGGCTATTTAGGATTAAAACGCAAAGTGCGTTTTAAAGTAGGTACTTATTTCACCTCCACCAAGACGGAGCCACGGAAACAGCCTACCAGTGCATTTGTTGTGTTGTGTCCAAGAGTGCGCTCGCGTCAGTCACACAAACAACTAATAAAGTAGGTACAGTTCTCTGGCAGGTTTTTAGAAGATCAAAAGAATAATCCTTCTGTAATTTATTATGTTGTGCTTATGGAGCTGCATATGTAGGAACAGTAAGAAAAATGTGTTTAGCAGTTTGATCATCTTCTAAATAAAAATAAATAATTTATTGACGCTAAAATTAGAATACAACAGCAGTTAAAGTACACTACAGATTATATACATCGCAGTAAGGGGCGACAGAGTCAGGCTCAGCGTATACGTAGAGCTGGGTCATCTGCAGAGCGCTGTTTCCTCATGCACAGAAGCGGAAAAAATCTATCATATTGGTGTATTTTGTACCAAAGTCGTCCAACCTTTAAACTGCCGAATTTGATTATATTTTAGACGCTACCAATAATGAGGAAAACATTTTCTTTAATTGATTTACTCTTGCACGATTTTCACACATTAATATAACGTAACTTCATTTCCTTTGAGACCATTACGAGTATGTCGTGGTTCGTCATCTGTCGCATCGCATCGGAAAATAGTAACACAACCAATTTTAGAAGTATGTTAATGTTCTACGCATTAAATTTCTGGTTTAGGTTTTCTAGTCAAAGATCTTTTTATTGTTCCTATGTCTGTTTATGTGAGCAGCATTGAGAAAGAATCTGAATAATAATCAAAGTTAAAATAAGGAAATTTGTGTGGTAATGCATCTATCTCTGGGCTCGGATATTTAAACTGTGTAGGTAAAGAAATCAGGCGAAGACCACACACAAACACTAGTTCTCGATCACCACACTATGAGTCCACTATTTTTATTTTCTCTACGTGTGCTGGGTCTTCGGTTTGCATGTATCACGGTTCCCGATGGACGGAATCTGCAGAAAAAACTTTTTTGAGCCGGTTATAATAATAGATACGAGAACACAATTAATTGTTTTGTTTTTTTGGATATGACTGTAAACATTGATTCGGAGAATATTGTACATCTCCTCTATGTACGAATTGCCCAGTTATAACATAATTGTAATAGTTTTAAGGATAATTTACGATTAAATTACCTTCTTACTGTTGAGTTTCTTTCGGCTTTCTTGTCAACAGCGGTTTCCTCTTGTGAAATTTCGGAAGATTCCTATTCAGACTTAGTTTTTTATCTATTTTTCATACTTAAAGAAAGAGATTATGTTATTATTTGATGCCCAAGTGTTGCTATTGTAACACTAAGCAAGGTTTTTTAACCTAGTAGGCAACAAACCTATCTATGTATCCATTTTAAACAGCACATACCACCTTTCAATCCTGCGCAGAACCACCCATACAATAAAAAAAGACATGGGCGATAGATTTAGAATACATTACCCTTCTTTAGGACTGGTAATCTCACTACAAACTTACCACTAGACGTGACCAAACATCGAACTAATCCTATTCCATATTGCCTTAAATATTAACCGTCTTATACAGCGCCGATTTGGACTGCAGATATAACTTTGTATAAGTTCGATGGAACAGGTCGGCCCGGTTGGTCCGGTTGCCCAGACTGTAGCTCAAAACCAAAATGACATAAGCATGTTGAAGTTACGAACGCACATAAGACCTTTTGGGTGGATAGGACTGCACAATACAGATACTAAATGGTTCTATAGATCGTATGCGCGAGACTCGAGCTCGTAAAATATAGCAGTTGAATTATGTTGGTTTAAAACTTGTTGGTGTTTCTATGCGCGGATTTTTTATGATATGGAAGATAAAGCAAATTACAAGTACAACTACCTATATGTATAAATCAGCTCAACATCATACTACATATATTATGGACCATTGTGATGTACCCACCCTCTCCTGTCCTGGATGCCCTCTGCACTCACTTGAAGCATCTTTGTTTGGCCCTATGGATAACTGGTAGAGAATGCCATTAGGCCTTAAGTTCTCCATTTGTACTAACTTTTGTTTTGTGCAATGCCTAGTGTTAAATCAATCGTGCACTGAAAACGGGGTAAAGACATGAAAAAGATCACACTTGAAATTAGCACCAATCGATAAAAGAGATGGATACAGTTCATGTCTTGAGCTTGGCTGAGAGAAGCCAGTTCACGTTACAAAAAACTGGACGAGTGATCAAAGCTAAGGACCAATATAACTTTTGGACTTTGAAAGACAAAATTGTGCAGTTCGAAAAATCGGGCCTATGATGGCTGCTTTTATCACGCGATAATTAAGTGACAAAGCATTTGTCACTTTTGACAAACCGCGACTGTGAGTGACAGATGCTTAATCATTTATTTATCACGTGATAAACGCAACCATCATAGGTACCCGGTCTAGTTGCTTTTCATCCTAATTAAAGTACCTGACCCCATAGCATTTGAAGCATCTCTGTTTGACCCTATGGTTGACTGGTAAATAATGCCAGTTGGCATTAAGTTCGCCTTTTGTTCCGTTTTGTTTTGTGCAATATACAGTGGAAACTGGATAAGTGGAACCTGGGTTAGTGGAAAACCTCTTTAAATGGACCCAAGTTCTTGGTCCCAGTCCCTTGGCAACGAATCACCTCTATAAGTGGAGTTTTGGGACCTCTATAAGCGGAATCCGTTTTTTAGAAAATTTATTATTTTTACCTCTGTAACTGGAAGCAGCCGTCTCCGAAACCTCTATGTATGGATAGCTCGGCGTTATAAAATTTATATTTTTAATAAACCATCACAAGGACCGTAGTTTGTTTCGTTAACATTATGGTTCGTGTTTTAACTAAGTATTTTGTATGAGAAAAAAATGTACCAGTTAAATGGACCAATGATAAAGAAAAAACTGAACAATTTGCAAAAAGGCTAATATTCATAATTTTTCTGAGAGTAACGGATGGTTAGAAGGGTTAAAAAACGTAACGATTTGGTTTTAAAAAAAATGTGCAGAGAGAGTAGTGCAGTGGACACAAACACCTCCACATACATATTTAATAAAAGAGGATTATTTAAGTCTTGATCTTTTTTTTGACCATATATGTATACGTGACCTCTATAAGCGACATTACTAGCATCCACAACCTCTGTTAGCGAGAGCCTCTGTAAGTGAGAAAACGTTTTATTTGAACCTGGTTAAGTAGAAAACTGGATAAATGGAAAACCTGGATTAGCGGAACTAAACAGCCGGTCCCTTGCGATTCCACTTATCCAGTTTCCACTGTAGTTTAAATAAATAAATAACTAAAGCAAATCCAAAACCATGGGCAAATAAATGCTAGGTACTAATTTGCTATGGGTACCTTTTTCGTCACTAGGTACAGTAACCAAATAAAATTTAAGCGTAACATACACATGGTATGGTACACCTATAGATGCGAAGCTGGTTGCTAACATTTCTAGCCCAGCGGCTAGAAACGGCTTATTTGGCTTATTATCATTTCTAGCGATAACAAGCGGCTGGAAACGGCTGCTTACATTTCATTGACATATTCACATGATTCAATGTTTGTTTTTGTTATTTTTCTTTTCATTTATTTACTATAGGATCTATTTAACATAAATAGACATAAACAATGACATTTGCATCTGTATTAAGAGTTAAAAACTCAAAATTCTCTTAGAAAATGTGAAAGAGCAGTGGAATAGGACTATTTTAATAATTTATTTGTGAGAGATGAATTGGAAATAGGTATTTATCAGTTACCTAGTAATAGTAAGCATTTAGTTGTATTTCTATAATGCACCAACGCAACGAGCCTCGCGCACTCATCCCCGCATGCCCCGCGCACCCCTCAGCCCCCCACACGCATTTATCCTGCCGCGCGAGACTCCCGCGTTTGGTTTACAATGATGATTAGATCCAAAATAAACTGATTTAGCTACCTTTATTCTTATAATTTTCATACACCGCCACCTGAACACAAACGTTGTTTCATAGTTTACTTTTCGTATCTGAATTAAGTAAATTAGTAGGTACAAATGGTGTCTTCGGGGTCTATTTTTTTAAAGAAGAACATAATAAGTGCTACTGTATAACAAAAATAAGAGTTTAACAAAAAAAAATGTAATAAAAATCATTTCTTTATTTGATGCTCAAGTCGGGTATCTACCCGGTATCAAGCGGCTGGTTATTCGTTTCTAGCCGCTGCTTTCGGTTACTACCGGCTTACAAGCCGCTGGTTTACAACTATAGGTACACCCCGCAAGCGATATCATAGGAAAATTTTAAAAAATATCTTTTTTTTATCTTAAATCTTTTTATTATTATTAAAGGCTCGACCCGCAAGCGCGTCATGAAAATACACAAAAAAAATCTTTTTTGTGATCTTTATAATAAACCGCGAACGCTCTGCATGTGGAATGAGCTCCCTGCCGAGGTTCTCCCCAGGGCTACAGCATGCGGTTTTTCAAGAGGGAGTAAATAGATTCTTAAAGGGTCGCAACGCGCGTGTGATACTCTTGATGGCGTCGCAAGCGTCCATACGCGGAGGTAACTGCTTAACATCAGGCGGGCCGCATGCTTGTTTGCCACCGTCGTAATTTCAATACAGTAACGGTCTAAATTCGGTGGTTCCCAAGTTCCCAATCTTTTCTTCGCCATGGACCACTTTTCTTTCTTTGTCGTTCGCAGGGAAGGGTCTTAATTAAAACGAATTCTCTTCTTCCAGCGAATCTCGGTGATAAATTGCCCGCGAATTTGAAGTCCGTGGATCATATTTTGATCGGTCTATTCATCATAATTATGAGCCGATTAGACGTCCACTGCTGGACATAGGCCGCCCCCAAAGTTCTCCACAACGAGCAGTCTTGCGCCGCCCTTATCCAATTTCTGCCCTCGATCCAATCCAGGTCGTAGTTCCACCTTGTTGAGGGCCTTCCCACGCTGCGTCTTCCGGTCCGCGGTCGCCACTAATAAAACAAAATAACTATAGTCGCTAAGTCTCCGGTACATGTACATGCCAGTGAGAAATGTAGAATTAAGCTCTGGGATCCATCATCATGATTACTGACTGACACTTAACATGAAATCCTTGAATACTGTATAAAAAAGGCACGGCTAACGGACTTTTTTACCCTCAATTATATACCAATGTAACTAAAGATTAGATTCCCTACGAGATTAAGACCAACGATCGAATTGACACAAAAAGGAATAAAAAACACATAACTGTTTTAATTGACAATCTCCGTCCCACTCTACAACAGTAACTCTAATAGGTTTACCTTTCCTATAGATATGTTACTAGCACGTTTATATTTTCAGCCAATTTATGATATGACCGACAGTGCCAACATCAGTTAGCTACATATCGCAGCGTCTAGTTCGTCCCTGATATCATTACCGTATTTACCATAAGGGCACAAGGCCCCCAATCTCTCAGGATCCGCAGGGGGCGCTAATTCGAGCGTCCTTTGGCCAGCTAAGCGAAGTCTCAGGTAAGTAATATCTCAGGTATATCGCCTTTAACTGACATTAAAACGCGATGTAACGATTCGAGTTACATAAAGTGATATTTCACGTTATTACCCGGTCAAAAATCGTTACATGTTCGTGAATTGGTCCATTATAGCTATGCTTAGGCTGCTTCGCCGAATAAGGATTTGTTCTCATAGGTAAGTTCCAAACCTGTCGTCTCGAAAATCCTTGTTTAAGTCGAGTAGTGATTAGTGGACATTTTCCGGCTAATATAAGTATGTATGGAAGTAATTATATGTTTCAAGATATGATAGTCATGCAGATTTAATTAGGTACTATGAACTAAGCTAAGGTTATGTGTCTCTCTTGTGGACATTCAAAAAACTAAAGGAGTTTATATCCTAATTTCCTCGCTAAAGCCCAATACTCATGTACAAACAATAAACTACGTATAATAACAACTTATTCATATTCATATTCATTTATTGCAGTCATGAATAGGTACATTAGGATGTTTACATATATGGCATTCAATACATGACGCCCTGTCAGGGCATTGCAATTATCTTAGAAACTAAACTATATTAGGTTTTACATAGCAGTTTTAAATTAGGTAAATAATTAAGTACAAAAAATAAAAGATTAGTCATGGTATACAGGTCAAGCGAATTAAATAAAATTAGAATTAAATAATAAACATTCAAATAAAGATAAAAATAATCAGATGTCGGATACTTAAAACTAGATTGTAAGAATTTAGGTACAAAACTTTAAAGGTCACTTCAGGCCCAACCCTTAACTTTTGTAATGTGCACAGGAAAACTAAGCTAATTAACGATGAAATTTTAAATCTGTATGCCCTATGATATATGCTGTCTATATTACCCTTGTAGAAGTAGCAATCATTAGAGATTTGTCGAATTGCCCGATACCACTGTACGACCGCCGCAAACTAGTTCGTACTCGAATGGCGAGGCCAGGTCACTGACCTTTCGAATCAGATTAGTAAAAAATCCCATTAGGTACCTCAGTGCGAACGTGTCTAGAACATTCTAAGATTTAGTACACACACGAAATGTTACGTTTCATGTTATAGTTGGTTACATATTAAATTGTCTGAACTGAATTGAAATTACTAATATAGGCTTACAGGGAGACCTAAGACCACGGGGCCTATGACGGCCGCGTTTATCACGTGATAAATAAGTGACAAAGCATTTGTCACTCACACTCTCATCTTGTCAAAACGTGACAGATGGTTTGTTACTTATTTATCGCGAGATAAAAGCTACCGTAATAGGCCCCCAGGATAGATGTGTTGCTTGCAAACATGAAGGAATGCTATGTTTCCGATGACAACGTTAGGGATAGAGCGACATGGAGGAGGAGGATAGGGAAGGCTGCTGCCTGCTGCTCACCACCATATGGGATACATAGGAAAAGAGAGAGGGTCTAAGGGATTCTTGTACCGTTATACGGGAACATTTCTAAAGACTGAGCTGACAGGATAGTGTCATCTAAGTCATCTACAATCGACCTATATATAATTTTAAAGCTGGATTTAAAAGTAAAAAAAAACATCAAACCAAATATTTTAATATCAGTGACAACCCTACCTATTTGAAGTTTTGTTTACATTTTAAATTGACACCTGTCTTTAACTTAAGCAATGTTCAAAAGTTGCTAGGGTTGATACGTGCAGATTTTTACATAACGTTTAACGAACTGTATCTCAAAAACGGATAGAAATATTTATATAGTTTATTGGTGTAAATTGAAGTACTCAGCCTGGTCAATTTCCTGTTTGCTTAAAAGTCCCTCGATCTGTTCCACCCTGTATAATAAATAAGTATATATAGGTCAAAGCAGAGAATTTTTGGTACAAGGACAGCCGGACAATGGACATGCGAGGTTCGTTCTAAGATTTTTTGTACTTCTAGTGCAGTGCATGATCACTTTTTTTCGGGAAGCACCTTACAAATTTGGATTATCTTGCCTTGAAAGATACTGGGAACCAATAGACAGCCAACGAAGGGTTTCTGAAAGGGTTCCGTTTTTAAGGTTCCGTACCCAAAGGGTAAAAACGGGACCCTATTACTGAGACTTCGCTGTCCGTCCGTCCGTCCGTCCGTCCGTCCGCACCAGGCTGTATCTCAAGAACGGTGATAGCTAGGCAGTTGAAATTTTCACAGATGATGTATTTCTATTGCCGCTATAACAACAAATACTAAAAATAAAATAAAATATATATTTAAGGGGGGCTCCCATACAACAAACTTGTTATAGATTATATATATATATATATGTACATATATAGGTATAGGTACGGAACCCTTCATGCGCGAGTCGGGCTCGCACTTGCCCAATTTTTCCTTTTTCAGAACATGCGTAGACTTCAGAAAATCCACTTTTTTGGAGTCTGATTAAAATATAATTAGAGTTCACACGTCACATCTTGTTAAAGTGTAATTCTGAAACTTGGTATCATATTAGTAAAGTTTCATAATTAACAAGTCATACTCCAAGTATTACAAGAATTTAAACAAGTAGCGCGACAGCCAAGTAAAAAAAGACAAACATGTTTTACTTGGGTATTATTTTCGTGGATATGTTTAGAAAAAAAAACAAATTTCAGTCGTTCTGAAAAAACTAACATGTTTGTAAACCTCGTGAGGAAGCCAGAAGTTTCAAAAAGTGTTAAAAAATTACTTAGACTGCAAGTACAAACAAACACTGTGGCGTATCATTATGTTTTAATCAATCAATCTCAATTCTATCACTTAAATATCAAAGACGTTAAGTATATTAGTAGACGAATCAACTTCTTTGCTAAACGAACCTAGCATTGATTTGGAGAATCTATAAATCTCCTTTACGTGTACCAATGTAATTAGTTATAACATAAATGTAATTGATTGTTTTAAGTATTATTTACGAAAAGAATACTTAATCTTGGGGAACGCCGGTAGATTCACAATTTGACTTAGAAAAATGCCCTTGTGGCTTACTTACTGAAGAAATTATTTCATTTAATTTCATTTCGAACTTGGCGTGATTTTTACACTGATCTCCTCGCTCTCCTCTGTGGCACATTCATCAGAGAGCGACTGCAGCTGCAACTCGCATTCGCATGACATACCACGTTACAGTAACGACGTAACTTCAGGAACATCGAAACCAACCTATACTACTAAAACGGTCTAACTGTACAAGAGTTTTAATAGCGTATACGCCCTTTTTACTATGAGGCAATGTTACTCCCACACAGTTTGGAAACTTCATTCCTGCAGATTATTGTTACGGCAAAAGTAACATGTATCGTTAGTTTCAGAACTTGCCTTTTAGAGTGTCTCGGTTATCGAGTGTGATAGTGAAAGGATATCGGGAGTGAAACTTACGTCTAGCGGTAAACAGTTTTTAATATTTTCCGTATATATGCCAACGGACTCTCGCGAAAATTTGTCTATGTTTACGGAATGTTTGAGTGCGTTATCTGCGGCTATCTTAGATAATAATGATGTGCAAGCTGTATATATACTAGGAGACTTTAATGCGCACCCAGGTGAATGTTTTTATCGTGAACTGACGGACTTTTGTAAGGAACAATTATGGCATTGTGCCGATGTTGAGAAGCTGGGACTGAGCTCTGATTCGTACACTTATATCAGTGATATACACGGGTGCAAAAGATGGTTGGACCATTGCGTGGTAACTAAAGGTGGCTGGGATACCATTCGTAGTATAAGTATATCACATGATATATTTTGGTCTGATCATTTTCCGCTTTATATTGAATGTAATATTGAATTATTACAACCGATGAATAGTATACCTTATAATAATGTAAATAAAAAAGTAATTTGGGGAGACCGTAATGTGGAACAGGTAGATGAATATTCTAATATTTGTAATGAAAGACTTAGAAAAATTGATTTTCCAAGTACATTAAGAGATTGCTGTGATAAGACCTGCAGTAACTTAAACCACCTCGCTGTAATTGATAATATGTATTCGGATATTATTGGCACCTTAACATACGCGTCCTTGAAAACGCATAAGGTAAAAAATCGTCGGAAAGGAGGATATATAGCGGGGTGGAATAAATATGTATCTGATGCACACAGGGAGGCTCGGCTTCATTTTCAGATGTGGGAACTCTCAGGAAAGCCTACTTGTGGCAGGATGTTTGAACTTATGTCGAGTAGCAAGAAGGTTTTCAAGTCTAAGCTCAGGTGGTGCCAAAATAGACAAGAGCAGCTCAAAATGGATACTTTAGCTTTGGCACACAATGACTTAAAGTTTAAAGACTTCTGGAAAGGGACTAGGAGCATGGATATGAGGCCGGGCCTGCCTGTAAGTGTCGAGGAGCAGGTCGACCACGGAGACATTGCCGAGCTATTTAGGCGACATTTTGCAGTCAAGCCTCGGCCTGTGTCGCAGGCTGGTATTTTGGCTGCTGATGTAGGGACCGACGGGGCTGGGCGAAGCGTTTATTTTACTGCGCAAGACGTGGAACGAGCAATCAGGAAAATGCAAAGAGGGAAATCGCCCGGTCACGACGGTCTCTGTATCGAGCACTTTAGGAATGCGGGTGTCCATCTGCCAAGGGTACTTGCGATGTTTCTTAATCTATGTCTGTGCCACTCGTACCTACCCGTATCGTTGATGAAGACAGTCGTTATTCCTATAGTAAAAAATAGGACGGGCGACCTCTCTGATAAGAGTAACTATCGACCCATCTCACTTGCGACGACTACTGCAAAAATCCTCGACAGTATGTTGAATTCTCTTTTAGAAAAGCACCTGAAGTTACATGACGCGCAGTTTGGCTTTAGGGCAGGACTGTCAACAGAGAGTGCTATACTCTGTCTAAAACATACTGTCGGGTATTATACTGCAAGGAAAACACCCGTGTATGCCTGTTTTCTCGATTTATCCAAGGCTTTTGACCGCGTTAATTATGACATTCTATGGCGGAAACTGAGTAAGACAGGCATGCCGGATGAATGTGTTAAAATCCTTGAGTACTGGTATTTGAACCAAACGAATCAAGTGAGATGGGCAGATAAGCTGTCGTCTGAATATAAGCTCGAGTGTGGTGTGAGACAGGGCGGTATTACGTCTCCCAGACTGTTCAACCTGTACGTGGATGAGCTGATAGCTGGTCTCAGCAGCACGCATGCAGGATGTTATATAGACGGTGTTAGTGTCAATAACATCAGCTATGCTGATGATATGGTGCTGCTGGCGCCAGCTGTCAGTGCTCTTACACAGCTGTTGGGCATCTGTGAGGCATATGCTAACTCTCATGGCCTTGAGTACAATGTAAATAAGAGTGAGGTGATGGTGTTCAAGGCGGGAAAAATTAAGCCCTACTATATACCCCCTATTGTACTCAATGGTGTACCACTAAAGTCTGTGGAAAAATTTAAATATCTTGGTCACATTATTACTAGTGATCTAAGTGATGACCAGGATATAGACAGGGAACGCAGGGCGCTGGCGGTTCGGGGAAATATGCTGGCCCGCAGGTTTGCTCGATGTACAGCAGAAGTTAAAATAACCCTTTTCAAGGCGTACTGCCAGAGCTTTTATTCGAGCAGCCTGTGGGTTCGGTATACAAAGCGAGCCTACAATGCCCTGAGAGTGTTGTATAACAATATATTTAGAATGCTGTTGCGCCTACCCAGCAGATGTAGTGCCTCGGGCATGTTCTGCGAGGCCCGCACGGACGGATTTCCAGCAGTCATGCGGAAAAAAATTGTATCACTGCTGGGTCGATTAAGGAATAGTAGCAACAGAATTCTAAATATAATTGCTGAAAAATATGACTGCCCAATATTTAAGTACTGGACGGGACAGATCATAGGTGTAGCACGCTCCCTTGATTAGGCTAGTTTTATTTATTTATTAAGTTTTAGTAATAGGTACTAACATAGCCATAAGGCTGTTACTAACAAACTATGGAATGTAAAATTCTGAAATAAAGACTTTATTATTATTATTATTATTATTTAGTTTAGCTCTAGAAAACTTTAATAATAAGAGTTTAAATACGAAGATAATAATTATATCCTTAAACTGGAAACTACAAGTTTTTGTAAATTTGCAAACACTGAAAAGGATTACCTCTTTCCACTTTTGGAAAAGTTGCCTGAAAACAATTTTTATAGGTTGTTTGTGTAAAATGAAGCAGACTGAAGCGTGTGGAATTATTTTAGTGACTATGAACGCGCGCCAAATTTTCCGAAGTAACTGAACAAAGCGCAGCAGAAGCGAAAACATGGCAGCCTTGACAAGCTGGTAATTGTTGGCAACACCGAGGGAATGAGACCACGCGGAAGGTTGGTAACACGATGGTCTGAGCATGTGAAAGAGAGAACCTCCTCACCAAAATTCTACAAGGGCTACTTCGGACCGGAATGAGGCAGATTGCCCGCTTCACGGATATCTGTGACCACAATCCTCAATAATGAAGGACTTATTAAAGAAGAACAAGACCTGAGCTAACGGAGATGCCACTACTTTGAACGACAGCGGCAGCGACAGCGGTGCGCAGTATGTGTGTCTCGCTCGCTTGTATGGCCGCCGCGGTCGGATCTCTCACTCAACCACTCGCTGCACCGCTGGTCACGCCGCTGGTCGTGCATAGTCCTTGCTTACGACGTGTAAAATGGCTGGTCCTAGTCTTTTAAGACGCTACCCAAACTAGAGCGCGTCAAAAATAAAAATAAAACGTATGATTATACTCATCAATTCATCATGCACATTTTTGTATTTTAAGCCTTTTACTAATGACTATGTGTCACATATAGCGTTATTTATAGCACCAATTAACAAGTTTAGTACGTTCAGAATCGGTATTACCACATGGGAGCAAACAGCAAAAAACGCAAATATCGGCTGTGAGTAAATAGACTAAAACTGTATGCCAGCTAACAATAATCTGTCAATGTCGAGACGTAAGATAACATCGTAATACCATCAGATTTGTCTGTAGACATAAATAATACCTAGTGCCTATTCTATGTAAAAAAGCAAATAGATTAAGAGCTAAATTTGCCGTTTCTTGTGACATTTGTCCGAAATAGCAAAAGCAAGGTCTTGCTACGAGTATATAGATAAAATGTGTAAAGCGAGTTCAATTCTAGATTTTTAATATCGAAACTATTTTGTTTCAAAAATAGATACCAAATTGTCCATTAACTGGTTTCCAACAATAAACTGGTTTCCAAATGTGACATGAATCACGGAAATCAGTAAAAAAAATAAAAAGAAAAGTAACATGACTTCAATTCATTAAACATATTAAAATGGTTTGGTAAATAAGGAAATGGTGGTTTTCGCGTAAACAGTAGCTGACGTGCAAAGTTCGCTGAACTCCTCAATTCTCGAATCAATCTGGGAAGCCTTATTCAATTAAGCAACTGCTCGGAAACTTCAACAAAACTTCCTCTGATTCTTTTCAATCATCGTAATTCATAATTGTCTTTATTGTATGGGTTAGCAATTTCGCAAGAAATCGTCGAATATAATGCGATGAGTTGATTCCTTTCACAAAAATCATTGGGAGATTGGGTCCCACAATGGGACACGTAAAAATTCAGAGGACTTTTGTCCGATGGCGAAGTTGCGGAGAGAAAAGTTATGTGCAGCTTAGGCTGCGACTCATTAATTTAGAGATGGTGTTATCCTCTTGTAACCACTAGCAAAAGAAACTCAAGCGGTAGCGTGGTTGGGGCCGTTGTTTTACCAGCTCGAGCTGTGATGAATTGAGATTGTAATTTGACGTTGTAATCAAATACACTGAGCCCCCCAGTCATTAATTCGAGTAAAATCTAAACAGTGTGGTTCAGAAGATCCTATCAAGAGACTTTTCTAAAGTAATAACGCCCTCTCTCGGACAACTGGGTCATTAAAATAACATAGGAACTATATGTGAGCGCTACCGCTGAACACCGCCTATATTTATTAGTTATTTAAACTGCCATAAAAAAGTGGTTTCTCAGATCGTCCGTCGTCTTTTCTTTTTTATGTATGTTCCCCGATTAGTTAAAGACCAGTGGATCGATTTGGAAAATTATTTTTTTATTTAAAAGGGTAAGTACTTCCCTGTTAGTCACATCGTCATTATCATTAGGTAAGATCCTGAAGAAATCCAAGGAAATCTTCAAATATTTTATCCAGCACACTTATTGTGAATTGGGGTTTTTTTCAGCTACTCTCGGAAATAAAATAAATTTTCGTTAAATTCAGTCATTTTATAATTAAACAAAGATTTTATATGACCAAAATTATAGTGAGACGGGACTGCGTCGCCTCGTGTCGGCGCGTGGGCCTGCGCCGCGCATGCGCATGACCTTTGCGCACCGTTACACTCATCAACTGAGACACGAGATTTGCCATCACACGCTTAATAATTTGTAGCCAGTACATTGTCTTCCAAAATATTTTTTTATGCTAGGCATCCATGAAGTATCTAGATACTTCGCTCAACATGGATGCCCCAACCATGAGTTTACACTTTACAGTGAAAACTACTCGCTTGCGACTGCGTAAACGTTTTGTATGGAGAAATGTAGTTCTACAAATTGACCGCTAGGCGCTGTGCTGTTTTGTGAGAGTAAGGTCGATGACGGATGAAGTTCTACTTTCAAGTTCATTACGAACTAGGGGGGTTGCCATTAAAGACTTCCACGTGTAGTAATGAGTCCAAGCCTTTACAAATATGAAAAAACAATGAACTGTACTACTTTTTGTGTAAACACTATATGTACGAGTGTGATGCAATCACGATATCTGCGTGACGTCTGCGTGACCAGGATGCGGAGGCGAGCGGTAGTTTGAAGTTAACATACTGATTAACATGTCTTTACCGTGATAATAATCTCCTGTCCACATTGTTTAACTGTACTTGGTGGGTGTAATATAGAATTTATTGTGCTACTTATTTACGGTTACCTTGTCATAAACTCGAAAATTGTAATTCCGAATATTAAAATCCCGAAAACGTTTCGTTTTTTTTCTTTTGCCCGAAATTTTGTTTGCCCGAAATTTAATTTCCCATATTATTATTTTCCCAATTCTCATTTCGTCGCAATTTTATTTCACATATGATTCAAATCGATACTTATTAAAATTCCGAAGTATCATTTGTCAACTACTTTTTATGCCGAAAAGTATTAAGTCCGAAATATTTTTATCCCGCTGTATCAAAAAATCGAAATTGTAGCATATTGGAGCAAATCATAAATGCATCCAGCATATTCCGCGCGACATATTCGGTACGATTTGGTACATTGATTAAAAAAGTATGTATTAAACTTATAGTTTTATTTACTAAGTATCCGCTGTATCAAAAAATCGAAATTGTAGCATATCCGGTCATACCAAATCACATTTTAGGTTAGGGTCGCAGTTCAACCTAACACTCCTCCTCGCTTCGCTCGTCGTCGTACCTAACCTAAGCCAGGTCGGACCTGCCTTAGAATTAGATTAATGGGTTACGTACCGTTATCAATTATCTAATGTTTAAACTCGATGTAGACCTGCGCGGCTCGCTCACTTCGCTCGCTCGTTAGGGTCGCAGTTCAACCTAACACTCCTCCTTGCTTCGCTTGTCGTCGTAGGTACCTAACCTAAGCCAAATCGGACATGCTTTAGAGCTAGATTAATGGGTTACGTATCGTTATCAAGTATCTAATGTTTAAACTCGTTATAGACCTGCGCGGCTCGCTCGCTTCGCTCGCTCGTTAGGGTCGCAGTTCAACCTAACACTCCTCCTCGCTTCGCTCGTCGTCGTACCTAACCTAAGTCAAGTCGGACCTGCCTTAGAACTAGATTAATGGGTTACGTACCGTTATCAACTATCTAATGTTTAAACTCGATATAGACTTGCGCGGCTCGCTCGCTTCGCTCGCTCGTTAGGGTCGCAGTTCAACCTAACACTCCTCCTCGCTTCGCTCGTCGTCGTACCTAACCTAAGCTAAGCCGGACCTGCCTGAGAACTAGATAAATGGGTTTTTAATCGTGACGGTAAAATGATATTAGGGAAAATGAGATTTAGATTTTACGTAGCATCGGAATTATTAAAGGTGGTTAACAAAGCAGTTGTCAAATAATAAAGTTGGCAATCGTTCTTCTGGTTCTCGAGTTTCGGGAAAACGTTAATGTGGGAAAACAAACTGGCGACATTTCAAAAGTATGGTAAACAAAGTATGTATATGGATTATAAGAATTCGGTTAACCGTTTTCGGACAAGTGAAAATCGGACAAATGTGTTTCGGAACATCGATAGGTTACCCTTATTTACACATCAAATACGCCTTCGTATTTGTTTTGTACGCACGAAATACCTCACAAGAAAACGCACAAGTCCTACTCTTACTTCCATTTCAAAACGTATTTTTAAGCGCAGTCCGCATTGTGTTAATTAACCTACCTAATGTAAGTAATTATAATAACAACACTCTTAGTTTTATGTTGATATCAAGTGCTCAGTACTGCCAGTAACTCCCGTGGGGCGAAGGAATGAATAATTGAATAAGGCATGGGAAATTATATTTCTGATTTTGGTCATCCATGCTCCATCGCCGTCGCTGCCAAGTATGTAGGCCTTTATCTGAACTAGATACAGGTAGTAATTTAACAATGTGGGTGTAGATAAAATCTATTACTTTCACTGTTATTATCGATCAAGTATTAAAGCCCGTAGTTTTTTATTAAATATCCGACAACCTCACACAAATCGAACTAGTCCCAAATTAAGCTCAAGAAGGCCTGTGTTATGGGTTACGACGTTATACATACTTATATAGATAAATACATAGTTAAATACATAGAACGACCATGAAGCACAAATATTCGCGTTCATCACCTATTTGCCCTGGCCGAGATTCGAATCCGGGACTGGACTCTACAGACTGCGCCAACCGCGTCATCAAAATAGATATGACTATTTCAATCCTTTATCGCATCCCAAACCACCTACACATAGCTCAAACAAAGCCTAGAAGACAATAGAACCCATAACTCCAATATCAACTTAAGTTATAGCGATTTCAAACTAACGTTAGTCGTTTTTAAAACGATCAAGTAGTTAGTTTATGTCTAAAGCGGCATAAAGTAGACAATACTAATTTAATAGGAAAGCTATGCATAGTTTACAGGCATACGTCTAGATAATATCTAGAGTAGCGATAAAGTGCGCCAAACGATACAGTATCTATAAAGTGTAGAATTGGTGACAATGTCGATAGGGTTATTCTCAAATCATGCTACTTGCTTTACTGGAGAACGAGGTGACTGAAAAAGCTTACATTTCGTGACAAGGTGAAAATATTTCATTATATAAAACTTATTTTTTCTTTGAAATTTGTAGAACTTATACTTATAGTATTAAGCAGTTTACACTCACGTAAAATTGTCAGGAACGGCCCGACATGTTTCGAACTCGCACAGAGCTCTTCATCAGGGACTGCTGACTTTCATACTTACATAAAACAAATTACCTAAACTATTCCCATCCCCATGTACAGCTGTGAAGCTTGGAGACTGACCCTTAAAGCTCAGTCAGCTCCTGGTAACGGAACGCAAAGTACTTTGGAAGATCCAATGATGGTACGTGGCGGATCCGTACTAAAACGCCGAGATTGAGGAGCTGGTGGCCGAGCCGAACGTTATCGGAGAGACAACATCCCAGACTTCGTTAGCTCGGTCACCTACAAAGAATGGAAGAGGACCGTATCCAAGACCGTACCGTATGCAGCGCGACAAAAAGGCCCAAGGGACCGCTGGGTAGACGTGGTGGAGGTGAAACTAAGTAAGCTTCAAGCCAGAAACTGGCTAGAAACTGCGCAGAATCAGGACAAGTAGCGTGCTTTCGGAGACTAAGATCCTGTTTGGGTCACTAAGCCAAAATAGTTCTAGCTAAATTATTGGGAAACTTATCCAAGTTCAAAATTTGAAGTTTTTAGCGCCAGATCTTTTACATCATCCCAATCCGTCTTGCTGTCCTGTTCCATCAACTTGTTTAGGGTTCCGTAGTCAACTAGGAACCCTTATAGTTTCGCCATGTCCGTCTGTCTGTCTATCCATCCGCGGCTTAGCTCCGTGATCATTAGTCCTAGAAAGCTGAAATTTGGTATAAGTATGTGTATGTAGCACGCCGACAAAACGGTAAAATACCTGAAGTGGGGGTGAATTTTTTTTTCGTTCCAACACTAATGTGTGGGGTGTCGTTGAATAGGTCTTTTAAAAATAATAGGGGTATTTGAACAGTATTTTTTGATAAAGTCAGCAGTTTTGTAAATATTCGCTCCGAAAATAAATAAAATAGTGTCCCCCCCCCCCCCCCTCTAACTTTTCAACCACGGGTCAAAAAATTATGGAAAAATTCATGAAGATTGCGCCTTATAAGTACTTTCAATGAAAACTATATTGAATAAAATCAGTCAAGCCGTTTTTGAGTTATCGCAAAAATTCATAATTTTCTTTAAAATTACGTAAGTACCGCGCGATGTCCTTACACTTGGAACGTTATACATATTGGTTATGTGCCATACTGTATTAAAACATTTCGCTCAATCTGGTGCGTATAATCGATAACTTCCAGAAGGTAATAAGTTACTTTGGCGTTTACGACCTTTTTATAGAGCTTGAAATCTTTCTCGTAATTGAAATGTTTCTCGTAATTTTCGTCTATTGTGACCTACGGAACCCTACACTGAGCGTGGCCCGACATGCTCTTGGCCGGTTTTTAAGTGTGTGATGCGAATTTTGAAACAAGTTATGGAGTACAAACCACTTAGTACTAACTAGAGATGCAACGATTAGTTCGGCCGGATATTCAGCCTTATAGTACATACAGGGTGTAACCGACGGTGTACCGAAAACTTCCCATATTCCGAGATGGAAAATAGTGAAAACTTCCTTCCGATAATTCCAAATTTTCCTTATGTGTTTTTCATTTATTTATTTATTATTAACTGCTAACGTATTCGTTTCCAGAATGTAAATGTTTGAATCTAAGCGACGTCAAATAATGTCGCACGCTTTGAGAATAGCCCCCTTATCACAATCTCCGTTTATCTCACTGGACAGTTAGTCCGCTGTTAACGTTATCCGTTGACTCCGCTTAAACTATAGGTAGTTAGTTATCGGTACTACCTGGCCCAGATAGGTCAGATATAGCAGTTAACTTTCTCTGTGGAATGGTCTGTAGACTTAGCTACAGCTGTATTTAATTGGCTTTTGCTCGTGATTTCAAGCTTGGTACGCGTTTTCTCATCCATCGGGACACGGGTAGAATAAGCACCGATCAAGTGCGAGTCGTCTCGCGCACTAAGGATTCCGTACTATGAAAGCACTGCATACACTGAAGTGCTGCAACGAAAAGATAAAAGTTCTGAGCGACGACGCACTTAACTTTACCGTTGGACAACTGTTCTCCCTCTACATCAATTAGATCGGAGTTAGTTTATCAACTGCGTTCATTGTACATATATTGAATTTCTTAGGAAAACACTAACGTACAAACATAAATATACCGATTGATTAAAAAGGGCTTCATAACAAGAATGATATACAAAATATACCTAACCACAATTTAGAAATCCATTAAAATTTAGGTATAACGTATACCTACCAAAAAACAAACTTTGAATTACTGTCAGCATCAAAGGTAGCTGACAATTTTACTTTTTTTATACTACGACAGTGGCAAACAAGCATGCGGCAAGCACCAAAAATAGCTGCCAATTTTAGAATGCAACTTAACATGTAGAATGAGCTCCCTGCCTAGGTTTTCCCCGTACATACCCCGGGGTTTCCGGTGCAAGGATGATTTGATGAGATGAGATGCGCACACGGCCAAAACTTAGCCCGTGGCTAACCAGCTGGATTCACTCTCAAGCGCACCATGGTATTAAGAAAATAAGGTATGGCACTTCGAAATGACAGGCCGGACTTTTGACGTCATCACGCTATGATTGGTTGGCTGGTTCTGTCAATCCGTATCTGTGTTGCCAGTATTATAATACCTACTCCCCGATTTCCTTACCTTACCTGTATGAATCTCGTAAAATCGTGAGTGTTTAAAATTATTACGACAAAATAAAACTTAGTCAAAGAACAAGACAATCGTGATGCATGGATTATTAATTTTTGTACGACTAGCGGCAAACATTTTCTTCCTTATTAATTATTTTGTTACCATAAAGCGGCAACTAATCAGTGACGTAGAAAGTCTCACTAGCCGGAGTGCCACACCTTATTTTCTTATATCATTCCCGGTCAGGCAGTAACGGACGCAGGGTGTGCGGCATCCAAGCTTTCAATGGGGCTGCACACTGTTTCTTTTGGTCAAAATTGTTATGGGAGCCAAGATGGCGTCCGAATTCGCCGGCGTGCCAAAGATTATTAATTTAGTAAGCTTATCAATATTTTTAATAATATATTTATACCATATGCCAAGATGCTGGGCCACGAGCGCCTATTTACGACTGTGTGTATTCTTAGTTACCGAAACGTATATATATTACGAGTAGGTATATACTCGTGTAGGTACATATATGGGCTACAGTTGGAACTGTATTGTAGACCATAGGAAAGTTAGGACACTCTAGACAAAGCTGTATTTATTGAACGAATGGGGAAATGAACGCGCCTACGATATATTTACGTTTTATTTATTTTCCTAATCCTGTAATTATATATATATTTAATAATGCGTAGTGCATGTGACCACAGACAACTTGTTTATGTTAACTTATTATGACAGTGATTATAACCAAAGTGATTATAATCTTTTCACTGTATATATATTGTATATATATAAACTATTTAGTTTTTGAATGAATGACTCCTTATTAGTGGCCAAAATTTTACACAACATGATTTTCTACTGGATATTCTTCCTACACTACACGTCACTACAGGACTGTGTTCCATTTTAACAAGCCTAATCATTACCGTATACGCGCAAGAAGGTTGTAGAAACCAGCCAGACTCAACACACAACTCACAACAATAAAAAAAAGTCGCGTCTACGCCAACGCCACATCGTCTGTGGCCAGTCACGCTTCTTAACGGCCGACTCTCATGGCGGCGAAAAAACGAGCATCAGAAAAAACCGCTGTTTAAAAAAAAGGCCGGACCACGACGTACTCACATATTTTTAAGACCAAGGTTATCTTTTCGCGAGCCAGTACCAACGCCAAGGTATAGGTTTGTTATTTATGTTGGATGCACTGTTTTGTTTTTGTTTTTCATCCGATTGTTTGTTGGTTTTTAATGGTGTGTGAAACTGAACGGACGTAAAATGTATACCTATACTAACTGAATTCATAGAAATTGCATTGGTAGTTTTACAATTAGAATAGTACTAATTCATGCTTTTAATACCTAACTACCAAGAAAACTACAATTATACTTTATGTACATCTAAAACGTTTGGTGTACATTTTAAGTACCTATTCAACTTTCGCAATAAGGTGGCTATCTAAATCACTGATTTTTATTAAGGATGTCCCATAATTCCTTTTTGTATATATGTAAATATCATCTCGCATTTAGAGTCATCTCTATGGTTACAATGGATCCTCACAGATAGGTAGCCACTTCAAATTTTATTATTTCCAGTGGCGGTCCACTGTTTTTAACGGGTAAAAGGAAACCATCACAAAAACACCGCTTTATGACCCGTCGGAACACAAATTATCAGAAATAGGAATTCGATTCTATTATGTTATAAATTTAAAGGATGCTTTGTTTAAACATAACTTAGAAAATCCTGTTCTGTCCTGCTAACATTACGTTTCAGCGAATAATTATTATTCAAAGGAATTCGAAGTTTATTTGACAAAAGGTGTCACTATTATAGGTACATATATCAATACATGAGTAAATCATAATAGGATCATACTCGTATTAACTTGCTAATTAGTTGGGTTAGCATGCCACAGAATATAATTAGATTGCGTAGTTGATTTCAATTAATAGTTAATTTGTCAGTTCCTGCGTTAAGCTTTGATCAGATAAAGATATCGCGGCATTGAAGTCCGTAATCGATTTTACAGACACGAGTATGAGCTATAATCGTTGGAAGTATATTCTTAGAGAGAAGGAAATCATAGAGACGTGTTGCTTGTGAGCTTGACGTTGTGACAGATGCAGGCAGGGCAAAACTTAGCCCGTGGCTAACCCAGCTGGATTCACATTCAAGCTCAACATGGTATTAAAAAAATAAGGTAAGTATGGCACTCCGAAATGACAGGCGTGACTTTTGACGTCATCACGCTATGATTGGCTGGTTGGTTCTGTCAATCCGTTTCTGTGTTGCCAGTGGTGTATTATAATACTCCCCGATCTTATTACCTGTATGAATCTCGTAAAATCGGGAGCGTTTTATATCAATTATTACGACAAAATAAAATGTAGTCAATGAACATGATAATCGTAATGCATAAATGCATAATCATTATTTTTCGTATGACTGGCGGCAATCATTTTTTTTCTTATAATTATTTTGTTACCATAAAGTGGCAACTAATCAGTGACGTAGAAAGTCTCACTAGCCGGAGTGCCACACCTTATTTTCTTATACCCGAAGCCGCACTAGATTTGTAGGCGTATTTATTCTAAGTATTTATAGGCGTATTTAATCTACCGTAGAGATTCGTAGCGCCATCTATATCGACTTCATGACCGACACCTTTTTTTGTGATGCTGATTCCAAAATCTCTTGGGCTGTTATCGTAAGTCACTGTGTTGTGGTGGTAGGCTAGTTGCAGCATAAACCTCGGCACCACGTCTGGGATGATCTCGCGCGTGGGCGCTCGGAACAGCGGATGAGTATAATAATATACCTAGCTGTGAGGCAACTGGTCTCTTGTTCTGTCAGTTTGTAAAAAAAATCTAGCTGGGCTTTACATTTTGTGGAAGGCGAGATGATCGACACCATATCGTCTCGAATGTTGCAGAGAGTCGATAGTAACGTTTCGTCCATTTTCGTAATTTCATTTTCATAATTGGCTACCAAAGAAGAATTACTTTTCACCGTTTCATAATTGATTATTAAACAAGAATTGATTTGCTGGATTCGTAATGGACTTTCGTAGTCAACTACAAAATAAGTTTTTTTTTCTGCGTTCGTAATTTGTTAATGAATAAAATCGTTTTTATTTTCTTCAATGTAAACATTTGGATTACGTTGGCAGACGTTACTTATTTAATAACAAGTAATAAGTAGGTTACATGCCCAAAGAAAAGCAGGAATAATACAGCTGAACTTTGAAGGCAAACAATTTAAAGGTCAACCGAAAGGATTTAACACCAACACGTCACCAATATACAGGCACACATATATTATCCCCACAATTTATTACGACCAAGAACCGTTTATTTATTCTCAAACTTTAGTTATATTATTTTTTTATTGCTACAGTAAAACGCGATACTGGCCTTTAGAATTAATGAGTGACCCACTTATGAAAGTAGCCGCGAATTTGGCTCTACCTCTCAAATTTTTCGGTTAATTTTGTGTAATATCACTGTTTTTTATGAACCATTGATCAAGACATAAAGAAAAATTTATATGTGTAACCTGGTGAAAGAGACCTGCAATCGAACCCTACCTACCTCTGGATTACCGGTCCAACGTGTCTGCCACTCCACCACACCCTAACGCCAGAATATCGTTTAAATTTTACTAAATTAATAAAAAAATAATAATAATTCTCATGTGCAAACACCAAATTTTTCATTCACTGATCTAAAGATCAATTTCAAAACAAGGCACGAAGAAAAAAATAAATGCGTAACCTAGTGGGAAGCTGGGAAGAGACTGGGAATCGAACCCGGTACCTCCGGATGACCGGTCAATCGCATCAGCCACTTCACCACCGTAACGCCTGAATACCTTTCGATTTTTTCCTTACGCTTGGTGATCTTTGTGTAGTGATCTTTGCATTGTTTATTTGATATGCATTTAATTTTTTCTTTGTGCTTTGTATCAATGGTTTAATAGGTATTTGTTTAACAGTCGATTGTTCTCTTTGGCGATATATATTAGCATTAGCATCTAATAGTGCCTAGAAACGTAGGTCCCAGATTTTCCATTCATTTTCCTACACCTGCACCCAGATATCTAAACGCAACACTAATACTACCCAGGTAGCAAAACAGGCTGAATAACAGCTTATACAGCTATCATAACTCTAATTTAAGCAGTACAAAGGCTTTATAAGTGCTTAATAGCACTCCCACCTTTCACTTGTCACTTTTATAAAATAGGCTCCTTGTGGCAATGAAAGTGTTTATGGGATTCTACTCCAAACAAAACGGTAGAAAAACAAGCCAAGCCTTTGAAAGTTGTACCTATTAAATGCGGACAGGGCTTAGGCGTGTCCGGGTAATTAATTTGCTTAATATGCGATTTAATTGAATTACAGGTTAATTCAATTACAGTCCGGTGGATTACAGGGTCTATTGCTTAGTAATTACAGTCGTTTGAACGAATAATGGTGTACACAGTCATACTGATTTGTTATTAATAATAGTATCATGGTTGCAAGGACAGTTAAACTCATAATTAATAACATCAGGGACACTTCAAGCTGACCACAAAGCATAAAAAATCAAATAGACTACGCAAAAATTTACTACCCAAATGCTGTCCAACCGAATCGGATTCGGTGATTGACCTCTTTCTTGAAATTGGATTTACCCAACTGGACCATGTGTCTTAGGTCAGGGTCTTATATTATCGTGTTTCGCAACAACTTCGGCGAGTAAATCTTACTTGGACCTTCGGCTTATTATCAGGGCATCCCTGGAAATCAGCATCGCGGCATTCGATTGATAAATATTTTCTTATTTTTTGTCTTTACATGAAACTCATTTATTCAGTATCCTACCTAGCAAACTTTTGTCTCATTGACCCTCGAGTCCAGGGTTAATAAATATAAAATAATATTCCTTTAACTAGAAAACTAGGTTAGGTTGCATTCCCTACCATGAACAAATAGTGGGATATCACAATTAAAGGATGTACGTATCTGAATAGTTTATCCGTGGCATCGTTACTCCGAAAAGGATAATCCGATCAGATTTTTTTGTTTGAAGGGTGGCGCTACTTAGAATGTACATAATCGGTTCAGCCGTTTGAGCACATACAGAACATCTCTTCTGTGTGTCGTGGTAATTTTAATTATTTCAGCGATTATACTTATAAGTATTGACACAAAGGTAAATTATGTAAAAAAAAATGTAATGTGATCCACTACAATTGTGATTATGTCAATATTTATAAAAATGAAAATGATGTATTACCACATTAAAAAACAGAATCGATAAAGCTTCTATAAAAATATTACTTATATCCAACGACTTGGCGGCTGCACTACACTACCCCAGATTCTCCAGCGTAGTTGCTATAATTACAATGGCTATAAAGACATCCGATAATGAGTTATCTAGAAATAGGCTCTTATACTATCAAACCCCACAGCAAATTGCGATAGCTGTATTTGTTACATTACAGCTTTAGAGGCTGAAGAATGTTATAATCATGTGGATTTCATCTTCAAATAAATGTGATTGGGGTAACAGAACGCACACGGAGTATCCATACTACACTACTAATACATTTGTGTATTAATATTTGATAGGTTTAAAACATAAGATCGACCACACAAAAGTATGACGCCGCCGCGAATACGCATTTACTTTGACTTTGTAACTTTTTGTGTTCAAGACTTTTTTACGAAATGCATTAATCGAAGAAAATAATAAGTAGGTACCTATCTAATTTTAAGTCAACCATAACGAACAAAATTTACCTTGTAAGTACAAAGTTTTAGAAACATTCATTAATTTATTTGATATCTTTATACCTTTTTTGGTAAATTGTAGACTAATTCCATTCGTAATGGAATGGCCTCTGATCTAGATATAAGTTAAGAGTTTACTACTTATAAACATGGTACATAATATTCTATTTCCGATCACAATCATGTTTTTCGAAAATGTTTTTTAATTAATTTTTTAACATTATTTAACATCGTAGATGCAGACAGATATTTAGCATGGCAGATAATTTCTACAGTCAGAAATAGAGATAAATATGCACAGTCTCACACGAGCATATAACGGAAGTGCTACTTTTCTATTCACTTGACTTTACTGTATTTTACTGACTCATGGTTACGTCCTTTAGCACAAAAAGCATAATATCATACTAAAAAGATGTAACTTTATAAGTCTCCATGGCGTAGGTATACATCATTTTAAAAATGAGGCTGTATACCGATCCCTTTATATTTTCTGATCGCAGTCCTACGCCTCTAGCACAACTGTCACATTTCTCGCGCTAGATAACTACCCGTCTCTTTCTGTGCAGTAATATGAGAGAGTGACGGGTAGCGCTATGTCGCGCGACAAAAGTCGCTAAGCATAGTTGTGCTAGACGGGATGAGGTCAAACGAACAAAAGAATTGCGGTTGCAGCTTACGGGTACCAAAATCAAGACAGTAATAAGCATTCGTAGGGCTTTTGGGTGCACGAATAAATTGACACTATAGGACGACAGTAGGCGAAAACCCCAGGATGTAATAAGAGAAGCAGAATTCAATATTCCTTTTCTGAAGCTCTTATATACGCGTCGTCATAACTTTCACACACTTTCACTTCTTTATAATATTCTTTTTAACCCTGCAACTCCCCGCTACCTTAAATATCGTTTTAGTTATCTCACATCTGCAAGGTCCGATCAAAATTGTATACTCACTGTTCCGGCATCGAAGTCAAAATTTTATTCTAATTCTTTTACTGTGCAAGCTATTTTACTGTGGAACTCGCTTCCGCTGGATCTAAGACAAGCTAAAACTTTGGCAATTTTTTAACATAAACTAAAAGATCACTATTTGTCTCTACGGTAGCCTAATCCATTTATAATTTTATGCTGTCGTTTTTCATTATAAGTCTAATGTTAGCTGTGATATTCTTTTCATTCTTCCTTTTTAGGGTTCCGTACCCAAAGGGTAAAAACGGGACCCTATTACTGAGACTTCGCTGCCCATCCGTCCGTCCGTCCGTCCGTCCGTCCGTCCGTCCGTCCGTCCGTCCGTCCGTCCGTCTGTCACCAGGCTGTATCTCAATAACGGTGATAGCTAGACAGTTGAAATTTTTACAGATGATGTATTCCTATTGCCGCTATAACAACAAATACTAAAAATAAAATAAAATAAATATTTAAGGGGGGCTCCCATACAACAAACGGGTTGGTTTCGTTAACTTTGCACCTCATTTGTATGGGGCGCTATACATACCAGGTGCAAACTTAACTTAACCACTTAGAGATGAAAAGTATTTGTACGGAACCCTCGGTGCGCGAGTCCGACTCGCACTTGACCGGTTTTTGTATGTATGTACGTTTATGTATGTTTATATATATAGACACTTATTTGTGTAAGTGTATGACCTATCTGTCTTTAATATTTTGTATGTATAAATCACTTAAAGTTCTTATCTCACCACCTACTATTTTCTGTTTAATTTTGTTTTCTCCGCTACCCAAAGGTTGTCTGGAAGAGATCGCTCTTTGGCGATAAGACCGCCTATTGTCTACCATTGTTTAATTTAAGATTTCTTATGTAATATTTTTCTTGTTGGTGTGCAATAAAGTATCAGAATCAGAATTATCAGAGAGTACAGTCACCATCAAAAGTAGTTGACCATTTAAGTATGCAATTTGACATAAGGCAGTAGTAAAATTGTCAGTTGTGAGAGACATATACATTGAGGTACAAATATTTACAATAAAACTAAATCTAAAATTAAAACTAAACTAAATCTAAAAATGGCCCCTGCGGCATAGTGCCGAAGCTTAAGTAGCTCACAGGCTGTATAAGTGCTATAAACCCCTTTAACAACTTAAATTAGCTGTACAAGGTCTGTATAAGCGTTTGGGAGATGCTGGCGGCGTTTCCTCGCTGAATAGACGAGAGATTTCAACCTAACTTAAACTTGAGCCATTCCATTGAGAAGCTGCTGCGTAAACCCAGATGAATAAACAATTTAAACATCTATACAAAAATACGTTCCATAAATATTACACATTTTCGTTCTATGACACGACATTACTTAACTCCATATCATTTGTGGTGGGCTTATACAAAAAGAACTTGGCAGGCAATGAAGAAAATCCGATTATATTTGTGTTACGCGTTAAAGAATTCTTGAAGGACTCGAATACTTTTTTGTACAGTCGAGTTCACAAATGAATACTTTTAAATTATTACTGGAATTTGTATTTTTGAATTTCTCTTTGACTCGTAATCTGCACAGCTGAATAATTAAGAAATATGACACACAAGCTTCTTCTATGTATTACGTATAAAATTTGATGTAAAACTTTATTCTTTTATTACTAATCTATTATTTTTGTATGGTCCTTGTAACTGCGGCTAGGAAAGATTGGAACAGTACCTATATGTATATTTACAAGACGGCAAAAAATTTGAAAAAATAATGGTTTCGGCGGGGTTCGAACCCGCGTTTCCAACGGCTTTCCAGGCCAACACGGGCATCCTACCTATTGGACCACTGAACCTGATGCGAGAGCCATTGAATTTTTCAACCAGTTGCTTCTTACATACCTTATTAATGTATTTCATATAAATACGTAACGTTTCTGGGGTAGAGATAAAATACATAAATAAATTCATATCGTGTATAATATCTCATATTTCACGACGTTTCGAATGCTATATAGCTACGGCGCCAGCGTGTACAATGAAATAATAAAAAAAATAATGTTCATATGTCACTTGCAATATGTGCCAATACTGTTTGTAAAGCAGATCACTGTTTCAATTGAATTAAACTTACGTTCCAAACTCAAATCTCACTTAGCAACAAGCCCGCCAAATGGACCAAAACAACCATCCCGACGTATTTTCTCATACGAGTATAACTTCGTACAAGTCGGCCCATACTTCCTCACATAAAACGTTGTATGTACATTGAAGGGCCTGTCGCTTGCGTCGTTATGTGCAAGATGGCTGCATAGCAACGAGACGCTGCCTCCCCTCCCCTGCCTGCGCCTACCTGCGCCGGCGCTCCCAAAAGGAACAAGAGCCTGCATTCCTACGCCGCCCTGCAGCCTTCGATGGGTAGGGGTGCCACAAGGGTTTATGGTGGTCGTTTTGATTTTATTACTTTTTTTGTTGTATATTCGCTTAAGTCAGATAAGGTAAGTTTTTGTGCAATATGAGCAACGGAATCAGAGGCATAAACGCGGACTAGAATATCATTTTAAAATAATTCGTCACAATTGATGATTCTAATTTACCTATTTATACATAATTATCTAACATGTAAAAGAAGTTTGGGCCAAGCTGAAATGGAGACGCTTCGCTCGCTCGGTTAATTAACTTACATCACAACTATGGAAATGCATCCAATGATTAAGATTAAAAAAAGAAGATTGAAAATGTTATTTCATAACAATCTTACAATCGTGTCGGAAATAATAATAATACAATTTTCAAAGTATTGGCCCAAGTGTGAATTTTTGTGGATTATGTATTCTTATTAATCCCGGGAAATCCCGCATTCAATAAAAATTAATAATATTTTTTGTGGTTGTAATCAAATCACTCTTATTTACGTCCAAGCGCGGTTGCCTATTCGGCCTATTCCGAGCTCTGAGTATTATATTCTAATTTCGACGATGCGTTGGCGCAGTGGTTAAGCAACTGCCTCCTGAGCCGACGGTCCTGGGTTCGAATCTCGGCAAGGGCAAATATTTGTGTGATGTACTCGAATAATCGTGCCTGGGTCATGGATGTTATTTGTATTTAAGTATGTATATCATCGTCTAGTGTCCATCCATAACACAAGCCTACTAGAGCTTACTGTGGGACTAGATTGATTTGTGTGAGGCTGATATTTATTTATTTAATGTCACGAAATGATCCATATAATGATGTGAGGCAACCCTGCCCGCACCCTCTCGCTGCGCCCGCGTCGCTCTATAAATACGATTAATACTGCGGCGACTTCCCTGTCAATTACTGACGACTGTACCTATAATGAGGAGTACCTGAACTGAAGTATATTAATTAAGATTAAGACATTTACGTAAGCTTGTGTCAGTTCCATTAATGCTTAATCTGATACACCAATGTACTCGTACAGTAAGCGTTATAGCGTCATTCTAGATCCTAGCAAAAGTGATTTGTAAGGTTATTATTATGTATTTTTATTCTATTGTATTTTAATATAGAGTCCCTTAACATCTATGATTACTATCAGGTAAAGAGTAAGACTAGGTTAAGAGTATTGTCTAGAAGAGATTGCTCTTTAATGACAAAACTGCCTATTGTCTACTGTTTTTTGAACTGTTTTGTATTTATTTCTCAAACTGTATTGTAAACATTTAAAACACAAGCAACTGGTCGGTGTGAAACCCTCATTTTATCAGTAGGTACAGGAAATGCTACTAAAACTGAGCATATTTAATAACAAAATTTAGAATTTTAAGGTTCAAGCCTGAAATTCTGTCAAGTGTTCTAATAAAAGTTGAATATCTTGGTAATCTTGGGAATTAATATGCTGCTAATAACTATAACCATAATTAACATTTCGACGGACAAGACTTTCGCTAGTAAAAAACCGCATTTCATTTGGTCCATCTATTTGGGAATGGGAGTTACGATGTCAAAGACAGACACACCGATATACACATGTTGAACTTATAACACCCCTATTTTTTCATTGTTGACTGTAATTGTAAGAGATCGTACAAAACTGTTTAAAATTAACGTTAGCTTTGGAAAATGTTGGTACCTACTTACATCGCTTTCCTAAACAAAAATCAAGATACGTACAATAAATAAATTAAATAAATAATAACGTTTAAAATTACGAATGAGTCGCTTATTTTCGTAGGGTTTTCTGTATTCGATGGCCTGAATTCAAGAAAGTGTAAAAATGTTCAGGTGAAAGAAAATATCTTTGAAAAAACCCGCACCTAAGGCAACTCAGAAAATGGCCCCAACCTGTCCGCACGATCTACAGAGAAATCGGAACATTGTCGCCCTATAATCTCAAGCGCATTACACGCAATGGGTGTACATTATTTAAGGGCCCCGGTATTAACCGCGAAGGTCGGCCATCGATCAAGAGGAAAGTAGACCGGCCGTTATGATCGACGCTGTGCCGCGTAGACCGAGATGTGACGGCAGGAATCCTACCTTGTTAATAACCTAAATAAAACAAATTAACACTCCCGACACTGCTGTCATCATGAGACCCTCTTTCAATTAGTGATATAGAAAATGCTACTAAAACTGAACATAACTACAACATTTGGAATTCTTAGCTTCAATATTTGCTGAGATCTGTCACTTGTTCCAATTAAAGCGGAATATCTTGGAAACTACTAAGCCTATTTCCATCAAACATAGCTAAGAACTATCTCGGCTGACAAGTCTTTTGATAAAAAAAAAATCCGTATTCAAATTGGTCCATCCATTTGGGAGCTACCTATGATGCCACAGATAAAGACACAGATACACATGTTGAACTTATAGCACCCCTCTATTCGCCAGGGGTTAATAACTTGTATTACAAGACACAATTCACTATTTTGTATTGGAATTTTAGGAAGCAATCGCCAAATTATGCATAGCACTACGCAGTTTTCATGATTGTAGGGTTAACTGAATTTAAATAAAATGAAAAAATAATAATAAATAGCTGCCTAAATTCAAAGAAATCAGCTTTGCCCAGGGTGGTATTTTTGGTATTTTCAGTGGGCGCCAAATGAAAATTGTGCCCTGGTTCTGAATAGTATATCCAGGAATGTAGTTGCCGTAGCCAAACCACCATAGTTAGTGACCGTTCCGTTGGTGCTCGACCAGGTGGGGTTACTGACATTGCTATCTCGGACTATTGCTCCCATTCTAAAATAATAATGCAATAAGAAAATATAAAGTCTGAAGAAAATGCTTACTACCTGTTTTTGTGCTTTCCTTTGGACTTTGTCCAGTTTCTAATTTTTCTATATGGGATGGGTTGTATGTCTGGGAGCATTATCACCGCCTGCATTCGTCTGTGATAAAAAAAAATACGGGACAATGTTACACAAAATCAACCAAGTCCCCAACTAAGCAAAGCTTGTACCACGGATACTAGACGACGATATACATAATAAATAAATACACATATAGATAACAACCACAACCCAGGAACAAATATTCGAGTTCGTCACACAACTATTTGCCCTGGCCGGGATTCGAACCCGGGATAAGTTACTACGTAATAAATTACATCTCCTCCTGTGAAGTTTGCTTATCTCACAAATCGGCCACACTTGGTACTTTAGAAAAAAAATATATACGAAAATTTACTACAATGCGGTAAGGATGCTCAATATGGTGTATAAGTAAGTAAGTAAGTAAACACTTTGTTGTACACAAAAACAGTTAAAACAGTTAAAAATACATCTATTACAAATAACATAGGTACAAAGGCGAACTTATCCCTATAAGGGATCTCCTCCAGTTAACCTTTAATTGAAGCGGAGCGAGCGAAGCGAGCGAAGCTCCCATGGATCGACTCGAATGGACTTCGTAACAATGCGCAGATCTCAGCGAGTTCTCAACCGATTTTTGTATTAAATTGCACAAATTAAATTTCGCTAGGTCGTGACGAAGAGAAAATTTCGTAAAAAAAAAACAAATCGCCGCTCCAATCTATGGTGCAAGCTTAGCCGGTGGCTGACTCTGCATCGACCTAGTATAATAAGCAGTCGGACGGGTATACGCCGAGCCGTTTTTTTCGAACGGTACCCTAAAAACAATTTGCTTACGATCTATAAATTTATGAAACATGACGTAATGAATGGCTCATATTTTTTGATATGGGTACACGTACACACCACAATCAAAGCACAAAGAAAATTTGAAATGCGTAACCTGGCCCGGTACCTCTGGATTACAGGTCCATGGCTCTTTCTTTGGTCTTTGATCTGTTCAAAGTTTTAACCATCAACTTTGTTTCTTTACTAGCACGTACTTGACGTATTATAATAGATGCTTCAAATTGGCATAACTTCTTACTAAGTAACATGCATTTGTTCATTTTGAGCTATTTAGACTAAATTTTTAGACGTATCTCTTCTTATTATTTTATACCTACGAGTATACTTATCAAATCACTTTACGTGTACCAATGTAATTAAATATTATTTAGGAATAAATTACTTCCCTACTGCTGAGTTTCTTTCGGTTTTCTTCTCAACATCGGTTTCCTGTTGGGAAATGCGGGTAAATTCACAATCTCACCTGTAAAAGTGTCTCTTGGCCTACTTACTGAATAAATTAATTTCATTTACATTTCATTTATTTTCAAATGTAGTTGGTTTGCAAAGTAAATATATTTCCCAGCGACTAATGACCCCATGACAAATGATTTTTTTACTTTTGTAGGAATTATCTTGGAACGAATACAATCCATGAACTCTCAGATTGCAATTCGGGTTTGAGTGAAAACAGAGAGGCTCTTATCTGGAGCGCGTAAGAGCGACCGAGACAGGTATAAATCCCGAATCGCACTGTACTATGTTCGTATCTGTAGGTATACTTTCATACTCAAGAATTTGTCAATTTCTTGCTCACTTTGGAGCTATATACTCGAACTAGTAATATTCCTGTTGTGGCCACATCGACCAGAAAGTCATGTTTACTATCGCACTAGATCAAAGCTAGTTCCAATTCCCTAGATTTCTAAGAAAGTGTACTCGACCAGATATAACCGGTACGGAATAAATAACTCCATCTGGTACTGGTTGAGATGCTATTCCAGAACATAATATTAGCTACTCATATTAAAATACAGGGAGGAACATTTCTTAAGACTGGGCTGACAGGATATTGTCATCTGAGTGATCTTCAATCGACCTATTATAATTGTAAAGCTGAATTTAAAAGTAAAAAAGTCATCTAATTTAAATATTTTTATATCAGTGACAACCCTACTAATTCAAAGGTTTTATGTACATTTTAAATGACAAATGTCTATAACTTAAGCGATGTTCAAAACATGCTAGGGTTGGTATGTGCAGATTTTAACACTAATGTTTAACAAACTGTATCTCAAAAATTGATAGAAATATTCACATAGTTCATTGGTGAAAAATTAAGTACTTAGTCTGAACAACTCCCTGTTCGCTTAAATGTCCCTCGATCTGTTCCACCCTGTATACCGGGTGATCAACCCAAATGGTTCAGTAGGGAGAAGTCACAAACTAGAAGAGATAGGGAAATCTGTTCTTAGGACCCATGGCGTTGATTTTAGAATTCATGAAAACTGCATTTTTTTTGCATGAGCGCTGTAAAGAATGTTACAATACGACATGAGATAACTTACAGAATTTTAACCAGGTTCAATTCCCGGTTATGTATAAGATTTATAGAAAAAAATATGCCGTTACCATTACATTTTAAATCGACGCCATGGTTCCTAAGAACAGATTGCCCTATTTCTTATAGTTTTTGTTTTCTTCCTACTAGCGCATTTGGATCGATCACTCTGTATAACGGGTCACATCGTAGAAGTCAAATCAAACCAGGAATGTGACCGCGATGTAATTTTTAACGGACTTCAAAAAAAAAGCAGCTACTTAGTACGTACGCAAGCTTGCTTTTTTAATCAAACCGTTGTGTTCCCCATTACTTGAAGTCGGCTGGGGCGATTTGGAAAAATGATGGCGCGCACCTTAATGATTGACTTCAGATGACAGAATACATTTTTGCATGTAGGTATGCATGATTTACTGTTCTCACGTTTATCCTTAAAAGGAACCCTCAATTTAATTGAATCGATTAATGACCGAACATTACTCAGCTGAGTGACATTCAAAATTCAGTCCGAATAATTTCCTACCACTCCATTTTACCCACACCTTTAAATTAAATGCCAGTCACTGTACACTGTCTGTATCACCATCACCACGAAATAATCTTAGTAAGCTCATATTTGACTTTACCGTAAAACGGGGTTACTTTAGGAAAATTTGGGGCTACTTTGATAGATTTAAATGGATATAAAAACGCAAATATATTCATAGTGCGATTGAGCAAACGGTTACGGCAAGTAAAAGGTTAGGTCGTTGTTGAAGGTAGGTATTGCATTGCCACAGATAGTAAAAAAAAATAAGGATATGGCGTAAAAACACTTTTCCAAAGTAGCCCCTGCATTTTAAAGTAACGCCGTTTTACGGTACCATTTTCGTATAACAGGCAGCCCTGTGTCAAAAATACTAAATTACAGAAATGCAAAATAAAGCGAATTTTCGCTTTCAGCAACTGCCATTTGCTTGTTTTAAAAGTATAACGTAGTACTTAATAAGTGCAGTCTAGGAGTTTTCTTTCACCGATTTTTTCTCTCCAGCAGGCCTTAAAGTAAACCACTGGTAATATTTTACATTAAATAATTAATGCTTTTTTAGCACATGTGTAAGTAATGTAATATCTTTACACATTAGGCCCATCCTGGCATGTATGAACATTTTTTGAAAGTCATATTCATAAAATGGGTAGTTTGTGCCAATTTTAATTTCAACTCGACATATCCACGCGTTCCCAAGATAAAGGCTCTTGACGGACGGACGGACGGGCGCACAACAAAGTGATCTTATAAGGGTTCCCTTTTTCGTTTTGAGGTACGGTACCCTAAAAAAGTCAAAATCCATACCTTAAGTCACCCTAAATAATCCTCAGTTCACTTCTCCGAGGCTGAGTGAAAGCGACCGGGTTGTAGTAGGGTTTACTAATGTTTCGTAGAAAATTATTTTACCGAACGTTATGTTTCGTATAATGCTCATTTCACATAATTGTTATTCTATGGACACCATTGACTTCTCTGAAAAGTTATAAAATAAACCTAACCTAACCTTCCCTAATCTACTAGAATACACCAAAACATTTTTAAATATATTTCCCGTTTCAGCTAAAGAAAATTTCTGCCAAATGAGCGTTAATGTGCAACATTACGTTCGGATAAACAATTTTCCGCCAGATGAGGGATTATGTGGTGATTGTGGTGGTTATTCGCCCTTTCGCTGGCGAGTTTGTTTTATTGCGTCCTTCAATGCCCGGATATTGGAACAGGTTCTTCGATATCCTGAGCTGAATGCCAAGTTGCAACAATGTTATGAAGTTTTACATACATATATTATAACCCACCCACCAAGGTGGATCCGCGACTTGGTAGGGTCGCGGGCACATATTGGATATGACCGATTGTTGTGGAGAACTGCGGGGAGGCCTTAGTCCAGCAATGGACTGTATCGGCTGATATAAAACTAATATTTGTGCGATGACTCGAATATTTGTTCCTGGATCATGAATGTATCTATACGAGTATATGTATTTATTAATTATGTATACCGCCGTCTAGTACCCATAGTACAAGCATTGCACAGTTTGGGACTAGGGCGATTTGTGTAAAACTGTCCGTACAAATGGCGGACGTAATGCCAAATGAATGACATTCTCTACCAGTCAACCATAGGGCCAAACAGAGATTCTAGAAGTTAGTAGTTGGTGCAAATCGGAAATCTGATTTTAAAGAGAGCATCTAGCTAATTATTTTAACTAAACATCAAAGACACCTTACCTTGCATATAGAAACTCGAGTCCAAGTGATATTTGATCACTAGGATTTACTGATTTGAAGGATTCAAATCTTGAGTACGTTATAAGATACTAGTAGTATTCCTTATATATTCGCTTTAGGGTATTGCCTCACCGCGACCTTCTTATTTGTTTTTTGTTACCATACAGGAATTATCCCGGTGAGAGCACTATTAAATTCCACATTGATTAGTCTATATCGCCTCTATTCTCTATTAACCAATCACATGAATCACATCGTTACACATACAACAACATCGACACTTAATAATCGAAAATGAATTAACATAATAGCCCCCCAGTGTCCTATTCCTATCTCAGTGTAACAATAGCTTATACTCATTTTCTAATGTTCTTTTGTTAAGGATACATCCCAAACAAATTTGAACCTTACATTTCTAAGACAAGGTCTCTGATAAGACGGGCATATATGTGAGCTTGCTACAGTTATCTAGTTTATATACGAGGTACATGAGAAGACAATCTTGGTCGTGACCAGCGATTTGTATGTGTTGTTGTATGGGTGTGTGCGTGAACTACGATTGCATGGAACTGTGTCCATAGTTTTAATATTCGATTAATGTTCTGGGGAAAATGCCTTGCTATCCTCGTCAAGTCCAACGGCAAGTATTTGTTTTAAAAGTATATCCTAGTAATAAGGCAGTCTGGGAGTTTTCTTTCGGCGGTTCTTTCTCCTCAGTAAGCCTTCTAGTGAACTGCTGGTAGATATTTTTAATAAAATAGTTAATGCCCTTCTGGCACATGTGTTACTGTCTTTATTAAATGGGTAGTTTTCACATGTAACTTTGACACAGAAAAAATGTGTCGATTTGTATAACCCGTCTACGTTAAGTGGGGACCTCATTTGTATTCGACGAAATAGTTACCAGGTGCAACTTAATGTAAATCGATTATATCTGAAAAAGAGCAGTGATATGTCGTCTTAAATAGAGTACAGTGGGCATGCGCGTGCGCAGTGCTCGTCCGACACGAACAATAGTGGACCGGCTAGATGGACCAGCTGGAGTCATCGCTCGCCGTCGGCGCAGTTAGCCTGTATCGCTTATTATCAAAGACCTAGGTGTTCTGTAACTCCATTCATTAAAAATTTAGGGTGAAACACAGAAAATATGTCCCTGCTACTTTATTATTATTTAACAGTGACCATTTTTTATATCTCACATGTTGAGCGCAATGGAGATACTTTTTTAAATCCAAAAAGCAAAGATACTCATATGTATAATCCTGAGCAAAATGGTATATCACGCTATGATCCATTAGCAACGCTGTATCCTATTTTTCATGCATGCATGCAAGAAGGCTTGTGTTATGGGTACTAGTCGACGATATATATATATATATATATATACATACTTATGTACTTAAATCGAAGTACAATAGTTAAATAAATTAATAAATACTCCGCGAACGCTCCGCATTGTGTAACCAGCTCCCGGCCGAGGCTACAGTATAAGGTTCTTCAAGTGGGGAGTAAATAGGTTCTTCAAGGGTAAATCAAGCGGGCTGCATACTTCTTTGTCACTGTCGTAGAACACATAGTATAAAAAAACTCCGATGTTAAAAAAAACCTATGATGTTTACAGCTCACGGAGCCACTAGGTAGTTGTGGAGCTCGCATAATGTTGAAGTGACGCTGAATCCTCGGCACGCGAGTCCTATTCTCGTTTTGCCGGTTTTTCTCTATACTATATACCGATACAGCCCTATAATTGAGACGGCCCGCTCCACCATATATAGCTCCACTTACATCCAATTATGAGAGTAGACTGTGAATTTTTTGCCTGTATTGTACAAGATAATCCTGTTTATTTATATAACAGTTACGCAGTCAAACAGTCTTTATTAAGGAAATAATAATAATAATAAAATAAAAGACAACCTCACACAAATCAGCCCAAATTAAGCCCAAGAAGGCTTGTGTTATGGATTCTGGCCGAAGGGTGTTGTGTTTCGGTGGTTTCGGGGCAAGCTGCCGAATCCTGCGCCAGATCAGACGACGCAACGGAGCTACGCAGCTACGTCGCCTAAATCAAACTAGATTTAAGCTTTTTAACGTGTAATTTTGTAGGTAGTTCACAGTGCCTTGGTTTATACTGTAGTAATGCTGTATAACTATTTTGAATAAATAAATAGCAGAACTGCATATTACGAATTCGTACCCTTTGCGTTTAAAATTACGAATACTAATACCTTCCACTAGAGCACAGCTATGTAAAATTGGTTTTCAGGCTTCACAAAGTCACAGCCTGATTGAGTAGTTTTCACTGCAGGATAGGCAGCCATTGTCCACTTTATTTCGCTTTTTTTTTTACATAACTTGAACTGTATCAGGGCTGTTTAGCCCTCACTATCACTATCAGTGACTCTGACTTTGTGTAGGAGTATAACCCACTAATGGAATTATATCTCCGCACCACAAGAGTAATTTATTTCGCTTAAGTACCAACTAATATTGGCTACTTATATGTACAGGTAGTACAGTCTAGTACTACACTATATACGCATATAAATGTATCGCACTAGTCGTGTCCCGATAACGTAACGAGCCGCGCCGGGCGGGGCTGGACGGCGGGACGCAAAAACTGGCCGCGGAACCGGTCGCGCCGAAATACTGCTGTAACACGACCACGTCGAGAGCGGCGCTCAAGGTGGGAATATTTACTTCATTTAAAAGTATGTACCCACTAATAGTATGGCCAATGTACACTATAGATATATAATGTACAAATTGTACAATGTATATCGCGGTCGCAATGAAATATTGTTACACGACCACGGCCACGGCGAGAGCAGCGCTCGAAGAGGCAACATTTTAAACGAATAGCGCTTATTGAAATTGAAATTGAAATTGAAAAATTTATTTCAGGTATAAACCCATATATGGTTAGTTACAATCAACTTAAAAAACTATATTAGTAACAACAATTCACAATAAATTTATTGCTAAAGCATACACGGATATTTTGGACAAGAGGATCTGGCCGCGGACGCGCTGATACCGAAATACTTTTCAGAATTCAGCAGAATTTTTATTCCAGAAAGTTTCTGGACATGGCATATTAAATTATCCTAAAATAAATAAACAACTTAATCGTACTGATATTAAGTACTTATATCACAGAATAAAGACACTACCGAAGCAGCACTCTTTTGTTATAAGCCGCTTTTGCAAAGAAATTAGCCTACTCGTATCCGATTGGCTATTTTTAGTGACGTGCGACGCTGTTGGTTGTAGCTTCTGTGGGGCGTGCCATACTCCTAGGGTTGCCTACACCAACAAAAGGGAAACTGCTTCTCGGTATTTGTACTTGATTTACACGCTACTTCAATTAATACGCCCAAAATAAGACAGACTTTAGCGCGATCTTCATGATGATGGGATCCAATAGTGCCTATTGGATTTTTGGATTGGTTTAACGTAAACATTGTGCGGTTTTTGCTGTATCTAGTATCTACTAGATCTCACGACTGGTTTAACGCAGACTTGTGCAGTTATCGCATTCAGATTCAGTTGAGTTTGACTTGACTTTGAGAGACAGCAGAAAGAGCCCCAGTATCATTAAAACGACCTAATTATTTTGTGCCAATAAGTACCGTAAACTGGGGTCATTTTGAATGTTAGGGCCACATTCATAAAAACGTCGAAAGCTTTTATAAAATAGACTATTACTAATCAATAAGTTTATAAAATAGACTATTACTAATCAATGCAGAAATCATAGTAAGTAGACAAATAGCAGTGGGCAGGGCACGTTGCTCATAGAACCGATGACCGTTGGGGCAGAAAGGTTCTTGAGTGGCAACCACGCACCGGACGAAGCAGCGTGAGAAGGCCCCCAACAAGGTGGACCGACGACTTAGTTAGGATCGCGGATAGAAATCGGATGAGGGTAGCGCAAGACCGATCTGTGGAGGACTTTGGGGGAGGCCTTTGTCCAGCAGTGAACGTCTATCGGCTGATATAATGATGATGAGACAAATAATGCACGCCAAGGACTTTGCCTGCCGAGGTTTTCCCCGGGAGCTACATCATGCGGTTCTTAAGGAGGGGAGTAAATGGGTTCTTAAAGGTTGTAAATGCGTGATGCTTCTGGCATCGCAAGCGTTCTTAGGCGGAAGTAACTGCTTAACATCAGGTGGGCCGTATGCTTGTTTGCCTAGTATTACGATAAAGGGTCAATAACATCAGGTCAATTTTATGATACTGGCTGTAAATGTTCATTAAAGTAAGTAGAGAAACGAAAAACCCTTATCGACGTTGAACCAGTTACGAGATCTAGTACGCACTTCCATGATCCATCATCAGGTCATTTTTATGATACTGACTCAAATGTTAACTGAAACCGCACATGTCTGCGTTTAAGTAATCTTGAGATCCTGTGGATATTTCCAGGGTCCATCATCAGATCAATTTTATGACACGGGGTCTAAATGTTCATTGAGGTTAATCGAAATGTGAAAACCGCACATGTCTGCGTTGAAGTAATCTTGAGATCCAGTGGATATTTCCAGGGTCCATCATTAGGTCAATTTTATGATACTGGCTCTAAATGTTCATTGAGGTAAGTAGAAAAACGAAAATCACACATGTCTGCGTTAAACCAATCCTGAGAACTAGTAGGCAAGTGTCCCATCTTCAGATCCTGACTTAATGACAATGGGAAAACAGTAGTTGTATACTCTTATTAAAAAAAAAACTGTTTTTATTTTACGGAGAAAGTCGGTGAACATAAGTACATAAATATTCAACACCGACGAACTTTGAATCTCTTCCTTTTTAAAGACGGTTAAAAAAATGAAAAATCATAAAAACATAAACAATAACAATATATTTGATGTGTTGACTTTGCTTGGAATGGGCCTACCCTAGCCGAATAAAGGCGGAGCGATGGGCGGGCGAATTTTGTAGGTATAATTTTTGACATGCGGCGCGGAGTGAAACCCCTTTGCTTATATATAGAAAAACGGTTAGTACATGTCTATTGCCCAGCATGAAAATCTGGATTTAATGTCCCTTATGTTTTGGCTGTCCATGCACTGTCAACACCCAAAGTACCTAAAAATGTACGACCCCAAATGCAGTTAGGACAAGTCGGCCAAACGTATAGTATACGTCGCAGAATAGGCTATTTTTCAGTATATTTTTTGTAACTTATCCAAGTTAGGAAGTAGTAGGTGTAGTTAGGTGGGGTACTTGGATAACTACCCCGCCTAACCTACACCTACTACACATCGACTAAGCACAGATCTGGCCTTCTGTCATCCTCTTTTAGCTTTGAACTAGAAACAATCCAAAAAGTTGCTTAAATAATGTCAACCAACAAGCGCCAACATTGCAGTTGTCACGTCATACCAAAATGGCACCCGAACTCGAATGGCAAAAATACGAATCGTATTTTTGTGTTCACCGAATTCGTTAACGATGCTGCAGCGACCGTTACAACTGATTAATTATGGGGTCCAATGAGCCTCGCTTCCCAGGCTCAAGGTTTGAGGCTAATGTGTAATTTGAGCGCTCATTTTGCAAAATCACGTGCTACGGTTACGGAGCCGCGGACCGATTTTGGTAAGTACCGACCGATCGAAAATTGGATTCGAAATTGATGAAACGTGACAATTTGTGGCTAATTTACTGTTCTTATTGGGCACAAATAACTCTGGGAAAGCGTAGTGATTAAAAAAATATCTGGATATAAGGAAATACGCTAATCAGCGGGCCTATAATGGTTGATTTTATCACGCGATAAATAAGTGACAAAGCATCTGTCACGTTTTGACAAGATGCGAGTGTGAGTGACAGATGCTTTGTCACTTATTTATCACGTGATAAACGCAACCATAATAGGCCCCCTGAAAAGTGTTTAACATGCGATGATTCAACATGGACTAAAATGAGAGACAAATAAGGGAGAGACACAAACGTCTAAATGGAAAAATAGAAGAAGATCATTGAGGAAGTCCAAGCAAAGAAAGGGTTGAATGAAGGAATCCCGTCATCCTAAGTTAGATTTCAAAACATTAGTAAAAATTACTTTTCACTCAGAGTCCATCTTCACACATATCATAGATTATTATATGTCTAGTTTTAAACATCCTTGTCATCATCGTCATCATCATTTCAGAAATACTGCTGGACACAGACTGCCTCAATAGACTTCTACATGGGCTGGATAGAATAGAAGCGACCCGCATCCAGCGACTCCCGGCAACTCAAGGTACGTGGCCTCCACTCGAGAACCTTTCTGCCCAAACAGCCATCGGTTCTTCGAGCTATGTGCCCCGTCCATTGCCACTTCAGCTTGCTTACCCCGTTTGCTATGTCAACGCCCTTGTTCGTCTACGAATCTCCTCATTTCTAGCTAGCGCCTAGAGCCTAGCTCTTTCCATAGCTCGCTTAGTGACTCTGAGCTTCCTTAAAAGGCCCATAGTTAGAGAGCACACAACAATCCTAATAAATTCCATTATTATGAGAATTTGCTCGAGTTAAGATAATCCCTATTGGCAGGGTGTGGAACCTCCAGACCACTCCGAATACTCATTCAAACTACTTTATACTTAATCCTTTGAGTTTAACTTCGCGGAACGCTTGCATAGCTCTCTAGTCTCCACTCGAGTTCTCTGACATCGGTCCGCACTTCATATCCTTAATGAGAACACTTGAAAACCTAGAAGTCGTCGTTGAAGCATTAATACATTAATGAGACCAGTTAAAGTTCTAGAAATCTTCATTGAAGCAATTGAAGCAGAAATATAGGATATTAATAAGAGTCTTTATGCAACTAGAAGGTACTCATAACTTAGCCCGCGTATTTTTTTTTTCAACAAAAGCAGAACGTGGCTCCGGGGTGGCGAGTTGGCGACCTAGTGCACGCTGATATTTAGGTATTTAGCGCGGTTGTTGCCGTATAGAGAGCGTCTCTATTACATATAAAGTTCCTAAAATATTTTTTTTGTTAAGGAACTTTTAAACCCTATAATAATTTAGCGAACCACATGTTTGGTGTAAAGGAATCACGTTATAAGAACGACAATAAGATTATCCGCCCCCAAACTATCTCATTCAGCATTCAGCGATCTATCCACAGTATCCGCTAAGTAGGAACCCGTGTCTGAGTGACAGCTCGTGGCTTAACTACTTAGCGTACACTCGGTGTACCCGAGCCACAGCTGTTCCAGTTTCACATTCACAACATATATGTACCTACATATTGCAAGGAGTTGTAACACCTGTATCAATTACCTGCAGTACACAATAAACTATAGATTTTGTAGCATCATTCTGATAATGATTCTGATAAAGATAAAAATGAATAAGCTGTTGTTGTTACTGAATCAGCGAGCTACATCTTAAACCCCGTAGTCACTTACCGTCAGGTGTTACTCAGGACTGTTGAGTTTCTTTCGGCGTTTCTTCTCAACAGTGGCCTCCTCGTGTGACATGCCTGTAGACTCAGACGTCTGTATCTGTATCTTTATTTCACTAAAATCCACTTCAATCCACGTTTTTCGTCTCTATGGTGAAGTCAGAGGTAATTCGACATTGGAAACTATGTGAAATAATCTTCAGTTTACGTAGCCATACATATTACGGCCGTATTGCGGCATTAAGTTGGAAATATATCCAGTATATATATTCGAGCTCCATTGTGTTGATATTTTAAAAGGGCCTAATGTGCTGTACGAAAATCTCATAAATAATATTAATCATATAGAGTACCTATGCCTGGACCAAATATGTTTATGGAGAATAATAACCAATCCAAATGCCTATGACTACAAAAAATTCATCTTTTGCTTTTGAAGTCTATAGAAAGCAGTAAATAAATTTTCTAATGCACCGATGCAAATCTTCGTCCTGTACCGCCAAACTTCCAAAAGGACGTATGTTAGTATATTAAACCCCAATAGTTACAACGTTATTTACATGGAATAGCTTGCGGTATGCTAATCTAGTCTTTAGTTGAATAGAACTTTAACGATGTCCGAGCTAAAGAATAAGTTATGCTAGGGTTGCAACTAATACTTGACTCTTAGCCTTTTAAAGTAAGATTTATCTGGAATATTCAATGCTTCCCGTTCAAAAGGTTTGGATGATATCATGATAACTTTACACAACAACTCATCTATACAATTATAAAATACAAGATTTGTATTGAAAATCATTTTTCTATGGAGAGGGGTCATGATTTCAGGAAAAATCTTAATAGCGTGATGCAGGATCGTAATTTGTTTTTCACCTCACTCGCTCGGAAAACCTCCATTTATAGGGCGAAATCTGCGTGCAAAAGTCTATTTTATCCGCTAGCGTGCAAAAGTCATTTGAATTTCGAACACGACGATTTTGATTCTCTGTGGTGCATGTAACTTTTTTATATTTAAGACTCTTTCAACGCGTGACTGAGTTCATTAGTCGATAAATCTTCGAATAACCAATCAATGCACGCTAATAAAGGGCGATCTGGTCAGGCCGGCTAAAATCATATGAACGTTTAAATAATTATTTAAAAAAAAAATACACCTACAATATCACGTCCAGAAACCTGGTTTGTGGTTACAGATTTTTAAGTTTTTATTTTTTCTACACTTTATTTTATGTTGAATAATATATGTTTATATATTATATATTAATATTAAGTATTTCAGTTTCATTTACATATTTTGACTGCTAAATATATTAAATACAACACAAATTTTAATATTTATTTGTTATTAAAGTTGGAACATACGAGTGTAATTTCTGAACGCACCCGAGAAAAAAATAATAATTAAAAAGTTGGAAGTTTTCACAATTCACGTAAACAACGTAAATTGGTTCTGTGGAGAATACATACTGTTGTCTTACTTTATAAAAATATCGATAGCCCAATTTGGAGTATTTATTCAATGCTAAAAGCCTGCATTAAAACGAAAAAGGATTTGTTATAAATATTTGGAGACGATAAGTAATTTACAGAAACTATTGGCGTTTTTAAAGAAGGTAAAGCCGAAATAATCTTGTTCGGATTCCATCGTCCAATAACTTCCAAAGCAAGTGTTATGGAAAATACTTCCGAGTGGCCAACTAATCCTTCCCAGAATGCCATTCTCCCACATCCACAACGAATGTGTCAACTAATTTCAAATACAAATATAATATAACAGTGCTTAAGAAAAACTCAACGATGAAATATACACGACGATAATACAAGTTACGGCCATATTACTTTTAATTTTTAATATGTGTGCTTCTCTCGTATTTATTTGGTTTGGATTTGAGTGTTATGTTTTCAATTTGATGTGTTAAATAGAAGGTAAAATTAAATATGATTATTTTTATGTTTTAATTGTTTTTCTTGAATCTTGAATTTTCCTCGCTGTAGTGAGGTGAAAAGTTGTGTGTTCCGCATGGCTGCAAAATTATTTAGCTTCTCGTGTCTTGAAAGCCTCGCTACGCTCAGGAATCTATCTTTGAACCATTCGCTTCGCTCATGGCACACTCATGGTTCAATCTTAGATTCCTTTGCGCGCTCAGCTTTCAATTTCAACACTCGCGCCAAATAACAACTTTGCAGCCTTGCATAACAAATAACTATTATTCACTTGTATCTTAGATGCTTTCCGAACGATTAATTTTCTACTCTGCAGTCTGCACCCACTTGAAGCATCTCTGTTTGGCCCTATAGTTGACTGGTAGAGAATGCCACTAGGCATTAAGTTCGCCATTTGTACTGACTTTTGTTTTGTGCAATAAATTTTAAATACTTAAATAAATAAATTTCTTAGGTTTTGTACACGCATTCCTTAGTTTCAGTCTAGATCGATTTGAAATGAAATGAAATTTAAACATGTAAAGCACTTTAACAAATCCAATCAGTAATGGCATGCAAAAACAAGCATGCTAATTAAAGGCCAACCATCTCCTGGCAACCCTACCTAGTTACCTAGCGCTCTAGATAGATGGCGCGGTGAGAAGGGCCGATATTGAGTGAATAATGACCACCCACGCGAGTGCTGCTTCACGAGCTCCACTTCTTGTGTGGGAGAGCTCCCAATAAGGTGAACCGATGATCTGGTTAGGATTGTGAGAAGCCGTTACATAAGGTGCACCACACCGTTGGGGGAACCTTGACTGAGGTCTTTGTCGAGCAATCGGTGTCGTTCAACTGATAGTACAAACATTGGCAAGTTTGGGATTTGGACTAGACCAAATTGAGGAGTGTCTTTTCAAAAGGACTTATTTCTCTGTGAAACTCGTACAAAAATAAGCTCATTTGACTTTTCAAATCTCAATTTGTACAAGGTTATTCCTACAATGCACGATAAAGGCCAAATCATCTCCTGGCAACCCTACCTAGTTATCAAGCCGCTCTCACTAGATGGCGTTGTTAGAAGGGCCGATATTGAATGAATAACGACCACCCGCGCGAGCGCAGCGTCACGACCGAGCTTCACTTCTTAAAGCGACACTGACTAATGCGAACAGTCTACCCTGTAGACCGATTTGATTTGTAGTTCGTAGTAAAAGAACAACCACAGCTATAGTAAAGTCAGCCTCACTATTCAACCGACTTCAAAAAACAGGAGCGTATTTATGCGTTACCTCAGAACACCGTCATTAACGAACCGGCTTTGTTAATTCTGTTTTAAACCGAAATTTTGAACCCCCCGAATGGTCCTTGTAATGAGATTCGTATTCTGTGAAGAGAATCATGAAGAAGAGCAATACATGAGTCATTATCTAAAAACGTAGAAAATTTATATGCGTGCTTACAAAAATGGAGAAGTACTCTCAAATTTTCATGACTTCCACCGTCACCGATCAACACCAATATTGGAGTTCTCTTGATTTTTCATAGACTCCATCATCCACGAGCATCACTGCAACTACCTTGTAACTATGGAAGTATATGTAGGTGGTTGCTAGTGGGGGAAAAGATGAAAAATGTGTAAAGACAAAAAGTCATCAAAGATTCCCAAATTAAGTGTAAGTAGTATTTTTTGCGCTGGTATCATCATTCTGGCCGCTATTTTATAACGAATTTACGTTCCGCTGACCTGTCACCAGTCGCCGCTGAAAGCGCGTGTAGACGCGTGTCAGGAACTAATATTTCTGATGATTGAAGTACCTATGGGTTTCCGCACCGAATGGGTTTACGGGTTTGCTCTGGATGTAGTCCATTCGAGATCGATGGTTGGTTTTCTCACTATACTGTGTTTTATTTTGAAGTGTGACGAAATTTTGAGTGCTTATTATTTAGTAGTCTAATTTGGAATCGGTTTTAATAGAATCTATGTAGGTATAAGGTTTAGGTGTAGACGCGTGTCAGGAGCTAATTTCTGATCGCTGCTCCACACTATACTCGCGATGTTGGCCGAAGTATGGGTTTCCGCACCGTAGTGCCTCTCCACAGGATCATATTCGCCCAACACCGGTCAACTTCGCGAGTAGTGTGGAGCCGCAATGAGAGGTAATACAGTGCGTGAGCTGTCAGATTCACTTTTTATACCTGTCTCGCTCGCTCTTACGCGATCCAGATAAGAACCTCTCAGTTTTCACCCAAACCCGAATCGCAAACTCACAGATTGTATAGGATAGCTAATTTGTACAGTTGTAAATCTTCGGCATGAGCGGAATGATTGTGATGCATTGATACTCAATCATAGCGAACCAACCAATACAGACTAAACATAATTAATCATTCTTTGTCAATATACCTTATTAATGAATCCACTCTACGATGCAACAGAGCAGTTAATACCTACTTGATTATTAACGTTCAAAGTAAACCTTATGATCTGACACCTGGAGTTTGGTTTTGGAAAACTGGAACGGTCACTATTCATTCTATGACTTCAATTCGCTATACTGAAGCGTTTAGCGAAGTTTGAATGACGTCTTTTTTTTTTAAAGTGGGTGACAATACTCTGTTAGACGTTTTCAACAACTTACATTAAATAAATACATATATTCTAATTCTAATTTTAAAATATGGCTTCCATCATAGTTAATGATGATTTCGCCAATTTCAAGTTTGCTCGTAGAGCATGCCGTTGTTCGGTGAGGTTTTGCTTTTTGTAAAGTGATAGCGATTTACAAAAAACCACGCGGACTATCGGGCCTTGACCCAGGAAGGGCTATGAACGCTTCAAGTTGAATTCTTCATTAGCTATTCACTCCTACGTTAGATCACTGCACAATACGCTATCAATACTACACATTGAACAACGAAAATGAATAAATAATGAACAAAGAAACTTAAACGCATGCGGCCATCTTAAGTCACGAACCGGAAGCCTCTAAATACATATATACTAACTATATGAGGATTGTCAAAAGGGCGCTATTTATAAGATTTATATGGCAACAATTTTGCAACCAATCGCAATCGCACTAAAATGACATTAATTTAAATACCTGTCAGTTCCTATGGTAACCTCGTAATATCATTTAGTGGAATATATGTATGTACACTTTTCCGGACTGTTTTTCGTGTAGTAAACACCTGTACACATTATTAATAATATTACGTTGACTACGAATTATTTTCGGCATTTTCTTTGGATATTTTTGAATATTTGTCTTTTAAAGAAACCACCTCGAATGACATTGACATCGTTGCCAACCATCATAATATCATTGCCAGTGTAAGAAATTAGTTACAGTAAAATTCCGCAATATGGCGCATCCTCATATATTTCTGGTCAGACTTTAAATATCAATAATCACTTTTGAAAAAAAATCTTACGAAGAAATAAACTTATTTCTAATGGCCCTCTGTGAATTCCATCAAGAGTTGCACCCCGCCAAACAATGTTTTCCGATGGCAAGTTTATTTGCAAAAAAAGCTCCCGTGAGTGTCAGACATTAAAATACGTACGAAAACACGATAGATTCGTCCGCTTCCTCAATGTCTCCAGGTTCGCATGAACCCGCCATGATTCCGTTGGATAAACAGGAAAATTTACCTTTCAAACGAAAAACTATTTTCAAATCGAAGAACATACACAAAAAAGTAAACATCCCGCCGAATTGAAAACCTTTTCCTTTTAATAAAACGAAAAGGTTTAAAAGGGTTACAATGAAATAAATAATATCAGACAACCTCACACAAATCAATCTAGTTCCTCCAGCTTCAGTAGGTTTGTGTTATGGACACTAGTCGACGATAAACATACTTATATAGATAAATACAAACTTAAATACAAATAACATCCACGCACCAGGCACAGGCGCGACAGTGGCCCATCGGTGTAACTCGGGCGTCGGTGACCTTGTATTGCAGAACCCTTCGACGAGGCATTCACGTGAATGCTTTTACCCCCACGCGTCTTGCACTCGCCCGCGCTCGCCCCTCGACACGCACACATAGCCGCGAGTTTTGTTACTGCACACAAGTATCGCTGTCGTTTCTTTTTACGTTAGTATATATATTCTTTGACCCAGGCACAAATATTCGAGTTCATCACACAAATATTTGCCCTTGCCGGGATTTGAAGCCAGGACCGTCGGCTCAGTAGGCAACTGCTTTACCACTGCTGTAAAGTCTCAGTAGGTAGGCAGCTGATTTCACACGGACTAAGCCGCGATACAGATAGTAAGAATAATTATGTATATTTTCCTGCTTACGGGGGCTATTTGCGTGGTAATGGGCTATAACGTTTATCAGATTTGTTGAAATAAAACGAAGCAAGTGCGAGCAAGGTTTATGGTCCCATGCGCTTTTTTTGCAGACCAGAGAGCCAAGAGGTTCTCAGTAGGTATATTTAAATATCGCAACTCACTTCGTTGAAGTCGAGTACAGTAACTCTACCACGAGTTTACAGTGACCGAACTCGCTAGCGAGTGCATAAAGGATTTGTATAGGGATTTGTACAAAGTAATCGCTAGGGGACAGTTATAGACATTTCGGTCCATTTCGAGATCAAATGGAAACATTCACTTGTACAAAAGTATTCATATTAGGTATATTTTTTCCCGATAGTATACGCTATTTCGATTCAGAATATACAATTCGTTTATTTTTACGCATGTAGTCCATTTCGAGATTGATTCCATACGTTTTCTAATTACACTGAACCGCTGTTTTACATTTTGACGTGTGACAAGAGTTTGGGTGAAACGACAACCTGGAAGTGCTCCTGCCAGAGAAGGTAGAGGGAAGGCGACCAAAAGGAAGAAGCTCTATGCGCTGGACAGAACAGATCCGCGATAATTCTAAATCGAAAGTCCACGAGGCATTATACAGCGCCGAAGACTGCAACAAGTGGAAAGCGATCGTCCACAAAATCGTTCAAAATAGTCACGATCCTCAGCAATGAGGAACATGACACAAGGAGGAGGAAGACAATGCCAGGAATATTCGGGCCATTGTCAGATTTAGGTGCGCGTCTTTTCGGTGGACATTTGCGAAATTAAGGATCAGCGCCTAATTTTCTGATTAAATGCCTGTGAGAATAAAGAACGTTCCCTCTTCTATAATCCGATGTAATAGCAAAATAACCTAGATTCATACAAGCTCTTAACTTTTGACCACCGAATGGACAAATTTTGTTTTTTGAACTGACAATTCGGAACTCTACTATTATTTCCCGCTTATATAAACCCTATGAACCCTATGTGTTTTTTTTATTAAGCGTATTCTTTTTTAATTTGTCTGTGTTACAGAATGAACTAAACAATAACTGATCCATCAAAAACTAAATCTCGTTTAAACTTGTCCAAAGACGCCAGCTGATGACAAATCACCGTAGTTAATCATCACGGAATCAATTAAGGTAATGGTTTGTATTTGAATAACCTGTTTGATGGACGTAGACCTTTATCCGATAACAGTCGAGTGGACAGATTACCTAGTATAAAGGTGGTTTTCCACCGGCGAGGCGTGGCGGGGCGTGGATGGGCGAGAATTGAAATTAGTACGGCAAATTTTCAATCCCCGCCACGCGCATCTTCGGTGGAAATAGTAAGGCGACGCGTGGATGCGAGGGGCTTGAATGGAAATATTTGTTTGTGTAAAAATGAACCTTATTGCTTTTAATATAGGGTAGAGATTAAATCTGATTTTTCCACCGGCGGAGCGGGAAGCGGAGTGGCGAGGCGTGGAGAGACGAGACGGGGCGGGAATTTTATTTAGTATTGCATTTTTTCAATTCCCTCCCAGCGCATCTTCGGTCGGTGGAAATAGTAGGAATTAGAGAGGATGTGCGGTGCGGGACATGAATTGAAATATTTGTTGGTGTAAAAATTAACCGTCTTGCTTTCGTCAGATTATAAATTAATTAACAGAAAAACCGCTTCACGCGATCGATAGGCGTTTTGTTGTTCGTTCTTATATTTATATATTATAGTTTACGTGAGGTTTGGCACCGACTTCGAAGGGCGAGTCAAATGTAATCTGTACTAGAAACGGGTTATTTTTGGCTTTTTAATTTTACTGAAGTCGGTTCTATTTTTGTTAAAAATCTTTTTTTTTGTGCTTTTTAGTGATTCATATAAAAGTTCTAGTGGCCATCTGTGGTGTTCATCATCAGTTTCCTTACACCAAATCCTATTTACTGAATGTAAATTCTTGACTTTATCAATAAATTACCGAAAGCACCGTACATGTCCCTATAACATTTGAAGAGTTCCCTCGATTTCTCCAGGATTCCATCATCAGATCCCGACTTAGTGCCAACGGGACCAACTCGGTTATACCCTTTCGATTAAAAAAAAAATTGAAAATCGGTTCACGGTTCTCAGAGATATCGAGTAACATACATACAAAAATAAAATAAAAAAATTAGTTTGAATTGAGAACCTCCTCCGTTTTTTGAAGTCGGTTAATAATGGCTTGTTGCGCAATAATTAATTGTTCAAACACTTCCAATAAAATTGGAGCTGTTAATCGAGGTATTTCCTTTCATTGGTATGTACAATTTGTCCTTAAATATCTGTTATTAATTACAAAACTATTTATTGGAGCGGAGCGAGCGAAGCTCCCATGGATCGACTCGAATGGACTTTGTAACAATGCGCAGATCTCAGCGAGTTCTCAACCGATTTTAGAAATTTTTGTTTTAAAATGCCCAAATTAAATTTCGCTAGGTCGTGACGAAGAGCAAATTTCTAAAAAAAAAAAAACCGCTCCAATCTATGGTGCAAGCTTAGCCGGTGGCTGACTCTGCATCGACCTAGTTTTATTATTTTCATCAAAACAGAAGCGGGCGGTTGTTTCTAACGCTAGCTTTCCATTGCGGCTTTAATTTGACGAGCCAACCTTGGCGTGCATTCAAAGCAAGCGATGTTAAAATATGCTATTCAAAGATTCAAACTGTCGAGTCACGTTCAAGGTCGATTTCTCATTTTTTTTGTCAAAAGTAAGAATAGTGCTGCTGTACACTGCGATTTTCTTATTCGATTAAAATCGATTTTGAAAACAGGGGAAATGATAATTACGTTCTTATATTATTATGCAGCTATATAACGTAAGTACATATTGCAATGCAAATATTATTGTGACTGTTTTTGTTTGTGACGGCGGCTCGGCCGCGGCGCGGAGCGGTGGGGGTGGCGATGCATAGAATCGGTGCCGTGTTCGAAATGTTCGAATCGATTTGTGAATCGATGTCGATGTGATCTTGATAATTATATTTCTGTGACTTTATCAATTGAAATAATAATTGCTTTGCTTAGAATATTTATTGATAGTATGTATCATTTATTTTGATAAAAGGTAATTAGGAAAGTGTATTTTTACAAATTCCATTAATAGTACATTACTGCAGAGGCCGCGAAATAGGGAATTTTTGGCCGAGTAGTAATAGATGGCCGAGTGATAACGAGGCCATCTAGAGATACGAGGCCGACAATCCCTGTTCGCGCCGAGGCTTGTATAGTGCTTTTCTCAAATAAATCCAAGGAAATAATACAAATGTTCAACTTATTTAGGTATTCATATATTTTTACCATTCCCGCCAACTTTTTACTTTTTTCAAAATTTATTTTTTTAAGCTAGGTAATGTTTTTGCCACCAAATTAAGTTAAGATGATTCTATTTATAAAAAAATGACAACACCTTATTAATTAGATAATATTATATATTTTTAGGTACAATAAACGTGATTCCTTGTTTATTTTATTGAATATCTCATCATCATCATCATATCAGCCGAAAGACGTCCACTGCTGGACAAAGGCCTCCCCCAAAGTTCTCCACAACGATCGATCCTGCGCCGCCCTCATCCAATTTCTACCCGCGATCTTAACCAGGTCGTCGGTCCACCTTGTTGGAGGCCTTCCAACGCTGCGTCTTCCGGTCCAGTATTGAATATCTGTTTTAATCTAATTGAATAATCTAGTTAAATAAAAGAAATAAAACGTAAATATGCATGCACAAACAACTGAAATTTAAGCCCTATGTCATACCTATTTACTAGGTTTAATTTCAAAAAATGATATTAGTAGTGGACGACGCGTCGTACATATTTGGCATAGAATCGAGTCGCCGTTGAGTTGTTATAATGTGCGAAGACCTTAATGTCAACCGCGAGCTCGGTCAGGCACGCGAGGGCTCGCGCGGGCCCGCGCAGGCTCGCGAGGGCCCGCGCGGGACCGCGCGGTCTCGCGATAGCTATTAATGCCAATTTTTAGTGGAAAAGGGCCAGCGCGATTTCAATTCTCGCCCATTCACGCCCCGCCACGCCTCGCCGGTGGAAAACCACCTTAAACGCTGCTGCAAAAACGACGTTACGCTATGAAACAACTGTTTTATTTCATGAACGCCGTTTTCAATCTTTGTAAGGTAAGGTGGGGCATCTCCGAGGGAAGACTGCACAGTCCAATAACTAGATTACTGTTAGTCTTACCACATTAGGCAATAAACTATGTTAGCCTTATCCCATCTTACCTTATAGGAACATACCAATAGTATAAGAGGTTTACTAATTTGTTGCATAAAATTGATTGTCATCATTTAGTTTCGCATAGCATTAGTAAAATGCTTCGAGAAATTCGGTGGAACATATATATTCTGCTAACATAAAATGCTGCGAAATTAAAGTCGGCCATATTACTTACTATTCTGCAGTTCATAATTCTGCCAAATGAGTGTTATGTGACATGACAGTATTGACAGTTATGCTAAGTATACGATTATGCTTAAAGTATCATTCGGTTAAAAATGTTTCTGCGATAACTGTTATGCAGAGTGTATTTCGGACAATCGATATTATGCAAGATAAAGGGAACCCAGTATAAGAGCGTGTTTACACATCGTTGACAGTTTTCTTATTCTTGGCAATTGGAGGAAATTTAGCTTATTCCAACTCAGAATCGTGTGAACTATTAATACTGCTGTAGGAGAGAAAAATATCATGGGAGCCTATGATGGTTGCGTTTATCACGTAATAAATAAGTGACAAAGCATCTGTCACTCACACTCGAATTTTGTCAAAACGTGACGGATGCTTTGTCACTTATTTATCACGTGCTAAACGCAACCATCATAGGCCCCCCGCACGCCATAGATACGAGTATCATGTGCAAACTCAACTTGACCGGGTAGTAAGTAACGTGAAATGTCATTATGCAACTCGAATTGTTGCGAACATCGCGTTTTAATGACAGTCAAGGGTGATATGCCTGAGACGTCGCTTTTTAGCAATATCTCAAAGTAGGTACACTCGAATTAGCGCCCTACACTTTAGCATAAGAGTGACACGCGAGACGCGAGTCAATGTCGCGCGGCAGATACTACCTGTCACTTTCCATTCAATACCGTGCGAGCAAGACAAGTGACACTGAGTCGTGCGACGAGAAGTCGCGGCTAGATATGCTACCCTACCCTGCTGTACGCCTAGCACAACTATGCTTCGCGACTCATGTCGCCCGACAGCATCATCACCCGTCACTCTCTGACAGTGCTGTACAGAAAGAGATAGGCAGATCGCGCGAGAAAGAGTCACGTGTCACAGTTGTGCTAGAGGTGCTGGTCGGTGGGATCCACGTTGACGTGGTGCATGCGTATACGCAATGCCCGTGTAAATCTTGTCTACAGAACGTTACATCAATCCTGTCTCCACAAAAGGTCCTATATCCACATAATAACCGTGGTGCTTACAACGTTCTGTACAAAGAATGCGCGGGCATGGCTGCGTCTGCGAGTCATCAATTAAGCGCCATGACGGGTGCGCCGACGCACCTATGTGGGATGGCGATTATTATTATACAAGAATCTGACCGTCATTTGGTCCGCAAGCTGTCCGAGAGATGGCGCCTGTCACTTGCTAAAGAAACCTACGAGAAAAGTCTTAACAGCGCGATTGCGTTCTTATATTCTTTTTTGTCTTAACACAACTACGACACAGAAAGTTAATATTTAACCCCCGGCGAAAAAAAGGTAAGAAAAAAGAGCATCTGTGTATCTGGTGGAAATAGGAACTGTAGTTTCGAAGCTTTCATTTCAATTACAATACAAGCTTTAGTGACAGGATCTCAACTCAACCAATATTGCAGCTAAGAATTCCAAATTTTGTATTCATGTTCATTTTTGTAGCATTTTCTAAATCACTAATTGAATAAGTGTCTCATTATGACCTTGCTTGTTGCTACTTGTATCGGGGGTGCTTTATTAATTTAGGTTATATTTTATAATAGCTTAAAGAAATTGTTATACTTAAGTATAATATAATTATTTCGACCGCTTTCTAAAAACAGAGTCGCTTTAACACATCTAGCCAGGATGGCTAGCCAAGTGTGAATCAGCAAAAGTAATTCAATAACTAACACGACGTCTCACAGACACTTTCCTACCTACCTCCAGGCCAAAGGACACCAAAGTCAAAGTTTGAAGCGGTAAAAGTACTGAATCCTTGCATGCCGAAACAAGGACTTTCCTTTCTGCCAGTATAATATAGTCTAAGATATCAATTGTTACGAGTAACTATTGGTGCCACTACGTTACTCGCAGCCAACGCTAGCATACTTCGGGGCGTGAATAGTTGTGCTAGCATAGACTCAGTGTTATCTGTCACGCTCGCACTGTATTGAAAAGAAAGTGACAGGTCGCGTGTCACAGTTATGCTAAAGATGCAGAAGCCATGATGGATTAGCTAGCCGCGACTTCGCTTGTCTCCACCCAACATCACTCGTGTTTCTCCTACATTACTTTGTCGTATAAGCTTTATCGTACGACAGAATCGCGTGCCTTCGTTGTACTAGAGCCACATTTATGGAAGAGAAAATCTAGATACTTTAGAAACAGATGTAATTGACAGAAATGCGCCGTAATTCGTATGGGCTATGTAATGGGCCCTATAATCGGAACATGACAGCCTGATATATCGCGGGGCTTATTTCATATCGCTGACAATTTATCCGACATGTACCAAATTGACAGTCAATTTCGCCGTATTTCTTACTGTCAACTTACGATAACGAAAATACACGACTGTCACGCTGCTATCCAGATTTTGCTCATGGACGATTTCACAATTCTTAAGTGTGCTCGTTTATTTCGCCCTTAAAGTTACTAGTTAGTAAGTTTTTCATAGTTTTTATCAATGATTTAGTGGCTTACATTAGCAGTTCTACTCAAAACACAAAATTAGTGGTATTTGCGGATGATACGAATGCGGTCGTATCAGCAGATAATCTCATACAGCTAAATGATCGAGTCAATTCTGCTTTGATAGCTCTAAATACCTGGTTTAGCACAAATAACTTGAAGCTGAACTGCGCGAAGACCAAGGCCCTGTTGTTCAAAACCACTTCGAGAAACAAAGATAGCTTAGAAATTTCGTCAAATGGTGTCACAATTCAACAGGTGAATTCTGTAAAATTTCTCGGTGTCTGGATTGATTCGAGTCTGAACTGGAAAGATGAGCTGTCTTCGCTTGTCAACTCAATCAGTTCAGCCTGTTACGCGTTAAGAAGTCTTAGGGATGAAGTAAAGGTGTCTCAACTTAAGATAGTATACTACGCCTTGGTTGAGTCAAAAATAAGGTACAGTATTAAATTTTGGGGCAACAGTTACCTTTATAACATAAAATCAGCCTTTGTAGCCCAGAAAAGGGCTATCAGAACCATGGCCAGAATATCACAGACCACATCGTGTAAACCATATTTTAGTGAGTTCGAAATCTTAACAGTACCTAGCTTATATATTCTCGTAATACTTGGTGATTTAATGAAGGGTCTAAATGTCATCGAAACGTTGGAAGAACGACAAAAGCGCTTGGCAACACGAAGGAAGGACTTACCACAAACAATGATAAGTAAACTTAAGGTGGTCCAGCATTCTTCGAGTTACCAGGCAATTGTACTCTTTAATAAGTTACCATCTGAATTGAAATCCGTCACAACTACAAACAAATTTAAAAAGGGCCTAAAAGCATTTTTGCTAAGGAAGTGTTTTTACTCCGTAGAGGAGTTCCGAAAGCACAGCGCCAATTAGGTAATTTATTTCCTGGCAAATGTAGGTAGTTTACTTTTTATTAAAATTATTTAAATGTTAGATTCCCTTTTTTTGTGAAAGTTGACATAATTATGAATAGTTGTTTTTTTTTTGTAACAGTGTTAGGTATATAATATTATCAAAGTAACTTAATCAGTATGTTATTAAGCTTGACATTGGTGCTACGAATTTAAATTGTATAGATTGTTATTATTTATTTATCAATTTGTAATAGAATAGTATATTATAAGGATTTCTAACACAATGTATATTGTTAAAGAATAAATGACTAATGACATATCTGTCACTTATTGAATTAAATAGGCATTACTCATATCATCATACTGATATTTGTTCCTGAGTCATGGATGTTATCTATTATCTATATATCAACGGCAAAAAGCGTAAACGCCGATGGAATTCATTGGCGGTTACAGCGTTTACGCTTTTTGCCGTCGATTTGTATTAACATATTATGTAGGAATATCGTCGTCTAGTACCCATATTACAAGCTTAGTTTGGGACTAGGTCGATTTGTGTTTAAGATAGTCCCGAAATATCATAATGAAAGAAAAACTTAATGCCGTATAATGTCCTGCTTACATTGCAGTGGATCACATTTCATTTTTTTTTCATAATTTACCTTTGTGTCAATATTTAAAAAAATAAAAATATTGTAAGAAGCATAGAGAATATCGTCGTCACGATATTCCAGTTCACTGTACTGGAACAAGGTTCTCCATTAATGTAATTAGCTTACACATAGAACCTTGTACCAGTGAGCGTGTCGAGGGAATTTATCCGTGTTTGCGAACAAACCGTGTATAAATCCGAAGACGGTAAGCCTATGAACACATACTAACAACAAGAGACAGCAGTTCTAATAAATATCAGATAACCTACCTCACACCTTAGTAGGGTTTTATTATGATGAGTACTACTACTGTGATATACGACCACAATATGTGTATATTTATATAGATAAATATATTTGCGCATAAATACGTAGGAGGGCATGGCTCTAGAGCGTTTTAATTTAACCGCCCTTTATCATATGTTACCAAATATTTACAAAGTTCCACTATTATTATTGATCTGTACGTATTCGACACTTTACCCCCCAAGAAAAGCACATTCTTGATAAGAAATATCTAGATTTAATTATTTATTAACAGTTAATATAAATTAACAATATTTACCCTCTACCGTAAATACTATGAATGCAAAGACTTAATAAATAAATGGCTAAAATCTCTTAACTATAATGATACAGAAAACTTGCTACAAAACTAGGTACTTATGTGCATTTAATAACAAATAACAACTAGACATTGTATAACACACATATTCAGTTACGAAATGGTAATTAATTTTTAATTATTCATTTAATCTTTAATTTTTAGTTATAACTTGTTAGAAGATTTTTTAAGTTAATTTATGTTATGTTATGTTATGTTTGATGAATCTTATTTCACTGCTAATATTCAATTTAAATTGTATTTATTTGAATATTATTTTTAAGGCGTAACTGTAACGCGATACCTATAATTTACCACCTATGGAAGAGAGGTGCCCCTTAGCACAGGTAGTCAATACTTAAAAAGGGGCATCAAACACTGTTATGTCGATGTAATCGTGTTAATGAATAAATACATTTTTATTTTTATTTTATTTATTTAGTTAATGAATATGAAACCACTGTTTCTTTCTACCTGTACCTACGATCGCGTTCCCAATGTACACTTGGGATTCGAATACGCGCTGTAAATAGTTGCCTGAAAGGGCATTAGCATAACGCGGCTGTTGCCGAAGATATGTTGTCTGTGAAGCGTATTTTTGTGGTTGAGGCATAGTCGCACATAATATTATTATATTCTGTGCCAGCCACGAAAATTCTCTTTAACTCCGAACAGGATCGTCACGTGAAAAATTGCTACCAACAGGGATGATGACTGGTGTTGAATTCTATAGCATACTGTACTTATATCAATGACAGGACAGCTTAATATGTCATCACTGTCATCAGTAAAGGAAAATAGATCGAAAACATTGGGAATTCATTTATGAATAAAAAAAAACAATAATTATTTTAATACTGTAAATATGTTTTTTTGTTTATCAATATATATAAAAATCAATTGCTGGTAATTAAAAAAATCTATTGAATTCCACGCGGGCGGAGCCGCGGGCACAGCTAGTTTGAAATAAACTGTTCAACAACAAGATAACGTCATAATACTCAAAATCAACCATCGACTGAATTAGAGGAGTTGCTTCATCACGAGCGCCTGGTGTCCGGCTGGTGATTCTCAGTCATTCCTTTTCCACGATTATTACCAGAACAGAAGGAACAGTCGTTTTAATTATGGTACTACGAGTAGGATCGCACTCGGGAGTGGCTCCGGGATACATAAAAATATCGGCCAAGTGCGATTGGGACTTGCGCACGAAGGGTTCCGTACCATTATCTGTAATTTTGATGTATGGGAGCCCCCCTTAAATATTTATTTTATTTTTAGTATTTTTTGTTATAGCGGCAATAGAAATACAGCATCTGTGAAAATGTCAACTGTCTAGCTATCACCGTTCTTGAGATACAGCCTGGTGATAGACGGACGGACGGACGGACGGACGGACAGCGAAGTCTCAGTAATAGGGTCCCGTTTTTACCCTTTGGGTACGGAACCCTAAAAATCGACTTCCAACAATCATCTATTTTAACAATATTTGCAGAAATGGGGATGGTGGAAAATAAATAAAAAAATGCCTTACAAACGCTGAATATTCACCCACCATCGACAATCATTTCTGTTATTGAAATACAAGTCTCGTGATAGTTTTCTACCCATCGTTGTAGGTAACAATAATCCTTCAAGTTTGGTACGGGCACAGCATCTCAACACTCAGATCCGGGATGATCTCATACGGATAGGTACACTACACCGCCTTGCCTACTTTCCAATGACTCAGTGCGGTACTGCCTACGGTTTTATATAACATTAAGTACTTTATACTAATGATTAGTTCCCGGAAAGACTACTCAGATTACATACGAATGAATAAATTGTAAGAATAAGTAATCGTTCCTAAGTACGAGTAACGACAAAAATAGTAGATTTGCATTATGGTTGTGACCATATTATAGAAATAAATTCTAGATTTTAGTGTATTTACATGAAGTACATCATTTAAATTCATATACTTTACACACAGTACCTTATCTACCTTATCTACCCATAATTATAGTCTAATGTTGCATGGACCACAATTTCTTTAATTATCCTTTATGTCCAAAAAACAGCTCTATTTATTTCATTAGGTACTTAATGTATTTCCTCATTAATGTATTTCCTCATTAATGTATTTCCTCATAAATGTATTCCCTCATTAAGTACCTAATTAAATAAAAACATTTAAAAAATGTCCACGCGAACTAAAACCAAAGCAATTTTACGAACATTGTATTTTGCTCTTCTTATCGATCGAAAAATGACATCATAGAGTTTTAAAACCAACTTCATCTGTATGAAAATGAGATGACTCAGTCTAAAATATTTTTATTGTATATTATACTTTATTGGTCGATCGTTTTCTTAGATTTATAGTTAAAATAATTACTACCGATCCGGTTCCCACGAACCTATCGTTAACAAGCCATAAAAACAATATATTTGCTGCTGTTTTGACTCACACAAAACGGAATATATTATTAGAAAATTCTTGGCAGTCACACACGATGCAGAGAGTTAAACATACATTCTAGAAATATATATATATTGCAATGTCGTCGCAAAAATGTGGGTGACAAGTATGCCATTGCACTACCACTTCGCCAAGCGCTTCGTCAATCTTGATGATAAAATTGAAAGATAGATGATATGAGTACTGCCATCCTTCATGCAATAGTGTAATTAGTCTCGTTTTAATTGACACACCCACTGCGATTTACAAATAACAAAAAGCCACCAGCCAGCCCTGTATGTAGTTGGGTAAATATTGGATTGAATTGAATTGAATTGTTAGAACGCTCGGAGAATCACCCAGTTACCATAATGAAATCCCACATAAAACTGAAACAAAAATGCAGTGTAAATAGGTAAATGGAAGTGTGTCAATTACAAGAAAGACTTTCAAGTTGATGTGCTTACATTTTGAACCTACACTCACACACTCTAATTCGAAAAAAATCACGGTGTGGGTAAAAATTTGCCGCTGGAAATCTGAACTGAACCTCGACGTAAAAGAAATTTGTTTTAAGTCCTAATTTCTTCAATCTTAAAATATCTGCCCCTGCGATGTTACTATACACGATGATGATGATGATGATGATGATGATGATGGGCTCCTTGACGTATCCGTCAACGGCGACTCCCTGTCAAGTATTTCTGGCGTGTTGTATGTTTAGTTGTAGGAAGGCCTGGGTCGCGCCTTTCGATGCTGGCAATTGGCATTGAGGTCTTTAAGGCAGAGGCATTCATAGCCTTCCACGCCTGTCTTCACAGCCTCCCGCTATACTATATACATCTATAAGTCAAAATATAAGTTTTTGGCAAAATGTTAACATTGGAAAATCTATACCGAAACGAACCGACCATAGATAGTTAAGACAAGAAAATTACAAGGACCGGTGAACAACAGTCACTGTATTACTAAATAGGGATTATATTCCAGTACCAGACAAATTTTGAGTAAAAGACAAAGTTTCAACTGTTCCCAACGCTGGTTCGATGAAATTCCAAGCAACTTACTGAAATATTTTAACTTGCGACATTTATTCATTGGCGTCACATCAACCTATGCTACATTTTGCACCTTTTGAACCTTTGCCAAATAACCACGCAAATTACAATTGTAAATACACACGTGACTTGGGTCGGCAAGATTGCAATGACAAAAGCTAGACTTGGACAACGTTTCTTTTGTTCTAAATGATGCCTAATTTTTGTACCATTTTTCATTCATACAGTCGACACAAGTTTTTGTTGTTTGATTTTCGATTCGTTTGCTATTGATTATTATTAATCTTATTAAAATTCTCGTGACACATATTCAATAAATGAATATGCGGTTTACACTCACGGCAAATTGTCAGGCGTGTCATTTGCTGTCCCTGATGAAGAGCTCCGTACAAGTTCGAAACATGTCGCGTCTTTCCTGAAAATTTCACGTGAGTGTAAACCGCTTAATACATTTATTATTACTTATTAGTGCTTTTGCTCGTTTTATTGTTTTTTTTACCCAAGCACTGGCCTGCGCCGTGCTGCCAGATTCATCCCAATATCACTACGCAACAAAAGTATCAGAAATTCATTATTGTAGGATTCAATGATTTCTCACTGCCGCTTTCAGTACAGATATTAGCCGCCGCCGCTTTTAGTAGCGATTACTGTCGTCTTTCTTTTAAAATTTAAAATTCCAAACAGGCTTATTATTTCAGACTATCGAAGGATAAAGGATACGTGAAATGTTGGAATAGTTCGGCATACGTGAGAGCATGTGGAAATTGTTTTCGTGGGTTAACATATTTATAAAAACAAGACAACTATTAATTGTGTAAGTAATATGTTCTTTTTTACGGCGGACAAACCAATATCAACAGAATATTGCAAAACCAACGCTAACAAACCGCTTTCTACCTTTTCTGCCTTTGTCTATGCGCGGGCGGTCCAGACGGCGTGACACACGCCCGCTGTCTGCTCACGACGTGACCTGTGACGTCAGCGGGGTTACCACAGACTATGCATGCAGTTGTAATCCTCTAGACATATCCGTTTATGGAAACACAAAGAACTCTATGATAATATGTATAAGGCTGCCTGACCACAAAAGTGTAGCGGAGAAAATGAACCAATCAGGCTGCATCTTTGTAAAGCCCGAAAGAAGTGCATTTAAATCTGAGGAACGTGATTGGTCTATTTTACACGTCTCCGCTTCGCTCTAGTGGACAGGCAGCCTAATATTATATTGCCTTTTATACAGGGTTTTTCAAGTCCTGTATTACCTTTCCATATTTCCTTTTCGTAGTGTTCCATGTCTGGGAATAAATACGCCTAGAACGAGAGTCTTCATACAACAAATTTGCAAAAGACGAAGCCACTTTTGTTTTTATGTGTGCATGTCTACGAACAAATCATAGAGACGTTTTGTTTGTGAAGTTGACGTCGTGGCAGATGCGCACACGGACGAAACTTAGCCCGTGGCTAACCAAAACTGGCTTCATTTTCAAGTATTGACTAGGTTTCTAGGCGTATTTATTCTAAGGTCTTGACACACACAACACACAACCAAAACCAGTAACAGCGGGAGGGTTTTCAGAACCCCAGTTCATCGATAGGTACTAGATACCATAGGTACTCAATTTTCCCGGTAATTTCCAGTCAAGAAGCAATTCAAGATTATTAGATATATCGAACGAGTTAGACCCAAAAATACATTTGTAGCATTGCTAACAGCAAGGGCTTTCCTTGGATAACTTTAACCAATAAAGCGCATAGCGATCATTCCGTGTAACGGAACGTTAAGATCACAGATAGCACAAAATGCCACAGATAAGATCGAGCACGACCCAGACGCGTCCGCGATTGTTGCGCGGCCAAATTTGGAACTAACTTTTTTATTTCCTATCAGCGCCCGAACTATCTATCCGTTTATGCGTTTATCATTCTATATTCGAATATGTACACACTTTTGTTTGTAGGCGGGAAAATTTGAAACTAACATCATTCCTATACAATTTTGCAGGTTTTGTTGGACAGTGGCGCCACGATAGGCAACTGCCTACTATTCAACTGAATATGCTTGTGGTTCGGACAGCGATTGTTTCAGGGGTCAGTGGCCTCACCCACACGAGTGGCCAAAAAAGTGGACTCGCCCGCGGCACCTTGAGGAGACTGGTACAAAGTATCGAATTCGATTATTACTATCCTCTGTTCTTTCCGTTTAAATTAATATAGTTGATTATAATTACGACTGACTATTACCGTTAACAAATGGAGTCTGAACAGGAAATGGTGTCACCAAGTTTTTATTTTTTCAATTAAATAAAACTGGCACGATTTTCTTAAATGGTCATACAAGCCCGTCTAGCATAACTACGCTTCGCAACTCTTGTCGCGCGACATAGCATCACCCGTCACTCTCTCATAGTACTGCGAAGAAAGAGATAGGTAATATGTCTCGCGCGAGAAAGGGTCGCGTATCACAGTTGCGCTAGAGGTGCTGATCTCTAGTTGACATCTTCTACTGCTTTCATCGATGCTGAAATCCCCGACCAATTTAAAATGGGTAATTTTTAGGTCTAGACTGCATAGGTGCTCGGTCCAACGAGTACTTCATCAATACCATCAAGCATGATTGTAGTGAAGAGCAATTTAATTCAAGTGAAAACTAGTAACTCTGTGAGCGATCTCGAGAACATTTTATGAAACAGCACAAACATTCTTTTTTACGATTTCGACCCCCATATCCCCGCCATTTTGTAAAAGTTCGAAAAATATGGAATAACCTTCTACATAAATTGACGACGCGGTTAGCTCAGTTTATAGTGCACCTGCCTGAGCCGGCAGTCCGGGGTTCGAATCCCGGCCAGGGCAAATATTTGTGTGATGAACTCGAATATTCGCAGCCGGTAGACTCAGACATGTAAAAGTGCCCTTGTGGTGTAAGTAGACCGCAAGGGCAATGAAGTTCATTATTTCATTGTGTACATATGTAATTTAAAGGTGCTCGAATGTTTATTAACATGACAAGCGTATATTATTTAAGGATTTTACAATCTCGTCATTATGGTTACTGCCTGCATCCCGTCCAGAGGGAAGCATAACCTGTTCATCTCAATTTGCTGCGGCTTATTATTGTCTTAATTAAATACGACGAATACGACGAAATCCGACGAATTACAATTTAGGTATCTTCAAGGTAAGAGTGAATAGGCTATTACTGAACCGGCGAGCTACATCCTCGACCCCGTAGTCACTTACCATCAGGTTATACTAAGCTCAATCGCCGGTCAATTTGTGAATAAAAAGAAAACTCTACAAATAAAATTATGTTGATATGTGATCCTCAAAATTATGTTGATTTTACTCTGCTATATGTTTTTATTATGTCTAAGTATTATATGTAGGTATATTTGATTATTGTTATTTATGTATGTTTATTGTTTTTATTTTATTTTTGTAGTTAATTTTTGTGGCTTAAAGTTGTTTTGCATCACCTACTCAATTCTAACTCTTGTTAATCTACTCCGCTACCTAAAGGTTGTCTGGAAGAGATCGCTATTTAGCGATAAGACCGCCTGTAGTTAACCTCTGTCAATTTTTTTTTTTACTGTATATCTCTCATGTTTTGTATCCCTGTGTATTTGAGGTGTGCAATAAAGTGGATTTGTTGTTGTTGTTGTTGTTGATCCTATGGCAGGGAGTAGCGTAGCAAATGCCTTGCCGTAGTAAATTTTTGCCATCGTACATGCATCCTTGCATTCGCAGACGAACCAAAGTGACCGATATAGCTCACAGGATTGCACGGATGAAGTGGCAGAATGGATGGCCGCTGGGGCAGCAAAGTCCTGGAGTGGCGACCACGTATAGGAAAGTGCAGCGTGGAATGGCCCCCGACTAGATGGACAGATGACCTCGTTAGGCTCGCAGGGAGTCTATGCGGTCTGCACAGGATCGCACTTTGTGGCGAGTTATGGGGAGGCCTATGTTCAGCAGTGGACGTCTGTGGCTGGTAGATAGATAGGTTCATGCAACAGTGAAAAATAAAATAAGGAATTTGCAAAACACACCGATTATCGTCGTTAATATTTGTACCGTAAAACTAGTAAAACTACCCAACTATAGTCCAATCATCCAACTATGATCCAAAACAAAACTCGTTTATTTTTATCAAAATCCATATTCCATCAATGATTTGATACGTTTTTATTTAAGTTTGTTTAGTATGTTGTTCACTTTAGAGTTTATTCGTTACAATTGTGATTATATTAACGAGTCATGTCCGGATTAAATTGGACCATAGTTGTGAGGACTGGACTATATTTGGGTAGTTTTACGGTACTAAAATTGATAAAAAAATTACATTGTTTGTGTGGAAAATTAATTTAACGTTAAAGTTGAATAATCATCATCCCGGAATCTCATCGAAAAGGAATTATTAAGCAAAACTTTTTTATTTATTTGGGGCATCAACAGCAATACAATGCGTAACAATTAACAATGAAGTATGTACTACCATAAAAGTAGTGATGGGCCGCGAGAATATTCTCGTTCCCGAGAATATTCTCCTGGGGAATATTTCCGGAAATTTCCTTTGTTCCCGAGAATATTCTCCAAAATGGGGAACATTGAACTTTTCTTAGTACTAGAGAGAATTTTAGTACCAGAAAGTTATAATTTGGCATGGTTATACATATAAGTCATTTTGACAAATTGGTAGAACAAATTCTTGGAAAAATACTTTTTTACTTTACCTCCCCCTATAATAAAGTGGGGATGTCTTTTTTTTCTAGTCTACCCCATGGTGTGATATGTCGTTGGATAGGCCTTACAAAATGTTGCAGGTTTGTTGCAACAATTTTCCGATTTATAGATCTGTTTGTGAAATATCAAACTTTAAATTGCAAATTTTGGGAGTTCTTGGGTATTAGCTATATAAACGCTGCTAGGGTAGGCTTTACAAGTTTACGAGTAATAATAGCCAACCAACTCATAAAGGGTACTTAGAGAAGTAAAACTTGAAACTTGTATGACTTTGTTAGCAGTTAGCAGAAAAAAATCATTAACACTGACGCGCTGCCACAAAACGATTCATCTGGCCCAGCATGACATATTTTATGAATCTGCAATCAGATTGGTTTCGTGTTTGTGTCCATTTTACGGTAGTATGATCTAGTGTTTTTGTTGGTAGGTTAATTCAGAAGCTTCTCGCCTAGCTACCTCCTACTCCAATAACACCATGCTGCAGAAATAATTCTAAGAGCTGAAAATTTCTTGAACACAGGCTATCTTCCCGCAAACTCATTTTGTAATGACACTGTTGTAGACAGACTGCGCCAAATTTAAATCTGAAGCAGACACATATTGAAGTTGTGGAAGCAGTTTTCCAAATCGAAGACGTGTACAACACAGCGCAACAACTTCGACCAAGATGATATCTGTTCAGCTATTACAAGGAAGAGCGGTAAGTCAATTAACGGATTTGAAATCAATGCATGTGTCTTCTCTTGGCTGGTTTTGAAACTACTGACGGATCAAACGAGGTTACCGACCAGTCGGTAGGATCTCGCTGCATTTAAGAAGATCTTTGAAACCAGAAGTTGGCCTGGAATCTTTAAAGACGTCAAGCCGCGCGAAAAACACTCGGCATGATTTTCCGCTACAGAGACATGGCAGAAATAATCCACTAAAAGTGCGCCAAATATGCGCCTCATTGATGGGGCGAATAACGTTTCCAGCAATAAGTTACGGTTGAATCCGAAAATGAAAATGAGAAGATGTCTTCTAATTCCGTAAAATCTACTGAGGAGTCGAAGACTATAAGATAGGGGAGGGGCCTAGGGGAGAAACCGAACAGAAGGGAAACAAGATTGTTAGTCTTTTGATTATTTTAAGTCAACTTCGGAAACGATGACTAAGATATAACTTTGAAGTCACAAGTGGAGCTAGGACAAGCGGTGGCGGCACTCAAATCAAAGCAACTACCAAGAACAGAAACATGATAGCTAAAATCCAAAGTGATGAGACGATGACTACAAGAGACACTCTCGGAGGCAGAGCCCCCGTATTTAGATAATAAACACAACTTTGAACTTTCAAGTCACGAGTAGATTTACGAAGCGGAGGGCTCGGGGGGGATGAGCCCCCGCACCAAAACAAGACTTCTCTTCTTGATCTTGTAATATATTTGTGATAGCGGCTATGGAACCCTGCCTGGAGCATCAACATTGGCTTGGATCCAACTGATAAAGAAAAATAATTTTATCAAATATTGCAAAAGATTAAATGCTGATATTCACTTTTTTATTTTATGTTTCTGGCAGTGTATTTAAGTAATGAATTATGGCATGCCTGTCTTTGGTACTACTATTCACTACCTATTTAAAATACTATTGAAATAATGAAATAAATATATACATTAAAACGATAAATACTAAATAAAATACAATTATTTTGCTAATTGCGTTGACAACACACGTGTTTTCTCTATTCCTTCTCTATCAGAAATTAACTTGCTTGTCTCACTGGTATTTATTTTACCATGTTATTCCTGAGAGCAATTTAAAAACTTGTGGCATATTCCTCGGAAACAATGAGAATATTCCCGGGAACAATGAGAATATTCCCGGAGAACAATGAGAATATTCTCGAGAACATAGGAAATTTACATTTACAGCTGACTTTTTATATTTTTTTCTATTGAATTGTTAACCTATTAAATAGATAAGCATTTACTTATATAGAGAAAGTCATAAAATAAATGTTATTCATATACAAATCTTAAGTTCCCCTATATTCCCCTCATGGGGAAATAGAGAATATTTCCGAGAATATTCTCGCCTGGGGAATATTCTCGGAAACGGCCCATCACTACATAAAAGTCAATAAAAGATGTTCACAAACATTTAATAAGTAGAATTATAGTTAGTTACAAGCAGTAAGTATAACAAGACAAACAAAACAATAACAACAACAAGAGTAATTAAACAAAACATTATGGTATGCTCGATCGGTTGAGTGCGTTAGTGTGTGTGCGTGTGCGTGTTTATGTTTCCCAAATCGGATTATTTATGAACCTGAATTTCACTCAGAACCTTTTTCAGTACCTATGTACTTATGAAATAAAACTAAACTAAACCACAGAATAAAGACTTAAACAAATCTTACTTGACAAAACGATTTCTAAATCGTCGGAAAAGTTTTTCAATTTCAGAGAACATTACGAACTGTCAAAAAAGTGGTTTTAGAAAACATCGATGTGAAACAGTGAAACGAGTTTACTTTTTTTCTTTTGCGTTAATAGACGTAATATCTTTAGTTCTATACTATTATAAAATTCTAAAATCGTATTCGAAATCAGGTTCCTACAGGCTGGTCGGATTTTGACCAATTTCAGTACTGAGATATCTGAGGATCCAAAGATAGTTATAGGATACTTTTTACCCGATGCCGATAAAAAAACAACGTTTTACACGGGCGAAGTTGCGGGCACCTTGTAGTTCCGAATAAAAGTCTATTTATCCAGTTTATTAAAAACCGAGTATACATTTTACCCTCCACATTCCCATGTAGCAAACAGGCTGAATACTTAAGAGCTTATTCAGCCATTATAACTCTATAACTCTATATTACAGATGTATGTGTAAAATAAATTTCTTTATCAGTTTCTTGCACTACCTTTTTAAAATGTATCCTCCTACTTTTTCTGCTACCCAAAGGTTGTCTGGAAGAGATCGCTCTTTAGCGATAAGACCGCCTGTTGTTACCCTATTTAACGTTGCTTTATTTCTTTGTTTTTCATGTGGTGCACAATAAAGAATATTATTATTATTATTACAACTCTAATTTAAGTTGTATAAAGGCTGTATAAGTGCTTAAGCAGCCTGTATTCTACTTGGGTTTTCATATAAAATAAAGTTCAACTCGATGCACGCTATAAATAATTAACAGTTGGTGCTCGAATTTCACTAAATTTCTTTAATTAAAATATTACGATCCCGTACCGGAGTACAGGCCACGTAATCCACAGATACACTAGACAGGTATATCGAAAGGTAGCACGTTAAGGGAGGTCGCCTATAAGTTGTGTCCTTTTGGTTTTGAGGGCGATTTGGCCTGTGGGGGCATTACAGGGCTAACATGTGTATGGTTAATGATAAATTAGTGTAGGTGCAATAATTATAGAGATAAACCAATCGAAATAATGCGCCTACGATTAAGGGAGCATTAAACAAAATAGGATGTCCTTGTAATAAAAAAATAAGTATATAAATATTAAATATTTTATTAAAGTACGCATTGGAAGAGAGTTCATTGTAGTGACAGTAGTCTTTTAGTGTCATTTTAGTGAAAAAAATATAGAGCTGATAGAACTATTTATATATAAAATAAACAAAGGAAGAAAATCGAACAAAAATAAATGTAATAGGTTGCCTAAATCACTAGCTGGAAAACATGGCGGTTCAGTTCAGCAAAAGTTCACCTTAAATTGTTATTGATGCACGATTTCTTCACATATACCTAGAGATAGAAATCCGTCCTACATGCGTTCGCTACTTTCTTGGTCAACTTTACGATTCTCGAATGAAAAGTGCATCTGTCGCGCACGCGCATTCTGAAACTGCAGTGACCACGGTAATACGTAGGTAACTGGTATCGACGGAATTAGAGCTAAATAAATATTATGAAATGGAATGGAATTGTAATTTGATCAAAAACAGACGCCCATTACACACATTGTATAATTATATAATAATAAGAGCAAAAATCGAAACGGTCTGACACAGAACATTTTCTTCCCATCCGGGTCCTAAAATTTCGTAACGATTGGTTAACTTTTTGAGGAGGAAACAAACGAGGACCAAACCTCTATTTGTATGAAAAAAGGTGGTATTACCTCTTAAATATCATCATTATGCTCGACTCGTTACAGTCAAAACGAACTTTTAAAGTCGACCATGCTAGCCCTGCAGAGGACCGCATTCCTTGCACCGCTTCCCCCCACCTCTCCCAACATGTTACAAATCCACCAACTTACAACACCCGTCCACAAAAACACATGCCATCTCTACGCTGTTCACATAAGATTCATATTCAAACTAAAAACAGTTTTCCAAGTTACAGGTGGAACCGATCGGTTAACTTTTTTTATAGGTGCCAGCGAAACTAAGGAACGAAATGATTTGGAGCAAAATTAAGTGTTTTTATGCGCATCGAGAGAATAATTTTGGTACTGACAGAGCTGTCAGGGCTTTTTAGGGGGGCATTGTTTTAATCAAAAAATTCGCCGGATGTTTTAACAATGGTCGCTGCTGGTCGTCGAAAATTTATATATTTTTAAACTTTTGCAACTTTTAAACATAAGCCTTTTAACAAAGCACTTCTTATCAGTAGAGCCGTGGACTGAGTTTGTAGCTTAGTTTATTAATAGACTTAAAAAAGGAAGAGGCTGGATATACAAAAAAAATAGTGTCGAATGGGGGGATTTTTTGTATATCCGTCGATATTTTCAGCTAAAATGTCGTAAATCCATTTGTATGATGTTTTTATCGTAAAAGTGGCACTTAAGATGATATCCAATTAAAAACATTCGGTTGCAGATCTGACTATAAAAACCCTGAGAAATCTATGGAACCCAACTTTTTATAACCACAGATGAAATAAAAGTTATTTCAGAATTTTCTGTCTTGTGGCGGATGCTATAGTTTTAATACCTACCACTACCATGTATAATATAAATGTGGTAGTCAAATCAGCTACATTTTATTAAATGTCAAAAACGATCCGTTAGTATGAAGTTTCTATGCTCTTCCGGTTCTTGTCTCAAGATGGCCGCATGCGTTTAGGTTTAGTCGTTCATTATTTTATTCATTTTAGTTGTTCAATGTGTAGTATTGATAGCGTATTGTGCAGTGATCTAACGTATAAGTGAATAGCTAATGAAGAATTCAACTTGAAGCGTTCATAGCCCTTCCTGGGTCAAGGCCCGATAGTCCGCGTGGTTTTTTGTAAATCGCTATCACTTTACAAAAAGCACGATTTTACAACTCACCGTACAACGTGGTATCAATCCTCTATCTAGTCGCCTAGTGCGATTGGCAACGAGACATTGGCAGTAATGGTCGCTTAACTGTGACCGGTTGCCATTTAAAAAAAAAAAAATAGAATAGAAGTTTCTATGAAGATACTGGCTTGTGACGTCATAAAAATCAGTAGTAGAGACTCTTTTCCTTTATTGTTTTTGTATAATTAGAAAATAAAATAAATAAATAAATATTAAGGGACAATCATACACAAATCGACCTAGTCCCAAACTAAGCAAAGCTTGTACTATGGGTACTAGACGACGATATACATAATATATAAATACATATATAGATATAACATCCATGACCCAAGCACAAATATTTGCACAAATATTTGCCCCGGCCGGGATTCGAACCCGGGACCGTCGACTCAGTAAGCAGGTGTCTACAAACCGAGCCAAACGCGTCGTCAATTAAAAATATAATGTCCAAAAGTTAGTGGTAGTTTGTTTGGTTCCGTGTATTTTTGAATGCGTGTTTAATAGTTTCAATGATATAATTTATTTTCACTATGGGCTTGTGCACAAATCACGTGAGGTTAGATGGGGGGGTCACGAAAAAATCACGACAGATCACGTTGGGGGAAGGAGGGGTATAAGGTACAGTGTAAGGTTTTTTTCTACAGTGAACGAAGAAAAAATCTGCAACATCAGTAAGTAGATACTTTTTTTAAGAATAAATCTTCACTTGTTAAATACTTACCTCAAAATAGCGAGCCCTTTACGAAATTCTGGCGAAAAAAAATACACGTGAGGTTGTGAGGGGAGGGAGGGGTAACAAAGAACCTTACCAAATATCACCAGAGGGGAGGGGGTCAAAAACCTGCCGAAAAACTTCGTGATTTATGCACAAGCCCTATAGTCAAATGCCGTATTTATTTATACATGGAAAACCAACAGCTTACCTTACGCTACGTATTGCTACGTTATTGCCAAGTTAGTTCATAATAATAAAATGTTGTCTGTTAGTATCTAACTTAACTAAGCGAAGGCAGAAACTGGGACGAATCAGTAGTTCTAGATACAATCGAAAGTGTTAAATACCATTCTATATGGCCTTTCTAAACTAGAGGCACCTTTCATCCACAATTAAACCATAATATTATAAAATACCATATCCATAAATCTTCTATATTATTATGAACTTAAAATGCCAGTAGGTACATTGGTTAATTAATAAACTGGTGGGTCTGTCTGTAATACTACCTATCACTTTCCTTTCAATGCCGTGCGAGCAAGACAGGAGATGCTGACTTGCACAAAAAAACTCGCGGCAAGATATATATATGCTAGCCTGATATCTCTGCCATTTTGAAAAACAGACTCGACACAAAACTTTACTACACAAAAATTCACGGGAATCGGTTGAGAAATGTGGCATATAGCCGAGAACAGCCAAAAACCCGAACATCCAAGCATCCGAATTTTGGCGAAGTTGAAATAGAGATGCTTCGCTTGCCCAATTAATTAAACTGAAATACTGACTAAATTTATGAAACATGTAATATCTCATTATTTTTTAATGTGGGTACACACCACAATTTTAATATTAAATCATTGATACAAAGATCAAAGCACAAAGAAAAAACCAGTCAAGTGCGAGTCGGACTCGCGCACCGAGGGTTCCGTACAAACATTTTCCATCCTTAAGTGGTTAAGTTAAGTTTGTACCTGGTATGTATAGCGCTCCATACAAATGAGGTGCAAAGTTAACGCAACCACAGACGGACGGACGGACAGCGAAGTCTCAGTAATAAGGTCCCGTTTTAACCCTTTGGGTACGGAACCCTAAAAATTGAAATTCGTAACGTGGCAGCTAAGGTCTTGGGCCTTTCAAAATAAACAATTCAAACAAACGCCGACACAAAAAGCATAAGGAAAAATTCGAAAGGTTATCTAGCGTTAGGGTGGTGGAGAGGTTAACACACTGGAACGGTTATCCAGAGGTACCGGGTTCGATTCCCGATCTCTTCCGCCTGGTTACGCATTTCAATGTTTCTTTAATCTTTGTATCAATGGTGAAATACGGACAGTTTCTCTTGTGCACAATAAAATCAAACAAAATCCACCAGTCGAGTGAAACTTGACATTGCATTGCGAGTGGCTTGTTCGAGTCGAGTGCAGCCGAGAGCGTCGAGGGCGACGGGGGCCACGAGAGCGAAGCTCTCGCCTTCGAGGGCCATTGTTCTCGACGAGAACAAATAAGGAGAGAATAAATGAGGCCAATAATTTCATACAAGACGTTCGAAATACCTCGTTTGGTATAGAGAAGGAGAAAACAAGGTATAGGAACATTTAATTGTGTAAGGTAAACGTCCCTGTGCTCGACACTGACCCAAATCCCAATAGTTGCCATCTTGAATGTTATGTCATTAGCAATAGAAGTGACAGCATGGTGTCAACTGTCAACTATTAGGCATTAGCGTGTCAAGCACAGGGACGTTTACCTTATCAGTATGAACTATTTTACGAGTACCCGCCACCATCACTCATTCGTATTACACTCTAGCTGCTCCGCGCGGTTTTGCCCGCACATCCCACGGGAACACTATATTTTTCGAGATAAAATGTAGCCTATGTTAATCCAGGGTGTCAGCTACCTTCATACCAAAATATATCAAAATTGGTCTAGCCGTTTAAGCGTGAAGAGGTAACAAACATACTCATAAACACACAAACATACACATAAACACACTCACAAACTGTCGCCTTATAATACTAGTGTGACTAGAAGGTGCCCGCGAACTTCGTCCACGTGGAATAAAAAGTCATAACACTCTCTTTTGCTTCTCCGTAGTCGAGTAAAAAGTATCACCATCTGGGGATTCGCAGCTACCATAAATAGATGAAATCGGTCAAGCTGTTTAGGCGTGATGAAAGGACATAGATTTCATTTTAACAATTTTAATTGTAATATTATACCTAGATGTCCTTTCCCACATAGGACCAGCTGGTTAACACACCCCTAGGGGTGTGTTATTTTTATTAGTTTATCTATTGACTTATTGGGCACATCGCTCGTAGAAGCGACGGCCGCTGGGGCCATCGAGTTGAGTGGCGACCACGTACCGGACGACGCAGTATGGCAGGCCTCCCACAAGGTGGACTGATGACCTGGGACTTTGGGGGAGACCTATGTCCAGCAGTGGACGTCTTTTGGCTGATGATGATGATGATCTATTAAGTGCTGCTCGAGTAATTGATACGCGTTCTAAAATATACATTATACCATAAATAAATAAACCCTAGACTAGGCCACGAAAACTTTTCATCATTAGGTATATCAACATTGAACAAAGATAGGTAATACGTACGAAAATATGAAGAATCTATTCGATCACGAACTGTTAGACTTTCTTCACCCAACTAAAAAAACTAAGTGCTATGATTGCGTACAAAAGACATCAACGCGCGACCGGCGCAGGCGCATCCAATACAACAAAATGACTTAACTGCCAAAGAAGAAACATTCAAATATTTAATATTAAGCGTACTGTTTAGAGAGTCCAAATTCAAACTGCCATCTTGATTGTTATCTAACCGTTTGTGTGTGAATAGGAAAGTATTCAAGTGCTTATGGCTGTTTGTGGATCACATTATAGCTAATACATAGCGCAGCCATGGACATCTAGGGTCTTGTTAGGCAAAACAGCACATGTTTACAATAAAAGTATGTCAGTTACGACCTTTTCATCGAGTGAAGACAATAGTTGAGAAATATAGTAGGTAAGTAGGTTATATTATCATGTTTGAAATCGAAGATTCGAAAAACCATTGCGAAGACCATTTGTCCTGCGGTAATATAAGTAGTAAGTAAGTATGTATATTTCTGGACCGATACGGCCTTTAGACCTCCTAAACATGAGTTTACAAATAAAGTCAGTTTATTTTGACTGTAAACAAAATAAACCACGTTAATATAGCAATCAACGCGGTCTCGCAAACTGAGCTGAAACTGACACAAATAGTGATATAATAAAGTTACAAACTCAAACATAAAAGCATAATATTTAGTTTGTGAAGTTCAAAGCCGAAACAATGTCGCAAAGCGGGCATTCCTAACCCTTTCGAGGGCCGGGCGCCTTCAGCTCCGGGCGTTGCACCTTAATTAAATAATTTACTATCTATGACAGTGTTCGCAGGAATTATAATATTTAATTCATCCTTTTACCCTTAGTTCCAAGCGTGAGAGAGTTCCTTATGTTGTCCAAGACGCGTTCGACTCCAGTATTACACATTACGTGTATAGTTTTTCAACTGAGCTAATCCGCTTAAAGAACACAATACCATTGAGGGGTTAACCACAAATTAACGTACCTAATCGGTTTACCAGAATATAGTTGTTTAAAGGGATTAAATTACATTCAAACTCATGTCTAGTAAATTGAATCGATAATCTATTAACCTTCCGATAAAAGGTAGTTAACTTGCGAATAGTATTGTATTCTTTTAGTGGATTAGCTCAGTGGTTAATCTATGGCTCGTTTAATAAAATACATGTGATACTAAGATCATAGTGCAATGTGCTTGTGCACGCTTTGTAACCGTTGTTAAATCACAACTTCGCTTGCTCGTTAGCGTCGCATTTCAACCTAACACTCCTCCTCGCTTCGCTCGTCATCGTATTTTACCTAAGCCAAGTCGAACCTGCCTTAAGGTGAAAAAGGTAATGTTAGGAATCGTAAGCCAAGTCGGACCTGCGCGGCTCGCTCGCTTTGCTCGCCGTTATATAGGATCGCAGTTCAACCTAACACTCCTCCTCGCTTCGCTCGTCGTCAGACGAGTGGGTTAGCCCACTTACTGCCGCCGTGACCAGTCTCCTGAGGGCATTGTACACCCGAATAGCTTATTAGTAGGGTTGGTACAATGCATGCAAAACCCATTGAAGTGGCGTCGTCACTGGTTGTCATACGTAATTTCAATTGATTTTGCTTGCATATCGATCCCTGCCAATAAGCATTTCGGCTGTTGTATAGTGTCGGCCTTTTTAGCGCCCAGCAGGGTAATTTTAATAATCTAATTATAGTTTATCCGAAACTTCAAGACCAAATTATGTTACAAGTGAAAGATCTTATGTTTTAAATACAGAGGTCGTTTTTCACTTGTGCATTTTAAAATTGTAAGTTTATAACTCAGTCTAAAATTTAGGGACTACTAGATACTACATAGCCATTATTGTACAATCTGCCTTGATTTCTAATACCAGACCGTTTCTTTGTTTACTTTGAATCTGGGCATTTATTTGATTTTGCTTGCATATCGATCCCTGCCAATAAGCATTTCAGCTGTTGTATAGTGTCGGCCTTTTTAGCGCCCAGCAGGGTAATTTTAATAATCTAATTATAGTTTATCCGAAACTTCAAGACCAAATTATGTTACAAGTGAAAGATCTTATGTTTTAAATACAGAGGTCGTTTTTCACTTGTGCATTTTAAAATTGTAAGTTTATAACTCAGTCTAAAATTTAGGGACTACTAGATACTACATAGCCATTATTGTACAATCTGCCTTGATTTCTAATACCAGACCGTTTCTTTGTTTACTTTGAATCTGGGCATTTATTTGATTTTGCTTGCATATCGATCCCTGCCAATAAGCATTTCAGCTGTTGTATAGTGTCGGCCTTTTTAGCGCCCAGCAGGGTAATTTTAATAATCTAATTATAGTTTATCCGAAACTTCAAGACCAAATTATGTTACAAGTGAAAGATCTTATGTTTTAAATACAGAGGTCGTTTTTCACTTGTGCATTTTAAAATTGTAAGTTTATAACTCAGTCTAAAATTTAGGGACTACTAGATACTACATAGCCATTATTGTACAATCTGCCTTGATTTCTAATACCAGACCGTTTCTTTGTTTACTTTGAATCTGGGCATTTATTCACGTGCCGTCAAACACCCTTTTTACCCCTCAGGGACGCAAGTGTCGGTCATTAGCGCAGAAACACGGGCCTACATTTCTGAAGCCTCCGTTAAAAAGGGGGTAAAACTACACGGCTCTAGGGCGGTAAACCCCTTTCCCGACCCTAGAATTCTTTAAAACCTAAGCAAACACGGTTTACATCCAGGAAAGTCTATTAAATTTATCCGTTCTGAATATTTAACATGAAACCAATGAAACTATTATTGTAGTCTGGCTAATGAAATATTACGTGTGGTTTTGGCGGGAAATTAAAAAAATCTGTGGCTGGTCACACTTTGTGTAGTAGGAATTATAGTTTTGATACTAGAAATTATTTATTTTCTATGCACACGTAAGGCACCTAAGGAAATAAGTTAAATTTAAGTATGTTGACGTGTATTCATATGTAGTCAGCTGACATAATTTCGACCTTCGACCAGTATGTACGGACAGTCAACGACAATCACATATGTTTACATTTTCTAACCATAAACAAGGCGAAAAATTAAATGTGGAAATAAGACCTAGCTCGATAATACCATATATTTGTCCATCACCAAAAAAATTACATAAGTATTATGCCGAATTTCAATTCAATCGGAATGTTAGCAATACATAGTACATAAAGTATAAAAAATATTTATAGAGGACCCACCTAGTAAATTTTTTTTTGTTAAAAGAAACCAACATTTTATAATTTAAATGTATGATCGACGAAATGATGTCGCATTTTTGTTATTTAAATATGAATTACGCATTATTGAGTATATAACCTAAATTTAAAGAACCCCTGACCCAACCAAAAACATAGCTAAGAACTAGATAGACAAGGCTTTCGATTAAGAAAATCCGCATTCAAATCGGACCGTTCCTTTCGGAGCTACGATGCCAGACAGATACACAGATACACATGTTCATGTCGGAGGTTAAAAGCATCTTAACAAATGCTGTATTTACGTACGCCGTTATGATAAACATAAATAGAATTATTTAAATGAGAATTCAGCCGTTCGAATTCGGAATACATTTAGCAATCAACGGAATAACAATAATGGGCCTAATTTTCAATCACATTGTTCACTCAATCAATACCGAAGACTACTAAAAGGTCGAAGGTTCGAATCAAAACCTTTCAGCGATTCATAAAGCGGTATTATTAACTCATACACTTTGGGATCTCGAAATTACCAACTTATATTTACCGTGCCATTTGGCGCTACAACCCAATTGTTTAGTTCTCTATATTTGTAAGCGTATGTTTAGTTTGATTTTATACCATCTGTAGAGTTAAGTTGGTAATCGTATGTGGAATATCAATCGATTTCTACCTGCTTGCCTTTACCTTGTCAGTGATCGCATCTTCAACCCTATCTTAAAAAGTCACGATACACTGCTAAACTAAAAGCAACTCTATTTCACAGATCTGAAACGCCATTATCGGTTATTATTGCTTGTAAAAATCGTTTTATTTGTACAAAATATCCAGTCATCGGATTTGGGTTCGCTTTTAGGCACAGGTGCTTCAATAAAAAGCGTCATAAAAAACGTCCCAATCTCAGCAATTAATGGTTGATATATAAAATGAGTCGCTTGCCTAAATTGTACCATAAAGATTGTAACGTCTTTTGTAATCTTTAACAAATTTATCTCTGCAGGTGGCGATATTTTGAAACGCGTATATCGCAAACAAAATGTATTCAATCGCTTGAATACAGCGACAACATCGACGGAAGCTATAAGTTTGTAGAATCACATTGGAGGTAGGTATAAAAAAGTTTTTTGATTTTATCGTTAGTGTGAAATATCGTTTTGTGAATGACTTTAGCATGACTGATCATGATTGAATAGTATAATGTAAAACAACGGTTGTGGCAAGCTACAATTATTCAGTAATGTGGACAAAAACGGTAGCAGTCTATAGTCGGAACCAGGGATCGTTACCGGTATTAATTAAAATTTAAATATATTTCTTATTTCGCGTTTTTATTCAAATGATATGAAATAGAAATTAGGTATTGATACAGAACTGAAATAAGCCGGGTAAAATATGAAAATGTGTAATAATAAGCAAAATACCGAAATTGAATACCGGTATTATATATGGAACTCAATACCGGTATCCGATCCCTTCGGAACGTCCGGGATTCTCTTATTAATAGTCAAACACTGCAGCGAATGCTATTAAAACCGGTTCATCGAATTTTCATTTCATAGATGATTTTTTCCCGGAATTCATACATTTTGTCAACCTGTAGATTAAGTTAGTGTATAAAATTCCAAAATATTTAATGTTTTCAGAAAAAAATGCTTTCTATGAAATGAAAATTCGATGAAAAGGTTGTCTATAAAACAAGGATAAGTGCTGATGACTTGTAGATGTAAAGATGTAAAATGCAATCTAGTTCCCATGGTTATGGATTAAAATGTTATTTTATTGACAGACAAAAGAGGTTATGTTTGTTTGGTACCTCACAAGTCTACCCCGTGATCCTGGAAATTTTAAGCTACCCGAAACATTGGGAATAAAAACTCACATATAAACCAGGAACAATGGTATAAGAAAATAAGGTATGGTACAGTCAGGTTCATTTACATATACACACTTACGAGAACAAAAATTTCTAAACACGACCCTATTGTCAGTGTTTTATTGGGAATTTGAAGAGAAACGACTTTTCGGTCTAGTTCGTTTAATAAGCAATTTAGGAAGACATTTTATTATAATAAACAAGAAGTGTCATAGACAACTATATGGCTTAATCAGCCAGTATGCAACATGCCCCTTTTTTAAAAGAAAAGACAATGATGTCTTTGGTAACGTCAAAACGTCAGATGTCAAAACGAGCAAATTGTAGACGTGGGTCGTTACGTCGTTTTCAAGAAACGTAACGAAACCAGTGACTCGGTCGCCGTCACCTGTTTCATAACTAGTGATTTTTGTAACTGGTTATTTTTATTCTGCTCCTGTGATTGTTTGCAAAAATAGCTCTACCAACACCAGCTATACAACAATTACACACGAAACGGAAACAAATAAAATAACTAGTTATTAAGTTGCTATGCTGTTTCGGTTTTGGTACCTCGACTCGCGCGCGATCGCCATCCCGCTCGCTCGGCTGGCCGGGACGGCGACGGCACGCGCGCGTTCTACATCTCGCTCGCTCGGCTGGCTGTGGCCGGTACAGAAGGTGAGCTCTCTCTCGCTCGATTACTCGACTCACAGATAGCAGTAATAATAAAATAACGCATTTACAAAAATCACTACTTGTTATTTGACGTGAAACTAGTGATTCGGTTACATGTCGCGTAACTAGTTACTGTAACTAGTGACGTGAAATAACGCCCACGTCTAGCAAATTGCATATTATTTCAAATAAAATAAACAATTATTTTTAACAGAAAATTATCACTTCTAACTGTTTATTGCCATGATTTTGTGACTAATTACCAGATGGTATTAATTTGGTGAAGTGCTGTGACAAAGTGAAACAGTGTTAACGGACAAAATCATAACATAAACATTGACATTAATTACTAAGTAAAACATGTTGTAGTAGATTATTTACATTATTAAATTTATAAATCTAGTCTCCGTGGTTTATTTACTAATCTACCTGCCCTTGTTCTATAGTTTCCACTAGGTGTTCTACGGGCTACAGTGTTAGAATCATTATTGTTTATATTCGGTATAGGTGAATTTCTTATTTGCTGTGGACTGTCCTGACTATTAAATGGAAAAGAGTTATAGTACATTTTATTATTATCAGTGTATATCTGTTTTTGCGGACGGTATATATATTGCTGATTCCTCCTGTACAAGACATTGTTATCATCCTTTACAATGAAAGAACGGGGATAGTTAGTTTTTGAAGTTATTTTGCCCTTTTGCCAAATTTTATCAGTAGGATTCTTTTTGAAGTAAACATAATCATTGGGTTTCAAACATTGATCCTTATCCTTCCTAGCATGTTGATTATAATAATCTTTAGTTTTTTCAAAGTTTTGTCTCTTTAGCTGTGAATGTAAGTTAAAATTGACTGCCTTAGGCTTTAAATTTGTTACTTTAGTTAGTAATTTAGTTCGTAACTGTCTTGACATTAACAACTGAGCAGGTGAACTAAGATTACCTCTCGGTGAATTTCTGTACTGTAATAGACCTATATATGGATCAGTACCAGATTCCTCACACTTTCTAAATATATTCTTGACTATTCTGACAGATACCTCAGCTAGACTATTCGATCTGGGTAAGTATGGACTTGATGTTATGTGCTCAAATTCCCAGTTTAAAGAAAATATCCTAAATGCTTGAGAATTGAACGGTGGACCATTATCAGTCAAAAGTTGTAATGGAATACCATGACGAGCAAAAATAGACCTTAGGTGTGTAATTACAGCATTACTATCACTTGCATTTTGCAAATGTGTGACCTCAATGTAATTGGAATAGAAATCTACCACTAGTAGGTACTTTCTTGACTTATATTCAAATAAATCAGCAGCTACTTTTTCCCAAGGATAAATAGGCTGTTCATGAGACATAATTGGATCTTTTGGCTTGTTATTCATGTACATAAGACATTGTTCACATTGTTTTATTTTAGACTCAATATCACTATTAATATTGGGCCAATAGATTGTACCTCGGGCTTGACTTTTGGTTTTTTCAATCCCTAAATGCCCTTCATGTAAAATAGACAACATTTCAGATCTCATGGACATTGGAATGATGATACTTTGACCTTTAAACAACAAGTTATTTAAGACATGGATTTCATCCCTAATGTTCCAGTATGGAGAAACCAAATGGTCTATTTGTTTTTGACAGTTTGGCCATCCATTTTGGAAGTAAAATTTTAATTTTTGTAATGATTCATCTTTGTTGGTATGTTCCAGTATTTTATCTAATTTAGCTTTAGTTATGGCAAGATGTGAAGTTAATAAATTGACATGAATTTCTACATCTTTTTCCAAATCATCTAAATTAAATTGACTATTGACAGATTCATCTTTTATAGGTGCTCGAGACAGTGTATCTGACACATACATCTGTGAGCCTTTTGTGTAAGACACTATCAGGTGATATGCTTGGAGAGTGATCATCATCCTTTGTAGTCTAGTTGGAACGTCTGATAAAGGTTTCTTAAAAAGTGTTACTAAAGGCTGATGGTCTGTCTCCACATGGACTATGTTGCCATATAAGTATTGACGGAACTTTTTTGCACCGAACACTATAGCATAGAGTTCTTTCTCAATTTGTGCATAATTCTCTTGGGACTTGGTTAATAACTTGGATGCATATGCTATGGGGTTTGTGCCATGAAACATTACAGCGCCAACTGCTGACTTTGAAGAATCTACGGACATTCTGATAGGTTTCTTAAGATCAAAATGGGTAAGAACCGGTGCTTTACATATGAGTGACTTTAATCTAGTGAATTGTTTCTCATGACATGATGACCATTGCCAAATATTCTGCTTTTTTATAAGATCTCTAAGTATGCAGGTTTCTTCCGCTAAATTGGGAATGTATTGACCTAGATAATTTACCATACCAAGAAATCTCTGTAGTTCCTTGACATTTGTTGGAGTGGGCATATCTAGAATAGCTTTAATTTTGGACTTGTCTGGGAAAATTCCATCCTTATTAAACATATGACCTACATAATACACTTCAGACATATTAAATTGACATTTTGACTTATTGAACTTGATATTGACCTCCTGAGCTCTCTTAAAAAGATTCTCTAGCCTTTCGTTATGTTCAGTTTCCGTCTTACCACATACTAATAGATCGTCTATGAAAATCTGAACACCAGGTAAATCACCAAATAATTGTACCATGGTTCTATGGAAAATTTCGGAGCTTGAATTGATTCCAAATGGTAGACGAAGAAATCTGTACCTTCCGAATGGTGTATTGAATGTACACAGGTCACTGCTTTCATCATCTAAGGGAATTGTCCAAAATCCTGAGCTAGCATCCAGTTTACTGAAAACTGTTGCTCCTGCTACGTTTGAGCGTAAATCATTAAATGTAGGAAAAGTATAGTGAGGTCTTTTTATGGCCTCGTTTAGATTACGCGGATCAAGACATACTCGAAGAGTTCCATTTGCTTTTTCTACAAGAACAATGGAGCTAACCCAATCTGTAGGTTTGTCAATTTTTTCAATGACTTTTAACTTTTCCATATTTTCTAGTTCAGTTTTTAGACGAGACTGTAAAGCAAAAGGTATCCTTCGAGCAGCATTAATTTTTGGCTTGACACTAGGATCTACATCCAAATGTGCTTTGACAGGTAAACATCCTAACCCTTCAAAAGTATGTTGATACTTTTCAACAATATTTTGTACTGACCTTGACTTTAGACATGACTTCTTGATATTTTGACAGTTTTCCTCATCTTTTATGCCTAAAACTCTTTGTACAATACCATAATCCTCACAGGTTTTTTGGCCAATTATAGTTTGACATACAGAGTTGTTGGAAAATGTACACTTCAAATAGCATCCTCCAATGACTGGTATTGGGTTACCTGTAAAAAAACAAAGTTTGTGTTTGGCATTGAGTATCGGGATGTTTTGCTGAAGACTATTCAATGTAAATTTTTAAATAACGTTAATTTCCGCACCTGTATCAATTTGACATTCTATGTTTTTATTTAGGACTTTTATATTTAATAACCAGTTATCGCTATTTCTAGAGTGGTTTCCTATAGCTCCTATGATGTAAGTATCTGCGCTTACCATGTTGACACGATTTTTATTAAAGAAGCAATATTTTTCGTAGTGGTTTCGACGTCCACATGTGTTACATTTGACTCCTGTCGCTGGACATTTGTAGCGATGGATTTGACCACAGCGGCTGCATGTCGTGCTGGGACTGCGATGGTTTTGACGATGATTTTGACGATAATCTTGATGTCGGCTTCCTGACTGATGTGGTTTTCGCGACTCACTTCGTGGTGCTGGACTGTAGTTTCGGGGATGTCTAGACTTCGGACGGCTTGTATGTGATTGGGATATGGCGTTGCGTTGACGACTTCTTGTGGTTGTTCAGAGTCATGGTTTAATTTTCCTGAACGCTCGTGCGACAATTTCATGCTCTTAGCGATCTTTAGGTACTTTTCGATGTCCAGTTTATCTTCTTGGAGTAATCTTTGCTTGACGTTTTTATCGTGAATGCCTATGACAAATTTGTCCTTAATCAGGCTGTCCTTGAGTGTACTGAATTCACAGGAATTGCTTAAATTGGTAAGGACTGTGACATACTCATCGAAATCTTCATTGTAATTTTGATTCCGTGAGAAGAAGTTATACCGTTCCACGGTGACATTTTTTAACGGATTCAATTTTTCATCAAATTTATTTATGACGGCTGCCAGTGCGACATTTTTCCGATCTAATGAAAATGAATTAAATATGTCAAGACCCTGGTCGCCGATGAGATTAAGAAAAATAGCCACTTTTCTGGGCTCTGGTAGCTCGCACCAGTTATTAGCTTCTATGTAAATTTCGAATTTTTGTTTCCAAGTACGCCATCTTTCCGGTACCTGATTGTCTACCCTTAAGGGTTGGACTCCGCCAATAATTGCTGGGTCCTTTTTATTTTTACACTGTTCTGGTTGTTCGGCCATCTTATTTGTTGAGGTTCTTTACTTCTGACACCATGTTTTATTGGGAATTTGAAGAGAAACGACTTTTCGGTCTAGTTCGTTTAATAAGCAATTTAGGAAGACATTTTATTATAATAAACAAGAAGTGTCATAGACAACTATATGGCTTAATCAGCCAGTATGCAACAGTCAGGAGCATAAAATCGTTTTCAGATATTTTTGTTCTCGTAAGTGATGCGTAAGTGTGTACATGTAAATGAACTCGACTGTACTCGGGAATGACAGGCCAGACACACGCTATGATTGCTAGGAACGAAAGGTCATAACTCTACTGTAATACTTGAGCTCCTTAGTTCCTAGGGTATTTTATTTATTTATTTAAACTTTATTGCACAAATCAAAAGTCAGTACAAATGGCGGACAATGCAAAATGGCATTCTCTACCAGTCAACCATAGGGCCAAACAGAGATACTAGAAGTGGGTGCAAATCAGAAATCTGATGGTACAGAGGGGATTTAGAAAACAAGTAAATACAAAATATATATTACTGTTTATACAAAATAGGGTAATAATACGTGACTTTTTACCGTTTTCACTAGACCTACAGATATACGCATAAATTGTTAATCCGTTTAAATTCTTTTCTTTAGAATATTTTATTCCTCTTCACTTCAGAAATTACGACAAAAATAGAAATTCAGCTTATGACAATTCCTGACTCCACCGAGAATACACATTTTGTGAGCGAAATGTGAAAACATTTTAACGAAATTACAGTCTAAGTAAGTAACTATTTTATATGAAAATGCTTTTGTCAGCTTGTTTTAAAATAGCTGGTAAAGTACACAGTATATACGTACAGTCTGACCAAAAAGTGTAGAAATTAAAAAGTGGAAATACTGTAGCGTTGTCTCTGTTTTCTTAGATGATAGCACCCTTTCTTAGGCTTTGGGTACGGATACGGAACCCTAAAAAGAATCGTAGTAATTATCGCAATTTATCAATAATATTCAACGATTCAATGCTACAGAATTTAAATGAAGATTAACTTTAAGTATATTATTGTTTTGTATAGTACAGTCGCTATCAGATATATCGTAGCATATAAGGCGTTCATAAATATGTGAACACGACTCTTATTGACTGGGCGTTACAGTAGGTACATGTTCACATATTTATGAACGCCTTATATGCTGCGATATATCTGATGGCGACGGCGACTGTACGACGGGGAAAAAACTAAACCGTCACACAAAATGAGATTTAAAGCAGTGTGACATGTTCCTGTCACTGGCTCACTGCGAATGATATCAAGGAATAATATTAACCTTTGATATAACCTGTCATCTCGCAAGACGAAATATTTGCCGGTGACAGCCACACACAGTTGAATATTAAGATTAACTGTATACCTATGTGTAGTGTAATGAGTATTTTATACACTTTAAAAAAATACTATCCAACCTAGCATATTAAAAAAATGGCTCTACATAATTTTAGATCATCTCACAACGTACGTAATACGCACTGAAAATCATATCAATATTGCGGTCAATATACGCAACCGTTTTAACTACCGTTAACCATATTATACCTACGCTCTTTTTTGCAATTAGATTCATACAGCCAGAAGGCCCAGCAATGCCTATATAGCACAGAGACCAACAAAGAGATTCCAATTTCAAAAACTAGAACACACATTACCTTAGAATTATTTAGAACCTGCCTCAGAAAAATACGAGAGATTCCAAAACATTTGAAAATACTAATCACTGTTATTGGCATAATAGCGAACATTCGAAATTCAAAAATACTAACGTTCTTTTTATAGCCTGAATTCTATTCCATTCAGCTAGCAGCTTATTTTAAAATTCGAACGATCCAATCGCTGTGATTGCATAGTGCTGCACCTTGGTTAGTCGCTGTGTAATGGGTGATTACCGGTACGATTCGGAGTCCGAAGGCGCGCTGATAATGCGCGGCGGCGGCTGGGCGATGCTGCGGCGCGATCCGGCTCACGCGGCGTGACTTAACTGGTTCCAGATTATTATTATTTTTACTTACCTGTAAAGCTTGTAATGAAGAAGACGATTGTTACAGGGTAATAGTGGAATGGCGACAAAGCCGTAAAACGTATTCATGGATAAAAGCGGAAATGGAAAATAAAACCGGCCAAGTGCGAGTCGGACTCGCGCACCGAGGGTTCCGTACAAACACTTTCCATCCCTAAGTGTTTAAGTTAAGTTTGCACCTGGTATGTATAGCGCCCCATATGAATTAGGTGCAAGCTTGCAAAGATGGGTATTAAAAAAAAACTACTTACTAGATCTCGTTCAAAACAATTTTCGTTGGTAGTTTTTATAGTAATGTACATCATATGTTTTTTTTTAGATTTTTCATTTTCTTATTTTAGAAGTTAGAGGGGGGGGGACCAACTTTTTTCCACTTTGGAAGCGTCTGTCACGCAAACTATTCGGTGTAGAAAAAAAATATTTTAGAAACCTCGATATCATTTTTGAAGACCTATCCATAGATACCCCACACGAATGTGTTTGATGAAAAAAAAAATTTTGATTTTTTAGTTCTAAGTATGGGGAGCCCCCAATATTTATTATTATTTTTTTATTTTTGCATCAAAATCTTAATGCGGTTCACAGAATACATCTACCTACCAAGTTTCAACAGTATAGCTCTCATAGTTTCGGAAAAAAATGGCTGTGACATACGGACGGACAGACGGACAGACAGACAGACATGACGAATCTATAAGGGTTCCGTTTTTTGCCATTTGGCTACGGAACCCTAAAAACGCATGGAGGTATCGAGTTGAAATTAAAACGCAAAAGGTAGTCGTACCTTTTACCGTAACACGGCAGTATACTCAGGTCTACACTATACAGTCCCTTGAACTGTGAAAAAATCAACAGCACGCAGCAATCACGTAGAACAGTTTTCCAACGGTAAAGTTAAGTAGGTATGTCGGTCAGAACAGTTTATCCTTTCGTTAGAGCAATATGCAGTGCTTTTATATTTATTCGTACGGAACCCTCGGTGCGCGAGTCCGACTAGCACTTTACCGGTTTTTCTTTTAACATTTACAAACATTGAAAAACTATCGCTAACTTGTGTTTACGAGGCTTTTTAGAAGTAAGTAAGTAATAGAATAGAATACTCTTTATTGCACACCTCAAGAAGAAAGAAATACAAATACAGATGACACTTAACATTACAATAGAGGCAAACAATAGGCGATCTTATTATACTTACCCGATGAAATCTAGTATTGTAGGTAGGTATTGACTATTTAAATAACAACATGTGTGCACTTGTTATTTTCGAAATAAATCATTTTAATTATTTTACTTACCTATTTTGCTGTTGATATTCGACGTATCAATTTACATTCAATATCATTCGCCATTCGCTACTTCACTAGAACTCTCGTAACTTGCTCGAAGTTCGCCCCGTCTCGTGACCAATAATTGGGTTTTCCATAAACAAACAATAAGATACAGTTATTAGGCTGCTTTTGCGAATATCCAATTGAAGAACCTTCTGGAATATTTAATTATGTAGATAGGTACTAATAATGTAATGTAAAAATAAATTATACAACACTGTTATTTATTTTTACATTTAATTAGACATATTTTACAACTGCCCTTGCCTTGCGTAAGAATACTTTGAATACTGCACCACTGTTAGGTTTCAAAGATAATTGTCATACCTATTTCACTAGTTACAGTACGACCAAAAAGAGTAGAAATTAAAAAAACCGGCCAAGAGCTTGTCGGGCCACGCTCAGTGTAGGGTTCCGTAGTTGCTTATCCTTCACAATAGACTTAAGTTACGAGACAGATTTCAAGTTCTATAAAAAGGTCGAAAACGCCAAAGTAACTGTAATTACTAATTACCTTTTGGAAGTCAACTTACGTCCTTTTAAGAAAATTATGAAATTTTGCGATAACTCTAAAACGGCTCGACCGATTTTGTTCAATATAGTTTTCATTGAAAGTACTTATAAGGCCTCATGTTCATGAATTTTCCCATAATTTTTTGACCCGTGGTTGAAAAGTTAAGGGGGGGGGGCGCTATTTTTTTTATTTTCGGAGCGAATATTTACAAAACTGCTGACTTTATCAAAAAATATGTTAAGAGACCCGTATTATTTTTAAAAGACCTATTCAACGATACCCCACACACTAGTGTTGAAACGAAAAATAAAATTCACCCCCACTTTAGGTGTTCGAGAAGTACCTACCCGAATAAAAGATTTTTTTTTTGGGTTTTATTTTACCATTTTGTCGGCGTCATACATACACATACTCATACCAAATTTCAGCTTACTAGTACTAATGGTCACGGAGCTAAGCCGCGGACGGACAGACGGACATGGCGAAACTATAAGGGTTCCTAGTTGACTACGGAACCCTAAAAAGTGGCAATATCTACTGTAGTGTCGTCCCCGTTTTCTTATATTTATTACAAAGGGAGGACACTACAGTATTGTCTCATTTTAATTTCTACTCTTTTTGGTCGGACTGTAGCAACAAGGCATATTTAAATGTTGTCCCTCAAAATCGGACAATGTTATTAAAAACTTTCCCTCGAATTAATCACGGCGGTTTGGATTCTATTCGAACAAAACAAATGTGCGATAAGTATTCGACAAGCGTATCTCTTAAACTTCAGTAACTCGGCTCGAATTTGTTGTTCTAAATATTTTGCCGGGTACTTTTAACACTTACTTTTAAACCTATTCATTGTATTCCACGAGCAATAAAGTTGGTACAAGTTTTTTGGAATTTGAATACAGAGAGCACCTACACCATCCTACACCTACCTACTCGTTGTCATGGTTCTTCTTGGAGTGGTTATTAAGTTTTTTTTTATTAAAGCAATTGGATGTAATGTTTTATTTAACCAGGCTTTGGTCTTTAAAGTCTGTTTAGCCCTCACTAACAGTGAGATGTAATGATGTGTTAATTACACAATGTATAAACCATATTTATGGATGTAATACAAACAGATTTATTGCTCTATAAAGAGACAATACAATACAAGTTACATATCAATCAAAGATGTAGTCAAAGAGCATATAATCACTAGATGTAGTTTTGTCCTTACCAAAAAAAAATACAAATACCATACAAATACCCTACTTTCACACCTGATTAAAAAAACAGGAGAAATATAATCTAAGAGATACTAACACGAAACGCTCAGTACAGTACAGTCAGTAGTAGATTGCTTTTGGTAACTACGGCTACCTGTCACCGCTCTTATTTTATTATATAAATAGAGTCCAACTCAAAATTCGAAGCAATTGAGTGGTTATGACAAATCCCAGTTCTCACCTCATTTTAATTCCATTCCTACAAGTAGGTATGCTCCGCGCCTGCGGGGAAAGTAAGACCAAGTTGGTCTTGGACACAAACCAAGAAATTAATATTATGAGGCTTTTGAACCTCGGTGAGCCGGATCGCGCTCCGATCAGACAGAAGAAAGCACGGCGATGATAGCGACCGGCCTGACCGGTTCCGCCGCCATTGTACGCGCATACACTGAAACGACTCAACCGCCATCCCGTAACCCGGCACATACGCCCTTGTCGACACCGCGATTTTATCCAGCTTCGCCAAGCGGAAACGTCGTAAGCGCCGATTCACCTACCTTCATTAAAAGCCTTCTTGGCAGTAAGGCCGATGGCCGCGCCTGCGACTAATTCAATCAAACGAATATTTAACACTAATGCTAAACACTGGTAATCGTTTTTGATAATTTTTCGACAGGCAACAGGAGAGCAACATTCGTCTGTTGAATTTTCCCAGGTGTTAATATGGGGTCATGACATGACGCGGTCATCACATTTGTCGCTTGATGTATATAAAATGGTTCAATGATTGAATAAAAATAGGTAAGGTTCCTTAGTCTACGGAATAAGAGAAAACGGGAAACCAAGAATCTAAGTCTCATGTTCTACAAAATAAATAAATAAATACTATGTAAAAGTATAGGTACTGTGGCGACTGCCGGGGGATAAGCTTCAGATGGGGATAAATAAGAGCAGAGGTACGATATAGGTGTTTATTGCCCAGAGGCCACACGATCACTCACTACTACATTTTATTTTATTGACGGATGTCACACATCTTATTCTAAATATAAACATACAATTCACAACTCTACTTTTATGTCGGTGGCCATATAGCACCAACAGTGAAGGAGAACCTTCACATTTCCCGCCGTCTCGGGGTGAATGGGGAACATTCATCTTACTACAGAAATACTAGACAGAACTACTCCTGCCTAACATATCATAAGTCCCTACCTATGCAGGGATACCCATACATTCATACCCAGATGGTCTCTTGCTAAGAGATAACCAGGGTCAGGACATGAGCAGACACTAGCCTATGGCATGTTACGTGATCTGACATGTTGACTGACACTGGCTTCGCCTTGACAAAAACCTGCTAAAAAGGCAAGGCACCAACTTCACTAGTCCCCAAAAGTCATCTGACTTAATATATTAAAGCATAGACCATTCGATACAAAATTTAAAATGACAGGCTTTAGTAATTCAATCGCCTGGTGTAACACCGGCTTAAACACAACACTCGACTTAATTGTTACGAATGTTCTAACCTTAACTGCCTGGAGTATGACATATGACACACGTCGCATGCCCCAAACAGTTGTACCACGGTATATCACTGCCCTTGTATTAGATGCTTGAAAACATTGTCTATGACACTTGCTTCAAACATCCATACAGGACTAACAAATAGTGATACCCGTCTACCACTAGCTTTATATTAGAATCCTGGCGCATATATATTAAATATGCCCCAGAAATCTGTACCTTAATTATTTTCACATTAGGATCCTGAAGCATATGAATTATGCTTCAAGATTCCGTACCTTGTTCTAAATAAATACCTGGAATAAATATTTTTAATTTATTCCAAGTATTTGTACCAAAAAACTAAACCTTTACCGATAAAAAAAAATTACCTCATAACTAATTTCACGACCATAGACGATGTCATGACACGTCATATTGACATGTCAAATGCAATGTCAACGTCAATTCGTAAAATTAGTTATCAACGAAAAATACGAAAAATTCCTTTATTTAGATTCCTACCTATCTCCTAGTTAAAATTAAATAAATTATTTATTTATTATAAGGGCAAAAGAAACAACAATACAAAATCTTCAGACTGCATCGGCCCGATGCAGGCCGCATGAAGTTCTTGGCACCCCGTGCCAGAACCTCTGCCGCCCCTGGATGACGAATGCGCGAGGCATTCAATCACACCAGCAGCTGAAATCCCAAGGAACTGGGACAGCAACGGCCCTTGCAGTGTCGAATTACATGGAAAAGAAAAAAATGTATTAGCATACACAAATTAAAATGCTGGAAATAAAGTATTATAAATAAATATTGGAGGTCTGAGGAAACAATAAGTTAAAATTATTTCAAGTAAAAGGTACTGAAAATGCAATAAATTCAAAGTGCAGTAATTTATAGTGCAGGAAATTATAAATTAAACTTCCTATAGTAATAACTTAGAAATGCAGCTAATATCTTGTGGAAATAAATTAAATTATATTTACAACAGTGACACTTGTAAATGCAACAAATACAATTGCATCCTTGTACAGTCAGCCTGAATTAAAAATTTCTGAAAAATAATAGTTTTATTATTTACACCCTAGAAATATATAGAACTGTTTATATTAATTGGGATTAACGATTAAAGAATTTCTTTAATCTGTTAATATGAATTATTATATTCTTGGCACGACCACTGGGAGTGAGTTTTTGCACCACATAATTCAATGGAGACAATCGGTGTATTATCTTATATGGTCATAATTCAAGCAGAAAAATGATTATTTGTAGGACCTTAGTAACATCTAGAACTATCATACACCTAGCATAATTATTATGGGACAATTATTTACATCCTAATAAACATATATACTACAAATTATATATTATGGATCATTATTGCCTGTTAGAAGCGCAGCGTTCCGATCGGCGTCCACGGTGTCCAGCGTCGCTCTTCAGTTCTTGAGCGGCCCTCCTCGCTCAGGCACGCTGTTCCTGATGTTGCACTTTCTTGATAATCACTCGGTCCGGCACAGCACATATTAATCAAATTAAATTTTACTAGCAACATATTGTATAATTAGTGATAATGGCTGAACTTGAAGGCTTCCACTCTTTAAGAACATTTGTTACATCATTTGACAACACTGAAACTGAATGTTTCTCACTGGTAAAATTCCATATTTTCACTGACAATCGCTTGTCTGATGTCAACAACGTGTGCTTCAAGCGTAAAGAAACGAATTAATGATGATTCTTGCGACTTTTGCCGTCGATGATAACATCCTTGTACATGATTTCTTGGCTCGACGGGAATTCGTTGTTTAACTTTAAAATAACATCCTAAAACGATGTCTAATACTATTCTGTAATGCGGGTCCCGAACAATTAAACCGCAACCGCCATTTGTGATTATTTTATTCGTATTTTCTCACTTGGGCCATTAATTAAAAATCTCCAACGTCGGAAAAGCCATTAAAAGTACTCGTCTCCATTCTTATGTGGAGTCCGAAACAATGCACAAACAAATTATAATCGCTTGTCTGATGAAAAATGATAATGGGTGATTCAATGATTCGTCAACTTCACCCGTTTGTCGAATTCGCTCCTTCACGGCGGTGCAATCAATAGTTACATACAATACCACAAATGTGCACTTATTCTTCGTTTTGCTTCGTGCGTATATAGACGGTGCGCTTCACTCCTGTCTGGCTCCTATGCCAACCGTAAGCTTTGAGTACGTAATTGTCACAGCGGTCCGAGAATCTGTGGACAAAATTAGTTGGGAGCGGGGAAACTTTCAATACTCGCGTGACTCTAAATATAGGGTTTGCTGCCTCCACCAAGTGTGGCGACTGCCGGGGGATAAGCTTCAGATGGGGATAAATAAGAGCAGAGGTACGATATAGGTGTTTATTGCCCGAATAGACGACATTAGCGTCGTAAACGATCCACAATAGCTGACTTGTCTTCAAGAGTCAGAGGTACTGCTTCAACGTAAGGTAGAATTAGAATCGGCCTTCGGCCTTCACAGTACACATTATAGGATACTTGAAATAATTTCGAAATGGGTATTACTAAAAATAAAATTAGAGCCGTTTAAAAAAACAATTACCCATTTTATAAAATGGGTAAGTATATCGCAAAAATGTAACTTTGACAGAAAAACATTGTACCTATTTTTCTCAGTCAACGTTGCCGAAATGTCAGGGAGGATCAAATAATTAATATACGCGATATAATCCGTTTTAATAGTTTTATTAAATGTGTGACAGTCGCGGAAAGCAAAGAAAATAAAATTATAGACGTTTTATCATCAGCGTGGCGTTTTTTCAGTGTTCTTACACCACAGACCACCCCCACTAGACGGAGCATGTAAGGCCGTATATCCATGTATTTCGTTATCTTGGTGCACACGCAGCACTTCGCTTACCGGACTGCGCGCGCGCAGCGACAGCGTGCCAGCGCGGAGATGTCTTGTTTTGTATAATACCGCATGCATTTTACGTCTACCCGAACAGTTGTTTGTTATTGTTGCTCACTAGCTAGTATAACTATATCCGTATTACTTATCTTACTTCAGTTTATTATAGTACATTATTATGTTTGGTTTTCTCATGTAAGTGAATTAATGTTATTCTTTTTGAGAAAAATAAAGTTCGTTAAACCGATTTAAGGCGACCCGCGCGCACCAACGATATGGTACGGAAGAACATTAAAGTATCAACACGGCGGCCACCGTTTAGTTGCGTCCATGTTTATGAGGTCTCTCTACACCACTTAACACTACAATTTGCCATGTTATTTATTTAATTTATTTTTTCGTTGACGTACGCATGGATCATAAACAAGGACGCAACTAAACGGTGGCCGCCGTGTTGATACTTTAGTGTTCTGCCGTACACCACCTTCGTGTACGCATTCCGTTCAGCCAGTGTTGTGATAACATTTTCACGAGGACGCTGCCTGCAGGGCCGGCCACGTCGGGCAATGCAAATCTAGTTTTAGTTTAGTTTTAGTTTATTTATTAACCATAATGTAACATGATCATTACATGGTAAGTCAGCATTTCACAATATTATACTTATTAGAGTATGAATTTACTATACAAAGTAAATACCCTTAATATATAAAGAAATCTATTCACAATTTGCGTCAGTTAAAATATTTTCTAATGATAAATATTCAGTAATCGAATAGAAGGCATGGTTTTGGAAAAAAGTCTTGACTGTGTTTTTGAATAAATTAAAAGGTAAATCCGTGACATGCGTGGGCAGTTTATTTAATAGCTTTATTTTAATAAAATAAACCCTGTTTTTGGCACCTCTTGCCCCCTAGGGCCCCTCTTCTTTCAAGATCTGCATCAGCTCTTTTTAAGAATGATGAAGGGATGTGAATAACGTAGAAAGGTCTGATCGACTTTAAATTTGGTATCCTGCCTCTGGTTTTTGTCACTTTTTGTGGTTCTGTGACGACGCGTTTGGCTCGGTTTGTAGACACTTGCCTACTGAGCCGGCGGTCCCGGGTTTGAATCCCGGCCAGGGCAAATATTTGTATGATAAACTCGAATATTTGTGCTTGGGTCAAGGTTGTTCTATGTATTTAAGTAAATATTTATCTATATAAGTATGTATATCGTCGTCTAGTAGGTACCCATAACCCATAACACAAGCCTTCTTGAGCTTAATTTGGGACTAGATCGATTTGTGTGAGGTTGTCCGATATTTATTTATTATTTATTTTTCAGTAGCAATAGAGAATGGGTCGAATTGGGCAAGTCGATGAGAATTGGGTTGTACAGACGCCACGTCATAGCAACCACAGCTATTATTATATCACCAGATGAACTAATACTTGCTGGGGGCTAATTCATATGATATTGACATGAATTAAGCGGTTTAGGTGGCATAGGTCCCATTGGCAGATTGTTACCCTTGTCTGTTGTAAAATATTCCTTTCTCAAGATGGCCCTTCCGTCAAAATATCCCTATCTCAAGGTCCCTCGCTTCACCTAAATTTCGTCCCTTTCACAAAATGTCCCATTCGCAAAACGTTAGCCTTTCGTAAAATGTGCTGTTATTATTTAATCGCTTAGTTTTTAATATGAACATAATATTAGTCATTGATAAAGTCGTGTTCAAATTTTTTAAGAGGCCATACTATTTAACATTTCTTTTTCTTTCATATTATGACAAATATACTGATAATTTCAACCAACTGCTATAGCGGCGTTAGGGTAGGGCTCGGTATGGCGAGGTCCAGGGCGCCCAGGCGCCCAGGCACCCCCTTATATCCGCTGGTTCCCGGGCCAGCATTTATGCTGAGGTGTGACCTTTTCGTGGCATACCTACACAACAACAATTATATTTTATTTCTAATATTTGTTGTCCACTTTGTGTATGTTAACGACTGAATTTTTATTCTATTCTATATCCTCTCGCTCATTGATTGGTAGTGCTAAAACCGGCACTGACCAACTGCTGAAGGTGAATATACTTTTCCCTGAGTTCTAGATAGTAACATAGTCATTTTATGCTTTCACGCAGAAAAACCTGTTTACTGCGTGAACTTTGTCAATTTCGAGTAGTTTTTGAAACATATTTTTTTTACTAGCCTATAATTGTGTCCCACTGCTGGGCAAAGGCCTCCCCTCTCTTGCGCCAGTCGTCTCTATTGGCTGCATGCTCCCTCCACTCGTTACTAAATGCATCCAGGTCATCCCGCCATCTTCTTTTCGGTCTGCCTCTGCTCCGGTGACCTTGCGGTGTCCAATCGGTGATTATTCTGGCCCATCGTTCCGGAATCCGGATGCATGCGGCAGACATGTCAAGCCCAGTCCCACTTCAGCTTTGCGGTCTTGGCACCTACGTCTACAATGCGTGTTTTGGAACAAGACGTATCGACCACGCCTGGAGGAGCTTCTGGTCCATGAAAGCCTAATGGAGGGCAACCTTCCTCTCTCGCTAAAACGCAAACTCATCGATATGAGTATTCTTCCCGTTCTAACCTACGGAGCACAAGTTTGGTCATTGACTAAAGCTCAAAAGACCAGGCTCAAAGTTTGCCAGAGAGCGATGGAACGCAGCATATTGGGTGTTCGCAGATAAGACCGTATAAGAAACACCGAACTGCAAAACAAAAATAACAATGAAAAATTCTAACTGTAGGTTTCAAATATATACCAATAAATCCAATATAAATAGCTCAGTTCTAAGTTGTAACGTCATGTCATGCTCGCAGGGTATTGAAAAGAAAGTGACGGATAGTATAAGTCGCGCGCGCGACAAAGAGTCGCGTGTCACAGTTATGCTACTCCCCGTAGGAACTATTAGCTAGCTACATATTATTCATCTGTAGGTATACCTTAGGTATACTATTTGAAAGTAAAAAATAAATGATAAGTTGATTACAGACAGTAGGTACTCTTACCGCCATCTAGTGCCAGTTACTACAACCACGACTTTAAGTTATCAGTTATTAAAATAAACAATAATCTGTTAACTATATGTAAATAAAACGATTATCTATTTGGTATGTAAGACTAATATGCGAATATAATAACAAAATATTTAGAATATATGTAGTTACGTGTAACGACAGCTCATTACCTCAATTCGGACTTAATGACTACGTCAGTGTTGCCAGATACAAATGCAAAAGAAATGTGATGTTGTACTAGCATAATAGATATATCTATTCTATGGTAGCTGAGCTAGTTGTCAAAAAATGACTTTCTGACGTGATTCGCCGAACATAAATTACTTAAATTATTATTTTAACAACATGGGAGGCTCGCAAAGCACACGAAAAATAAGCGTGGATAACGAAAATGCAATTCAAGTTTCCCAAGACGCGCTAGAACGGATACAGGCTCAACTGGCCGCAAAAGTATATTGCTTTTTGAATTACATAATTTACATCAATGTCGCTTTGATAAAACAACTGTGCCAAGTGTTTTGTTTACCAAACCTTGTAAAAACCTCACTCGTTTGCCTTCAGCTTTGATTTTTATAGTTTAAAGATCAATAAGTTTCATTTTTCAGTGAATTACTCTATGGATAACCTTGGAATTCTAGGTTATTTTCAGTCTCGAAAGCACAGTTAAACCTGCCAAACTTAAAAATAAATCAGAATCCACCATAAAGTAATATTTTAAACCAGTTGTTTTTTAAAAGACAATAACATCTATTGCAGCAAGCGGCACAGCCAGTAGCGCCTCCACCTCAATACGCACCCCCTCCGTACTACGAGTCGCGAAGGCTTCAGCAGGACAGTGCCGCTGAGGAGGCTTACTGGGCCCGGAGGATTGAAGGCTTAAAACGGGCACACGAGAAAATCAACAGCGGCATGCAGAATGAATACCAAAAGACGTTGAAAGACGCCAATGACTTGTTTGAGTTAGCCAAGAAGGACAAAATCGCCAATAAGCTACCACCATGTCAAGAGGAAAAAGCAAAGGTACCTTTCACACTGCTTGTACCTATTTTGCTGTATGACAATATTATGTATTGAACCTCCGAGATTTAATTTTCCATTACTGTAAGACAAAAGTGGCAATACATTGGGTAACTTAACATTGAGTCTTAAGAAATATAATTCCTTCAGTCACATAAGGAGAATACCATAATTATGTGTGTGAACCTAGCATTCTAGCATATCAATTTCTATAATCTCACAATAAAAATAACAGAGACTTTACAATTTCACTTATTGTAACATTTGTTTGTTCTTATTCCAGGTCCTGCAATGCTACAGCACAAACCCCAACACGTCGCTCCTCTGTTCAGTGCTAGTGAATGAATTCAATGACTGTGTGTGCAAGAGCAGAGTGGCTGCCGTGTCTGCCTCTTGAGCCCCTTGTACATATGATACTGTTCCCACTGGACGTCCATCAAAGTTGTATTGAGCTCTAATACTGTTACATTTCATAGTCTGTTAATAATTCTGATTGGTAATTAAGGGTTCTTCCAGGTTTATTCACACAGAGGCAGCTAGCTGTTGAAAAAACCTTTACGTCTATGCAATAAGAATGAATGAAAATGAAAACATTCCACTTGGCTCGCATCTAATGACACAGGGTGATGGTGGCTGACATTGTTTGCTCGAATTGCATTGGCATGAACGTTTTTTTAACTGCAGATTTCTTGTGAATAAATGTGAGAAAACCATACAAAATGCATACAAAATAATAATAATTATTTTATTGAATCTAGTGTTAGTTGTTTTTTTCATTGGGGCTTATTCTATCTATTATTGATAGTGAAGACTCAAAGCACAATACAATTTATCTGGTCTTTGATTGAGTTTTCAGCCTCTTTTATGTGATTATTAATGTGTAATGAAGAATTTTCCTTTTATTATGCCACATACGAAGCACAAAACTGAACAATTGATATTGTTTAGGTCTTTGGCTTAGAGATATCTGCAGTTTTATAAATAATTCTGTTATGTGCCGCAGATTCAAGCAGAGGATATTGTTATCAGTTGCCAATCATGTGTAACAATGAAACCTATTTATATTCATAAAAAAAAATTAGTTTGAGATATTTGCAAGTCTTTGGCATTTTAATCACATTTTTATTAAAGAGAAAGTATTTAAATCACAGTTTTATTAAACAGAACTTGTATAAAAATGTTAATATTAAAGCTCAACGCTGCATAAATTTTGATTCATGTTTAGTTGGAACCTGAAAGAGTGGTTACTGCAACCTAGTGAAAATCCCTGGCCAAGAATATATCAAAATGTGTAATTAAAATTAATATGATCACTGCGGGGAGGCTAGGGAGGTAGTTTTAATAATTTAAATGATACTGCTGTATGAATAAACTGTTAATTTAATATTGGCTTTTACTGTAAACTGAATTGATAATCATTGCTATTTGTATGTATGTAATAATTATTATAAACAGTTTATGAGGCCTTATTCCTTTTAATATGCTGATTGTTTTAGACATTTTTCTCTATGATCATTGATCAAACTTTCTTAACATATTATTGATTTTACTACCTAGAACAGGGCTATTGGGATGTATTGGTATATATTTGAAACCTACAGTTTGAATGTGGAAAATTTCGAGTAGTTTTTGAAACAAAAATTATCAATGAAAAGATAATTTTTGTTTCAAAAACTACTCGAAATTGACAAAATTCACGCGGAAAATTAGGTTTTAGGGTTCCGTACCCAAAGGGTAAAAACGGGACCCTATTACTGAGACTTCGCTGTCCGTCCGTCCATCTGTCACCAGGCTGTATCTCAAGAACGGTGATAGCTAGACAGTTGAAATTTTCACAGATGATGTATTTCTATTTCCGCTATAACAACAAATACTAAAAATAAAATAAAATAAATATTTAACGGGGGCTCCCATACAATAAACTTGTTATAGATTATGGTACGGAACCCTTCATGCGCGAGTCGGACTCGCACTTGCCCAATTTTTTCAAGTTATTTTTGACTGCACGCAATGAAAGCGTAAATATCTATGTTACTACCTAGAACTCGGGGGAATAGTAAAAAACTTGGTTGAAATTATCAATATAGTTGACATAATATGAAAAAAATATTTTTTTAAAGGAATAAGGCCTCTTAAAACTGACGTTAAAATTTACAAAAATAATAATAATAATAATATAGTGAATGTCCCAAATCGCAGATGTTAACAAAACTTCGAAACATCTACATTTGTGTACAAAAGTGTACTTATCACTATAAGAGATTTCTTCCAGTTAACCTTTGAGCAAATGAGAGAGTTGTGGGATATCCAAGAAGATTAACAAACAAGTAAGTATGCACAGATACATTCATTGGTTTGTCCTTATTACTTGTCTTATTTTATTTAGTTTTGTATTCCTATTATCTCAAAATGTACAATTAATGTCAAAAGAACGAGAAATCCGTTATGAATAGGTAAGTGTAAATTGGCGGCGTGATGTATTTTTAGACACGTATTGTATGAGCCTCATACTATGAGGGTAGAATGTTGTTTACTGAATTAGAAAAGTAAGTATGAATTGCATTTAGTTATTTATTAGCTACTAGCTGTGCCCCGCGGTGTTACCCGCTCATCCCACGGGAACACTAAATTTATTCGGGATGAAAAGTATCCTATGTCCTTTCCCGGGTCTCAAACTATCTCCATACCAAATTTCATCTCAGTCGGTTCAGCGGTTTAAGCGTGAAGAGGTAACAGACAGACAGACAGACAGACACACTTTCGCATTTATAATATTAGTATGGATAGCTATTAGAGCGGAGCGTCGATCAAAGAATCAGTGACGAAGATACCGCGTCGGTGTACTTGTTCTCGCCTACAGGTCACATTTCTCATCGATTCTCGTGAAATTTTGTGAGCAGGTCATTGACGTAATAAGAGCAGGTTCAATAATTATATGTAAAATAGAATTTGGTCGTCAATTGAGTTTTCCTTTTTTTTTACTGGCGTCTTCTACGTACTTCTTGGTCAAAATACATTTCGCATAGATATTTCAACTGGTAATACTATCGATCTAACAACAACCCTAGCAACAGTCTCAATCACCCCACTCAAATACTCGTCAAATACCTGTAAATACTCAACACAAACAGATTACCCGTGATATCTAAATACAACATAACGTAATGCCTGATAAACCGACAGTGGAGAAAAAGCGGCGGGTGCCGCTGTACCCAGGGTTCCCGGAGTTGGCCAGATCGGACGTCAGCGTCCATCCGAGCTACACCAAACTGTCCCTAGCTTAGTAAGTCGTGTTATAAGCTTATAAGTACAATGGGATTTGCATAAGGAGGGTAAAGGGGATTCCACGACTTGCCAGCGGTGTAGGTACGTGTCTCGCTCACTCGCGCTCGGATCTCTCGCTCGACCGCTCGCCGCGCCGCTGGTCGTGCGGTCGTGGCATCTCCGTAGTTGCCGATACTGGATGCTTAGTAATATGGATACATCAATATGAAAAGCGGCGCCAATTCGTAGCTTACTTTGAGCTTCCTAGATAATATTCCTGCTTACTGGGTAGCTTAAATTATAGCTAAAAAACTTAACTAATGCTTATTAAATTCATTTCTTACAATAGTTTATGCGACTGTTACATTTTCTTGTATTAAAGTGCTCAGTACTAACGGTAACGGTAAGTACCTATACCTACCTAAACCTATGAAGGATAAAGCGGGACGAAGGAGCAAAACGAATGAGTAAACATTCATAATAAGTATATCAATTTGAGATTGATATATCATCAATTCATCATACATCATTACATCAATTACCATATAGGTAGCATTAGGTAAGCATTAAATACAAAGATCAAAGCTTAAAGAAAAATTGAAAAAGGAGCTACCTGGGGGAAGAGACCGGGAATCGAACCCGGACCTCTGGATTGCCGGTCCAGCGCGTTAACCATTTCGCCACCCTAGCTCCAGGAAGATCTGACGAATTTTTCCTTATGCTTTGTGTGTCGATCTTTGCATTGTTTATTTGAAAGGTTTTTTACACCTTAGCGACCTCTATGTGAATACGTTAATATTCACATCTTACCGCACCACTTTACAGTGGTGACCGAGCAAGCGAGAGAGGACTTTCAAATAAACAATGCAAAGATCGACACACAAAGCATAAGGAAAAATTCGTCAGATCTTCCTGGAGCTAGGGTGGCGAAATGGTTAACGCGCTGGACCGGCAATCCAGAGGTACCGGGTTCGATTCCCGGTCTCTTCCCCCAGGTAGCTCCTTTTTCAATTTTTCTTTAAGCTTTGATCTTTGTATTTAATGCTTAAATAAAAATTGTGGTGTACCTACCCACATAAAAAAATGAGACATTATATGTTTCATAAATTTATAGCATTAGGTAGTTTTGAAATAACATAGCTGATTTTATTCCTCTCCTCTGCTCTGTCAGTCTATAGAGTAATGTAGGTCTTTACCTGTAATTTCTGTAGGTACTCGTTATTATGAATGTTACACAATACTGGTGTAGATAAGTTTTTTCACCGACCCATAACTTATGTAAACAAGTCTACCTATGACTGTAATCGCTCATCAGGTGATCCGTTCGCTCGTTTGCCCCTATAACATAAAAAAAAATGTCTTGCAGTCGCGTGGTCTGCCGACACCGCTACCACTGGGCCAAAGTAGCCCAGCGCCGTCAGTTCATGAAGGAGCTCCACAGCTTCGAGCGCCTGCAGCCCCTCGCCCTGGGCGGCGTGCGCGTGCACCGCGAGTTCTCGCAGGGCATCCTGTCGCACGTCATACCGCCCCGGAGATACATACAGAAGCTCACCCCGGACCCGCTGTCCGATAAACAGAGGATGCGGGTAGAGGAGATCGTCAGTGGACGGGTCGACTTTAGCCAGAAGTGAATATAAAAGTTAAACTAGTGAAAGCTGTTTTAAATTATTATAATTTCAACCTATAAACATACATTGCTGAACGAATGTGTCCTTCAAAACTTCCACAATAAGTCACATTTTCTATTTAACCTTTTGCATTTTACAGTTGTTATATCACATTTTCAATGTTTCTCAATTCCTGTTGGTTTTGGAACACTTCTTAATTTTTTGCTGTGGTGTGAGTGGCACAGTGAGTTGCTTCTAGGGTTGACGTTCAAAAGGTTAACACTCTTACGAGCATCACAACGCCTCGTGGGCGTAACTTGTGCTCAGCTGCCGGTCCCGCTCGCCGTACGGATTGCGCCCACCTGGCGGGTTCTGTCGATATCTGGGGTGGGGTCGCGCTTTTAATAATCCCTTTTATTAATTAAGGTGATTAGGTGGATATGGATATATATCGTGTTGTACGAGGTTGCTTCCATACTTCCAAATTCCACGTGGACGCAGTCGCGGGCAAAAGCTAGTTTGAAATATTTATACTCAAAATTAACCGTTTAACCCTTTGACCGCCAAAGACGGCAAATCACGTCATCGGGAATTCGTGCCACTGACGCCAACGACGTCTATTGACGTCAAAATTTCAGTGGTCAAAAACATGCTCATTCAAACCACTATCTGTGTTTTTCAACCTCTGTTGATTTTGGAGCACTTTTTTTTTTTTGGTTTGGCGTCAGTGGCACGGTCAATTGCTTTGCCGCTCGGCGCTCAAAGGGTTAAAGATTCTTAAGCCCACAGGATCATTAATCATTCTTTAAACTTTTGAACGCCAAACAACCTCTGACGCCATAGCAAAAAAAAAGCAGTTTGAATTATAATAATAATAATAAGCCCCTTTATTCTGAATTGGAAATTGATGGTTGTTTGATGATTGGTAAATCAGTACAATTCAGCGTGCCTTTTGGCAAGAGCCTCCTCCAGCTTCTATGCTAGAGGGTGATGGTCATTTTCTCCCTCGGTGACGAGCCGTGGTGGGAGAGGTTTTATTAATTTAAGTTTGAATTACAAAGTTTTTGATCATTGAGATTTCGATGGATGTGGCTGACATTGGCATCAGTGGAGCAGCTCTCTGTTGTCGGCCGTAGCAAACTGTCGTGTTTACCACAAAGGTTAAGTTTAATTAAAGCATACTTACTAATGCTTGTATACTATAAAATAGGTATATATATACTGTTATTATTATGTGAAAAATGACCAGCAAAATTATGTGTTTTCATTTCATATTAACATAAAAAAAAACACAATGACTAACAAGAAGTTTATTTTATTAACTAAGCTGACTCTTTTATTGCTTTCTTCTTTTTTAACCTCTTGCTCTTCTCTACATTGGTCTGCAAGTAATGTGCCTCCTTCTTGGCTTGAGAGATCTCGGCCCGCAGCCTCTGTTTCATTGCAGCCTTCTCATACGCCAGCCTCTCGCTCAAGTGGATCCATTTGAACCTAGGTATGTATTTGATGTTCCAAATCATGTCATAGTATCGAGACTTTTTTCTTGTTCCAATTTTAGTGTTATTCAATTTGTGAGCAACTTCTTTAGCTACTTTTTTTTTCTGAAACTCAACCCAGCCTTCTGTGAATTGATTTGGAACACGTTTGCGCTTTTCGCCAGGCTCTGAAAAACAAATATTCATGTTTATAACTGTAATGTTTTTGTAAAGAGTAAATAATTAACAAGACTAAAAATGCAAACAAGGCGCAACATGGATTACATGCATGCATTATATTGGAAGAAATCTTGCGCTACAGAGCCGTAACGCAGGTAATCAAACCATTAATTTATATCGAAATAAACGTAACCTCAAAATACGTACTGGCACTGGATTGCAGATAAATTCTTCCGACTTCCCCAAACTGGCTGAATATTTCTCTTATTTTAGCTACATTCATGTAAGGAGGAATAGTAGATAGGAATATTATTCCACGTTTTCTAGTTTTCTTTTTGTTAACCAACTTTCCAGAATCCGATACTGAATTGTTTTCTACACTATCTTGGGTATTTGATTCGGCATCCGAACCGTTTTCCGGCACGCGGTCCATTTTCACATCTAGCATTATCGTATCGTATTAATCGTCACAATAAAACCGTATAAAAATTGTTAATAAATATTTCTAAATTCATTAATTCAACATACACACCACTGACCATACACGTGAATTTGACGTTTCGGTTTCAGCCGTTTGAGAATAAGGCACTAACTAAACTACTAAAGGCACTACAACGCTACTAGGGAGCTGTTTGATCACTCCCTAAAACCGACAGATAACAGTATACCATGCGCGATCGTGTGAAACACGTCTATCGTACTTGATTTCCCGTCCGGTCGTTCAATGTTTAGACGGATCGGATTGCCACCTACCACCGTCCTATTTCAACCCTAATTTGTTAACAAAAAATCTCTGGGGTTTGTGCAGTAGGTATAAGCTACTTTTTTTACACCTATTTTTTTCTGTCTCGCTTTAGAGCATATTTGGATTATAATAAAGCAACGATTAATTATGCATATTTTTATTTACAAATAAGTGACAACAAGTCAATAACTAAGTCTAGAAACTTCATAAAGTCGATTGCCAGTCTCACATGACAATAGGTATACTAGTAGTTTGTTGCTTCTGCCACACCATCACGTCGTTTTTTGAAGCTTCGTAGGCTGAATATCTAAAACAATAAAATGAATACTATGTATAGTACGAAACGTATAATTTTCTGCCTACAAACATAGTGAGTCAGTTTGTATGGTTTGACAGTTCATTTGCTTGGAAGATGCTTGGAAGAGTAAACTGTTGGCGTGGTTTGACTCTAGTACGAAGTAGCCTCGGCTACACCTAGTCTGTTAGGCCTAATTAAAAACATTTCATACTTTGTCATACTTAGTCTGGAAAATTAACTGTTGCCAAGTCAATTCACGTGGTCACACACTACACCATCCAGCCAGCAACTGGTTAAGTTAACATAGTTAGTTAGGCTAAGTGGACAAGTGGTATTGAAATGATGATGAAGGAAGGGAAAGCGTCCGACTCGAATAACCTATTGTTGAAGCCATTAATCTCTTCTTACAAAAGGCTTAGAAGGTAATGCTTACTTGCTTGGTTCGTCCTGAACTGGCCTATCTTGACGTCCTACCCTAATATTCCATTTGATGGGTACATTAGGCTGATCCGTAAAACAACTCCAAAATAATACGATTTTCACTCAATTTACACTAGGTTTTTTGTCACTAAACTGTTATTTTAGTATTTAACTGGTAAGCAGTGACCTGTTCTTGATAGTTTCTAACAAAATGATGAGTTGGTGACATGATAGTCAATAAAATAAAATAACGCACCCGCCTCATACCCGCCTGAAAGAGCTTGGCTTATCGATCGTAAAGTAAAAAAGAGAGCGCGTTCATATCCCATTGTACTCAATCTGTGCGAACATCGAAATCGAGACGTGTATAGCCCGCTGAATTGTATTGACCACTGTTGGCGTGTGTCATCTTATTCTCTTGTCAATTTAATGTCAATTGTCAAATAATTATAATGTCATGAACATATTTTTGTATCATTTGAATCATTTCATTACTCCACGTATTTCTTTTCTAATATTTGGAATTCGTGGTTAATTTACTATTTTCATAGTCGTATAACCAACGCAAAGAATTTCTATCATATTACGTGATATCATAATAGTACAATGGGTTGTGATGGTGGTACAATACCTCGACGAGATGAACTCGTTCGTATGAAAAAGAAACCAGAACAGGTACGTATTTTGCTATTAATTTCATTATCGCGCATTAAAAAGCTTAAAATATTTTGAGATATATATTTGTCTTATAGGAAGAGATCTATGTAACAATTTTAATCAATTGCATTTATCCGTAGAAAGACAAAGACGCGGAGCGCTCGTTCAAATGGCGTAATTGCGCGTTGTCACAGCAACCGCTGCAGGAGCCCGTAGTGGCGTGTGGGCTCGGCCGCCTGTACAGCAAGAGCTCCGTACTGGAGGCCCTGTTGGACAAGGAAACGAAGCCTGAGTCCATCAGCCATATTAAGAACATGAAGGTAAGATATGTATTTATGAACTTTATATATGTACAGTGCAGCCTTGAAAGGTATTAAAGAAGTTTTTTTGGAGTAGTAGGGCCTCGTGCAGGGTCCGGATTATTACTACCGTCTTGCCTGCTGACCCACCGCCAAACAGCAATGTTCGCATTGTTGTGTTCCGGTGTGGGGGTAAGATAGCCGGTGAAATTACTAGCATAGAGGCATTCTATCTTCGTCCTCCGGGTAGGCAAGCACTTGTGACACCTCTGTTGCAGGTGCTTATGGGCGATGGTAATCGCTTTCCATCAGGCGATATGTTTGCTCGTTTGCCCCCCTATGACATAAAAAAAAAAAAAAAAAAGCTCCAAATAATACAATGAAAAATAGCAAGGAAACATTCCAGCGAGGTTTACCCATTTTAGACAGTCAACTGATGTGCTGAGAAATTTTTTTGGCCATAGACTAAAAAACATCAATATGAAAAAAATGGACTTGGCCAGTTTTCACACTTACCCCTTCAATTATGTTTAAAGATGTCTTAAATTTATCTGCAAAGAAGATATACTGATTGATATACATATGTTGAAAAACCTAACATCATGTTTTTACTATTTCATCATGCACAGGTATCTTCTAATATTAATGACAAAACAATTAATTACATACTTTTCTCCTTCAGGACATCAAGGACCTGAAGCTAGTCAAGAACCCGGCATATGCTGCCACCGAGCACACTGATGGAGCTGTCGGAGAAGGCAGCGCTCCTTACATCTGCCCGATCAGTGGCATTGAGATGACGGGCAAGTTCCGGTTCGTCTACCTCTGGAGCTGCGGGTGCGTGCTGGCTGAGAGGGCGCTCAAGGAGGTCAAACAGCATCTTTGCCATATGGTAAGGCCTATTATTGATTGTAAAATACACCTGTTTATTTCTTTACTGTTGAAACTATTGTCCATAATCAGTATTTTAACATAATGAGTTAATATTAGAATTAATAACATACTGAAAGATAGACTATTGTATTTCCTTGGATGGTTCATTCATTTACCAACTTGAACTTTTTTTTGTGACATGGTAGTTTTATATGTAAAGTTTTACAACTCATAAAAAGCATAACTAAGCCAGATCGGTTGTCACAACAACAAAAATCTGAACAATTTTGGTATCTAGTTCCATTTTCGAAAACGCAAATTAAGTTTTGCTCCAAAAGCATTAAGTTAAGAAAAAAACCTAAATCCTGTGATTAAGTCCCATTTCTATAAAGAAACATCTTCTTGCCTCTACAGAGGTAAATGCATCTTTTGATGATATCATAGAACATTTTAACAATATGCATACCCTACTGCCTGCAATTTGGCACTATTTATATTAAAAGGAGAGTGGTGGTAGTTATAGTGTCATATTTCTGATATATATAATAAAAGACTGTCCCTATGGTCGCAATTACATCAGATGACCTTACTCTATTTCTCATGTCACGTTTCAATTGGATTTATTTATTTCACAGTGTCAAGCACCCTTCACTGACAATGATGTCATTGTCCTCAACGGAACAGAGGATGACATCGAGCTGATGAAAGCCAAAATGACCACCCGTCTCGCTAACAGAAAATCCAAGAAATCCAAAGCCGAAAAGACCATTAAAACTGAAACAGCCACAATGTCTTGTACAGTAACTTCAGATGCTCCATGCACCTCGACTGAAGTCAAAACAGAGGTAAAAGAAGAACCAGAGGCAGGGTCAAGTCAGGCGGTAAAGAAAGAGATAGAAACTATCCCTCTGTCCCTGCCTAAGTATAACCCTAATAAAGTGCCGAGAGGTCACTTTGGTTCGCAGAAACGAGCATTTGGCTCCAACGATCTAGTACAAGACCCATCCTACAAGAAGACCAAGAAAGATTACAGCATAGCGAAGGATCCACAATCGTCAGAAGTGTACAAATCTTTGTTCACTTCGCATACCAGCGACCAGAATCAACAGCGGGCGCACTGGGTTACTTACAATCCGTTTTACAATTAAGGTTTAAGAGTTTTGATGAATTTGCATACAAAAGATAGTTTGAATCTAGGGTCTTTCAAGTTCACTTCAGGCAGAAGTCCATCTCGTATGGCACTGCTGTGTCCTCCAACAATTTACAATCTCTTTGATGCCTTTTTGATTATTTTGTTTCAATTATGGAGCTGCAGTCTGTTAAAGTATGTGTGAATTGTATAGGCATATTCAATTTTTTTGACGGAACTGTTTTGCCTAGTTAGACGAAATAATGATGATAAGATTGATAAGATAACAATTATGAAATAAATAATAATTATAATAACAAATGAAACAACAAACACTTGTTTTATTTACTTATAATTACGAATAAATTAATGTAAATATTGCACTAAACATTGCACATGCAAATTCAGAATCTTAATACCTAAGCTAACCCAACAAAATTAATTTAAATTATATATCTAATATCAATATTGTGCTGTCTTTGGATACCTTACAAATATCTTTGGAAACACATTGGAATGTCAACTTTATTGGAATGTTAGTAATAATCTACAAATTAAGTACAACAATCAATACTTAACGCAAAAAGCATCTGAGATCAACTTACACACTATTCATGGAATTCATTTAATTTATATACAGTGGAGTCCCACTAATCCGGCTCTCACCTGCGCTTTCCTCACCGTTGTCTACTTACGTCGCTCTATTATTTAAGTCAGTTTTTTTTTCTCTCCACAATACACATACATTAACCCTTATTTTTAACTGACTTAAAAAAGGAGGTTTTCAGTTTGATCTGTAAGTATGTATGTTTGTCCGGGATTATCTCGCGTTTGGCTGAACCGCTGTATTTTGAATTTGTTACACTTAGGAGAAGGTTTGGTATTTTAACAGACTTAAAAAAAATAGGTATATTATAAAGTTGTTCACGAACAACTTTATAATCTTGCACTACTTAATCTTGAACAACTTTTAAAGCGTCTGATAGCCATCATCTTCCTATGCTGAGCCGATGATGGAAGGTATTTAACTAACGGTTAGGAGTTAGGGGATAATTCAAACGAGATTGCAAACAAGACCCCGATCAGCCCGTTATATGCATTTGATTTCAATCCCTAAAAACTTTTTTTTTTCAACAATATAAGAACCGTTTAAAAAAGTCTGAAAGCTAAAAATAACCCGTTCATGTATAGATTAAATTTGAATCACCTTTTGGAGTCGGTGTCAAACCTCACGTACACTTCTTTGTCGAACAAAAATACTCATAAATACCAATAGTAATCATTAAAGACTTCATGTGTGGCATCTGTTTTCATAGTAATAATGACACCGCCTTCAAAAGGTGATTCAAATGTAACCTGTACATGAACGGAATTTTTGGCTTTTCAGTTTTTTTAAGTCGGTTCTTTTTTGTTAATTAACCTTTCTACCGCTCAGCTCGTCAACGGAAAACTGTGTCCCTAACGCCAAGCTGACAGGAGATAGCATGACATTGTATAGCGGCAAATGACGTCGTGGCGTCTGGGGCACAGCTTTCCGTCGACGTGATTTGCTGTCTTTGGCGCTCAAAAGGTTAATAGTGCCGGATTAGTGAGACTAACTGTATAAGGTAAGTGCGGGTCTAGTTGGCCTCCTGTTGGACAAGCGCGAGCGTGGCTTCGATGATGAGGTTGAAGTCCAGGTCGTTGAGCGACGCCTTCGCCGTCAGCAGGTCGAGGAACGTGTCCAGGGGCGACAGCCGCTCGCCGGACGGAAGGGCCGCGATTCCTGAAACATTTAGCGTATTTATTGTACAAAACTGAACTTAATCGCGTTCGTAAAAGTGTTTATTTAATTACCTTCGTCTCTTCGGGGCCACGAACGAAACGTCACGTTCGAAACGGCGTGATTATTAATTATATAAACACTTTTTAAACGCGATTAAGGCTGAGTTTCCACCAGAGATGTGTAGCGAGGGTTGTGTTTTTGTTAACCAATGGGATAACTTCATTTATCCCCGATCAGCGCAGCTGATTCTATTGCTTAACAAAAACACATGCCTCGCTACACATCTCTGATAGAAACGCAGCCTTAGTCACGTTTTGTTAGAATAATGTGTAAGCATCGTTTAAGTTAAAATCAATATATAATACGACGATAACATTTTAAGGTTAGGATTCATACTGAAACCATAGCTTGCCAAGCATAGTATAGCCGTTCTATGTTATGACAGATTTAAATGTACCTACAAGTTATTAATGTAGTGATCATCATACGAGTATATTCGAGAAGTCCAATGAGAAAAGGAAATGGAACTTCAACTGAATGATTAGCTGTTAGTGCTTTTGACGAAGACTCTATAGCTGCTCTGTAGGTCAGTTGTAGGACACAGGGCGCACTCCACCAGATAAGTAGATATATCCATGGTGATCCATGGTGACACGTACCCTGGTCTCGCGCGGGCCTCGGGCGGCGGTCGCGCGGGCCCACGCCGGCGCCGCCGCCGCTCAGCAGCGCCGCCGCGTGCTCGCGCGCGCGCAGCACGAGCGCCGCCCTGCATAGCCACACAGAGAGGTTTGAGATTGTCCACGCGTACGTGTTACCATTCGTACCCATGTTATTATAATTATTATAAACAAGGTTTTACATTTACATGCTAGAAAAGCGGGCGGTAAGTCGTATATTACGCCCTAGGGTGGTAAGTAATTTTGGTATTGACTACTATTTATTACTTTTTTTTTATTTCCTCCATAGTGTGATGAAAAATGTCGTACGTGACTCTGGTCAATGGTGGATTCCAAACTCGTGTCATTTAAAGCCCTCGCTTTCTGCTTCGGGCTTCTAATAGACACTTGTTTGTAATTCCTCGTTTGCCACCCTTACCTTGTTACGTAATGTACTATTAACGATATGATATGGTTTATCTGGGGGCATGGCAGTGCCCCCGCAAAGACGAGCCAAGCGAATCACAAAGACCCTTTTTCTCGATTAAGTTTTAACGATAAACAAGTGACGTTATTTTTTCTGACGATATAGGTACTTAAATATCTGTTCTTATAGAACCGGTATGTACCTTTGTATAAAGGTTGTTTTCAACAAAAAATTAAAAAATAATAAAAATAAAAACAAGTGCCGTAACAGTACGTATGCTTCAATACACATACCTGTGTGGCCAGGCGGCGAGCGTGCGCCGCGCGCGCCCCTCGCCGATCAGCTGTATTAACCGCAGCTTATTGTTTACCGTCCTCTCATCGTCGTCTTTCGCTGGAAAGAACAAATAAAAGCTTCTAATAATATATATTATTATAACAAAACGGGACTCAATCGTCCAAAAAGGGACTCGTAGAAACCATGGACGTAACACGTTCGAATCATCGAGGTAATGGAATAGACACTTTATTTAACACGATCAAGTCCCGTTTGGCGTTAGCGGTGACGCGGCGCACTGTGCGCATAGCGTCGTGAATAGACGGAACCGGGTCTGCCTGACTTAGGGAAGAGAGGGTAGAAAGAGAGTCGGGCTATGATGCAGAGAAAAACACGAACTAAGGATCACTCCTGATGTGGCGTGGAGATAATCCCATAAGCCGGTTATAGGTACTCCCACACAAAGTCCGACTTACTGGTAGTGAGGGCTAAACATTCCTAATACAGTTCAAGCCATGTTAAAAAAAATTAGTTGTCTGTAAAGTCGGTATAATGAGTCATGCTCTTTCGTGCGTGCAGCCGGCGTTCATCGATTTATAAGACGTTGTCACGTCAAAAAAGCGAACTTAGAACCCCGCCGGCGGGGATTACGTGAAGAAGGGGAAGAGGGAAAGAAAATCGGGCGACGATGCAGAGAAAAACGCAAACTAAGTACCCCGCCGGCAGAGCCTAAGTAGCACACAGCCTGCAAAAGCACTTACATAGCCTTTATAGAGCTTAAATTAGAGTTATAATCTTATATAGCCTGTTTGCTACCTGTCCAAGTAGCAAAACACACTGCAAAAGCACTTATACAGCCTTTATTCGACTTAGCAGTATAAGGGCTGTATAAGCGCTTCTGCAGCTTGTCTGTTATTTGAGTGGGAAATTACGCTGCGGCACCGCGTGAAGAGTTCTCCCACTCACTCGCAACAATATCCTTCATGACGTCGATGTGCAGTTCCACGGCGCCGCGATGCGCCAGCTGCGCCAGCGCGGGGAAGGGCAGCGCGCGGTGCGCGAGCCGCGTGAAGAACGAGCTGAAGCCCTGCGGCAGCGGGAACTGCTACTGCTCCAGGACTTTGAGGGGTAAACAGCCCTGATACAGTTAATGACCCTGCCGGGGATAACGCTGAGGAACCGTTCGATTCACTCACTCGCAACGATGTCCTTCATGACGTCGATGTGCAGTTCCACGGCGCCGCGATGCGCCAGCTGTGCCAGCGCGGGGAAGGGCAGCGCGCGGTGCGCGAGCCGCGTGAAGAACGAGCTGAACCCCTGCGGCAGCGGGAACGCGATGCGCGCGCACGCCAGCTGGTACTGCTCTAGCACTTTGAATGTTATGAACGCGTGCGTCGGCTCCATTTCTTCACTGTAAAATAGAACTCTATAAAACAAGCTATATAAGCGCTTATACAGCCCCTGTACAACTTTAACATGATGAATAAGGGCTGGGCTGTATACGCTCTTGTGTAGCATGTGTGGGTGCATGGAATGCGTAATTTGTCCGTTACAACGCCATCTATGTAGCACATAAGTGCCGGGCACTATTAAAAAGTTTTGTTTTTCAGCAATTCGACATCTATAGGTACTATTATAACATTCTAGATTTGTATTGAAAATCATTTTTCCATGGAGAGGGGTCATTATTTCAGGAAAAATTATAATAGCGTGATGCAGGATCGTCATTTCTTTTGTATGGGCGCGCGGCGCCATGCCAGTCTGGCGCCATCTGTTGGTCATAATTCCGATTGTCCTCTCATCACGCCGAAACGGCTGGATAAATTTTAACCAATTTCGGCACAGGGATAGCTGGAGATCCAGAGATGGATATAGGATACTTTTATCCGTCTACAATACAAACTTGAATAGATTTTGAGGATATTTTTATGATTTATATTAAAAACACCGAATAAAATCTATCGCCAAGAAAGAAACAACTAATGAATCGCCCATATGTTACATGTCGTTATTAGCGTTGGAGTGTAAAGTTTGTAATTTCTTTGAAATGTTTAGTTAGAAACCAAATTATAATGTATGTAAACATTGATAACTTTTAAAGTATTTAAATAAATGCTCTTCAAAGAAGTCACAATCTTTACATCTACCGACAACGTCCATATTAGCAACAAAATAGGTAATTGCGAATGACCCGACACCAAGTCATTATAAAAACAATTAACAAAACAAATGAGGATGAGAACACTGAAAAGCGAACAAAATCCTTCCTAGAGCAAAATAAAACGACACACATAACGAAAATAAAACCAAAATTTAATGAAAACGAAACAAAATCCCTAAAAACTGAATGAATTAACCAAATGAAAATGAAAACATAAAGACATACTGTGATAAAGCATCTAAAACGAAAACAAACCCCAAAAGACTTCTATAAAGAACTTCAAAATTGATTAACGTTTTCAATACTTTTTTTTTGCATGGAAATAAGTTCAAGTAGGTACTTATTACGATTTTGCGCGAGCTATTCCTGCAATCAGGTATTTTATCATGGTATTTTGCGTGTATGGTAACATAGGAGTCAATGTAATCGTTCGTTTGTCGTCGTGGTAAATATTATATTGGGTGATGGTTCATGGTTGTAACCCCGTTTAAAATATAGTCATCAACATCACGTTTTGCGCTTGGTCATTGGATGCTATTGTGTTCTTTAAGTAGTTTGAAATTTCCTACGTAAAACGAACTGTGCAAAACCACTTCCGAGTTCAACGTTAATCAATTTTCGAAACTAAACGTAACCAGTCGACTAATCATACATGAACGCGAATCCCCGCTGCTGATTGGTAGCTGTAGCCCCGACAGCCTTGCACACGGCTTTGCACAGCGCGCGCGACGCGTCCAGCTGCGCCGACACGTAGCGAGTGGCGGTGGCGTGCACGCAGCTCTCCGCGCCGCCGGACACGCCGCGCATGAGGTGCGTGCTGATGCTGCGGAGGTTCTATAGGGAGACACTGACTGAGTGATCATCATAATGCCCTGCTCTAACGGGTGATGCTAGAGTTGTGAAATTTCTATGGTAGATTCTCCTTATAAGGTAGACTACTAATAAATTGACAAACATAAGTTTTAGTTAAGTATAAGACACGTAGCGAGTGGCTGTGGCGTGCACGCAGCTCTCCGCGCCGCCGGACACGCCGCGCATGAGGTGCGTGCTGATGCTGCGGAGGTTCTATAGGGAGACACTGACTGAGTGATCATCATAATGCCCTGCTCTAACGGGTGATGCTAGAGTTGTGAAATTTCTATGGTAGATTCTCCTTATAAGGTAGACTACTAATAAATTGACAAACATAAGTTTTAGTTAAGTATAAGACACGTAGCGAGTGGCGGTGGCGTGCACGCAGCTCTCCGCGCCGCCGGACACGCCGCGCATGAGGTGCGTGCTGATGCTGCGGAGGTTCTATAGGGAGACACTGACTGAGTGATCATCATAATGCCCTGCTCTAACGGGTGATGCTAGAGTTGTGAAATTTCTATGGTAGATTCTCCTTATAAGGTAGACTACTAATAAATTGACAAACATAAGTTTTAGTTAAGTATAAGACACGTAGCGAGTGGCTGTGGCGTGCACGCAGCTCTCCGCGCCGCCGGACACGCCGCGCATGAGGTGCGTGCTGATGCTGCGGAGGTTCTATAGGGAGACACTGACTGAGTGATCATCATAATGCCCTGCTCTAACGGGTGATGCTAGAGTTGTGAAATTTCTATGGTAGATTCTCCTTATAAGGTAGACTACTAATAAATTGACAAACATAAGTTTTAGTTAAGTATAAGACACGTAGCGAGTGGCTGTGGCGTGCACGCAGCTCTCCGCGCCGCCGGACACACCGCGCATGAGGTGCGTGCTGATGCTGCGGAGGTTCTATAGGGAGACACTGACTGAGTGATCATCATAATGCCCTGCTCTAACGGGTGATGCTAGAGTTGTGAAATTTCTATGGTAGATTCTCCTTATAAGGTAGACTACTAATAAATTGACAAACATAAGTTTTAGTTAAGTATAAGACACGTAGCGAGTGGCTGTGGCGTGCACGCAGCTCTCCGCGCCGCCGGACACGCCGCGCATGAGGTGCGTGCTGATGCTGCGGAGGTTCTATAGGGAGACACTGACTGAGTGATCATCATAATGCCCTGCTCTAACGGGTGATGCTAGAGTTGTGAAATTTCTATGGCAGATTCTTCTTATAAGGTAGACTACTAATAAATTGACAAACATAAGTTTTAGTTAAGTATAAGACACGTAGCGCGTGGCAGTGGCGTGCACGCAGCTCTCCGCGCCGCCGGACACGCCGCGCATGAGGTGCGTGCTGATGCTGCGGAGGTTCTATAGGGAGACACTGACTGAGTGATCATCATAATGCGCTGCTCTAACGGGTGATGCTAGAGTTGTGAAATTTCTATGGTAGATTCTCCTTATAAGTATAGGTTTAATAATTATTTTCTAAATTATTCACGTTGACGCCTAGAGACCTTATACATCTCTATGGAATTAAATTAATTAAGTAATTATATTTTATTGCATGTTGTGACACCCAGAGACTTTATACATCTCTGGGTATATTTAATATTTTCAATTTATTAAATTTTAATTTTAATGTTACTTAACATTGATTTGGAGTATCTAACATCTCCATTACGTGTACCAGTGTAATTAGTTATAACACAAATGTATCATGTAATTGTTTTAAGTATTATTTTCGAAAAAATGACTTACTGTTGAGTTTCTTTCGGCTTTCTTCTCAACAGCGGTCTCCTCTTGCGAAATGCCGGTAGATTCACAATCCGACTTGTAAAAGTGCCCCTGTGGCCTACTTACTGAATAAATTATTTCATTTCATTTCATTTCATTTCATAAGGTAGACTACTAATAAATTGACAGACATAAGTTTTAGTAAAGTATACATATAAGACATATAGCGAGAGGCCGTGGCGTACACGTAGCTCTCCGCGACGCCGCGCGGTCTAGCGGGTGATGCTAGAGTTGTGGGGTAGATTTTTCTTATAAGGTAGGCTTTTAATTAATGAACAAATAACTGTTTGTTGACTAAGAGTACATTTGAAAATTTGTTTCAGACCTTCGATATCGCTTTGAAAGTTCACCGCAACTTTTTACCAGGGTTTTGTGTATGGAAGTAATGGAATGTATGGAAGTAAACTCTCTTGACACGCTTGGTTACCATATGTCTACATGAGATCCGTAGCCAGCTGCCACGGCGTCCTGCCAGGTGGAGTGTTATGGAAGAGTACAGTGAGGACATACGGCCGCAGTGACGAGCTCCTGGCGGCTGGCGGTGCACACGTCCAGCTCGAGGAAGGGCAGCGCGTCGTGGCCGGCCGCGGACGGCCGCCGGCCCGACAGGCCCGACAGCGGGCCGAAGCCGCTCGGCGCTAGCGGGGAGAGCGGCGTGCTGCCGCGAGACATGGCTTCCGGCTGGAATAAATAAAATAATATTTTGGTTATATTTGTGACAGATCCACTTAAAGGGAACAATGACGTTGTTCTCATAACCACTAAAGATCAAAATGACTCACCATCATCATCCTCCTAGCCTTTGTCCCATATCTTTGTAGAGAATGAATTCTCAATCGGGGTTGGCTACCTAAATCCCAAGATGTGGCGTAGGCACTAGTTTTTACGCAAGCGACTGCCATCTGACCTTCCAACCCAGAGGGGAAACTAGGCCTTATTGGGCTTAGGTGGTTTCCTCACGATGTTTTCCTTCGTCGAAAAGCGATCGAGTCTTTCTCCGTGAAGAAAAGATTACGAGTGCACTAATAGAAAAATGACGCCGGATAAATATAAAAACACCAGAGAATATTCGTGTTGTTTTTATTTTTCATCGAGACAAATTCGATAATGTATTGGCCATTAAATCTTTGCTATTTAGCAGATTGCCGACAAAGCTATAGATGGTGATGTTATACCTGGTAGCAGTGCAGGGTCTGCGACAGGCGGCGCGTCACGGCGCGCGGGTCGGCGCGGGGCGGCGGCGGCGCCGGCAGCGCGCGCCACAGTCTACAGTACAATGTTATACCTGGTAGCAGTGCAGGGTCTGCGACAGGCGGCGCGTCACGGCGCGCGGGTCGGCGCGGGGCGGCGGCGGCGCCGACAGCGCGCGCCACAGTCTACAGTACAATGTTATACCTGGTAGCAGTGCAGGGTCTGCGACAGGCGGCGCGTCACGGCGCGCGGGTCGGCGCGGGGCGGCGGCGGCGCCGACAGCGCGCGCCACAGTCTACAGTACAATGTTATACCTGGTAGCAGTGCAGGGTCTGCGACAGGCGGCGCGTCACGGCGCGCGGGTCGGCGCGGGGCGGCGGCGGCGCCGACAGCGCGCGCCACAGTCTACAGTACAATGTTATACCTGGTAGCAGTGCAGGGTCTGCGACAGGCGGCTCGTCACGGCGCGCGGGTCGGCGCGGGGCGGCGGCGGCGCCGGCAGCGCGCGCCACAGTCTACAGTACAATGTTATACCTGGTAGCAGTGCAGGGTCTGCGACAGGCGGCGCGTCACGGCGCGCGGGTCGGCGCGGGGCGGCGGCGGCGCCGACAGCGCGCGCCACAGTCTACAGTACAATGTTATACCTGGTAGCAGTGCAGGGTCTGCGACAGGCGGCGCGTCACGGCGCGCGGGTCGGCGCGGGGCGGCGGCGGCGCCGACAGCGCGCGCCACAGTCTACAGTACAATGTTATACCTGGTAGCAGTGCAGGGTCTGCGACAGGCGGCGCGTCACGGCGCGCGGGTCGGCGCGGGGCGGCGGCGGCGCCGACAGCGCGCGCCACAGTCTACAGTACAATGTTATACCTGGTAGCAGTGCAGGGTCTGCGACAGGCGGCGCGTCACGGCGCGCGGGTCGGCGCGGGGCGGCGGCGGCGCCGACAGCGCGCGCCACAGTCTACAGTACAATGTTATACCTGGTAGCAGTGCAGGGTCTGCGACAGGCGGCGCGTCACGGCGCGCGGGTCGGCGCGGGGCGGCGGCGGCGCCGGCAGCGCGCGCCACAGTCTACAGTACAATGTTATACCTGGTAGCAGTGCAGGGTCTGCGACAGGCGGCGCGTCACGGCGCGCGGGTCGGCGCGGGGCGGCGGCGGCGCCGACAGCGCGCGCCACAGTCTACAGTACAATGTTATACCTGGTAGCAGTGCAGGGTCTGCGACAGGCGGCGCGTCACGGCGCGCGGGTCGGCGCGGGGCGGCGGCGGCGCCGGCAGCGCGCGCCACAGTCTACAGTACAATGTTATACCTGGTAGCAGTGCAGGGTCTGCGACAGGCGGCGCGTCACGGCGCGCGGGTCGGCGCGGGGCGGCGGCGGCGCCGACAGCGCGCGCCACAGTCTACAGTACAATGTTATACCTGGTAGCAGTGCAGGGTCTGCGACAGGCGGCGCGTCACGGCGCGCGGGTCGGCGCGGGGCGGCGGCGGCGCCGACAGCGCGCGCCACAGTCTACAGTACAATGTTATACCTGGTAGCAGTGCAGGGTCTGCGACAGGCGGCGCGTCACGGCGCGCGGGTCGGCGCGGGGCGGCGGCGGCGCCGACAGCGCGCGCCACAGTCTACAGTACAATGTTATACCTGGTAGCAGTGCAGGGTCTGCGACAGGCGGCGCGTCACGGCGCGCGGGTCGGCGCGGGGCGGCGGCGGCGCCGACAGCGCGCGCCACAGTCTACAGTACAATGTTATACCTGGTAGCAGTGCAGGGTCTGCGACAGGCGGCGCGTCACGGCGCGCGGGTCGGCGCGGGGCGGCGGCGGCGCCGGCAGCGCGCGCCACAGTCTACAGTACAATGTTATACCTGGTAGCAGTGCAGGGTCTGCGACAGGCGGCGCGTCACGGCGCGCGGGTCGGCGCGGGGCGGCGGCGGCGCCGGCAGCGCGCGCCACAGTCTACAGTACAATGTTATACCTGGTAGCAGTGCAGGGTCTGCGACAGGCGGCGCGTCACGGCGCGCGGGTCGGCGCGGGGCGGCGGCGGCGCCGACAGCGCGCGCCACAGTCTACAGTACAATGTTATACCTGGTAGCAGTGCAGGGTCTGCGACAGGCGGCGCGTCACGGCGCGCGGGTCGGCGCGGGGCGGCGGCGGCGCCGACAGCGCGCGCCACAGTCTACAGTACAATGTTATACCTGGTAGCAGTGCAGGGTCTGCGACAGGCGGCGCGTCACGGCGCGCGGGTCGGCGCGGGGCGGCGGCGGCGCCGACAGCGCGCGCCACAGTCTACAGTACAATTTAAACTTACTTGTAATAACATGTACATTCATAATTAAATTTAAGCATTTAATTTATTCAATAAAGTAGATATAATACAAATAAGTACAATAAATTGTCATAAAAAAATAAAATTCAGTCGATGTGTGGGAGGGCAGCACCGTCGTCGAATCCCAGCCATTCCACTAATAATTAAATTGTTACAATTTTAGTAGTCAATGATGAGACTGTGTTTATTCGACAAGTTTCAAACCTTGTCCACGCATCCTCGGCAAACTGGCACACACGTTGCCGGGGCGCGAGAACGACGCTCGCGCCACACCACAGTTGCTCTTGGCTCACGCTCACGCTCATATCGCGGACCTGTTCAAAACACAAGTTATAAACTAACACAATGCACCATATCTGACATATCTTATTATCAAGAAGCTTTGTTAAATCGTTTATGTAAACTAAAAATAGCGTTAGGCCAACGACACTTCCCTGAGGAACTCCAAATGTAATAAGTTGATCACGGCTTATTTTCTTGCCTATTTTTACTTTTTGAGTCTGGTTATGTAAGTACTTATTGAGAAGGTCAAGCGGTTTACACCCGATACCAATTCTTTCGAGTTTGCAGACAGGAGAGGAAATAGCGACAGTGTCAAAGGCTTTTCGTAAGTCCAAATAACTCCCCAGACATTTTTGAGCCCGTAATACCTTGACATCATGTAGTTCGTTGTGCAGCACGCTGGGCAGCAGGTTTGTGAGCGGGACGGCGGCGGCGGGCAGCGACCGCCGAGTCAACGTGAACGCGCTCGCTATCAGATATTCCTGCATCACGCGGATGAACACGTTGCCATCGTTCGGGCGCTGGTTCACGCACAGCCAGGACATCAGCTGAAATCGAGGAATGATGTTAGTGGATGTGACTGGAAATATAGATTTTTGAACTGGTATTCCTTTCGGACGTATTTATTCCCATTATCCTACAACTTTTATACTTTGAAGGTTGGAGTAAGAAAGCGTGGTCCAAGACACACCTTGTCCTCACTTTCCATCAGGTGAGACTAAAATCATTAACTATTGTTTTAAGCGGTTAACACTCACGTGAAATTCTCAGGAACGGCCCGATATGTTTCGAACTTATATGGAGCTCTAACATTTTTTTTTTTATATATATTTATATATTTTCTTCGTTCAGTTACCCTTACCTCTTCAGCCAGCTCCGTGTTTCCTTCATGCTCCACGAGATAGTGCACAATCGCGATTTTATTTTCGGCTACAGTATTCTTGAATGATGACACCAGGTCCTTCTCGGCGATGCTCATCGTCACCACGTCTAGCGTGTTCAAATCCACCTGAGAAAATAACAACAGTTGTAATCGAAAGTACTTGCTATGCAGATTTATGCAGTGATGTAATATTTTTTATAGTTTTTAGGGTTCCGTAGCCAAATGGCAAAAAACGGAACCCTTATAGATTCGTCATGTCTGTCTGTCTGTCTGTCTGTCTGTCCGTCTGTCCGTCTGTCCATCCGTATGTCACAGCCATTTTATTCCGAAACTATAAGAGCTATACTGTTGAAACTTGGTAGGTAGATGTATTCTGTGAACCGCAATAAGATTTTGATGCAAAAATAAAAAAATAATAATAAATATTGGGGGCTCCCCATACTTAGAACTGAAACTCAAAATTTTTTTTTTCATCAAACACATACGTGTGGGGTATCTATGGATAGGTCTTCAAAAATGATATCGAGGTTTCTAAAATATTTTTTTTCTAAACCGAATAGTTTGCGTGACAGACGCTTCCAAAGTGGAAAAAAGTTGGTCCCCCCCCCTCTAACTTCTAAAATAAGAAAATGAAAAATCTAAAAAAAACATATGATGTACAGTACTATAAAAACTACCAACGAAAATTGTTTTGAACGAGATCTAGTTAGTAGTTTTTTTTTTATAATTTAATACCTAACTTTGCACCTAATTTATATGGGGCGCTATACATACCAGGTGCAAACTTAACTTAACCACTTAGGGATGGAAAGTGTTTGTACGGAACCCTCGGTGCGCGAGTCCGACTCGCACTTGGCCGGTTTTTAACTTTTTACATTTCTATAGGTACTTGCTGCATTTCCGAAGAAAGAATCATTTGCGTTTCCGAACAGAAGATTCGCACTCGAGATCTGTAGTAAAACCAGTTTGGGAAACTGCGTAATAATTTCTCGTCGCAGATACCGCAGTATCTTTAAACTAACGATTTGTCATCGAAGGCTTTTAACTAACGTGATTTGTCAGCGTTGACGGCAAAAGGCCTTAAGCAGGCATTTAGCTGCCCGAAGGGAATTGAAGTGACCTGTGCTCTAAGTTTCCTCGAATGATCATAGATATAGGGAGAGCCGCAAGAGAACTAAGGTCACCGACATAACTGAAAGTAGTACCATGTCTGTTCAGTACCGTACCATGGCATGCGGGCCCCAGCCGTGCAGCGGCGCCAGCGCGGGCCCGCCGGCCGCCGCCTCGGCCGGCAGCACGAGGTGGCAGCACGGCTCGTGCGCGGGGCTGATGTCGATCAGGTGCGTGAACAACATGGGGATGTGCACGAGCAGGTGATCGTCTGTTTCACAACAAACAATGTGCTTTTATGACGTATCAAAGCATTTACTTAGGTAACAGTTTATGCAGTAAGCAAAATTTACTCTGGATTCCTTGAGGTCGCGGATTTCAATCTAGCCTCAAAGACTGGGGAAGACATATACATAGAAACGTGTAACAAATATAGAATACTAGCTTTTGCCCGCGACTATAACGTCCGCGTGGAACTTGGAAGTATGGAAGCAACCCCGAACAATACGATAGATATCCACCTAATCACCTTAATTAATAAAAGGGGATTATTAAAAGCGCCTAAGCAAATGTAAGAGCAATTGTGCTTTAGGTCTAATCATTACATTTCCTACAGGGTCATCAATGTCATCATGAATTACTTACTCACTTTTCAATCTTTTTAGGGATAATTCCCAGGATGAAAACTATCCAATGTCCTTCCTCGGATCTTAAACTATCTCCATGCCAAATTTCATCAAAATCGATTCAGCGGTTTAAGCGTGAAGAGGTAACAGACAGACAGAGACACTTTCGCATTTATAATATTAGTATGGATAGTATGGATTCTCACCGTTGTACAGCGTGTAGGACGGTCTCAGCGACTTGGCCAGAGACCACGGCAGGTCGGGCACCACGCTGTGGACCACGACGCCATGTTGGAGCACTGTTATGGAGTAGGCGAAGTTGACGCCGGACTCCTTGAGATCCACGCTGTCTTCTAAGACTAGGGAGGTCGTGGAGTCGTCGAGAGGCTGCATAAAATTATAATCAATTCAAATGTAAGTACTCTGTAATAGTAGATTCTTAACCAAGGGTAGAAAGTGACCCATTGCACCCGAGATATTTCTGGCGCTCGAACGAAGTGAGAGCGCCAATAGTTCGAGGGTGAAATGGGTAATTTCACCCGAGTTAAACACTTTACTTTTCATTTTGACTGCGAGGAAAATAAAATACTACACGCAGATGTCATGAGTGAGTTATATTAATGTCCATGTCATTTTTAACCAATAACTAATAAAAGACAAGGTATTTATATTTAATCTCGTGTTCCCGCTTTTTCTATTGCAAACTTTCATTCTTATTATTTTTAATAGATAAAAAAAGTTAAGATTTTACGTACCGCCAACATTTAACAAGTTAAAAAAAAAACAATCCAATGGTTTCAATTTTATTTTTTAAATAAATGTACGATATACCAATAAATGTGGGACGGAATTAAATGTGTGAATATAATGCATATTTATATTTAATAATTAAATATAAATAAATTAAGCTTGCCTACACCTAACCTTTGGAGACCATTTTCAATGGCCACTTACCACGGCCGACTAGACTGTACCTAATTGAATTGGTCACGACGTGCATCTAGATGCCAATTATCTTTGACTTGGTGGCCAATAAAAAAAAAATACTTTCCACCCTAGGGATGGAAAAGCTATTTTCCACCCGGCTATCTACTCATGAAAATGACAGTTTCCGAACACGAGAGATGAATAGTACATTACATCAGAGGCCGGGAAAATGAGGATTTCCGGCCAAGTAGGTATATACGGCCGAGCGAGCGTGCGAGCGAGGCCGGATAGTGATACTAGGCCGGGAATCCGTTTTCACGACGAGGCATGTATAGTGCTTTTCTCAAACATACAATGAAATAAAAAAATATACTTCAAAGAATAACACTTAATATTGTTTGTCCGATATTTTCCGAATTTAACCGAATTTTAAAAATCCGATTTCAGATTCTGACTCAGGGGCCCCAAAAACCCCCGGATACCGAGTTTCAGCCTCCTAGGACCAATTTGAAATTTTCTCCAAACAAATCGTTTTTTTTTTCGATATTTTCCGAATTTGACCGAATTTTCGGACAAGATTTCAGATTCATATTTTTGAGCCCCGAGAGCCCCCCGATACCGAATTTGACCGAATTAAAAAAATCCGATTTTAGATTCTGACTCAGGAGCCCCAAAAACCCCCGGATACCGAATTTCAGCCTCCTAGGACCAATTTGAAGTTTTCTCCATACAAATCGTTTATTTCGACATTTTCCGAATTTGACCGAATTTTCGGACAAGATTTCAAATTCATATTTTTGAGCCCCGAGAGCCCCCGAATCCGAATTTGACCGAATTTTAAAAATCCGATTTCAGATTCTGACTCAGGAGCCCCAAAAACCCCCGGATACCGAATTTCAGCCTCCTAGGACCAATTTGAAATTTTCTCCATACAAATCTTTTTTTTTTTTTCGATATTTTCCGAATTTGACCGAATTTTCGGACAAGATTTCAGATTCATATTTTTGAGCCCCGAGAGCCCCCCGATACCGAATTTGACCGAATTTAAAAAATCCGATTTCAGATTCTGACTCAGGAGCCCCAAAAACCCCCGGATACCGAATTTCAGCCTCCTGGGACCAATTTGAAATTTTCTCCATACAAATCGTTTTTTTCGTCATTTTCCGAATTTGACCGAATTTTCGGACAAGATTTCAGATTCATATTTTTGAGCCCCGAGAGCCCCCGAATCCGAATTTGACCGAATTTTAAAAATCCGATTTCAGATTCTGACTCAGGAGCCCCAAAAACCCCCGGATACCGAATTTCAGCCTCCTAGGACCAATTTGAAATTTTCTCCATACAAATCTTTTTTTTTTTCGATATTTTCCGAATTTGACCAAATTTTCGGACAAGATTTCAGATTCATATTTTTGAGCCCCGAGAGCCCCCCGATACCGAGTTTTAGCCGCCTAGCACCAATTTGAAATTTTGAAAAAAAAAAGTCGCCATCTTGAGTTTTTTTTTCCACAAGTTTCTAACAACCAACCTTTAAAAACAAAACCTGCTTTTTGTCAAACCAGCCAGCTGTGTGAATGACCTTGTTGTTGAAAACAAAAAAAAGTTACTTTGCAGGCCTAGGCCTGAAAAGCAGTATGAAATCCCTTTACAGTCCTCTCGAGTTGTTGCGCCCAAAAACCGATACTTCCGAGCCTATTATAAGGAACGCAAAGACAATATTTCATTGCATGTTTGAGAAATAGTACATTACATCAGAGGCCGGGAAAATGAGGATTTCCGGCCAAGTAGGTATATACGGCCGAGCGAGCGTGCGAGCCAGGCCGGATAGTGATACGAGGCCGGGAATCCGTTTTCACGACGAGGCATGTATAGTGCTTTTCTCAAACATACAATGAAATAAAAAAAATATACTTCAAAGAATAACACTTAATATTGTTTGTCCAATATTTTCCGAATTTGACCGAATTTTAAAAATCCGATTTCAGATTCTGACTCAGGAGCCCCAAAAACCCCCGGATACCGAATTTCAGCCTCCTAGGACTAATTTGAAATTTTCTCCATACAAATCGTTTTTTTTTTATCGATATTTTCCGAATTTGACCGAATTTTCGGACAAGATTTCAGATTCATATTTTTGAGCCCCGAGAGCCCCCCGATACCGAGTTTTAGCCGCCTAGCACCAATTTGAAATTTGAAAAAAAAAGTCGCCATCTTGAATTTTTTTTTTCCTCAAGTGTCTAACAACCAACCTTTAAAAACAAAACCTGCTTTTTGTCAAACCAGCCAGCTGTGTGAATGACCTTGTTGTTGAAACCAAAAAAAAGTTACTTTGCAGGCCTAGGCCTGAAAAGCAGTATGAAATCCCTTTACAGTCCTCTCGAGTTGTTGCGCCTAAAAACCGATACTTCCGAGCCTATTATAAGGAACGCAAAGACAATATTTCATTGCATGTTTGAGAAAAAGATTTTTACCTTTAGAGAGTAGAATATTACCAGAAGCATTGTAACATAAAAAATGTTACATAACCTTGGTTATAAGAAATATAATAAAATTTACATTTTTTTTTACAAAATCAAAACCTATAAAATATAATTAAAACACTTAATTAAAAACAGTTACTTAAAATAAACTAAATTCTAAATAAACTATACTAAATATTAAACTAGTTAAGTGTACCACGCTTGTTACTTATTTTACCAAGCGGACTGTACGTGAACACGCATTGCTTTGTCTCCGTATCAACCGGTCGGCCGCCTTCCGCCCGCGCCCCGCGCACCCACCTGGCTCCCGCGCCGTGCCGCCCGGGCAGACTGATTTTGTTTTCAACGCAGGCGCACGTACGCTCATCCTTAGCGTCGTCACACGTCGCCGGCGTAGTCAAATTTATTATTATAATTTGAATTTAGCCTACACTAAATTCCCGAATAGTATTACTGTACTCGTGTAGTGTCAGTGTAAAATACCCCTATATTATTGGGTGAGTGTTGAACATTTCTTATGCTTCATATAGAACCGGTAGATTTAAATATGTGTCTAACGGTGTTCCTTTGTTTGATTTGGCCTGCTTACAGATGCTTATAATTGCCGATCCTCACATCTCATTGTCATCTAGCTATCGCAATCATGCAATTTTAATGTTAACGATTATAATAAATATTCTCAAAATTTAAATGTTAATGTATTTTTGCAAAGTTTAATGTTAACGTATTTTAAATTTTTAATGTTAACGTATTTTTTTTCAATTTGATTCTTAACGTCCATTTTCATTTTTAGAATGTATGTTTTTTCTTTCGCATGTAAATAAATGCGAACGCTTTTGATTTCAAAATGTAAACTCCGTCCGACTGTGACATCCGCACTTCACCCAGCCATTTCACCATCACGCAGTGCTTGCCTTCTGCTTCTGCACAATAACGGTCACAGTCAACGGAGATGTTGATATATTATTATTTTGATACGAAGGACGTAAATTCCAGGGTGCTACGTTACGGCTCGAGCCCAACACCAAGCCTTTCGGCGTTGACCCAGCTGACGTCCCTCAGCTCGTTTACGACTCCACGGCAGCAGCCGCAGCTGATGACCTTCAGCCCGTCCACGTCTCCGCAACGACCTCGAGTTCCAGGAGAGTACTGTCGTGGTGGCGGCGACAACTTCTGGGAACAAATTATCAGACCGGCTTCGAACGTACCCAACCCTACGACTTATTTTCGTGTGCTAGCGACGTGTCGCGGAATAAACGTTTTTTAAGTTTAATTTGTTGAACTTATTTATTCCCGAACTGTAGACGTAGCACTGGCGCCCTTACCGTGGGTTTTTTATTTTTCTGGATAAAGGTCTGATATTTGTTCCCAGGTGGGTAGTTGTGGTTTATGTGCTTGATGTTTTTTTTTGTTTTGTGAAACGTTTTTCTGTTTTATTTTTGGTTGCCAGCAGCTAAGGTGTACAGAATAGTTTTTTATAATTTTTGTTAAAGTTGTGTTTTTGCTCCGGTACAGTCGGACACAATATTAAGTGTTAGCTTCTAAATTAGTTTCAAAATTGTTTTATTGCAATTATTGAGTGTAATTTTCTTTGCGTGATTAATTATTGGTAGTACACTCAGTCTCAATATTTTGCATTGTTTTTTTGTACAACATTTTATTGTTTTTTTAACGATCTCGTAATTTGTCATTTTGTACACCATTATTCGTACACATTAGTTGCATTTAATGCTTATTTTTTTTGTTTTGTTTTTCTGTTGTTTTTTTTTACGCTTTTTATTTCTCATTTTAATTTTGCAAGTAGATTATTTTAAAAGAAAAACAACCAAAGCGTTCAAAAATTTTTATAATTGTTTTTGTAACGGACGGAGTATTTTTTCGTTGTTTTTTTTTTTGGCGTGACTTGTTCAACATTCACTGAATAATTTAATTATTATTTTACCGCGGATTTGTTACTTTTACAATGGCTTACCACATAAAATTTATGTCGTTACAAAAAACTGAACTTGAGTACGAAGTTGCTATTCGGGGTGAGACACCAGCTTCCACTGTCCAGGAGCTACGTAAGCAAATTGCTAAATGCGGGCCTATTTTTCCATCTGAAGAGATTCTTTCTAGTCCGTTTGATGTGGTTGAGGATTTAGACGGTGCAGCGGAAGTGATTAATAGGGTAAATTCCTTGTTAGACTCGAAGCCTTTAGAAAAGAGTACTTTACTACGAGCGCAAAACCTGGTTCATCACCTTTATCACCGGCTTAACCGCATTGAATGTGAAGATGAAGAACAAAGGGAGACTTTCAATCAATGTGTTAGCTTATTTCAACTTTGCTCTGACCGTGTTGGTAAGCTACTTGTTAGTAATGTGGTGGACCCGCTGGCTTCTACTAGTAGTGATACTCAGTCTTCTCGTGTCATTTCTCCTTCTCCCCTTAACATCGCGGTGACTTGTGACGGCGGCAATGCGAACCAACTGTCAAAATTGCGTTACGACGGCAAAACCTGTGTGAGGGCGTTCATTCAACGCGTGTCCGAATTTTGCACAGCGAAGAATATCCCAAGTAGCAAAATTCTACACAATGCTACTGATATATTCACAGGCGATGCGATTCACTGGTTTAGAAGTGTTCGGGAAAAAGTAACAAGCTGGGACGATTTAGTTGTGCTTCTGAGGCAGGATTTCGGACAGGCTGATTTCGATTATAGGCTACTTTCCGAAATTCGGTCTCGCACTCAGGGTGAAACGGAAAATATCGTGATATATTTGTCGATTATGTCCGGCCTTTTTTCACGTTTGTCAAAAATCTTGCCTGAAAGCGACAAGCTCGAGATATTACTTCATAATATCCGACCATGTTACGCGAGCACCTTATCTTCCGTTTCCGAAATTAAGTCCATAGAAGAGTTGAAGACGTTGTGTCGTAACTACGAAAGTATACAATCGCGGCTTTCTCAATTCAAGGAACCTCCACGTCCAAGTGTAGATACTTTGGCGCCGGAACTTGCATATTCTGGTGGTTCATCAAGGAATAGAAGCAACTATAATAGTACACATTTTAATAACAATAATAAATTTAAATACAATAATCAAAATTATAATAAAACTTATTCGCAAAATAATTATACGTCAGAATCACATAAAACTAATCCTAACTATGTACATGCTATCGCTCCATCAACATCCAAGACACGTTTTTGTCCTAGATGTCGAGTGGATACACACAATCTGCGTCAGTGCACAGCAAATAAGGATGTCATCGTTTGTTTTGTTTGTGGTCGTAAAAGTGTTAAAACACCTGATTGTCCTGATTGCAACAGAGATAGAAAACAGCGTCCAAAAAACTAGTTACTCAGAATTGTGTCAATGATTGTAATGTGGCTAATTTTGATAAAGATGACTGGCAAAGTTGGCTCCTTTCAATTAATTTATTCTTTAGGTCTTATAGAATTGACACAATTCTGAAGGAAGATCATCAAAATGACAATAGACCTTATGTTTCGGTGCAGATCAATGGCGTTACAATATCAGGATTATTAGATTCCGGTTCTGCTGTGACTATCCTTGGCAATGGTGCTCATAAAGTCCTTGTCGATAGTGGGTTAAAAGTAACCAAAGGAGACTTTATTTCTGTAACAGCAGCTGGGGGTCAAATGTTGCAAAGTGAGGGTTATATAAACGTTCCTTTACATTTTGATGGTAAATTTCACATCTTAAAGGCTTTTATCGTGCCAGGTATCCAGAGCAACCTCATATTAGGAGTAGATTTTTGGCGTGCCTTTCAAATTTGCCCTAAGTTTCTTAGCAGTATTGTTCTAGATGGCAGCAGTACAACAGCTAATACCGAGTTGCATAATCAACGAACTTTTATCCAGGGTTACGACGAATTATCCGAGACTGAAAAACAATTGGCAAATAACGTTGTCAAGCAATTCAAGGACATTTCTTATGAACGAAAGGGTTTGGGTCTTACGAACTTAATTACGCACAAAATTGATACTGGTGATGCTAGCCCGATTCGCCAACGTTATTACCGATTGTCACCTGAAAAACAGCGTATCTTGATAGAACAGGTGGACGAGATGCTCGCCTTAGATGTTGTCGAGCCTTGCGAAAGCAGCTGGTCGTCACCTGTCCTGCTTGTCAACAAGAAGAACGGGGAACCTCGTTTCTGCCTGGACAGCCGTAAATTGAATTCGGTGACGAAGCGTGACGCATATAACCTCCCGTATATCTCCGAGATTTTGGACAACCTTAGGGATGCTCGTTACTTGTCCAGCATCGACTTGTCCAAGGCCTTTTGGCAGATTGCGATTGAGCCTGAGGATAGGCAGAAGACGGCATTTTATGTGCCCGGTAGGGGAAGCCTACACTTTAAACGAACTGCGTTCGGCCTGACCAACGCTCCTGCTACTCAGCAAAGATTAGTGGACCTGTTGTTCTCAGAGTTCGACCTTAAAGTTTTCGCCTACCTGGATGACATTATCATCGTCTCCAAAGATTTCAATAGTCATGTCACCTTGCTCTTACGTGTTTTAGATAAACTCAAACAAGCCAACCTCACTGTTAATTTAGATAAGTGTCGTTTTTTCAGTAGCCAGCTTAAGTATCTAGGGTACGTCGTAGACGGTTCCGGTTTGCGTACCGATCCTGCGAAGGTGGAGGCTATCCTAAATTATCCGACACCGACGTCTCGTAAAGACGTAAAGCGATTTCTTGGGACCGCTACTTGGTACAGGCGATTTGTCCCTAATTTTAGTACAATAGCAGCTCCATTAAATAAATTAACTTCCTCAAAGAAGGGTTCACCCCCATTTAAATGGACTCCAGAAGCAGACGCTGCATTCAAGCAACTAAAAGAGCGTTTGGTCTCTGCTCCTGTTCTGTGTTGTCCAGATTATACAAAGCCATTTGAAGTGCATTCTGATGCTAGCAACTTCGGAATTGGCGCAATGTTGACACAAACTATCGATGGCAGGGAGCACCCGATTGCGTATATGTCCAAAAGCTTGTCATCTGCTGAAAGAAACTACAGTGTTAGCGAACGCGAGGCCTTGGCCGTGGTTACAGCCTTAGAATATTGGCGTTGCTATATCGAAAATGGTCAGCCTTTTACTGTATACACTGACCACAGTGCGCTCAAATGGTTTCTGTCCATTAGCAATCCAACCGGTAGACTGGCTCGTTGGGGTGTTCGGTTGTCAGCTTTTAATTTCACGCTTAAACATCGTAGGGGCGTTGATAATGTCATCCCGGATGCCTTGTCACGTGCTCCGGTAAGTGCTATTTGTACCTCCAACTCTCATTTGGACTCTAAAGATACCTGGTACACAAATATTTATAACGGTTGTCTTCATTATCCAATAGATTTTCCAAATTTTAGAATTAATGATAATTCATTGTACCGATTATCCAAAAACAAGCATGAGCTTACTAACGAATTTTCATGGAAATTGGTTGTTCCCGCTGAATTACGTCAAAAGGCTATACATGAAAACCACTCGGAGCCAACAGCAGGACACATGGGCATTTTTAAAACTTACCGTAGGCTTGCGCTACGATATTTCTGGCCAGGCATGTACCAGGACGTGGTCAAATTTATTGGAACGTGCGATAAGTGTTTGTCGTACAAGTCTCAGAACCATCAAACCTTAGGGGAAATGGGGAGACCGAAACAGTGCTCACGCCCGTTTCAAATGCTATCAATCGACCTGATGGGTCCATTACCAACAACTAGGAAACGTAACAACTACATCTTAGTCATCACATGTTGCTTTTCCAAGTACTGTTTAATTTTTCCCATCGTAAAGGCTACTGCAGAGGTAATCGTCGAAATTTTGGAAAAGTCGGTTTTCCTGGTACATGGCGTTCCCCAAACTGTGCTGATGGATAATGGTACACAGTTCACTGGCAAGGTTATGCAAAATCTATTTGAAACCTATCATATCCCCAATGTCTACTATAGTCCTAAATACACTCCTCAAGTAAATTTAGTAGAACGTTACAATAGGACCATAATAACTTGTATTTCCACTTTTGTTGGGGACGATCACAGGTCTTGGGACGTGTTCATTCCACGGGTTCAATTTGCCATTAACAGTTCTGTTAATGAGGTTACAGGATTTACACCTGCGTTTTTAGTTTACGGTAGAGAGCTGGTGACTTGTGGAACACACTATACGGAAACCGATTTAGGGAAGGAAGTGTTGTTTTTGCCCCGCGATGCATATGCCGAGAACTTAGGTTGTATGGCTTCAATATTTGACGATGTCCAAAGTAAGTTATGGCATGCCCATGTAAAGAGCACGTCTCAATATAATTTAAGACGAAAGTCAGCAGAATTTAATATAGGTGACGTCGTTATGAAGCGTGCCTATTTTCTTAGTGACAAGGGGAAACAGTTCACCAAAAAGCTAGCTCCGAAATTCATTAAGGCAAAGGTTGTTGCTAAGAAATCACCTTTAGTTTATGTGTTGCAGGATTTGGCAGGCAAAGACTTAGGTACCTGGCACATAAAAGACCTCAAATTGGTAGGTTCTAATAGAGCGTAGATTGTTTTTTTATTGATTTCTTGTGTCTTAACATCTTTATACACTCGTGTCTGTATGGTTTCCAGTCCTAGTGACAAGTTACCTTATTATATTTTAGAAATTAGGCGTCAGTAATATAGCGTAATTTATTACCGATGTAATTATGTATGAGTGAAGTATGTATGGAGAATTATGAATGTGCGCTTACAGATGCGAAGATATAACGGATTTTATCACATTTAGGTCACATTTAGGAGTGCGGTTTTATTGACGACCTTGAGACGCTTAATCTCAATCAATACAACGGGATCTTCAACAGATTTAAAAAAATATTGGATCTAGTATTATCCAACGATACTGCATGTGTTACCGAGTGTGAAAATCCACTTGTGCCTATTGACCCGTATCACTTACCACTGATTATTCGTATTAAGGACATCGTGATTGAACCTCTGCAGCCGGCGCCGCAAACTAAGTATTTTTATAATAAGGGCGATTATAGCTCTATTAATAACGAGTTACTAACTATAAATTGGGATTATGAGTTTTCATGTCGAACACTAGATCAATCTGTTGATTTCTTTTATGAAACCTTTAAACACCTTAGAGATAAATTTATACCTAGTAAGATAATTAATCGTGACTCATACCCTGTTTGGTACTCTTTGCCTTTGAAAAAGGCTTTAAAAGAAAAGTACAAACACCTAAAGAAATATAAACTATATAATAATATAAGCGACTTAAACGCATATAATATATTAAGGGATAGAGTAGGGAAATTAGAGCGAGAATGCTATAATACATATATAGATCGTGTCGAGAGTAATATTGAAAAGTGTCCAAAGCAGTTTTGGTCGTTCGTTAAATCGCGCTCAACTTCCCATAGCTTGCCCAGTAGCTTAAAATATGGTAGTAAGTTGGTCAATACAGGTTCTGAAATTTGTAATGCATTCTCTGACTATTTTTCCTCCACTTTCTCATCTCCGAATGGTGCCGACAATAACCGCCCATCCAATTCTTGTCTCGATTCAACAACATCTATAAATAGTATTGAGGTTGATCCTACTATTGTTACAAACATATTACTGAAACTAGATCCCTCCAAGTCTGCCGGCCCCGACGAGCTGCCTGCCCAGTTCTTGATTAACTGCGCGAAAACCTTGACATGGCCCATTGTCTTGCTTTTCAGGCGATCCTTCTCCGAATGTTCCTTACCATCGTTGTGGAAATCAGCCTATGTTACTCCGGTACATAAAAAAGGACCCAAAAATGATGTTACCAACTATAGACCTATTTCTAAACTATGTATTATATCTAAAGTATTAGAAAAAATTGTTAACGGACAAGTTTATGAAGCCTTAAAGAATTCTTTCAGTCTCAATCAACACGGTTTCCTTCAGCGTAGGTCCACGGTATCTAATCTTGTATTATTAAATGAATATATTACTAAAGCTATGGATACTGGCTGTCAAGTGGACGTCATTTATACGGACTATAGCAAGGCGTTCGATAAAATTGATCACGGTATACTGATTTCAAAATTGTACAATATGGGAATAAGTGGCGATCTGTTAAGGTGGTTCTCGTCCTACATAGAAAATAGATCTCAGGCAGTCGTCATAAATAATTATATATCAGGGTGGGTTACAGTTCCCAGTGGGGTCCCTCAAGGGTCTCTGCTCGGACCTCTGTTATTCAACGTGTTTGTTAATGATATAAGTAAATGTTTTATTCACTCTAAACTTCTTTGTTTCGCTGATGACATGAAAATTTATTTAAGGATAAAATCTAACCATGACGCACTATTACTGCAGGCAGACCTCAGTCGCCTCGATGAGTATTGCCGGCTTAATAAGTTGGAATTGAACCCATCTAAATGCTATGCAATGACTTTTTCTCGCAAGCACAACTTAATTTCTACTTCTTACGCATTGAAAGGCCAGCCGCTAGAAAAGGTCACGCAAATGAGAGACCTCGGTGTTGTACATGATTCTAAACTCATTTTTGACAGGCATATAGACAGTATCGTCGGCGGTGCTTTTAAGGCGCTAGGCTTCATAATGCGTAACTCGACTCACTTTACTCAAGCGAAAACGTTAAAAGTTCTCTACTGCTCCTATGTGAGAAGTAAACTGGAATACGCTTCGCAAGTATGGAATCCTTGTTATAGCAAATACATCGACAGAATAGAGCGTGTTCAGCAAAAATTTCTAAAGTACTTGTGTTTTAAACTTAAATCTAATTATAGTACATTTAGCTACACTGATATATGTAAGAAACATCACCTAATTCCTCTACAAAAACGACGTGAGATAGCTGATATAACCTTTATTCTTAACATTACAAGCGGCGTCACTGATTGCCCTGAGTTGCTTGAGAACCTCTCATTCAATACTCCCCTTCGTTCTAAACGGCATTTTCCTCCCATATCTCTTAAATCTGCATCATCCAATTACAGACAAAATAGTTTTCTGACGCGTGCAAGTCGTAGCGTGAACAATTTAACGAAGGAACTGGATATCGACATATTTAACTGTAAAATTCCTTCTGTGAGACAAAGTTTGGTGACAAGGTGCTTTAACTAGACGTGTTACATAGTCGTTCACCCGCCTGGGCTTAAAATATACGTTGCCATTTTTAGAGCTCGTGTAGTGTAGTGTATTGTTTACCATTTTCTTCTTTTTTTTTATATACTTTTTCTATACAAGGTGAGATGATGTGAAGTGATGAGTGTCGCACTTTAATTTAAGATTAGTTAAATTGTTTCTATCCGTGAGATCCTGTAATTGGCTTCCCTGCTTTCTATTATATTTAAGTTTACTCAAAATTGTTAAAGCTGTTGGTTCTCCTAAATAAATAAAATAAAAAAAATAAAAATAAAATAAAATCCTTCCGGACGCGCCGGGGTACTGTAACATAAAAAATGTTACATAACCTTGGTTATAAGAAATATAATAAAATTTACATTTTTTTTTACAAAATCAAAACCTATAAAATATAATTAAAACACTTAATTAAAAACAGTTACTTAAAATAAACTAAATTCTAAATAAACTATACTAAATATTAAACTAGTTAAGTGTACCACGCTTGTTACTTATTTTACCAAGCGGACTGTACGTGAACACGCATTGCTTTGTCTCCGTATCAACCGGTCGGCCGCCTTCCGCCCGCGCCCCGCGCACCCACCTGGCTCCCGCGCCGTGCCGCCCGGGCAGACTGATTTTGTTTTCAACGCAGGCGCACGTACGCTCATCCTTAGCGTCGTCACACGTCGCCGGCGTAGTCAAATTTATTATTATAATTTGAATTTAGCCTACACTAAATTCCCGAATAGTATTACTGTACTCGTGTAGTGTCAGTGTAAAATACCCCTATATTATTGGGTGAGTGTTGAACATTTCTTATGCTTCATATAGAACCGGTAGATTTAAATATGTGTCTAACGGTGTTCCTTTGTTTGATTTGGCCTGCTTACAGATGCTTATAATTGCCGATCCTCACATCTCATTGTCATCTAGCTATCGCAATCATGCAATTTTAATGTTAACGATTATAATAAATATTCTCAAAATTTAAATGTTAATGTATTTTTGCAAAGTTTAATGTTAACGTATTTTAAATTTTTAATGTTAACGTATTTTTTTTCAATTTGATTCTTAACGTCCATTTTCATTTTTAGAATGTATGTTTTTTCTTTCGCATGTAAATAAATGCGAACGCTTTTGATTTCAAAATGTAAACTCCGTCCGACTGTGACATCCGCACTTCACCCAGCCATTTCACCATCACGCAGTGCTTGCCTTCTGCTTCTGCACAATAACGGTCACAGTCAACGGAGATGTTGATATATTATTATTTTGATACGAAGGACGTAAATTCCAGGGTGCTACGTTACGGCTCGAGCCCAACACCAAGCCTTTCGGCGTTGACCCAGCTGACGTCCCTCAGCTCGTTTACGACTCCACGGCAGCAGCCGCAGCTGATGACCTTCAGCCCGTCCACGTCTCCGCAACGACCTCGAGTTCCAGGAGAGTACTGTCGTGGTGGCGGCGACAACTTCTGGGAACAAATTATCAGACCGGCTTCGAACGTACCCAACCCTACGACTTATTTTCGTGTGCTAGCGACGTGTCGCGGAATAAACGTTTTTTAAGTTTAATTTGTTGAACTTATTTATTCCCGAACTGTAGACGTAGCAGCATAAACCAATATTACATCGCTATGACGGCACCCTTTAGCAGATTATTCTAAAGAAATACGCAATACTGCGGTTCAACGAACCGTCTCCGTAGTCGTCCTCGTAGGCGCCGCACTCGCTTGCCGCATTGTGTAGGTGCGACATGCCACACACTAACCTTGTACAAGTAGTGGTGCATGACGCACAGCACGCCGCGCGCCTGGCACGCGATGCTGAGGTCCAAGGAGCAGTCGTGTACCCGGAGAGGCAGTGGATCGTCCTCGTAGGCGCCACAAGCGCTTGCCGCATTGTGTAGGTGCGACATGCCACACACTAACCTTGTACAAGTAGTGGTGCATGACGCACAGCACGCCGCGCGCCTGGCACGCGATGCTGAGGTCCAAGGAGCAGTCGTGTACCCGGAGAGGCAGTGGATCGTCCTCGTAGGCGCCACAAGCGCTTGCCGCATTGTGTAGGTGCGCCATGCCACACACTAACCTTGTACAAATAGTGGTGCATGACGCACAGCACGCCGCGCGCCTGGCACGCGATGCTGAGGTCCAAGGAGCAGTCGTGTACCCGGAGAGGCAGTGGATCGTCCTCGTAGGCGCCACAAGCGCTTGCCGCATTGTGTAGGTGCGCCATGCCACACACTAACCTTGTACAAGTAGTGGTGCATGACGCACAGCACGCCGCGCGCCTGGCACGCGATGCTGAGGTCCAAGGAGCAGTCGTGTACCCGGAGAGGCAGTGGATTGTCCTCGTAGGCGCCACAAGCGCTTGCCGCATTGTGTAGGTGCGCCATGCCACACACTAACCTTGTACAAGTAGTGGTGCATGACGCACAGCACGCCGCGCGCCTGGCACGCGATGCTGAGGTCCAAGGAGCAGTCGTGTACCCGGAGAGGCAGTGGATCGTCCTCGTAGGCGCCGCACTCGCTTGCCGCATTGTGTAGGTGCGACATGCCACACACTAACCTTGTACAAGTAGTGGTGCATGACGCACAGCACGCCGCGCGCCTGGCACGCGATGCTGAGGTCCAAGGAGCAGTCGTGTACCCGGAGAGGCAGTGGATCGTCCTCGTAGGCGCCACAAGCGCTTGCCGCATTGTGTAGGTGCGACATGCCACACACTAACCTTGTACAAGTAGTGGTGCATGACGCACAGCACGCCGCGCGCCTGGCACGCGATGCTGAGGTCCAAGGAGCAGTCGTGTACCCGGAGAGGCAGTGGATCGTCCTCGTAGGCGCCACAAGCGCTTGCCGCATTGTGTAGGTGCGCCATGCCACACACTAACCTTGTACAAATAGTGGTGCATGACGCACAGCACGCCGCGCGCCTGGCACGCGATGCTGAGGTCCAAGGAGCAGTCGTGTACCCGGAGAGGCAGTGGATCGTCCTCGTAGGCGCCACAAGCGCTTGCCGCATTGTGTAGGTGCGCCATGCCACACACTAACCTTGTACAAGTAGTGGTGCATGACGCACAGCACGCCGCGCGCCTGGCACGCGATGCTGAGGTCCAAGGAGCAGTCGTGTACCCGGAGAGGCAGTGGATTGTCCTCGTAGGCGCCACAAGCGCTTGCCGCATTGTGTAGGTGCGCCATGCCACACACTAACCTTGTACAAGTAGTGGTGCATGACGCACAGCACGCCGCGCGCCTGGCACGCGATGCTGAGGTCCAAGGAGCAGTCGTGTACCCGGAGAGGCAGTGGATCGTCCTCGTAGGCGCCACAAGCGCTTGCCGCATTGTGTAGGTGCGCCATGCCACACACTAACCTTGTACAAGTAGTGGTGCATGACGCACAGCACGCCGCGCGCCTGGCACGCGATGCTGAGGTCCAAGGAGCAGTCGTGTACCCGGAGAGGCAGTGGATCGTCCTCGTAGGCGCCACAAGCGCTTGCCGCATTGTGTAGGTGCGACATGCCACACACTAACCTTGTACAAGTAGTGGTGCATGACGCACAGCACGCCGCGCGCCTGGCACGCGATGCTGAGGTCCAAGGAGCAGTCGTGTACCCGGAGAGGCAGTGGATCGTCCTCGTAGGCGCCACAAGCGCTTGCCGCATTGTGTAGGTGCGGCAAGCTCAGCGGGATGTTGAGCTACGAGTAAAAAACAATTGACGACATTTCATATTTCTAACAGATGGCAATTAATAATATAGAGATAGAGAGAGCATTGCGTCGTGTACACCCAAAAATAAATTAATTTATTTTCTGTATGTAATGAACTAATTAAATATAAGAAAATACATAAAATAACTGAAATCTACCACAAATATGCATACAGTTGTAGTCTTTGACCTAACCGCGAAAAAAAAAAACAAGTTGTCAATAATGTCAAGCTCAACGACATTCGTTTTTTTTTTATTTGACACCAGTCTAAAGTACCCTTCCCCTTGTGTCATAGTTTTGGAGTTATGACATTTTAGAATGACTAAATTTTATTAATTCATTAAAATATACTCTAATAATCTATTAAAATAAATAAAATATAAAAACAGTGATTACTTACTTCCTTTTTTTAAGCGGTAGTAATACAATGGTAGTCTTAAAAATATGAACTCTTGTCAAGGTGTTTTGAGATAATTTAAGTGGAATCAGGAAAAGGAACCAAGCCTTCCCCATTTTTAAAGATAACCTTAAATATATAAACTTAGCTGCTTCTGATTATTATCCTCTTGGTTGTTCGATATCTTCACTATATCAATTGTAAATAGGTTTCAAACATGTTATTAGACTTATAGTACAATTTGAGTAGATATTTAGCGGCACGTACCACGGTCTCGTGCGGCAGGTCCGCGTGGAACTGCAGCGCGGAGAGCGTGGGCGTGGCCTCGCAGGGGGACTTCACCTCCTCCTCCGCGAAGCTCTGCGCCGGCGCGCGGTAGTGGATGTAGTACAGCACCTGGAGCAAACGCCATCATCATACTTCCGACAGTAGGAACTAGGAATGAAGTGCAGTGCCACAAAATTACCTGAGTCTAAATAAAACAAGCTCTGGCGACCGAGCAATGGCGGTATAACCATACATGACCGGGCCACCAATCAGAAGAGGCAACAGCGGCCTTGGGGTGTAAATAACCTCAGAAATGCCTGGAGCAGAAGGCAACGGGAAACAACTGCTACATCTTCTCAAGACAGTCATCATAGATAGTATCCATCGATGACCACGATTCTCAGTCATGAGGGAGCGACCACAGAGAGAGAAATAAAACAAGATCTTTAACCTCATGCATACTGACTTACTTTTGTCTTTTTTTAAACATGACTTGAACTGCATCAGGGCTGTTTAGTCCTCACTAGCAGTTAGTCGGACTTTGTGTGGGAGTATAACCCGCTAATGGGATTAACTCCGCGCCACAGAAGTGATTGGAGGGGTGATACGGGCGCATGGACTGGATGGGCGGGAGGAGGGCGGAAAGAGAGTCGGACTATGATGCAGATTACGTTTGTCTGCAATAGCATATTTAATAGGGTGACCAAAGGAACAAAATGGGTTCGTAATGGGAAACTTCTGGTCTGTGAACAAATGATCCATTGTGTTTATGTTACATTAAGGGAGAAAGGGCACAAAACCTTACCCATGGGCCTGAATGTTTGTTTTTGTTACCTGGTTGACGCAATCCCACTGAGCCCACGAGAAGACTTTGACGATGGTCTCGGGGTCCGTGTAGACGCCATCGAAGCCCCATCGCTCGCTGCCGTCGGCGCACTCGTTCAGAAATAAGGGACTGCGGTACACTTTTATATCTGAGAAATATAAGACAACAATGTATAGAGGTACAATTACAATTTAGACTCTGTGGCAGTGGTGTTGTTGCAGTCGGAATAACTCCTTTAATGTTTTGAGCGCCAAAGACGGCAAGCCACGTCAACGGAAAGCTGTGCCCCAGACGCCAGGACGTCATTTGCCGCTATACAATGCCATTCTATTTAATGTCAGCAGCTTTTGGGACACAGTTTTCCGTCAACGAGCTGGGCGGTCAAGAGGTTAACCTTTTGAACACCACAGTCGTCATATCACGATTTCATTAAATTGTGCCACTGACGCTTACGTCACGCTAATCCAGAGTCCGGAGTGTCAGCTACCTTTATACTAAAATTTATCAATATTGGTCCAGCCATTTAAGCATGAAGAAGTAACAAATATACATACCTCACGATACTTTCGCCTTTACAATATTAGTGTGATTATAGTTGTGATCATTTGTGTAGTTATCAAACCCATTATTATTTTAGAAACATCTATATTTAACTAATACTCCTTTGTTCTTTTGCAATGCAAATAACGCTCAAGTCAATGGAAACATAATTGCTGTACAATTACCTAATTAACTACATTAACATTATTACACATCTATTATAAATGAATGCTTTTTAAATTTAAAGATTTTATCAGCGGTGATAGCCTAGTGGTTAGGGCATGCGACTTTCAATCCGGAGGTCGCGGGTTCGAACCCGGCCCGTACCAATGAGTTTGTCGGAACTTATGTACGGAATGTCATTTGATATTTACCACTCGCTTTTCGGTGAAGGAAAACATCGTGAGGAAACCACCTAAGCCCAATAAGGCCTAGTTTCCCCTCTGGGTTGGAAGGTCTGATGGCAGTCGCTTGCGTAAAAACTAGTGCCTACGCCACATCTTGGGATTTAGGTAGCCGACCCCGATTGAGAATTCATTTCATTCTCAAAAATGGGACAAAGGCTAGGAGGATGATGATCAGCCAACCACCTTCTGTCAGTCACGGACTTGAAATTAACTTAAAATTCCAATGAGAACCAAATATTAATTCCAAATCAACAGGATTCATCTTAGAAAATTCTTCATCTGGACGAATACTTATTAAATACAAGGTAATTAACAAATTGAACTCCATACAAAAAAAAACTCACATTCCAGATGCTTAAACAGCAAGAATCTATCATTCCTTATTCCCGGACTGTACTTATGACTTTTTCCATACACATATTGTACCATAATCTGCTTAGTAGAGCTGCTTTCAACTTCCTGCGGAGTTCTATCCTTGTCCGGCAATAAGCATATCAAATATGGAGAATATAAGGGCTCCTTTATCTCCGAATCTTCAGTCGGCAGCTGTTTCACCGAATAAACCAGCAAGCTGTGGCTTGCGTTAACCGAAGCTTGAATAATGTTTAGTTTCTCATCAAATGTGTGTAAGGTGACTAGAGATTTATTCTTGTTAGTGTAGACACCAATGTTGAGCACTTCTTTGTCATCTTTTGTGGACACCCACGAGAGCACTTGCGAACCATCCTCCTCTTCGCCAAGTAAGCGCCATTCCCGAGCGGTTACTTCTGAAAACATAGGCATTAACCAATGACAATATGTTAGATGGATTAAGAAGTTTTGCCAGTTGTGCGAGTATTTTTCATCGCTCGTTACGATTATATATGAAGTATTCAAGCATATTAAGATTCTATGAGAAATACAATAAAGGATATAGGATAGAACAAGAATATGATATGCTTGGCACAAACCTTCTTCACTTTGCCCTTGCAGAACACCGCATAGTTTCACAGCGATGTTTTGAACTGCCATTTTCATCCAATATCTACGTAAACAACATCTGTAATTCACATAACATTTACAATTTCACTAAATCGCTACGGTATCAATAGTATAAAAGCCCACCCTTATTGACTTTTCTCGCTCAATTTTCTATCAGCTGGCGCCCAGCTGTAGTTCAGAATGACATTAGCCGATTCATGGCTACCAACAACGCAATGCAAAGCACAGCTGCCAAGCGGCGGAATTGTAGCGCTTGATGCGTCACTCAACCAATCAGAGACAAGCATCAGAACGATGAGGCCGTTTCATTCTACGGCAAAAAAAGTGTTATTATCGTGTAAATTCATAACTTAATTAAACAAAGAAATACTTTTACGAACATTTCACTTTTGAGTCTGTAATGTTCCGGAACGATAACAATTTTTAAGTAGATTCGTTTGGTTTGTGAAATTATCATAAAATAATTTTATGCCATAAGAAGTTATACATTTTCAGATTAAGCACTAATTTTGGTTTTCTTGCATACTTACAAAATAAAAACATTATCGAATAGAATTTTCAAGAAGTCTGGAACGGTACATTCGTGTCATGGAACGTAAAGCCAAGCTGACGTCCGTTTTCAGAAGAAACAAACCTGAAGTTAGCCGTTGGTCGTCCTGCAGGGGTACCAGGGTTTTAGCGCGACATTTTCGCGCGGAAAGCCGGGCGTTATTGAGCCGTGAAAACTGAAAAGTAACATGTAAATTTAGAAAATTAGCATAAGTGTAACGTTTTAGTTCATATATAGTGATATAAGGAACATTTGTGTTAAGAAACATCTTAAAAATTCGTGTATGTGTGTTCATAGTTGAGACATCAGTACTGATGCTCAAGGAAATTTTGTTCTTAGCCATTTGGATTAATTTGTGAATGATCAGGTATTTTCTAATTCTATATTTTCGATGTCTAGGATGTGGCCCTAAGTGTGATGTATCGTATAGAGTAGGAAATTTTATTGTTAGGTCCTAATTAGGTTAGAAACCTTTGGTGGGCGATAAGCCAAGCCAATACTGTCAACGGTTATTTGATGTATATGAGGCTTTTATTTCGGTAGTAATCGGTATGAATCTTTATTAAACGTGTGTCGGGGTGGCAATGTAAAGTATCCGTGCTATTTATATCAATTTCCAAAAGCGGATGGGTGGTGAATAGGCGAGTCCGCGACGTGTCCTAATGGCGCTGACCGAGCTTTTCGCGCGCGATCGCGGCGGATTCGTGGCATTTTTTCAACCAGCTGATTGTTACATTTCGATCATTTTGTAATCTCTAATGACTCTATATGTAGTCTCGCGAATGTAAAAATTAAGAATGGTGAAAAATAATGCTTGATTAGCCCCAAAAATACGCCTAGAAAAAAAAACTCCCGCCAACCCGTAGGGGGCACGCTGATGATATGTCGGCCTAGATGGTCAGTTTAGCGCTTAATTTTCACTCGTTTCTCGCGACTACACTCTTCTACGGCAGCACCTATACCATTAGAAAACGTTTTTCTCGTGATATATATAGAAATATGGTCTCTATTACGGTTGTCAACTGACATAACCCTATTTGCAAGTTGATCGTGACATGCGGTAATTTTGGGTCATTATCCTAGACTTCGGTGCCAATAGTGATAAAAAGCGATACGTATATCTAATGATCATTAATTTCCAGGGTGAGGGACTCGAACTCCCGGTAACTAGTCCCTCCCACCATGGCACAATCTGGGTGAGTACTTAGAACACCTCCTCTCGTAACGCCGATATGCCGACCTTGATTAAGTCTATTTACTTAACCTTTGACAATTATTCGCAGATCCCCCAGTGAGTCCCCAGAAAAACGGGCAAACCTGAAAAGGAAAAGGGACTCCAGTGATGATGAGGTAGGCAATTATCTTTACCTATGCAATCAACCTAAAAGTGAAACGTATGTTACTTGAATTTATTCTTTTAGGAGGTTGAAAACATGCCACCGCTGAAGATAGCCCAGAAATTAGAAGATGACCTAAATGACCAGCCAGCACATAATGTGGTATTGGAATCAACATCCTCCAGTGACGAGGATGCCCAATTTGGGAACATAGAGCAGCCGAGGAGTGTGTTCACAGACTTAGATTATAATCCAGATAGTTTCTTAAGCCCACCGAGTATACCTGAACTACCAAATTGCGTTCTGAGCCCTCTGGAAAATGTGGCCAGGGGCGACTCTACACCACACACAAACAAAAGGCCTAGGTAAGAAACAAAATACTACTTCATTTGTTTATTTTCTGTAAGGTCCAGCAGGCTGGTTAAAAATGCACTTAACATTATACAGAATATATTTGTGTTATACATATTAGAGGTTCTCGACCTTTGTGAATTTCAGGTTCCAAAGCAGGTTCTTTTAACATTTTCTTACAGAACTAAATTTTTGGCAGGTCATTGACCTAGTGTTTAGGTAGTATTTATGGGTAAATGTGATTGGACAATGTATTATATCCAATACTTGAACAACTTGGGTCACTGGACTACTAGTTAGAATCTCTAGTTCAGAACCAACACTGTATGTACAGCTAGGCCTCTTGTCCCTGAATTGTCAACCTTAGCACACAGTCACAAATATAAATGGATTGATTAATCATCACAAGATATTGTGTATTACTATTTGGTTAAAATGCATTTAAATTACAGAATGCATTTATGTTATACATTTTAGAGGTACTATTTGACCTTTGTGAATTCTGGTTCACTTTCTAACAGGACTAAATATTTGGCAGGTCATTGACCTAGTGTTTAGGCAGTATTTAAGGGTACATGTGAATGGACAATGTTTTATATCCAACAACATCATACTTGAACAACTTGGGTCACTGGACTGGACTACCAGAATAAAATTGAATCCCTAGATCAGACCCAGCTCTGTATGGGTCTTTGTAGTCCCGAATTGTCATCCCTTAGTATTCAAAGTTCCAGATACAATTGTTAATATAATCAAAAGCAATTGAGTATTCCTATTTGGCACTCTTGTTAGTTCTGACCACATCAGTTAATAATTCAGCAGTTCTTCTGTTGAAATATTGAAGCCCAGCCTTATGTCTGTTCCAGGTAGTTAAAACTATATGTACTACTATAACTATTGTTTAAAATCGGCTCTTTAAGGATTACTTTAATCAAATCATAGGTGGTACATTATTCAGTTCAGTTGACACTGACAATTTGTTGTTACAAAAGATTGAATTAGATGGCAAACCCTGGATGTCTCATGTTCTGGAGGTTGTTATCACTTAGGACCTAGTTTAAGGTCAAACTTAGGACCACAATTAGTATACATGCATTTTTGTAAATAAGAATGTCACATTTGTAACAAACTTCAGTTAGTAGTTAATCTCATTGGTAGTGATGTAGATTTTTCAATACTATTTATCATATGAATACCTTTTTAGTAGGGTCAATAGAAAAAATATATGGTGAATTCATTTATATATATAAGAAGACTACAGAATTGACACAAATGACACCATTAATTATTTTTTTAATTACCAAGATTCAGCTTGAAATTTAAATTAGAAACAGTAAGTGTCAGAGAGGACAAGCACCCCCCTCAATACAATGGGGTGAGATACCCATGTGCTCATTAAACCATTGAAAACTTTACTTCAAGATATATTGCAATTTTAACTTGACAATTTGGTGTTAGTTAACTATTTATATATTTTCGGCTTTTGACGGTTTTAAAGCATTTCCAAGAACCAAAAATAAGTTGGCTTTTATGTTTATGACCCACCTGTAGTATCACCCTATCATTTCTTTTTTTCTCAGAACCTGGTACTGTCTTATGTTTTTTTTTGCCTCTTTATTGACCAAGAAAGCGCCGCCGTTTCAGCTTGGCCTAAAATTCTTTCGTATGTCCGGATTTGCGGATTTTCTCGCATAGAGGTCTCAGTTCTCAAACGATTCTCATGATATTTTGTCAACTCGTTAATTACATAGATTTATTTGTCGATTCAGCGGGGCCAGCATTTCTTGCCGCGACTTCGCTTGTCGCGTGATTGAGCATCACCTGTCTTGCTCGCACGGTGTTGAAAGGAAAGTGACAGTATTTTCACGCGATAAAGGGTCGCGTGTCACAGTTATGCTAGAAATGCTGTTATTCGAAATTTAAAAAAAAAGGTGGATGTGGTGGTGGGGTTGCAAACTCGTGAGCCACTAGTTTTCTAGTTAAACGAGTTATAGAGTAGACATATAGAGAAGGCTGAAGCTTTCACAACAATGGCACGAAATACGAATCAGTCCCAGCATGTAACTTGCATGCATTGCCAGTAATTAGGTCGCATTACTTAGATAACGGCGCCATTAACCCCCTTGTCTACGCTGACAGTTTTACTATATACACCCATGCGGAACGGTGGGTCATTTTAAGGGTTCTGCTCCCAAATAGCGTCAGCGGGACCCTATTATTAATGCCGGGACCACACGATGTCCAAACCTGGTCAAGCCTATGATGCCGAGCGGACCTATGATGGTTGCTTTTATCACATAAATAAGTAACAAAGCATCCGTCGCGTTTTAACAAATGCGAATGTGAGTGACAGATGCTTTGTCACTTATTTATCATGTGCTAAACGCAACCATCATATGCCCCCAGGACGCAGTTATATGTTTGAGTGGGACGGAACTACATCGTGCTCATTCTAACATTTAACTGCCTCGTCTAGGCTTGGCAACGTGTGGTCCCGAATCCTAGGTTCGTTTGTTAGAGGAAAAAGGTCTTACTTAAAAGTACATGTTTCTAGTATGGAGACGAAACGTGTTTCCTTTTTTTGTTCATTTCCCGTTAAAACATAATAAATATGCCACTTGAAATTTTGAAATTGTGTTATAAGATTGTCATTTGTCATTTACGTAGCGCTATAACATCTATACTAATAGAAATGTATTGAATATTAGTTTTCTATATCATGATTTCAGGAAAAATCTTAATAGTGCGATGCAGAATCGCCTTTTGTTTTGTATGGGCGCGCGGCGCTATGCTAGTCTGGCGCCATCTTTAGGTCATAATTTCTTTGTCCTCTCATCACGCCGAAACCGCTGGATAAAAATAACCAATTTTAGTACAGGGATAGCTGGACATCAAAAGATGGTTTATAGGCTTATAGGACACTTTTTACCCGTCAAAAAGATGGCTATAGGATACTTTTCACCCGACTGTGGTAAAGAAAATAATACGCGGATGAAGTTACGGACTCCTTTTAGTGCTCTAATAATAAAGCAGGATGCGGCGCAGTCCTGCTCATGATGGCTTTCTTTGGAAGAGACCTATGTCCAGCAGTTGACGTCTTTTGAAAAAGTTGAAAATTAGAGAGAGGGGAGGTGGGGCAAAAGACTACCCTAGCGTTTTTCTTGGACATCGGGGCTCCGACTCGCACTTGGCCATTTTTTGACGAGTTTTAATCTTCTGTCTATATAAAGGTGACAACCAACCCCGGGGGTTTCCGGAGCACAACGTTAACCTGTCGGCGCAAATCATTAGTGCCCCGAAATCCCCGGGATTGGACTGATAACGACCTTCCAGGTTTCTAGTTGGCTTTTAAAAGGGTACTAGATTTTGACCCACTAACCCATTATACTTACCAATTAGTACCAAAGGTTGGTGCTTGACACTGTCCCAGTAGTTGCCATCTTGAATGTTATGTCATTCATTAGCAATAGAGGTGACAGCATGCTGTCGACTAGGCATTAGCGTGTCGAGCACAGGGACGTTTACCTTAACACTAAATTTATAATTAAATTGAATTTCTTGGTTATTTACTGCAGGGATTCGTCTTATCTAGGTAAATATTACTATACATGTTTTGATGCATATCTGGTTGCATTGAAATAAACTGTCGTAGCCGTTTTTAGGGTTCCGTAGCCAAATGGCAAAAAACGGAACCCTTATAGATTCGTCATGTCTGTCTGTCCGTCTGTCCGTCTGTCTGTCCGTCCGTATGTCACAGCCATTTTTTTCCGAAACTATAAAAGCTATACTGTTGAAACTTGGTAGGTAGATGTATTCTGTAAACCGCATTAAGATTTTGGTGCAAAAATAAAAAAATAATAATAAATATTGGGGGCTCCCCATACTTCGAACTGAAACTCAAAAATTTTTTTTTCATCAAACACATACGTGTGGGGTATGTATGGATAGGTCTTCAAAAATGATATCGAGGTTTCTAAAATATTTTTTTTCTAAACCGAATAGTTTGCGTGACAGACGCTTCTAAAGTGGAAAAAAGTTGGTCCCCCCCCCCTCTAACTTCTAAAATAAGAAAATGAAAAATCTAAAAAAAACATATGATGTACATTACTATAAAAACTACCAACGAAAATTGTTTTGAACGAGATCTAGTTAGTAGTTTTTTTTTAATACCTATTAATACCTAACTTTGCACCTAATTTATATGGGGCGCCATACATACCAGGTGCAAACTTAACTTAACCACTTAGGGATGGAAAGTGTTTGTACGGAACCCTCGGTGCGCGAGTCCGCCTCGCACTTGGCCGGATTTTGAACCTGATATCAAATCTTTTAATATTGATAAGTAAAATAAAATATATAGATTATCAACAGTTGCAACTTTAAAGCATTAATTATTATTTTCCTGAATATGATTTAAACGTAAATATAACTATGGCGTATGTATTTATGGACCGTATTATGTAGAAAAACGCCTTACTCAAACGGCTGGACCACTTGATAAATTTTGGTATGAAAGTAGCTTACATCCTGGAATAACACAGGCTATTTTTTTACGCCGAAAAGCGAGGCGCATCTAGTAATAGGGTTTATCTTAAACACTAATTTTAGTTTCCCATCATCTGTAACGTTTCGCCAAATTTTCATTTGTCCGAAAGTGATTTTTTCCCAAAACTTAATTTTTCAGATTTGTCATAAATCAAACCTCACCTAACTTAATGGGTTCATTGACACTACGTTTATAAAATCCTGAAAATATTACGGGTTTCTGAAAAGAGTTACAGACGTTACAGACAGACAACAATGTTCCAGAGTTGAGATAGGATACCTGGCAATATATATATTTTAACCATTGATACCGGGAATCGAACCCGGTACCTCTGGATTGCCGGTCCAGCTTTAATCTTTCCCATCAATGGTTTTATATAAAAAATGTGGTGTGTACCCACATTAACATTGAGACATTGACATTACATTACTACATATTACAAAACAAAGTCGCTTCCTATTCCTACTGTCTGTCTCCTTATATCTTTAAACCTACATAAAATACTGTTACGAGCGTGGGGTTCGTATTTGATAGAAAATCACAAATTAATCCACAAATAAAAACACACACTTTATTACCAAAATATCGCACTTACAATTCACACGAACTGTACTTAAAATCCACTAATTAACACAAACACACTATTACACAAATTACGCACACGAACTGTACTTAAAGCGCACTAATCACTTGAGTCTTTCTCTCCGATTATCCTTTACTCGCACTGTATAGCAGTTAAAATGTAACTAACTCGCGCCGGCTGCTTGCGCCTTTTATATCCCGCGGGGCCCGCTTTCTCGACGCATTGTCCACACATATCGCGAATATTCTAGTAAAGTCCAGCGTGAGGGCCGAGAACATTCGAGGCCATATATGTCTCTCTCTAATGGTGCACTCTCTGTCACACCCTTCTCGAATGTTCCGAGTATAGCTATTTCTTTCTAGTAGTCCCATCCTTGTTACACACTTCTCGAATGTTCCGAGTATAGCTATCTCTTTCTACTAGTGCTATCTCTGTCACTCCTACTGGAAATTTCGCCATATAATGATTTGTGCTTCAGAGCCATAAGGGGTCCTGAAAACGCCTGAAAACGGGTTTTCAGGTTATGGCGTCATCTGATAGAGGGTGCCCTGAAACGGACTGAAAACATGTTTCAGGCGCCTGAAAACGACGGCAACTTGGGTGAAATTTCGATCTTTAGATATGTGATAGAGCAACTTCTGAAACGGCCTGAAATGACTTTTCAGCCTGCTGAAAACGCCTCTAAAGCACTGAAATTGACGTGCAAAGTTTTTGACCTAACCTACCGGCGTAACACTGCCCCCTCCTAAGACATGCTCGTCCCGAGCATCATTATTTCCGTGGTATCTGGCCAGCCGGTCAACATGAACAATCTTGCTCGGACTACGAGGATTCCGCTGGATTCGATACGTGACGTCGTTTATTTTAGTGACTACCTTGTAAGGGCCCTCCCAAATCGGAGATAGTTTCGGGGACTTTCCGACTCGTCGCATAGGGTTATGTAGCCACACCAACGAACCTTCCTCAAAACCCACTTGATAAGACTTCCGGTCATATCGGGTTTTCATCTTTATGCTAGCGTGGAGCCCGTGTTCACGTACCAGGCTGTGAACATCGTCAATCCGATCCCTCAAATCACTCGCATATTCTGTGATAGATCTCGGTGTATCAGGCGGACGTCCAGTCAGGAGATCTGCAGGCAAACGGAGTTCTCTTCCAAAGTTCGCATACGATGGAGTAACCGCCGTACTTTCATGAGTTGCCGACCTATAAGACAACAGGAAGAGGGGGATATGCCGATCCCAATCTTTTTGGTGGCTTTCAACGACCTTGGCTAGATGTCTCTCCAGCGTCTGGTTAAATCTCTCGACCATTCCATCCGACTGTGGATGATACGCCGTAGTCCTTGTCTTGTGAATTCCCATTATGCGACAAGTCTCCTGAAAAACCGCAGATTCGAAGTTTCTACCTTGATCACTGTGGATTTCGAGAGGTACCCCAAACCGGCAGAATACTTCGTTCACTAACTTTTCCGCTATGGTGACAGCTTCTTGGTTAGGAATCGCAAATACCTCAGGCCACTTCGTGAAGTAATCCATCACGACAAGAATGTACTTGTTTCCGGAGTCAGATACTGGGAATGGTCCTGCGACGTCTAATGCAACCCTTTCCCAAGGTGCTCCAACGTTGTACAACTTGAGTGTTCCTCGGCTACGAGTATGCGGTCCCTTGACTGATGCACAGTTAGTGCACCTTTTGCACCAGTTTTCAACATCTTCTCGGCAGTGAATCCAATAAAAGCGTTGCCGAATCTTCATCAGGGTCCTTTTCACTCCAAGGTGTCCACCAGACGCTCCATCGTGAAAGCTTTTCAAAACGTCTCTCACCCTTCTCTTTGGGACAACGACTTGCAGGTGAGCATCCTTCCCATTTGTTGATTCCCATTTTCTACACAGCACGCCATTGTGTATAATCAAGCTATCCCATTGTGCCCAGTAGCTTTTTGTTACCGCACTCATCGGAGCTACATCACACCATCTTGGTTTAGGCACACCCGCACTAATCCATTCAAAAATGGGTCTCACGTCAGGGTCCTCTTGTTGCGCTTTCTGCATGATCTCATCACTCCACTCATCGCTGACGGTATCAGTTCTTATCATTCGAACACATTCCTTATCTTCTTGTTTTGAGCAATGCTTACAGTCGTCCGCACAAGGTCTTCGTGATAGGCCGTCAGCATTTCCATGTGATTTCCCACTACGGTGTTCGATGATGAAATCATATTCCTGCAGCTGTTCAATCCATCTTGCCACTTGTCCTTCGGGGTTTTTAAATTCTAGCAACCACTTCAAAGCAGCATGGTCAGTTCTAATACGAAACTTTCTTCCCAACAGATATTTGCTGAAATGCTGTAACGTCTTGACAACTGCTAGCAATTCCCTCCGAGTGACACAGTAATTCCTCTCTGGTTTAGATAATGACTTGCTGAAGTACGCAATCACAACTTCATTATCTCCTTTCTTCTGTGACAAGACACCTCCAATTCCAGTGTTGCTAGCGTCTGTGTCCACAATAAAATCCACCTCCGGGTCTGGATACCCCAATATTGGCGTTTCACAAAGTCTTCCTTTAAGCTCGTTGAAACTTGACTCACATTGTTCGTTCCAGTCAAATGATCGTTTTTCTTCCGTTAGTTGATGCAAAGGCTTTGCTATATCCGAGAAGTTCTTCACAAAACGTCTGTAGTATGAGCAAAGCCCCAAAAAGGCACGTACTGCAGTCTTGTCTTTTGGCGTCGGCCAATCCTTCACGGCGCTAATCTTCTCAGGATCTGTCTGGATGCCGTCCTTTGAAATCACGTGTCCCAAGTAATTCACTTTACGTTTGAAAAACGAGCATTTCTTCGGGCTGAGTTTCAGATTTGCCCCTCGTAGTTTGGCTAGCACCTGCTCTAATTTATTCAAGTGGTCATCGAAGTCTCTACCAACGATAATGATGTCATCTAAATAGACCAAGCAAGTTTCTCCTAGAAGTCCAGCTAATAGTTGTTCCATTAATCTCTCAAATGTGGCTGGTGCATTACACAGTCCAAATGGCATAACATTGAACTGCCAGAGTCCCTTGCCAGTAGAGAAGGCCGTCTTCTCTTTATCCTTGTCCTTGATTTCGACTTGCCAATAGCCACTTTTCAGATCCAACGTTGAAAACCATTTCATTCCGTTCAACGTGTCTAAGGTGTCGTCGATTCGAGGAAGTGGGTAGCTGTCCTTCTTTGTCACATCATTGAGTCGACGGTAGTCAATACAGAATCTCATGGTGCCGTCCTTCTTTTTAACCAAAACTACGGGAGAACACCACGGGCTTGTTGAAGGTTCAATAACGCCGCTTCTTTGCATTTCCTCGATCATGCCCTCAACCTCCTTCTCCCGAGCTACTGGAACTCTTCGAGGGCGCTGTCGGATAGGCATGGTTTCCCCAGTGTCGATCTCATGCTGAACCACTCCAGTTCTTCCAATATCATCGTCATGCGCAGAAAAGACGTTACGATATCGTAGCAGTAAGCTACGCGCCTTAAGAAATTCCTCCTTGGTAAGGCCCTTCCTGGAGTCGTTCAGTAACTTTTCGACATCCACTGAAGGTTTCACATTTCCAGGTCTCACGTTTACCTCAGATTCCCGACAGCCTCTTATCCAAGAAATTTCTTCGCATGATCCTACCAGCGTTCCTTTATTGAGGACGCATTCCGTGTCGCTTGGATTAAGGATCCTTACAAGTGCTGTAGATGCCGTGGTTACCATTGTACGGGCTGTTATCCACGGTTTATCAGCATCCAACCTCTCCACCATCACACAGCGGTGAGATTGCGGCCTTGTGGAGTTCGGCAATTTCACTGGAACTAAAACCTGCGACCTTGGTTGAAGAATGGTTCTCCTGGTACAGTAAACATTTCCATTTACTCCACCTTGTATAGGAATCTCATCAACTCCAAACTTTAGAACTCCACCCTTCAAGTCGATTTTACAGTCATATCTCCTCATAAAATCCAATCCAATAATGCAGTCGTCCACGATGTTAGCAACGATCACTTTATGCCAGTATTCTTTTTCACCTATTTTCACAGCCAACTCTCGCTCTCCTTGGACGGAAATGTACTGGCCGGTAGCAGTCTGCAGATGGAGATGTCTAGGTCGGACTAGATGATCTCTGGTCAGGTGTCTCAGTAGCCGAGAGCTGATCACAGTCCGAGAAGCTCCGGTGTCTATGGTCAGGAGACATGCTATTCCACAAATTTCTCCTTTGACAACCAGACTATTCCCGTCGTTCGCCTGTGAGATCATAATTGGGACATTTCGACCACCAGCCAGCACTCGTCCCATAGTCCTGGCTTTTATTCGTTTCCCTGTTGGGGCTCTGACTGCACAGAGCCTATTGCCCTTGCCATTGGAGCGGGATCTCTGTCCCTCCTATTTCTTTTCGGACAGCCTGACTGCAGGTGACCACGTTCTCCACATTGATAACAACGTGGCCCGAACTCGCGGCGGGAATCTACCGGCTTCGTAGTCGACACTTCGCGCACCCTGAAAGGCCTGGATGAGTCCTGTCGTACAGCTTCCACCTCGAGAGCGTGGGCTACTGCATCTTTCAGGCTGCCGTGATGTCCCAATCGCACGGCTGCCCTCACTTCCAGATCCCGGATCCCATCGATGAAGGCCTGCACCAGCATACTGTCCACGAACGACGCTGACGTGCGTTGATAGGCCTTTCTAACCAACTTCTCGATTTCAAGGGCCCACTGTTGTAAGGACTCGTTACGTCCTTGCGTCCTGTCCTTTAATTGAGCTCGGTATACGTGCTCCAGGTGACTGTCGCCGTAACGTGCCTCCAAAGCTTCTAGAAGGCGTTCGTACGTCTGGTCGTTTCCCAGAGCTTCGAGTATGGTAAGGGCCTCGTCGCGCAGCGCCAACGTCAGTGCTGTCCTGGCTTGCTCCTTACTCCAGCCATTAGCCCGGGAAACTGACTCAAACTGCAGCTTATAGGCGGTCCACGATGAGGTACCATCAAAAGGCGGTACCTTGAACCTGCCGCCTCCGGCCACCGATGCGTCGGGTACATAGGTACTTGGACCATTAACCACTTTTATTTCAAGTTTTTGGAGGCGGTTCTCACAGGTCTCAATTTTTTTATCGACTTCATGGACTCGACTCTCCAATTTTATGTCCATGTCGGCTAGTTTTTCCTGCACCTCAAACATTTCCTTCTTCCATTCAGACGTGGACTCGTGCACCTCACGGAGCATTCGAGCCTGTTCCTCCTGTTTTTCCCGGAGGATTCGGGACTGTTCCTTTTGTTGTTGCTTTTGTTCCCGAAGCTCATTTTGGAGGATTCGAGACTGCTCCTCCTGTTGTTCCCGAAGGATTCGGGACTGTTCCTCCTGTTTTCTTGACTGTTCCTTTAGTTCTCTCGCCTGATCCTTTAGGAGGACGAAGATGGCGTTAAGGTCCACTCCCTGTGCAGCTGGAGCAGGTGGTTCCGACGCACCAGGCGTCGAGTCTCCAGATCCAGATGTTTGGCTTCGCGTCGTCACTCCCTTCGGCTCTATTTCTCGTGGCGTTAACGGCATTTTCTATCCCACTTCTGACACCAAATGTTACGAGCGTGGGGTTCGTATTTGATAGAAAATCACAAATTAATCCACAAATAAAAACACACACTTTATTACCAAAATATCGCACTTACAATTCACACGAACTGTACTTAAAATCCACTAATTAACACAAACACACTATTACACAAATTACGCACACGAACTGTACTTAAAGCGCACTAATCACTTGAGTCTTTCTCTCCGATTATCCTTTACTCGCACTGTATAGCAGTTAAAATGTAACTAACTCGCGCCGGCTGCTTGCGCCTTTTATATCCCGCGGGGCCCGCTTTCTCGACGCATTGTCCACACATATCGCGAATATTCTAGTAAAGTCCAGCGTGAGGGCCGAGAACATTCGAGGCCATATATGTCTCTCTCTAATGGTGCACTCTCTGTCACACCCTTCTCGAATGTTCCGAGTCTATTTCTTTCTAGTAGTCCCATCCTTGTTACACACTTCTCGAATGTTCCGAGTATAGCTATCTCTTTCTACTAGTGCTATCTCTGTCACTCCTACTGGAAATTTCGCCATATAATGATTTGTGCTTCAGAGCCATAAGGGGTCCTGAAAACGCCTGAAAACGGGTTTTCAGGTTATGGCGTCATCTGATAGAGGGTGCCCTGAAACGGACTGAAAACATGTTTCAGGCGCCTGAAAACGACGGCAACTTGGGTGAAATTTCGATCTTTAGATATGTGATAGAGCAACTTCTGAAACGGCCTGAAATGACTTTTCAGCCTGCTGAAAACGCCTCTAAAGCACTGAAATTGACGTGCAAAGTTTTTGACCTAACCTACCGGCGTAACAATACATAAACATAAATATCAGACAACCTCACACAAATCAACCTAGTCCCAAATTAAGCTCAAGAAGGCTTGTGTTATGGGTACTAGGCGACGATATACATTACTTATATAGATAAATAAATACTTAAATACATATAATATCCATGACCCAGGCACAAATATTCGTGTTCATCACACAAATATTTGCCCTTGCCGGGATTCGAACCCGGGACCGTCGGCTCAGTAGGCAGTTGCTTAACCACTGCGCCAACCGCGTCGTCAAACCTACGCAACGGATTTTGATGCGTTTTTTATTGTTAAAGTGATTCAAGAGGAAGGTTTGTGTGTATAATTTATCAGCATTGCACCCGTGCGAAGCCGGGGCGGGTCGCTAGTATTTCATAAATAAATAGATATATTTCTTTCAGCACAAGTAAGTTGGAATACACGGCCCTCCCGAAGCGCAAATGTCCGCTGCCGGGGCTCTCGTGGGCGGACCCCGGCGACGTGTGGAAGGGCATGTGCGAGTGCGACGCCCGCTCCAGCATGCGCAAGAACCCCGGCATGTTCGACAACCACCCCAACCTGCAGCCGAGGATGCGGGCCATATTACTGGACTGGTTAAATGAGGTGCGTTCCCTTTCTCATCACGTTAGTTCACACTCGTGCTTCTCGTCACGTTAGTTCACACTCGTTCACAGTTGTCCACTAACGTCCTAAGTCGCAAAGAGTTTTCCGGAAAGTTAGTAGATACGATTGTGCTCTAAGGTATCGATATTATAAAGTCGAAATTTTGCGAGTGTTTATGTGTATGTTTGTTACTTCTTCACGCTAAATTTTGCTATGGTAGCTGACACCCTACATTAACACATAGGCTACTTTTTATCCCGAAAGATGAAGTGTTCCCTTGGGATGAGCGGGTAACACCGCGCGGCACAGCTAGTTGAGGAATTTATTTTCATATAGTAGCGGAATCCCAGCGGCGTGTGGTAATGCATGTTTGGGCTTACTGTCATTTCACAAAAAAAAGTTTGACAATCATTTTACAAATGCTCATTTGACAAGTATACATTTCACAACTGCATTATTTCCTTCTTCACAAATAATGAGTATTCGGTTACAGCACTCTCGCTTCGCTCGCTCGGCTCGTGCGCTGGCCAATATCATACCAACGTATTTGCTGAAATAAGCAATTTTAGCAAACGTTACTTTGCCATACGTGGATTTGTCAATTGACGTGTTTGTGAAATGAATAGTTTGTCAAGTGACGATTTGTAATATGATGATTTGTCAAGTAATTTTTTTTAAATAAACATTTCGAGAAACAATATTTTTTGAAACGACTAATCTGTGAATGTTGGTGTTGTCAAACGTTCTTTATGATGTGTATGTTTGCGAAACGGTTTTTGTGAAATGATTGGCCACCCCATGTTTGACAACCACTCCAACCTACGAGCAAGGTTGTTTTTTGCCTGGGAGAAGAAAGTCTTCAAAAGATACTACCAGGCTTGGATTTCATGAAGCTTCATGTGTAAGGCTCTTTCTTATAAGAAGTTGGAAAGGGGCTTCCGCTTCTAACTCGTAGTGATATGGGTCCTAGGTCGGTCGGTCCCGGTGCCACCTCCCCAACAGACTAACTATAACGGAACGAACGAGGTGTATGGTGGTGTTGCGTTCTAAATCAGTTACCACGGGATGAGAATGGCGTAATACTATAACGTACTCGGTAATTAGAATTACCTTAAACCGCGGGCGTGCAAGGCGGGGCAAACTTTAAGAGGACTTATACATTTTTTTTTTCATGTGACAAATATATTGATAATTTCAATCAACTTTTTAAAGCAAATAATACTTTTCCCTGAGTTGTAGATAGTAACATAGCTATTTCATGCTTTCATTTCGTGCGGTCGAAAATAAGTTGAAAAAAAAAAAAAACAGTTTTTCGCGTGAATTTTGTCAGTTTCGAGTACTTTCTAAAATAAAAATTATCAATGAAAAATGTATACCAATAAATTGCAAAAGCCCTGTTCTAAGTAGTAACATTGAAGATATGTTAAGAAGCATGTTTGATCATGGAGAAAAATTTCTAAAACAATCAGCATTTTTGAACGGATAAGGAGCCTTGGGTCCCGATGGCATTCAACTATAGCATATTAGTGAATTGTCTCCAGCCAGCTGATTTACCGCTACGTCGTACGTTTATACCTACAACCACGGAAATAGCTACCGAAATATCAGATTAAATTACAAAGTCGTTAACGAACAGCTGATTTTATTATTAGATTCTTATCGACATGATACGTCTTACCATGGACACTTTCGATTTGTCTGAACCATCGGCCTACTTAAATTGAAGCGCATCAGCATTTTAACCGAGTTGTGCTGACTTGTAACTGGGCCATTTTATTTTGTGGTGTACACTACACTTCTTTTTAGATTTTTGATATTTTCGGTATTTTTTACTCAGGATCACGAGCTACGGGTAAGAAAAGATTGCTGAGAGAACAAAAAAATATATGATCATTTTGGGACACTTTTCCTCCTAATTAGATCGAAGGAGCTCCTGATTCTGAGAAAATACCTAAATACCGTATTTGATGACAGCTCAAATCAGCAACTCTTTATAAAATGTCAAAAACGATATGTTAGTATGAAGTTTCTATGAAAATACTGGCTTGTGATGATGAAAACCAGTAGTCAAAATAAGTCTTCTTTTAAGTTTTTGTCCGATTAAAAGAGTAGTGGTAGTTTTGATTCCGTGTATTCTTGAGTGTGTGTTTAGTGGTTTAAATGATACAATTTATTTGAACTTTAGTCCAATACCGTATTATCCAAAATTAAATAAAGTGGGGTGTACAACAAAAAATAAAATGGCCCAAACTAATTCAGCTGTGCCGACATTATTAGTACATATTCATATTTTAATATTCAAATTGGTATTTTCACGCTGCATCCAGTGATACGAGTAATGCAAGGTAAGTGCATTTAATTAAGTATATTATTTATTTGATGTGTACATTTTAGCATTTTGTTTTTCATCCGTTACTTATAGACAAGTTAGTCAATCTGTTTACCCGACTGCGCGACAGCAAAGAGGGATTATGTTCTTCACATTTATCCGATCTACACGTGGGGTATTGTCTATAAATACATCAAGTCAATTGAATTTATTTAATAGCCTGAATGTGTGTCAATGCGTTTGCTAATTCGTCCTTTGCAATAGCTAAGTTAAGTCGAGTTTTTATCGAATACAGTCGGTATCCTATGGAGTCCTATTTTATTTATTGACGTGTTTAGTAAACGATGAACGAATGATTTGAGCGGGAAGCAGACCGCTTAAATATCTAATGAGAAAGCCGACGGACATGCTACCCCGGCTACACACTATCACGAAGTTGACCGAGGCGAAGTTGGTCGAAGTATGTGTTTCTGCAGCGAAGTGCCTCCCACACTATCGTTATCGCCCAACCTCGGTCAACTTCGCGAGTAGTGTTGAGCTAGGGTTAGACTTAGTAATAGCCCCCCATAAGGCACTTAACCTTGACTTACACCCGTGGTGTTCTGCTCTAACACTAAGTGTCGCTTATGACATAATATCAGCTCTCAATAATTCCTGATTTCAATTAAACTTAATACCTTATGAACCATTAGGGACCGCGAGGCTGCGATATAGGGTGCGTTGACCCCTTTTTTGCCGGGGCCGTTGACCTTTTCAGAACCACCGTGTTTCGGCAACCATTACACTTTTTATCCGACGGCGAACGTCATTTGTTATCGCTTTATGAAAATCAAATATAATTTTGCAATTAATGTTTTTATAATCGAGTTTTGAATGTGAGTTAACTGCGTTTAAAAGATTATTTATAATAAAGATTATTAGTATTTATTACGTGTGTTTAGGTACATTTCAGGTTGGATTTTGCACGTACGTACATACGATATCTTATAATTTTGGCAAATTTAAGTGAGTGATTGGTTTAGAAATTTTGTGACCTCTTTCGAATTTTGTAGATGGCTAAAAGACGAATATTCCTAGAATGTACAAATAAACAGATGATATCCAAAAGTGAAAATTCAGAATGTATCGTAAACAACATGCAGTCTTATCATTATCGTATCGATAAAGATCGTCCAGTAAATTTTTACAAATCATTCCGGAGCCCCCATGTCCGTCACGAAACTGTTTTTTTAATTGGTTTTTAAATTAACAATAATTTTGTATCGCTACTATGTCGCCTGAAATAACTATTAGTGTCAGTGTCATAGTCATAGTATTTATTCATAAACAATACAGGTATTGTGTTTGAAGTGTGCACAGTTTCTTCTAAACCTCTACTACGGTTAACATGTTATTAAGCAACAAATTACAAAATAATATTCTCTTTTTTTATTATATCATTCATAAACAATGTTCATTGTAACACTTTGTACTCTCGCGATTTGTAGTACACATAATTAAAACTTATTGAATCGGGTCTATCGCGATACTTTTTATTTATTTACCTTCATTTGACGTTAAAAAAACTATCGCGATAGTCCCAGTTTAATAAGTTTTAATAATGTTCATTGATTTTGAAATTGATATTAACATTATTATATAGGAAGATAACATAATAAATATATATAGCACCAACTACAAAAACCTACATAATATCTTTGCAATATAATAAATAAATAACTACGAAGTTATAAATGTATAACAACGGACCTATACCAATTTGAATAAGTAATTTGAATTGGATATGCACGCTCATCACTCTAAATCGGATCACTTCGCAAGAATATATATATTTTGCAAAAATAAGCAGTTATTTAATGGCGATGACATACAAATTTGATGATTGATGACCCTTTCGTTTTTGAAATCTCTTTGTTTATATATAAAATTATAATGATGGTTCTCTTTTCCTTGATGTTTCAAGAGTATTTGTATTTGTATGATCCTCAACGGGAAATTTTAATAAATCAAATATAATCACACTAATATTATAAATGGGAAAGTTTGTGAGTGTATTTATGTGTTTGTTTGATATTTCTTCACACAACTGGACCAATAATAATAAATTTTGGTATGAAGGTAGCTGACACCCTAGATTAACAGGCTCCTTTTAACCCGAAAACGGCGCAGCTAGTTTAATATAATTAATTCTATGGCAAATAGTAGATACACGGAACTTATTAACCTTACGCAAGGACGGGTCGAGCCTCCCCGGCTAGCCGGCATATGGCCTGAGCCGTTATTATTTTAATGAGCGTGTGTATCCCATTGCCGGCCAAGGCCTAGCTTCATGACGATCTATCCTAACCTAACGTCCTCTAAATCCCACTGACGTAACTCCGTAGTTCAGAGGGATATCCTGGGCCGTGATATGTTGATGTTACTACATTGACGATAGTTAAAAACAATAAAATTAATTATTATACTGCCACTAATTACAACAATACTTCAGTCGCAAGTGTTTGTCCTCGGTTTATCTGCTTTAGAAATTAAATAATAATAAATGAATATCAAGTGACAATCTTGCACAAGTCGACCTAGTTCCAAACTAAGCAAAGCTTGTACTATGACTAGACGACGATACACATAACATAATATATAAATACATGTATGGATAAGCATGCATGACCCAGGAACGAATATACGAGTTCATAACACATATATTTGTCCGTGCTGGGATTCAAACCCAGGACCGTCGGGCTCAGTAGGCAGGTGCATTGCGAACTGCGCCAACCGCGTCGTCGATTATGCTTAAATTCGACCCTTCGTCAAATTAGACCCTTTCCCATTCATATCCCAAAGGTGTTAAAATAAAATAGGGTTTATTTCATTGTTTGATCGGAGTACCTATAATCGAAAGATATCGACACAAATACTGAACGGAAAATCGTAAAATTGTAAAACCGTCTTTTGACCTAACCTTAACCTATAATCGAAAGATATCGAAACAAATACTGAACGGAAAATCGTTAAATTGTAAAACCGTCTTTTGACCTAACCTTTAAACGCAATTACTAGCTACCCAGTTATTTATACCAACATTCTAATAAAAAAGTTACACCCTCGTGGTACGGTGCAAAAGGTAAACACCGTCAAATAACATGTTGCTAGTGCGCAGTAGCTAAGACAAGTAACCCCTCTTCGATGCATTCTTCAAATGTTTTTTATTACAAAAACCGGTTTAATAGAAAGGTCCTTAGCTAACGTATTACTTGACTCCTGGGGGAAGTTTAATGTTTAATTTAAGCATTTTTTCTATGCGCCTGCATTTAATCATGCAAAGTGCGCGTAAACAAATAAACATCATTGCGTTGCGAGCTACAGCTGTTTGGTATCGAAGTAAGAGTAGTACGCGTACCCATATTTCGGCCATGTTATTGACAGCAGGTGCATTGGTGACGTCACGTGACGTCACGCCGAGGTGAAACAATAACGCACGCTCGGTCTGACCCCCATTTAACCTCTATTCCTGCTAGACAAAATCTGGTCTGTAGAACAATTTATCGCATTTAGCCTCTGGGAATTGCGGTGGATCGAATTTTTCTGGTTTTTGTTTAGTTTCTCCTGTCCCGGTACCGTGTCTGTCACCATGCGTCCCGCTCTATGCGCGGGGTATCTCGTTCCTGCAGCCCTGGAGTACTTATGTATCCCGCAAAAGGTCCGCGCGGGACGCAGTTTATCCCGCTTTCAGACTAGATAGATTATTAAGCACTGAAACAACGTTCAGTAATAATTTTGCCCTGTCTCGATACTTCCATGCGCCCCCTTCTTCAGCTGTTCTTTCCTTTTTCCTTTCCATGCCTTTCAATACGTCGACGGTAGTATTCCTTAGCCAGTTAGGCCGGGTGAAAGAGTCCCGAATTTTTTAACCAGGACACGCAATTTGACCGCAAATTTGAGCGCTAAGGTTGGTATGCCTAATCGTGTCTGTAAACAAATATTACAATAAATTTTTATTCGGGTGCTCGGAATAACTTGCAATGTAGAATTGATAACAATGTTATAATAACTATTGCTTTTGTGAGCTGTATACGGGTGAAGACCAAAAAGTTTGCAACCTTAACTCATTTAATTAAAATTTGTATCAATTTTTCCATTGTACGACGACAAATTAACCATCGAATAATGAATCTTAAGGTACTGTTTTGAGGTCTCATGTCGCACAACGGAACTTTTTAGTTAGCCTTAGAAAAAAACGATCGGGATAGTTCCGTTGTGCGACAAAAAAATTAATGACACAATAATGAACTTATATCAAAGAATATGTTTAAACATGAAACTTGAAATTTTAAAATTTGTTTTTGCTGTATTGTAGATTTGGAGCACAAAAATAATAAACGAGTTTCTACACTTCTAACATCTTAAACACATTTTTCGTGGGGGTGAAAAATTACAAATGGTGGACTTCCATAAGGCATTATCTACCAGTCGACTTATGATATGAATTTCTCAGTTTGAAAATATATCTGTAATCTGCACATCACTAATCCCATTATCTGTACTAACTTTCTGAAGATTCGCCTCTGATTCACGGAACAAAAAACGACCTTTGAAAGTGGCCTTTTTTAGGTGAGACTAGTTTTTGCGCCGCCGCCGTCTGAGGGGCCTCCGTGCTTTACCGCTATTTACCTACTATTATGTAATGAACAATTATCGTTTGCCTTCACATTTGCTTCAATTCACGCGTTGACGTCATATGTAATGCATGCGATTGTTTATATCGGTACTTACTAATGCTAGCAGGGGTCTAGCTTCTTTTCAGAATGTACGACTAAAACGGAACAGTATTTTAAAGTGTAAGGAGTATACTATAATAACAAAAGGATGGTATTTGTGAACTAATTTCAGTAATATGAATAGTTAGAATTTAAAACTAGTAGGTATAGGTATTACATTATAGTACATTACTGCAGACGCCGGGAAATAAGGGCTTGCCGGCTGAGTAGGTATAGACGGCCGACCGTAAGGGAGGCCGTCTATTGATACGAAGCCGGCAAGCCCTTTTCAAGGCTAAGGCATGTATAGTGCTTTTCTCAAACATATGCAATGAAATAAAAAAATACACCACTCAAAAAAACATAATTCAGCTGTTCAGCCAGTTCATGAACACAGACGCCATGTTTAAAAAAAATATTTTTAATTTTCCCTCCAATCCCTCTATATTTTTTTTCTTTAATAAGTCCACGTGTGTAGTGTGCGAATATTAGGGCCATTATACACAACCTGATAATAAGAATCTTAGTTTCTATAATAAGTAAAATAAAGGCAGAGGATTTTTAATACTGTCTATGGTCTCTGGTGACTTACGTATAGACGGTATTTTCAGTTCGTGTGTACTAGGCATTAACACGGATATTGTTGGTCCGATGGCTGAATGGGTAGCTACCAGAAAAAATATATATATCAGCTGTTCATACACACAGACGCCATGTTTACATTAAAATTAAAAACAAATTACTTCCCGGCTTAGGCCTTCAATTTTGTATGAAATTCCTTTACAGTTCTCTCGAATTGTTCCGCCCGAAACTTGACACTTCGAAGCCTGTTCTAACGCACGTTACGACGATATTTCATTGCATGTTTGAGAAAATTAATATTACTATGTTGCCTCTTGTGCACGCTAAGATACTTCATTAGTCAGTCAGTGTTAAAAAGTGTCTCTCATGTCGAAGTGCAGCATTTTTTTATCATTGTTTGCTCGTTTCTTGTTTTTATAGAACAACATACTACTTTGTTAGCTTACAAATGACATTTACGTATGACTATCAATGTAAATTGGTCTGACCAAATCCGCACTGCATTAGTCTCCAACTTCCACGTCGCGCTCTAGGTGGTCGAGGACCGTGGCAGATGGCGTAACATCATCTGGAGGAAGCTAATCCATGGTGGATATCACGACCTTCAGCAATGATGATAACGATACACGGAGGAGCAATGTAAATAAAAATGTGTCTATACACTGCACTAAAAGTACCGTACAGACCGTGTCCATTCCCCGATACGACGGCATTAAGTAGCGTTTATCGCAATTTAATGAATAATTATTGATTCCAAATTCAGAAAGATACAAGGCTCTTTGTATTATCCTTCTTTGACTGTTGTCTTAATTTTGAATTGGTATTTTTTACGCAGGTGTGCGAAGTATACAAGCTCCATCGAGAAACCTTCCACCTGACAGTGGACTACGTGGACCGGTACCTCTCCAACACGGACGACGTGCAGAAGGGTCGGCTGCAGCTTATAGGTAAGTCCTTGTATAACACAGTAGACGCTCATAGTACAGAACTGTTTGGTTCGGATTAGTTATGTTATCACCCTAGGCCGTAAGTATAATAATAAGAAATATTGGTCAACCTCACACAAGTCAATCTAGTCCCACAGTAAGCTCTAGTAGACTTGTGTTATGGGCATTAGACGACGATAAACATACTTATATAGATAATTACATACTTAAATACTCGATCAATTTTACATACTTAATAATAAATCGCGTTCATCGCACAAATATTTGTCCTTGCCGGGATTCGAACCTAGGACCGTCGGCTCAATAGGCAGCTGCTTTACCACTTGCGATCTGGGACATTCTGGGACGATGCACCGCCCTAGAACTATTAAGTGTAAATATGCCGAAGTTATTAATTGCAAAATTTAAATCATGATTTTATTTCAAATCACATTGGCGACCCTGAGCGGATGTGCACTAAGACCGCAACCGCATTTCCTAATTTGAAAGATAATATAATAAATAGCGCTTACTGCGGTAGATATACATTGAAATTGTAGCTCGTATTTTTAATAACTCGTAGACACAATCTTATCGCCTGGTGGCAACCAAAACTCACTAAAATTATGTCACTGTTCTTCAAAACCTCGTATTTAGTAAGTAGATTGACACTGAGGTTCGAGCTTTGTTTTAAGTAGATATTTGTTACTTCAGACGATATATCGTCGGGGATAGTGCAATGCCGCGTAGTAACAGCTGTCAATAAAGTTCTCATTTCAATAAAATACTTTGCATTTGTTTGAATATTGGTTCGTATCTGCACTTGTTACTTACGCGGTATTACACTATCCCCGACGATATGTGTATTTTCGCAATCCTAAATGATGAGCTCTGCATCCATCCAACTCTAAAACATCGTACATTTCCAGGTATCACGTGCCTCTTCATCGCCGCGAAAGTCGAGGAGGTCTACCCACCGAAAATCGGCGAGTTCGCCTACGTCACCGACGGCGCTTGCACCACCGACGAGATCCTCCTCGAGGAGCTCCACATCCTCAAGACCCTGTCCTGGAACATCACCCCCATCACTATAAACAGTTGGCTAAACGTGTACATGCAGTTGGCTAGTGAAGGACGCAGTGCGAAACGGAGATTGATCAGTGAAAGTGACGTGGGGGCCAACGCGTTGAGGGGCTACACGTTCGTGTTCCCCCAGTACTCGTCGCTGGAGTTCGTGGTGTGCGGGCAGCTGATAGACCTGGCGGTGCTGCATGTCGACGTGACTCAATTCTCGTACAGCGTGGTGGCGGCGTCGGCCATCGCGCATGCGTTCGATAAGGAGCTCGCGATTAGGGTGTCTGGTGAGTTCATTCAAATTACAAAATTTAAAAAATATTTAATATTTCTAACAGGTGGGAATTATTATAGAGGTGGATAGAGATTTGCGTCGTATACAACCTATAAAAAAAAAAACAAATTATTTTGCCAGTGAAATTTAAAACACATAGAGTTGTGCACTAACATCCTAATTGCAACGAATTCCGTTTTTTTTTTACGATTGTGCTCTAAGGTATCGATTAGTTATGCGTTCGAGGACTCCGCCAAGCTTGTTTACTGTTGCTTATACAATACAATACAATACAACAATACTTTATTGCACACCAAAAAAGTTTACAAAAGGAAACAAGATAAATACAATTTATAAATAACGGTAGACAACAGGCGGTCTTATCGCAAAAGAGCGATCTCTTCCAGACAACCTTATTCCGGGATATTAACTCAAAATCTTGAACAACCGATAGCACAGAGAAGATAATAGAGGAATAATACTTAGAAGTTACTCTCGTAAAACAATACCCGTGGTAGTAAATTTTCCATCTCTTTCTATCTCATAACAAGTGTTTAAATAAAAATGTTTACAGTTAGTTAATGACTGTACACGATAAAATCGGGCCACTTTGTCTCTCGTCTAACTATTTCAATTAATGTCATATATATACTTGAAATTTTGTTATGTTATCCTATGGAAACCAATGCAAATATTTCAATTACTGCGACGCATTATAATGCAATAATTTTAAATATGTACTCAAAAAAAGAAAGTTTTCGTAATAGAATTGTTTCCGAGCACTTTCTCAGTCCGCAGTTGCCGCATCGGAAACTCTCAAAAAAATTAAATATCGGTAAGTCAACCGTATCTGATGTCTTGAAACGCTTTCAAGAGAGCATGATGACTACTAGGAAAGCTGGCAGCGGGAAAAAAGCGGCTCTGTTGATACAAATAAGGAAAGAAATGTTATTAAGATATTCCAGCAAAACCGAACCTGTAGGTACGAGCCGTTGCAAAAAAAAAAATGAAATGTCTGTATCGTATGTCCAAAAAGTCGAAACTAAACCCAGTCTGAAGACTTTTAAGGTACAAGTAGCCCCAAATCTCCGAGAAAAAGAAAACCAGTCCGCTAAAACTAGAGCTTGCAAACTATATGAGCAAATTTTAACGAAAAACGATTGCGTCGTAATGGACCATGAAACTCATGTCCTTGCTGGCTATAAGCAGTAACCTGGCCAACAGTTCTATGAAGCATCAGATAAAGCAAGTATTCCTGATAAATTTAAGAAGAAAAAAAAGTATACGTTCCCATTTTCTTTTTAGGGTTCCGTAGCCAAATGGCAAAAAACGGAACCCTTATAGATTCGTCATGTCTGTCTGTCCGTCCGTATGTCACAGCCATTTTTTTCCGAAACTATAAGAGCTATACTGTTGCAACTTGGTAGGTAGATGTATTCTGTGAACTGCATTAAGATTTTGATGCAAGAATAAAAAAATAATAATAAATATTGGGGGCTCCCCATACTTAGAACAGAAACTCAAAAAATTTTTTTTCATCAAACACATACGTGTGGGGTATCTATGGATAGGTCTTCAAAAATGATATCGAGGTTTCTAAAATATTTTTTTTCTAAACCGAATAGTTTGCGTGACAGACGCTTCCAAAGTGGAAAAAAATTGGTCCTCCCCCCCTCTAACTTCTAAAATAAGAAAATGAAAAATCTAAAAAAAACATTTGTAGTACATTACTATAAAAACTACCAACGAAAATTGTTTTGAACGAGATCTAGTAAGTAGTTTTTTTTTTTATATTTTAATACCTAACTTTGCACCTAATTTATATGGAGCGCTATACATACCAGGTGCAAACTTAACTTAACCACTTAGGGAAGGAAAGTGTTTGTACGGAACCCTCGGTGCGCGAGTCCGACTCGCACTTGGCCGGTTTTTTTTTTTGTTTTGCAAGCCTTGTGCGCATGCGATCGAAAAAGCCAAAGTTTTATAACAACGGGCCTATAAAAACAAAACATTTACGTAAAAGAGTGTTTTCAAAAACTTCTTTTGCGGTTTATATGAAGTCATACAAAGCCTGTTGCATTTTGGCCTGATTTTGCTTCCTGTCACTATGCAAATACAGCAGTGGCATGGTACAAACGCAACAGCGTGGCAATAGTGCCTAAATGAATGAACCCACCAAAGCGCCCTGAACTCCGGCCGATCGAGACATATTGGGGTCTAGTGAAGGGGCACTTAAAAAAACAACAAGGAAACAAAATATGTGACCAAATTCAAAAAGCAGTGGCGTTCAGTAACCAAATTTGTATCTGTGACCACTGTGCAAAAGTTTATTATCAGGGTGAAACAAAAAGTCTGAAAATTCAGCAGATTCCTATTTGAAGCAAAAAAAAGCTTGTGTATAGTATGATATAGCCTATACGTTCCTTATAAATAAATAAATAAATCAACATTTACCTTCTTGTTTTAATACTGTAGGGACAATTGAATGTGGCCAGATTTTATCGTGTACAGTCTTTAGTTCGGTAATTGTAAAGCTACCGAAACGTCAGGGAGGCTCAAATAAATTAATATAGGCGATATATGTAATCCGTTTAGTGTTTTATTTAACCCTTAATTTGACAAAAAAATACGAAGGTCGCTAGTTCAAGCCTCGTTGAATAGAGCAAACAATTCTCGTTCGAAAAAAAATAGAAGAAGATGGTCAAAGAGTGTTTTCATCCTAGGGTTGTGTGACAGTCGCGGAAACCGAAGTAAGTGTTTTAAAATCTGAAACTATATTGGAACACTGTATTTTATTTTTGTGTATCTCATATACTTTACAAGTACCGATCATCGATGTATAATTCACGCGAGGCCATTTTTGTAAACATGAATTCGTTGACCCAGAAGTTAACCGCCGTCTTTGCCAATGTCGAATGGCGCAGGTCCCAGGGGTACATATCATTCATATTTCTTCTACCACTTTCATTTAAGAGGCCTTATTCCTTTAAAAAAAATATATATATATATATATATATTATGACGAATATATTGATAATTACAGGAAACTTTTTGAAGTGAATAATACTTATCCCAAAATTCTAGAAAGTAACATAGCTATCTCATGCTTTCATTGCGTGCAATCGAAAAAAGTTGCAAAAATACAGTTTTCTGCGTGAATTTTGTCAAATTCGAGTACATAGTTTTTGAAACGAAAATTATCAATGGAAAAATTCAAACTGTAGGTTTCAAATATAAACCAATAAATCGCAATGGCCCTTCCAAGTATTAACATTGATAATATGTTAAGAAGCATGTTTGATCAGATCATACACAAAAATGTCTAAAACAATCAGCATTTTTGAACGGATAAGGAGCCCTAAGAATCGCAATAGATAATGGGTAATTTAATTCCGACTTTTTAATCAGTACGACAAAAAATAACATTTTATTCCTGGTGTTTTAATTAAATATAACATTAATTAATAAGAGGAAACAGAGGAAAGAATAGCAACAAAATAATCACGCTAATACGAAAGACGAAAGTTACTTCTTCACGCTCAAACGGCTGGACCAATTTTGATGAATTTTGGTATGAAGGTACACCCTGGTTTAACACATAGGCTACTTTTTATCCCGAAAAATTTAGTGTTCCCGCGGGATAAGCGGGTAACACCGCGCAGCGCTGCTAGTAATAGAATAGAAGAAAGAATAGCGGCTATATTTGCTTTTACTAGAATTATGAAATTCTTATTAATTGGAATGTAATTTGTTTTTTGAGTAAATAAATGTTTTTAACCAGAAACAGAAGGTATAGAAGTGAGGATGAAACTTCAACCGTAGACGTCTTCGAGAAATGGTAACGATTACAAGATCAGAGAATCGGGCTAGCTTGTAGGTGGTGCACACTATTTTCCAGTTCAGTACGACATCCAGAGAGTAGACTAAGGGGGTCAAGCATCGTAGATTCAATCTCCTGTTCCCCAGACAAAAATGCGGTCTATTCTGGTTTGTCGTCTCAAGTAGGGCTCACGGTCGTGTCCGTGTTTCGTGTACCCGTAGCCGGAGATCCGGACTATTCGGCACGTGTAATTAGGCTCCGTGTAATTATGATACGTAGCTCCGTGTTACACGGAGATGCGTCTCTTAACTACACGCGGATCCGATCCTTTCGTGTCGTTTAGGGAAGACTCATTGTTTATCTTTAAGACCTACGAATGTAATGCTAGTAATATTTTGCCGGGGGGCTAAAATAATAGAACAATACAGGTTTTAAAAGGTGTATATTTAAATAATTCGCTTAAAAAATAAATAGACATAATAACTCAAGTTTGAATTAAGTAGAAATAAACTACAAACATGCAATACGGGTGAGCTCGATAAGCTTTCATTCAATACCCGAGCGGAGCCGGGGTCCAAAGATCCGTAGCCGAATGCAGACACGGCTACGTATCTTGGCGTGACCGTGTACTACGGGATTTTTGGACCGCCGGTGCTAAGAACACGGAGCTACGGTTCCGTGTGTAACACGGATATCAGAAGCCAAGTTCCAAAATGTAGTTATAATTTCCGTATGTTTATTGCAGGCTGGACGTGGGAGGTGATCGAGCCGTGCTACCGGTGGCTGGCGCCGTCGGTGGCGGTGGTGCGCGCCGAGGGCGGCGTGAGCGCCGTGCGCGGCGGCGACGGGGAGTTCCTGCAGCGCGCCGCCGGCCTCGACCTCATCTGCCCCGACCTCAACGTCGACGAGAGCCACCGCATACAGTCGCACAATGTCACGCTCGACATGTTTGTGAGTATCAGAGTATGTACTCGGATCGAACGACGCGGTTGGCGCAGTGGTGGCAGCTGCACGGCAAATATTTGTCCATCACACAAATATTTGCCGATGCCGGGATTCAAACCCAAGACCGTCGGCTCAGCATGCAGTTGCACTACCACTGTGCCAATTGCATCGAATGGACTTAACTATTTAGCTGAGTGAAAAGAAACATACCAGACATGAACTGCACAATCTACTTCTCATACATACAAGTCGTGGGGCATCCAATCAGCTGCAAGGACAAATAACAGGTTTCACTGACAAATCACCTATTTTTGACAGTTCTTCGCGCTACAATATTTAAGGTACTCCAATGAGCAAACGTCTAAATTTAAAACAACACCATAAATGTGTTATAATATATAATTATAATGTGTTCTTGCGATAGACAAGTAAACGAGCTTTTAATGGTCCAGTTTGGGTCCCTAATTGCACATTATAGTTTGTGGGGGTCATATAGGAGAGCTCTTTGCATTCTTCAACTATGATATAATTCCGTTCTGGGGCCACTAAAATTAAATGTTAGCGTTAAAGGTTTTTTGTAATATTTGTAACTTGTTGAGATGGACTTGGCGAAATATTTCCTAATTTGAAAAGCACTGAATACTATGTTTTGATTACTTTAAAAACTTATCAGCTCTTGTACACCCGTGACCAGTCCACTGCTACTTCAGCTTACTAGTTTTTGAAACCACAGCCGAATAAATTCTACGACTATGGTATGTCGAATGATGCCCAAGATAAGCCCATGTGATACGTCATTTGAAAGGCAGCAGGCTTATCCATCAGTAGACTGATATAAACGGATGAAGATGAACTAACATTAAACTGTTTGTTTCCAGGACAAAGTCCTACAGTCGCACACGCCCCTGGACGAGGCGGCGGAGCCCTCGGGCTCCACGGAGCACATCTACCCGCCGACGCCGCCGCAGTCGGACCAGAAGAGCCCCAAGACGCCCACCACCAAGACTCCCTCCACCAGGCCAGAGGTCAGACTCCATGCGGACGAATAGGATAGCGGCTTCACTTGTGTACTGAGTTAAGTGCCCAGCTTTAAACTAAACCTGAACTTATCCTTATGAGAATAAGTTCAGTTTTAGTTAGAAGACTACATTTTACCATCCCTTTACTAACAAGTAATAGCGGGGTCATATTTTGTTTTTTTTTTCGTGACAGCTATTTTATTTCGACCTACTAATAGCTGTTCGGTTTCTATAGCTGTACTGACATTATAAAAACTTTCGAAGTTGTAGCATATTTGGATGGTAAAAGTAGACACTTGATTTAATTTCTGCAGCTAGTATTTACACGTTTGTTGGATTTTGTAATGCCCTAAAAGTCAATTGATCTGACAACTATTTTAATTTTTGACTGGAATGGAATTGGTTAATTAAAAGACAATCAACTCTATACTGATTCTGATTGAGTTCCATTCAATTGCTTAATCCACCAATGAGGTAATACCAAGTTGCAAAATGAAATGAGAGTACACAAGTGAGCCCCTTTGTGTAAATGTGTTATTGTTGACAATTTTGTTATGTCGTTGTTGGTTGTATAGCTGAATTTTAGACATGTTTATAGATTCTGAACTGTTTTGAATACCTGAATTTAGGTAGCGGCTTTTGTGACTGCGTAAGATTTGTATTTTTACGTTTTTTTTATGCCTCCACTCTGTGTCGTATCGACATTTTAGGAAACCTCGTTAACTGAATTTTGACAAAACTGTTTTCTGGCTTTTGAGTTAGTCAGTATGACGGTCACATTAAAGGAAATATGCGTGGTGTGCACGCAACTAATGTATGAAGTATAAGACATTGAATGTACACGTAATGGCATAAATATTGACCACTGATATTGACTATTGGTTTTCTATTTATGAAAATTTCAAGATCCATGCCACGGAGTATTCATTGTCGAAAGTAAATTAAAGCCGCTCATAAACTGTATCAATACGAACATTCATTGTACAGACAACATGCGAAACTTAGATTTGTTCCAATTTTTCGTAACGGCCATTGCCGTCAATTTACTAATATCGACTTTTCTACAAGTATATTGATTGATTCAAACTTACACGATATTTACACATTATAATAACAAAAGAGGACAAAAAGTGTTTATTTAATTAAGCTCAAGGTTTCGAAGGTGATGATACATTTCTGGTCTCGAAGGGACTCATAGCGACAGGGATGGAAGGTTCCTTCGAGACCATGAAGGTGATATCTCGTTGGATAGTCGAGGTAATTAAATAAACACTTGAACGCGATAAGTCTCGTTTTTTTATAATAATGTTTTCTACAATGTTCATATTCCAGAGTAGAACGTGAACAATTTTGTATGATCGTTATATCCACCTTTCTACTTTGAAGACTGACTAACGTATTTTGCATGTGTACTAACCAGTACTAAAGTGTTAGTGTTATTAGTGAGAGCTTACTAACATGTTACGTATTCCATCGTGGTATAGTATTTCGACATCCGCTTACCTTATTCAATAAGCTAAATAACGAGGGTCTCAACGTGTGATAATCTAGTTTTTTAGCAATAAGTCTGTCACATGATTGAGATCTCACTCGGATATTATTGGCATTGGCAAAAATCTCCCGCACCAAATATCGTCTTTGTCTTTATGACTTTAGGGCATGCCACTTGCCAATTTGGCACAGTACTGATGCTCTACAAAAATACGTTTCCTAACCAGCCGTGTGCTGCATGCAACTAACACTTCAAATGCTGTGATAAGACGGATATAAAATTGCTCACTTCTCTATTTCTGAGCGGAGATTGTCCACTTTTACATAATACTTGAAAAAAAAATCTCTTCTTTCTGTAATGACTTTGAGAATGCAATACCAGATTTGCATTTTATCCGGCATCGAAATGATGTATCGGTTACGCATACAACAATTTGGATGAGACCATCTTTAAATTATATTTAGTAATGAGAAATATTAAAATAGTTCCTAATAAATATATAGTTTATTACGGGAGTGACTGAGGTTGGCAGCTCTGCCAACATAACCATGCTTAAATGTTTGAACATTCCAACGTTTTACATAGCGCTGTATGTAAAAATATTCACTAAAACATTTAGATTATTTTTTATCAACTTTCTTTCAAATATCTTTTAGTACAATTCACACTTGAGACGAGGAAATTTCCAGCGTGGGTCGTACTTAAGAGTCTCCTGTAAATTCGATTCTCCATGCAAGCTTATTTTTAATTTGTTAACAATACAGATAAAATAATATGGTCACTGATCGTGATTGACTGGCTTCAAAAATATGTAACATTGTCTCGGATTTAAAACCAATTTTAAACTTTATAGTCGTTTGGGCACAGAAATTTAAATTTTAACTTTAATGAAAATTCGTTACATTAACAAGCTATGCATGGAAAACCCGATTTTACTCTAGATTAGTGTGTGTTTATCGTTATAATAAGTGTATATAAATAAATGCATTGCACCAATCATTTTCAATCAAAATATTGCCAAAACGCGCTTGCTAATCAAAAAAATGTATCGAATATTTTTTTCAAATGCAGAATTTAAGTTTCCAAATGAATCACTTCTTCAAATCAAATTGAATAAGTAAGAATCTTTCATTATTTTAATCTAACGATTGGTTTACTTTTGTGTAAATAGTTTGATTATCTTTCTTCTAATTTATTTCTTATGATAAAGTGCACTCGACTGACGCGCGACTCTGTCCGCATATGATTTTAATAAAATTGAAATATTGGTTAGTGGTAAGCAGTAGAATGGAGCCCATTTTTAACCAAAGACTGCAATGACCGATCGGCGAAGGTTTGATTAAATTACATCATTTGTGTATCTATGGATGGAACTCCAACTAAAACTATACATATTGGAGCGTTCTTTTTTTTGTCTTTTTTTAAGCTCATATTACTGAGTATCGTTTGGATATTAGAGCCTCATGTAAGAAAAAAAAGCGTCCCAAAATGATGTATTGTATACATATTTTGCAGTGTCAGGTTTATAGAAATTAAATAAGAACCTTCATACAAATAATGCGTAACGATCTGAAATGGAAATTTTGGGACACTTTTTTTCTGAGGTTTTTTGTTTTGAGTATAATGAGCCTAAAACATATCAGTTTTTTTAACCTTTTTAACGCCAAGAGATGAAACAATGCACCGTGCCACTGACACCATAGCAAAAAAATAAATAACGGGCTCCAAAATCAACAGGTATTTCAATCTAACTGTAGCGGTTTGGATTGCCAAGTTTTTGATCATTGAACTTTTGACGCCCCTAGGCGACGTTGGCGTCAGTGGCTCAATTTTCCGATGTCGTGACGACTGTGGCGGTCAAAAGGTTAAACGCTCACTTAATATGGATTTGCTCTCATCCATCGCCAATCGAGATCTATATTATTTAAACTGGGCAACAGCATTGCTGACAAGCTAAGCTGTTAGATAGAATGATTAAAAATCTGCATATTTTGTCCATATATCGCCTGCTGACTACCTAAACTCACTAAAGTTTTTGTCACTGCTCTTCAAAATCTCGAATCTAGTAAGTAGTTTGACACTGAGATACGAGCTTTAAGTAGGTATTTGTCACTTAGTGAGTTTTGGTCATCAACAATGGCGTGGTCTTTACTAACTTCTCCCACAAATACTAAAATGTAAGAAAAAGAGCAGCCAGTGAATGCAAACCAGTCCACATGTGATGTATTACACTCACATACCCAATGTATATACATTATCATAAGATAGTAGTGGAAAATTTCAATGCAATCCAAGAAATACCTACGTTTAATAACCGTAACTCTTGCTGCGGCACATAATAACATTAAATACATATTTTACACTAGGTTAGTACTTGTGACATAATGCCATAATTCAAGTAGTAATTAGTTCATAAAACATGACACGTATCAGCTGCACAAATGTTCTGCGACCAACTTTACTGTGAACCGAAGACTGTCGCCACAATCTACGCACACAAAGCACTCTGACGCAGAGACACTGGCAAACGTATGAAATTTCAGCATGATAATCGTAGTTCCTAATTTTGCCGCTTTACAGATATGTTGGTCGCCCTATATTTGTGTAACAAGGCATATGTGTCAAGTACTAGACCCATGTACACGTTAAATAAAACAACAAAAGCATTACGCATTGAATACTTATCATATTTTTTCGTTTGGACTGGTTTAATAGACTGTGCGGAGCCATTGAAAGTAAAAACTTTCGTAATTTCGTAATTTTACACAAACCTCGGATATCAATTATTTTGTTTTTCTAATGTATGATGTTGCAAAATTTCACGAGCCTGAAGTTTACTGCGCTCATCGCTTAGAATTCTTTAAGGGAATCTATTTTATTTGGAATACATGCAACGGTGTGATACGAATTTGTGAAAGTTATTGGGCATCGTTTACACGTAAATAATGCTCGACATATGTATATCCGTAACAGTGTTAAGCATTCGTTAGGTGTGAATGAAACTTTAGTGTTAACTGTTCTGAATGTATTATATAATGTAATTGAAGTGTATGAACAAGGCGGGTATTTTCATGTTTTAGAATAATTCAATATCGTAGTTAGTCGAACGAATACGCTTACCCAAGGCACTGGCCTTAATATAAGACTTGGATAGATTTGTTACTTTATATCAGAATAATTTAATTGTATTCCTAGCAGTAAATAGTGCGCTTTTAGATGTAAGCTATTTTTATATCAATTTATTTGAAACTAATATAAAAAAAAACTAATGATAGTACATATAATCGGTTTCAAATTTATTTGCACTCATGTTCATTGATCTTTGTACGTGCACTATGCAATCAACATTTTAATTACCCAATTAATGTAGATTTTAAGTAACTAAATTAGATGTAAGCGTTTCCCTGAATAAAATATAATTATATGTAAAGAAAACTGGTCTATAGACCTTACTGACTTAGGCTGCATTTCCAAGAGCTGTCTAAGCAGATTATTTTATGATCAAAGTAAATAATCCACCAATACGGAGCTATACTATAAGGCAAAGTAATTGTTATATTTTTCCTCCCGCCCTATTAATCTCCCTCGACAACTCAGTCAGTACGCAGCCTAACGCCGGGTATTGCATTTTAAATACCTACGGGTCAGTGACCTTTAGTGCGAATGAATTTGGGGCGGAGTTTAGTATCTTTTTCAATTGTATTCCGTTCTGAGGTGCATGTGATCTCATCGACATTCAGGAGGTTTCTCACTCGTGCAATAACCATGCATTCATCTTCACTACACGTGTACGCTGTGAATGTCGGCGGTTTAGTATTAAATAAAATGGTGTTGAAGAATTATTTTTGTTTCTTTCGGATTACCTATTATAGTCGAGACCTTTTTTTTAAATACTTCGCCTTCATATCATAGACAAGTTTTCCTCGGAAGTCATCAATTTTTCAGAAATCTACAAAAGATTAGGTTAAGTTCGTTTTATCACATTCCAAAATATTTTATGGTTTGAGAAAAAAATTAAACGTTTGTCTATAAAACCAAGGGTAAACTACTTGGTCCATGGGTAAACTATTATTGTCAAATTGTCGATCTATGCATTACAACTACATAGTTTTCCTCTTTATTATAATAATAGAAGGCCGGGTGATTAAGGAAAGACCGACAAGCAGTATGTGCCATACTGGTAATAAATTCATACATAAATATTCAATGCAAGGGAATAAGTGCCAATATAATTGCGTAAATCTTGTATAAAAAATAGACACCGAACTACAAACTGCCGTGTAATTCAACTCTTGCATGTTTTTATACAATCGTAATTATGATTTTCTATTTATTCTTCATGGGTTTGAAATGAAATTCAATAGCTGTATTAAAATATAATATAAAAAATGCAATGCAATGCAACAATTAGACAAACACAATCACTGGTAACATCCAAAATAAAACGACAATCAACTCGATCAAAAATCTTAACTCTTAATCTTAACATTTCTACGGCCGCGGGTCCTCCATCCTGAAATAGAAAACCAAATAAGTAAATATCGGACACCACACAAATCGATCTAGTCCCACAGTAAGCTCTAGTAGGCTCGTGTTATGGACACTAGACGACTATATAAATAACATGGAAAACGTCCGGGACCCAGAAACAAATCTTCGAGTTCGTCGCACATTTGTCCTTGTCGGGATTCGAACCCAGGACCGCTGGCTCAGTAAGCAAGCGTCGCCAATTCTAAATGTGTTAAATATTTCACAATCAATATGCAAGGTAAATATCAATATGTAACACCCTAATGCCAAAAGTTGACACACTGTTTGTCATGTCTGGGATCGTTACCGGTATTAATTCAAATTCAAATATTTTTCTAATTTCAGGTTTTATTTCAAACGTTACTAAATTGAATTTAGGTATTGATATAAAGCTTTGAAATTAGCTCACTAAAATATAGAAATATGTAATAATAAGCGAAATACCGAAATCGAATACCGGTTTTTTGTATGGAACCGAATACCGGTAGGTATCCGATCCCTGTGTCTATTACGTTATTTTATTAACCCTTTGAGCGCCGAGCGGCAAAGCAATTCACCGTGCCACTGACGCCAAACCAAAAAAAAAAAAGTGCTCCAAAATCAACAGAGGTTGAAAAACACAGATAGTGGTTTGAATTAGCATGTTTTTGACCACTGAAATTTTGACGTCAATAGACGTCGTTGGCGTCAGTGGCACGAATTCCCGATGACGTGATTTGCCGTCTTTGGCGGTCAAAGGGTTAAAAGGCATGGAACTTCTGTGTGAATTGTAATTTATGTAATGATAATATCGGCTCCATAGCTCTCTAAAGTGCTGTCAGAAGTCCGATGCCTAGTTATTAAGTTTGAAGATGCATCTATGACAGCAGTGTCGAGCACATTTCACCTCATTCATACCTAGCGGATATGACACGACTTTCGGCGGCGAGCGGTTGAGCGAGAGATCCGACCCCGGCGGCCATACGAGTGATCGAGAACGAACGAAGTTCGCAAATTTTCAAGCATTGCGCAAGATATTTGAATCAATGTCAACACAATTGCCTTTTCTTTGTGGTCCAGAGATAATGGCATACTCACACGTGGATGCTGATCTGCGGACCGGATTTGACGGAGGACGCGTCCTGCGGCGTCAGAAACACGAACTGGCGCGTGGGGTTGTCCAGCGCGTGCTTCAGCAACATGTTCATCACCTTCTTACGGTTCACGTTGTCCTGGGGAGAGGGCATGATAACCTTATAAAGGCTGATTTAGACGATGCCAATTTTGAGACGCCTAAATTACGGCGCCAGTGATTACCGCACAGCACACCTCCGACCGTTTAGACAATGACTATGTTCAGCCGCCTAAATCTCGCCGCCAGTCGTGTTTACACAATGTTTTTTTTCAGTACCAGTCATTAGTGGCAGCGAGAGACGCGGAGGGGGGGTCACTGGCGCCACAAAATAGGCTCGTGTTCTATTCCGCGCCAGCGCTGGCATGCGGCGAAAAAATGGCGCGGAAAGTGTTTATACGGTGCCTTTTCGAAGCGCCGTAATTAAGGCGTCTCAAAATTGGCATCGTCTAAATCAGCCTTAACTTTACACAATTGTAAAGAATTTCTACGAATTTGAAGTGTACGCGAATTGCCCTTTCGGTGTCATAGCGAGTATCTAGTCGCATAACGGATGCTATGTCTTAGGAATACTGTAATCTTAATCTAGTTTAGAAACGACAGCATTTGTAATTGAAAAATAAATAAAAAGCAAGTGAAATTAATCAAGGTAATTCAAGGCAAATCCAGAGGGCACCAATCTGAAGGCTACATAACTGAGAGATGGATAACTTACATGTTTTGTAAGTAGTTTTGCTAAATAAATTATTATTATTATTATTAGATCATTCATCACCGCTTGGAGCGAAGATGTGGCAGCGTGTCGAGTGCTATGAACCCGAAAACGTGCTCTAAGTATGTCATCGTCATCACTAACAAAGGCCTCCCGTCAAAGTTCTCCACAATGATCGGTCGTCGGTACACCTGTTGGGGCCCCTGCGTCTTCCGGTACGCGGTCGCCACTCACGTTTACTGTACAGCAAATGTACGCACCATGAACACATCGAACTCGTCCAGGAAGTAGAAGGGCAGCTCCACGCAGGCCCACAGCGCCATGATGAAGGCCACGGTGCTGTAGGAGCGCTCGCCGCCCGACAGCGAGGCCGTGGTGGACGCGTGCCGCTCGCTCTCGCGGCCCGTGCACGTTATCTCCAACACCGCGTTCGAGAAGTCGATCTTCATGTTGCCCTGGACAGTGCAAAGTTAAATGTTAAACGAGCACCAGTAAGAGGCCTATTTATTTTTATTTTATTCTTTTAAACATTACTTGAACTGTATCAGGGCTGTAAAGCCCTCACTACCAATGAGTCGGACTTTGTGTGGGAGTATAACCCGCTAATGCAATTATCTCCGCGCTACAGGAGTGATTGGTATTTACCGAGCGAATGGCAGCGCGTCGGACTTGAGAGCGGCGCGGGCGGCGGCTCGCGCGGTGTACGTGGCACGCTTGCCGCTCGCGCGCTGCGCCGCTAAGGGTGGAGCCAGACGAGCGTAATTTGAGTCGCGTAATACATAGTGTGACGTGATCACGTGACATGACGTATGCGCGACCGAAATTATGCGACTAAGATTTTGCTCGTGTGGCTTCACCCTAAGATCGAAGTCGTGTCCGACATAACATTACGACACGAATACGACATAAATTACGACATAAATTATTTTTATTAAAGTAGCTGTGACCACTCACCGAGTACCCGTTGACGGTGAGCATCGCGTTGAAGTCGTGCTGCACGCGGCGCGCGATGTACTGTTGTTGTTTGCAGCTCTCGTGCCGGTGCCGCTTCGTCGACTTCGTGCACTGTACGGACAAATTATATGTAGCCACCCACAATAAATAGTCATGGGAAAAACACAAATACCAGGGGCCCATTTCACGAAGTTACACGCGGAAGTCCCTCTTCAGCTTCTTATATTAGGTACTACTTCACATCGAACGAAGCTAGGTCTATATCACACATAAATTCTAAATAAAATACGTATAATAAGCATATGTAAGATGTTGGGGTATGTTTTCTTTTCTGCTTGGTATTTCTGAACCGGAGAGCCATTGAATTTTTCAACCAGGTTCGTTTCTACTTGGTTTTTAACCTCCGGTATCCTTGTATTTGTGTGTCTGTCTGTGGCATCGTAGCATTTTCTATATTATTGAATGAGGGTCTCATGATGACCAGCTACGTGTGTCAGGGGTTTAAATGTAGGTTGTGTCACCTTACCTTTTCCACCAACTCCTTGATGCGGTCGAGCTTGTGCTGCGTCTCCCGGTCCTTGGTCTCGACGCGCAGCAGCTCCTCCGCCACCTCCGCCTTGCTCCGCCCGTCGGTGCGGATCGAGTTCAACTTCGACTTGGCTTTCTCGATTTCCTTCTTCACGGTCTCCTTGTCCCTGTAAGTCGTTTTTTAGGGTTCCGTAGCCAAATGGCAAAAAACGGAACCCTTATAGATTCGTCATGTCTGTCTGTCTGTCCGTCTGTCCGTCCGTATGTCACAGCCATTTTTTTCCGAAACTATAAGAGCTATACTCTTGAAACTTGGTAGGTAGATGTATTCTGTGAACCGCATTAAGATTTTGATTCAAAAATAAAAAAATAATAATAAATATTGGGGGCTCCCCATACTTAGAACTGAAACTCAAAAAATTTTTTTTCATCAAACACATACGTGTGGGGTATCTATGGATAGGTCTTCAAAAATGATATCGAGGTTTCTAAAACATTTTTTTTCTAAACCGAATAGTTTGCGTGACAGACGCTTCCAAAGTGGAAAAAAGTTGGTCCCCCCCCCTCTAACTTCTAAAATAAGAAAATGAAAAATCTAAAAAAAACATATGATGTACATTACTATAAAAACTACCAACGAAAATTGTTTTGAACGAGATCTAGCAGGTAGTTTTTTTGTTAATACCAAATACCTAACTTTGCACCTAATTTATATGGGGCGCTATACATACCAGGTGCAAACTTAACTTAAACACTTAGGGATGGAAAGTGTTTGTACGGAACCCTCGGTGCGCGAGTCCGACTCGCACTTGGCCGGTTTTTGTTTAATTGTACCCAGCAAGCGACCCCTCACATCACATTGGACTATTGGTAAGCGATGAAATTGTAATTTTGTAATAATTGGTTCTTATTGAGTTAGTGCTGATATCAAAATTCATTGTTCACAGTCACGCCGTAGCGACGATTTCCGTAACACAGACGATATTTTCACAGATAAAATATTAAGATTATGCTTAATTTGATCGAATATCGATCGCATTTGTTAAGATAAAAAACACGTTTCTTATCTATAAAGCCTTAAAGGAGGATGGGCAGATTTGCATGGACTCTGGCCTAGGGACCAATAACGGCAAGCCTTATATCATGGGAAAGGTTCTTTCATATTCTACAACTTTTTGTATGGCGGGAAATCTCGAATTTCCTGTGTAAAAAAAGTTAATAAAAAAGCGATAGGTACAACTTAGTATCTAAGGCTTGTTCACGAAATAAAGTAGCCACAGATAAATACAAATAAATCGTGTATTTTTCGCAATATTTCAAACAAACAACTGTACTCATAACTACTGTAATCTGTACCCTATTATTTGAAAAATTAAATAAAATATAAAATATTAATGAGACCCTAAGACTGAACCAACTCCTTGACCTTTTTTCGAAGTCCTGCCATTAGTATAGGTACGAATTGAACTAGAAGTGAACTGACGAGCAGCTGCGTTCCATATCTTTCCTGTAGGTTGCCTTGAACGGAACCGAAAATACCGCCTGATTCATCTCATGTTGTCTTTTTTTTATGACGACTGAGGTGTGCAACAAAGATTATCTGTTCACGGTAACACAACTCACCTCGGATTCTCGACTCTGGGGCACAGCGTCTCAGCCTCCCCGATCTTGGCGCCGATGACCCGCAGACGCTCCTGCAAGGTGAACCCTATCTGCTCGAGCTTGGCCTGCTCCTCCTTCAGCCGCTGCTTGCACGTCTGCCGCTCCGTCACCCCTTGGTCCTGCTTCAGCTGTTCTTGTTCTATTTCTTCCTGTGTACAAATAATGACTGGTGAAATCAACTAAAAAACGGTCTCACTATCATTAAAATACTGCGAAAGAAGTTAATTTGTTAACATCCTATGAATTAAAATGCGTTTGATACTGCGTTCAGGTTAACGCATTCTAAATGCGATCAGCACGAATGCTGAGGTGGGACTTTTTCGTGGCTTAACCATAGTCATTATAGTCGCCTGTTACCTAATGTTTAATTATTCTTGTTAGTTAGTCAGGGGTACCGTAGGCGTTCATCACCTTTCCGGTGAGCGTTGTAAGGTATTCGGGTACGCGTCCCCGGCTTCCCGAGCTGCTATTGTCTCTACCCCTGTTCTCCTGAGCAATAGCATCCTAAACCTTTATCCTGTCCCAAGTCAAAGTCCTTCTTCTCTTTCACATCCCACATTCCTTTAATTTGGCGAGATGAGCGTCTTTAGCATTGGTTTGCCACTCATCTAGGAGACGGATAACTCCGAAATTAAACCCGGTATCGGTAACTCCGTTAGGCGCGAGTAGGATACAATCCGAACAGCGGCAGTTATCTGCAACCTACCTGGTGGCTCTGCACGTATTGGCACGCCTTTCCTGCAGGTCAAGCTGGGGTGGTCGAGAGGGTGATGCAGGTCCTGGGCAACCCTGTGTCACCTAATAGCGTCCCAGGCGACGCAGCGTCTGTGGAGAGGACACTTCACCCACACCGTTTTGCGGTGTGGAGAACAACACGGGAAGCAACAGTTACCGGTTATAAGCCTGCGCATATGGGCGTAAGCGCAGGCGCCAGGGGTTACTTCCGACAGTGGGAGGATCCATCGTAGGTCCACTGACCAGTTACCGCCCGCTTTAAACTGGGCAGCCCCCAGTCAGTAAGGTACTGGTCCGCCCCGGCACCGCCTGTTCCTCTAGGGTGTTGGGAGCACAGGGTTTTGCCCGGAAAGCGATGCTGAGCTGTTTTACACCCGCGACCAAAAAGCAAACTATTAAAAAATCTAAAGCTTACGCTTCCATGCGCTTTGGTTCTTGGAATGTCCGAACATTGAGGACAGGTCTCTTGGATAACTTGGAGACTACAGAATACGCGAATGAACTGCGTAAAACAGCTATCGTTGACCTGGAACTGTCACGTCTGAATGTGTCCATCGCTGCGCTGCAGGAAACTAGGCTCCCCGATGAAGGCTCTTTGCGCGAACAAAATTACACCTTTTTTTGGAAAGGTAAGGGTTCAGACGAACATCGTGAACACGGCGTGGGCTTTGCAGTTTGTAACACTCTTTTGAGTGCCATTGAAACACCTCGAGGCATTTCGGAGCGTATTATGGTCTTACGTCTAAGTACAAAGAGCGGTTTTATCACTCTCATTTCCGCCTATGCTCCAACGCTTACCTCGACAGCAGAGTCAAAGGACGACTTTTACGATAAGCTGTGCACTGCTGTCAATAATGTACCATGTGGGGATCGGCTGCTTATTCTGGGAGACTTTAACGCTCGTGTAGGACAGGACAACACCTCATGGCCCGATTGTTTAGGTAATCACGGTATAGGGAAACAAAACGAAAATGGTCAACGCCTGCTAGAATTTTGTTCTAAGTACCTGCTGTGCGTTACCAATACATACTTCAAAGGCAAAACGATGCGTAAGGTTTCGTGGAAACATCCCCGATCGGGTCACTGGCACCAATTAGACCTTATCTTGACCAGAAGAATGTGCTTAAAAGAAGTCATCCACACAAGATCCTTCCACAGTGCACAATGCGACACCGACCACTCCCTAGTAGCGTGTAAGGTCAATCTGTCCGCTAAAAGAATTCACTCCTCTAAAACTCCCGGGAAGAAGAAATTGGATCTCACTAAAACCAAAGATCCTGAGTTAGTGGATTATTTTAGCTCCTTGGTGCAACAGAAAGCAACAACTTGGGACGTGGATGCGCCTATTGAATCGGAATGGAACTCCATTAAAGACCTTCTCACCAACTCAGCTAGTGAGATATTTGGGCTCGCCAAAAATAAGGCATCGGATTGGTTCTCTGATAATTTGCAACAGCTAAAGCCATTAATCGACTCTAAACGACAATACGCTTTGAACTTCCGTCTCAATCCTAGTGAAGCCACTCGCGCTGAGTTCTGCAGTGCCAAGGCGTTGCTTCAGCGTACATGTCGTGAGCTTGCAAACTCTTACTGGATAGAGTTGTGCAGAAGCATCCAAGACTGTGCTGCGAAAGGTAACTTTCGTGGTGTTTATGCTGGGATTAAGACAGCTCTTGGCCCTGTCCAAAACAAGACAGCCCCTCTGAAAGAGATTGATGGCACGATTATCACTGATAGTAGTCGTCAGCTTGGTCGGTGGGTGGAGCATTACACCGAGCTCTATTCTCGACCAGCCGAAATCAATCTGGTAGCCATGGACTTAATTCCGAACCTTCCCATCATGGCTGAACTTGACACCTTGCTCACAGTTAGAGACCTTCATGCCGCCGTGCTTAAGCTTAAGTGTGGCAAGAGTCCCGGGGAAGATGGTATCGTAACCGAAATCCTTAAACTTAAGTGCACATTACCTTTGCTCCATAATCTTTTAGGGAAGTGCTGGGAGCAGGAGATCTTGCCTCAGGAGATGCGCGATGCTAATATCACGACCTTATACAAAGGGAAAGGGGACCGTGGCGATTGTAACTGCTACCGTGGTATATCCCTTTTAAGCATCGTCGGCAAACTGTTTGCCAGAGTCATACTGACAAAACTGCAAAGTCTTGCCGAACGCGTGTATCCAGAGGCGCAGTGTGGCTTTCGATCCCAGCGCTCCACTATTGATATGATTTTCACTCTCCGGCAACTTCAGGAAGTGTCGTGAGCAAAACACACCCTTGGTGATCGCGTTTGTGGACCTTAATAAGGCCTTCGACACGGTCAGCAGGGAGGGGCTTTACGTGGCACTTGAGAAGATAGGATGTCCTCCGAAGCTACTGAAGCTTATAAAATCTTTTCACGATGGCATGAGGGGCTCCGTCGTCTTTAACGGTCAGACGTCCGACGCATTCGAGATGCGGAGAGGTGTTCGCCAAGGCTGCGTTTTGGCACCCACGCTATTCGGCATATTCTTCTCTCTGTTGCTGAAAGTCGCTTTTGGTGACACGCAACAGGGAGTTCACCTACACACAAGAGCAGACGGTAAATTGTTTAATATCAACCTCCTAAAGTCCCGTCGCCATCGTGTGGATCTCTTTATCGACAGCCTGCTCTTTGCCGACGACGCAGCCTTTGTTGCGAGATCTCCCCAGGAACTTCAGGTTCTTCTGGACAAATTCGCCTACGCTTGTGACTTGTTCTCCATGTCAATAAATACTAAGAAGACCGTAGTTTTAGCGCAGGGCTACTCGATCCAGCCGTCCATCTTGCTGGAGAGTGAGCCCTTAGAAGTCGTTGATAGGTTCTGTTATCTGGGGTCGTCTGTGTCGAGCAACCTATCCCTTGATGGGGAGGTCAATATTCGCATCGGCAAGGCGGCTACAACGTTCGGCAGGCTGCGTACAAGGGTGTGGGATAATAACCATCTTACTATTAAGACCAAAATGATTGTATACCAGACTTGTGTCTTAAGTACACTCTTGTACGGGGCTGAAACCTGGACGTCGTACGCTAACCATGAACGAAGACTCAACGTTTTTCACATGCGCTGTCTTCGAAGTATCCTCAACATCACATGGAAGGATAAGGTTACAAACGAGAGAGTGTTGGAGATTGCACAGCTTCCAAGCATCACCGCGCTACTCAAGCAGAGACGCTTGCGGTGGCTTGGGCATGTGCAACGCATGAGCAGCACGCGTTTGCCCAGGCAGACCATGTTGAGCCAAGTCGCATTCGAAAAGCGCAACGTAGGACGACCCATGCTACGATTTAAAGACTGTGTAAAGCGTGACATGGTCGCATTCGGCATCGACTGTAAGTCGTGGGAGGAACTAGCGTCGAACCGCGATGATTGGCGAATTGTTGTCGCGAAAGGTCGAGAAACCCACGATAACATGTGGTTTCAAGACTTGGCCAGAAAGCGTGCAAAAAGGCACAATTGCGACACTGCCTCCTCCGCGGCGGGGTCTTCATGGACATGTAGAAAATGTGGACGTGTGTGTTGCTCCCGGATAGGACTAAATAGTCACGAGAGGCGTTGTCTCTCGCAAACTGACGCTGCTTAAATCATCTGTCAAGATGTATAAGGCCTTTAGTAGTAATTATTCTTGTCACACTTACCTAATGTAATTATGTTTTATGCTCATGAATAAATGTATTTCTTTCTTTCTTTCTTTATATGATTCGGGTTTACTAAAGTCGTAATCGAACACTGATTCGATTGGGATTGGGGTGTTCGACTGATCGGCGCTCCTGAGAATGAATGGTGAACTATTCGAAACACGTCAAGCGATATTCGACTTATGCGACGTGAGTAAACCCGTTTCAAATTCACTTTAATATGTCTAAGACTCACGCGAGTTTTGTATGTAAATCCTACAGTGGACGGATGATCTCGTATGAGTCGGGGGGAGTCGGTGAACACGGTCTGCGCAGGATCTCACTATGTGGTGAGCTACAGGGGAGCCCCATTTTCATCAGTGGACATCCGTGGCTGATAAATAGACTTCAGGCTCGAAATATCAACATTATTATAAATGTTAACTTACGTCCAAGTTCCTGCAAGTCTTTTGCAGCTGCGCGAATTGAGTTTTCACTGCCTTCATCTGCTTCTCAATCTCGTCTATCTTCTGCCGCTGTGCTCGCTCCTTCTGCGTCCACTCCTCCGCTTGAGCGGTGAGCGTCGCCAACTTCTCTTTCGATATGTTCAGCTCTTCCATCTGGTAAATTAATACAAGTTGTAGAGGTTGCATGGAGGCAGAAAAATCCCCCAAAAACCCGGATACTAGTATAATAAGTTTGGTGGATTCTACACAGTACACTTGTACAGGTAGAAGCATACAGGACAAGTAAGAAGGACGAGAAATGTCAAGGCATTACTGGGTTTCGTGGAGGAGTTGGGGTGGATAGAGTAGCGCTACCTCCTTACACGCAAAATACGGCTGTCGACTGCCCAGTCACAACACGCGCGACCGGTGGCAGCGGTGAGCGGTGAGAGCGGCAATACTAAAATCATATCGATGTATGAAGCATGTCACGAACCGCCGCGAGCGGTGCCGCTCTAGCGGTATTTGCCGAGCGAAAGGCGGCGCGTCGGAAACAAATGTATTGGCGACTAGGGAAGATGCTACGACCTTACAGCCCGGCCAAGACTTCGCGCGACTAGCGGGCCGCGAGCGGCGGCCATAGGAGGCAGCGGAAGGTTCGAGCACAAAACAGATAGGTACAGAAATCAATGTACATACAAGCGCGCTGGAGCAAACACACACATAGATATGTTTAACAGTAGTGTAGTACAATTGGACTACTTAGCTTAGTTACTCTTTTTTTCTTTTGTTATAGCAATATATTACAATGTTATCCGTTTAGTAGAATTAAGTAAAGTATTGTATAATTATGTGTAACAGAAACTAACTTCATGTTTAAACCCCAACACTGCATGAAGGAGCGAATACCTCCTAACACAAGCGTTAAGCTTAAAAGGAGGATTCGAGCCAGTTTTGTGTCATCCAAAGTTAAACAATAAATAATTTTAATTTTTTTTTTTACATTGCTCGCGGACCCGTCAAGCGGATGGCACTCACGCTCGCACTGGTCCGAACCGGTCCGAGATATCGTGTCCGTGAGCAATGTCTATGTGTGCGTTTGCACGAGCGCGCTTGTATGTAGATTGATTTCTGTACCTATCTGTTTTGTGGTTCGAGCGTGGTGCCCCGCTCACTCGTATGGCGGACGGATCGTGCGGTGTACGTGGCACGCTTGCCGCCCGCTCGCCGCTAAAGGCCCCCATAGATGGGAAGGCAAAACTGATCAGGCCGATGTGATTGAATCGCTTCAGTCCATCCGGCCGCCGTAAAGCGTGGTGACCTTAAGGCCGTTTCATTCATACACGGTACGGATTTAAGTCCGATCAGATGGAACTGAAGGTAAACCTGGTCATGTATGGGGGCCTTAACCAACTCACCAGGACTGCGTGATGCGGCGCCTGCTGCGTGTCGAGCGCGGCGGCGGCGACTCGCTCCGCCTCTTCCTTGCTGTGCCGGTCGCCTAGTAACGCCTGTATGGGACATAATTCAAGAAAATACAATCAATGTTTCTGTTTAGCCCTATGGTTGACTGGTAGAGAATGCCTTGTGGCATTAAGTCCGCCATTTGTACTAGCTTGATCTGTGCAATAAAGTTTAAATAAATAAATAAATAAAATACAAGTAAAAAAAATACGAGATAAATTAATTACACTTGAGATATTTTAAATAAGGTTTCTACCTCTTTGCTGTAATAAATGTATTTTATGCTTAACGAACACTTCAATTGGTAAAACACTAAAAAAGTACGCCTTATGTTAATTTATAAAGTTATGTTAATGAATAAGTTGGTCTTTCAACAACACATATAAGTATAGTTAGCTGATAAACCTGTTGACTATTGCGAAATTTTCAATTATGGACAACGGTAATTTAACAAAGCCGTGCAATTCACCGTGCCCCTGACGCCACAACACAACACAACAAAAAAAATAAAGTGATGCTCCATAATCAACAATTTCCTCTCAACACAGGCAATTATATGCTTACTGGGTGGTTTCGTCCCGTAGATCATAATGACCTGTATTTTATAAAAAAAAAATGTTTTCTTTTTTTGTTTTAAATCAACAGGCATTTAAAAATACTTGCAGCGCTTTGACTTACAAACTTTTTGATCATTAAAATGTTGACGGCTGTGGCCTACCTCGACGTCAGTGGAGCAATTCTCCGTTGTCGACCACATGACACTTTGGCGTTCAAAAGGTTAATTTGTTGTCAGTTATGTATAAGCATACCCCGGAATTTTCGATGCACGAATAATATAACACTCGGCCGATGGTAGTCAAATTATTCGTGCACCGGAAACCCCGGGGTGTGATGATACATTCTCTTGTACCTGCAGAGTCCGCGAAGCCGCTCGCTCGGCCTCCTTGGCCTCCTTGTGTTCCTGGGCGATCTCTCTCTCCTCGGCCTCGAGCTTCTTCAGCTGCGCTTCGGCCTCCTTTATGTCCGCTAACAATTGTCTACGACAAATAAATGATACTGATTGCTCTGTAATAGATTTATAACAGTTCAGTGCTGCGTTCTTCGCAGCATTACGCTCTGTCAGCGCCTATCTATATATATATTACGCGAGGCCGATTTTTGTACATCCCATCAGATCTACAGTTATGGTCCGATTTTGATAAATGATATGTCATTAGATTCGTCTCATGCTGGAGAGGTGCATAAAACTCTTGGAATTTTAATTTTTTCCTGAAAAGGTACTGAAAAATGGATTTGAAAAAACTACTGTGCGCTAACCACGTGACATTGACCACGTGACCTGTGATCCCTATTTTGACATAAGATGACCAAATAATAATAAGCATGATTTGCTCACAAACCTGTAGTAAGTTATTCAGCATGATGAAATATTATTTTTGAGTCGGCAACATAATATCCGCAACACTTAAAACATGTACGAATATGCAAAAATAATTTTACAGTTTGTTGACAATGAATGACAGTAACCATATTCTGACAACTTTTAATGTATTTTTTATTGGGGGCTATTATGTCAATGATCTAAATTGCCAGGTTGTTTTCTTTTTAAAATGTTGGTATGAAAACTTTTTTCGCATAACTGTTAAAAATGTGGAGGAAAAAGCCGGTTAAGTGCGAGTTGGACTGGTGCTCGCAAGACTAGAAACACTAACCGTCATTCAAGAATAGATTATTTTAATAGGCGAGTTTTACAATAAATCAAAGCAGAAAAAATGTACTAAAACTAATTTAAACGTCATTTAAATAAGTAAATTTATGATAGATTATTATAAATATGATTATATAAGTCCATCAAAAAAATAATTTCAAGGAAAATGGCATGAGTTATGGTAAATTAAATGGTATTTTACAAGAAAAAACTTAGTCCTTCCGCTTGCATGTCGACCGGATGGGAAATGTGGTCGAGTTGAGAATATGGACGACTTGACAATGTAGCTAAGTTGGGAATGTATCTACATTGGTAATATGGATGAGTTGGTAAAATGGACGAGTTGGAAATGTGGTCGAGTTGAAAATATGGACGACTTGACAATGTAGCTAAGTTGGGAATGTATCTTCTACATTGGTAATATGGATGAGTTGGTAAAATGGACGAGTTGGAAATGTGGACGAGTTGAGAATATGGACGAGTTGGCAATGAAGACGACTTGGTAATACGGACGAGTTGGTGATATGGAAGATTTGGCAATAAAGACGAGCTGATAATAAGGACAAATTGGTATTGTAGACGAGTTGGGTGTATCGTCGAGTTGGGAATATGGACGAGTTGAAAATGTGGATGAGTTGGCAATGTGGATGAATTGGTAAAATTGACAAGTTGGGAACATGGACAAGTGGGCAATGTGGACGAGTTCGCATTATGGACGAGTTGGCAATGAAGACGAGTTGGTAATAAGGACAAGTTGGTATTGTAGACGAGTTGGGTGTATCGTCGAGTTGGGAATATGGACGAGTTGGAAATGTGGATGAGTTGGCAATGTGGATGAGTTGGCAATGTGGATGAGTTGGTAAAATTGACAAGTTGGGAACATGTACAAGGGGACAATGTGGACGAGTTCGCATTATGTACGAGTTGGCAATGAAGACGAGTTGGTAATACGGACAAGTTGGTAATATGGACGAGTTGTCAATGTGGACGAGTTGGGAATATGGACGAGTTGGGAATGTGGATGAGTTGGCAAAATGAACAAGTTGGGAACACGGACGAGTGGGCAATGATGACGACTTGGTAATACGGACGAGTTGTCAACGTGGAAGAGTTGAGAATTTGGACGAGTTGGGAATGTGGATGAGTTGGCAAAATGAACAAGTTGGGAATATGGACGAGTTGGCAATAAAGACGGGCTGATAATAAGGACGAGTTTGTATAGACGAGTTGGGTGTATCGTCGAGTTGGGAATGTGGACGAGTTGGAAATGTGGACGACTTGGAATTTTGGACGAGTTGGGCCTATGGACAAGTTGGAAATGTGGACGAGTTGTATTTGTGGACGAGTTAGCAATATGGACGAGTTGGCATTGTTGATGAGTTGGAAATGAAGACGAGTTGGTATTGTAGACGAGTTGGGTGTATGGACGAGTTGGTAATGTGGACGACTTGGCATTGTGGACGAGGTGGGAATATGGACGAGTTGGAAATGTGGACAAGCTGGCATTGTGGACGAGCAAGTAATATGGACGCGTTGGCATTGTGGATGAGTTGGGTTTATGGACGAGTGGGCAATGTGGACGATTTGGCATTGTGTACGAGTTGGGAATGTGGACGAGTAGGAAATATGGGCGAGTTGGAAATATGGACGAGTTGGAAATGTAGACGAGTTGTATTTGTGAACGTGTTGGCATTGTGGACGAGTAAGCAATATGGACGCGTTGGAATTGTGGACGAGTTGGGTATATGGACGAGTTAGCAATATGGTCGAGTTGGCATTGTGGACAAATTGGGAATATGGACGAGTTGCCAATGGAGACGAATTGGCAATATAGACGAGTTGGCAATGCAGATGAGTTGGGCGTATGAACGAGTTGGCAATGTGGACGTGTTGGGTGTGTGGACAAGTTGGCATTGTGACCCAGATGATAATACAGACGAGCTGACATTGGGGACCAGTTGGCAATGTGGAATAATTAACATGTTACCCTAACATGCGAAACTTGATGGTAGAAATAACCTACAATGAAGCAAATTTCAAAAAATCGACGCTCTCAAGAATAAATCATATTTGAATTAATGACGTCTGGCTGATCATTCTTATTCTCATTCAAAATAAAATTTGACAAATTCTGCTGTCAACAAAACAAATTGATTGTATAAGGCTTCCGTTTTTACCGACTTTGGTAAGGAACCCTAAAATTAGAGACTTGAGAGTATAGATAGCAGCATCTCCCTCACTCTTCTGTCAGACACTATTTCAATGAGAGGAAAGACGAAAGTTTGAATTTGGAATTCGGGTATTAGGCCTTCAGCTCTAAATTTATTGAAAAAATATGTCTTAATATTCTTTTTTCAAACATTTTTAGCTAATTTAAATATTGGATTTTATTTATTACACATATTGACACATTTTTTTTGTTTTTTTTTTTTTTTTTTATGGTGGAGTACCTATTGTTGGTCAGTTATTTATTTATATTAGTAAATAGGGTTTGATTAAGTATAACCTAGCGTAAGAATTTCAAACACAATGTGTAATTGTTATTGAATAAATGATTGATGATGATGACATGGCAGCACCCATATTAAGAAAATTTGCACGATCTATTGAATATCATTAAAAAAACAAGCATTGATAATAGTGGTTTTTCGTGTATTTATAAACGTTTCATACTCTCTATTTCATACAATTGAGTTTATTTAACATTTTTTATTATCACTTTTTTTAAGTATTTACGATTCTAAATGAATACATAAACAGTTACGCACTACATGATTTCCTTTTTAAAACCTGCGTAGTGAGTGCCCAAATCTGTCGTTTCGATTCATGTGCTTTTTCTGGAAATTGATAGAAATCGATCAAATCGATAAATTTATGTCCTGAAGAAAGAACAACACTACCAATCTTATGTTCGGTCCTATGAAAATATGTCAATTATTTTTTAAGATATGGGATTATTTTTATGAATTATTTTTTTCCATAAATCGAATAATATGCATTTTATTTGTGAAACAGATCAGCAGATCACATGTCATTAATGCACAAGTTATTTTTACAAGAGTTAAAAAGTTGGCACGATGAAGCTGGCAGTTGGCTATCAGGCCTAAGCTCTAGCCTGGCATGTTTTACCGTTTTTAAAACATAATTTTAACGTGTTTTTTTACAGTATTTATTCTTCGTTCGCCAAAAACTTATTTTCTGTAACACTACCGGTTTTCCATATTCTAGCGGCGGTTCGACGCCGCAACGGGCCTCTAGTTCTACATATACCACGTCATAGAATTCTTGATAAGGTTATTAATAATAATAATATAATAATAATTAAAACTCTTTATTCAGATGACCAGGATCCATTTTTGTTAGTATTACATTAACTTACACATCTATTGTTAGTATAATATATTTTATTTATTGTAAAAACAAATGTATTTAGTTAAAGTCTCATTTTTTTGTTATTTGACAAGTTCATTATCAAAATTGTTTAGGTTATGTATATATACATATTTTAACGTTAATGTTGTTTTGGATGGATAAAGTTTC